>JASJET010000096.1:5292500-6620076 GCA_034092305.1 Diaprepes abbreviatus
TATAACTTTCTTTTTGTTAGTGCTTCTCGACTTAACCTCAGTATGTAGTGAACAAACAACCAAACGACCGAAAGAGGGCAGTATTTTTCAGAACTTAAGAAGTTGTCCCCAGGGCAAAGTTAAAGTCGGTTCAAAATGTATCACTGAATGGAAAAGGTATAATTAAAAAATTTAGGCTACGTAAATTAAGTTAATAGGATAGTTGACTCTTTTCTTGAAAAACATACAATAACAAATTGTTTGACTGTAAAAAGAAAAAGGTATAACCACAAAGTAGAAAGTAAAATAACCATAGTAAAAATAATTTGGCGAACATATATAAGAATTTTTTTCACATAATGAATAAAAAGTAAATCAATCCTGATTCATTTTGAGTGAGGGGTAGTTGTAGGGAATTTTGTTGTGGCTAAATTTCTTGGCAATATTATTCTGAACATCTTTGATAGTGAAAAAGTTACATAACAAATCGAAATTTTAATTGTAAGAATTTTTTATTTCGCGTAATTTGAAATTGCAGTAACTGAAATTGCGAATATCATAAACTATAATTTTTCTTGTAGGTAAACAAGGTACCTAATGACTAAAATAATTAACTATATTATTTGTATGAATTTTAAAGTATCTAATAACATTAAATTTGAGTATACAAGGCAAAATTTTTTTTATCGGTAATAGGTAACCAATACCTGCAAAAAAATGTAAATGATTTGGATTAAAGTCGCATTGGTAATGGAGACTTTTATATTATTTTTATATTAAAATTTGATAGGTTGGAAATATATTGACATAACAGGAACGCCAAGTAGAAATATTCCTATTTTGAAAAAGCTGAAATTTTGCTTTATCGGTAAAGGATTTTTAGTTTTTATTTTATTTTTTCATTAGATTCATTTCCTAAACATACAAAATTTGAGTTTATTTTACAATTCCTTTGATATATTTTTCTGCGGTTTATTTTATATTTATCCAAGTTATTATTCCTAAGAGAAGCTTAATGTCATTTCGAGAAATATGCTAGAAGACTGGAGAAAACCGTTCTTGTGCGGGAGGAAGCAGTCAATTCAGGGGCGCTTTCAAATACGAAAGATCAAGACTGGCGCAAAATAGTGGGGCGCATTCAAAGATCTGCAGGGGGCGCACATACTCTTAATTACACCACTGATTGTATACCCTCATTTGTACTTTCTAGCCTTACTTTCTCTATTTCCGACATTTCATAATATCATTTTTTGAACAGGATAATACATATCCACATGTTGTACGTGACATTTCAAATTATTTTGAAAAAAGTTAAGTTAATGTGCTTTTTTGGACACAAAAGTCACCAGATCTATCACCAACCGATTACGAATACGATATTATAGGCAAAATATTGTCGTGATGGATTTCAAGTTGCATGGAATACACTACCTTAAGAGGACATTGACCATTCAACTAAGTCCATGCCTAGGCCCGTAGGAAATAAGGACAGGTTAATCTGCACTCTGTTGACTATTGTCGTGATGTTCTCAATAAGTTTCACTTCATATTTTAATCAGTTTTACTATTCAATAAAACCAATAAATCTAGAAAATGTTTTTCTTGGTTTCAGGGTCTTTTTAATATGCCACTTAGTACATATAGGTTCTATATTTTATATTTAGATGTAACAAACTTAATGGAATTAGACCACCGACTTTTCATTTAGTTTTCAATTTAAATAAATATTTTCTTCTTTCTCTTTTTTTACAGGTGAAAAAGCGACCAAATGGATCTACTTTTAGCATTGATTGATAAAATAATTTTTTATGCACTGTACTCATATTTATAACAATATATTGGCTAATCGTATTTAATTTATTAAAATTATTTATAAGATAAAATATCGAAGTTATAAAATCAAATAAAATATGTGACAATTAGATAATATTTTATTTTAATAGTTATTATACAGTATATAGTATACAAATTATAAAAACAAATAACATGTTAAGACTAGAAAATTATAAATTTTTTTTATGAAGAATCTTGTATTATTTTAGTATATCTTTGAAACATTAAAAAATATTTTAATACTTGTGTAAATAAAAATAGAAAAGTAATATAACAAATTTAACTCAATTAATTGAAGTCAAATAGCACCACAGATCGAAAGCAGTAATAGCAGAGCCAAGATCTTTTAAATCTAGATAGGTTTCGTATTTTTAAACATAGAGGTTGACAATAGAAGATGAATTTTTGGCAAATATTTTAGAGCACATGTTAAGAAAAATCTGTTCCGTACTGGAAAACTACAAGTTTATGTTAGTAGTCCACCATGGATATTGCTAAGATATAAATATATGAATTTTTGTACAATAAAATAGAAGAAATAAGATTTCTATGAAAATAAAGTAGAAAGTTTCAAAGCAAGTAGCAGATTCTGATGAAAATATCACTAGTCAATAGATACAAAAAAAAGTAGCGACTATAATGGTTGTTCGTGAAAGTTTATAGCGTCCTGATTGCGAATTCAGCAGCAAAAAACACATATAGATTTTGAGTTATAGAATGTATCAGTTTTTTTTTTATTTAATACAAACATTTTTATATAATATTTATACATAAATTCAAAGCAATAAAAAAAGATATTTGAAGGATAACAGGATTTATTTACAAAAATACACATGAAAATACATTTATAGTAAATCTTTCTACATAAGTTTTTTGCAAATGTTGACTTTTGTTTATCTTCCTGATCGCTTTCTCTTATAAGAAACCATTAATAATCCCTCATCATTGCTGGATCCCATCTGCCTTGGTAGGTTGCTTCATTGTTAATATGTCTTGGTGGAACCTTTCTCCTTGCTTGTCACTAATCGCATCCAAAATTTCTGGGGAAAAAAATAAATGAGAGTGCAAGAAGCGTATTTTAAGAGACATGTGACAACACATTTTGCAGTAACTTTCAAGTAATTTTTCATAGTTTTCTACCTTTTTCTTTCTTTAAAACTCCGAAATATTTGTTTTAAAATAATTCCGCGCAACTAATTCATCATCACTTAATTTCTGATCAAACTGTTGATCTCTTAGTATTTTGCTAATTTGTGGTCTAACAAATATTCCTTCCTTAAGCTTAGCATCACTTAGTTTAGGAAAAATTTGTACAAGATATTTAAAAGCATCTCATTCTTTATCCAATGCCATCACGAAATTTTTTAGTCAATCCTAGTTAAATGTATAATGGATATAACAGTACTTTTTTGGAATCAACAAGAGGTATATTTTTTAAGTTAGTTTGACCTGGAATATATGGATCTCTCGAATGCCATTTTATTACTTAGTAAAGGTTCTGTATTGCTCTACTGTCCCAAGGACAAAAAAGATAGCAATACTTCGTAAATCCACCCTGAAGCTCTAGTAATAGTCCTATGACTTTTAAGTCACCACATATTTCCCAACTTATACGTATCATAGCTTGTTGCATTTAGAATAAATGATATACTTTCCTATGTTTTCTTCATGTCAACTGCATATGCAAGAGGAATAGAGGTTTTTTTTTGTTGCATTGTCGAGCAGAGTTACTACTATCTTATTTTAGAGAATCTATAAATAAACGCTATTCGTCTGAGTTGCATTGTGGAGCAGAGTTACTACTAACTTATTTTAGAGAATCTATAAATAAACGCCATTCGTCTGAGTTATGTCTAAATCCTAATTTTTCCATAACACTATTTGGATTAACACAAACACACATTTTATCTTGCAGTGTAAAAAATGAATATAGTTCCTGGTTACGGTTCCTAAATATTGTAACTTTGGTTCCAGTGCCTAGTAAATTCCATTGTTGTAATCTAGACCCTAATACTTCATCATGCTCTTTGGATCAGTGGAGGTTCTCTACTAGATAATTTAATTTAGATTGTTCGATTAAACGGGGTGTTTTTCATTCACTTTTGGGAAAATAAGAATCGTTCTACTCTGATACATTGTGGAGTTCTGCCTTACCATCATACATTTCTAAATCTTCCTCCAACTATGTCGGGGGATGCTGGAACTGATAAACTTTCTCTATGAAAACCGGTTTTATTGCTGAGAGAATATCCGGGTATACAATATTATGTTTGCTCTTTCTTGAAAAACCAAATATTTTCGTCATGTAAAAGTAATACTCGTTAAAATGATTTGTTAGTTTTCGCCAAATCATTTGAACTGCAAAAGGCCTAGAAGGGCGTTTGTCATTTAACCAGTTACTTAGATTTGCTGCACAGGTTTGTTAATATATGTGAGGGGCCCAGTCCCGATCTTGATCGCCAACAGGAACATCCGAAATACTGATGATAAGCTGCTTTGGTAATTTTTTAAATTGTCCTTTTCTGCGATTTCAGGGCTAAACTGACCAAATATGTAGCAAAAACTATCCGCGGGGTAAACACAGTCACGTTTCTGTACTTGAGACATTTTTGTGCTGTCGCATACGTCGGTTCAGAGATGTGATACTACGTTTACAGGCGTTAACTAACTTTATTCAACGCAAAGATAACACTAATACAAGGCTCTTACTATCGGCTTGTTCGCGCTAGGGGGTTGAGACTTCGTGGTTGACTTGTTATCCCTAGCACCCCCACGTGATGTTCCAAGATTATTCACAATTTCTCTAAATTATGGAAAACGTAAATTCGGCAACATCGCGCCCAGTTTATTACAAATTACTTTTTAAAATAATGTGACTAAAATACTCATTCATCATATACATAACTCAAAAACTCATGAGAATTAGTTGGACTTATTAACCTAGTAAAAAATTGATAGAAATGCATATTTTTAAGTTTTCAGTCTATATGTACTAAAATATCAATACTTAATAAAAATATTAAACTAAATTAACAGGGGTAGTTATTAAAAAAAACTAAAGCGACTTGTTTTACCCCCATTTCCCAAAAGAGCACATGCAAACGTAAACACATCACTCTCCAACAAACTGAAGCTTAAAAGTAAGGTTTCAATAACACTTCATATCATGACATCATTTACTACTCAAAGATTTAATCTGTAACTAACACAATTAAAAACACTTATAGGAGTCTCTAGAATCCCTAATGTTTCCATCTGCATTCTAGAACTAATTAGCATTTGCATAAAGGGGAATATTTTAATTTGTATAAAGTGAAGTTCCTCAAAAAATATAGGGAGTGACGGCTGACTAAACTTGTATTTTAAATTGCTTTTTTGCAAGATACAAAGGGGCAAAAGTGGCAAATCTGGAATAGCAAAGGATCTACTCAATTTTTTTTTCTTTTATGATACGATTTTGTGGCATTTAGGTAAGCACAAAAGTTAAATTATACAACAGAACAGGTTAATTTTCTGAAATGATCAATAATCAATTATTACAAAAGTTTAAATATAAAGATATTACTTGAAGTGCATTCACAAGCCGTTACGTACATTTTAACAATAAAACCTTTATCTACAGTTCTCTGGAGGTAAAAAGAATGTATGAATATGTTTTCCATTTATCGACGAAAGAAATGTAAACCCATATAGAAGCGTCGTACTTATGGTATTGTTTGGATCTCGAGAGGCTCTCACTGTTTTGATGCTATCTCTTTCGCACGCTACCCCCACCACAAGTATCTCTATTCGACAGTTTCTCTGTACCACAAGTTCCCTTTCTAGATGATGAAGTGAAAGAAATGTTACTGCCTTTTTCCAATGTATTCGTGGCTGAGTGGCATACATTCGTATCCCGTCTCATGCATTTATTTACATAGAAAATATTTATTGCATACGTATAAAAAATATTTCTTCAAGAATTATTATTTTTAATTGTGATGATAAAATGTCTAGTGCAGCATATTTTTATAGAAATATTTTTAAAAAATCTGTATGTATCGAAATTCAAACCAACACTACATAAAATGTAAAATATAAGTTTCCAATATTCTTGGCCACGAGAACTTCTAATATAAATAGTTCATCTGGAAGAGGGGGACTTTGAGAAAAATGTTTGAGCCATCTGCTTTGTGGCTAAAAGAACTAATCTTCGTAAATATTGGTACCCACGAATGGCGACGCTTTCTAACCAAGAAAGGCGCTTCTATATGGAATTTATATTCATTGCCTGAATTGACAAGTATCTAAATGTTGATAAACCTTGCAAGCAAAAAAGGGAAAATTGGTGACCGGGCTGAGTATCACTTTTTTCATTTCCTGTTTAAAATAAAAAAATATGCTTATTCCTCCACTCCTAAAATATCTCTATATTAGATCCAAATTTTGAATGAAGTTATCGACAATGAACATGAATTTGAAATCCTAAATTGTTAAATCAGAATTTGTCACGTTATTCTAGAAATGCCTACTAGGAATATTTTAATATTACGGCCGTGTAACGTCTTTATACTCAGATTTGTGGATAGATGCTATTTAAATCATTACAAATATAAAGCGAAATTTCAAAAGAAGAAGAGTACTATCTATGTAAGTGTAAAGTTGGGTCAATTTTTTGTATCGTTGAATAGGTCTTAAAAATTCAATTAAATATATAATATAATATAATATATTATATTATAATATAATATAATATAATATATTATAATCTAACATAATGATATAATATAATATAATATAATATATTATGATATAATATAATATAATATTTTTTATTTAATCAGATGATGACGAAATATAAACTTCCAAATGGGATATATACTTTGTGGTGAAATACCGTCTTTAACTTGGCAAAGTTCAAAGATTGGCTTGTGGGAAAATAATGAATGCTATTAGGTCTGCCCCTAGTAGTGCACTGGAAGTTTTAATAAACCTACTGCATCTCGACTTATTCACAACGAATGAGAGTCTGAAGGTTGTATATTGCCTGGGATGTCTCGAATCTGGAACTGGCGGCTACCCGTGTGGCTGGGAAAGCGTGGTGGAGAAATATTCATCACTCCTCATACAGACTACATGACGCCGGATTTGAAACTCAACTACTTTTAAGATACTTTTGTCAAGCAAAATGGATTGGAAAGAGGAACAAACTTTTCCGAGAAATATATCCGGGTGGTTACATATCTCGACAGGATAAAAGATCTGCAACAGGAATATTTGGTAGCAGCATGGGAGTAAGAGAGTTTTCATTTCTCGAAAAATACGCAACAGTTTTTCAAGCAGAAGTTTATGCTATTCTGCAAATAAAGGTATCTTTGTGAGAGAGATATAAACAGGACTAATGCAATGAACATACGCTCAGAAAATATTAGCATTTAGGTCTAGTATGATAGCTTCGCGACTGGTGTCTGAGTTCAAGGATGTACAGGATAGTCTAGCAAAGGACAGTTGCATAATCAGATTCGTGTGGGTTCTAAGTTGGCCAGGTATACAAATGAACGAAAAAGCCGATCGTTTAGGAGAGATAGAGTTCGCGGCTGAACTATACGGATCCAAACCAATTAATCCTGTTGTAATTACCATTGGTAATAGTAAATTAAAAGTATTGCTGGATAGTAAATGTATTGAATCCTGAAGGGAGGTCTCTTAAACGAGCTATGCAAAGGAAAATATAACTAAAGTTAACGCATGATTTATTAACGACCTTCTCTCCTTCAAGAGGAAAGACCGGATAATTGTGGCAACAACAGGATATTACCACTTGAGGAGCCATCTTCATACGATTGAGATGGTACGGATGGATGACGCAGTGTCTGGATGGCATTAAGAGGAGGATAAAACAAACGACTATATCGCTCCAGATAGCCCAGCATTCAACAGATTAAGGCAGATTCATTTCGTAGACACAATATTATCACCTGAAGCAGTTAGGTAAATTCATTGAAAAATAACGATTGCCCCGGTATTATTTGCACTTCTAATGGAATGTTCAGGGCACAAGGAGGCCTAGGACTTTTAATATCAAGTATCATTACTTTTTATTCATTCATTCATGTAAGATTCCGAATGTGCTTGAAGGTTTTTGTCCATCTATCGATTTGAAAAATCCATAGCGCTTAAAAAATATTTAAAACGAAAATGCTGTGATTGATTTAAGTCTGAATAACGCAACTTTTTCTAATTTATCCACCTTTCTATGTATCGTTTTAGAAATAATAATACCTTTAGGAATTTTCTTATCAATTTTCTGTACCCAGGAAAAGATGTTGTGCTAACAGATAGATTGGAAAATTTTAATTATTATATTCATTTCCATTATCTCTATAAACGCTCTTTCGTTAAAAAACATTAAAACCTGGCTTGTTTTTCGAATTTTAAATAATATACACACAAAATTTTAAAATACTTGTATTTAATTACACGTTTTAAGCCACGTGAGACAATTTTAGATTTTTGCTATTTGTCTTTAACTTGCGTTACAGTAATTAAATTAAACTTGGTTTTATGGAAATATAACTGTTTATTTTGAACAAATTTTTCGATAATTGAATGTATTTTTTTTTAAATTTTATTACATATACTGTATAGGTGGTTTTTAACACTTCAATAGAAATTTTCTAGTAATTTTTATTAAGACACTAACTGCCACCACTACTAAAAAAGTTTCGCTCTTAAACCTAATTTGGTGGCTATGGAAATTAGACCTTTTGTTGAACGGTTTTGTTTTGCTTACATTATCATAATTTGTGTTATGTATATCTTGTTAATAATAAACCTAGAGATAAAGCATTTGAATTGGTAAAAGAAATAGTCGTTTCCAGAAAAATGAGAAAAAATCACTTCGGCTAATTTTATATTTAAATTATTCTTTCTTAAAATAAAAATAATTTTGGATTTAGAAGAAATTTTTGCAAAATAGCTTGACGTTGTTATAACTATTCCAAGAAAACAAAAGAATTACCTCTCTATAAATCCATACTTTTTTCGTAGTTACAAAGCTCTCTAAAATAATTATTAGCGTGAGAAAAAAATGTGAATTTGGTATTATTATATTTAAACAATTTTTTTCCTTTTTTTCTTCAAGATATTAGTCGGAATATACAACAATATTGTATTTAAAAATATATTTAAAAAACTGTTACTTTTATGACTTTACAAAGAAATTTAATTATAAAAAGAAAAATTTATTAAATTTAGACAGTAAAACATTATTATTATGAATGATTTACAAGCCAGACGGCTTCGCACTCCCTCCAGGGATTATTCACTCATACCAGGGACACAAAGGTACCAGAAGTATGAAGCTCTGTGGGAACCCTTTCCATGTTATCGGGTCCTAGGTGACGTGGTCTGCTGTATTTCCCATGAACTTTCGGACTGTTCGCGCGGTTGCTAGGAGAGTTGCTTTCTGCATCGGTTTATACAGATGCTCACTAAGACCCAGTCCCTTGATGTTCTGCAGGAGGTTCTTCGGTATCACTCCAGTTGTTGAGAGTATTATGGGAATCGTTTGGACGCTGTTCATTGCCCATTGTCTTCGGATTTGCACCTCCAGATCTCTGTATTTGGCGATCTTCTCGTTGTATTTTGGTCTTAGGTTGTTGTTGTTAGGTACAGCGATGTCGATTAGTGTAGTTCGCCTAGAAATTTTTTCTATTAGTATAATATCTGGTCTATTATGAGCAACTGTTTGATCCGTCAGAACCGTTCGGTCCCAATATAACTTGAACTGGTTGTTTTCAAGAATAGGCTCCGGATTGTACTTGTAATAAGGCACTTTTCCTACCTGTAATAAGTTTAACTTTTCTGCTAACTCTTGGTGGAGTATCTTAGCGGCTGAGTCGTGTCTTTCCTTATATTCGGTTGCGGCAAATGCTTGGCATCCTCCAGTTATGTGCTGGACTGTCTCCGATGTTCGACAGCCATATCTGCACTGGTCATTCTCTATTGAGGGATCTCTAATGATGAACTTCCGATAGTTCTTCGTCGGAATAACCTGGTCTTGGATAGCTAACAAGAAGCCCTCCGTTTCTGGAAACATCTGTCCTGAAATCAACCAGTAGTTCGACGCTGAGTTGTCGACATTGTCCTGATTGACCTCATTTGGATGCCGTCCATGAAGTGGCCTCCGTAGCCAGGTTTGTAACTTCTCTTGGTCTGTTTGGTGGTGAGAAGCAACATCCCGTTCCCTCAACTGTAGCGGCGTTGAATCGTCTGCCTCGCACATTGCTCGATGTAGTGTGGAAGAGTCCGCCAACCTGTGGAAATATGAACGTAAGTTTATTATTTGTTGGTCGAGCTGCTTACCAATATCCACCAATCCTCTTCCTCCTTGGTGTCTTGGAAGCATTGTACGTTCAATAGCACTCCGAGGGTGATGTTTTTGTGCTTTTGTTAAGAGTGTCCTTATTTTTCTTTGCAGGTTTTGGATGTCCGTCCTGCTCCACTTTACAATTCCAAAAGAGTAGCTCAGCGCAGAGCAAGCATACGTGTTGAGCGCCTTAAACAAATTTCTACTATTTAAATTAGTTCTTAATACCCGCCTTACCCTCCTGACAAATTCGGCTGTCAATTCGGCCTTCATAGTGCCATAATCAATTCTTTTAGCCTGTTTCATACCTAGATATTTGTATGTTTGGTCTGCTTCCATTGCAGCTATAGTTTCACCGTTCTGCATTTCAAAAGCCCCCGGTTGTATCTTCCCTTTAACGATGTTCAAAATACGGCACTTGTCAAGTCCAAATTGCATTCCGATATCCCCGGAGAACTCCTCTACAATTTTAAGCATTTGTTCCAGCTGGCTTCTGGTAGCAGCCATCAGTTTAAGATCATCCATGTATAGAAGATGATTCACTCTTATTATTATTATTATTATACATGATTTACAAGCCAGACGGCTTCGCACTCCCTCCAGGGAATATTCACTCATACCAGGTACACAAAGGTACCAGAAGTATGAAGCTCTGTGTGAACCCTTTCCATGTTATCGGGTCCTAGGTGACGTGGTCTGCTGTATTTCCCATGAACTTTCGGACGGTTCGCGCGGTTGCTAGAAGAGTTGCTTTCTGCATCGGTTTATACAGATGCTCACTAAGACCCAGTCCCTTGATGTTCTGCAGTAGGTTCCCTGGTATCACTCCAGTTGTTGAGAGTATTATGGGAATCGTTTGGACGCTGTTCATTGCCCACTGTCTTCGGATTTGCACCTCCAGATCTCTGTATTTGGCGATCTTCTCGTTGTATTTTGGTCTTAGGTTGTTGTTGTTAGGTACAGCGATGTCGATTAGTGTAGTTCGCCTAGAAATTTTATCTATTAGTATAATATCTGGTCTATTATGAGCAACTGTTCGATCCGACAGAACCGTTCGATCCCAATATAACTTGAACTGGTTGTTTTCAAGAATACGCTCTGGATTGTATTTGTAATAAGGCACTTTTCCTACCTGTAATAGGTTCAACTTTTCTGCTAACTCTTGGTGGAGTATCTTAGCGGCTGAGTCGTGTCTTTCCTTATACTCGGTTGCGGCAAACGCTTGGCATCCTCCAGTTATGTGCTGAATTGTCTCCGATGTTCGACAGCCATATCTGCACTGGTCATTCTCTATTGAGGGATCTCTAATAATGAACTTCCGATAGTTCTTCGTCGGAATAACCTGGTCTTGGATAGCCAACAAGAAGCCCTCCGTTTCCGGAAACATCTGTCCTGAAATCAACCAGTAGTTCGACGCTGAGTTGTCGACATTGTCCTGATTGACCTCATTTGGATGCCGTCCATGAAGTGGCTTCCGCAGCCAGGTTTGTAACTTCTCTTGGTCTGTTTGGTGGTGAGAAGTAATATCTTGTTCCCTCAACTGTAGCGGCGTTGAGTCGTCTGCCTCGCATATTGCTCGATGTAGTGTGGAAGAGTCCGCTAACCTGTGGAAATATGAACGTAAGTTTATTATTTGTTGATCGAGCTGTTTACCAATATCCACCAATCCTCTTCCTCCTTGGTGTCTTGGAAGCATTGTACGTTCAATGGCACTCCTAGGATGATGTTTTTGTGCTTTTGTTAGGAGTGTCCTTATTTTTCTTTGCAGGTTTTGGATGTCCGTCCTGCTCCATTTTACAATTCCAAAGGAGTAGCTCAGCGCTGAGCAAGCATACGTGTTGAGCGCCTTAAACAAATTTCTACTATTTAAATTAGTTCTTAATACCCGCCTTACCCTCCTGACAAATTCGGTTGTCAATTCAGCTTTCATAGTGCCATGATCAATTCTTTTAGCCTGTTTCATACCTAGATATTTGTATGTTTGGTCTGCTTCCATTGCAGCTATAGTTTCACCGTTCTGCATTTCAAAAGCCCCCGGTTGTATCTTCCCTTTAACGATGTTCAAAATACGGCACTTGTCAAGTCCAAATTGCATTCCGATATCCCCGGAGAACTCCTCTACAATTTTAAGCATTTGTTCCAGCTGGCTTCTGGTAGCAGCCATCAGTTTAAGATCATCCATGTATAGAAGATGATTCACTCTGACTATCTCTTCGTTGTTGTTTCTAACACTAAAGCCGTGTCTGGTGGAGTTCAAACGGCGTGATAGTGGGTTCATTGCAAGGCAGAACCACAATGGGCTAAGTGAATCGCCTTGAAATATTCCTCTTCGTATCGGAATGGTGTTAGTTTCGATGGTGTCGCTGGATGGCACTTGCAATTGGATCCTAGTTCTCCAGGTTGACATGATGCGTTCTAAAAAGGAAACAAAATTATTATCGACCCTGTACATTCTCAATATAGTTTTGAGCCACTCATGTGGCACCGAGTCGAAGGCCTTCTTATAATCCACGTAGGCAGCAAAGAGGTTTCTTCGGTTGGTACAGGCTTGGTTACATATGACAGAGTCAACAATCAATTGTTCCTTGCATCCCATTGCTCCCCTCGTACATCCTTTCTGTTGAGTTGCAATGATATTATTTTGCTCACAATGTGCATAGATGCGTTGGGTCAGGCAGGAGGTGATCACCTTATACAGTGTGGGTAGGCAGGTGATTGGTCTATACTTAGCTGGGTCATGTGTGTTGTGTTGGTCCTTTGGTAGGAGGTACGTAATACCTTCGGTCAAGAACAATGGCATTTTTGCTGGGTTAAGAAAAACATCATTAATAAGATTAGCCAGCTGATGGTGCATACACCAGAACTTTTTGAGCCAGTAGTTCTGGATCCCGTCGAGACCTGGAGCTTTCCAGTTATGGGATTCCTTGATTATTCTTGAAATTTCCTCGGTGGTAAATGGCTCAAACTGCATCTGGCTGTAATCTTGGCAGATTTGGTGTTCTTCATTGATCCAGCCAGCTGCGATGTTACAATCGGCTGGTGTGGAAAGTTGGTTTCCCCAGAACTCTTCTACCTGCTCTCTATTGGGATATCTATTATCTGCCATATTAGGTGGAGAGTTTAGCTTACGGTAGAAAGTCTTTTCTGATCGTTGGAAGAGCGCATTGTCTCGTTTTCGGTTATTGCTGGTCTTGTACCTCTTTAGCCGTCCTGCAATAACAGAGAGCTTCTGTTTCAGCGAGTCAAGGCATTGCTGAGCAGTAACATTCGCTGGATCTTGTTGCGAATGATATCGGACACGATTCATGATTTCTTCAACTCGCCTTTGCAGTCGACTAGTTCTCGTGCCCCTGATGTACTCCGTCAGCTGTCCTATATCTATTCGAAGATTTTCAATTTTCTTGTTTAGGCGTCTTTCCCATGGTGGTATGTTGGGTTCTGTCCTTGCTGATCGACGCTCTGTCGTGACTTTAATTTCTAGAGCTCTAGCTATAGCAGTCGCGGCACAGTAGATGGTCATATGTAAGGATTCCAGAGTGTAGGCATCTGAAACATAGGCCGGCAAAATCCGATTGTTCATGATGTCTAACATGGCACCCAGTTTTTTGGATGAATTAATCTTTGGCAGTGCCGGTCTTCTTAACGGATTGCTTCCATCATACTCCAACACCGCAGCACTCATTTCCGTTGACAATTTCTGATAAAAGGGTTCAGTGTTGTCCTGTTGGGCTTCGTCATTTAGCTGTTCCTGTTGTTCTTGGAGCTCAGGTTCCGGTTGTGGCTCAGGTTCAGCAATCGGATTGTTGTTATTGTCAGTGCCTCTGATCTCACGTTCAATTCCCTCTTTGATGCTATTAAGCCGAGCTTCAGGAATTAGGCTATTTCGGAGAATAACTCTATATTGGTCAGCTATTCTCTGCTGGGACACTTGCATGTGTGGGTACTCCCTGCAAAATTCGGCATGTAGTTGTTGTCTGTAGCCGATCATCTCTCGTCCTAGTTGAGTCACCCTATAAAAAATGCGCATTATTGTCTCGTTCATGGACACAGTCCATTTCATGCGCTGTCTTGGTCGTCCCGCTTGAGTAAGAGCCTGTTGGGGTTCCCGCACAGCATCTTCGGCGGGTAGAGCTCTTGGAGTTATCTGACCCTCTTGTTGATGTAGTTGTTGTTGCCTGTCCATAGCGATGTCAGCTCTCATGTCGTTGTCTGGTTGTTCTTGAGTCTCTGGGTCTGGCTGTGGCGCAGGTTCTGGGGTTTGTTCATTGTTATCATCGGTACTTCTTATCTCTCGTTCTATTTCCGCTTTGATGATGTTAAGTCGCGCTTCTGAAATTAGTTTATTTCGGAGAATAGCTCTGTATTGATCTGCTATTCTCTGTTGTGACACTTGTAGGTGTGGATATTCCCTACAAAATTCGGCATGAAGCTGTTGTCTATAGCCGATCGTTTCTCGTCCTAGTTCAGTCACCCTATAAAAAATGCGCATTACTGTTTCATTCATGGATGTTGTCCATTTCATGCGCTGCCTCGGAAGTCCCGCCTGAGTGAGCGCTGGCTGAGGTTCCTGCGCAGCACCTTTGGTGGGTGCAGCTCTCGTTGTTTGGCTCTCATGTTGTTGTTTCTTGTGCGACAGGGGTTCGCCTCCTCAACACCCTGCCACTTGAAGTTTGCGATGTCGAAATGTTGCTCCCCCCAGAATCCGTGGAACAGACCGCTTCTGCGGTGTGGGATTGTGGACCATGGGTCCTACCCACCTGGGGTACGTTATGTTTTCCAGTCGACATTTCATTATTTAAAAGTTCTCCCCATTTAATCGCCTCCTACGATTGGTTGAGGGAAACCCTGGATCTATTCGTTGCCGGGTCCAGTCGGAAAGCTGAAAGAAAGTGGCTCCTAAGGAATTATGTAGGAATTGAGTGTAAGTGGGTCAGGGCATAGGAAGGTTTAACAGGTAAAGAAAGGAAATGTTTAAAGGTCAGCGGATAACTGGCGTTGCTGGCTGTACTGTCTACGCATTACAGTAGCGACAAGTATACTGCAGGGTGCAGCACACTGCCGGCCAGACAGAGAGACATTATTATTATTATTATTATTATTACTATTATTATATCAACACATATTTTATATTTTTGGGTAACATAAATGAATAAATTAATTGTTGATGGCAAATCAAAAAATAGTAAAAAAACCATATGTTTATTGATAACATTTTCAACGTTACGTTATTATACTTTTTAGTAAAAATTAGGAATTCCTTATGGTTTAATAATCGATAATAATGTTAGAATTTGATAGTTTTACTATGCAAAATACCGGAACAATAACAGTTATAAACCTGACTGTATGTCGATTGTGCATATGCTAAATAAAAATCACATTGGGAAATTATTTTTTAAACCGAGTCGTAGCAAAATGAATATTTTCTGCTACGGACATGTTTAGAAGTTTTTTATTTAGGTAATTGATTTGTCTAAACTAACAGAAAATCTCTTTTGCGGAACTTTTCTTAACCGCGGCATATTGTAATACACATATTACAAACTAATAAATATATTAGAATTTTGTATTATTGCAAATAAATATGAAAAAGCTTGACTTTAAACAGCGCTGACATTATTAGGTAAATAAATGTTGATATTTTGAAAACCTCTACATAATCTAAAGGGCTCTCAAAAAATAATACGCTTCCTTAAATAAGATATGGTATTAGGTTGTCCGTGTATTATTTGCCCTTAAAAACCTCTTTCTTCAATTAGGTAATATAAAAAATTTTAAAAATTACCTCAATTTTTAAGTACTAATTGCCTCTAAATCGAAGATTACAAGTTTGATTAAATAACCACCTTTAGACTGTCCTAATTCGAATTGTTATTTAAAAACAATTAAAATTCAATTTAAACAAAAAACGCTAGCCAAAGCCTGTCACACAGAGAACAAAATTGAATCGTTTTAGTAGGATGATGATGAGTTATTTAACATCAGGAATTTATTGTCTTCGATACAAAAAAACACTAACAATCAACGTTGTTCACAAACATTTTTAAATTTTGCAAAGTAAAAGATAAGTAATTTTTATGATTTTAGCAAAAAAAAAATAATGAACGTAGCACTAAAGAAGGAAAAATGGTACACAAATCATTACTTACGTAATCGCTAAAGGAGGTATATTTTTATAATGAATATTCCAAAACCTAAATGGTTTATTTTGGTATAGTAATATAGTAATATAACTCAATTATATATTACTAAAGCTATATATATATATATATATATATATATATATATATATATATATATATATATATATATATATATATATATATATATATATAGATAGATATATATGGATATTTTTGAAATTAATTTTAAGGGATATGTGAAAAATATTTCTGTTTTCTTCGTAATTTGAAGTGAAAAGGGAATGAAAGTATAAACTTTACAATGTTATCATCCACCAAACATTGCTCGAATTTATTGCTATAACACTGATTTCGGGAGAGAATTGAGATGACACATTGTTGAGATCATCGAAAATTTTAAGTACCGCGAAGCTGAGTAGATATAATGGTTATTTTAGTTCTTCAATTTATACAATAGATTATTTTCAATATGCATAATTCTGGATGGGAAATTTTGTTCAATCTTTATCGATTTTCGGAACCAGAAGATAGTGTACTCCGAGTTGACAGTAAGTATTTATTATTATTGTGCGAAATAATTTATTTCTGCTGAACCCTCCAAAGCTAATTCCTAATTTAGACAATAGCACATTTCGACTTCTGGTTTTCTTTTAAGAAAACCACGATCCTTGTTATTTATAAGCATCCGGTGCGACATTCCAGCAGTGGGAAAATGTAACATTTGTAAAGGAGGAAATAATGAACAGCCATGCAGACTAAAGATTTTATTTCAGTAATATGAAGAACAATACAATATTAATTTTTGAAGAGAACATGCTAAAGAAAATTTGTGCAGGTTGTCTGATTTATTATATCTATTTTTGTCAATTTAGATTCCACAAAAAATGTTTAACAATAAATTATTCACTATAAAGAATGAATGATATTAATAAGCAACAATGTCAACCAATGAAAGATTGTGCGTTAGCCGATAGACTTTTTACATTGAAGATGCATGGAATTTCTAATCTAAAACCATTTATTGCATTACAGAATTTATATCGATATGTAAATGTGTTCTCAGAAAATAGATAGAAATGATATATAGTCAATGTAAAACTAGTAGTTCCTGTAATTTTTATCGAAAATTCCAAATAACGGAGATATCGGGTCCATAAAGGGTATGGTGTCTGCGAATGGCCACTGTTGTGGCAGCACGTGGAGACGTAGGGACAGACATTTGGAACAGACATTTATTAAATGACAGTTACGTTTTAGATTTAGATGAGGTTTGTCAGAGAAGAGACTCTGAGGAAGAAGACCATTCTCTTTGTGTTATCATAAGAAAGTTTTTCTTTGAGGAAGCCTCTAATGTTGTGATCGATCAAGCTACGGGAGAATCTGGGACATGAGTCAAAGATATATTTTATTGTAAGAGCGACTCTACATAGAGCACAGGTGGGAAGATAAGAAGGTTTAATTAGATAGCTATGAGTCAATCTGGTGTGACCGATTCTGAGCCTAGCCATAAGAGATAGAGACAGTCAGGATTATTTTTTCAGGATATGATTTGAGAATATGAGATCTTTCACTCCATGCAACTTATTTTCGCCCAATTGGAGGTCCCAATCAAGCTGTTAAAGGATCCTAATTTTATGTTTAGAGAACACATGCAGATCTCCAGGGTAGAAGATAAAGTTAATGGGTAATGTCTTGGGTCCTACTTTTGCCAGTGTATTAGCAGTTTCATTGCCACTGATGCCCATATGATCAAGGATCCAGGGGAATGTCACTCTCTTTTCCTGAATATTGATTTTCTCAGATTATACTTTATATCTAAAACCAAGGAATGTATGAGATTGAAGGCTTTTAAGGATGTGATAGAGTTTAGGGAGTCCGTGAATATAATCCAGTATTTTTTGTTAGATTTCTTCATAAGTTCGGTGACTTTAAAATCGTAAACCATTAGGCGGAATGAATGTTGAACGAAGGATGCAAGGAATAAGAAAATTCGTAGAGGAAGAGCGTGAAAATGGAAGTACCGACACTTGAGCCGGACTTTGATCCTTTCGTATATACGAATTCTTAGTCCCTGAATGGGTGGACTCTTTGAAATGTTTCCTAAAGAAATCTCTACTTTATGTTTCCTTAGATTATGCAAGGAAGGATAAGTTAGCTCTAATGGAATTTCATGGAGATAAATAAATCCCTCATAGGGAATGGTAGATGGGAGAAGGTAGGAAGTATTCTGCCCTATTGAGAAAAATCTGTTATGGAAACTAGGGAAATGGATTCTGTCAAGAGGAGGAGAATGCAGGAAAAGCTTAAAATTTGATATGAAGGGTCTAAACTTGAGTGAGTTTGCACAATTTAGAAGTTGAAGGTGCCTTTTATAGTAAAGGGGTAAAGATTCAGACTCACAGCAATCGTTGGAAGCAGGGTTTGTGCAGAAGGTGTCTAACGTCATTCAGAGACTCAGAAATTTATATGCAGGATAGTTAGAAATCGGGTCAAAGATCAGTAGGACTGTAGGGATTTTAGGGCAGGATCTGCGTTTGCAGAAGTGAACAGAGGCTAATTTAGGAGGAGAAAAGGATTATCCTAAGGAGAAGGACCATCCGTGTAGATTGACAAGGCTAAATTGAAGAAGTCTCTTACTAATTACTTTATCTGAGGAGGTATGGTATATCAGGATATCATCAACTAATAGACGAAGAGAGATTTGGGGCGAAATGAATCTTTCGCATTGTGCATTGCTAGAATAAACAGAGTGGGAGTCAGGACCGGACCCTGTGGTACGTCGATGGATTGCTGATATATAGGAGACAGGCAATTGATAATTCTTACTTGGAATAGGCGAACATTGAGGAACTACTCAATAAAATGGAATATATTACATCTAATACCACAATCATTTAAGGAGCGCAGAATGGAGTTTCTGTCAACTGGGTCAAAGACAGATGTAAAATCTGGAGAAACAGAAACTGGGTGTTGTTTGTTACGGAAGTTTGTTTGTATATTACTTTCAAAACCAACCAAATGGTCAAGGGTAGAGCGGTCTCGTTTAAAGTCCAACTGTCTTTTCAAGAAACTAACATAGGCGGAAATTCACTAGTCTCTGCAAGATTTTTCTAGAGATGGCTAATTAGGGCAATCGGTTTGTAGCTAGAAGAGGTAGTTCTGGGTTTTCCGGTTTATAAACTGGAATAAGACGGGATTCTTTTTAATTAGAGCGTAATGAACAAGTGGGCGAAATTTGGTTGTAAATATTAAGTAGATAAATTATACTCTGCGGAGGGAGGTTTTTGATGTAAGAAATTCTTATTCCATCCTAATCCGGAGCCGAATCTTTACTTCTATTTATGGCATAGATTATTTTCTTCATGATGATAGGGAGATTGTAGGACAGTAAGGGGACACTTTTGTTGGGAAGGAAACATCGTTGGAAAGAGGAGTATCAGATATTCGTGAAAAGATTGGAGAAATGGGAGACAAAAATGTCGGCTACTGCATTAAAATCTGAAATCCAGTTTCTACTTGGCTCAATACTGGATATCGAGTAGTGGTTTTTCCTTTAAATATCTAAATCCTATTCTTCAATGTGGAACTATACAAATGAGGACCGATTGACTTTGTAAAGGAATTCCAACACTTCAGTCGAGCCTGTTGTATGATTTTCCTAGCAACGGTCCTAAGTCTTTTCTAATCGTTTAAGTTTTGTTGTTTAGGGCGGGGGGGGGGGGGGTTGAGTTTATCTGGTTCCCGTTTTTTATTTTTAATGGCGTTTTTCACTTCTCATTCCGCCGTGGTATTGGTGGTTTATTAGATCTAATCTTAGCCTTAGGGATGCCATTATCTAACGAAATTTAAAATAGTTTTGACCAAATTCGAGATTGATATGTTTATCTTTGAGGGGGATGAGGGAGTCTTAAAGGATGGTCACAAGATAGGCTGAAACAAAGATGTATCAAGACTTGAAAGGAAGACATAACCTCGGTGAAATATAGGTAGGTGAGCTGTCGTTTATGAGGAACAGATTGTGTAGGGAAATAATATCAGCATTCAGGTCGGTCATCAGGATAATGGGAGGAAAGAGCTGGGAAATAACTTAGGATAGACCCGCTTGGGTTGAGGAAGATAATGAAAGAATATGGAGATTGCTGGGTGATATTTTTTTTTTTTGGCAATGTAGACCAAAGCAACCCACATCTCAAATGGGGAGACAGTGGGGATTTACTGATAGGGGATATTATCTTTGATGAGGGTGCCCCCCCTGAAATCCGATCAGGATTAATTCACATCTGAGAGATATATATTGTTTTGTATTTACGCTATCTCCTGATTGACAACTTGCTTCTTGTTGCAATAAGAAAAGGTGTTTGAATGTATTTATTAGGAGGTGGAGTTCAGAGAAATGAAAACTTATGTCATTCGCGTTCTATTGAATTACTGTTCGAGCCATTTATACGGCTTTCTTGTTAGTTTTGGAATTATTGGTTTGATTTATATCCATTTGTCAATGCTGAGAGGTAAGTGAAGACTCAGAAGAGCTACGTGAGGATGAAAGTTTCTTGAAGGAGGATGATTTAGTTGAATTTCTAGTGTCTTTCTCTAGGAGAGAAGGCTCCTGGGGTGGAGATGATTTAGGAGAATTTTTAGTGTCTTTCTTTAAGAGAGAAGTCATGTGGGGACGAGGGTCATGTGGTAGGAGTGGCTTCCTCTAAAATGGAGGTAAGGTTTGAGGGGAGAGAAGGATCCTCTTTGAGAGTTTTTTTTTTATTTAAAATTAGGGTTTTGGTTCATGTATTTCTTAACACACGATTCATATACTCTTAAAGAAAGACTCTAAAAATAAACCTAAATCATCTCCCAGGAACTTTCTCTCCTAAAGAAATACACTAGACATCCAACTAAATCATCCTTTCACAAGAAGCTTTCATCCTCACGTAGCTCATCTGAGTCTTCACTTACCTCTCAGAATTGAAAAATGGATACTGATCAAGCCAATAATTCCAAAACTAACAAGAAAGCCGCATAAATGGCTCGAACAATAATTTAATGGAACGTGAATGAAATAAGTTTTCAATAGCGTCAAAGTATGAGAGCTATTAGAGGGTTTTTATATTTATTTTTATTTTTTAAATACCTTACATCTTTCAGACGTATGATGACATTCGGGGCTTGGTCAACTTCAATTGTGACTTCAAAATTATGTATTTGAATCAGATTTATTATTTTTTCCACCTGAGAGTTGTTCCTTTAGTTCAATTAGAAGCATTTCATTTCTCAGTTTTTTCGTAGATTTAGTCACATCAATGCTATCACACACAATATTGTAAATTAGAAAGGGTACATGTTTCTTTTCAAAGAAGCTCTTATTCGTTAACATGAAAAGAATTTTTCAAAATATATTGGAGCGGTTTGGATTTCCGGCGAACTTATTAAAAGCCTCTTGCAAGACCTGGTTAGAGAAGAAAAAATATTAATTGAAATCATAATTATTCCCATGATTATCCGACAAAATAAATGTCCGTTGCGGCAGACCGCGATTACCATTATAAGGTGACTTGGTGCACTAACAAAGAGTACCAGGCATTTGTTAGGAACCTTGAGAGACTCGCCTAAGGAGAAGCCATGCATCCTATAACACGGTGTTTTAACACACTTAGGATTTCCTTTCAAACAAATTAAACATGTAGGTCGGATCACAAGGCACTTATAAGAGAACGCACGAGATGCCACAAATGAACTGGGAAACCCTGGGGTCGTCAAGCGCGATACTAGTATAAGTTTATGTAAATAGTATTTACTTTTCTTTTTAAAAATAAATTACTGATTTAAGGTACTTTTTAATCTTGTTGTAACCAACACAAAAAAATCGTACGAGTATTTTTATTAGGTAAACGAAATCAGGGCCCTAATAGGAAATCCGACTCGATGATGGATATCTAAAGTGTAAACGTAGTTATTGAGTCATACATGACAGCATTGTGGGTAAAATTTTAATAAAATGGACTAAATAATTCAGGACCGTTTTTACAAAATTAAATAAACACCGGTTATATTATGAAATTTTTAAATTGTTTACAATACAATAACATCGTTTTATATTTTAGGGCATATTATTCTTAAAAGTAAAAAGTTAAAAAGATATCAAAAAATATATTTTTTGCTTATATTTCAGTTTTTCTAATATTTCCGAGAGTATAAAGAATTTGGTAACTTTGCGAACATATCTCAAATTTACTCTAAAAATGTAAGTATAACTTAGTTTTATTGACCTCGTATATATTAAATTGGAGATAGCAATAGTAATATTTCTTATTTTGCACACCGTGTATATTGATAGCCGCGGAAACGATTTCTTCTCAATTAAGTGTGTTATAATTTATTAAAATTAAAAATGATATCGGAAAGTATCAGAACTGAAAATATATAATTTAATTTAAAAATAACCAAAGCCTCTAAGCAAGGAAATATTTATGGGTTATATTAACAAATAAGTATTTAAATGCTGTAATAAAAAGACGTAGGAAACATGTTTTTGAAGAAAATTACCAGATTTTCCATTACTCCCATAACCTGTTGTACCTGACTAGAATACTCGGCTTGACGCTGTTTTATATTATTATATACATTTTGGCCGAGTCATATTGGTCGTACGGTAACTAAATCAAATGGAGGAACTTTTATATACATGGGCAACGAAAGTTTGTATATTTAACTATTCAATCACACTTGACTTATATATATCCACATTTTCAAGAATTTTCATAGCCATACCATCTGTATAAATATCTACGTACTTTATATGCGTCCTTGGATAGTCTGTCATATATAATTTAAATTGAAAAGAGGTGGTAAAAAACGCGACTTTTCCTTTTACTCATTTATATCAAAACTATAAAGTTTAGGGCAATAAAACGTACAAAAAAAGATAAATTATACATAAAATCAAAAAATCGATTCATATACAGGTTTTTCTATTATACAAAATATAACTTAATGCTATCCCTTTTTTTTTGACGAATCCTGTATACTCCCAATTAATTCACATTATACACTTTTGAGGAATTGTAAAATGACACGCAACTGTGCAATTCTAAGAGGACTCCAAATTTAAATAAATTTCGGTAGCTGATGTAACAATTACCCAAAGGAAATTAGTTTTTGAAAAGATACTATCTTCATCAAAAAAAATTTCAAAATATCGCAATATCTTATGGTTTATGTCCATTATACCCACCTGCTGTTTATATCCCATACAAGGAACTTTCTCACGGTAATAAATTATTCTCCTAAATCAAATTTTATGCTTTACAAGAAGAGTGGGGGCAACTTGAATAGTAACAATGTTTTCAACTCTTACTTTAATATTACAAATTTCTTGACTCAGTTTCTTGTAAGAAAAATATAAATTCTTGGAAGTAAATACGATTATTTTGGAAAACCTTAGTGTTTACTAATATAAGGACACCTTAAAAAAAGTTATTTAATTCATGCATAGTAGTTCAGTCACTACCATGCATTCTATTTTCTATTACATTATAATATTTATTACTAAACTATTCTTCTTATAGTTTTAAGCAGGGCTAACATGTAGAAAATTCTGATATTTAGGGAGGAACAGAAAAAAATATACTCCCACTGATGAAAATATAAATTTAAGCAAAAAAACAACTAAAAAATAAAAGTATTAAACTTTTCTTAAAAATCAAGTCAAAATACAACTCAAATTCAATGAAGGTTGCACAACTATCGCGCTAATGCTGAATGAAGAAAGGCCTAATTTCGCACATCTCAATTACAGATAGGAACAAAAAAATGTATTTTAAGTGATGAAATAACTATATGACGATTTGCGTTGATATAAGACCATCGCGTGAAGGGTTACCTGGTTGAAATTCAGTCACAAGCCCTATTTGTTTTCCGGTAACTTATAAAATTTGCTGAGTCCACGTCTTGAAGATTGAAGAAATAATATTAATTTGCTGCAGTATGATCTTGGACTACGACTATGGTAGATCTCGCACTGTTATTGGATCCACTTCTATTTTAGATTTTTTTATTGACAAGAATAATTTACGAGTGAATGACAATATTATATTAATTTATAAACCCGAGTTTTTGTCAAGTTAGAATGGAATATGCGGACATTTTTTAAAGATACCCTTATTGAAAATTAGAAATAAAAATTAGTTTCTATATTTTAGTTTAATTGAAAAATTCATTTATTTTGGGTAACTATTTTGGAATTATCAAATTTAAGAAAATATTTTTGCTTGTTGAATTATTGTAAATTTTCATTTATTTACTACAATTTTACTCACTGATCTTAATACAGTAAAATATTTAATGAAAGTAAAATTAGCTATTATGCAAAGTATTTCAAAAACTTAGTTGCCATAAGTAAACAATAATAAAAAGAGCAATTGCAAAATTTCATTTAGCTCAGACGTTTCCATTTTAAACCTTTTCTTCTTCCGAATAATATTGGAATGCCATTTGAAAACTGTGTGGCTGTTTGCAATTTCCTCCACTGTGATTCTTGCCGCATTTTCCCACTGCTCGAATGACGTACCGGATACTAATAAATAATAAGTGTGGCAGTTTAAATGAAAATGAGGGACCAAACTTCGAGTTGATTATTTTATAAAATATTTAGTTGGAGCATTCGAAAAAAAGGAAAGAGTCTCCCTTTTTTTTTGGATAAATATGATGACTTAGTTAACTCCGAGACTAACTATATGAAAATAAAATATGCCAGATTCATCTGAATTTGTCAATTTAGTTCATCCACAAATGGTAGTTTTATCCATAATAATTTTTTTTAAAAAATTTTAAATTATCTTTTTATTATAGTTTTTCTCAATTAATGTATAAAATTCTATTACAACTACATAATAAGTTTTGCAATAAATTGGTGCCTTGTCTAGAGAAAATGCCAGCCTAAATGAAAAAATAAAATTTTTTTATAGATCTAAACTATAGGCTCATTGGATTTGTCACCTTATTCATAAATGTTACTACCAAAAATTATTATCAATAGACTAACTATCAAGTTGGACGGCTATTTTTCCCTGGAACGTATTCGACAGCACAAAGAAATATATCTAATTAATCTTGCATTAAAATATAGAAAGCTCCTTGGTTTTCCTGAAGATCTTTACTCATGTATTGAAGATGTCTTTAAGTTGCTTAATTGAAATGAGAAATTAATTAAATTTAACGACCGATAACTAAACCATCTTCAATTCGCATACAATATTATAAATATTAGCCAAAACGTCGACAAATAGCAAACTAAGTTATCTCTGGCACAAAAAAAACTCTCAAAAATAACAAAACATAGAACCTTTCTTATCAAACTGAATAATATAATTTTCTTACAGTTATATACTGTCTGTGTTGATGTACGTCATTGAAACCATAGCGCTCACTGTCAAACCAACAAAAAAACTCTAAAGAACTCGAGAAGGGTAAGACTGAACGATGTTGAGAGGAACTCTTAGAGGGTATGTTAACAATAATAAAATCGTAACACAACTGACAGCTGAAGCTGTACAAACACAAGGGTCCCAAATATAACGTTATGGCAATAATTGTTAAACTAAATAACAAAAAATAACTACAAAATAAATGTATCAAACTTTAACCAAGTCAATATTTAAACAAAAACCACTGAAGGTTACACAATAATAACCGACCGAATTTCACATATCAAAACAAAAAGGCGAAATAAAGTATAGAGCGGTCTTCAAAAGTATGCAGTGCTCAAATGACCCACTTATTTAAGAATATGTGGTATATAACATTTTTCAAAATCAAAGAACCTTTATCTATGTCTAGAGATTTAAAGTGGCCAGCAATACTAAAGAACTTTATCACCTAGACACTATAATATTTTACAATATAAAACAAACATAAAACCCGCTCGTAAAGAGAAATACTCAAACCAAGGTGAATTAAATGTACTGAAGACGATTTTTTAGAAGAATGCTGGAAGAAGAAAAGATCAGACAGTGCAAAATGGCTGTTCTGCGGGTTAAACTTTACCGCTAATGATACAAGTTCCAATATCTAGCAAGAACTGCAGCAAGAAAATATTTCGTCTTTAGACCGAAGCAAAACAAGCAAGCAGAGACTCGCTCGAACTCTGAACCAAACACATAACCTGGATATAGACAAAAAAACAAAAATAAATCTCTAGACGTGTCATCCTTCATGAAATAAAAAAAGCCTAGACATATACAGGCTAAGAAAAATATAATAAAGAATCTGTGTCCAGCTAACATTATAAACCTACCGCAACTATCGAACCCTTCCATCCATACAGCTGATAATAATTAGGCGTTGAGTAACAAGAACAAAGCAGAAGTACTTGCTAAACACTTAGAAGAAGTCGTCCAGCCTAACCCAACTAAAATAAATTAAAACATAGGAAAAAGTCTTATATTGCTGAACAAAACATATAAAAGGGATCTGCTTATTTAAAAATTTAATGTTCAGGAATTTTAAGAAACCAGACAAATCAGTATTCATTTTAAAAAATTCCTCAGTTATTACTCAGCTAGTGGCAAAAATTATTTGAAGGCAATTCGGTCCTAAGAACAGGCTATTTTCCATTGCTATGAGAGTTAAACAATTACATTAATCCATAAATATGGTAAAGCTGCTGAAGAAGCCACCAGCGAACTAATGATCACGTCTAAGGTAACGGCAAAGCTACTGATAAAAAGGCTAGAACCAATTCTAAAGAATAGCCGCTGGATACTAAATAAGCAGTTCGGTTTTAGAAGTGAACACCCATTATAGATCAAATTTACTCAATCATTGAAGAAATAAGTCAATCTCCAAACATATTTTTCTTATGCCTTGTTGGATATCCCACAACCGGGTAATAAAGTACGGCATGTTAGTTTTTAATATACAAGTAATAAATTACTTCGAGTCTATTATTTCCTCATGCTAAACTCTGACCTGTAAAGCTTGCATTTCCAAGTAAAATCAAATGACCAATATACACAACTCCCTTTAATAAATACAAGCGTACTTCAAAGTAGTGTACTTGGTCCCGAATCCTATCTTGCAAAATTAATATTCTTATTAAATACATCGTAGCTACCACAACTTATGCAAATGATACCGCCATTCTGTGATCTCATCAAGAACCCGGGCAGAGCTTAACAAATATTGCAGTCCACTCTAGACGAAATCTTTGCCTGGGTTAAAACCTGGCATGTCAAAGTCACTAAAAATAAGGGTTAAATGTATCTACTTCACGATTTCTCTCAATAGCCATCCACTAAAGCAACAGCAGCATGCTAAATATCTAGGAATGCACTTGGATCGCTGATTAACCTGGAGAATTAACACCCTCATGAAATGCCAGCAATTGCGAATGAAACTTGGTAGATTTTTTTTGGATAGTAGGATATAGCTCACGGTTGTTCAACCAAAATACTTCAGAAATAAATTTAGTAAATTATAAGGAACTTTCACTAAACATGTTCGTGATACTTTATATCAGAATGCAAATAAGTTGAGATGGCAACAAAAAGGTATTATAACTTCACAATGGATTGAATGACAATAAGTAAAATGTTAGTTGTTCAGTATATACCACAAATACATAATATCGTTAGTAATGTGTGGAAAGACGACACCATTCGATTTAAATTATTGTTAAGATTAAATGTAATATTTTGATACTGATACCAACATTTAAAATGTCCTGTTATTATTCCATTAAAAAAAGCATTTTACTTATTTAAAATAGTTTAGAATCTTTATTACTAAACACTTGCCATTCAAACAAATACGTGACACTAATATTCAAAGACAAAATATAAAAATCATGACCTTTTGCTGCTGGTAGAGCAATGTTCCACCTATTATTTAAAAGTCTGTTTCGAAAATAACTTTTTCATTTTCCTAGCAGAGTAACCGCAGCTGCTTCTATCAATTATTAATTGAAAAATGTGGAACACGGTACTCAACAAATCCGTCGATAAACATGGTTATTTCGTGCAAAGCTAGGGAACGATAAAATAATAAAAATAAATTTAATTGGATTTTTCAGTTACGGATGGAACAGATAATTATTTTTTAAGAGCAAAAAGTATAAGAAAAAACTAAGACATAAATAAGAAAATTTTTGTTTATATTTATTTCATTACTTTGTCTGAAAGTTTAACAGTTTTAGAGCATTATAACGAAATATTTTGGTGGTAACGGTAAAGAATTAAGTAAGCTCGATTGTTTTAATGGAGTTTGAATTCATAAAATAGAATATTTTGTTAAATCATGCTAGTTTGTGAGAATTTAATTACACTTGCATTGTAGTTTCTACGAGTATGAAGTCTTAATTTCTAAGTTGTATTTTTTAACGCCAATAGATAGTCACATGGAAAACAATCCTTCAGTGGAACAACTATATCAAGGAAAATAGTATCTTGTCACATTTTTCAGGAGTCTTCGGCCAACTTTAATTCTGCCATGAAAACAAAATTTGGAAAGAACAAAAATATATTCAATGAGGATTATAAAAATTTACTATATTTCCACGAATAATGTCACAAATAATTTATGAATTTTGTATGAACTGGTGAGATATTCAACAGTTACATTTTTAATATCAATTTCTTTAGCAAACGAAGAAAGAATAGGTCGAGTGTGTATCAGATACGCATTTTGTAGCAAGTATTGGCGTTGTTAGTTTTTTCTGCAATTTTTTTACACGTCTCCCTTTGAGTTAGTTAAAAGCATAAGACTGCAAAATCTATTCGCAAAAGATGGACTTCTCACCGGTTTGAAACAGCAGAGATTAAATTTTAATCCTTTTTTTTTAATCTGACAAATTAGAAAACATAACTTATTCGTATCGATTTTTCTAATTGCTGTTATATCGATTTTTTTTCAGATTTTTACAATCTATTATTAGAAAATTAAAAGCGAGCCACAGTAAAATTTATATTTAAAAGGCAAAATTTTATAAAAAAAATTCTAGAGTTAAATATGAACCGTCTGTGGTAAATATTAAATTGATAAATCAAATTCGGAATGGAAAAAACTAGCCTATAAAATTGTGAAACATATAATACAAGGGCGTAATAAAATGAGTGGAGACAAAAGAGTAACCAGGAGTAAAAATTACCTTTAGGCGACCTCATTTGACGCATCCGCGGTTTTACCTTGCGCATCCGCCAAAAATTACATTTCCAAAATAGAGCTACTTTAGAGATTTATATTTCGTGAAGGGGACTACTAACCAAGAACAATTAGATGACATATTTAATTGCATTTTTAAAACTGTATCCAATGGCACTCCATAAACGAAAAAGATGAAATTAAATTTTAAACGTTTTTTTTTTGTTTCTCATAAATTAGTGAACTTAGCTTAAACTGTAATAACTTTCATTAAATATATTTAGTAAGTACTATTATGCCAGATTTTTGAAGATCGTAAAAATTTACCCTAAAAAAATAGGGTTTAGAGGTTGACATTTAACGAATAAAGCAACTAAATAAAAATTGACTAAAATGTGGTCGTCGAACTTGCATTGTCTTTATTTTTGTTTGTTTTTACGCCGTTTCGATTAGGTTGTAACTTTAATCGTTATTAATTATAAACTGATAACGATTAGAGATACAACCTAATCGAAACGGTGTAAAAACAAACAAAAATGCAGACAATGCAAGTCTGACAACCACATTTTAGTCAATCTTCAACATTTTCTACAACCTTCAAATAAATTAAAAAATTTTGTATAACATATTTAATGGAATTTTTGAACACCTATCCAACGGCGCTCCATTCAATGGAGAAAACACCGTAAGCTCACAAAACCTTAAAAATGAATAAATTTAGAAAATATTTACAAATTTCTAAAACCTAGAAGTTGACTAGGTTTTCGGCAGTTATAAATTTAAAGAGCTTTTCGCCAGAACTGTTCGAAATGGAAACAGCTCCCCAGCCTTTCGCACAGTAGTTAATAAAATGTAATAAAATAAGAATTACACTACACAAACAAATACAAATATTGGTTTGAATTTTCCAAATGGTTTTGAGCATAATTGGCATCAAAATCTGCAATTCCATCGATGGACACTTTTGGATCTGCTAAAGGTGCGGTAGAGTTGATCAGATAAGGTAACGAAAAAAAATGAATCTTATTGTGAACTTATGAACTAAATATATTCAATATTTTTCTCAGATACTGAGAGAAAGCGATTTGAGACGGTCAAACGACATTACAAATAAAATAAAATTACATCTATAATTCCTTCGTAATATTTATCGCCAGTAACTCGTAAATATATATTTTAAATAAGGCAATACAGCAAACTAAAACAGTTCCACTAAGATAAACAATACTAAATTAAATTTTAACTATGACCAACAATGAATTACTAATACAAGAAGCACATACGTAAAGCAAATAAATTGAATAAAAGTATTAAACTTTTATATTAACTAATTGTAAGATGTTATAATATAGACTTATAAAATAAATGATAATTATTACATAACTTCTTTTTTAATTAAGCTTTACTAAATTAGGAAAATTCTAATTTAGTTTAAAAATTTTTAATTTTGCTTACAGTATTTTTTAATTCAATAAAGTCAGTAACAAGCTAAAACCGTGTCCTCGGCAACATAGCTTTGTCTTTGATAAAATAATAAAATTAGACGTACAATGGCTATTGTTTGTCATTTCCAAGCAAGTTAGTTAAAAAAAGGTTTTAAATAATATATGAATTGATTTCCTATAAAATGGCTTTTTAATTACCCTAATTAAAAAGACTTAAAACTTTAGATCTAGAGTGATGCAGCCAAAAGACATAATAGGTATATCGGTTATATGTTATGGCAGGCTGAACCTTTTTTTTTTTTTAACGAGACACCCTATATATTATTGAATTTGTGAACTTCAAGTGATTTTCGAGATATTGGCATTCAAAAAATAAAATGTTGGTTATTTTAACAAAATTGAATCTTTGAGTAAAGCAGCTGACATATTCCTGGTCTAATAATTCGTAATCTAATAAAGAATATATTTTAATTCTCTTTCCGTTATAGAGTTTAGACTCTATGGTAGGAAAAGTTATCAAAACTTGTATTTTTCGAATATCAATGTCTCGATAACAATTAGATTTAGGCCTGGGTAATAATAATAATAATTTTATAAAGAATAATAGAAATGAGAAAATATTCACTCTGTTGTAAAAGTACCTTGAAATAGTAGTATTTGCTTTTAATTTAACCTTTATTCTTGAAAATAATTTAAAACAACACATTTGTTATTCTAAAAATAATCATATGTTAAATATTTATTATTGAGTAGCTCCATCTCGTAATAAATTTCGTCAAAAAAGTTGAATAAGTAATTTCTTAATAAGTATATGTGTCCAAAGTTACCACATTTTAAAATAATAAAAGAAAAGTCTTTATTGTTTTCTATTCTTCTAAAACTTATTATTACTTCTATCATAGAATATTGTAACTAGAGCATTGGATATAATAATCTTTGCTACTATTATTCATTATTTAATATACTTCAACACTACTGCGAATGTTAAGAAACTGAATAGAAAATTCTCGAATATTCTCTAAAAATGTAGAAGCCGCATTTGTTTATATAAGCACCTGCAAGGCGGAGGGGTTAGTCGAAGTTAGTGAGTCAAATCGAATAGTAGAGATTCTAAGACACCTCGGAAATGCATGAGCTTCAAGTCTGAGAAACTGATTAAGTAGTAAAAAACGATCTATGCGGTTTGCTGTCTCAATGATTTGGAGAGAGCCTTCAAATCATGTTGATGATTGCTATTTATATATCATACCTCGTGTTAGGCAAGGCACAGGCATATCCAAGAAAAAAAAGTCGGTTATCAACTATCCAAAATACTATCTGCCATGAGACCTGTGCCTATAGTGACGAACTTTCTATTCCAGAACCCCCAGAAATACTTACTTACAAATCAGATAATAACGATACAATAATCAATCAACAAGAAGAAAATATGCCATTAACATCAAGAGATCCTGATTTTACACCTAGCACATTATACCGCCCACCGCACAAAATAACCCAATCAGAATTAGATGATCTTGTGAGAGACTTAGAACTTCCAAAAAGTAAAGCAAAATTACTAGGATCAAGATTGCAGCAGTGGAAATTATTACAAGACGATGTTTCAGCATGTGTTTTTCATAAACGTCATAAAGGCATAGCACCATTTTTTAACATGGAAAAAAACTTGATTTTCTGCAATAACATTAGCGGTTTATTGGTGGCTTGAAATATAAGCTACAAGCTAGAGGAATAACGATTGTTTATACACAGTTCAACATTGAGTTTAAAAGCACTACTATTGCATTTGGGAAATATTTTACCATCTAATCCTGTTGGACATACACACGAAATAATCATACAGTATGACAGTATGACAGTATGAAGTACCTAATGACAAGTATAAAATACGATGAGCACCAATGGCAGATTTATGGTGACTTAAAGGTCATTGCGCTTTTACATGGGTTGCTGCTAGGCTACACTAAGTTTTGCTATTTTTGTGTAAATGGGATAGTCGGACAAAGGCACTTCATTATAAGAGAAAAGACTGCTTCGTTTGACAATCATTAGAACCAGGTCAAAAGAATGTACAATATATGTGATTGGTAGACCCCAAAAAGATTTTGTTGCCACTACTGCGCGGCGAATGCTTCCATTAGGATACATCAACAATGGAGAAAAGATACCAGGGAAAGTGGAATGCTTTCATGCTTGCGGACTACTGTTGGATTCTTGTTAGAAATGCTCCAGAAACAATTCACAAAAGAAAAATAAAAAGTCAGGGTATTTAGTGTCTCTACAAATTTAAAAATATGTATTTTTTATTATTTTGTTAACAAAAAAGTAAAAAAAAAACTTGTTCTTGAAAATTACAACTGAGTTTTTAATTTCAATATCATTTTTGTATTCAGCGCCCCAAAATTAACAAAAAACGCACTTTTCATACAAGATACAACAAATAAACTAAAATTTGTTGCGTAGTGTTATTGAATGCGTTCGTAAAATAAATATCCTTGGGCGAAACTCAATTCTAAAAATATTAATTTAACAAAAATTAACCTTCTTCAAAAAAAGTTTTTATCTGTAACTCAATTTTAACATTCTGTGCTTGGTTAATGAAAAAAATTGCTACTAACGCCAAATAAAAACTAGTCACAATTAAGAGACAATCACAAATAACGTCAGTTAAAAAGTACATATTTTTAAGTTATAGGGATTACAAGTTTTCGGTAGCTTTTTTGTTAATGTATTTTTAGGGTTCCGTAGCCACGTGAGAACCCGTATATTATGGTCATATCCGCTCGTCCATCCATCTGTTGTCACAACAGTCTGACTTAGTTAGTTTTTCATCTTTTGCATTGAAATTTTACAGGCACATGCCTTCGATTAATCCATAAACAGACTTGAGGCAAAATTGGAAGAATAAAATTTAAAGTACCCCCATGGGAAATGTAGTGAAGAAAAGTCGCATTGGATACCATTGAATACATCTTTAAAACGCAAATGTCATTTAACACTTTTTATTTGATCGGAAGTCGCAATTAAAATGTTCCGCCCTCTAATGTTTCAAGGGTAAATATTAAGAATCTGAGAAAGTTGACCTATTAGCTTTTACAAATCAAGATAATAACGATTATGTTGCATAAACCAATTTATGAGAAATAAAAAAACTTTAAAATTTAATTTTGTCTTTTTGTTATCACATGGTATATAATTTAATAGGTCTTTTTGAAAATGCAATTATAATATTTATTTTTTAGTTATCTCACTTACGATATATAAGCTTCTAACATTTCTTATAGCTGTTACCCTATTTTAGAGGTGTGGTTCTTGGTGAATCCGCTAGAGAGTCCAAATAAGTTTTTCTGTTAATTTTGTTGCACTTCTAATTACTCTGTCGTCACCACTTATTTGAATGCACACTATTTACATTTTTCATTATTTTTCATTATTTCCAGTAATTTATATCCGATTTGTCAGTTTAATATTTGTCCACAAGCTTTATAGCGGTTATATTTTAGCTAATTTTTTTTTATAAATTACCGTTTTGATTTTTTTTTAGACATAAATCTGTAATTTTGCTGTCCTCTTCTTTGGTTTTCCAACAAATTCAACACAGTACTTACTGAATCATTTTATAGAAGTTTTTCGAAGAAATTTGTGGCGCACAGTAATAATTATTCAGCTAGAATGAGTTAGGATTAGGATCATGATTCGAAGAAAAACAATTTTTCCTTTTGTCGATGTTCTGATTTATTTGATAGCATTTTCAATGCTCGGGATAACAATTTTTCTTAGTTAAAATCCAAATCAAATACAAATACATAAATACAGAACTTTATCAGAACTCCCAAAAAACAATTTAGAAAGAAATTATGGTAAGAAAAAATTTTGCTGGTCATGTAGAATTCCCCATATTGAATTTTAGAGAATTGACTTCATTTCAGTAATCTAGACTCCCAAAGACCCAAATATCAGTTTTGGAAGAATTCGAAAAATACTAAATTTTTAACCCGTCACATGGAATTCGTCATATTAAATTAAAAGAAAATAATTACAATTGCGTAATATATACCCCCAAAAACCGGCAATACGAATTTTGGATCAAATCGTAAAATGTAAAATTTTAATTGTTTATTCACTATATTATTTTAGGTCTTATATTGAATATTACTCAACCCATTTAACTAAAATTATGTTGACCCACCGTAGCGAAGTCCTGAGCATAATCGATCGAGCTATTCCTGAGTAATTGGTGGAAAGGATGTTTAATTTTCGATACTTTTTTATGCAAATTCTATTATTATTAAAAATAGATACTTGCGATTTCCACGAACCTGTTCCTTTTACTTTGTTAAATAAAAGAAGCAACAAACAAAATTTTCCTAACCATGTTTTTTCAGGCTACATGACGAAATTGAAAATTTCCCATTTATAAATCTCCCTCGTATCTTAATTACTATGTTAATTAATGAAAAAATAAAAACCGATTATTATAGTCTTCCATGTAAAATTAACTAGCGTACATAATTTTTTCTAAAGGCTTCAGATTTTGAGTAATAGACCAAATTTTCGCTTTTTTAAACAGAATATCCTATATGTATTTGACAGTTCGATTTCAATTTCATCAAGCTTTTAGAAAACGTATAACAGTTGATACTTGATTTCACTATTAAATCTTAAATTTTGATTATTTTGAAAATTCAGGCTTAAGTTTGCAGTCGGCTATGAATATTGAATATATATTATTACGGTCTAAGAAATTCAACTTTTTTTTCGAACAGTAACTATTTCTAGGGGAAGAATATTGGCTACATATATTGGTATGATGTCATCTGAATTGATTGATGCCTTCGCTACCAGATATATACAGGGTTTATCGGAGTATTGAACTGATCCGTCGTAGCTTCCAGAACTCCTATTCAGTCTTCCGTAAGTAATTTCCTCTGTTCTCCTCTTTATTCTGGTTGCTTGTGGGATTCTAATTGGATCGGCATTACGGTTTTGTGACAGAATAAATTTTTTGGTGCCAAACTTCACAATGTTGTTGTGAAGGAAAATGAATTTCGACGAATCAGGTCCATATCTAGAATAAATTATCTTCTATGTCAGCAGCTAACACCAAATGGTTTAATTTTAACCTTCCAAGTTGAAGCGTTACTTGTTCTTTTCCAATCACATCAGCTACTTTCCTAATTAGAGTTTTCGGCGTTACTTTTTTGGATAATGGTAGGATTTTAAGTTTATCAACAAGCTTTGACTTTATTAGGCGTAGCATTGACTTTTACGTTAATTATAAGACTGTGGGTGGTCCTCCTAGACTACGAATGAGATTAATTCTAGGGGCTTTCTCGATATTGATCAACACAAACCTTTTAATGTTGACTAATTATAGTTTTCATCGGTTTTCTTCTGTGCGGTTTCTGGATGGTGAACGAGACCTTAAACGTACTTGACAGACCCCAGTTTGTCATTATCTGTAACACTTCTATAACGTGAAGCATCACCTCGTCTTTTTAGTTCCTTAGAAACTTCAGATAACATTGTCTCTATCGTTTAGTTCGGTGAATCCGTGTTATCCTTTATAGCCCTATTTTTGATCGTTGGTCTTGACACATTATAAATAAGCTACTTTTATTTCCAATGTCCTGTCCAACGCTTCACTACAATAGCTAAACTTGCATATACGCAACATACGATTTATGTCTTGATCTTAATATCAATATAATACTAGATCATAAGCTCTTCTCGGAATTCTTTCGTAGCATCTGAGTAAGCCAAGGAAGAAAGCGTCAGTCATCTCTTTCATATTCTTGCAAGCTCTCTCCATTTCTCTGATGTCTTGATTTGAATTGTAATTGGTATTGTGATGTCGATATTGATCTCCAAATCTTCCTTCTAATGCAGCATTAAAGATCCATAGTATTCTTGTTGGGTTGCAAGAATGGCTTGTGATAACTTTCATGCTGGTCCATGAAATGCATATATTAATGCAGCAGTCATTTCTTACTAGTTTCAATTATTTTCATTAGCAGCAGCTACATTCTTGAAGCTGTTGAACCATCGTAAGTTGTTGGTTGATGTTTTGTCCGCTGGTTATTATTTTATCAGAAGAAACATGCTTCTCTATTTTGCTAATTTCTCTCTGAAGGTCCTTCATTTTCGAATCCATGATATCTTCTTTTGATTCCAGCCCATCTATAATTTATTTCACTTGTCACACTTCTTGTATCTCTTGTCATAATTGATTAAATACAATTTACTGCTTGACGTACTTTTAGTTCTATATCGTCTATGATTTCTTTCCCTTCTTGCCGTACTTGTTCTATCTAGTAGCACTTGGCCTATCTATTTTTTAAACTTTTGAGTTTGTGTCGTTATAATTTGATCGAATTTTTGCTGATTTTCTACAACAAGCTCTTGTCTCCAGTTGCAAAGTTTATCTTGACCTTCTTGACGGCGTATTTCCTTTTCTTGTTAGTTCTTTTTGGAGACGTACTTATTTTCCTTGGTTTTCCTTTAGCTGACATTGTTCTTCCTTTTGGCAATGTTGTTCTTCTGTTTGGCGTTCTTCTTCTCGTTTATCTTTAAGCGACGTTCTTTTTCTCATTTGTCTTTTTGGCGACGTTCTTCTTTTTCTTGTTTCTCTTTAAGGCGACGTTCTTTTATAAGTTCCATAAAATCAGCCAATGTTTTATTTATTTGCTCCATTTCAGCTGTTTCTTGTCTAAAATTGACTATAGAAACTTCTCGAATGTTGCAGAAAATTCAGTTTTAAACATTTTCCTTGATGATAAATTTCTTGGTGAAATCTGTTTTTAGCTGTCTGTTCTGGTCTACGATTATAATTTTCTAGTGATAGTCTTCATTTTTGACATCAATTATAACAATTTTCCCTTCTTATTTTCACTCACTTAATTCAAATAATAACACCACTTTTCACTAATTACTTTCAATTCATTAATAACTACTTGTTTACCCTCTTGCTATCCTAATTATAACTAGGTTAAATCCTATTTACCTATTTATGTATACCTGTAGAATATACTAGATTAAAACTTTAAAATCCCACTAGAAGCATGACTAGCAATGATGAATCGATATAATATTTCTGTAAGGACACGTTCGAACTCAGAGATTTCTTCGTTATAATATTTCCGTAAGCACGCGGCCGAATTGCCCTAGTCCTTGGTTATAATATCCTATTAATAATAACACTTTTAGTACAACGTCTTGAATATCATTTAGAACTTTAATTTCAAAGTTTTTGACATCCTAAATATATTATGGTTTAAGAAAGACAATTTTTATTACTTCTGTAAATTTGGATTACTGGGTATAAAAACAAATGCAAATAGGCTACGCCTACTGCAGAAAATAAAAGCTTTAATATTTTCATAAAGATTTGACAGGTGAAAAAATAATTAGGTTTGAAAAAGTATTGTAAAGAGATATTTTCAGACTGTTCAAAATGTGAGAATTATGACGTGCTAGTGTGTTTTATACAATCAAATGATATCTGTCACGCGGTTTCTGAATTATATTTTAACAGGTACGTATTATAATTTATGAAAGGTAGCAACAAGGGCGCCTTGGATTTGGCATCGCTTGCTTTATCTTATACAAATTAGGTACCGAATTTATGATAAGAGCCTCACAGCAAACCGTTATTTATAAATTTTAGAAAAAGTGACACTTAAATTACTAGAAAATGTTCCCTTGGAGATGTATAATGATATATATATATATATATATATATATATATATATATATATATATATATATATATATATATATATATATATATATATCTAGCAAATCGGTGCACCGAGTTACAATTCTCAGGTAGTGAGCCCTTTTTTGGAAACTAATTTTCCTCAAAGATGATTGGTATCAACGGACCTGTCAGTTGGCCCCCCAGATACCTTGATTTATTTATTCTGGATTTTTTTTTATGATGCTTTTTACAAAACATGATTTACATCGTTCAGTAGAAGAACTGCGCAATGCACAAATTTAGTTTTTCAGTTTTTGCAAAACAACCCTGATATTAGTTTAAATTCTTTAAGAAAAATTGCAGACATATGCCAATTCAGTATCAGCAGAAATGTATTTAACTACTATGGCCCCATTTTTCACAATTAACTCTCAGATGATATAGAAAAATTAAACTTTGAAAATTTTAATCAATTATCAGGAACATACTTATAAACTCATTTTATATTGTTGAGGAATTTATCAAATACAATTTTATTTGAATGTAGTCCGACCTTGCATGTTTTTTATGTTTACTTTTCGTGTTTTTTAAATGTGTACTTTCCATGGACGTAAAATTTGGTAAATAGTGCTCTCGCTTGGAGACGTCCTTTTTAGATATGTTGTCTAAGATTATTTAAATTTTTCTTACCATATCTGTTCTTTAACTGTTTTTTTTTGTTGACGAGTGGAAAACAATTTATTAATGTAAACCGAAATAAAAAATTTTAATTTTTTCAATTTTGAATAGTGTTTCGTTAGGTTAATTTATTTGTTTTTTTTTGACACAATAAGATTGACATTGTTTGTATTTTGGAAATGTAAAAACTCTAGTATATAATAAAAATTGCCTTCAACTTTTAAACTATATTATATTGCAAAGACAAGGAGTCGGAATTTTCAAAAAAATCGAAAATTTAGAATTATTAATGAAATCAAATATCAACTATTATACATTCTTGAAAAGTATAAAAAATTAATTCGAGCTGTCAAATAATAAACAGGGTGTGCTATTTAAATCAAATATAATTAGGTCTATAACTCAAATTCGGACGCCTCTGGAAAAAATTAAGTACACTAGAGGATTTTTCGTAAAACATTCTAAAACGGCTCGTTTATACTTTTTCATTAACACAAATTTGCAAACAAAAGCAATGCCACAAGACTGAAAAAGGGAATTTTTTATTTAAAATATTTAAACGGGTCTCCACAAATAGTGTGAAAAAATAATTTCAATCAGGAGCTTGAAAGTATAATAAATACAATATAAAAAATATTTTCTACACGACTTGCGTATATTTTGGCTACAAAAAAAGTTTCATTACAAAAAATAATTCCTTTAAAAAATAAGTTATTACAGTTGAATATTATTCTGCTTACAAACTTCTAAACAGAAATTGCCAATTAGGCACACGCAGAAGTATAAAAGCATATTTGTCTTCATAAAAGTTGGACAGGTTAATTGTAAACGTGTGTTACAGGGTGGAAAACTGTTAATTTCAAAAGAAGCTATTAAAGTTTAGGAGTGCAGGCGAAAGTTAATTTCCGGTTCCTTTCTCATATACAGTCTTTCTATGGAAGTAAAATTGTAAACGTTCTCGTTACTGGCAGCGTTCGATTCCCATTTTCTTGCGTGTATAAGGAAAACTGACGTACATGCACCCGATATCCCTTTATTACACGCCAGCAGGGGTTTGATTTTCATTATACTTTAATCGGTTAGTTTGATTTTTGTTGTTATCCTTTGATAAAGGATAATAAGCTTGATATAATATCATGTTGATTTTACTAAATGTAAATACTTTTTGTTTCCAATATATATTGAATAAGTTTTAATTGTAGTATAATGAAAATGTTGATTTTCGGCTCCTAGAAAAAATGAAAACGAAAATATGAAAACTCTAACGTACCTTCTAACAAAAATAATATACCTCTTATGAGTTAAAAATAAATTAACAATCATTGAATAAACCAATAAAAACATGTTCACAATACCCACTTAGTTTTTCAATATATTATGAATATTAACTTTGGTTTCTTCATGAGTAGACTAAATGAAAAGTTTAATATAAAGCTTACACACACCATGAAGCTTACCGTCCCTCAGAGTATTACATAAGTCCCTCAAGCATATCTTAATTTGATTGTTACCGGTATAGCAAAATATAATGACAAAGTTGCTAATATGATTTATTGGATTATTTTTTGTTTAAAAGATAAGTCTTTATAAGAACCCAAAATTGACTGACACTATCATATTGTTTAGCTATTAAAGTCCACTTCCTTTCACGCAGGAACACAAGCAAAGGTCGAAAACCATAAAGCGGCAAAAACCATTAGCATTACATGGGTGGAAAATTATAATTCAGATGATGAATATTGCGTGACGTCACACTGTTGCCTCCTTACTTAATTTAGCTAAGTCAATATAACAATTTACAACCGCTCAGGCGAGTTACTTCCATGGGATGCGAAAGAAACAAAACAAAGGTGCTCGATAACTCAAGAAGGAGATGGGGGAGTTCAAAATGACAAAAGAAATTAAGAAGATTGGTAATTACCCAATTATCTGAGGCACCACTGGTTTACTAAACTTCCAACCTAAAGCAGAAGGTCATCCGATGTTCAGAAGTCCATATCCTAGTATTTCAAAGTTATGGACCAAGTAAGTAAGCACAAACTATTCTAGAGTAAAATTGAATACTTTAATATGAAAATTATTGAACTGTACATTTTAAGAATTATTTGAATATTTGGTATCAAAATATATAACGAGTGAGTAATTGCACACTTTAAAATAGAAGTCAGATGGTATAATTCAATCGATCTGTATCAATATTGTTCCGGACGGCCGATCTCTGAACACATTCTATTATTTCAAAAGTTTTTATTGTCAACTTTAATTCTGACACTTGTCAAACCGTTCAAGCTACTTCTACAACGACTCAAGATAAACTGTCTGGACCCTTTATATACTCTTTTGGCTGATATCAGAACATTCCCGAAATTTCTAGAAGGATTTCCATACTACATGGTGTGTAAAAATAAGAAAAAGGAGTACTCTGGCAATTTCTAGACCTTCTGTCATAGGCGCTCCATGTTCAAAATAAAAAAATAGAATTTACTAAAAAGTTCCAAACCTCCTTTCATCGACATCTTATGAGGAAATTAAAAAAAGGTCAAATTAACTAAGTAAATTATGGACTCGTACAAACACCAACTAATACCATGAAATGTATATATATATATATATATATATATATATATATATATATATATATATATATATATATATATATATATATATATATATATATAATAAATGAATATTAACAATTATATTTAAATAAAGGCACCCGATAACCCTTCGTTCGATTCAGTTTGTGAATAACATTTTCGTAATGTAATAGCCAAGTCCTAGCGTAAGAGTTAACGTGCTCACCGTGTACAGTGAGACACAATTTTGCAGGATACAAATCAGGGAGTATTTTTATGTGCGCGTTATCAATCGGCTAAATTACCGACTTGGATATAAAACAGCTTAAAAGTTAACTGAATGAAGTATTAAATGCAGCATATAATTAAGTAAATCCAAATAAGATATTAACAAATTCATTGATAAACTATATAGTAACATAAAAACCTGAGGTCCAAGAATCGTAGTACCCCCTTGATCTAGCTATGGGTAAGTTACTGCGTTGTTAAAAATACGCTGTATCTCAAAACCAAAAACAGAGTCTTGTTCTCAAAAGTTCCACAAACAGGAACACTAAGAAAACCAGAACAAGAAACAGGTACAAAAACCAGGAATAAATCAGAAACAAAAACCAGGAACTGGAACCAAAAATTAGACCAAAAAAAAAACTGGGACGGAAAACCCTGAAAAAAAAATCCTTAGGACCCTTCATATACCATGTACACTCTATAGTTGATAGATTTTCACCTTTTCCAGGTGTAGTAAAATTTCCAAAAAGTATCGTAATGGTTTACAGTCGTTGTTTTTCCAACAGTCACTTTAGAAAATGAACTTTTTTTAGCCAAAAACCAAATTTAAATAAAATATATAAAACATGTCTGCTAGAAATATAACGGCTGCAAACTATACATATATATATATATATATACATATATATATATATATATATATATATATATATATATATATATATATATATATATATATATATATATATATATATATACAGGGTGATTCAAAAATCGATCACGAAACTTAAGGGGGTGATTCTACTTGACAAAATAAGGGTAGAGCTTCATATAATTTTTTTTCAAAATGTCATTCGTTTTCGAGTTACAAGCCGTCCAAGTTCAAGTTTTTATTTTTTGTTTTTTGAATTACTCGCTTACAGGAAAACCGATTTGACTAATATTTGAAAGATAGGCTAAGTCTTCTGCGCTTCATCATTTTAGTAACAATTCACATTGATTGTTTGCCGCTAGAGGGCACTTTACCTACATTGAAAATTGTTTTTTTGTCATAATTTTTTAGTGTTGACAGCTACAGTAGTTTTTGGCATAATTTCTGAAAGACTGATGCCAGGCCTTTAAAAAAGGTGCTCTTTATTTACATCGCTAAACCCAACGGTTTAGACGTAAATCACCCTTAAAAATTAAGTGGTAAATTTACTTTTCTCATTTCATTACCACCAGCTACCAGGTAAATAGCTATCAAAGTATACTAGAGCTGTCAGTTTAACATCAAATAAATTCGCTTTTTAAACTATTTAATTTATAATCTTAAAATAACTAATAATGGCTAATCACCAATATTCAAATATCGAATATTGTGATATCCATTTTTGTTATGGAAAAGCAAATGGTAATGCAGAGTTGTCAAGAAGATATTATATGGAGAGTTATCCGGAAAGAAATATCCCTCATGCTCAAACATTTTCCAGTGTGCACAGGAGGCTTGCGGAATGTGGTTCCTTTAAAAGTTATAATGGAAATAGGGGAAGACCTAGAACTGCTAGAAACGTGCAACAAGAAGAAAGAGTGCTTGAAATTATTGAAAATAATCCAGGTATTAGTACTAGAAAAATTGGGAATGAAGTGCAGCTCTGTCAGGCTAGTTCATGGAGGATACTAAGAGAAGAACAACTCTACCCGTTTCATTCAAAAAAGGTGCAGGCTCTTTATGACGATGATCGGCCGAGACGGTTGGAAATGTGCAATCAGATCCTAGCTAAGTATGAACACGATAATCGATTAATTGGCGTCATATTATTCACTGACGAAGCTGGTTTCACTCGTGATGGCATAACAAATCTACACAACATCCACACATATGCTTACGAGAACCCAAACAATGTGGTAGAAACGAAACATCAGCGTAGATTTTCACTAAATGTGTGGGCAGGGATAATAGGAGATTACCTTATTGGTCCTCATTTCTTTGATGGCCCATTAACTGGTGACGTATACTTAGATTTTATCCAAAATCGTCTCCCATTGTATCTGGAAGATGTGCCATTGGAAGTAAGGGCCAACATGTGGATCCTCCAAGACGGAGCTCCGCCCCACTTTAGTATACGTGTCCGACAGTATTTGAATGCAACGTATCCTGAGCAATGGATAGGACGAAGTGGACCATTGGCATGGGCAGCGAGGTCACCAGACCTTAATCCTATGGATTTTTTCTTTTGGGGTCATTTGAAACAATTGGTGTACGATATTCCAGTAATCAACGTCGAGGATCTTCGCTTCGGGATAATCGAAAAGTGCCAAATTATTAAAGAAACACCAGGAATTTTTCATCGAGTTAGGCGACATTTTTTGAAGAGTGTTAGGAAATGTATGGAAGAAAATGGGGGATATTTTGAGAATCTTTTTTAGTTTGTTTAGTACTGTTTCATTAATTTTTATCAATTAAATGTATATCGCAATAATCCATAATATGAATATTTACTGATTAGCCATTATTAGTTATTTTAAGATTATAAATTAAATAGTTTAAAAAGCGAATTTATTTGATGTTAAACTGACAGCTCTAGTATACTTTGATAGCTATTTACCTGGTAGCTGGTGGTAATGAAATGAGAAAAGTAAATTTACCACTTAATTTTTAAGGGTGATTTACGTCTAAACCGTTGGGTTTAGCGATGTAAATAAAGAGCACCTTTTTTAAAGGCCTGGCATCAGTCTTTCAGAAATTATGCCAAAAACTACTGTAGCTGTCAACACTAAAAAATTATGACAAAAAAACAATTTTCAATGTAGGTAAAGTGCCCTCTAGCGGCAAACAATCAATGTGAATTGTTACTAAAATGATGAAGCGCAGAAGACTTAGCCTATCTTTCAAATATTAGTCAAATCGATTTTCCTGTAAGCGAGTAATTCAAAAAACAAAAAATAAAAACTTGAACTTGGACGGCTTGTAACTCGAAAACGAATGACATTTTGAAAAAAAATTATATGAAGCTCTACCCTTATTTTGTCAAGTAGAATCACCCCCTTAAGTTTCGTGATCGATTTTTGAATCACCCTGTATATATACTCTAACCATAAACAACCAATTATACACTACAGCTAATCAATTTTATGCATTACTTGAGCGAACAAATAGTGCTGAACGATTAATAGAGTAAAATGACGAATATTTCCCTATTTATTACTGTGTTACATTCTTCAAGTAACGAAAATTCTCTAGGGAAGCAATATTCAACCTGTGACGTCAAATGTTACGTCAGATGGCTTGACAACAAAATAACTCTTAACACAATGTCAGTATTAACGTCACGAAAAATGTTTTTTTGACAGCTATTTGTTTACCTTTTATTTTTTCGCCCTTTTTAAGGCTATAAAAATAAGGCCTTGAATTAAAGCAATATACATTACAGATAACCCAAGATGAAATCACGCTTCCCTGATACCCAAGAAAAGGTTCAATGCTATAAAAAAAATTCCTCGAGAGAAGTCTCCATGTAAACAATAATATTTAAAAGTTATTCTACCCTTTCAAAACTTTAGTTATCAGTAACTAGGGGCTGAATGATAAGGTAAGCCCCAAATATTTAAATTATAAGCATATTACTGGCGATAACTTAGGTTGCATGTTTAAAACGAAATCTAAATGCAACAACATCCCAGCAATGACGTACCTTCTATGGGCGTGTAGAGGGTATACAGTCATTTATTTAATTATTTTCATATGGTGTCATGATTCTTCTATAATGAATTGTGAATATGTCATCAAATTTTAGTGCCGAATTTTGAAAGGGTGTTCTTCGATCAAAAGGACTGAACATAGATACACTTATGCATCAGATGAATGTACGTACTGTTCAAAATATAATTTTCTCATGTTCCAATATGACAGGAACCAATCAATCAACAATCTACAGACTTCTTAGTAAATGAAAAAATGAAAATGGTCAGAAGTAAAATTAGAAGAAAATTACATTTCTTATATTTTAATAACCTGATAAAATTTTGGCAGCTATAAGGGAAGATGAAAAAGACTCAGAAATGGTAAGAAAAAAATTGTGGAAAATACTGAACGAGTTGAACTTTTTCTGGCTTAAAATATTTTTCGGTAAAGATCGCAAGTTAATGCTAATTCATATTGTGAATGACGAAGGATTCTTAAATGTAGATTATCACGAAGAAGTGAATACAGATGTTTTTAAAGATTATTTTTCTGAAATGATTAAGTCAATTCCTGAAAATTCCATCATTATTATCCACGACGCCAGCTATCATTCTACATCAGCAGATCGATGACCTTTATCCAAATTGGCTGAATGAAAAAGTATTACCTTGTGAAAATAATGCCTTAAAAATGGAACTCTTGAAAAAAGCCAGAGAAATTAGATCAAAATTAAAAAGACTAATTATTGCCGATATGGCTGTAGAACATGGCATGTTTGTACTTCGATTACCATCTTATCATTGCGAATTATATCCAGTAGAGTTAATATGGGCTCAAGTGAAAGGATTTATTGCAAAACCAATACTACCTTTCAATTAAAAGAAGTGCGAGAACTTTTAAGATCGGCGTTGTAAATCGTCCATGCAAAAACCTGGCACAATACTCTATACCACGGAACACAAGATAAACAAAATATGTGAGACCTCGACAACCTTGTGGAAGTGAGTATAGAACCACTGTTTATAACTGTGACCCCATTTGATTCAGCTGAAAGCGAGGATATTTTTGATTGAAACCTAACTAATATTTTTATTTAATTTTTATTGTAAAAAATCTATATACCTGTTTTCTGTAGTAATATATTCATTTCGTCGGCAATGTAAAAGTTATATTTTTATAGCTCAATAAGCACTTTCTCCATCCACCATGTTAGCTGGGCATTTGCCCCAAGATATTAACGGTTATTATTTAGAATAACTATTATTCGGAATTTTATGACCTTATTTCTTCATGTTCGCGTTGTGTCGAAACAATACTTGTAGAAAATATCTGGTTGCTGTTTGTTCTACTTATACACAAAATAAGAAGCTCACCCTATAATTAAATTATTTTAGAATGTATAATGATATTGTGTGCTTCGAAGAAAAGGATATAGACTATAAAGCAGAATATTTTTAGAGAATTGTATTTTTTGCCTTTCGTATTCTTAAGTTCACTAAGTTTCCTCAAAAATTATTCCATGGATTAATTTCCACAGGTAATAAATTACATGTACAATTTTTTCATGGATTAATTCACTACTAGATACTACATGCTGGATCTCCATTCCCATTAAAATTAGTCTACTAGTGATGAATATACAAAAATAAAAACCACAAGTAAAGTTTAAACTTCCCAAATAATCTAACAAAAAATATAAAAAACTTCAGTAATGTTTATAAAATAACAAATATTCGTACAACGTTAACCTATTTCGAAATTCCAGGTCTAAAAATATGCCTTCTGTCCCGAAAGTTTAAATCTAAATCCCGTATTGATCCTGCAGGCCTCCAAATATAGGAGACACCCAAGTTCGAAGGGATTCGGATTTCTTCGCGACCAGCCGAATAACAAAAGTGACCTAGTTGAAAGCCAACGGTTTAACAACTCACAATCTCGATAAAAATGTCTCTGCCGTAATATTTTTGAATTTTAGGTACAGAATTTCTGTGAACAGGTTTTTCAAATTTAATTAAAAAGTAATTAATTCATAGCATGGCAAATTCAGTTTAATAATATTGGAAAAAGGGTAATGTTATTAAAATCAGTTTATAATTATATTGCTATTTTCATGCAATTAATTAATAAATCTGTTAAGAGGATTACAAATCACCATATCATCGCCTTTTACTAATTTTTGTAATAAAACCTAATAAATTATCAAGAAGTGAAAGTTACCAATTAAAAAAACAGAAATAAATGGAACAAATAGCATAAAAATGTTTTTTTCTGGCTGATGTAGATATCTTAGGGAAAGATTGTAAAAATGCTCAAATCATCAATACCACATTGTTGTTACTACTTCATTTCTAGTTTTAACTGTCCAAAAGTGTACAAAAAATTGGGAGGCTTACTATTTGTTAAATCAAAGCTGATTATAGTACAGTTTCTATTGTATTGTCGTGTAAGATTGAACATATTAGAAAGAAAGTCTCAATCGTTTTTCAAAAAACCCCGCGGTTTTTAAATAATGAATTTATTCCGGACTTTACGTCCTCATTGTATAAATATATATATATATATATATATATATATATATATATATATATATATATATATATATATATATATATATATATATATATATATATATATATATATTATATTCATCAGAATAGGAATTACAGAGATACGACAAGCTATTATTGTTGTCTGTACTACCAGAGGATGTCTTCAAGAAGGAGTAGCGTCTCCATTTATGTGAAGACTAATTGTAAATCAACTTCTCTGATACAACTAATATCAGCATATCATATATCAAGGCAATGCCGATGACGTGGTTGTAACCGCCAGTGGCGATTTCAAAAATATTCTCTAAAATACATTTCCAAGATGACTTCACCACACTAAAGAATAGTGTTAGTAGATTGGATTCAATGTTGATGCTACCAAAACCACCTTAGTAGCTGTTTTAAGGAAAAAACGTTAACCTCAAAGCCATCAAAATAGATCGGAATACGACTGAGTGGCAGCCAAAGATTAGATATCTGGACCTTGCCCTAGATAACAAACTTATTTCGAATAAGCATGAAAGGATGTAATTAATAAGGCTGCAAAAGCTGCGAGGTCAAAAGCTACGTCAGGCGGCTTGACAACAAAATAACCCAGCCAATGTCAGTTTTAACATCACGAAAAATATTTTTTGACAGCTATTCGTTTACCTTTTATGTTTCATATTTTCGCTCTTTTTAAGTATTTAAGGGAAGTGTGGGGTTGTTAGTCCTCCATCGGGCGCCTCCCCAGATGGCGGATAGGGGAACGCCTCTCAGATATGAGTGGTACCGAGGAAATTAAATACTCGGGGCGGACCAAAACTAACTAACACAGCAGCGTCTGACCTAGAGTGGGCGGCTGCGAGCAGCGTCGGTACTCATGTTAGAGTCGGCTGACATAAAAGCTAGGAAAGCAAGGGGAAACTACCTAGCTAATTACATCTCCAGGATAATCACAATGGATCAAGTCTACCTGCCCTCAGGCCCGAGCACCTCTTAAGTGAGGAGAGGGTGCTAAGAATCCCCCGGTTGACCGATAAATTTACATTAAAACGCGACAAAAAGATTGGTAGATGGAATGTACGAAGTCTATTCCAAGCCGGCAAGGTAAATAATGTAATTAAGGAGATGCGACGACTCAACATATATATTCTTGGATGCAGCGAGGTTAGATGGCCCAACTAAGGCCACTATGAAATAGACAATCACACGGTATACTACTGCGGAGATACAACAACAAGAAACAAAAACGGAGTAGCTATCATAGTCAACAAAGAGGTTAACAGTTGTGTACTCAGTTTTATAGGCATATCGGATAGAGTTGCACTACTTAAAATTAATGCCAAACCATTTAATATGAATATTGTACAAGCATGTGCTCCAACCTCGGAAAGTTCAGAGCAGAGAATTGAAATTTTCTATGAACAGCTGAAAGAATGTCTCAATGTTCTGCTGGGAGACTTTAACGCTAAAGTAGGCAAGGGAGTAGTAGATAATACTGTAGGCCAATTTGGACTGGGCAAGAGAAATGATAGAGGGGATCGTCTTATTTAGTTCTGCCAAGAAATGGACAGTGCGATAATGAACACCTTTTTTCAGTTACTGCCTCGAAGACTCTACACATGGAAGTCTCCAGCTGATTGTCCCCAAAAAGTGATAAGAAACCAGATAGACTATATCATCATAAACAAAAGATTTCAGAATTCCGTAAAATCCGCAAAAGCATATCCGGGAGCGGATGTCCCTTCAGACCATAATCTTTTGCTCAGCCGGATTAAGCTACACATGAAAAAGATTTGGAAAGGAAAATTCCAAAAACGACCGGACACTCAGATGTTGAAAGATAACACCACAAGAGACGAAGTCAAAGAGGAATTAAACAACAAAATAACGAGCATAGCCACGGATATTAACAAGGAGAACATAAATGTGGATGATATGTGGAAGAAGATAAAAAATGTCTGTAATTCAATAGTGGATAATAAACTAAAAGCAGGAAAAAATATAAAGAAACATCCGTGGATGACAGAAGAAATATTAGAACTCATGAAAGAGCGAAGAAAATACAGACATAAAAATGAAAAGAGTTACAAAGACATAAACAAAGTTATTAACAATACGATCAAGGAAGCAGAAGAGTTGTGACTACAAAACGAATGTAAAGAAATCGAATCCTTAGAACAAAAACATGACATTTTTAACTTGCATAAGAAAATCAAGGCCCTAACCAGAGGAAACAACTCACGCAGCAATAATTCAGTACTGGACAAACACAACAATCTGTTGTACGAGAGTGAAAAAATACTTGAAAGATGGGAGAAATATACGGGAGAATTATTCGATGAAGAACAGCAGACAGAAATAGATGTCCTTGGATTTTCCGGACCAGAAATAACACTCAGCGAAGTAACATATGCAATAAAACGACTAAAAAACAATAAGTCACCTGAGCCGGATAATATACAATCAGAAATACTAAAACTATTTGAAGATGACCAACTTAAACTCCTAACAAGTCTACTTAATAAAATTTACGAAACTGGCGAATTGCCTGGAGATTGGCTAGTTTCCACCTTCATTCCTCTTCCTAAGAAAACAAATGCTACCAGATGCTCTGATTACAGAATTATAAGCTTAATGAGCCATGCGCTGAAAATCCTTCTCAGTATCATTCACTTTCGAATATATAGAAAACTTGAACAAAACGTTAGCAATGTTCAGTTTGGCTTTAGAAATGGACTTGGAACACGAGAAGCTCTATTTTCTATTCAAATTTTGATACAAAGAGCTCGGGACGTAAACTGCAATGTCTATGCATGTTTTATCGATTTCAAGAAAGCATTCGACAAAGTGCAACACCACAAACTGCTTCAAATATTAAATGAATATGGTATCGATGACAAGGATTTACGCCTTATTAGAAACCTTTATTCACAGCAAAGGGCAACTGTACGTGTAGGCAACGAAACATCACAAGAATTTACAATAAAACGGGGAGTTCGTCAGGGCTGTATTTTATCGCCGACCTTATTCAATACGTACTCGGAAATGCTGTTCAGGAAAGCTATCAGTGGAATGAGAGAGGGCATAAAAATTAATGGTGAAAGCATTAACAACTTAAGATATGCAGACGACACAGTTCTGTTGGCCGATAATGCAGAGGATCTGCAAACACTAATAGACCGCGTAGTGGAAGCCTGTGAAAGATACGGCATGAAATTAAACTATAAAAAGACAAAAATCCTTATAGTAAGCAAAAATGACGAAATACACCACCAATATAGAGCAAATAATGAAACTTTGGAAACTGTTGACAAAGTTACGTATCTAGGATGCAGTCTGAACAGAGAATGGGACCACTCACAGGAGATTAGATGCCGCATAGAGAAGGCGAGAGCTGTCTTCAACCGCCTCAGAAAGATCTTGTGCAATATGCACCTGAACATTGATATAAGAACACGAGTCTTGAGATGTTATGTATTTTCAACTCTTCTATATGGAGTGGAAGCCTGGACTTTGACAGAAACAACATCTAAACGACTGGAAGCCTTCGAAATGTGGTGTTACCGCCGCATGCTCAGAATTTCATACATCCATCATGTCACAAATAATACCGTGATGAAATCAGAAAGATATCATACTTAGGGCATGTAATGCGCAATGAGAAATACCAACTAATTCAGTTAATTTTGCAAGGTAAGATAGAGGGTAAAAGAACTCAGGGTCGCCGACGAACATCATGGCTGAGGAATATCAGACAATGGACAGGAATGACGACGGTACATTTATTTAGAACAGCTGTCAATAAGGTCATATGGGCCAATGTGATTGCCAACATCCACAGAGGATAGGCACCAACAGAAGAAGAAGAAGGGGAGTAAACGTTAAGCTTATGGCCTTGACTCAAAGAAACATATATATATATATATATATATATATATATATATATATATATATATATATATATATATATATATAGAAAACCCAAAATATAATGATGCTTCCCTGATACCCAAGAAAAGATTCAGTGCTCCTTAAAAAGGCTACCCAAGCCACCTTGGCATAGCCTTTTTAAGGAGAAAACATTAACCTTAAAGCCATCACAATAGATCGAAAGACGATTGAGTAGAAGCTAAAGGTTAAATATCTAGGCTTTGCCTACACAATAAACTTCTTTACAATAAGCCTGAAAAGACGTAATTAATAAGGCTGCAAAAGCCCTGATTGCAAAAATGTTGAGGCAAAAAGTTGGGACACTAACCTAAGTATCCTGCAAAGGATATATGCTGAAATAGTGAGACCAATCATTACATATGGATTTGGAGTAGAAGAACGAATTTAGCTAACACAAAGTTCAAAGACTAGCCTGTGCAACGTACCCAATAGCCGCCACAGTATTATTTTTAAATCTACATATATTTGAGGAGAATATGGAAAACATGGCAATATATAGAATGATGAGGGAAGAAATCATGAAACGAAGAAGTTAAACCACCAAACTTAGTACAGGCTCCAAGATAAAATGAAAAAGAGTTCGAACGTCGGGAAAGATTGAGTTTTAAAAGTGAATTGGTTAGATATACTACTGAGGAACTTCACAGAAATTAAATTAAATGGTATACAGATAGTTCCCAAACAAGGAAAGAAACTTGAATAGGAGTGTACGGACGCAAAAGTTTCGGCATATATTCAAATATTTTTCAAGTAAAAAATTTCGTCATTAGGAAAGTGCATTGAATTTAATAAAAAAAACTATTGCGGATAAGGGATCATCTTCATATCGGGTTGTTAAGTACCCATCAATGAATTGAATTTCCATATATTCTGCTTCCGGATGGGCTGAAAATACTTAGCGGAACTAAACGAACTAGATAAGTGCTAGGACGCCCGTAAGTAGAAGGCAATGAAAAAGTAAAAAAAAATTGACCAGAGACGCCATTTCTTTGACTTAATCCTTTTTGCGGGATCAGCAACAGTGCAATACAAGAGGAACTAAAACGAGAGCGAAGATATTTTTTGTGAACTACAGCTCGAAAAAATTTCAGGAATGTATAGGCCTAAGTAAAAACCAACTAACAAGGCATCAGAAGGATGCATACTTAGCAAGGAAAAGGACGAAACTTCTATCGGAATTGTTCTTGAACGCGTCACCTTACAAAACCTTAGGATACCATACCTGAAAACACACCGAATAGAAGAAAAAGATCCACCTAATCTTAAACCGTCCCTTAATATTCGTTTCTTAATATAAATAGGATAGGAGCACCTGCTTTGGTCAGCGAGGTGTCCCTAACGACTTAATGGCAAAAGGGAGCCCAATAGATATTTCAGACCGCAGTGCACACATCTCCATCTCCACACATAAATGGATAACTTTTGTGGAAACTTGTGTTATAAAAACTTGGTTTCATAAAAAAAAAGTTATTAGTTATTTTAATTACAGACTTCAAAACTACGTAAAATGTTTTAGATGTGAGTATAATTTTACAATAACATTGAATACCTACTTATTGAATTATCTTGCTGAACTTAATGATAAAAAATTGTGTATTAGATTCAAGAATTATAAATATTTAGATGTAAATATTTTTCTGTAAATAAATCGGTCAACAAGTTAAATAAAGCATGGCATCTTTCCCAAAATTTCCTTAACTGTAATCCAATCCAAATATTGGTTTGGTCCGAAATTTTGCTGATTTTGAATATTAGGAGTATATTCTCCCAAATATCTCATTTTTCCTTTATATAGGGTTATTTATGTTGTAATTAAGATTGTAGAAATAACTAATATCCCTCAAATTTGAAAAAAAAATGTGTAGAATATCTTTAAAGGCCTATATCATGGATGTTCAAGCCTTTAAATCTATTTTTGCATTTTCTAACTTGATTAAATGAGAAATTGAAGAATATTTTCAAAATTTATATTTTTTAACCATTTTCAGAAAATAAGATCTAAAGGTTACAAATTTCAAAGCAAAGAGATAACTTTTCTAAAGAGTTAAGTTTGGACATAGAAGATCAAAGTCTCAAAAGTTCACTATTTGTTTTAAAAATAGAAAGAAAATAATTACGATTGTTTCGTTAGCATTTGTTGCCCAGCATTGATATTTTTTCCCTCCTTCATGGAAATGCATGGTTCTTACACAGACAGGCTACTTAATATGCTCAAAATTTCAAGCGTATAATTCTTTTTCACGTTGAATATACTTGTAAGAAGTTATATATCGATTAGAAACATTTTTTGGATCAAGAATATATTGCTGTAAGTTTCTTATATATTCTTTGTTTTAATAATATTCAGCATTAAAAATTTGATCACAATCACGTAGCTTATATCATTATATTTCCAATGTGCCTTCACTATAAATATATATATACAGTAATACTAGTTAAATAGTAATTTTCGACCATTAACCATAAGCTAATTCAATGCTAAATCGAAAATTTGTTTATTATTCGTGAATTTTTCATAGTGCTATATGATTATTCTTCATTTCATTAATATTTTTGATATCATATAAAACAAATTTTGAGAAACTTATCCTACTTTTACTATTTGAGAAAGTCAATGTGTATTGTCTTTATATTTAGACAAAATGTGACAGCAGTTCTTTGGTACATTGGTATATCTATAAGTTCTATTATTTTAACATTAAAACCGAAGAGCCGAAGGCTCTCCATAGTCAATTTATATCATATTAAAGAATCAATGTATAGTAAATGATGCAAACCCGAAAATGTTATGCTCCCTTTTGCTCATCAATATTTGTTACAAATAGCATCGTTTATCAAATTATTCTTTTATGGTACATAAATTAGGTATAGAATATACTAAATTAATAAATATTACCCTTGAACGTCATGTGGGGTTCCCACCGTAAAAGATTTTCCCCATGTAAACTGTAACAAAAGCGCTATTCACCAGATTCTGTCATCAAAATGAATCCGATCTAATCACAACTGTAAAATTAATTCAACATATACAATGGAGGTACGTTGCGTATGATAACCATCTCTTTACGAATATCCGAGAGGGCTCATTTGGGACATGCGTAGCCCTTTATTTTTTTGGTAAGTCGCATACAATGGCAGAAGTTAGGGGGCTAAATTGTTTTGGAATATAATCACTTCGTCATTAATTAGACACGTTTGATATGTGCGGGTAGCTGGAATGAATAGAAATAAATACTTAATATGTAAAATATTTTTGCATAAATAATGAAAAAAACAAAGAATTCTAATAGCAAGGTAAAATGGGTAAATATCGAGAAATTTATTTAGAGAATGACTATAATTATCAAATCTCCGTTTTCATTTATTATTTCAGAACAGTGCTACATTTAAAACAATCACCAATTAGTTATTAATTGTTAAAAGCAATTTTTAAATTGGGCATAAATTAATAACACATAACCTGTCCGTACTTTTTAAAGGAATTGTGGTTTCAATACTGTTTTATATTTATTATAATCGAAATAGCTATGTTATGTATAAAGTAGTTATAGATTCTCATTGCAAATTTAAAAACCTAAATAAAATAATGGGGAACCTCGCTTAATCATTTGAAAACGACAATAGACATGGGATTTATAGCGAGAGAGGTAATCCATCAACTACTATTGAGGACAAATATGGGAGATAAAAAGTTGCAATGGAAACTGCAACTTTTTCAAAAACTGATATAGTAAATGCACGAGTCCATGAAAACTGCGGAATAATACATTTTTAATTCAGGAAGGAAATGAGAGAATTTATTTTACTGAGTATGGGCCCCCAAAGAGCTGAAATGGAATCAAGCTTTTTACACATAATTATTGAACCGCCAGGTATATTTCAATTTATTTGTAATATGATGTATACTAGGTAAGACTCACAGCTGCAGCAACGGACTAGCTGTTACACTCATGGCCCCATTTTTTTACGCCCTGTTTAATAAGAACCTTGGACAATGTTTTTTATATACCTTGAACTATTGACTAAAAATTAAATATTCTTCATTCGTGTCGCTAATTCTAACCGTTTTCGAAAAAACGTCATTTAATTTACATCATGTAGTTGGCGTATTTCGATCTTTGTTCCTGACAAATATTCAACCTTCAGCATTATGATAAAAAAATTCGATCCAAAATTAGAGTTTATCTCTTTAGTTAAAAACGATGTGAATTGCAGTTCGACGCAAAAAAATATGAGTTCTATTTCATTGGCACAAAAAATAAAGTATTTTTGTTGCAAACGTTGCTAGATACGAAAGAAATTAATATTCTGCATTTTAGAACTTGTCAACTTTCACATCGCTGACACATTAATTCTTTAGTTCGATATTAATTTACTGATTTTTGAATTTCGTGGTGAAATTAATTGTGAAATATGGAATACACGTTTATTGAGTACGAAGATATGCATCTGATGTATGGTCTTGCCTCTTGCAATGCTTTGGAAGTTAAGAGGACAGTTATCCTAATCGTACTCTTCCAGATCAGAAAACATTTCTACTAGTTGACCAAAGTCTAAGGGAGAATGGTAGGCGATTTCATTTAATAAGGTAATATTATTAAATTTATTCCTAATTTTGGGAAAAGAAGTACACATGCTGGTCGGGGAAGAACAGAACGTACGCCGCAATTAGAGGAAAATAGTCTAAATGCTGTAATTGACACCCCTTCAATGAGCACTCGAAAATCAACAGCGCAGTTTAATACGTAGAAAACAATAGTACATGAAGTTCTTCAAGAACAACTGTTATATCCATATCGTTTGAAAAAAGTGCATGAACTGATTCCTGAAGATTTTCCCAGTAGAATGCAGTTGGCAAACTGGCTATTGGATTAGAAATAATGTGGACTTCATTAGCACTATTCACTTCACGGATGAAGCAACTGGTGTTCCAATCAATAATGCTTGGGCAGGAATCATTGTCAATTTTTTGATTGGACCATTCGTATTTCCGGCACGACTGAATTGATAATTTTATTTGTAGTTTCTCCAGAACGCTTTTTACGATTCAGTAGAGTACTTGCCACTTGAAATCCGCCGAAACATGTACTTCCTGCTGGACGGGGCACCACCTCATTTCAGCGTTGCTGTGTGGTAGCACCTGAATAACGTCTGTCCAAACCGTTGAATAGGTAGAGGAGGACCTACTGCCTGGTCTCCTCGATCTCCCGACCTAACGCCGTTCGATTTTTACCTGTAGGACACCTCAAAATATTGGTGTATTCCACTTAAGTCGATAGTAGAGAGGAACTTCTACGGAGAATCGCGTTTCATTGTGATCAAATGAGTCCTTAATTGATCGTGCTCATGAGTGTTCAGACTTCAAGGAGTCCATGTTGAACCCTCTTTCGAAGTCCTTAACTACGCAGTTAGTTTAACTTTTTATTGAAACTGTGGGGATAGGGGAAGATTCCTCTTTTTCATATTTAACCCAAGAGAAGTTAACTAACAGGGCTAATAGTGTAAATAAAATGACGTTTTTTCGAAAACAGTTAGGATTAGCGATATGAATGGAGAGTGCTTATTATTGTGTGCAATAGTTAAAGGTATGTAAAAAACGTTGTCTAAAGTTCTCTTCAAATAGAGCGTAAAAAAATAGGGCCATGAGTATCACACAAAAAAAAATTGAAATATATCTGGTGATTCAATAATTATGTGTAAAAAACTTGATTCTAATGCAGCTTTTTGGAAGCTCATATCTCTGAAGAGGAGGCCTATAGGAAAAAGGTTTATATGAGCTTGTAATATTCCTTTCACGTATTTTTTCATATCCGGACACCTTGTGTATGCCCCGGATCGATAGGGAATTAATGAAAAGAAATAATTTCACAGTTTACCGCTCCAAGGTATATTTATATGTTTGTTTTAACTACTCGTATACATTTCAGCCTTAAGTTCTAGGGGTAATATCCTTCTGATACATTAGGGAATGGGAGTTTAAATTTGTTCTTTGTAGATTTCACTTTTGGTTCGTTACAGGCTCTACTGATGAAACCATTAGGTGGTCGCAACTAGTATATATATATATATATATATATATATATATATATATATATATATATATATAACAACAAGATATTATATCGAAATATAAAGCGAAATGTGCAAATAACGTATGGTATTGTAATAACTGCGTCAAATTAGTAAATCAAAATCTGAAAATAATACCTGCATTACAAGAAATGGAAACTAAGACTGATAAAGTGATTAGACGAACGTCTTAGCGTCCGGAGGCTGCTGAGTCTTTAGAGTACCATAAGTAAGAGTGAGGAAAAAAGCACTTTAAAAGTTCATAGCGTTGAGAAAAGCTACGCAAAGTCTTTAAAGGGGAGTGTAATAATAGTTCTTACCTACCAAACAATATGAAGGCAGGAAAATAAAACAACATTTGAAGCGAAAACTCAACGCTACGCAGTTGGATGTTGGTAATGAGGGTTTAAAAGAAGCCAAAGATGGCGCAGTAACAGTCAAATACAGAGGTTCATAAGCCCAAGAAAAGTATTAATAAAAAACTAGGCCAACACTTTTTTACTACTGTTCTAAGTAAAAAAAATCCAGAAATAAAAATTATTGGAATTAAAGAGCAATATACTGAAGAGAATCTCATGGAAATACCAAAATCCCAAAATAATGACATTTTCAGAAAAAACAGTGAATTGAAGGTAATGGTTATCAACAGAATGGTAAAAATCTTCCTTGCTATAACCCAGTGTGATCCAGTAACATTCAATAGCATTCGGGCAAAATTTGAGTTCAGAATTTTCATAGGGTGTAAATTTTGTCGCTGTTTTGAGTATGAAGGAGTTTATAGGTGTAACAGTTGTAATAAATATGGACATACCTCAAAGGATTGTAATGAACGTAAATCATGTGGTAAATATTATAACGATGCATATAAAACTAAAGAATGTACAAGCAATAAATAAAATTGTATAACCTGCATAATGAGCAATGAAAAATACAAGTTAAAGTTGCATCACTCTGCGTACAGCATAACATATCCTACATACTGTCATGTGGTACAGCTTGAAATATCTAAAATTGAATATTACGCTGAAGAAAAGTAGCGATCAAATCGAATGATAGATGGTGTCAATGATCAGCAAAACAGTGAACCTAAGGATAAAATATTTATTATCCACGAGAATATCCAGTCACTGCGAAATAAAATATTAGAGGTTTCATGTATTATTGATAGTCTTGTAAACAAACTCCATCTATTACTGTTTATTGAACAATGAATGAGACCAGAAGAAAGTTCATGTATAAAAATAGAGAGTTATAAATTAGTGATCGGTTTTTCCAGAACCCAGATGAAATATGGAGGAGCGTGTGTTTATGCTGAATATGAATGTACAAAAATGGAAGGAGTATTGAAGGTGTAGTTGAACTAGCATGTTCAGGAAATAAACCATTTAAGATTATTGTTTTATGTATTTATAGAAGAGGTATTGGCAACCTCGACATATTCTTGGATACACTACAGCGGGTATTGAATCTTATATTTGAGAAATTTAGAGTAGTGGTGGAAATTTCAATAAAAATTTATAAAGAATTATTTCATAAACAGATTTTTAGATCCTATGAATGTTAATAATCTTTTTCAAAGTATATTTGAGAAAACTCGCACAACAGAAAATACTTCAATAATATTTTCTATAATTCAGCTAGGTGTTTCCAGAGCTATGCACATACTGCACATACTGCACATTCCGATCATAACCGATATATTTAAAAGAATTTTTCCAAAGAACAAGGTACAACGTTTTAGACAGAAGCTTGAAAATGTTGATAGGCCACCAGTATATGGCTAGGCTGAACGCTCACTAGTATTTTTTTCCGGCGGGGAATTCCTATTGGTCGCTGAAAATCCCTCATCAGCGAGCATAAAATACATTACTTGAAATGTAACTGGCGGGTTTTACTTCCCATGGTGGAATAAAAAGCTGTAATATGATGAAAACCAATGAGTTCTCTTTTTTATGCAGAAAAGCGTGGGAGTACTTAGACTTAAATATATTTTTAAAAAAAGTTATCCCAAAGTGTACAAATATTTAGCATATTTTTAGATTAATTATGGCATTAAATCAGTAGTTTCCTTTAAAAAAATGTATATTTAACTTTGTTGTTATTTTAAACATTTTACCTTATTTCTGCACCTCTGGGTATTTTCGGGACCAAAGAGGACTTAGTTTAATAAAGGTCGTCAAGACTATTCTAAGCCATATAGTAATTTACAATTACAATCGAAATTGCTATGAATGCTTGAAGAAAAAACTATACCGTTGTATTCGTCACAAGAAATTCTGATACTCCGCCATGCATCTCTTCTTTATTTAAGAGATATATGTACTCCACATATTCTTTTATTGATTTATTTTTGCAATTACACAATTGTTCACAATTGAATTTATTTTTTGTTTGACTAATTTGACAATCTATATCTTTAAAATAGTAATAAAAATCGACTAAAATCAAACTGAAATCACGAGTGAAACAAAAAGAAGAAGCGTCAATTATCATAATTTACACCACAGTGACTAAAGATAAGCAATATTGACGAGTTATGGAATTAATCTAAAGAAGTTATAATAATACGAATTTTAACTTTTTATTGGACAAACATTATTGGCCCAGGACTTTTAGGTAAGAACAATTATTTATAGGTCGAAAAATTCTAAAAATTTCAGAAATTATGTTATTTGAAATCTTTGGTATTTAAATAATTAAAAACATTAATAAAATATGAATTTTTTTTTAAATCCTAAGAACATTATATTTTCTTACAAACTTGATGCGAACTTAGTAATAAGAAAAAATCATTATCAGGTGTGTTTTTTGATTATATAAAAAAATAATTATTTTTTGACCATCCTAAGTGAGTTCAGACATTTATTGAATGAAAAAGAATTTTAAAAAAGCATTTTACTCGTTTGTAAAAATATAAAGCAACCTCTTTGTGAGAAAATGATATATATATATATATATATATATATATATATATATATATATATATATATATATATATATATATATATATATATATATATATATATATATATATATATAGTATAACTCACCTTTTCCCAAGTGTGGAAATGTCAAACAAAAAAGGACATAAAAAATTAATTAACGCAATTATGTGGTAAGTGTAGATTATAGAATAGATATAAGTTATAGTATGTAAGAATTTGTATATAAATCATGTTTTAAAATGACATTAAATGCCTATAATTGTGTAATGACATGATAAAATTCATAAAAATTAGAGTAAAAGGTTGAACATTAGTGCATTTAAAGTAAGAATAATAAACATATATTACTCTAAAAGACATAAATCAAATAAACTAATAAATAATAGATATTTTTAATAATGTGTGAAGTGTTATTGACCAGAGATAGTGACTAAAAAAGGTATTTTAACACAAGTATTGTGAAATCCACAAGGTAGAGAATCTTGAACACCCATTTTATAAATAGTGCGAGTAAAGATAATATTAGTGAGAATAAAGGTCAAATAATTCATTTATTGAAATATAGACACTATTTAAAAATAATTATTTATAATATTTTAGTTTTAATTCATTTCAACAACAATATTTATAAATACTTTTTTTTAAATATTGTTAAGCTGTAAAACCAGTACAAGAAAATGAAGATTATAAGTTAAAATAAACTAGAATAAAATAGTACCTAATTGTAGGTACAACATTGTTAAATATGATTAAAATATTAATAAAACAAGCAAGTCACAGTTAAAATCTAAATGTATTTGTAAATTTTTTTTAGACGTAATCAAATTTTATTTATCAATTTTATATGCTAAATAATAACGAAAAGTAAATTTTAGATATATCAAAATATCAGTCCAAAATTTACATAACTCATAATTTATTTTCATCAGATATAATATTTAGTTCATAATATCTATAAAATATCAAAATTTCTTCATAAATTGACAATTAGGAATCCATTTTGGTTTTGCATTTCAAGCTTAAAATTCCATCTAGATGGCCGACCTATCAGAAAAAAATTAAAACGAAAATTATACTACGTCACCGCTAACTATAAAAAAGAAAATTCATAAAAGTAACATAACCTCAAAATTTTCATTTGTTATTTTCAAAAAAATAAAAGGAGTGCATATTAATCGGTTGTAGAGCAAACATCGCTAGTCTTGTTCATTATCAGTAAGATAACCTCAAAATTTTCATTTGTTATTTAAAAAAAAATAAAAGAAGACAGCGCAAATTAATCTATGGTAGTGTAAACATCGCAATCTCATTCATTGAAATTTTGAAAACGGAAGAAACACAAAACGTGGATAAAAAATTTCTGGAGATTAAAAGACAATTTAAAAAAAAAAAACGGAAAAGCAGTTTACTTAACTAATATATAAATCACTAAGCAAGAAGCTCTGAAAAATATTTTACATATATATATATATATATATATATATACATATATATATATATATATATATATATATATATATATATATATATATATATATATATATATATATAGAACCGTTTTCATGGGCTTAATAATATTAAGTAGTTTCATGCGAAAAAAATAACATTTCAAATGATAAAAAAAGTTTTTTCTGAATTAACTTTGAAGGTAGTTTTCACCCCCTAGAGATACAGTTCAGGATGTAAAAAGCACATATCGAATAGTTTACTTTAACGTTCCCTTGTTAGTATTTCCAATGTATGTATTTTTAGACATACTAAATATACACTCGTGGACAAAAATATTGCATTTTTATTTTTAAGAAATTTTTTATATTTATTTCTTTTCCTGTAAATCGTCATGTGTTTTCATTGTTAAATTTTTTATGCTACGGCTTTTTACTTTAATTGCAATTTATTATAGATAAAACAATATTTAGACATAGCCTTTAGAGCGGGAGAAGCAATATCACAAATTACAAATGTGGCATAGCATGCCTTGTCGACTAAAAATCGCTGCTGTTTCGTTTGTTGCTGTCAAAATGACATTTCCATTGCTTTATTTGTCGATTCTGTGGTTTTCTTGTTAAGATGCCATATTTAAGCAATTTAGTATGTGTTAAAATTGTTATTTTAGCCAATGAGGGTTGCAGACAAGAAGATGTTGCGCGGAGAGTGTATATCTGCAAATATACAAAATATTTTTTAATTATGGTAATAAATTTCTTAGTGTAATTTTGATTTATCTTTAATTAAAGTTATTTAAAGGATAATACTTACGATGAAACTGCAAATGGAGAACTTACCTGCAACAAGAAAAAATTTATTAAATAAAATTTTTATAAAAAAATGGAACCGACTTCTAAAAGTGCTCTAAAAAATTAAAAATAACTATAAATTTTTATATGAAATTCAACTTTTTGAAGTCGGCGCCAAATTATTTGTAAATGAAATAAATAACTCTAATAGATAAGAATTATAGTAAGAAAGCAATTACAAATAAAGTATTTTTAATTCGTTTATGCAAATCACATTTTGTCAGGTATTAGTTTGGCGCCGACTTCAAAAAGTTCAATTTCATATAAAAATTTATAGTTATTTTTCACTTTTTAGCGCACTTTTAGAAGTCGATTCTTTTTTTTTAATTTTATTTTTCTCTTGTTAGTTTTAGAATTCATTATGATATCCATAAATAATTTGAACTAAGTACTAATCGAGATTAGTGTACCTCGCAATGACTCCAAGGTGGCAAAAAGTACCCATTTTATTCAAAGTTGTAACTCACCCTAAAATGAACCACTAAAAATTCTTTGGTTCTTAGAGTTTTCCAAATATCAGTCAAATTGTGTCAAACAAATATTTAGTCTGTCATAGTAAATCTACTATCTTAAATTTCAAACTAATTTTAGATTGGTAATATAGGCCCCAAAACCTTCCATTATCGATGTTTAAAGAACCTGAGATGTAAATTTCTTAGCTCGATATATTTTATACTGCATATTAAGTTTGTATACGCCTCAAGAACCCCACAATATCAATTTTAGACAAAATCTGGCTATGTAAAATTTTCTGTCCCTCATATTGTATCTTATCAACCTAATAGTTGTAAAAATTAACTTCATATTCGCAATACACGACCCCGAAAACCCTCTAATCCCAAATCTGAAAAAATGCGAATAAGGTAAAATTTTCAACCCACCATATTGCATCCGCTATAATGAATTTCAAAAAAATTCTTAATCTAATCGTAATCTAAATCTAAACCCTTCAAAGCCCCGTAGTACCAATTTTGGATGAAATTCAGAAATTTTAAATTTCTAGATTGGTATTCGCTATTTACATTCTCAAAAAGGATTCAGTCCCACCTTTAAACAAAATCGAAAAATGTAAAATTTTTAGTCCGCTATCTTGGATTTGCCATATTGAATCCTGAAAAAATACTTTTAAATTCATAATTACAAAAATACCACAATACTAATTTTAGACAAATCGGAGAATTTTTATCCGCCATCTTGAATCCGCCATATTGAATTTTTTAATAATAATTTCAGATTGGTTATGTGCGACCCCGAAAGCTCCCCGTGCCAATTTTGAAGAAAATCGGACAAAATTGATTTTTTCGTACGCCATATTGGATCCGCCATATTGACTTTTTTTAAAATAATTTTAAATTGGTTATGTACGACCCAGAAAACTCCCTCGTACGAATTTTGGAGAAAATCGGACAAAACTGATTTTTTTGTCCGCCATATTGTATCCGCCATATTGAATTTTTTAAAAATATTTTGGATTTATTATGTGCGATCCCGAAAGCTCCCCCACACCAATTTTGAAGAAAATCAGACAAAATTAAATTTTTTGTCCGCTATATTGGATCCGCCATATTGAATTTCTTAAAATAATTTCAGATTCGTTGTGTACAACTACAGAAATTTCCCTATACCAATTTTGGAGAAAATCAAACAAAATAATTTTTTTGGCCGCCATATTGTCAGCGCCATCTTGGTAATATCCAACCATCTTGGATATTACTGCACCAATTTCATCCTAAAATATGGGACCACCGCAGCAACTTCCTGAACATAACGTAATCATTCATCAATCATTCATCAATCATTCAAATCGGGTCACTGTTCCGGAGTAATCGGTGTACATACATAAAAAAAAAACATACATACTCAACGAATTAAGAACCTCCTTCTTTTAGAAGTCGGTTAAAAATGAGGTGAAATATGAGCAAGCATTTCTTTTAAAATGCACAAAATCCACCTTACATGGGAAATTTTTTGCATAAAAAAGAATTCCTAGTCACATACATATGATCAAAAGTACAACTACTAAATTTTTTATTTTTCCATCTTTTTTACTGGTTAATCTTCATTTCTGGGTTATATAGATTTAAGCAAAACTGTTCAAAGTTATTGCTTATACGAAAGTTAATGTATATTGTGACTATATAAATGTTTAATGTGAAAAATTTACTTCACTTTTTATATTTTGTCTCAAAATATTCGATCCATTTATTGTTTGTTTTATGAGTATTGGTCGCGTTGCAAAATTTAAAAAATAATATCACTTTTTGTTGCTTTAAAATAAAGTCAAACCTGATAGTTATAAAGGGTGTTTTTATAGAGGTATAGAACTTTTAAATGGAATAAAACAAAGATGAATTTTTTAAATTGACATGAAATTTACTTTATTCGAAAGATAACCTTCTGGCATTATAATTTAAATATGACTTCTGGCATATGACTGCCACGGCTGGCTCGGACGTAGTCTAATCTGGAGGTTCAATTTTCGATGACTTTTTCCAACATTTGTGGCCATATATCGGCAATAACGCGGCGAATGTTGTCCTCCAAGTGATCAATCGTTTCGGGCTTATCGGCGTAGACTAGCGACTTCACATATCCCCACAGAAAATAGTCTAGCGGCGTTAAGTCGCACGATCTTGGAGGCCAATTCACGGGTCCGAAACGTGAAACTGTGCAGTTACCAAACGTTTCACAGCTCCTGCACATCATGGTTGTTCAATTGATGAACGAAAAAGTCAGTAATCATGGCTCTATAGCGGTCACCATTGACTGTAACGTTCTGACCAGCATCGTTTTTAAAGAAGTACGGACCAATGATTCCACCAGCCCATAAAGCACACCAAACAGTCAGTTTTTCTGGATGTAACGGTGGCTCAACATACACTTGAGGATTATCATCACTCCAAATACGGCAGTTTTGTTTATTGACGTATCCATTCAAACAAAAGTGAGCTTCATCGCTAAACAAAATTCGCTTATGAAAATCGGGATCAACGGCAATCTTGTTTTGGGCCCATCTACGCCTTGCTAGGTGATCGTGTGACTTCAATTCTTGCACGAGTTGGATTTTGTAAGCACGCAAACCAAGATCTTTCCGCAAAATCTTCCATAAAGTGAATGGACACATATCCAATTCCTGTGCACGATGGCGGATAGACTGATTCGGGTCTTCCTCTACGCTACGCTCTACAGCAGCAATGACTTCTTCTGTACGCACTGTATGACATCTCTGTGGATGCGTATTATCATTTAGAGTAAACGTGGTGCGAAAACGTTCCATAGTTAATCGAATTAATTGCTCTGATGGACGATTATGTTGACCGTAAAATGGACGTAGTGCGCGATACGTATTTCGAACAGAACCATGATTTTCAAAATAAATTTGCACAATTTGGAAGCGTTGTTCAGGCGTCAGTCTATTCATGTTGAAATGCCAAACCAAACTAAACATAAATCACTTAACAGCTGACAAAATGGCCGCCAGTTAAAAAAGTGTTGCCAACTTAAAGTTTTATATCTCTATAAAAAAACACCCTTTATAAGCGCTATGATTTCCCATATATACATTATTTGGTTTAATTTGTTAAACAAGAACAAATGGTAAAGTTAAAACCTAAACTAAATAAAAACAAAATTCTATATGATGTGAATTTTATGAGTAATTCGAGTATAAATATGATATGAATATAAAAGATGTATTTTTTTAAAACCTGATCAAGCACAAAAATCCATTAAACTAAAAATAAAGTTTTTTCGTTTCTATACACTGAAACGAGCGGATATTATTATTTCTATTCCAATTTATTGTACTATATCTTAGTGTACTATACTGTTTTTTGTGGTAATGCGAGTCTACAAAATAGGTCCTTTAACTAATTATGTACATTTTAGAGTTTAAAACTAATAACTAAACTACAGATAAGGACGTTACAATAATATTTATGTCCATTTTTTAAAATGCCATGTCACCTAAAACGGCATATTTAAGGTCATCTGCGCAATATTAGCGTAATATTTTAACGAAAAAGTAGAATTTTTTTGAACTAGTGTAACAAAAAAAAACAATTTTTACCTAAAAAATTAAAAAGAATGTCTAACAAAGCATAATGAGGGCAACTCCAATATAATTTGTACAGAAACAAAAAATATTAAAAGCATATTTAATCAGATTATAGGCATATGAGTTTTCAATCGTCATTACACATTTTATCATTATATCACTTTCTTTGATCTTTACAGACAATGTTTTACTAATCAAATAAAAAAACCCGACTTTTTTCAAACTATTCAACCTGAACCAACTAAAAATATTCGAATTATTGGAGTTAAGGGTATTTAAGAAAATGTTTTTAAACAATTTGTGCATAGGAGGGAAATCGGTGAGATACTAGAAACACAATCAGTCTGAATATCATGTTTAAGATTCAGAATTCGAAATAGATCAGAAAGAGGAAAGAAAGTGCTATGAAATGCCAAAAATAATAAAAGCTTAAGAGATTTTTTTTGGAGATATGTCCTAATTCGAATCTTTGTTTTATACAAATTTTATAAAACATATTGATCTTCCAAGAAATAGTTCACTTCGTCACAAAACCGGAGAGTTTCGTTGGTTAATTCTGTGCTTAATTTGAATAGGGTTCATAATATCGTAATTCAACGAAAGTATCCTGCGAAGCGTGATTGAAAGGAAGATGCATAATGGAATATTCGGCGTGCCATATGCTAACATGCTCGAGAAAACCAGATCCTTTACTTCTTTAAGGCCTGGCAGCAAACCAGAAAAACCATAAAGTATTCTTGGATTTATGAGCTATAAAATATTCTCCCGACGATGAAACATTTTATATAGTACATCACCCTGACGAGTGCAAAAAGTATGAATGCCGAAAAGTTCTGACACAACAACCTATTCCATTTTAGTTACTAATTCTTTATTACAAACTTATTTCTATAAAGTGGGAAAACGGGAATAATCTACTGCAGATATAAAATAGCTTACCAAAATACTATCAATATTTTATGACAATTTTTGACCAATAAAATAACCTGTCACGGATCTTCAATTTTATTAACTGAGAATGTTGTGAATCCTTTTTGGTATAACTAATAAAAAAATTTCGTGCCCATTTAAAATGTTTCAAAAAATAATTTACTTGAATATTGATATTAGAACCGTATATCAAATAGCTCTATATATTGCTACCAAATTTTCAAATTCTAGTTATAAAGTTAGCCACTATTAAACGTTTAACCCAAAATTTGGTGTATAGGACCTAGAACAATTTCCGCCTAAATTTAAAAGAGATATTTTGATTGCTTTGCAAGTAACCAAAGGACCATACCAATAAGCAACTTAGAATTGGTTCTAACTTGTATTTCTTTTGCTGGACCTGGACCATTATTTTAATATATATGTGATTGTTTATCAAAAATATATTTACTGATTTTGTGAAGTGACTGAACCTTTAATTGATTCATACGTTTCATTTAAACATAATTTTATTTATCGGAATGAAAACTATCTTTACATAAACGAATTTTTTAATAAATGATATATTTATTTCAAATAATATGCAGAGGTAAAACAAAGTCTTAAATATATACATGAGAAAAGATAAAACATTTCAGAAGCTCATAAAATAAAAATGACTATAAAATTTAAAATTTTAAAATTGATTTCTTAAAACTTCGAAACTAAGAATAATCAGATTTGATTAAATACTCAGTACATATCATTTCATTAATATATACTAAAATTTGATTCTTTTTTTCTTCATCTGTCAATACACAAGGGGTGATAAAAATCATACAATATATGAAATTAAACAAGTAATCTGAAAAAAAATTAACTCAAAAAAATTTACACGTTTTTTTTTCATTAGATAATAATGGACTGATTAGTCATCATCCGTTTGATACCAAAAACTTTTAGTATCGATACCATATCCTGATGAATAAATAATTAGGCTAGAATGAGTTCAGTTATAGCTTAAAACAGTGCTAAACGGAGAAGATGGCGTAGTTTTTGATATAGCAATTGGTTGAAAAAAAGAAGAATTTTTCTAATGTCAATGGAAAATAATTATTAGCGTATGGATAGAGAACATTTTCCAATGAATTTTATGAAAAATAAACAAGTACATACACTTCATCTTCGGCACCAAGTACGCGAATAATAGCTAGGGCCTATGCAAGTTAATGCATGTCACACACGTGCAGATTTTAGCTCCAGTTAGGTTTATCTAAAAAATTCTCTTTTGCCGTACATTCATACCAGTAGATTATGGTAGATTATTATATTATGAAAAATAAAACAAAAAAATCATTTTTAAAAGGAGCTGGCAACTACAAGAACAGCAGTTTATATTTGGAAAACCCTCAACACTAGCATTGCTAGATGCCAATTGACATAACCATTGTAAAGTTGGACATTTTAGACGGTAAATGGATTGAGAACGCTATTTACCTTTTTTTACAATCATTTTAAAATTTCATCTGTGCTAAAAAATGGATTTAACTCTTTACAATTATTTTTCACAATTTTCGATGAGATTTATCTTAACAAAAGTTCATCGACGAAGTCAATTCTTTAGATGGCGCAGTATGAGCCAATCATCATTTTTTCGTTTCAAAATTATAAATCTCTGAAAGAAATAAAGATATCGAGACCATATTTATTTAAGTTGGAGCTTAATTAATGTAAATTAAAGGAAAAGTGAGGAGCAAGCTAGCCCCCTTTCATAAAATCACTGTAAAATCCCTAAAAATGATTTTTTTTTTGAAAAAATGTTTTTTTCATATAATATCGCAACATGAACGTTTGCACTTACCAAATAACACAGTATTTTTAAAATATACAGATGAAAATCTTTAATTGTTGCTTAAGTCAACCATGTATTTAGGTTTTATAGGCTACGGATCCATTGATCTAGGTTACATTGCTCAGATTTAATGGATCTGGAATTTATGTCTCCATGATGTCTCTATAAATTTATGATAATTTAAAATTCATCGTTGACTATTTTAAATTATAGTTAATGTGTTTAGGATATAAATTTTGGGTTAGGATACGTGGCCTTAGGGTTTGGGACTTGAAGGTATGGGTTTCAGAGTTTTAATCGTTCCAAATTTGAAACTGTGAGGTTTTATATTTTGTCAGTATGATGGTGTTATCCAACAGGTCGATTCCATATATCAAGACAGGTATTTCTGACAAACACCCGTTTTACCCTTGAAAAATTATATTTAAGGTTATGTTTAAGACAATATTATTTTTAGGACAGATTTTATATTCATTTCCGACAAAACCACTGGTCATTAAATGTTTGGTGTGGTATTCATCATAATCGAATTATTTGACCCCACTTTTTTAATGAACCACTAAATGGCCATAGTTACCTGAACTTTCTACAAGAAGAACTACCCCAACTGCTTCAAGGTCTCGATAGGGATGAGCTCGACAGTATGTGGTTCCAGCACGATGGTGCGCCTCCGCATTACCATCGTGAAGTTCGTGCGTTTTTGGACAAACGATATCCGCAAAAATGGATTGGACGTGGGGGTTTCATTGAGTGGCCACCAAGGTCTTGCGACATCACCCCATTAGATTTCTTCCTATGGGGTTATATTAAAAATAAGGTGTATGTTAATCCACCAACAACAGTGGAAGATATGCGAAACAGGATTAGGGATACCTGTAGAACAATAACGCCACTAATTTTGTCCAGGGTCCGAGAAAATCTGCAAAAAAGACTAAATTTGTGCATTACACAAGAGGGTCGTTTATTCGAACACTTATTAAAAAGAAATAATTAATCTCAGTATTTAATAGGTAATTTTTTTGTTTCAATTTAGTATAAAAGTAAATATGTATTTGCCTTGTCGTTATTGTTGTGTTAATTTTTTCACATTATGTTTAATTAAATTATTGCCGTTGTAATATAATGAATAATGTATTTCATCATATTTAACCACATTCTGTTTGTTTCTGTAGTTTCTTTTTATTATTTTACATGGCTACTATGATAATGAAGACTATTTCTGTAAAAAAGTATGGAAAATAAGAAAAACTGAAATATCTCAAAAACTGTTATAAATAGGTATAGGATATTTTGAACAAAACTTTTAGGGTTTTTATTACTCTATTAAATAACATGAAAATATACAGGGTGTACCATTTAAAAAAAAAGATATTTATTCATTTAAACTTGTTCAAATTTGAGCCGATGTGTTCAACACCCTGTAGCTTTTATTGCAAATATTAGGTAAAAATTATGTTAACTTGTCCTTGGCCTTGCTAAATTCCAAATTTGAATATATTTGTCACAAAATTGAAAACGTTATTTAGGATTGAATTGATGCTTGAAAATGTGACTTTTTTTCTTTAAACTTAATTATCTCAGAAACTATAAAGTTTTGTTATAATAAACTCTTAATAAAAAAGATTTAAAATTGTAAGCTAAATCGAAAATACGATTCGTATATAGGGTGTTCTATTTAAAAAAATACAACTTTATGCTGTCCTAGTTTTTTGGCTCACCCTGTAGAGTCCTAAATATTTTTAAAATCTGCGTAAAAATAAACTCTATCAAACAATAAATATAGTTTCTTTGTTAATTTCACCGAAAAGGCACAAACCTACTTCATCCAATCGTTGACTCACCCTGTATTTGTTCACTTGAATAAAACCAGATCAAATATTGACTATTCCAAATTTGAAATCTCAAATGCTCAACTTCTAGAAAAAAAGGTTTAAAAATATCGTTACATTTTACCACAAAATGCAGGATCTTCATTTTAAAATTATCGATGATATCTTTGAAGAATCTCCAAATTTCGTACAAGACCAAATAAATACTTTGTCAAGCAACAGTTAAAGAATGAAAATATTTTATAATCCCTTTACGATTTGACCCAGAAAATGTGACAGAAAATCTATTTTCCATTCTTTTTAAATGTCAAAATAAATTTAATGCCACGGATACCTACTGTATCGAAAATAATTTAGACCTGCCAATTTAGAAATTTTTTCATTTATTTTTGCCGATAAAGAAATAAAATTGAATATCTGTCAAAACATCGTCAGAATTCCGGACGAAGATCAAATCCCAATTATCCTAGACCAATACCCTTCGGGAAAAGGCAATTTACATCGCGGAATCAATCAAACAATAAAACGTATAAAAGAAAAATATAATTGGCCGGGCGTTACTAAAGACGTAGAAAAATATGTTAGAAGCTGCGAAATTTGTCAAAAAGTAAAAATATGTAGAAAAAATCTTAGCACCCCTTTGGTTATTACCGAAACACCTAAAACTCCTTTCGAGAGAATTAATATTGATATATTTGAATATCCTACACGAAACCACGCACTGACAATTCGGGACGAATTAAAGAAATTCACTCTAGCTCACCCACAAGAAAATAAAAAGGCCTTATCAGTAGCTAATACCATCTGGTATTTTTTCAGCACTACGGTATGCCACTGAGAATTCACTGTGGTCACGGTCGAGAATTTGATAACGTCCTAATGAAAGACTTCTGCGAACTGCACGACATAAAATTGACATTTTTCAGTGTCCACCATCCACAGCAGAACGGATCTTTAAAAAGGACTCATGCAACCTTCACGGAAATGCTGAGAGCCCATAGGGCCGAAAACCCCGACGAACACCCTTTTAGTATCCTTCCATACGCGGTTATTTGTTACAACAACACCAAAAACAAAACACACGGTTTTACACCTTATGAATTAATTTTTGATCACACGTAGAGTAGACCTCCCGAAACCTTATACAACCAAAGGGAATTAATATCAAAATATGTTAGGGACCTAGACAATCGAATGGAATACTGTAACAAAGTCGTACGTATCAAAACCGAACGACCAAAGGAACAGGCAAAAATTCGATTTGATAAGTCAGTTTCTGAAAAGATTCCACAATATTATCCCAGAGATAAGGTGTATGTAAAAGAATCCCAGATAAAAGATAAAGCCCAAAACAAAATTAATGGCTCTTTTGAAATACAAGATGTATTTGGAACTTCAGCAATCGAACTAAACCCAGAAACAAAACCAACTTCTAAAATTAATTTTGATAAACTAAAGCCCTACTACGAATAGTCTTCTTATTTTCAGACTCTTCGGGCTACTATCAACCACTCACTTGCAGTTGACCATTACGCCGATCAATAACACTATAGGACTCTTCTTCCACGAAGAAAATACTATCAAGGTGTCAAACGACAAATGGACGCTCCTGGTATATAAAGAACTACAGCCCCTCAAGGAAACCATATCAAATAATGATAGAATCTTATCCCGCCTAGTTGACATGCTCCAAAATCCTGGACCTAAAATGCTAGCCTAGTCTTCTAAAGCAAATCGCTGACTCAGTAAATCAAAAATATAAAGAAGTAGTGACCAATACTAAACAATATGCCTCTTGATCGAAACGCAGTTTAATAAATAGAATACGGGTAATTTAAACGCCTCAGATGGCGAATATTTCAATGAATGCATAGAAAAGGTCACTCGCGATGACCACCAGGTTGAAAATTTACTAAAAAACCAAATTTCCGTCACTACATCCGTAATTAGAAACTTTAACTCCACAATTCAAAAATTACAAATAGACGAGAAAACGTTTATAATAATATACAGGAAATTCAAAGCGCGATATCCAAAATTTCGAATGTCATGATATTTTTCGAGGGCAAAATAAAAATGGTAAATTTGTGTGAATTATTAATGGAAAGTTACGTTATTCCTTGAGGATTCTCTGAATGACATTTTAAACGCGATAACTTTTGCACGCCTAAAAATATTGCATAGTTCAATTATCACCCCAAAAGATCTGTTTACCTCTTTAGAGGAAATTTCTCGATCTCTCATAAGGAATAATTTGTCTTTACCAACGTACTCAACAGACGTCACACAATATTTCGATATAATAGAGATAGAAGCCTATCAATCGGATGCAAAGGTAATTTTTATCTTAAAAATACCCTTGACTGATCCTAAATATATACTCTGTACCACCTCTCCTCTATTCCAATATTAGATAATCGAACAGGTCTTCACTATATTCTACAAACGACTTAAAAATATATCGCGCGAGACAATGATTCATTGCTCTACTTGTCACTCCGAAACCTTGAAAAATGCAAGTCACTGGGAATCAACAGAAAAACTTGCTTCAATGTCCTTCCCTACCCCATCGATACCGATGCCATTTGCGAGGTTCAACTATTAAAGCCACTAAGAGAACTACCGAAAACCTGCCAACCTGCACTTTTGCTAGCTAAGGAATACAATGTCTATGAACTTAGCTAAAATTACTGGTTAATCACGGTCTCTGATCCTCTACCTGTTACAGTCAAATGCGGTAGCAAGGAAATCATTACAAGACTAATAAACTCTTTGCTTTAGTTAAAACCCGAATGCAACGCCTTCGTTGGCAGTACCAGAGTACACGCGAAGTACCATGTGGAGAAGTATCAAACCGTAACATACACGAGTCATACAGTGGAGATACCTTTCGAATGTTGTTGTCATCTTTCCGATAAAATTCACATTCCAGACCTCAAGCCGTTGAAGCTAAGTAAGACTGATGTCGAAGATCTGAATATCGCCCAACACAAACTTGGCAAATTTTCCGATGATTTGGATAAACTTATTAACTAGCCATTTGTGACTAAACACCTCTATTGGTTCACAATCTTCATCATCACCTTAACTGCTGCTCTATTACTCATTTATGTCTTCAGCAAATGTAGACGAAGAAGAAGCCAAAGAATTGGAGTGGCAATCACCAATGACGCCAATTTACTACCATCTCCTCCGTGCCCGAATTCAGGGAATCACTCCATCCCGTCCACCAAAGGTTGTGAGACCTATTATCCAAGAGAAGATCCAGCACCCGTTCTACCAGCGATGCTCTATACGAAGAAGAAGAGCTGAAACTTCAGTTTAGCCAGGAACATTAAAAGTTGCTGCGAAGCATCAATTTTTCTTTAAAAGGGGGAGCTGTTAAATTGCCATTCCCACACGTGTCCACGTTGACCTTAAGTAATACGACAGACAGTGCATTTGCACCATTCCAGATATGCAACGTAATCAGTATTTTCATTTGGTAATATTGTCATGAACGGAAATGCTGATTTTGCATTTAATTTTAAAGTATTGAAACAGTTGTGAAATAAATAAATAATTTTTTTAAAAGGTGAATTTTGAAGAAAGTGATATAAAATATGTATATCTCTACATATATATATATATATATATATATATATATATATATATATATATATATATATATATATATATATATAAATATTTATAGCAATATAATATAATAATTCATGGTGTTAGTTTGTGTTTCTAGTTTGTAGGTACGTAGGTAATACGTTTGTTTTCTACGAATTCATAATTTATTTAATTAATTTAACCTTTGTTAGTTTCTTCATTAGACGTCTATGAAAGAGGGTCTGTACCTTTTTAGAAAATCCTATTTTCTTATATTTTAACATGGAACGCCTATGACAGAACGTCTAGAAATCGCCAAATTACTGCTTTTTCTCATTTTTGTTACACAATGTAGTATAAAAATTATTTTAGAGAGATGCAGAATCTTCTGGTATTCAAAAAAAAAGTTTTATATATGGTCCAGATCGGCTCTTGGGGACAATTTAGTTTGAAAGTTCGTCGATGTAACTTGAATTGTTTGACAAATTGTCAAAATTATGACAATCAAAGATTTTAAAGCATTACAGGTGTGTATAAATACCGGCTGTCCGGATCTATATATATATATATATATATATATATATATATATATATATATATATATATATATATATGTATATATATATATATATAAAAGGTACTTTCTTGGTCTATTTTATTATAAGCATAATGTAGGTACATAGGTCCAATATTTGTTAGATACTTTATGACATTTAAGGAATGCTTAAATTTTGCCTAAATTGGATCCATTTTTGTGGACCTCCATTTCCATCTTATGCACCCCCAATTCGTTTACTCGTTAACATAGACTCATTGTAGGTCAAAGTAGACCCTTGGGATTGCATATGGACCATTTTGAGAATCAGTGGTCTCATAGATAGCGTGCAAGAAAATTCAGTTGCAGGGCATACGACTTTATTGCTTGAATATAAGTGAAATATACGTCATCTTTGAATGCAAGTATTTAGACAGAAAAATTAATCTAAATTATAGCTTTACGGATAACCCAAAATAAACTTCATGCATCTAGAGTCCACTGAAATTATTTTTTATGAAAATTTGTCACTTAAATCATAGGTATTTTCAACTGAAAAATGTATTTTTTTAGATTATTTGTGCCTCTCGTTAGGAATTATCACCGTAAAGCTCTAACGATCGATGCCGGAGGTTATTATAAAATAAACCGACATTACAAAAAATATTAATTGTTGAAGCTACAAAAACTAAAATAGTCCAGTACAAACACCGATTAAAGTAACATAAAATTATTTTTTCTAAACTACAGTCCTAACACTTGAAAACATGTCTTGTATTCACAATTGTCTCGGACATACTTTCGTACTTAATCGAACTTTTTTTTTTTCATTTGTAGATATCACCAATGTTAAGAAATATATTCCGAACTTTTAATAATTTCCCATAAAAATTTATTTTATTTGCATATAAAGTTTAAATATATTTTATTGGATTTATGTTGGCGGTTAAAAAAGCAGTATTGCTACATTTCATTGGATGAGGTGGTTTTTATTTATATCAATATATCTATCAAATGATAGACCATTGTTCATACTCGATAAGTTTTGTCATAAATCAGTCTAAAAAACTTTCCTTTGACAATTCTGTTTCAAAACAAAAATAAAATTTAATTTACAGCTTCTGTGATAATCCAAACGTGACTGTCTGTGCCTGCAATCCACAGAAACCATTTCTTTGGGAAGGGATGTGTCCCTCTAATAGCCCATGTATTCCCGGTGATCTCGGAAATGGCCGATTCATAAATAATGTCGTAAGAAAGGTCCGAAATAAAAATGCCCCAATCAATTACGTGCACTGTCTCTTTTCCCATCCTTTTTGATTTTACTTTTCTTCCGGCTTTGTGGTGGATTATTTATTTATAAGTTGACAATTAACTGTGTGTAGCTAACCAATGTCCCCATTAATCTTGTGCAAGGCGGATAAAATAAGAGTTACATAATGGGAAAAAGTAATTACGTAAATTGTTACACTCTGACGTCGCGGTAAATAATATTTTCTTAAAAAAAATTACATTGTTTAACTGTGGCTTTACAAATAAATTTGATTTAGGCAGAAATCTATTTATCTATAAGCTATATAGCAAATTTATTTAAGTAATCTTTTGATAACAAGAATACCTTCTATTAATTTATGCGTTTTTAGGGGACTGCGATTTAAAAGATTATAATCTGTTTTTGTCTCTTTTTGTTATAATTATTGGTGAAAATTATCTATACATTTTTTATGAAAAGTCAACTTGTCTTTTGGACTCACAGTATTTGTAACAAATACCTAATAGATACTCAGCCTATTTTCGAATTTGTATTTCGGTCATCTATACCCTATCAAAAGCTGATTTAATCTAAGTCCTAAAGTGTCACTATTCCTTGATATCAAAAAGGTGGTTGAAAATAACTGTGTATATTTATTCTCCTATCGTTTTCTCTGCCTGCTTTCTACACGCATCAAAACATTAAGAAGGTAAATGATATGAATTAGTATTACTCACGATGAACTGAATAAGTAAAGTAGAAATTAAATTTAACTTTATTGCCCATTTATGATATTTTGTTTGGATACCAGTAGTTCTGTAATAAATTAGAAACTTACTTAAGATATGTACATTTATATCTTAATTTTGCAAAAGTACACCCATATAATTACGTAAGAATGTAATATTTCAATTAGCACTTTTATACCCTTTACTTAATAAAACTGATACAATTGTGTTCTCATGCTCAGACACTAATACAGAAATTATGTAATGAGGAAAAGTCAAAATACAAGATAACTTAACAAAACAAATGTTAAAATTTCGGGTCTTTACTAATAAATTTCCGGACAAAATAAACAGGCCCGAGCACAAAAGCACACATTTAACAGTGTACAACCCAAAAGTTTGACTAAGGGCTTTTGGAATTTGTATACCTGACTTTGGCACTGTTTTCCTAACAAACTTTGCTTATTAAATTATTATTATTATTAATTTAGAACTCCTCAAAATAATTTCTGTTTATTTGTTAACTTCTGGGAAACATCTTTGTTATTATTTTTACTGTTTTTGATTTAACTTTTTAGAACACGTCGAGCATTTTACACGAAAAATTGTACGCAATTTATTTTTTCAATTGCCCAAATTGCCAATTAATTTCCTACTGTAATGTTCTTCAAATGTTTGAAGATACAAAGGAAATTAAATTGGTAACACTTTTCAAGTTTTGAGCTCAGCAATGTTTCACATGTGAAATAAATTACACGATATATCAACAAGTATATAACAAATTTAGTGTATCCTTTTTCCTTTTCATTTACTAAAACTTTTGAAAAAAGTATTCTATGTTTAGTGCAAGTTGAAAAATAACAGAGATTCCTCTCAATTTCAAATTTTTATGAAAGATGCACATGCATATATAAACTGGTCGACACATTTTTTGAACCCTATGAGATACATTTAAATTTCGAGATCAAATTTTATTCCTAGCGTCAGTTGGGTGTGAAAAAAATAATTATTGAGTTTATAACTGACAAAAGTTTGCTATAAGGTATTGTCTTGACTTATTGTTTTTGTAGTTCATTGTTAAGATTAAAGGATACATAAAAAACACTGACTGACAGAGTGTAGTATCTATTTTCAAGGAACATTTCTGGTACTATTTGCAATCCTGTAAATTTTTTCCCATTAAGCTGGAGACATCAAAATTTATTATGCCTGTCCACATAACTGCTTTGAGCTCTGTGCGATAGAGAGCCTCAAATATACTTTTATTGAACACCCCGATTATTTATCAATAGCTATTGGATACCCTGCGTTGATCGAAGAAAAAATTCAAAAATTTCGATTTTGCTACCATGCATACAATTAATACTAAACAAGTCTTTACTTGGAATGTAGTATAAATTGATCAATCTTTGTTTAGAGGATTTTCAAAATGTTTCATAAAATTGGTAAAATAAAAATTATCAGAGTTCCATTAAAACCAATCAGGTTAAAGTGGAGGCAAGTTCTTTCATGTTCCAATTTGTTTAAGTGAAAATAGAATTAAGATCTAAATAGACACCAAGGTCAATTTTTAAAGAAAGAACAAAATTTTATACATTCGCGATTTCAATTCATAAATATTAGGTTCATCGGGACTTAATAATAAATGTCTGCAATTAGAGCTTTCACTTGTGGAAACCGATAAAAACTGACAGATTCACTAAAAAGATTTAAGACTTAGATCCGATCGAGTTACCATGGCAGTTAGATCTTCTAGGAGGCCAGTTTTGCTTGCAATATCGTTATAACTTGTATTACATATGTCAACAATAAATGTTTTAATAGAAATATTAATGATAAGAATATAGAGATAAAGCCTTGACATCAGTGGTAGGAATAGTCTGCCGAAAATGACAAAAAAAAACAAAGAAAAATTTTTCTTTATTATTGTATTTTTAAAGTTCAAAACTTGCTTGACTAATTGTTGTATTTGTTAATTTAAACTCTTTACTGTCGTAGATCGTGTTGGTGAGTTGTGGGGTTAAATTTAACTCCCTAATTCACTAACGTGGTCTAACTTTAAAACCGGTCTAAGTTGACAGTAGGTGGTTTAATTTAACAAGTCAAGTAAGTTTTGAACCTTAAAAATACAACAATAAAATTGTCCTTTAACTACTAAAGCGGCAAAAATGGAAAATTTTGTTTATTTTCAGCAGACAGCTATTCCTATTATCGATTTGAAGGCCCTATCTCTAGATTTTTATAATTAAATTTCCATATAAATATTTACTTTTTGAAATTTGTAATATATATTAGAACAAAATTATATGAAAACAAAATGGGCCAAATAAAGGATCTCACTTCCATAACAACAAAGATTGGGTACAAGTTTTTAAACCTTCTTAGTTAATCTGGATGTATTAATTTTTAATACAGTATATAATATTTCATTTAATGTAGAGACTTTGGATAATTATTGATTTTTTACATTTTATTTCATATTCACAATAAAGTATGTGGAAATTCAAATTTAAATAATTTGTACGTACCTCTAATATAAGTGTAAAAAATTATTAGAAATTTTGATTTGATAGAAAACACCATCAAAATTACTAAGCTCTAGGGGTTTAATGTATTGCAACTCTTATTATTTTGTTAACAAATTAATAAAAAAATAAGTATCGCGAATAAGGAAAAGTTAGTCGAATAGTATTTTTAATTTTCAGTTCATGGTATTAACGAAGATCTCATTGAATACTGCATCATGCGATATTTATATCAGAGTTCTCAAATAAAGAAAGGACGAAATAAATTATCTTAAAGCCTTTCTAAATTTTAAGTGTTTCTTACGTTCAATTTAATTCATTATTAAAACAGAAAAAAAATAAGGCAATAGTCTAAGAAGGGCTGGCAATAAAATAAAATATCATGAATTTTTTTCAGGAGATTTCTTATATGTTCAATTACAGGAGCTAAACTTTATGATGCAATCAAATACTTTTATCTCATGTCCAATCGAAAATGGGGTAGCTGTCTTTATGTTTGATTTAGTGTTATTTTGCTTATTTTGCACACTTTTTATTGTCAATCGGTTTAATGGCATATACACTGTGGGAGTTAAAAAGTTAAATTACGTGCATATAAAAAATATGTCCTTTAGTTCGAAGTGGATGAATAACAGATTTTAAGTTCAACTTAATTAAAATTACATTGTCACAAAAAAAGTAGTTTATAAGACCCTCACAAGCTGAAACGTATCAAAATTGCCTTTTATATTAGCAAAATTCGCAAAAGTCCTAAAATATACTAAAACTTTTGTAGTTAAGGAAAACTGGGTGGCAATTTCCATACCAGATATGGTTTGTGAGGTGTGATCTCATAGATGGCTCAATTTTATATGTTACTTTATATAAAAAAGATAAAGAGGTGATCAAAATATAAAATATTGTTACAAACTTTATAGCGTTGTACAGTACAGAGGATAAAGAAAAGTTCGCCTTTTCTAATGGAACGAATCTTACATGGACTAACGTGGAAAACATGTCTAGTCTATCTAGATGACATCATAATTCTGGGAAAAACATTTGACGATCATCTGAAAAATGTTGAAGATGTATTTCAAAAACTGAGAAGTGCACAATTAAAGCTCAGTCCGAAGAAATGTCAATTTTTCCAGAAAGAAGTGAAATACCTAGGACATATAATCACAGAAGCAGGTGTACGAACCGATCAAGAAAAGACAGAAGCCATTCAAAGTTGGCCAATACCGAAAAATAAGCATGAACTGAGAAGTTTTTTAGGTCTTTGTACTTACTATAGAAGATTCATAAAAGGATTCGCCGATATTGCGAGACCTTTACATCGACTGACTGAAATTAGCAACAACTATGAATGGTCCACAGACTGCGAAGCCGCTTTTAATGAACTAAAGAAGGCACTTTGTAATCCTCCAATACTGTCATATTCTGAGCCCGATCAGATGTTTGTTGTGGATACTGACGCTAGTAACTCCTCTATAGGTGGAATTTTGTCCCAGATACAAAATGGCCAGGAAAAAGCGATTGCTTATTTTAGCAAGATAGTCTGCAAAGCTGAGCGAAATTACTGTGTGACAAGAAAAGAACTACTCGCCATTATAAAAACAGTGGAACACTTTCACAAATATTTATATGGCCAAAAATTTCTCCTGCGAACAGACCATGCATCATTAAAGTGGCTTTTACAATTTAAAAATCCTGTAGGTCAAATAGCACGATGGTTACAACGCTTGCAAGAGTACGATTTTAAAATTGAACATAGAAAAGGCTTGAATCAGAAAAATGCAGACGCTTTGTCAAGGAGACCATGTTCAGAAGAATGCAAGCACTATAACAGGCATGAAGAGCGAGAAAATCCTGACGATTTCTATTGCCGAAAGACACGACTACAATGCTCTTTGGATTGGGATACCAAAATCATCTCCAAAGAACAACAAGAAGATCCAGATCTTAACCTTATCATTAAATTAAAGAATAATAATTCAAATCGACCCACTTTTCAAGAAATCTCGTCAAAATCTCAAAAAGTGAAAGGTTACTGGGCCTTATGGGATTCGTTGACTATGCACAATGGTCTTTTAAATAGAGTTTGTGAGAGCTCTGATGGCAAAGACTACAAATACCAGATTGTTTTACCCACCAAAAGGATTCCAGAAGTACTGCAAGCTTTACATAATGATGTAGGTGGCGGACACTTAAAGATTATGAAAATTATTGAAAAAGATCGAAAGAGGTTATATGGGCTGGGAAGCCACGCAAATGTAAAAGATTTGTGCAAAACGTGTACTAACTCTGCTGCCAGTAAAGGGCCGAGGACCCGTAGCCATGGTAAAATGAAGCAGTACAATGTAGGAGTACCTTTTGAAAGAATTGCTATAGACATAGCCGGACCATTCCCTATTAGTAAATCCGGGAATCGCTATATTTTGGTAGCTATGGATTACTTCAGTAAATGACCAGAAGTCTATGCCATACCAAATCAAGAAGCCACCACCGTTGCCGAAATATTGTTTGAAGAGTGGATTTGTAGATATGGGGTGCCAGGAGAAATACATTCTGATCAAGACAGAAACTTTGAATCCGAAGTTTTTACGAACCTTTGCAAGCTTCTGAAAATCCATAAAACTAGAACAGCACCCCTACATCCACAGTCAGATGGAATGGTTGAGAGATTTAATAGAACACTGGAGAATTACATCAGAATACAAGTAAATGAACAACAAAATGACTGGGATAAATGCATTCAGCCATTTTTACTAGCCTATCGTTCAGCCATTCACGAAACCACAGGAAAAAACCCTACTAGCGTAATTTTTGGAAAAGAATTACGTCTTCTAGTCGATTTACTTACTGGACGTCCACCTGATTGTGAAGCAAGTTGGGAAGACTACACCAACCAACTCAGTAAGCAGCTTCAGGTGTTACACGAAGAAGTCCGTCAAAAATTACAAATAGAAAGCGACAGAATGAAGACTCGCTATGACCTCAAAGCCAATACGGGTGGATTCATGGTTGGTGAAAGAGTTTGGTTGTACAATCCAAAAAGAACCAAAGGGCGTTCACCAAAGCTTCAAAAGTCATGGGAAGGTCCGTACAATGTAGTGACTCGACCAAACGATCTGGTGTACCGAATTCAGAAAAGTCCACATGCGAAGATGAAAGTCGTGTATCTGGACAGATTGGCCCATTACCAAGATCAAGAAGGTTGATCGGGACGATCAAGGCTTGGAAGGGGGGCAATGTTACAAACTTTATAGCGTTGTACATTTCCTAGTATTAATTTGTATTCGTAGTTTGTAGGGTTTTAGGTATATTTTCTAATGTAACGAACTTTGTAGCACTTTATATTTCACAGTATTAGTTTGAGTTTGCAGTTCATAGGGTTTTAGGTATATTTTCTATGAGTTTATAATTTATTTAAATAACTTTACATTTGTTAATTTCCTTAGGAGACGACTATGAAAGAAGGTCTGGTACTTTTTAGAGAATTCGATTTCCTTATTTTTAACATGGAACGCCTATGATAGAAGGTCTAGAAATCGCCGGATTTTTCCTTTTTCTTATTTTGATTACCCCATGTAGTATGGAAAACCTTCTAGAGAATTAGGGAATCTTCCGGTATCAACCAAAAGGGTATATAAAGGGTCCAGATCGACTTTCTTGGTCAGTATATTCTGAGAGTTTGTCGACGCAAGTTGAATTAATTTGAAAAGTGTCAAAAGTAAGGTTGACAATAAAAAGTGATAAAAGAATACAGTGTGTGTAGTTTGTTTGAAGACCGGCCGTCCGGAACAATATATACCATTTTAAAAATAAATTGAGTCAGATAATCTTGTCGTGTCATTTAGTTATTAACCATAAAATAACATAGATCGAACCTTGCAATAGATTAGATTTAAATAAAAAATGGGATATATATATATATATATATATATATATATATATATATATATATATATATATATATATATATATAGTATGGTTCAAATAAAATGATTGGAAACATATTTTAATCACGATCTACGCAAGACTAATAAGGTCTCCTAAAAGGGTATTGAAATTTTGGTGCAAAAATTGTAAATAGAGTGCACCAGTTAATCTTTCTCTATAGATCAAAAGGCCCAGCCAAATAAGCCACAATAAATGTTTACTATGAACCTTTTGGTGCCTAGTCTGTATTACTGCATAGGGATTATTTTACACCATAGTAAAATGTTAATTTATTTCTAATTTTTGTCAAAACCAGTTTGAGTAATTAAACCTTATAGGTAATAGTCTGGGGATAGTGCATGTACCTTTCGGAGATAAAACATATGAATCGAATGCTCTTTTACACTTTCATGGACCACTAATTTTTTGTGGCTTTTTGAGCTGTGCGTTATCTTACGCTGTTAGAACGATAATCAGTAATCTCTTCAAGAATGTGTTCTATCTCAGAATTTCTTGTTTTTTTTTTTAGACGCAAACAAATTGATTTTTCTTGAAATAAATGTAAAGTAACTAAAATTAAGATAATTTTCTAGATTATATAGGAAGCAAGTTTTAGTTCGAAAAAGTGACACCTGTCAAAATTTTAGTTTAGTGGCGAGTCTGATCCTTAGTTCTTTGGTGATGTCAAAGGTTGTTGATGTCTGAGATTCATGAGACTTTATCGGTTAACCAACGTGCCAAAATTTAGTTAAAATACATAAGTCTGCTCAAAAGCTGAGGTCCAAAGATAAATAATTGGGTACACATTTTAGGCCTCATATCTCCGCGACGGAGTACTTTAGAAAAAAAGTTACAAGAAACATTAGGATTTTTTTAGGCCATCTGTATACTTCTGAGAGTTGGACATATACTTCCGAACATCCTATTTATAGCTAGTGTACAGAGGTCTTTGCTGAAGTTCCATATCGTGTAGTGACACAAAGTTCAATTCTTGTTACCAAATAAATTCATTTGATTCCTTTATAGAAATTGTTTTTTTTAAGAAATACTTCTTTAATTAATCATCTTTACATATTATAAAAGTTGAAATAATACATTTTCTTTATATTAGTTAACTTAATAGTTACTGTATTTAAAGTTGCTTAAAAAATCCATTGCATCGCAGCAATGATCAGAATTCTTTATTAATATTTATTAAAAATGGGTAACTTTTAAAAAATATTTTCCTTATATTATCATATTTTATGGTTAGATGCTTATGATCTTATATTCTGTTAACTAACACATCAAACATTCTATGGCAATAGCTACTGTCATTTTGAAGTCATATTCAGTTCAGTAACTCAACTAATTAGTTGGTCATTTAGAACCAGTGAATCATAAAAATATTCCTCTGATTCGCCGGACGAATTTGTTACTATCGTTAGAATAGTTCGTGAATGATACCTTTAACACCCTGTAAAAGTGGGCCAATTATGTCATTATTTATTTACATATTTAATATAGTTATGATTAGGAAGTCTTTATAGTTGAGTGGTTCGCTATAATTCTTGTTTAAATAATAGAAAATAGTATCGTAATAAAGTTATTACTTAAACATTAAAACTAAGTAATATCACGAAATAAGTATATGAATAAATAATAGTAATCTTACAGACTTTCGATCGATTTTATAAATGTAAATATTTTGTCTACTAAGTTACTAACCTAAGTAGTATATAGGTAATTTATTTTTTCATTGAGATTGATATAAATATCTTGAAATATCCTCCTTTGGCTAGCGTCGAAGATGACTTTTTCTCCTCTAAAGCTAAATCATACTACATGGTTATGTTAGTGTTAGCATTAACTAGGTCGAAAAGGTAAAATTATGCAATGCGATGCATTTTTTGTCAAAAAATTGATGCTTAGATACGCTTCATCGTATCACGGTGAGATCTGAAAGAGCCTCGACAATACAACTTCGTAAATTTATTGTACCTTCTGTTATGAGTTGGTTCATTCTAAAGAGGTTTATTGTTTTTTTTTTAAGTGCAGAAGCCTCCTTATACCATTTCTCTGGTTACACTTCTGAAAAGTTAGTTTCCACCATGAAGTTTCATCATCAACAAGTGAATGTGGGGCACTCATATATAACATAAGCTGCTGTTTCTTTGTCTTCTTTACACAATTTCCAAATAGGTTCCTTCATGTACATGTACAAGATGTGCCTATGCTTTGTTAAAGAGTAGTGTCCAGTTACGAGACACGTCGCTCTTCTGATTTGGTATCTGTTTAAATTCGATATTTTAGTACTTATTGTTTCAAATAGAGCATCTATCATTATTTTGCCTCACCTCAGAAGGGGTAACAAATTCAACCGGAGTTTCTCTTCTATCCACTCGGCCAAATAGTTACGAACTGAGATTGTTGGTATGTCAAATACAGGCACAGGGTCAACAATCGTTACCGCCTCTCTCTTTCAGGTGAAGTATTTCGCCATTGCATTTTCCTGTATTCATGTGACTTGGCACCTATGTACGTGTTACCTAGTTATGATTAGTCTAAGAAGGCACTAGAGACAGTTTCGCATTAATTCGCTAACTAGCTAACGCTCTTATTGCCGCCTGGCTCTCTAAAAATATTGTAAAACTGTCTACTCTCCATCCTTCTCTCAAGTTTTTGTGTCGGTAAATCTCAACACCGTTGAGAAAATAGTGGTATATTTCTCTACAGGATCAAACATGTTAAACTTGGTTATTTCGCCACATAATCCTGCAACACTGTTTCAGTTATGTGTATGTATCAGTACCTATCTTTGACTTTTGAAAAAATTTAAGAATTCCACCAGTCTGATATTTTAAAATAATTGTTTAGTATCCACTATTGAAAAAATTTTAATCTATATTATCAGTGCATACACTGTTAGTTTCAAGTTTATAGATACCTACTTTTCTTGTAAGTTTGACAGTTCTCTACTGCTTACGTGGCCTGGTCTAGGAGGCCAATCTTCTAAGCTATAAAATAACATTATTTTTAAATTAATAACGAACCCACACGAGAAAATGAAACAAAATTTGTTCATTAACCCTCAAAATTCTTATTTTGTAAACTATAAATTGAATCAGTGGCACTACGGACCCAAAATTAAATGACGTATGACAGAAGCAGTTACTGATTTGAAATCCTACTCATAGCAGGCACATGTTCAGACTACAAGTGCCGCGTGGGAAAACATTTTGTCATTAATACTCTTTTTTGATTAAAAATAACTAATTTTTGCCACAAAAAGTTAGTTAGTTGTTTACAAGAAGTATCAGAAACCTACTGGAAAGGCATTTTTTTTCTTAAGCAAAAAATTGCCTCTAGACCAAAAAATTGTATTGGATTAATCCATTGTTACTCAGATTACATTACAATGTGAAACATTATTATAAATTTATGTATTTACACGTATGAAATAAAAGGTTTATAAATATAGATAACTCACGTTACAGTTGAAGGCTATATTTTCTATAAATTTTCATTGCTTCATTTGAAATAACCGTCCTTTCATCAGAATTAAAGAAAGAACGTCTCCTTTTTACTACTGTTTTCATTTCTTTCACCAAAATGATATATTTCTAAGAAACTAAAGAAATTCTCTTTAATTTGTTTATCATACAAAAATCATTTCACAGAAGTAGATGGAAATTGAATGAAGTTAACTGCTGAACATAAGTAAATATTAATTAAAACTCAAAACCCGAAACAAAATAATTCATCCTAATAAATCACAAAATGAATGATTGGTAAACAATCTGGTAAAGCGGCGAATCTGTTGATTTTTCTGCAAGCATGTGAAATGGAATTATTGTTGTAAGTTCAGAAATGACTACGATCACAATCCAAGATATTTCCTTAAATAACTTCCAAATTCAGAAAGGAAAAAGTCATTATCATGTGTAATTTAAAAAAAAAAAAGGTTCCAAAACCTATAAAAAAATCAGAAAAGTTTATAGTATGTCAGTTGAATAATGGTAAAAGAGCATAAAATTAGTTATATGTACTTCTATAAGTGGAAATCATATTTTAAAAATTATAGTTATTGTTTCACAAATTTTCAAAGTGAAAGGCAAAAATTTTATACGTTGATATTAGTACTTCTACGGATAATTTTTTCTTGATGAAAAATCGGGGTTAGTTTTTTCTTCAAATACGCCAATTCGTGGGCTAATTTAGTAGCGACAATGATTTCGGATAGAAAAAATGAGTTTTTTTGGGCTAATTTTTTCAAGTTTTTTTAAAATGCAATTAGTCATAAACTAAAATTAAGACAATTTAAGCTTTGACCTATTATATATATATATATATATATATATATATATATATATATATATATATATATATATATATATATATAAAAAAGGAATTAAGTGGTAACATTGACCAGGTATATACGCGGTAGAAGACTCATATAGAGCAAACAGGACTGTAGTGCGAAGTAAGAAATTTTTAATATCTTATGAAAATAATATTTAAAATTTTCGTCCTAACTAGCCAGCATACACTAACTATAATAATAAATATCTCGATGCAAAACTTTTACTATTTTTATACGTTGTTAACAAATTTTCATGCACAAATAAAAGTAACGGTTTAGTTTTTTAAAACTGTAGCCAATAATAGTGTTTGATTTTTGATAAGTATTCCTAAGTTAAGTCTTTAGGGCCAATCCATAGATATAATATTAATCTTTTTTACAAAAAATACGTTTTTATGATTTTTTTATCTCAAAATTATACTATCACATAAAAAGTCTAGAAATAGTATTTAGCCAAGAAGGGGCGGTAATAAAATAAAATGTTCGAAGAATTGTTTTCGCCTGATCGCTTCTGGCTACATACACCCAATCAATCGAGCTAAATTTTACGATGCAATCAAACGCTTTTATGTCTAGCCCAAACGGAAAGCCAGTTGGCTTCTTAGTGTTTGTTTGTACGACTTTTTAGCCTTCTGCTTACTTCACATACTTTTTATTGCCTCTTTGCTTTGCTAGTTTTACGACATTTATAGCGTTGTTTTCAAGGAAATTACATTTTACTGTAAAGAATCGCGTGAAATATTCAAAACTAAATGTATACGCATGGGAAATTTTCTTCGAACAATTATTTTTAACTTGCTAAGTACAGTAACCACGCTATTATATTTAAATAAATTATTATCCGAGTAAATTATTACGCTACAGAACAAAAAAACCACATTGAATTTTTTTAAGGATCTGATATATTTTTTAAGAAAGATTAATTTAAAAATATTTTTAAAATGTGCTTCTCAATACTGGAATGTTACTTTGACAACTACAGTAGGATTCCGTATTATGTAGAATTCTATACCTAGTTTTCGACTCACAATCTCTATTGGCGAAAGCGATATTAGCGTTTGATGGAATTCTATGTTTCTATCGCCTATACTTCAGGCGTTTTCGGGTATCCTAATATCCAAATGAAAAATATTAGTTTAAATTTCGTGATATCTCATAACTATTTATTTTAAAATTATTTCAGAGATTGAAATTTTGAAATTATAGATTTTGTTTAGTATCAAAGCCTGTAGCTACGGTGGAAAAACAAATGCTGACGGAAATGATGGAGCTTCTCATGTTTGTGCACTGTATCAGCCAGCCCTTTAATTTAATTCTGATACATGTTTGTAGATTTACTCGTAAAGTTCTTCGAACATTTTATTCGGGTGCTGTCGGTCCCGTGTGTACGGACGCGTTCGTTTTCCGAATGGTTCTGGCCAATCAGATGCGAGATCTGATGCGCGTTATCGGCTCTGTTGCCAGTGTTTGGGGTTGCACTGCCGAGTTGTAATCTGTTTCGTTACTGGTTGATATTTGTAAGCAGATTTTTCCTAGTATTAGGCACTCGCTGGCTATCATCTATGCTATTTAAATTATTGGACCTCTTTGCAATTTCAATGGCTTCCCTTATAACTCTTGTGGACAGGTTTTCACATCTCGATAGCATTTTTGTTCCTGAGAAATTTATCTTATGTCCTGTGTTTAACCAGTGTTGGGCGAGAGCAGAAGTTGCTTTTTGCTTGACAGCGTTTATATGTTCGTCTCTTCTGGTACTTTTTTTTACGGTTGGTTTGGCCTACATAATATGAGCTGCATTCTCCGCATGGAATTTCGTACACTCCCTGGTTTTCTAGAGGGATTCTTTCTTTAGGTGTTGGCAAGAGAACTCTTACTTTACGATCTGTGGTGTAAATGGTTTCAATGTTGTGTCTCCTGAGAATTTTTGCGACCTTGTCTGTGGTGCCTCTTACATAAGGAACAAAAGTTTTCGAGCTATTCTCTTAGTTTTAGCGATTTTTTGGGGCCAAGTGTTTGGTTTTTAGAGCCTTGTCCAAATGTTCATTTTTATAACTGTTTTTTGTTAGGGCGTCTTGCAGTATGTTCATCTCCTTGTGGTAATTTTCTTGATCTGTAAGAGATTGCGATCGAAACGCAAGTGATTTCACTACTGCAAATGTAAATTGGCGTTGAAGTATCGGGTGGTGTGAGTGGGCTTTCTGTAGACAGTGTCATCCTCTTTTCTTTTCAGTAGGATATCTAGAAACGGTAGTTTTCTTTCCTGTTCTGTCTCCATGGTGAATTTGATTTTTGGATGTATACTGCTTATGTGATTTAGGATTTTCTTCTCCAATTTTGCCAGATAACGAATGTGTCATCTACGTCACGCAGCTTCCTTAACTGGTATTTGCGTGAAAAGTGATGTTACCTCGAACCTAACTAAATATTTTTCTTCTTGTAAACGTATATTTTTGATTATTTCGCAAAAATGTTGCGAGTTTTTAACGTAGAAGGCCGTTTTTTCGACGAAGAGTTGGAGAATGGTGGCTAGATGTTTTGATATATATATATATATATATATATATATATATATATATATATATATATATATATATATGTGTTATTTAGCTTTCTGGTTCGTTAATATATTGAGTTTTTCAACTGAATTTTTAAATTAATTTCTGGCTGATACATATTTTCTAATTAATTTTAGTGTATGTAAAATAAGTAAATTTTACAATAATTTGTTTAAACAAATTAATTTAGCCAAACTAAAAATAAATTTCAGGTTAGTGATGTCTCGAACCCTTTAAATCATAGATAGCTTCTCGGGTTTATAGTTCAAGATCTTATGGTCACGAAAGAGAGAAAAAATGAAGTAATTATTTAGGTCATTGTGAAAGTCAAATTTTTAAACATATTTAGACGTAAAATTTACTGCTCTTTCATCTGTAGCTGTTGAAAAGAAGGGTTTCCGTTTAAAAAAATAAAGTTAACCTAGAGACAACTATGAATGTTATTGCCAAGGTTAAATTCAAGGTCACCATTTAATTTCTAGTTGAAAATTACGTCAGGTGTGACATTAGCCATTACCAAACAAGTCATCCCTGAGGAAGTCTTTAACTCTTCCGTTACTAATTTACCACCTTTTGTTACACACTCAAGAGGTAGTTTAAACTCTTAAAAGTGAGTTATGGTAGCTACAAAAAAATATATGTCTAACATTTTTCAATGTTCTACTCGTATGCCAAGTTTCATTCAATTTTCTGAGTTATCCTTGGATAAGTTTACTTGTAAGTATTAATTTTGTTACTCTAAACTCAGATTATGTAAGTATTACTTCATAGTCTCGAAATGTAGGATACTCCGTTTTATCTTACCTATAGCGCAAGATGGGGAAAATGGCATTTTTCTTAGTCGCGTTTGAGTTAATAAAGGCATATTATACAAATATTGATTTGGGGTAATTAAGCACAGTATTTTTCTTTCCGTTTTAAAATGCTGCAACTTTACTAATAATAATTTAATGTTTACGTTTAAAATCTAAAAAAGTGCGCGAAGTTATATATATATATATATATATATATATATATATATATATATATATATATATATATATATATATATATATATATTTGGAAAAAATGATATAGAGCTTAATTGGTATAATTATACCAAAATTCAAAGAATAGTATTGTTTATACAAACATCTAGAGTTTTTTAGATATATTATTCCAAAAAAATTCTAATGCATATATCTAATTGGTAACTATTAAAATCATATTTTACTGACAAAAATTGTTACATATACTAAAATTAAATAGAAAATAGGTATCAGCCAGAAATTAATTTAAAAAGTCAGTTGAAAAACTTTATATATTTACGAACCAGAAAGCTAAATAACATTTCGTAATATTAAAAATGTTTAGTATCGTGTACACGTGTAAATTTTATGCAAAAATAAACATAAATTTAATATAAAGCAAATATTTATAATTAGACTTTAGACAATTATAATAAAATTCTCTCATACTTTTAAGCATAATAATTAATGCTTATAAACTGAATTAAGCCAAAGTAATTTTTGGCTTCTCGAAAACAGTAAATTAATTAAGATCTACCATGTTTTAACAAATTAATTCTACGCCTATGTAAGTTGCCCGCCTTATGGCACTTTGGGCACGCACGCTTCGCGGCTCATCCCTCGGGAACCAGAACTGACGTAATTCGAGCTTTTCCCGCAGGAATCTGCATGATTGCCGGGAGATGCTGCCTGAATACAACGCCAAACGTACTTGTTTCCATTGTTATGTAAAAATTTAGGTGACGGTTGTCGAATATTCACGCACTTTTTCCTCAAAACGGAATGTATTCAAAATGACGACAGAGAATATCTGTCGAAATGCGGTCGCATCAGGAAGTTTGTATTCCGCCACGAATTTGCTGTAAAGCCCTTAAGATTTGGATAGGTAATTTTGTATGAAAAGATGACGGAAATTACTTCTCTTCAATTTCAGTACAATTTATTTATACATATGGAGATGTGATCAAACTTTAAGAATAGTCTGCTTTTAAGGCAAATAGAATTTTAGTTTTTTGTTTAGTTATCTAGCTATTTTATACATGGTATATTTTTATCGTGTCAGTCTAATTAGTTACCTGCTGTATAAACTTTAATATGCAGAAAAGTGCATCACAAAATAAATAAACGGGGAACTTAAATTAATTTCCAGGTAGGAAGAGCTACCCGTACGAATAAGTTTTTCGATATTTTATTTTATCTGTTATATTATAGAGCCAAAATTTTCATAAATGAGTTTCTACTAACTTATATTTATAAAATGCGACCAGAGATACAATAGAACTAATTTATTATGCCCAAAATTGGCGGTGCACAACATGGCACAATATAATCCATTAAACTTAGTTCTTTTAAAAATATTTTTAAAAGAGTCATAGAGAAACATGCAGGAATAATAGGTAGAAAAAGAACTTAGGGTCTAGAAATCACCAGTTTGGAATTGGATCTAACCTTTCTCAGTTAAAACTCTACGCAGAAGTTTGGATATACCATTGAAAACTGGACTGGCTACGTTACTAAAAGATAAAAAAAAAACAAAAGAGATTTGGGATATCTAAAATGTAAGTTCTTTATATTAGGTGCTGATTCTGGTTATTCTAAATTTGTATACCTAAGATGCATTCAGTTTGGGTAAAACTGAATAAAATGACTAGATATTTATCTTATTTTCAATTTAAACCTATAGAAGTCCTTTGAAATCAAGTTTAATAGAGATTGTCTCATTATCATGCAAACTTGGCACAAAACCGGCCAGATCAGCAAAATATTAACCCCTGATATAATAATTCATACATCACGTCCGAATATTTCCCCTTGATGACGCTTTGACAATGACATTTAGAATATTACTATCTGGATATGAAAGACATGGCAGGGCACATAATGTGCCTCCAGGGACAGAGTGCCGATTGCTTCACAGCATAGCCGTCGAATGAGATAGTAAATGAATAGGCGAGATAATATTTGGATAAATAATAGTTTTTCTATTAATAACATTTTTGGAAAATATTCAAACTCTAATCAGTTTTAGGAAATTACTGAGGAAAATATTATTTTTATAATATTTTGCAAGAATACATTCATAGTACGCATTTGAAAAAGGAATAATATTAGTCATCGGCACAAATAACTAACTTTTACAGTTTTATATCAAACTTGATAAATTATTACGGAAACCGAGACTATTTAAAACAAAAGCAAACGTAAATACTTCGAATGGACTACATTGATACAAATTTGTCTTTATGTAAAAATTGACGAATCGCGGAAATCGAACAATAAACTAAATATTTGTTTACTGAAAATAAAAATAACTAAAATGGGTGAATCGTTATTTAAATTTATTTCCCATAAATTTTCGACTTCTTCAATTTTAAGTTCTTTAATAAATATTCTCCTTTTAAACAATTTCAAAACTAAAACTGTCTAAAATATAAAGTTATTGGAGTCATCAAAATCAATATAAAATGATTATTTACTTCTGTTCATTTATTATTTCATTTAAAATACAAGTCGTCAATGAGTGTGTTCTTTAGTTCTATTCTCCTATGGAAAGGAAGCAAGCTCATGCAATTCCCTTACCTAAAATACACAATCCAACCGACGGTTATTTAAGATGCATACACATGCTTCCTACTTTGTCTAAAGTTTTAGAAAAGATAATAAAAAAACAAGTAGGAATAGTTTTAAATCCAAATAACATCTACCAACCAAATAGTCAGGTTTTAGAGCAAACAATAGTTGTAAAAGTGCAGTAGCTATCTTATTTGGTGATATTTTTAGAGCAGCCGATAAAGTGAGTGCTTCAGTTATATTTAATTTTAGTCAGGCCTTTAATATGCTAAATCAAAAGGTTCTCAGTTCTGTTCGCCATTACGTAGGCAAAAATGTCCGTAACTTTACAATTTCTTATTTAACTGATCAAACTAACAAATCATTTATAACCAGAAATGTTCGGAGCTTATGCTTGTGACTGCTGGGATATCACAGGGCAGTATATTGGGTCTCATATTATATAACGGGTATATTTCTAACTTTCGTAAGTCTCGTCAAAAATGTAACTTTCAGGTATTTCATAGGGTTACTTCCGGTCGTTTAGTTTAAACGTAATTCCACCAAATCATCCGTCATCATTTTTGGAAACCAAGCTCAGCCAGAGTTTACTAAAAATGACTGTATAATCGAAATTAACCATATAATTTTATGCTTTTTCGAGTCCTGTGAAAGTTACCATTTTCATAAAGCTTATTTATGGTTCGAAAACTACTTTTCAATTCACTTTTTCTTTCCCAATTTAACCACCGTCCCTCGATGACCTAATAATTTTCTCTGTAGCGAAGGGCTCGAATTGCATGCGACTGTAATCCTGGCAGACTTTATGTTCCTGGTTGATCCAACTAGAATTGGTATTGCAGTAGATGATTGCAGCTAGTTGACTTCTCCACAACTATTTTATTTATTCTGTACTCAAGTATCTAATACACGAGTATACAAGATTCTATTGCTGGTCAGTTTTGGGCTATTTCTGAAGTAATTGGCCGCTTAGAATCCGAATCTGAGATATTTGAGATTATGTACAGGAAAAATGTTTATTTTACTACTTTTGAAGTTATGTACAGGATGCATAACATTTTTTGTTTTTTTTTCTAGTTGCATCATTTAATATTACTCTTATCTTTCTAAATAAACTGTTGAGCGGTCACCCATGATTTTTCTTGTAAAATTATGGTCCTTCTAAGTTACGAAATATATCTCGCATTCGCATTAACCCATTGAGGCATATATTTTTCTTCTGTGTACATTTCTCTCGAAAATTTATGCTTCGCAGTTTTTGGTGTTGCTAAGTACAAATATGAAGGTAGAAAATTGAAATTTTCTTTTCCAAGATGACAAATTCAAAATGACACATCCGTATTACCAAAAACTTAAATTAGCATTTAAAAAATTTCAGTTGGGGGTATTCGGAGTAGTTTGTTATGTATATTACGTCAGAAAATAGAAATCTTTGTTTTTAATATGGTGGAGTCTAAATAGCGAATTGAAATTTGTAAAAACCTACTAACCTGTATTTAAAATGTACATACCTATGCATAAAAAATCATAAGTGACCACTCAGTAGCTTATGTTAGAAAAAAGTCCCAAAAAAGTTTGTGTATCCTGCACATAACCTCAAAAAATTACTTCATAAATGGTCCCCAGCTGCCTAACAACAATCGTGACCCCATTTTTGAAAACCAGTTTTTTGCCATGTTTGGTGAAGAGTTATGTTTCCACCAAACTTTTTTCTGATTGGTCAAAAGAGTATTTTCTCATTTTCAGTCATGCAAAGTTTTTATTTTAGTGTATCGAGGCATTATTGGACAGTAATATTCATTGAGTCATTCATGTTGCGAGTGATATTGGACCCGATTCAATAGTCCTTGGACTCTTCTCTACAATTTGTTATTATTATTAGTACAATAAGGCGTTAAAATTTGGACTGTATCTACTAATAGTTTATTATTATTTTTCAATATTTTAAATTGATTTTAAATATTTTAATTAGTTAAAATCGATATACTCTATAAAAACGCCAAAGGAACGGGCGGAATGCGGAAATTTTCTAAATGGCAGAAAAAGTGTCAATCATAAATAATTGATAAATTATAGTGTTACAATTCGACGAACATGTCTTATCAGCGCTTTCATAAAATTATAATTTAAAATCAATGGAAAAAGATTGATGGCAATAATGGCTATTCCTCACTGAAATGGATTATAAAACTCTCCTTCGGCTGATTTTATAAATTTCTGAAATAATATTTACTATTATTTCCTACTGAATAATATAGCGCTATACAACTATCCCATAATAAATCTCTTACTTACAAGTTCTTGTTAAGTAGTAAGTTTATTTCACAATTTTCATAATTGTGAATAATAATGAACTCAGGCCGGAACCAATGATTTTATTTAATGAGTTTTGTGGCAGTCAAAACACAAAAATTAAGTGTTCAAACTATCAGGTGTGAAATGAAGAATTTAAAGACAAGTCAGAGTTTGGCGTTTATCTAAATAAGCTACATTAATTTATTCGTCGATAAAATTACAACAAGTGGTCCTAAGGTGAATGTTTCTTGGAAAAAGATTTTTGAATGTAAAAGAAGTAGGCTGTGAATATTCTTATATAAAAAGTTTACTTGGGAAGACTATAAGATTTGAAAAAGAGAAGTTCTAAATGATTCTTGAGTAATCATAACTGTTTACTAATAAGGTTATTAGCACGTTAATTTTTTTATTTAAAAAAATATGTTATGAACTTAATAAAACAACTATAAATAAAGTACAGATTTCCAAATAAGTTTTTCTTGTTAAATAATAATTACTCCAAAAACTTACCAGTTTTATGTGCAGGAACTGAAAAAGCATTCCTCTACTGTAATTATTCAACTCTGGAGGTATATAGAGGGATTTTACATTACTTTGGCAGGCGCGAAAACAGGTTTCTGTAAACTTATTTATAGTTTAATGTAAACATTTCTACGACAAAATAAATTACAGTTTTCAACTGATATTTGACATCACGGATAATACGGCTAGATTATCAAATACTCAAAACTCGAGCCTGTAACTTTGCAGTGGTTTAATTGGAAGGTTTTAACCAAGCTATTTTTGTTACAAACTGTTTTTTCTTTCTATGCTAATTTAAAATTTAGAAAGTTTAATGAGCTGAATAAAAAAACTATCCTTTTGAGCCAACTTCAATATTAGGTTTTCTAATCATCGGGTACATATTTCTTTAGTGTTTATTCACAGATTATTTTTGAAAAGAGTAAGATATTTTAATGAGAGATATATTTTTTTATATTACCTTAACGACGTTTTTCTCATTTTCATTCTCTTTTAAATAGTTTTCGTGAATTCGTATACTAATGTTATTAGGGTTACCCATTTACCCCAGTGAGAATTAAAAAGAATGAAATAATATATTAAAAAAAATTATTCACTTGCAAGAAATACCTCAAAACTACCCAAAGACACTTTTAACTGAGATGAGGAACTGCAACACTAATTGCATGCTATACATCATATATTAATGACATGGAAAAAATTCCAATCAACCAAGAATTTATTTGAAAAAACAATTCAACTACTGTAACAACAACTTCAAAAAGTAAACAAATAAGTAAATCTACAATAATTATTGAGTTAATTGTAATTTAAATTAAATGTTAATTTATTTTTTACATTTTAATGCACTTTTTAAAATCAGTTATTTTTTATTTATTAGGCTTCAAAATTTAGACTTCTATGAATATTTCAATATTCGCCCTCATGGTAGGTAAAAATTTATTAATATTTTGTCCAAAAACAAATAAAAGACAGGAAATACGTGTGCAATTTTACAGTACTTGATAATTCAATCGTTTTAAACCCAACAGTGGTGCTACACCTTTTTCTTCTGTTAAAATATAACATCGCTTATTTAATTATAATTGCAGTTTCATTAGATTTGTTAATTTACTGTAAGTGGAGAAGTATAGAAATATTTACAAAACAATGCACGGTTTGCAGAAACAAAGTTGCAAAGGATTCCTGCACTAACTTTATCGAAAACGGTTAACAGTGAAATCGTCTGAAAATGGGGTATGATGTAGCCCTAAACTTTTCAATCGAAAGTTGTTATGACTCTGAAGCCATTTTATAGCCATTTTTTTATGATAAAGAAGATCTAAAGGTAGAATGTTGGTGTTGGATGGTTCACGCCACTCAGTTAAATAACTGAAAACCTAAGAGTTTTGAAAAAAAAAATTAATACAAAAAATGTAATTAACTTAAGAAGTGAAATGTTATCTGGAGGTCATATGAAAGTTAAACGTATGTAAAAAATCAACATAACCTAGAAGTGACCTTCAAGTTCACTCTTAAGGTCAGTTTCAAGGTCACTATGGGATACCACGTTTAATTTTCTACAGCCAATATATGTAATGTTCGCCATAAAGCTTAATCACAGATTTATAGGATATTTTTTCACAGATTCACTGGAAAAGCAGATTCGAACACCCACTAAGATTTGACGACCAAAGTTATTCATAATGTTGGATGCGAAATTTCCCACACTTTGTATATGTGTAATAAAATATATGGATTTCTGTTAAAAAAGTTGACCTTGAGATTACCGTATTGATCACTCCCAAGGTCCAAGTGAAGGTCATCATAATATGTCGTGGTTAATTATTTACTAATTTGTATTAACTTTTTTTTTCCTACAAACTCTTAATTTCCGAGTAATAGAACTTCAAATGAGTGACGTAACCTATTGTCCATTACCAATATTTCATCTTTAGTCTCTCTGTGCCTCAAAAACTACCCATATGATGGCTTTAGGCCAAACTTTTGGTCGACAAGTCAAGAAATACATCATACTACATTTTCAGCCGATTTCATTGCGAATCGTTGCCCATAAGGTTTGTGTAGGTTCTTTCCTCTACTGGTTTCGATACTTGTAGAATAAGTTTTTTCTATTATATTATTTGACCTCTTTCGAGCTCGATTATCAAATTAAAAACACGAAAATTTGCTTATATTTAATCAAACGAATTCATTTTAGCAAAAATATCAAGTACTTGCTGTTGTTAAAAGATTATATAATCGTAATATAACCTTGACCACAAACAATAAAGAACCTCATTCAAATATCCCAATTAAACAGTACAAATACGATAGACGTAGAAAATAAAACATTATCGCTAACAGACTGGCATCAAACATCATCTAACTCTGTGGAACTTCCGGGTCAGGAAGTGGCCTCTTTCCGGGATGATATGACACTATCTTGTATCCAACGCACATTCGCTTTTTTGTTCATGAAGAAAAATATAGATGTAGTTGGAAAATTCTAATTTGCGGACTTAAAATAAGTCTACAATTATAGTGATTATAAATTTAGTTTACTAATTTAAGTAATTAGTTAGTAACATAATAATAACATGAATACGATTTTTGTCATATGGCTTTAAGTTTTATTTGAACAATAATATATTTAAATATTAAGGAAATTAAAATTTGCCTCATTTGAATGCACTATATAGATATCTTGTCGAAACAAACTCAAAAACCATCTTAGTTTTTATCTGGAATGTCAGATTTTCCCGATTAACAGGAAATATGTTTTTATTAAAAAACAAGACATTACTTCTACTAAGAATTCTTATTAAATAAATCACCTTAAAGCATAGTTTGATTTTGAAAAACGTGGATTTTATTTTTGGTTATAGTCTACTAAAAATATAGGAATAGTATGTTAAAAATAGAAAATCTAAATTTTGCTGCAAATGACAAGTGAACATTAGAATAATAAAAGATTTCATATATGGTATATTTGTCCTATGTTATTGTGTGGAAAAAAAACTTATTTCTGGGATAATATGTTTACGTCTTATTTTGGTATTGGTCATGTGATCAAATAAATAATTAGGAGGAAAAATTGACCAACCTAAAAAAAAATATGAAAAATTTCTTTATTATAAAGTGCCCACATTGAATCAAACGTAATTAAAAATATATTGTTCATAAAAAGTTTAGTTTGTACTAAATTTAATTTTAGTAATATTAATTTTATAGAATCATAAAATGTTTCGAAGGTTTTAAGTAAGAAGGATTTATATAGAAATATACTGTGGTGAAAGTATTCGAAGACAAATTATAAATTTCGTCTTAAATTTAATAGCAGTTAAGCTTCTTTACGTGAAAAATTTCTTTTCCATATTGTGTTTCCTTTATTATACTAAAGATAATATACGCTAGTTTTACTAAAAAGTATTAGGGATATATGTGCTTAACAAATAAATACTCGAATGGAAAATACCCCTCAGGGGGGTTGTGGAGGCGGCTTTATGTAGCGTCCATGACTACGGGGGCTGACGTCCCCGGGGCCCCAGTCACGTTTGTGTTTGTCCTGTGTCGTCCTGCATGTCAACCGTTCTCGGGGTCCGGTGGTTGATGAGAAAGTGCTCTCGAGGGTGGTGACTTGCCTTAACCGGCCGGTCAAGTGGCAGGGGACCACATTAAAAACCCCCTCAAGCTAGGGTGTGTCTGGACAAGCCAGGGCTGCGTGGTTTAGGGGATGCTAAATCGCTATTGTTCAGAAACTCCGGGAACCGGGCGCCTCCTGGTTTAATAAATGCCTTCCCACAGCATGCGGGGCACTGCTGTGGGCGACAGTCTTTTCATCCGCTACTCGTGAGAATCAAATGAGCAATTTTGAATTTCCAACAATAGGCGGGTCCTTAAAAAGACCCAGAACTGAGTCTCCAGTAGAAGTACCTATCACGTACGAAAAGTATTTTATTATCAAACCTTCTGAGGGTTCATTTATGAACATATCTCCTTTCCTGTTACATAAAGCGTTGCAATCTTATTTTGGCACACTATCTAATGTTAGAAAATTACATGATGGATCTTTGTTGATTGAAGTGTCGAATGAAAACCAATCTCGTAAAGCGTCTACTATTAATAAACTACATACATTCGATGTTACTGCTACACCCACACCCTTCTTTAAATTATATAAAAGGTATTATTACTTGCAACGATTTCTCAAACTGCACCGAACAAGAAATTCTTGAAAATTTAGATAATCAATGTGTTATTAGTGTTAAAAGAATGATATCTAGAAAAAACGGTAAAGATTTCCCTACTAACAACTACATATTAACATTCAAAACTCATACACTACCCCCCAAAATTTTAGCTGGATGGTATTCATTACGAGTCAGATATTTTATCCCTTCCCCTTTAAGGGGTTTTTCATGTCAAAAGTTTGGGCATACGGCGGCCCGCTGCCCTAACTCTCCGGTGTGTCCTTCCTGTGGTCACGATACTCATACCGACTCATCTTGCTCTCCCCCACCAAAATGTTCTAATTGTGACCTCAATCATTCACCAAGATATAAGGGATGTGAATCTTACAAGAGGGAATTTGGTATCCAAAAGATCCACACCATGGAAAAAATATCATATCCAGAAGCAAAAAAGAAGTTTATAAGTCAGAATCCATCTTTCACTGTGCCGTATAATATTGTTGCATCTAAGAATATTGTAGCTAAAAACAACAATCCAGTAGTCACTAAAAAAACAACATCTATCGCAATCCAATGCGAACTAAATCCTTCAAATGAAGGCATTACATCCTCACAAGATCCAAAACCCAAACCAAAACCCTCCTTCCCAACTCCTTTACGCCTCATATCCTCCGATTCCAAACACACCACAAAACCCTCTCTCTCCCAGTCCTCTCAGTCCCTTCATCCTATTCCTTCCCCTACCCCTTCCTCTTCCTCTTCATCCAGTTCCATTACCCATCATAAATCTTCCAGACAGCAGTCTGGCTCTTCTCATCCTACTTCATTGGGAAAAAAACCATCTTCCCAACCCATTAGAAAACCCCCTCAAAGTTCTTCTACTAAAGATATATCAAGCAAATCACATAAAAATTCCAGCAAATCCTGATCAAAGGAACTCCTTAATGATATGGTAGTGGATGAACTTTTCGATCAAGACCCTAAAAATATATTACCTAAGAACGGTAAACAGTATAAATAATCTTTCATTTTTAAAACAACGAGACTACACCAGTTTACCATTTTATTTCAAATTCTTACCAACTATATTGCAATGGAATTTATTGGGTCTTCGCAATAATCTAGAAAATCTTAATCTCTTAATATCGAGGTGTAGTCCGTCGGTGATCCTACTTCAGGAAACCAATGTTCAACCAGATAAGGATACCCATGTTAATAGATATAACATCATAAGAAAAGATAGAATTTTTAACCTACGAGCGTCTGGAGGTGTAGCTATATTAGTAAAAGAAAATATTCATTACTCCAACATCAACATTGACACTGATTTGGAAGCCATAGCGATTAGAATAGAAAGCCTTAACATGACATTCTGCTCCATATATATTCCTAATTCAACCAATTTATCTAATAATGTCCTTACAGATTTGGTTCGTCAACTCCCTACTCCATTTATATTGGCGGGCGATTTCAATGCCCACAACAACATTTGGGGTTCAATTCACACAGATACTAGAGGACAATTAATAGAATCATTTATCGAAGACCACCCTGTATTCCTCCTTAATGATGGCCCTGCAACTTTTGTTAGTTCGGCCACTGGTACATTCTCCTGTATAGGCCTAACATTGTGCAGCCCTGCGATAGCAGATCGATATCAATGGGAAGCACTAGATTAGACGTTTGGTAGCGACCATTTTCCTATAGTATGTAAACCTTTGAGTTGGCAATCTTCTAAAAATCAAAAAATAATTTATGACCTTAAAAATGCGGATTGGGAAAGATACAGAACATCTTTTATTGGTCCCAATGTAGATACACATAATATTAACACCACTCTAGAATCGTTTATATTATCCATGAAGCAAGCCGCGGACATAAGTATACCGAAAAAAAATCTCTTCCCGAACCGTGCCCCAGTACCATGGTGGTCAAATGAGTGTAAAATGGCCATGAAAAATAGAAAGACCGCTTTAAACTGATTTAAGCATCATTCTACACACGATAACTTTGTAGCTTTTAAGCAGGCCAGAGCCAGAGCTAAAAGAGTAATCAAGGAATCTAAAAGAAATTCCTGGAATAAATTCGTTGATTCAATCAAAGTAAAGACATCCTCTCATGAAGTATGGAGTAAGATCAACCCCCTCAAAGGTAGACCTTCTAGAATAATTCATAGTATCAAAAGCAATAACACCTGGATACATGATAATAAAGAGATAGCAGAGTGCTTTGCATACCATTATACTGAAGTTTCGAGTTCTCATAATTATAATGAGAATTTTGTACGAATTAAGAACAATGCTGAGAAATCTTCCCTCAATTTTGACTCCTCTACGAAATTTTCATATAACTTTCCATTTAACATTCAGGAACTTAAACATTCCCTATCAAAGAGCAGAAATAGCGCCCCTGGACCAGACGACATTCTCATTCCTATGGTAGTCAACTTACCAGATTTGCACTTTCCATACTCTTAAAAATATTCAACATAATATGGTTAGAAGGTAAATTTCCCAAGGCATGGAGACACTCCATATTAATTCCAATTCATAAACCGGCCAAATCTCGTATACTGATAGAGAACTATCGCCCTATATCCTTGACGAGTCATATATGTAAGATTCTAGAAAGGATGGTTAATTTTCGTCTCATGTAGTATGTAGAAAAAAATAAACTTTTGGATCCTAATCAATTGGGATTTCGAAAAGGTTTCTCAACCATAGATCATATCATGGGACTAAGCATAGACATACATTCGAGTTTCTATCAGAAGAACCACCTCTTGGCTACTTTCCTGGACTTATCCCATGCTTATGACACAACATGGAGATATGATATTATGAGAACCTTACATAACTGGGGCTTGAAGGGTAACCTACCTATCTTCATATCTAACTTTTTATCTAACAGAACTTTCCAGGTCAAAATAATGGGAGCACTATCATCCATACATATATTGGAAAATGGTCTTCCTCAGGGATCTACACTCAGCCCATCATTGTTCTTAATTGCCATCAATAGTATAAAGTCATACATTCCCCGAGAAATATCATATCGACTTTTTGCAGATGATATAGTCATATATCACTCTTCCTCAAATCCTAGAACTAGTCAAAAAATTATTCAAATCTGCCTTAATTCACTAACAAAATGGTCTAATAACCATGGATTTTCTTTCTCTCCCAACAAATCGTCTTGCACTCATTGTTGTAGGAAAAGGAATTGCCCCAGAGTACAAAAATTGGAAATGGAAAATATTCCCATAGCCAATAACCCTTCGACTAAATTCTTGGGCATAATATTCGATAGCAGGCTAAATTGGATAGAACACATCAAATACATCAAAACAAAGTGTCTTAGAGATATAGCTTTACTGAGAATGTTATCAGGAACAACATGGGGTACAGACTCCTTTTCATTGCTATCCCTATACAAATCTCTTATCAGATCTAAAATGGATTATGGCAGCCAGATATATATAACTGCACGAATATCTTATATAAATATGTTGAATACGATCCAAAATACATCGTTTAGACTAGCATTAGGCGCATTTCGCACATGTCCAATACCAAGCCTTAATTGCATTAGCAGAATTCCTCCTCTTCACTACAGAAGACTAACCTTACTTCTTCGTTATTCCACAAGGCTATGGAGCAAGCCTGAACATCCTCTCCACGATAAATTCTTCAATCTGCATAACATTCAACTTTATCCTGCTAGCATATCAATGCCAAATTCACCGAACAGGCTATTACATAATATCTTGATAGACCATAACCTACATTTCCCTCCATTCCTGACAACTCATCCAACATTTCCACCATGGACAATACTCTCACATAGAATTAACTACTCTCTTCTATCTCATAACAAAAAATCTGCTAATCCTATAATGTTAAGAAATGATTACAATCATATCATTAATAATGAATTTTATAACTATAAAATTATATATACAGATGGCTCAAAATCCCCTACGGCGGTTGGTGCGGCTTTCCATCATTCTTCGCATTCAGAATCATTTAAGGTTAGCAATACATCAAGCATTCTCTCTGGTGAGCTGTTTGCCATAGAAAGGGCAATTGCATTCATTCATAAATCTTCAATTGCTAGATGGTTAATAGCATCCGACTCTTTAAACTCTCTTATAAAAATAGAATCCTTTTCGTCGGATCATCCTTCTGTAGATAGAATTAATTACTTGTTTTACAAATGTCATAGATTAGGACACACTATCAATTTTATTTGGACACCTAGTCAGAAGCAGATCATCTCGCTAAAAATTTTAGTGGCCCTATATTTAATTTTATTCTCCATACTAAAGATTTGCACCCGGGCATTCATAGATTTAAATCTAATCTCATAGAGTCTGAATGGGATATTTTGGAGGGAAGCAACAAATTACGCGAAATTCTCAGCTCTACTCATAGTACTTTCTTAGATCTCGATTTAAACAGAAAGGAACAATCAAAGATTTGCCGCCTCCTCATAGGACATACCAAGCTTACTCATTCGTATCTACTGCAGGGGGATAATCCCCAGAATGCCCTCACTGTAACACAACACTGACGATCAAGCACATATTTACAGAATGTGAGGAATATTCTACGGTTCTTCATAGATATAACATACTTACTGACTCTATTAATCATTCTTTGTCCATTAATCCAGTCAACATAATCAAAGTGATTGATTTCTTAAAAGAAACACAACTATTTGATAAAATATGAAAGTTGGCACATATTAGGCATACATGAGTTAATAGTTTAATTTTCCAATCAGTGACCTTAACCAAAGAAGTGACGCTAAATGACCTCGTTGTCGATGCGTCATTAATTAAAATTCTCTCTCTCTCTCTCTCTCTCTCGAATGGAAAATAAATAATTAAAATAATTTCTTCCTATCTATCCAAAACCACATGTCAAATGTCAATTGAGTTTTCATTAAATTTTACAGGAAAGGATTTTTTAAGTATTTTTAGGGTAATTAGTAATCACGCAAAAATGTTCATATTGACAAGGGAAAACCATCACAGGTCTTTGTAATTTATTTTGACTTCTGATGAAAAGCAAACCCTTACTTATATGTGTCATTTATCTGTGATTATTACCACCTAATACAAAAAATAACAGCAACTTCATTGTATAAATCTTGGACGGAATTCTCTATACCACAAATACACCAAACTTTATGTAAAATATCTACAGTTAATTTAAAAAATTATTCTTTTACCAAATAAAATGAAATATAATACATTTTTAAAATAATCTCCATTTATTTTTATAGACTTCCCGATGCTTTTTAAAAAATGTTGTGAACTCTAAAAAAAAATCCGACTATATTTCGTATAACTCTGAATCTATTTATTATTTTTTGACAAAGATCCTGAATATCATATTTGGATGTTTTATAAACGAGTGCCTTTAAGTGCCCCCCCCCCCTCAAAAAAAAATCTATTAGATTAATATGGGTCGAGTGCGATGTCCATCTTATCTAACTGTCATGTATTTCCTCACGTTCAGATTAAGATCAGGTGGAGCATCATCTTGAAATAGCCAAATAATTAGTCTTGTTTCAATGGGAATATTTTCCAACAATTGTAGAAGTTCATTCCGAATAAAATTTAAATAAGCATCCCCATTAACGGCTCATCACAAAAGTGAGGTATCACAAGTTGGTCTCCTATAATTCGGTCCCATACGTTCAAAGAGAATCGATGTTGCAGTTTCATAGTGATTTTCATAAGAGTGCTAATAGGTGTTGCATATGTTGAATCGCATTTGTTCATCATCTTCATAGGCTTGTACTTTTTATATACGATAAGAGTAAAGAAGTTCCTCAGGACCAAGCGGTAGTAATGCTAATCCCCTCTTCTAAATCTCTCTTCTTAGTATTAGTACCTCGATTATTTTTGAATGCTCCGATTTGCCCAGCGCCCGATGGACGTAGGTGAAAGCTTGAGCACATGGGATATTTCTTTCAGGACATGCTTCCTGATACAACCGCCTTGCTCCTTCTATACTTCCACTTGCTCTGCCATAGTCAAAATGCATGTCGCGATATTGAATATTAGAATATTTATGAGCCATTTTGTAAATAAATAAATACCATATTAATTTTAAGATTTCTTTCTAATTTCACGTTTACTAAAATGTAAAGAAGACTTTATTTATTAATTACTTTTTTATCAAATAAAATTTCTCTTAAATAAATATGTAACTTGATATTTTAAATAAATTTGGAAAACTGATTTTCATGGTAATAAATTTTAATTCCAAATTGCGCCTAAACGATGTGGTTTATCGACTCTAAATACCTTTTACATATATTATTATAGGATATTATTTCATGTAATTATTGTATTGTTTCGTAGATTGTTAGTAGTATTTATAAAACCATAACCTCTAAACGCAAACGACCAAAATGTAGGTAAACATACGCGAAATGATATAATTGTATGTTCGAGTAATAAAAAATAAAATATTTAACTTATTTTTTATTGTTTGTTCATTTAATTATATTTGAAGTATTAGCGTAAAACGTTATTATGTTAATTTCAAATCATGATATCGTATACTTATAAATTTTCATTTATAAAACATTTTAATTACATTAAAAATCCTAGGTTACATCTTTAAATATTAGATTGCATTATTCACTAATTATTTCATTTTGTTCGTTTATTTAATTATATTCTTAATTTGAATGTATGTTTTTAATTCAAGAGTATACGAAGTTAGTGTATAGAATACACGCAAGGTTAAACATAGTGCAAGGCATTGGTTCATGCAAAGCGGGCCACTGGTACGCGTCCGTTTTGTATGGGCCAAAGACTGATACAACGTGGTGTGTACCGAATTATTAAATGATAAATTATTTTTGATTGTAAATATTTTGATACCATGTTGACTGAGTTCTAAATTGCCTAATCTGCGTATTAAAAAAAGATTAAGTGGAAAATCATTATTTTACTCATTCAAAGAAAACAAACACCCCGCGCTTGCTACTAAGCTGCCTTTGAGATATTTACCTTACCCCTTAAAATATCAGGAATATATGATCTACAATAATTTCAACGCAACACTGCCTTGCCGGAAATATTCACACAAAATTGACATTTGTAAAATAGGGTGGCACTTGTTAAGTAAGTTTAGGGGCCTATATTTCATAAATTAGACCACGAAATAAAAATATATTATGCACATATTTATTTGCATTCTCAAAGACTGTCGGGTGAGCCAAAAAGACAAAATTAATTAATTTAAACTTTTTTTTTGTTATATCTCATGAAGTGTTTGACCTAACTAACCTGTGATAATTTTCGTTCCATATATCCATACAAAATGTATTTAGATTTTTAAAATTTACCGCTGGAAAGTAAGAGGCGGGAACTTTAAAAAATTACTTTAGAGGTTTATATTTCGCCCATGAAGCAAACGAAACAAGTTTTTTTCATCCTTATTTTTCACACAAAGGGTGTTTCTCGGACGGACGGACGGAAATTTTAAGGGTACTTACGGAAAAAATTAAAAATAATTTAAAACTTATATATGTATTTATAATATTAGTTAATTAAAGTGTTAAAATATTATATTGTATTAAATTCTATATAGTGTGAAGAACTCTGGGTATTTGCGCAAAAATTTTATTTTTTGAATTTCACATTAATTTCAAATAAATTAAACTCTTAACAGAGGTCTTTAATTTTGGCCAGGCAACGAAGCCTCTCAGTTAAACTACATAGCAGCCATTTTATAACCCGGGCCCTATTATAAATTTACATATTACCTAGATAAAGTACTGCTAAGGAGAAACTACGTAATTATTTTGTGACTAAGGCAAGCACTTTAATGTTAAAGGTATGGTATGTTTTCTAATTACGTTTGCATGAAAGTCGTAAACAAAAATAACTTTGCTATAAGCTTGCATGAAAATTGCATATTTGCAAGTATTTTTGTAATTAAACTAGGTATTTCTGAAAATAATTATGTGAAATTTTCATTTCAATATTAAGTTAAAAACAAAAGAAGCTTGTGTAGTTTTTAAACTTCAAAAAAAAAGCACGAACTTCTAATATTATTAGTAAATTAGGCTAAACTAAAAACAAAAAATGATTGAATAGCTAAATTACAGCAAAATACAGAATTTTAAAATGATAATTTCGAAAAGGCAGCTACATGTAATTTTATATATTTTAAGCATGGGTATATTTTTCTAATGCAAGGCAAGGGTCAATTCGATACGGGAGGACATATAAAACAAATTATAAACAGCAGAAAATGAAAAAATAATATCAAATTTGGACGTAGACTGAAAAAATGCTTCAAAATTCTTTAACGAAAGAAAAATGACGGAATATTTTTGGGGTTAATATTGTGAAAGATATTTTTTTTTGCAATTTTAACAAAAATGTTTAAAAATCTGGTTTAAAAAAGGGACCTGGATATTAATAAAAAAAATTGCCTTATTACTTTTTATCCATACAAGCAAGACATTAAAGACTTGGAATAAGTTATTTTATTATTTTTAAATAAAATTTGCCGGAAGATAACATATTTTTCTATCTTTCTTGTAATTGATACTGATCTAGGTAATTTTGCATTTACTCATTTTCTCTCTTCCTTTTCTTACTTACTCTTTTTTACTTTCCTAATTGTCGTTCTTCCTTTATCCATATCTTTTTTCTACTTATGTTGAACTGCGCCCATATTAATGCAAAATATTTACTTGATCAACTCCATTCAAAATCATGCAGTGAAAATAGTTAAAAAAGTAAAATGCGTTCTGCGTGAAATATATTATTCTAGAAGACAAAAATGTGTACACGTCTTTTGCGTTTTACGTAAAAATCATTTATAAGGAAGTTACCAAGATTTTAAAGCTGATCTTAGAGCTTTTGCGGTGAAGAAGAATGAAAGTAATTTTTTATTCACAACTGCATATTTCTATGACTAATCGACGTAATTCACATTCCTTCTTTGATTAAGGTCACATGAATCTTAAACTTTCAGAAAAAAATTTGAAAACCGAAAAATTATAAAAATTAATAAAATGGCAATCGTTTTTAGAAAAAATAAGAAAACGCGATTTTCTCAAAAACATAATTTTTTTGATGAATTTTTTTCGAGGGTTCCTTGTTATACACTTCTTCAGTTATAATTATTTTCATTGGTGCTAAAATGCAGGGGGAGACACAAAGACAGATTTTCCAAATTTCACCTATGCCCTTTCTTCATGATATATTGGCAGAATTGTCCGTTCCGTAGCAGTAGGAGGATGATGTTTCTGTGTCTTCGTCAGGAATTTTCTGATTTTTCTCTGCAGATTTTCACGATTCCAAAAAAGGAATTATGTGTAACTCAACATGTATAGCTATTGAATGCCTTAAATAGATTTTTACTGTTTGGTTGGTTCGCCGTAGCTGCCTCACTCATCTGATGAATTTGTTGGTTAATTCAGTCTTCATAGTCCGTTGGTTTTGTGTCTGTTTAATGTTCAAGTATTTATAGGTTCTGCCTCCATTGCAGCAATGGTTTGACAATTTTGCATCTCATCTAATCCAGATTGTATCTTTGCTTTAGTTGTGTTTAAGATATAGCATTTATCAAGGCCCAACAGCATCCCTGAAAACTCTATTTTTGAGCATTTATTTTAGCTGGCTTCTGGTTGAAGACATCAATTCAAGATCATTCCTATACAGAGGATTTAAACTTACTACTTCTTAACGATTGTTCTTAATACAGGTGTAATTTAAATGGAGTGATGGAGGGCTCATAGTAGGGCAAAACCATAGTGAGACTAATGAATCGCCTTAAAATATTACCCTTCGTGTTGGAATTGTCTGTGTCTCAATATCATTATTAAATAAATTTACTTCGTAATTTTATATAAAATTTTTTCACTTTATTATAAAAAATGGGTAGCGTAAAATACTAAGGTGTTGGAGAAACCAACTTTTTAACAGATTTCTAAAACAAGGAGGTACTAAATTTGACCGCTATGTACTCTTTATGCATGTAGGTAGATTACACCGGAACTGGGTGACCGATTTGAATGCAATTTTAGCATCAAGTTCAGGAAGTTGCCATCATGGTCGCATTTATTAGTATTAGTAAAATCCAAGATGGCGCAGATAACATGGCGAAAAAATTTTTTTATCCAGTTTTCTCCTAAATTGGTATAAGGGAGTTTTTGGGGTACATATCGACATGACTATTCAATATGTGGGATCTAATAGGGCGAGCTAGAAATTTTATATTTCCGGATTCTACCCAATATTGATACTGGGATTTCCGAGGGTATATATTGAGATAAGGTTAGGAGTTTAAAATAGTTTTTTTGATATTCAATATGACGAATTCAATATGGTGAGGAAAAATTTACGTTATGGAAGGAAACTAAACTGACATCTAAAAAAGCGCTCGAGGCAAGGTCAAGGTACTGCAATAAATAGTCTATCAAATCGAAGAATTCTCTCAGTACTTTGGGTATACCTGCAGCACATATATATTTAAATAAAGCCGTATTTCGTATCTGAAAGTACTAAAATAAAGTTCGCGTTTTTAATTATGTCTCAGACAAAGAGTTCAATACTGATTTATTTCTATCGGACAGGTATGGTGGGAACCAAAGGGTCCATTTTTTCAAATTTAGTAGCCAAAAATGATTATTTTGGTTATGCACATCTACTTTCAAAATCAAATATTCTAACAAGAATTAAATCATTTACCAGGATGGTCTCATATCTTTACTAGCGTTAACATACAATAGGAATATGGTCATGTTAAAAAAAATTTTGGTTTTACTTCATACACCCTTTATATTTGATAAGGTTGTAATAATATTTTCAGCATCAGACTTATATTTTTACTGACAATGGGTTATTATTTGTTTTATTTTGTAGACGACAATAAAAATACCACTTATTTCTAATGATAAAAAATTGCGCAGTTGACAAATAAGGTTAGTTTTATAAGCAGATATGCATTGCTTTTATACCTGTATTCTTTGAAACTGACTTGGGGGGAGTGAGGATATTTTATTCAGTAGAGAACAAAAAGTTTACGAAGGTGCTATCAAGAACAAAGTGATGAGCCTCGGATACATATCTTTACCAGTAAATTAAGTGGCGTCACTGTGATTGTAAAACGCATGGATGAAGATTATTAGTCTCACTGCGTGTACGTTTTCAATCGGAAATACAGTAGTTAGAATAGTGGTAATATAATTATTCAAGTTCACTCCCACTCCTTAACCTTGTCCTTGACCCGCCCATCGTCCTTGAAAAGACTAATTATATTTTACATTGACTTGCGACCTTGACCAGTAAGCGAACTGTTAGGTTATAAAAAATATGCGACCTTGAAATTAATTTCGCCCACCTTATCTTGACAAAATGCATATAATTTTTCTTGACTCATCTAAGAATTTAGATCTAGAGAATATACTGGTACTAGTTATTAATTCCTTCAGATTAGCTACATCAATTTCACCTTAATAAAGTGTATGTTATTTGACTGTTGACTGGTATACGGATTTTGATCTTGAAAATAACTTTGAAATGAGTAAACTTTTATTTGTCCAAATTGCCTTTAACAGGTAAGATTTACTAGATGTTGGTGATAGGGTGTCGAGTTGCATAAAACTGGAGAACACTGGACAACTAGAATTTGGTATTATTTATTTTTTTTTTGGAATCAAAATCTGAAACCGTACTAATTTCAACTTATAATGCATTGTGTTCCTCTAGCCCACAAACTAGCGTATTAGCCATGAAATCTACTATATAAATTTAAAAATTCCCAAGACAACAAACACCAAGCCTTAACGGGGATCCAAACCGCACCTTCGTGATACAGCGCCAATATCATGACCACCACACCACTCAGGCGATCGAATTCTGTATTTCATTTGTTATTTTATACGTCGCTTTGACCTAAAACAAGATTGTGTGTTTCTTTGTCACACATTAAATAAAATTATATTGTCTGAAAATTGGAAATTCTGAGAGTTATATTAAATTATGGAACACTTCTGATATTGGAAAATCAGAATCAGGTCTTTCTTTTTGTTATATTATTAATCATTTTCACCTTGAGTGGAAGTAAGTGTTCAAAGGCGTTGTGCGCTCAGAAATCTCTTCTGTTATTCGGTATTAAATAAAATTTACATTATTTGTCATATATAGTTAGAAAACAATTAGTCCTTAGGCTTTTCTTTTGTTTTATGAGATTAAAGAAACCAGTCATATAACAAAATTAGAAAACAGCTGTGTCCTCAAATCGTTATATTGTCACAGGACACTAAATAAAATTATGTTATATGATATAACACGTGCAATCTCAGGATTGCATTTCAGTACTTTGGAGCAGTTGTTCCTTCAAATACTTTAAAAAAGAGCTTGTTCACCTTGGCCATAAGCCTTTTAGTCATCTGTAATGCCATAAGATTCGATGTAACATTCTCGTCTTCTCTTTTTGTTCTTTCCACTTTGAATCATAGGCGAACAGCTGATATTTCAATTTGATGGTAAATCTATAAATAACTCATGTCTTCAAATGTTTTTTCGATCTAGATCCAGATAATCCCACGTGCTCTTAATATTAAACAAAATTCCTTGAATAATCGAAACTGTCTGAATAGGTAAAATGACTAACGCGTCCTTTACATCGATCATTTGAAAGTATACGTGCAGGATCGTATGTAATGAAAGTGCATCTGTGCTCTTAAAGCTATGGTGCCAGGTGCAACAAACCAAGTTAAAGAATTTTCTTTAATAATCCACCATTTAATTTTCAACTAAAATGCGAAGAATTTGTGGCTAATGGTACCACATTTTTTTTAAATTTACTTTCGAGTGATCCCAGTAACAAAGAATTGAAATCAATATTGCAAATGATGCTTCTAGTAATGAATTTAATTACTTGCTTACCATGGCAAGGAAGAGTTAAAAATTCATGCCTCTTGGTAAAGTAGTGGTACAGACTGCGATATTTCTTATGTAATTTTACGTACATTTTTGGTTTATCCTTAATTTTCTTTTATGTTTCCTTTTAAATTTACGACTTCCTGAAGCGCTAATAATAATACATATTTTATGTGAATTTGATCTTTACTGCTATAAGCACTTCTAACCTTAAAAGTAACCATTTCTCTTTTATTGTTTCATTATCTTGACATTCATTTAAATTACTTTAAAGATTAATTAGCTTCTTCATCTTCTCCCTCTCAGATACAGAATAAAGTTCAAATGATTCTTATTAAAATAAGAATAAAATTACGATAAATTTGCGTTTATAGAACTGCTGCTTTCACAAAATTTTGTTTTAAAAATAGTAGTCCTAAAAATTATGGTATACCAACGTTACCATGTGTGTTTTATGTATCTTTTATCACTATTCTTTTTTTAGGTTGTAATAAAACATTCATTGTACATGTAAATGTACCGTCCTTTATAAAAAATTGTAAAACAGGAGAGGTATAAAATAGTGGCAAGATGGCAAAAGTAAAGTAGGGTAGCCAGGTTTCGCCAACTTCGAAAGTTTTCTAGCAAACTGCAGAATTAGCATTTGGAAAAAAATTATTGTTAGTAGACTTCTGACTATGTAAAAACCCTCAAAATGATGATAGCAATTATGTAGTATCTTATGTCTCATTTTCTTTTTTAGGGGAAATTTTTGATTTAACAATTAAGATGTGAAAAAACAGTTTTTTCGAATTCTAGAAAAAGCTATTGTTTTTCAATTAAAATTTTCAAACAAAAGTTATGCGCTTTGAAAATACCTACAGATTCAAATCAAATTCAAAGAAATTTTGTTAGTTATTGCAAAAAAAACTTGCTAAAATAGCTGTTTTCTCATTTGTTAATAAACAATAGAGAAATATATTGTATTAACTTTATACTACACCGAAAGGAGCCTCTTGTTGCAAACAACAAGTATGCAAAATTTCAAGTAAAAATATTCAATAGTTTTTTTCACAATGATTTGTTTATAACATTTTCTGTTTTTTTTTTATTGTTTATCTTCAGCGATCTAGAGAACGTACAGCGATCTGCGGGTGTCAAAGCTAAAAAGTTTTATATAAGTTGCGTTGAGTCTTATTTTGCAACAGTGATGCACTTTACAAAAAACGAGCAAATTATCTTATACAGTTGAAATTTTGCATATGCTAAAAATTGCATTTTCGGTACTTTGAGATACAACCCTACTTTTGATTGTTTTTTGGAAAAAAAACAAATAATGCTAAACACGTGACTACTGTTTTTTTAATTAATTTTCATCTCGATCGAAGCAGAAATTGTTGCCAAAGTCAAATTTCGAATAAAGCTATTAATAAAAGAAAATCCGACATGATGCGGAATTTAGTGGTCACACTGTATATATATATATATATATATATATATATATATATATATATACTAAAATTTATACTTGGGAAGCAAAATTTATTTTAAATTCATTCATTTTAAATTGCATGTGCTCTTGTCACTTAAGTAATATACCAAATACGGGTCAACGGAACTAACATTAAATAGGCGCGGAAATGAAAAAATATAAAAAAGTTTTTGGTGAAGACTTTAATACACAATTTTCATTTAATTGGTATTTAGCACAAAATCAATATTAACTTACTAATTCATTAAAATATTAAAATTTATAATTATTAAAACAAATGCTTCTGGCTCGTTATTTAGTAAATTGATTTAAATCAATTGATAAAAAGATAATAATTATTTCAAATATGACAATTTTAAAACAATCTTGATTTATTATTGTGCATATTCTACACAAAATTTTTGCATATAAATGATATGCCAAAATGGCTTTAGGTTTCTAAAATTGAGTTAAATTATTTTTAAAATATGAAGGACCAGTATTTTCAGCATAAAATTTTCTATCTGATAATTGATCTATCGTTTAAATGACAATTGTCCCCGTACAAGGCACAATTTAAATGATAGTGTTAATTTTATATTGATATATATATATATATATATATATATATATATATATATATATATATATATATATATAATATAGGAATTAATTTTTCTTGAACCATTAAATATATTTTTAGTTGGTTATTTTCTTGGGAATATGGTTCATTTTTATATTGAAACTACATATATACATACATAAAGTTATAGGGTTAAAAATGTAATGTCCATTCTTCTAACTGGACTTTAAAAAATACTGTTAAAAAGTGAATATACAAAAGAGTGAGTGATTAAAATTGGTTTGTGATGTAATTAATTTTTGTTTAAAACAAAAATCTCTGTTCTTAATGCATCCGCCGAAACCCTCAGTTGAAAAAGATTCGAAAGAATCGAAATGTCCTGAAAAATAAATATATATATATATATATATATATATATATACATATATATATATATATATATATATATATATATATATATATATATATATACAGGGTGTCCAAGATAAGGATCCTAAGCATGGGGATCTCGGAAACAGTTGGAGATACGAGGTCGGTTAAATTAGAGAAAAGCTGCGCAATTTAGTGCTAAATTAAACGCAGTTAAAAAAATTTAAAAATTTCAAACACTTCCGGAGATTTCCGGAAAAAAACGAAATTTGGCAAAATCGTTTTTAATTTTTGCAGGCTTTATTTAAAGAGATATCAGAAAATAAAAGGTAGATTCTCATTGCCACTTTTTATTTTTTATAATATGGTCTAAACAAAATTTAAATCCGACGTTTCGTTTCTGAGATACCATCATGAACTTTCATTTTTTATATGGAACAAAAAAAAGTATCCCATGTATTTGATAGCATTTTTTATTACAAATTCAACGATGTATCACCCTTGCATATCGAATACGTAGTTCAAGTACTTTCCATAAGAGCTCCATGAGAGCGAGAGAGAAAGGTATATCAGTTTTATAAAAGCCAATGAACTACACACTTGATATGCAAGTGTGATACACCGTTGAATTTGTAATAAAAAATGCTATCAAATACATGGGATACTTTTTTTTGTTCCATATAAAAAATGAAAGTTCATGATGGTATCTCAGAAACGAAACGTCGGATTTAAATTTTGTTTAGACCAAATTATAAAAAATAAAAAGTGGCAAGAAGAATCTACCTTTTATTTTTTGATATCTCTTTAAATAAAGCCTACAAAAATTAAAAACGATTTTGCCAAAATTCGGTTTTTTCCGGAAATCTCCGGAAGTATTTTGAATTTTTAAAATTTTTAAATTGCGTTTAATTTAGCACTAAATTGCGCAACTTTTCTCTAATTTAACCGACCTCGTATCTCCAACTGTTTCCGAGATCCCCATGGTTAGGATCCTTATCTTAAACACCCTGTATATATATATATATATATATATATATATATATATATATATATATATATATATATATATATATATATATATATAATGAAGTAAAATGCGAACAGTAAATGCAAACTTCGTTCCAACCATATCCTTTCCGTGTTAGAGGTTGCACAGTTGGAATAAATTACTAAGGAACACAATTCATGGCCTACCTGTACCACTATACCGAGAAGAAAGTCAAAACTTACCCTCCCCGCCACAGTTATACGGCAGAGGTACATGTTTCGTCTCTACTAAACTCATTAGGGTACCGACATGCACCATATATATGTATATATATATATATATATATATATATATATATATATATATATATATATATATATATATATACATATATATGTATATATATATATATATATATATATATATATATATATATATATATATATATATATATATATATATATATATACATATATTGTTTAATTTTTTTAGTAGAAAAACAGAACGTTTAATGCAAATGATTGTTCATGTTAAATAATCGTTATTTATTAATGAAATTAAATAAATTTTTGCCCAAAGGATGCCTTACAGAAAGAATTAGAAACCATAAAAATGCTATTTTTAGGACATTATTTTCTAAATTTTCAAAATTTTCTCACACCATCGAAAAATATTTCGTAACTATTTTAATAATATTTAATCAGAAGTACTGCATGATAAGTTCTTAGTAAATAGTTGTGTGTTTTTCCACACTCTTTATATCATAGTTCCATAACTTCTCATTTTATTTCCAGACGCGAATAGTTTCACTAACACTTTAAGTGAGCTCGGAAGTTCATATTTTTGATACTAGTGTTCAATCTTTTTGACTTACTACTTTTACGTGAGATGAAGGTAATTTGTTTTTACGATAAAATATGGGCTTCAATAAATAAGAGTCTTCGTTTTATATTAAGATAGGAATAAATATTAGACTATTTTCAAAACATACATACAAAAGAAATATTGTTTTTTCTTGTTATTATTTTAAAATTTAATATAGGAATTGATAAGTAGTGGTTACGGATTTGTTTTCTATACTGTCAAAATGTTTTTGCTTTATAAATGGTGCATATAATTTTTAAAGTAGGATGCCAAGAATATTATCTAAAACTTAAATTTTGGAAATGGCAGTAAATATATTTTATAACACGTACCTTACGCCTATCAATTTCTAATTTTTAAATAATATCAATTTAACTGGCAATGATTATTTACCGTTAACTAGTAAATTGATATTAATGATTAAATAAATATATGTTTGTTATAAAAAATCAATTAAAATATAACTTCCTAATTCACTTTCACGGTCTAACTTTAAAACCGGCATTAGCTGGCAGTGAATCGTTTAAACTGACAAGTGCAATATTAAGTCAAGCTTGTTTTGAACCTTAAAAATACAAGGATAAAGAAATCCATTTTTTTATTACTAAATCGACAAAAATGGAAAATTTTATTTATTTTCGAAATACAGCTATTACTCTTACCGATTTCAAGTCATTGTATCTAGGTTTTTTCCTTAATATCCTTACAGAACAATTTATTTGATAATGTTATAAGCAAAACAAAACTGACCAACTAGAAGATCTAAGCTTCCATGGCAACTAAATCCCGTCTAAGTTTTAAAGCTTTCTAGCCAATCTGGCTGTTAAAATTTAAACAGGTAAATATCTTCTTCTTCTTCTTCTACCTTCTATAATAGGTCCCTGACCTGTTCCTTCTTCGATTTTCCTCATTCTGGACTTAAATTGTCGCTCCACCTTTTCCGTTGTCGACCTCTACTGCGTGTACCACTAGGCGATTTATCTCGTGCGATCCTTACCAGTCTATCCTCTGTCATTCGGCTTATGTGTTTGTTCAATTGTGTCTTACGTTGTAGGACCCACTCATTAATGCAGTCTGTGTTGCATGATTGCCTGATGTTATCGCTTCTTTCTCTGTCTAGTAGCGTTTTTCCTGTTATTCGTCGAAGTATTCTCATTTCTGTAGCCTCCAATAGTTGTTTCGTTTTTGTCGTCTCTGGCCGTGTTTCTGAGGTGTATGTCATAATAGGTCTAATTGTGGTTTTGTAGATCCGAACCTTTGTTTCTTGTTGTAAGTGTTTGTTTCGCCAGATCACGTCATTGAGGCAACCCGCTACTTTGTTTGCTTTGGCCATCGGCCCTCTTACTTCATCTTCGATGTTGCCATAACTAGTTATGTCGATTCCTAGATATTTGAAACTCATTTCTTGTTGTATTATTTGACCGTCTAGTTCTAGTTTGCATTGGAGGGGTTCTTTTGAGGTTGTCATACATTTAGTTTTTTCGGCTGAGATAATCATATTATATTTTCTTCCCGTAAGATTAAAGGTATTTAACAATCTCTGGAGGTCGTCTTCATTTTCGGCACATATCACAGAGTCATCAGCGTAAGAGAGAATTTTTATTTCTGTATCACCCATTTTATATCCTCTACCAAGTCGCACCTCCTTTATTATTTCGTCCATTATCATGTTAAACAACAAAGGACTAAGCGAGTCTCCCTGTCTAATACCGCTGTTGACTGGTATGGGTGTTGATAATTTACCGTTAGTGCGAATCTGAACTTAATTGTTTGCGTATATGTTTTCGATGGTCTGAATTATATTGATAGGAATATTTCTCTTATATAACAGGTGGATTATGTCATCTAGCTTTATGCGATCAAATGCTTTTGTTAGATCTATAAAACATAAAAATGTTGGTTTATTGTATTCTATAGATTTTTCAACTATCTGTCGTAGAATAAATACTGCATCCACGCAAGACCTTCCTGATCTAAATCCCTGCTGTTCGTCTTCCAGTGTTGTAACCGAATTAATTTTATTTTTGATTACTTTCGTTAACGAGTTTCAGAGTTGTGTCCAGTAGATTAATACCCTGGTAAATATGCTATTCTAAATAACCTAATCATCAATTTTGTTACCACATACTTACATGTGTAGATAGGTCATTGGCCTGACCATATTTCGGCTTTTTTAAGCAAACGATTGTAAAGATTCCGATATATTTTATTCAAATCTATAGTTTTGTAAAAATTGTTTTAAATTTTTATATACTTACTGTATCAATTATCCAAATTCGAATTAATTACACACCATTTTTTAACCATTATTTTGCAATTTTTCTTCACCTACTAGTATTCTTCAATATCCTATTCAGCCAAGAGGCAATGTAAACAGTTTTTTATTTAACTATAATTTTTGAAATTACCCTTAAAAAAACACCTCTATATCTTTAGCTATTTGTTTTGTTTTTAATTTAAAAGATAATTAATTTCAAACAGATAAAGGACTCTGAAATTGTTTGAATGATTATTTAAAATTAACTAGTAACGATATTTAATTCCACAACTAAAAACACAAATGCACACTCATTTGAACAAATATTTTCAATCTTCTTAAAGATTAGTCTTACGAAATTAAATTATAAATCTCTACTAGGTAAACCACACTATTAAAATATCGGATTGCCCGTTATCCCTTTAAATGAGTTAAACCATATTTACGCAACTTGTGCAAGATTTTAACAGGAGAAAAGGATATAATGCAAGTAAATCTATTTGTTAAAGTTAAATAGAAAGGAATCTATGCTGTTGTTAGCATTTGGCAAGCCAAGAATTTGCTTGTTGGGGTGAATCCCCAAAAGGCTTTTGTAGAGCCTTGCCTATTATCGGTAATTCCGAAGCTGCTTTTGATTCCACCAGTGGCGTGTCAAAATGCCGTAATAATTTACTTTATACTTTCATTATGAAGATACAGTTAGATTCTTAATATCATAGTAAAACCCCATTTGTTTCATCTTTTACTGTAGAAGAAAAAGATTATTGCTTGAGACGAGACAAGCAAACAGAATTGAGTGCTTATAAATCTCAGAATATAGTTCCTCAAAAAACGTTAACGTTGCCTGTATAGTCTTATATAGTCATGTAAGGTCATTTGATTCCTGAGTGTTAACCTGGAAAACAATGTATCCCACAAATTTGGAATAGAAATTTTGAGAATTTATTAGGTTAGGTAGAGGTCTGTACAGTAGTGGAAAACGGATTTAAGAAGAACTGGGGATTATTAAAAAGCCAATTCGAGTTTATAATATATATATATATATATATATATATATATATATATATATATATATATATATATATATATATATATATATATATATGTTTATTCGGCTTTTACGGATTCCTCAGTGTGAGATGCCATAGCAGTGGATACATCCACATTATGCCATTGTGGTGCTGAAATCACATTCAGCAAACGTACAACTATATGCAGCTCCGTGTATGAATGAAGTAAAATGCGAACAGTAAATGCAAACTTGGTTCCTTCCCGTGTTAGAGTTCACTGTGGCGGGGAGGGTAAGTTTTGACTTTCTTCTTGGTATGGTAGTACAGGTAGGCCATCGTCTCAATGGTGGTGGAATAGGATAAATTGGCAATTTTTTCAAACTGTGCAACCTCTACCACGGAAGGGATATGGTTGGAACGAAGTTTGCATTTACTGTTCGTATTTTACTTCATTCATGCACGGAGCTGCATATAGTTGTAGGTTTGCTAAATGTGATTTCAGCACTACAACGGAATAATGTGGATATATCCACTGCTATTGCATCTCAAAAGCAGGAATCCGTGAAAGCCGCATAAACATATATACGCCATCCGGCGGGTGGTCGGCGAAGCCGCGTTCAGTATTTGCATGCTTCCTTCTGATCTGTCTTTTGCACAGTCAGGTGCTTGTCGGTACCCTGATGAGTCTAGTAGAGACGAAACATGTACTTCTACCATATCACTCTGGCGGGGAGGTTAAGTTTTGACTTTCTTCTCGGTATAGTGGTACAGGTAGGCCATCATCTCGGTGGTGGTGGAATAGGATAAATTGTTTTCCTTAGCAATTTGTTCAAACTGTGCAACCTCTAACACGGAAGGGATATGGTTGGAGCGAAGTTTGCATTTACTGTTCGCATTTTACTTCATTCATGCACGGAGCTGCATATAGTTGTACGTTTATTAAATGTGATTTCAGCACTACAACGGCATAATGTGGTTATATCCACTGCTAATGCATCTCACACGGAGGAATCCGTGAAAACCGCATAAACATATATATATATATATATATATATATATATATATATATATATATATATATATATAAATATATATATATATATATATATATATATATATATATATATATATATATCATTAACAATTTTCAAATGGTAAGTGACAGCTTCAGACATTTCATCAGCATTTGATCGTTTTCCAATACCGGTATTGCCAGCTATAAGTAAAACGTCATAGACAACCAAGATTATAACTGAAATAAAATTCGCAGCAAAGGCTCCATATAAAAATATTAAATTGGCAATATTTCTAAAACTACAAATTTTCGGCATTAGTGCTAAATTAGATAAAATTAGAAAATTTGGGGGTTTTCATTTGAAGAAATTAATTTTGACGATTCCTCCAATTTAATTTTTAATCTCATTTTTTGATCATTGGTTCTCAAAATATTATAAAATCTAATAAACTAGGCTCTTATAGGAAAAATTTATTTCAGGGCATGCAAAAGTTATTTTTAACATAAAAACTTAAATATGCCAAACACACTTGGACCTACGTCTAAGTATAGGATAAGAGATACAAAATGTGCCAGGAATCCTGTACAGAATCAAAAAATGCAATAACATCTAGGATATTCTATTTAAAGTAAGCAAGTTGACATCTCCTTGCCAGCAAGTGCCACCATCTTGAAAATATTTTTGCAGGGTCCATGGACATTAGTATATTGACAAATTTTCAAAATTTTCCATATACAGGTCAATTTTGTCCCGGTTTGACACTGAATATATATATATATATATATATATATATATATATATATATATATATATATATATATATATATATATATATATATATATATATATAAATTTTTTAAATTTTTTGGGTATAAGTTTCTACTTCTATTGTGGTAGTTATACAGAGTTATGCTATAAGTTTTGAACAATTGTTTAAAAATATTTTCTGCGGATGAAATTGTGCTAAATTTAGCTTAAGTTGATTATGTCTTGTTTATCATTTACCACATGTCGTTTTCTTTATATATGAATCATTTCCTTCTTTAGAAGTTTACAAAGAACGCATCTACAGCTCTACACAAACATGAAACTAATCTTAAGCATGAGTTTGATTTTAAAGCATAAACTTCTAGTGCTAACCCTTTTATAATTTATCTCAACTAGCTTCCGCGAACAAAAGTGATCAATTGCCATAGTTATGGGTGAGAAAATAACAAGGTTTTTTTTCTTTTTTATTTTCATTACATTGGACAGCGTCTCCGGCGATATCGTTACCATTTTGACTCATGTGTTTCGTGAATTATGTGAGGATTGTCAGTGTCAAAAATGTTGAGGTTAAATAACGAATTGTTTCCGTTTTAGACGTAGAATAACCACAATATTTTCGACGATATACACCCTGAATTAACACAACTGAGCCATTATTGTATATACATATAAAGCGCTACTCTTTCGGTGTATATCGATAATCGATAGATGGTTGGAATTATACTGAATTGAAAAATATAAAAATATATTAATTCATAAACTCTCGTTCATAAATTCAATAATTTTTTCGTTTTAAGTTAAAACAAAGAAACCACGTTACCTTTAATATTTTCATAACCTTCCTATTATGAAATATTAGGTTTATTTATCAGTCGTGGATCATGCAAATTCACCAAGTCAGCAAGGACACTTTCCGGGTCATGATAATAGTGCAGAGGATGCGATTTGTCGACTTGTTGAAAAAAAACGACGGACACCCTTGAGATAGGTGTCAGTCAGTTGATCAATCAATAAAAAGTTGACTGATCTAAAGTTAGGGAGCCTGGGTGAGGCCAATCAATGGCCAATCCTAAGTCAGTCTCAAGACAAGAACAAGTGGGCCATCAGTAAACCAAGTGACAACCCCTTGTAGAATGCTGGAAATGAATCTAATTTTAATGTAAGTCGAAAACTTAATTTTAACAATGCAGAGCGTAATATGTCAGGATTGTTAGTAAATGTTTTATAACTTATTTTTTTATAAACCGAAGTCGAAGAGGCAGATTAGAATTTGATCTCTGCAGATCGAAGTTCCCAATTCCTACGTGTTGAAATAAATAAAATGAAAAATACAAAAAATGTTACTCATAAATATTAGGAGCACGTGTAATTGGTAATGACTTTATATTTCTAAAAAAATTATTGTTAATTTGATCTAAGTCATCCTTAGAAATAATTTTTTGCCTCAAAACTGAACAATTTAAACCTAAGAAATATTTCGTAGATATGATGCTAATAGTGAAGTTTATTTCTTGCTAGACGTGATCAAGTTAAATTAAATAAAAGATACTGTGGATACAGCTAGTATTTTTATAAAAGTACCTTATTCGAACACTTTGTTTCTGATCTTGAACAATCTACCGATGATTAAATTTTTTTCGCTTTAACAGATTTCTACCGAATCAAATATGTAGACCATTTTTTTGTCGCAACAATAGACTAATGTTTTATTCAAAAAATTTGTAGTATTAATTCATAACAACGTGCCTGCTAACTGCTCTTAAGGTGATAATACATACCTTATGTAAAATATTATGACGATATGTAAGGATGTGTGAGATATGTCGCACAATTTCTAATTCTAAGAACATTATTTTAAACTGCTAAACATTTATTCTTAGTACTGATAATTCTTAATCGAGCTAGGCGCCCACTTTTAAAAATGTAATTACTACCTAGTATTATTTCCTGTCGAGGATTTCCAGTCTATAAATGAGAACTATTCGATAGAGAATGTCGATTATTTCATGAGTTCCTTCTATATACGGAAATTTTAAATTGTTTTATAATTAAAAATACCTGTAAGATTTATATTTTTGACTTTCTTAACATTTTTGTCATTAGGTTCCAAGTTACTTGTATTTCATTTTTTCTTTAGCTCCGGACTCCGTAACTTTCAGATATATTTTCTTATAGATATTTTCACATTTACTAAAATGTCTTTGGTCAGTTGTTTCACGCTCATTTTTACATGAAAACAAATTTTCATCCAGTCATGAGGTACTGAGTGTTCTATTTATTGTAATAACTTAATTTGAGTGTAATAATAATTTAACAAACTCTTATATAGAGATCGTTAAATATAAATACTCACATGCCCTTACGTACGTTTTGAGAATATTTACATCTTATTTTTCTACGCAATTAATAAGATAGACACTTTTACTTTTTATTCTTTTATCAGCGGACATTTTCAATGTCTTAATATAAATTTATAAAAGTTTTCTGTTTTATGTTCACAACTTGGAGTAGAATTGATCTGATAGTAAAATATGTTATATAAATTATTAAAATAGTTTTGTGATTTTAAGATCACATAAATACATATTTTTTAACGTTGAAATGTTAATAACTATTTAAGTTTTTGCCAATTAATATATAATAATGTATTTTTCTAAATGGATGCTGGACATTCCAATATCCTGTTTATTTACCCTGAATTTTCTATTCTTTCTGTGTTACGCAGAGACCGTGTAATTGAATTTTCCCAGTCATCCCTTTACAAAATTCTAAACATAATATTGACTTCTCTAAGTAAATTTAAATAATCTCGTCTGTAGTTTAAACCGCATATTAGCTTTCAGGTAGCAGAATTTAATTGAACCTCCTGGAATCTTGACCCCACACCTGACACTAAATGTTTCGAACGACGTGATATAGGTACAGTGTCACACTTTTCCAGTTACATTAAATTCACCAAAATTTAAACGAGGACTGACGAAAGTAATATGAAACCATATAGCTCTAGGGAAGAGGTTTAATCATTTAAGGGTGTTATTAATTATTTTACAGAATAAAAATGCCATTTAATATTCCCAGTCATACTTTTACAAGGTTTCGTATTTATCACAAATTGTCATATTTATTAAATGTAAGTAGAAAATACATCTTGGATAAAGTAGAAAAGAAAACTTGTCGGTTAACATTATTTTATATTTAGAAGCAAATTTTTCACCTAATGCAGACTAATTTTCCCGTTAAAAATTTTCTAAAGACTTAATAATGAAGTTTGGTACTTTTTGATATTAAAAAACATATATTTTAAAATTTTCACCAAATAAGTCTTAACTTTATTTTGTTCTAGAAAATATGTCCGAAATACTCCCAGTCTTGAGCGTATAATAACTTCTAAATGTGAATGAAAAGATTACTGGTATAAAGTAATATTACTGTTTAAAATCAAAGTACTAATCGTTCTTCATATTTTCTATCAAAATAACATGATGCTGTTTGTGACAAATGGCACGGACAAAATTCATTATCAAAAGTACGACGAACATATAATAAGAAAAAGCGCACACACACACATACTATATATATATATATATATATATATATATATATATATATATATATATATATATATATATATATATATATATATATATATATTTGACGTTTCGCTCAACGTAGTGGGCTTTTTCAAATGACTTAAATTATATATTTGGCTTAGGTTTTTGATATCTTGTTTATCACTGATTGCTTGGTTTTCTTTTTTTTATATGTAAAATTTCCTTTATTTGAAGTTTATGGTAGTTTCTCTCCTAGGTTAGGATCTTTGTGTTTGAAAAATCAAATTCATGTTTAAAATTTGTCTCATGTTTGTATAATGCTGTCCTTGCATTTTTTTGTATATTTATATCCGTTCAATCTGCTGTCTAGATATTGTGTTGTCATTCCAATATATTTCTGTGGACAATTTTTTACATGATATGGAATAGATAACGTTAGATATCTTTTTATGGGTCACCTTACTTTTTAACTTTGTAAACAGTGGTGACAAGTGATTATATGTTTTGTGGCACACTATGATATCGTGCTGTTTGAGGATGTGTGTAATTTTTTCTGACAATTAATTCTTGTATGATATTGTAACATGTGTTCTTGGGTTATTATTATTATTTTGTGTAAGGACGTTCTTATTATACAATTTGTAAGATCGTTGTTTTATTATTCTGTTTGTGAGCTTTTCGGAGACATTATAATCATGTAATGGAACAAATGTTAATTATTTTCATTGTTCAATGTCAACTATATTTTGGTTAAAATAAATAATTAAATAATCACTCTGTGAATAGATATGCCGTGGGAATAGGGTAGTTATATTTATTTATCACTATCCACGAAGGTCTAAAGGATAAATAAATCAGTTATCGAACTTAACTTTTATGATCTTAGTCGTGTAAATGTTGTCCTAAAAAAATACATAAAGTCGTCTAAGTAATCCTGCCCTGGTTAAGTATATAAGACCAGATGTGATAAGGGTATTTTAACATGTGGTCTGTGGAATACCGTTAAGGAGTTATAGAGTATTGAACGATTTTCCCATTATTGGGAAACAAAAAAGAATGATCAAATAAACTCACTATAATGGAAATATATCGTTTGGCCATTTGTAAAAAGAATTATGATTAATAATTGTTTTTTCTATTCACAAGAAATAATGAGTTAAGATGTTTATTGCCAAAACAGCCAAGAAAAGTGAATAGTTTTTTTTACAGTCTTTAACATATATTCTTTTAGTCATAGAAAGAAGTAGAATAGTTTTATCAATTGTGTTATATAAAAATTAAGCTTAAGATGCTCACAGGTCAATTCGTGAATCAAACATCCGGTATGGTACAGTTAACGCTCTCAGTACGAAAACTCCAAATCTTCGAACTTAAGGGAAGAAATTTGTTGGGTTCCATCGCCTAATTTGGATACAAACGGAAAACAAAGGGAGAGGGGGTGTAAGATGTAGAAATACACTGTTTTAAGGAATAGTAAATCTTAGTTCCAATCTGAAATTCGAATAAGGGTGATCGGTACCATTCTATAAGCCCAGTGCCGTAGGGTATATGAAGGTTTTCTTTGTTTGATTTGTCTTTGTTTAATTTAGGAAATTAAGGGATTATCATGTGTTGTTTTAGTGGGGCATTTCGCGATTTTCATACGGTTCGATTAAGTAATATAAATAGCTGTTTTTCGCGTTTTATTCCTTTTTTTTTTTGTTTAATATTTTATTAAGCTATTTATACGTGTTTCTTCAAAATTGGGTTTTAAGTTTTTGGTTAAATCACGGCCAAGATGAGCAATTATGTTAGTTTTTCGTAATTGTTATTAGTTTTAAGTTTCTCATTGTAAATAGTTCGTTTTTATTCTATTTATTTTTGTTCAATAGACTAAGTTGTTTTGAGAAACTTGTTTTATTCAATTTAATTAAAACCTTCACGCGAATTAACTTGAGGGCGCGCTGCTGCGAGATCTACAAGACCAGAGATGTCTACTGACCAACTAATGAGCAGCCTTTCCTGAGTCCTGAAGATCTGAGTCATGGTTGTGGTAAGCTTTAATAACCGTAGTGTTTGGTACTAAAACAGCAAGAGAGAAGTTGAACGACCAGACTTCCAGAGTGTCTTTATTACGTTGATATTCAATTGTAGGTTATTAAAATAGTTACTAATTAATATGGGACAAAAATGATTATAGATAAAGTAATTAACGCTACCTCAATATGTCATTGGCCAGAGTCTATAATCAAATTCTGTCACATAAAATTTGGTGGCCAGCTTAAGGGATGTTAATAAAAATTAATTTTTGCTTTAAAATTTTTGATAAATAAAATTGGCGTAGTTGAAAGATTAATATTTTAACAAAAAGAACCAACGCGTAGTAGCTATTTTTTTTTTATCAATCAGTAATTTTAATTTGAAAATTTACTTATTTTTTTTAAATTTTTGTTTGTTTTGAAACGTTCATGACGAGTGAATTTATAGCTTTGAAAATATCATTTTGGATTCTCTTTTCTTTATTTCAGTTTAATTAAAAAGGTTAATATTTCAAGTAAGAATATTTAAAATCTTGGTTAGAAAGTTGCTAGGAAATTTAGGGTTTTCAGGTTAGATAAAGACACAAAACCACAACAGATTCAGGACATCAGTTGCACGCATACTAATTACTTTTGTCACTTGTTGGGAAATTATTATTATTATTTTATCGAAGTATAAATGTTGCGTATTTTGTAAAAAAAATATTCGGGCTAAAGCTAGATATTATTAGAAATAAAATACATTTATTATGGTGATTATTTTGAGGAGTAATTATTTTTATTGAGAATACAAGAAATACTTAGTAACTTTACAGATAAAATATCAATTTATTTTAAAGTTAAAAGGGTTAAAAAGTAGTTTTCATCCGGTTTTATTAATTCTGTGAATTAATAACTACAACAAGTGTCAAGTTTTAAGTAGTTTTGGAGACTAACGACATTTCAGATTGTATCTCCGTGATTAGTGTAGAAATCACGTTAATTTACTATTGTAGTTACAACAATTTATTTCTTCCTAATATGTTTTTACTTTGTGTAATGTTAAGATTTACAATCGGTACTGTGAAGTGCAAGTGAATTTAAAAATCGTTGTTTTTATATTGTCTATTTTAGCGAGGAGTCTTAGATAAACTCCTGTATTTCAAGAAATGTTTGTCTTAAAGGGTAATAGTTAATTATCCTAACGGGTTAAAATTTAGAAAGAGATGGAAGAAAATTGTTCTGACTAGTAGTTTAGATATATAGGATTGTTACGAAGTTGGATTTTTGTTTTATTTTATAAACATATGATGAAAGGTTTAAACTTATTCCTGTTTAACTATGAATTTATGCAAAGTGATTTATAATAGCGATTTTTAAGTAATATTTTATTTTCAGCTTTTGATATGTGAAGTATTATTTTAAAATTTTTTCTTTTCAGACATTTTTAAAGATCATTTTATTATCATAAAAGGTGGCAGCATTTGTATTTAGCAAAGTTTTGTTATAATTTGATTGTTAATTTTTTTTTTATTATTTTAGCAGTTTTAGGAACAATTTTAGGAGGACAATGAGATTTATTGACGCGGATTGTCAGCTTGTTTCCTGATTCAGAGACTGGCGATTAGTTTTATTAGTTTTTATTTATTTTTCTTTCAGGAACGACAAGAGAGTTACAGGTCGGAGTGGTTATTTTTCTTCTTTACAGGTGCAGTGTTGGTGTAGCTGAATAAGAGAAAATCGTACGAAAATGTATAATCTATACAGTTGTTTTGAGTATCTTTCAGGTGTTCTTTGAGAATTTAACAGGGCCTCACAAATCTATATTTTATTAGTCGCATATAATTGTGTACCTGGTATTGGTAATTTTTATCTGTTTATAGCAGAATATTTTTTTTGGTTGTTTTACAGGTTATTTCAAATTATTTTTTTTTGTTGTTTTTGGGCAACAAAGGTAGGTTGCATGCGAACATTTATTTGCAATTGTATTTGGTAAAATTTAGTAGATTCGTAACAATATCCTATATATTTTCTACACAAAAACTTTTACTTTTTACCTGTAGTGTAAGCTAGACAGAAGGGACACTTCATTTTTGGATTTTTATTGCCGTAATAAGTTACCGTTATATTTTGCAGCATTTATTTTGAGTGTTGCGGTAAATTTATAAAGGATAGAGTTAATTAGAGAATTCGGAGTGATTATTATTTGTGTAATAAATTCTATTTGTTAAGAGTATTTCGAATTTTGAGTTTACCTACATAAGTCTGTCTAGCATTTCACTTACAGAGTTAACATCGTTTTTATTTTAAGAGAAATTAGTGCTGTGTGGAATTTTAGTATCGCCATCAGAAGTCCGAAGTTAGGCTCACGGTAATCGGATACTGTGACCGAGATTTGTGAAACTAGAGTTTTGAGAATTTGACCTGCAGAACAAAAGGATGGTTTTAAAAGGGATAAGAGTATAGATAATATTTTGCTAGCTGTGATCGAGATAATAGCTAAACATTTTTTTAATTATCTGGGGCGTGCATAACATTAAAACCCGGTTAGAGTATTTATCGCTTTATAATGCGTTATTTATTTTTTTTCTCTCGGAAGTTGTTTATGATACGAGATTTGGGTTAGAGCGGCGGTTAATATCGCGGTAATTTATTTTTTTTTGTGTAGAGAGATAGTAAAATAAATAAATAAGGGGTGAAATAACGTGTATTAAGGGAATTTTGTAGGCGGCTCTGTGTCGATTTGTCTTCTTTTAAGTTTAAAGTGAAGAAGACGGGGTAGTTTGTGTGCTATATCTAGATATCGAAAATATCTGGTGGTGATATGGCGATGTAAGTACGTAACGGAGTTTAGATATGGCTATATCCAGGTATATAGCGGAGTAAAGAGTAACAGCGGTTAAATGAAGCTATATCTAAGGAAATTGTCGGAAAGTCCGGAAGTATAACAATATAAAGTATGTCTTATTGAATATGTCGGAGCATGACGATTGCAATATGAGTACTTGTTACTGGCGACCAGGATGGTCAACCAGATAGTGGAAATGTGGGGACGTTTTAGAGGTGGAGTGAAGAGTTGCAGGCTAGAATTGGAGAAGAGCTAGAAAAGATAACGAATACAATAAAGAACAACTAGTAGTTGGAGACTTTGTGTCAGAAACTAGTATAAGAGAGCCGTGATCGTTCTGCTTAGACGAACTGAAGGCGTTAAGATAAGTATTAACTGAAATAAAAGATCGGGATAATGTTGATCCTTTTCCTAGAAGGAAAAAAAAACTACGATGCTATTATAGAAACTGTGATTTCGACTGTTAATCAACAAAGTTGGAAGAAAGTCGAAACTTCAAAATGTTTTATAACAAATGGGGGAAAAAGAGGAGAGTTATGTTCTTAGACGGAAGGATAGGCCCAAGGCGGTTGAAATAATAATAACTGGGGAAGAACGAGTGTTTGGTACCCACATATCTCAATTGGGAAAAAGCGAAGAGTTAACATGTTACAACAAAAGCCAGAAGAAGATTTAGGCGTTTACGCTCAACGACTGCAAAACTTATGTTTACGGCGTTTCCTGAAAGAAATGCTAATTTAGCTCAGGTGACGCATAGAGACAAAGTTTTAGTAGAAGAGTTGATACTAAGCTTTGACATTAGTTGACTCATATAATAATTAAGAAACGTGATATTTTAATTTATTTCATCTGTGGCGGCGCACACTGGTTATTAATTGTCTATTGTATAAAAAAATACCTAAACGTATTATGGATATCTTGAATGGCAATATTTTGGACATAACCAGACAGAGAACAGTGAATTTTGGTAAAAGAAATTTCATTCACGTTGGGAAAAATTCCGTTTAGGAAGAGTACAGGACAGCCTATTGTAACAACTTAAATTCTCTAAATTTAGAATGTAGTTTTTGGAAAAATTCAAGCCTGTAATTACTTCCAGTCAGAGAAAGTGGACTTACAGAGATATAGCTTGATCTTGTTGAATGGCTATCTAGTACGACTCTATCATACTGCCGTTCAAGGCGGTGAAGCTGGTGAACTAGCAAAGATTTCGTTGTTAACGATGACTGCATATCTCGGAGTGTTGCTTATTTATGCAACGATAGCACGACGGGCAGAAATGCTGGTGCTAGAGTAGGGTCTGGCGAGAGACAAGACCTTATCTCGGGGTTTTTATATGAAGTAGTTAAGGTGGTACCACGGAAAAATTGAGGTATGCAAGTCTAGTTCCCAGGTCTACCAACCGTTATTTAAGTCTATGGAGCAAATCAAGGTTGGTGAAAGCCTTGAAGTGGTCCAGAGAGTTAAACAGATATTCAATAGCCCGGAAAAGTTTGAGGACAACCCTTGGTTTATCAATAGTAAAATTTTTTTTTTCTTCTTTCAACGGTCTAATACTTCTGACTGGCCATCAGAGTATCAAGAGAGGTAGTAACTCGAGGCAACCGACTCTTGCAAGACTGTTGGAATACTTGGAGATTTCATTCATTTCACAGCTGTGATTCTGGCGTTCGCGGACGCGCGAACACTATAATTATTAGCCATTAAAACATATCATTGTCGGCATTTGCACGACTACAAATATTGTAAATATCATTTCATAACAAAAACAGTTCAAAATATAGTGTTCTCCTCATTCTTATTGCTATCCAATACTCCCGACCATTAATAATTCCACTTTTCACTTAAAAATTTGGTAGATGTAGTTAGTCTAGGTAGGGCGGAGTGTGCAGCGTCTCTCATTAATGCTGTTTTTTGAGGTGAATCTATGTAGCCAGCATAGAGTACATTATGAAAATGTATATACCATTTGCAAATTGCCGTGAGGTGCGAAATGTTACTATTTTAGTGGATATCTTCAGGAAAGAAGATGCCGAAAGGTGTAAAATGTTACGTTTTTAGAGAGTTACGGGATATCTTCAAAGAGGAAGATAAGCGGAAGTAGTATGATGTTATAGTTTCAGAGAGTTATGGCCACATCTTCGAGGTGGAAGAAAAGCCATTAGAAACTATGGACGAAGGAGCGCCTTATCGAAATTCGTGTGAGTTTCGCGAAAAAAATTAAGAATTAAATAGACGAAATAGTTTAATAAACCCTCTGTATCTCTTTGAAGTGTAGCAGTGGTCTTAATAAGGAAGAAGTCAGGACCGGACCAAGGAATTTAGATGTTGTATCGATTTTACCAACTTAGTAAAATTATACTTTACTTTTGTTCTCCAATCTTAGTATACTTGACAGAATAAGACGATAGGAGAAGCTTAAGTATTTTCTACACCGAACACGACTAAAGGCTATTGGCGGGTTGAACTTGACCCAAGGAATAGAGAATAAATAGTATATTCAGTCCCTGGGGTCACTAGAAATGTAACCATATGTCTTTTAGGCTAGCTAATTCTCCATTTACTTAGCAGTGATTAATGATGTGTGTAATTTACTATCTGTTAGACTTACATTGTGATGTTTATTTGGATGGCATAATAGTATTTATATAAAGCCACATTAAGCAGCCATTGCAAAATCACACAAAGTTTAAAAAAAAAACATATTCATCTATAGCTCAATTCGGAAAGATCTACTTTTATGTAAATGAAAGTCCATGTTTGGAATTATCCTTATACTAAAAGAAGGAGTCCGTCCCTGTTCGAAACAGGTAGAAATTTTAAACACTACTCCAGACCAGCCACCGTTATAGAAATATGATCTTCGGTCATTGCTATAATTAGTGGCATGGAGTTAAAAAGGACTTAAAGGAATTATTATTTTTTTTTTCTCGCAATTTGTAATAACACTAGCGAATTTGGCCGAGGAAAATGTCAAAGTTAGATGGATTAAAGACTGTGAAGGATAATTGGCACATCCTAAGAACAGCTTTATCCGGGAAATGCTTTTAGAATACTTAGATTCAAATGGACAGTTTTAGTTGGCTGTGATAGAGACCAATTTGGCAATTACCGTTTTTTTTAACATCAGGTCTACGATTGTCAAGAGTTCTTATCAAAGACTCCAGTAGACAACTCACACTATATATATGCATAGGAAAAGTATTATCCTTCGAAACGCAAATGTGTGGATTTCATTTAGGTAATTATACAGTTTAAGGGTTACTTTTGGGTCAATAAATTACAGTCAACAAAACTACACTGTAAGAGTTCAAGTTAGGACACTAAGTATCACGAAATCTAGGAACATAGGAGGATACAAAAGCAGCCGAGAAAAAGCATAAGCCATAGCGAATTGTCGAATTAAGTGGTGTAGTGACAAATGTTAGAGAGATACATGGTACGTATGTAAAAGAAGTTCGCGTACGGGGGTCTTAAAGAAAGTAAATACGTGTATAAATGGGTTTGATTAATTTAGGGATCGAGTGATCAGTTAGCAAATATTATAGCAAATATTATAGCAAATATTATAGCAAATATTATTATAAATGTTATTATAAATAGCAGTTTGTCGCAGCAAGAAATGTTTCCAAAGTACAGAGAGGAGTGACACAGTAGAGCCAGATAGCTAAAAGAAGATACGTCACACTGTGTAATACATCGGGAGTATTTCTTTTTGTTTTATTTGTTTGTTTTAAGGGTGATGGTATTATTATCTTTTTGTTTTCTCCTGGAGTTTTAGGTGTGTATATTTGTCGAGAATATTAGTAATGTCTTGGAGTTTTAGAGCAAGCAGTACTTTCTACCGTAGATAGCTAATGGTATCGCTGAAATTGGGTCATCCAACTGCGTAGGTGATGTTTGACGAACAAGTTCTCCCTCGTATGAAGCCATGACAGAGTCCGGGAACTTCAGTGAAAGCGACACAGCAAACCGATCCAGTGGGGCTGGAATTACAACAACCTATGACGCAAAGGACATTGGAAGAGGCAGAAGCAGATAACGAACCTTCCACGACGAAACATTCGATTTCACTGGTTAACTCCAACGATGTGTTTGCTTGGAATGGACATGGAGAAGTGGAGTCAACATTGAATTCATTACCAAGGAAGCAGTACCAATTGACAGCAAAGAAATTTATGGGGATCAACCACACTGATCCTCATACAAGGAAACTATTTTTCAAGGTCGAGAGATCGAGTTCATGCACTTCCCATAGGTCACGACAGAGGAAGCTTGTAACGATTCAATAAAAGTGGATTTCATTGCAAAATTATGGGTACAGAGAACATCTGCGTGCGAGCAGCCTGGCCTTTTTGAACCACATGATAATCAGGTAGCTGCATTCTCTGCAACGTTCGGGTCATCAAGAGGAGTCCAGAACACCAAGGGGACAATGCAGGGACTGGTTAAAGACTCAAAAGGACGTAACAGTGAATCGTAAAAAGCGGTACTTGTTCAGACTAGTGAAAAAGTGCGTGTTCGTGGAAAAGTGAAACTCGATCGTAAAAGACTGCACTTAGCAGATGTGTTTTAAAGGAACTTCTTAATGAAGAAAGAAGAATGAAGAAGATTAGGTTAAGGTTTATTGTATCAATCTACAAATTGATATATTGCAGCGTAGTTGAGATTTGTATTCTTTTACTTTCCTTTTGTGGGAAAATGTTCAATCTAAGGGGGAGGGTAAAATGTAATGGAACAAATGTTAATTATTTTCATTGTTCAATATCAACTATATTTTGGTTAAAATAAATAATTAAATAATCACTCTGTGAATAGATATGCCGTGGGAATAGGGTAGTTATATTTATTTATCACTATCCACGAAGGTCTAAAGGATAAATAAATCAGTTATCGAACTTAACTTTTATGATCTTAGTCGTGTAAATGTTGTCCTAAAAAAATACATAAAGTCGTCTAAGTAATCCTGCCCTGGTTAAGTATATAGGACCAGATGTGATAAGGGTATTTTAACATGTGGTCTGTGGAATACCGTTAAGGAGTTTTAGAGTATTGAACGATTTTCCCATTATTGGGAAACAAAAAAGAATGATCAAATAAACTCACTATAATGGAAATATATCGTTTGGCCATTTGTAAAAAGAATTATGATTAATAATTGTTTTTTCTATTCACAAGAAATAATGAGTTAAGATGTTTATTGCCAAAACAGCCAAGAAAAGTGAATAGTTTTTTTTTACAGTCTTTAACATATATTCTTTTAGTTATAGAAAGAAGTAGAATAGTTTTATCAATTGTGTTATATAAAAATTAAGCTTAAGATGCTCACAGGTCAATTCGTGAATCAAACATCCGGTATGGTACAGTTAACGCTCTCAGTACGAAAACTCCCAAATCTTCGAACTTAAGGGAAGAAATTTGTTGGGTTCCATCGCCTAATTTGGATACAAACGGAAAACAAAGGGAGAGGGGGTGTAAGATGTAGAAATACACTGTTTTAAGGAATAGTAAATCTTAGTTCCAATCTGAAATTCGAATAAGGGTGATCGGTACCATTCTATAAGCCCAGTGCCGTAGGGTATATGAAGGTTTTCTTTGTTTGATTTGTCTTTGTTTAATTTAGGAAATTAAGGGATTATCATGTGTTGTTTTAGTGGGGCATTTCGCGATTTTCATACGGTTCGATTAAGTAATATAAATAGCTGTTTTTCGCGTTTTATTCCTTTTTTTTTTTGTTTAATATTTTATTAAGCTATTTATACGTGTTTCTTCAAAATTGGGTTTTAAGTTTTTGGTTAAATCACGGCCAAGATGAGCAATTATGTTAGTTTTTCGTAATTGTTATTAGTTTTAAGTTTCTCATTGTAAATAGTTCGTTTTTATTCTATTTATTTTTGTTCAATGGACTAAGTTGTTTTGAGAAACTTGTTTTATTCAATTTAATTAAAACCTTCACGCGAATTAACTTGAGGGCGCGCTGCTGCGAGATCTACAAGACCAGAGATGTCTACTGACCAACTAATGAGCAGCCTTTCCTGAGTCCTGAAGATCTGAGTCATGGTTGTGGTAAGCTTTAATAACCGTAGTGTTTGGTACTAAAACAGCAAGAGAGAAGTTGAACGACCAGACTTCCAGAGTGTCTTTATTACGTTGATATTCAATTGTAGGTTATTAAAATAGTTACTAATTAATATGGGACAAAAATGATTATAGATAAAGTAATTAACGCTACCTCAATATGTCATTGGCCAGAGTCTATAATCAAATTCTGTCACAATCACTTAGAATTTGTCTAAAGCTCTATCGATTAAACCTACTATTACGCTGTTCTTTTGGTATTTCGGATGATGTGACTGATAGTTGAGGTAGCATCCTGACCATGTATCTTTTGTGTACCACATCGTCTCAATCTTTTTATTTTCATAATTTCGAAATAGTGTAAGGTGAAGGAAATTAATTTTTCCATTTTGTTCGACTTCTGAAGTATATTGCATCCTTTTGTGGAAATTGTTGAATGCATTTAGTATGGTGTCTATTTCATTTTTGGAGACAGCTGCTAGACAGTGTCAACGTATCTCTTAAAAAATTGAATTGATATATCCAGTTTTTCTAACACATTTTCTTCCAGATATTCCATGACCAACTGTGCTACCGTAGATGATATTGGTGAGCCCATTGCGCAACCATCAAGCTGCTGATAGTATTTATCTTGATATTGAAAGTAATTATTGGTTAGTGTCAAATTTATGGCTTTAGTGAATGTTTCTAGGTTTAAAGTGGTAAAGCTATTTAATTTATCTCATTTTGCTTTTATTATGTCTGTTAATTGGTCATTGGAAATATTTGTATATAACGAGACGACATCTAGTGAGATTAATTTATAGTTGATTGGAAAACTTTTTCATTAATAAATCTTTTGAAAGTAAAAGAATCTTACAACCTTTGTGATGTGGACAGTACAGGCTTATGTTTAATTCTATTGGCTTATCTTACTTCAAATTATTTCTTGTCTAGGCAAGTGTTTAACTATTTTTCTTTATATTTAATCTTCATTATTTCTATGTTATGCAGAAATTGTATAATTGAATTCCTCAAGTCACCCTCCTACTCAAGTCTAAACCTCAATGGTCACCCCATCGAGCAAATCGAAATAGTCTCGCCCGTAGTTTAAACCGCATTTGCTCTCAGGTAGCAGGTTTAAATTGGTTCTAGATGCGTCGGAATGTTAGGTAGCTTTTAAGTAAAATTAATTAATCACTAGATTTATTGTGACTGTGAGGGAAAATAGCAGATACCTTCATTTTCTATTATCTATGAATATCTTTATTATTTCATTGTTAAGTGGAAATTATTAAAATATTTCCTTAATAATAAAATTAATTTAACAAAGAATATTATTTACTTTCTTTATAAATTATGAATAATACAGTAAAATGTATTATAGGTAAAAAATATTTTTATTGATATGATTCAAAAATTTCTAATAAGAAGTTACTAAATTTTTTATACTCATATGTCAGATTCGTAATCCCCTAATGGTGCAGTTTTAAATTGCCTCAAATTCTGTCTTTTGAGGAGTAATATGCTTTATCTGATAAATCACATTATAAACCTTTAACTATCTTGTATATTAAATATAACATTTTTTTAATGCTTTTCTTTTCACTAAGACAAAAATCCTCTTTAAGATACAAATATAATTAACAGTTTTAATAACCACAATGATATTTTAACAAAAATTCCAGTCAGTAATTGATAATCCAATTTCATCGAAAATCGACTACATTCCAGTAAACCTCGAGCCAATTAAAGTCCGCTACCTGACAGCCAAGTGCGGTTAAACACACGGACGAGACTTTTTCGATTTGCTCAATAAGGTGTCCTTTGCGGCTTAGACTTGAAATTGGCTGCTAAGTTTTGGAATTCAATTATACGCTTCAGACGCAACAGTCCAGATAACTGATTTTTCCGGAAAAAAGTTGGGGTATATGTCTTAATAAAATACGTAACAGTACTAATTTAATATACAGCAATTATCTAAAGTAAATATTAGTTTTTTGGGTTAGATGTATAAAAGATTTATAAGTATAGAAGATATTAAAATAAATTATTTCAAAATTTTTCTTGAACGTAAATTTACTAAAATTAAAATTTATAATTTTATTTCTGTCATAACTTTACATAACGATTTTTGCGTAACATTCCAACTCTAAAAACTGATCTTAGAAAAAATTTGTGTTATGCAATAGACACGATAATATATCCAAGGATTGGGTTACGACAAGGAAAAATTCTTTATTTACCTCTTTATTTTTAATTGTCTAACTCTTATTCTTAATAAGAAAGTAATCGCTAACCCCACAGAGTGCCAGTAAAATAAAAAAACACCACTATATGTTATGATAACAAAAAATTCGGAATTTCGAAGTAATTCTAATTTTACATCAAACATGCCTTAAATTTATACCAAAATAAACGTTTTGAAATAATAAGATAGTTTAAGTTAAAAATGTTTCACTATTAAATGAACGAATTTAAAATTTTCAAATATTTAGCTTAAGTATTTGTATATGTTCTCATTACGCATATTCTGTGTATTATGGGACACCATGTATAAAATTATTATTATCTTAATTAAAAATTTTCGATGATATATTGTCTAGTCAAAAATTTGAAATAAAAAAGTTTCATATTAATATGACAGTACAATATATTATATATTAAAATATTTGCTTCAAAGAATTATTTAACGAGTATGTTCAGGGGAAAGTTACATCAGAATGGAATTATTTCACAACTATCAAAACACAAGAATAATTAGAGAGTTTTAAAAATTTTGTTTATAGAAAGAATTTTATATCATAGAAAGACCAGCAGAAAAAGTATAACGTGAAATAATAGGTTGGGAGCCCGCCCACATATAAGAAAGATCCATTAATATACTTTCAATTTAAAAATAATATAAATCATTATTAATTTAGCTATCATTATCACATTCCTAGGAGCTACAATCTTCAGTTTGCATAAACGTGCTAAGAAAAAGTGCCTCAAAACGTTGAAAGCTGTCATGTGTGGTAGAAACGGAAATAATCCGGCAGCTGTCAAAACGAGCATGCTCAAAAAGCGCGATATTCATATAATTTCAGAAAAAGAATTTTACCATTTTCCATGATATGACAATTATATATAGTTGAATAAAATAATATTCCATTAGTTAAACGATTTTTGTGTAAAAAAAATAACGTACAGCTGAAACTATAAGTCATTTTTTTTTACACAAAAATTGTTTAAATAATGAAATCTTATTTTAATAAACTATCCATAACTGTTATATCCTTACAATTTTTTTTCTGTGTCAATAACTTTTTCTGAACGCATTTAATTTCGCGCTTTTAATATGTACTTCTCTGAGAACACAGCTGGTAACTAGTACAATATATATGTGCGCGATGTCGAACGTATGTTAAATTTATAACATCGGTTTTTTCATTTTAATGAAAAAGGGCAACGTTTTTTGTCGGAACTCATTAATCATATTCTTTTGTCTTATCCAAAATCCAAAAAAAAAACACAAAAAATGTTATTAATAAATACCGTGCTGTCATGGGAGCGACGATTTCAATGCGTCGAACTGGAAAATCGGAACATGTATTTTGTCGGATAATATCATTGATGGCTTTAACATATTTTTATCAATTTTGAAAAAATTAGCTTGTTATCAGTATATCTCCAAAATTCATCAAATTGTCATGTTGAGAGTGGTAGACGACCCTTTGTAAACCACAATTTTTGTCGGACAGTTTTTTTCACGCCTACAATCGGAAAAAAAAATTTATAATTTTTTTTCGACGGGAAATCGACGTGTTACAGAAAAAATTGGATAGCAAATAAACCGATAATGAGAATATTCGCAGAGGAAAACGTTGTCGGTCTACTCATAATTAAGTCACACAAGAAGTTACAAAAGTATATTAATGATTCGTCTTATATGTGGACCCAAACTATCAATATAAAATGTAAAATAATTTTTTATAATTGTTTAACTTATCATATACCAGACTGCTACAGTTGTTACCGGCCGCATACAAGCTAATATAATAAAATATATTATATATAGAGTATATAATGCTTTTGCTATGATGGTACAAAACTTAGTAGTATAGTGAAATAAAATGTGATTAAAAGTTTCAATAATCATGAATTCATAAATCAAATTGAACTGTTAAGCTTATAGTTAATTTTACTGATTGCACGATGTATCGATTGGAAATTGTCCAACAGATTTAGGTTATTGCCTGTGACGTGCGATATAATTCTCAAACCTCGTTATTTAACAGTATATTCTGGATCCAATCCCTTCTCTGGACCTACCTTTGTAATGTCTTTACGTTAGTATTAATAGGGTAACCTATCAGGCGTAAAATTACTTTTGTCATCCCACAAATATATCCTTTAATTAGAAGCTAGCATCTCTGTTCATACTGAGCATTTAATGTTGGATTCATGAATATATTTAGTTGTGAATAGTAAGCAGTAAGGTATGGAGGATTTATATTACGAATTAGGTGGCTTAACAACGAAATTTTATGCAAATTCAAATTTTATGTGTATGAAAATATTCGAAATCGTTATGGTAATAAATTAATTTTTTTGTATATAAGATATGTATTTCTGTTTAAAAAATAAACTAACACTGTGCTTAAAGTATTAATATATTTATAATTTTTAGCTAGTTTAGCAACGGGATGTGTATACTGTAATTGCTTTTGATTCGAAGTTATGAAAAATATTTCTATATAAAGCTATAGATTTTCTCGTGGATGTGAGGTATGATTAAATCCTCAACAACACGGGGGCAGAATAGGCAATGATGGCCTGAATTTATTATGTTTATATTATTTAATTTCCCATAATTTTTAATTACTATATCAGCACATCAACTGCATTCATTAGAACTTCATATTAAAAAAATTAGATTAAAAACACCTTAAGATTATTGTACCTTTGAGTATAATATAAATAAACTTCCATAAGAAAGCTCACTAAATATATAACTCTGGCAAACATCAAATTACAAAATCTTCAGTAGAATTTGTTCATTACTAGTACACCAATTCTTAATAAGGACCAAAATGCATTTTATATTCTGTCCAAGCGAGGTCTGTTTTTAACCAAAATAAATACTACCTTATTAAAACGACTTAACTGTGACGTTATTAATTCACGTCAAATTATGTCAGGGTTTAAACCGCAAGTAACCCTCCTTGGAAACAGAATTATTGTTGGTTGACATTTGTGGCTGATATTTTGATGTTGATCTGAATTATTTATAGGTATATGGTAAATTTAAAACATGCCAACAAAAGTCTGCAAGTGAAAAACTCATGTTTACTTTTATTAATATACAGAATATTATAGATTTAGATACTTAATTGTTGTATGGCATGAAAAGGCACAATTATTTTAAATATCTTCTTTTTCAAGTGCCTTATCTGATTCGGGTATTGGCGATATTTACACTACCAAAAATTTCAGTAAAATGTACAAGTTTAAATTATAGTTATATGTAATATTAAATTTAAAATATACTGGTTCTTATTTCAATTACGTATTAAATTTATTTAATTGTATTTCTTATTGATTCAGTAATTTGAATTTGAAATCAATTTTTAATTGCTTTCTAAACCATAATTTTGACTGTTAATTTAATAAAATTTGGCAATCTCCAAATAATTTTCAAAAGTTAAATCAACTACCGGATCTCGATTAAACTATAAACCATTTTATACTAACAGGGTACAATATTGTGGTGTTTGGTGTTTTATTTCAAAAACGACTATTTGGAGATATACAAATGCGGAAATAATATGGAAATGTATATTTGAATCGACATTTCGAAACGGCGCGGTGCTGTTCACCGACACACATTTGCAGTAGTCATGGCCGACACGTTTGTCTGTCGTTTTTATTAATGGCACAAGTGCGGTATATTTGCAATTAGGGAGACCCATAAATAATCCAAGTGGCTTAATTTGAAAAGCGTAGCTGCACTGTTACCTTTTTGTCACTTTATTAATAAGGGGTCATAACACATGTGAAAATATTTTATTGATTAATTTATTTTTGGGCGGCATTTTCAATGTCAAAAAATCATTATATAATTTTATAATTTATATAACTTTTTTATATAGTTGTAACCATAAAAATACATTATATGCTTTAAAATATAATTTTTTGGGAAAATATGTGAAGATGTATCAAATATTGTTACCTAGACTTGATATTATTTTAATAGTTTAAATAAAGTAAAGAGTATGCAGGAGAAATATTTTAATAAACTAATTTTATTAGTTTAAATACTAACAACAGTATTTTATTTCTTTTTTAATTTCCATATATTTTTAAATGTATTAAATTATAACAGCAATTATTGGCATAACTACAAAAATATGTGGTACACTGTTAAAAGTAACTTTTAATTTAAGGTACATTCATTAATTTAATTTAATGATTTTGTACCTTAAATCGTGAATAAGTTACATGTTCTTTGATATTAAAGCTTTGTACATTAAATTCAATTGAATGTTATCTTAAATTTCAATAAAGTTGCTGTAATTATTGGTATAATTATATTAGATTTAATGGAAAAATTATGAAATTTAATGTATTAACATTAAACGAATTTAATAAACGGTTTATGAAATTTGCTTCCAGCACATTACTTTAAAATTAATGTAAAGTTTTTTTACAGTGTATAAATAGTTTTATTCAGCAGAGTATTTTCAATTTACGATATACATGTAAACGTAACTACAAAGCACTTCGCCATAACAAAACAGATTTTTTTAAATGCTGAGCAGCTTACAAACAACTAGTTAAATCACTGAAAATAACTTGCATGTACATACTGTTCACTTATTTTTATAGAGTTACTACTATTGCGAATTGAATAAAGTATAAATTTAATTAGGAGATGCATAAAGAAGTTCTAGTGTGAAGACGACAAAATCAAATAACTTAGTAATTTGGAAGAAACGCCTATAAATAACATGTAATAGATTATTTAGCTATACTTTTGGAATGAACAGTGAGTATGCTTGCATTATGTTTCTTGACATCTTTAAAAAATTTCTGCTAGCAATAATAATTGACCGATAATAAACCAGTACATCTGCGAGGGCTACCACAGGGTTGCCAAGGAGAGAGTACGAAACTTCTCAAAATTGGATTATACTTTTCCCGAAAATAATACCATGCGCGGATGCTTTTCACCAATCCTAATTTAAAAATAAATATTGTACAAGAAAATTTAAGCTCGAAATAAACTGTCGAACTTGATGAAAGCTGATAACGGTTGTTAATGTTTAGAGCTTTAAACTTCTATATTGCAATATAATTAAACAATGTATTTTACAAAACTTGTTTATTCTAAATATCATCATATCAACATAACAAAGAAAAATTGTGGCAGATGGGGGTCTCTCTAAGTTTCCCTTATAATTATTTATTTTCCCAAATATTTCGCAAACATATTGTTATGGTTTTGTCCTTTTAAAATTCTTCACTGGGTTCACACAATAAATCACAACACCTTTCACTAATACTGCCAAAACTTATATTAAAACAACGAAATCATAACTATCTTATTACCACTGTACCAGTGTCAACAGTTATGGTAACTGGTTTTCCTTGACTTTCCTGTCGGCGGTCCTTCCTAGGTTACGAATGGAAAGAATTCTGAAGATCTTCTCAATATTGGTCAACACCCGACTTTTAACATTGACTAACTGTAGTTTTCCTGGTTCTCTTCTGTGCAGTCTCTGTATAGTGAACGAGACTTTAATCGTATTCGACAGTCCGTTCTTATGTGTCTAGTTCGTCCACATCTATAACACTCTATATAGTTTCTTCTAAAACGTGACGTATTATTTATTGTGTTTGCTTTTATGTGGTTTCATGAAATATCACTTATTGTGTTTAGTTTCTTAAGGATTTCAGAAAACATTGTCTCAATTGCCTGGAGCGATAAATCCTTGCTTTCTTCTATGGTTACGGCTCTTATTTTTGACCTTGACACATTATAAGCTGCTTCAATTTCCAAAACTCTGTCCAACGCTTCACTGCAATAATTAAACTTGCTTATACGCAACATACGCTGAATTTTTTGATCTCTGATTCCATCAATAAAATATTGAATCGTAGGCTCTTCTCGGAATTCTTTCGTATCTGCTGAGTAAGCCAGATGCACAAGGCGCTGGACATCTGATTCATATTCTTGCAAACTTTTTCCATTTCTCTGATGGTTTGACTTGAACTGTGACTGATATAACTGGTGCCGATGCTTATCTCCAAATCTTCTTTCTAGCATAGCACTAAGGATTTCATAGTCTTTTTGTTGGGTTATGGAGATTGCTTGCAATAACTCCAGTGCTGGTCTACGAAGTGCAATTACTAATGCAATAGCCATTTCTTCGAATTTCCGGTTATTTGCAGTAGCGACAGCTTCAAATTGTCGGCTCTTCATTTTAGATTCTATCCCGTCTATGACTTCTTTCATTTCTTGTCGCATTTCTTGGCCTACATATCATATGTCTTGTCGCACGGTTGATTCTATACTATTTACTTCTTGGCGTACTTATCCTATGTCTTTTTATATTTCTCGACATAGATCTACTATGTCTTGTCGTACGGTTGACTCCACACTATTTTCTTCTTGGCGTACTTCTCCTATGCCTTTTTGCACTTTGCCTGTCAATTTCTTAAACTCTTGTGTTTGGCCTTGTATAATTTAATCGAATATTTGCTTTTCCTGTACAATGAACCCCTGTATCCATTTGGAAGATTTATATTCATCTTTAATGCGACGTTCTTCTTCTATTTGGCGACTTTTTCTTCTTGTTGTTTGTCTTTAAGACGATGTTCTTTTTCTTTCTGTTTCTCTCTTTGGAGACGTTCTTCTTTTTCTTGTCTTTCTTTTGGCGGCAATCTTCTTCCGCTTGTTTTTCTTTTTGGTGGCGATCTTCTTCTTCTTGTTTTTATTTTTGGTGACGTAATTCTTCTTTTTGCTTTTCTTTTTGGCGGCGTGATTCTTCTTATTAGTTTCTTTTAACGCGACACGCTTCTTCTTCCTGTTTTTCTTTAAGACGACGTTGTCTTTCGTCTTGTTTTTTTTTTGGCGGCGATGTTATTTTTCTTGCTTCTCTTTTTTACGACTTTGTTCAATACTTTTCATAAAATCAGCCAATACTTTATTTATTTGCTCCATGTAGGCCGTTTGCTATCTGATATTTATCAGAGAATCTTCTAGAATCTCGTCGAAAATTAGATTCTAGGCTTCTTTCTGAGTGACAAATTCGATGGTGCAGTCCGTTTTTCGCTATCTCTTGTAGTTTCCAAATAGAATTTTCTAGAACTTCGTCAAAAATTCGGTTTTAAGCTTCTTTCTTAATGACAAATCCGATGGTGAAGTCCGTATTTTGCTATCTTTTTTAGTTTTCAAATAGAAAGTTCTAGAACTTTGTCGAAAATTCGATTTTAAGCTTATTTATTATGAGAAATTTGATGGTGAAATCTGTTTTTCGATATCTGTTTGAGTTTAAAAACAGAACGCTCGAGAAGTTTATAGAAAATTAATCTTACTTTCTTACTTGATAATAAAATCAGCAGTGAAATCCACTTTTTTTATCTCTTCTAATTTCCAATATAATTTTCTGGAAACCCGGTGATAGTCCTCACTTCTGACACCATTTGTTATGGTTTTACCTTTCTAAAATAGTTCACTTTGTTCGCAGAATAAAACACCTTTCCTAATTCTTCCTATACTTATATTAACACAACTAACTCCCAACTATCTTATTACTACTACTTAATATCTTCACTATTTAAATACCACTAGACAACTAACTATTCTACGCTTATTCTATCTTTATTTATATCTATCTAGAAATATATAATATTTGAAACATTTCTCTTATTTGCATATACATGATGAAACTACGCTAATATTTGACGATGATTATTTTAATAATTCTAGAAATTTTTGTGGGCATACAACATAAGTTTATTTCTTCACACCTCTGACCGAATTTTCTCGCAGCATTTCATTTCAAAAGTTAAAAATTTGTCTACTACATGCGTACTCTATCTATTCTAACTTTATGGGCTTTTCAAATTTACATAAAAGAGAGAGACAGATACAAAAAAGTCATTACGATCTACGATCGCTGGTGTTGTGCGCCACAGACTATTCCCCATCTAGTGAGGAGCAATCATAGTACGCTTTCAAGTATTTTCTTTCTAATGTTATTTTTAATAGTTGTTAATGTTTTTTTTTCGAGATAAAATATAGCTCTCAATCTTTCTAGTTATATCTGAGATCGGGCATTCAAATTTGATTTTAATTAGTTAAGTAGATTTTTCGGTGACCAATAACAGAAAAAAAAACGTCCTTCTTATTTTTATAATTGTATAGATGTAAAAAATATATTATAAAAAATGTACTTAAAATCTAAATTCTGAATTTAAATACTAAAAATAATTATGTATTTTTCATTTTCTCCCTTTCTCTTATCATACGGTTAAAGGGTAGGTTTGTATGTCCATTAACATTAAAATAATATCCAAAAATTGGATGGTAACTTGAAAAACTTCTCTTAAATAAAATTAGAAATTTATTTTAAACATGACGTGCTTTAACGCCACAGCAAATAAATCCTGGGAAAATTTTATTTCTTCATAGCTAAAATAATTTTTTGGTATTATTAACCTATTTGTAAAAAAAGAATAGGAAAAAACTTTTCCTTTACTTTAAACTTGACTTTTTCTTCAAGAAAGGACTCAATACAAACCATTAAGAATGAAAGTGTTTGGGATTAGTTGTAAACCGTGGATAATGTATCTAGTATTGATATATTATCTTAAACTAATAAACGATCTGTATTTTAAAAAAATATATTATTTTATTAAAGATTATTCAGTACTTAGAATTATATTACTTTTATTATTATTTTTACTACTAGGTATATTATTCAACTTTCTCTCTGTAGTATCTTAAATCTTGAAAATGTTTGGGAATAGCTCTATATTACAGCACAGTTTAATAAGCATACAATGAAAATATAATAAGAAAGCATGCAGGAAATGCATGCAGTTAGTTAAGCATGGTACAAGATACCAACCTTGCGAATAGCTCATAACGAAGAGGGATCATGTGTCGAAAGGCGGTGATTACTAAGCCAAAGGACACACTCACCTGAAACAAAAAAACATTAAAAATTACAAAATATTTCAAAATATTACTAATTTCAAAATTTTTATACAATATAGAATATCTAGAAAAATATTATTTATTAAAAATCATAAAATTAGTATTTTATATTAAATTTTGTGATGCTAAGGTATAACAATGAAATTTGGCGTGGCTATTTTTGATTATGATTCATTCAAGACAAAATTGCTAATTAGATTTTTTCATTAATGTCGATAGAAAAGTGTTTTTTGTTTAATTATTCATACACTATGGACCAAAAATACCTTTAAAATATATAGGTCTCATAAGCACGTTTAACCACCTATTTTTCTGTATCAATGCTGTAAACATTACTAGCCAATTATTGTTTAACTTCTGCCAATTTTAAAAACCTAATCAATTTCAATTTAGGCCAAGTTAGCACCTTTACGACAAAAAGCTTTCTATTTAAGAAAATCCCCCACGAAAGCTGCGCCCTTTTGAAAAATCAAACACAAGAAGGGATTTTAGATTTCCCAAGTGGCTAACACGCAGGATTTTGTCGGATACAACTTCTAAAGTTTGAGAGTTGCAGCAAACTTAGGTGTAACTTACAGGATCAAGATAATGAAAATACGCATTGTATTGTTGGGGGAAGTTGTGAAATAATGGTGTCTGTCTACGAGGAAAATTATAGCTCTTTTAGAAACTTCTATTTAGCTTCAAGGTTAGATCGAAAAGTCCCAAAAACTTTTTACTACTAGACATATCATTATATAGGTCGATATTTATTCTCAATTGTTTTTAAACTAAATTTAAACAAAACACTTCAGAGTTCCATTATGTAATATTAAAAATAGTTTCACAAAACATATGATTTCGGTTAATAAAACCTAATGAAAAACAGTAGATAATAATAAATATAAAATAAATCCTTACTGAGATAAAAATTACATAGTAAAACTTCCAACTAGCCCTCATAAGGTGTAAACAAATTTAGACTCATAGGCTTCAATAGTAAGCTATAACAGAAAGAAGACATTGCTGGATTAAGAATAATTATACAGTATGGGTCCAAATTTTGTTATATAATAACCACTATTTTTGTCTTTGTTAGAAAAAAAATTTGGTGTGTTCTATATTTAATTATACCAGCAGGTATATCACACCAGTTTAACTAAAAAAAATTCTAGAATAGTATTTTTTAAAATAAAGATAAACTACACCTAATATAAAAAAATAATTAAGATTTCTTCAATAATATACCGTAACGGAGGTAATGGAAAACACTAAAATAAAAAGTGAAAACGGTTCCTATCATCATTTCATTCTCAAATTAGTGAAGGTTTCAACGAATGTTAATTTTCCGTTTTTCTTTGCTTTGAAAAAGCGTTCACGTTAAAAAAAATATTTTTATAATATCGATTTGAAATACGTCGACCATACCCATTTTTTTTGTAATATGTATTTTTTAAGTTTCATGTTTTCTTACATATAAAGTTTCCTGCACCAGTTATTTGAAAAATTGCACTAAAAGAGCTGTATATTAATTGCTTTTTCTTAAGAGCAACAGTTTTAAAAGAATTTGTGATATGTTTTTATTTTATTTATTTACTGAGGTATTTATTTATTTTATTTCAATCGATATCCATTTTACGATTTTAAAATTGTTAACAGTTAAAAAACCACAATAATAGAATATAATAATATAAAGATAATATAAATAAGTGTAAGAAAGATCGACTCAGTAATATGAATAATAACACTAACATGTTATAAAGAGGAAAATAGAGAAAAAGATGTACATAAAAGTAGATATAAGAACCAAGACTGAGTTAATCCGCACTCATTTCAGCAATTAGACGTTTTTTAGAAACAGGCAAACTCTTTCTGAAGAGATCCAAATCAAAGACATTGAGTAAGTAAACCAAATGTGAAAGAAGGCTGCTATAACCATAATTAGTGCGATGCAGCGACACTATAAACATGACACTTACCTGGTTCTGTGAACTGTATTAAGATTAGTACATTATAATAAACAGTAACCGTCAATAATTCCGTTTAAAAGTTTAAATATGAATAGCGTCTTCATGTAACATCATCGATCACTTAATAATATCAGGCCAAACGAGTTTATTACAATATCATAATTAATTCAGTTATCAAAAATGTTATAAATATTTATGTGTCTCTTGAAGCCTAATATACGCAAGAATTTACGTTAAACACTCTCGATCAACAAAAAGCAGACGGAATGCCATCGGGTTCAATAGAATAAATCTTTAAATCCCCAATGCCATCAGTCAAATTACACAATAATACACATATTGAAGAACTGTCCATCTCCTATCAGGCAGAAATACGGGCAACCCAATAATTTGATCAGCATCTATATCTGAAAAATGTTAAGTAAACAAATTAGCTATGTTCAAACTATTACCCGTTGACTATTTCCTAGAAAACACAGACTCAAGATAAGTGCTGAAATCACGTGAACAATTCTCATTTTTCCAAAATAGATGTGCCTTATTACTTATATCTTCTTCAATTCGATTTAAATATTTAGCATAGCAATTGGCCCGACGGGCTTTATGCTTCTCTCACAGTACTGAGAATGCATTATAATCGCGCCTAGAATTATTTTTCTTGTATCGACTGTGTGCAATTTTTTGTTCCCAACCTTACTTGTCGAGCAAGCAAAATGCCCCAGTCAGTATCATGGAGATAATAATTTATTACCACGTAATCACAACTTTTATCAAGTCATAATAGAAAAGTTCCAGCAATATTGTAACGTCATATGTACATACATTGACAGCCTTGCTCAGATCATTTAATTTGGTATGAATTTCACCCTTATTTTGAAGGAAGCAGTGTAGTATTTTTCTTTTAATAGTTTTTTGGAACATTATTTGACGCAATATGTTGATCTGCTGACAGTTCACTATCAGATGATGGGCTTGATTTTGTAATGAAGGGCTTTCCATTCTTATATCTGACAATTAATCTTGTTTCACGATTATCCTTTGTTTCGTTAAACTACTCATAAAGGGCCCTCACTTGTTTAGGTTGGAAAAAATAAGCTAAGGGTCAATTCTAATTTTGCTATCCCTTAACTTATATTTAAGTTTGAGACATTGCGTGCTTTGTGAACACAAACCTTATTGGCCTGGGTTTGGAATTCTCAGTTCGATGGACATTTCCAAAAACTCTACAGTTAGTATCGTATTGAATTCCTATTTTTCCAACAGACCCTTCACATGAGATTTATCATGACTAATTCATGCTTCCTATTTGTTCAGAATTACCTTCTTGAATATTATATATAACAAGATTTTTAGACCTACCACTTCGGTCCTGCACCTCTCACATAACACTTATTTCGTTAAGTAAAACCTGCCGTTTTGCAGCTGTTAGTTTCAAAGTGTTGCGGTTATTCTTAAGTTCCTCCAAGCTGTTTCGTAAATCAGCGACTTCATTTCCAAGGTGAGTAATTTTATTTCTCTGGATAGTCCTCATTTCCTCCAGAATATCATGTACTGATCATCTCTGATTCAATACAAGGTATAGCATTTGTGATATAAGAATAATATCCTTATCACTAATATCGATTATTCTTTTTTTCAGGAGATTCGTTATTTGAGTTCTAACATCGTTGTGTATAGGCAAAACAATACGATCATCTGTAGACGGAACCTAAGTTCGATGCACACACTGACTCCTTATCCGGTATGCACCAACATTTCAGCGAGTACAGCATGACACTGTAGGTTGAATGAGGGGGCTCATATTAGGTTCCACCGCATTTGGTATATTGCCCAGTGATATACGTTTAGATCCCCATACTTACAGGTTTATACTGCCAATTGTATGATCCGGTTGTCCGAAAAAGGGAAAAAATTTATCAAATCTCTTGATCGATAATCCCGAACATCATTTATGTATACAAGCATAACATTCAGAGCATTCAATCACCATTTGTTTAGACTCTATTAAACGTTCACGAATGGAGCATGAACACTTGTCTTCCATTCGGTTCAGTCAATATACATTTGTAACAAATTTTTGAGAAAATTTAAGCCCTGTTCTGTCTACTCAGAATGTCAAGATAACCATTAGACAAAAAAAAATACGCTTGATCACTGATAAAGTTGAAAATTCCTTGAAACATTTTAGATTTTTAAAAAAATTTCCTTTTTTCTTTTTCTACTTTTTTTTTAATTTAGCTTTAATATTATTTATGGTTAACTATAAAAGTAGAGTTTTTCTAATGATTGAAATACATTTATAGAATCATATTAATACCACTGAATTCTGCAATTTGTTATTAATATTCACATTTAAGACGTAGGCTTAACAAAACAACATAAGAAATTCAAAAAGCCAGTCTCAAATACAACGTATGTATGCAGTGGCCCGACGAGTCCGATACTAGGACGAAACAGCGCTGTCGTCATTTTTCGGACCCGGAGTTTTTCCATGTTTCCTTGGAGATCCTCGCACTTTTGAGCATGAGCATAATATTTATCAACGGTCTTAGTCAGCATAGCCGGGAATTTCTTATTTTATTTTAAAATTATACGGACGTTAACTTCCCTTTTTATTTTTATATTTGTTAACTTAAAACATACACAGCAGCTCTCTTAGGGAGATCGTTGATGCGATACTGAACTTCAACTGTGGAATTCAAGGTTAGTTTGGTTACCGATGCCGAAATAATGCGACCTCTATCCTTAGAGTAGCAAGTTCGTGTATCGAGTTTTGATATATTTGTTTTTTAATTTACCGTCGCGCCACCACATGGCGGTTTCATACAACATTGTTAATTTGTGTTATTCTTATGTTATTGAGTGAGCCATCGAGATGTCGCCACTGTGCCTTACTATTTTTCAACTGTGAAGTCTGTTTATATGACACAGATACGAGATGATGGTTTATACCGAATGCAGTGGTCTGACGAGTCCCATATTAAGACGAAACAGTGCTGTCGTCATTTTTCGGACCCGTAGTTTTCCTTGGAGAGCTCCGCACTTGTTACCATGAGATTAATATTTATCAACAGTCATAGTCTGCATAGCCGAAAATTCCTTATTTTATTTTAGAATTACAAGGACGATAACTCCTCTTTATATATATATATATATATATATATATATATATATATATATATATATATATATATATATATATATGTATATATATACATATATATATATATATATATATATATATATATATATATATATATATATATATATATATATATATATATATATATATATAGGTTGGTTAACAAATCTTGCATAACAGGTATATTAATTTCCACTATAACATTTGCATATGTATAGAACTATAAAGAAAATTAAATGATGATGATGATATAATGAATTTTTCCTTTTTGGTAATCTGAATGCCCCTTTTTTGCCCTGTCTGCTCCTGGGTTAGCATTAACATTGAATTTATTAAGCTGTGTTTTGTTTGGTTGGGTGGATCTTTTTATTTTCTAGTTCACTCCTTATTAGATAAATTTGAATATAGTTAATTTCCCTTTTAAACGTATTTCCCGACTTTGTAATTGCTAAAAATTGTAATACATAAATAAAAAACAACTTAAAATTTAAAAATTGTGAGACGGAGTTGACAGTATAAAATCCATAATCCTCTGTGCTCTAGTTGGTGAGAGAAAAATATGGTGAGAACATTTTCAGTGAAAAATATTGATTTGAGTGCAGTAAAAAATACTATAAATATTATTCATTTTATTTTGCTTGAATAAAAACTAAAGCCAAAGCGTTTATCCTAGGAATATTTCTTAATTAGTGCAAAGCACCTGCCAGTAATAAAATAAAGGTGTCATGAACTACCTCTTTAATTCTTTGTTTTAATTACGATGTTTTAAATGGTTATTGTGGCGTGCAGACTAAGTGAATAATAAATATATTTAATGGTTGCACGCTGTCGACATATATACTATTATTATTTTAAACTATTTGGTTTTAGTGTTCGGATAAATATAAAATATCAATTTGAAAAGAACCATATTCATACGTTTATATCTTGATATATTAAATATACAACCAAAATTATTTTATTAAATTTATTGTATAATATAGGATAAGTATTACTCTACACAAATCATTTAAAAAAGAGAAAGAGGTATATTTTCATTTGATATTTAGTTAAATTTATCAATAGATTGTTGAAAGCCGGCTCAAAGTACTAACATAAAATTACAATTAACAAAATAATAACAGTCTTTTTTCCAAATATCTTCCCTTTATAATTATAGTATATCACCAAATATACACAAAAAATCTGAACTAGAGTAACCTGGCATAAAATAACATATCATTTTTTTTGGTTTATAACTCTTTTATTTTTTGATGTAAAGGGTGTTTTTTTATAGAGGACTGACGCCTGAACAATGCTTCCAAATTGTGCAAACTTATTTTGAAAATCATGGTTCTGTTCGAAATAGGTATCGCGCACTACGTCCATTTTACGGTCAACATAATCGTCCATCAGAGCAATTAATTCGATTAAATATGGAACGTTTTCGCACCACGTTTATTCTAAATGATAATACGCATCCACAGAGACGTCGTACAGTGCGTACAGAAGAAGTCATTGCTGCTGTAGAGCGTAGCGTAGAGGAAGACCTGAATCAGTCTATCCGCCATCGTGCACAGGAATTGGATATGTGTCCATTCACTTTATGGAAAATTTTGCGGAAAGATTTTGGTTTGCGTGCTTACAAAATCCAACGCGTGCAAGAATTGAAGCCACACGATCACCTAGCAAGGCGTAGATTCAGTGAATGGGCCCAAAACAAGATTGCCGTTGATCCCGATTTTCATAAGCGAATTTTGTTTAGCGATGAAGCTCACTTTTGTTTGAATGCATACGTCAATAAACAAAACTGCCGTATTTAGAGTGATGATGATCCCCAAGTGTATGTTGAGACACCGTTACATCCAGAAAAACTGACTGTTTGGTGTGCTTTATGGGCTGGTGGAATCATTGGTCCGTACTTCTTTAAAAACGATGCTGGTCAGAAAGTTACAGTCAATGGTAACCGCTATAGAGCCATGATTACTGACTTTTTCGTTCAACAATTGAACAACCATGATGTGCAGGAGCTGTGGTTTCAACAAGACGGCGCAACATGTCACACAGCTCGTGCCACAATTGATTTATTGAAGGAAACGTTTGGTAACCGCATAGTTTCACGCTTCGGACCCGTGAATTGGCCTCCAAGATCGTGCGACTTCACCCCGCTAGACTATTTTCTGTGGGGATATGTGAAGTCGCTAGTCTACGCCGATAAGCCCGAAACGATTGATCACTTGGAGGACAACATTCGCCACGTTATTGCCGATATACGGCCACAAATGTTGGAAAAAGTCATCGAAAATTGGACCTCCAGATTAGACTACGTCCGAGCCAGCCATGGCGGTCATATGCCAGAAGTCATATTTAAATTATAATGCCAGAAGGTTATCTTTCGAATAAAGTAAATTTCATGTCAATTTAAAAAATTCATCTTTGTTTTATTCCATTTAAAAGTTCTATACCTCTATAAAAAACACCCTTTACAAAGTCCGTAAAACTAAAACATTTTCTTCTTAAAAATATTTTTAAAAAATCTTCATTTTGCCCATATATATATAGATATATATATATATATATATATATATATATATATATATATATATATATATATATGTATATATATATATATATATATATATATATATATATATATATATATATATATATATATAGCTAAAATGGCATAAGCTTACTTGCATAAAATCTAGTAACCTCAATTATCATAATTCATAAATATATCTTTTGCATGATTTAGCAACATCAGCACAATCAGTATTTAAGGCACATTTTGACACGTATTTCAGAATTATTTCCACTTTGACTAGAAGTAAAAAATTTTTCAACGTAAACATGGAGGATTATTTTCATCATCAGATACAACTAAGCCATAATGCTCTTCAGTGTTGGATAGTTGCATTGTGGTTACATCCTTTTCAGCATGTTTTGTTGCTCGTCGAGCCTGTGTAGCGCGCATCCAAATATCTTTCGTATTTAGTTTCTCTAGAGAAGAATTTGTAAAAATTTATATTCCTTCGGCTAGCTGTTTTTTGTACTTTGATTGGACACCTGAAATAGATGGAACACGAGATATTTTTTGTGATTGAATAACCGGGGGATTTTGTGTAATCGAAATCATAGAAATATTTGCTTTAGGTGCAGAACCAATTTCTAAGGGTAACGCCAAAACTTGGTCCACCTCTGGAAATACATAAGCTTTATTTAGGAAAAACTGTTTCATTATCTTCTTCCAGGCTAGCTTTCATGGCTATATCTTCTTAAAGATATCTAGATTAAGAGGCCGAATTCTAGTATTTAAAAATTCACTAAAAGCTCCCTGACTTGAAGCTGCCTTTCCATAAGCTGTAGCAAATAATCCACTAACGTGATATGAAGAAACAGTTCGGCTCTGGTGATTCCTTAATCATTTTGTTCATTCTTGATAGTAGTATGTTTTTAACTTGTGTATTGTGTTATTCCAAGAGTTCCCGATGATGCTTCATCTGTCAAGCCAGTTTTTTCTGGGGAATATAAGTATAGGTGGAATATTACTAATTATCAGATGAACCCATTGATTTTTAATTCTGCTAATTAGTATAGATTAACAAGGAAATAATTATTTCCGTTCAGGATAGATATTCTTGTCAAACTGAGTTACATCATTTTTACAAAATATTCCTGTTTTCATATACACAAAGATTAATACTACGGTGAAAATTGAGCTGTAACCTTCGCCTAAGCATAAAATGTTTACTGAAATTTGTATTCGTGGCCGCAATTCTTCTTCGGTATTTACAAGGCTATAATAAACCATTTGTTTAATATTCCCCATAATTTAATTATTAGATCCGGTGAGCGAGGTGGCCAGTTTGCAGAAGGTCATTTCCTCTGCAGATCTATCGATTTTAAAAATTCCCATTGAATTTTAATATATAATGTGATGTGTGGGGAAGCATCGTCGTGCATAAACCACATATTTTAATAGCTAGTGAAAGGTGTTATGTTAATTTAAAATTCATGTTGATAGTTCAAAATTTTGGGTTGCATTCTGATTTTTTTACCCCTTCTTGCAAAGCAACACTCGGTAAATATTTTTTTATGAAAATTTACATCATGTATTCTCCGTTCATTAATGAATGGACAAAAGCCTAGTTTCAATCCGAGGTCGAGAGGTAAAAGCTCTTGTACTGTCTAGAAATGGAATGGATTCAACACCTCTTTTCTTAAAGTCCTAATTACTGTATCTTTATAAACTCAAATTTTCAAACCTAAGTATCTGAAGCTCAGATTCGAATTTTCATCAACAGGTTTTAAAATTTCTTCCCTAACCTCCGGTGTCCTAGTTGTAGGTTTCCGTCGATAATCAATCGTTGCAGGAACAAAACTACCGGTCTCTCGAAGACGCCTTTCAACAGAAACAAATGTTTGGTGATTTGGTACGCGTCTATTTGGAAATCTTTCTCCATGTACGCTCACCGTCTTTCGGCCATTTCTTTAGCCATAACAGGAAACTAATAACATTTCGGTCATTTCTGCGTTGGTATGATTTTCGATCATAGGAAAAAATTTAAGAATTAAGTGATAAATTTTAAAATTAAAAAATAAAGGTTTGTCATATTGAATCATTTGACAAGACTCTTTCGTAATTAATGGCGATACTTATCATTCTAATGTAAAATTTTATTATTGTTGGCCTACTGATCCTTAAACATACTCCAAATTCTTGGACTGGTTCTAAGTCCAGAGAAAGTGTAAAGGGGGGGCTACAGTACGCAATAATGTATTTAAATTTGATTATCTCAGAAACGGCTGCTCGAAAACTGAATTGATAATATATATCGAGAAATAAGAATTTTTAATTAGAAATTTAATATATCCAGGCACAAAAAAGTTATGAAACTTTAAATGTAAGTAAAATGTTGCTGGTGCCGCCTTTTGTAATGTATATCGTAATCAGAACTCATTCTAAGAAATCTCTAAAGTAACAAATTTAATGCAAACCAAGTTATTGTTAAAATAATTATTTACAAAAAATTTTAAAAAATTATAACTTTGGCACTTTGTATTTCTACTATCAACTTTTGCACTAAAGAAAATTCATATTTTAGACTTAGAAATTTGCGTTAAATTTTTTTGTTTCAAGTGGAATAATTGTATTTCTGAGAGAATAGAGTTATTTTTATATAACAAGAGGTATCTTTAATAAACGCGAGTTACCACAAAAGATGTTCTGAAAATTTTTGTTCAAAAAATAACACAGAAAACAACTTGATATTGTCTATTTGGTCTCCAAGGCGTGATATTCGTTGATATTTAGTAACAAATTATTACTATTAATCATTAACAGCTAGATTCACTAAGAAGGTTTAAGATTTAAACCCGATCCAGTTGCCATGAAATTTAAATTTTCTAGTCAGCCAGTTTTGTTTTGTTTATGATATTGTCATAATTTATATTACATGTGTCAACAAATAAAAGCTTATACAAGGATATTAAGGATAAGAACCTTGCGAGAATGCCTTGAAATATGTAAGAGAAATAGTTGCACCCCAAAAAGATATAAGTTCTCCATGCATGCCAGTTCAGTAATAAAACAAGATGATTTTTTTACGCTTGTATTTTTAGGGTTTAAAACGTGCTTGACTTTTTGGTGCTCATCTCAGTTTAAGCCCTCTGCCGTCAATTTAGGGAGGTTTTAAATTTAAATCATGTTAGTGAATCCGGTTGTAAAAATACTAGCATAAAGAAATCATTTTCTTTTATAACTGAACCCGCAAAATGAACAACTTTATTTATTTTCGGGACACAACTATTTCTTTTACATATTTCAAAGCTTTATCGGAAGGCTCTTATCCTAAATATCCCTATATAAGTACTTATTAGTTGATATATGTAATATAAATTATGACAATATCATAAGCAAAAAAAACTGGCCGACTATAAGATTTAAATTTCATGGCAACTAGATCGGGTTTAAATCTTAAATCTTCTTAGTGGATCTGGCTGTAAAAGTTTAAGACTTCCATTATTTGACATATGTCTATGAACACTTGGATCACGTAAAACAATCCTAATTTGAAACTGACATAGATTTAAGCATTAAACGAGGTTCCTGTGCGGGGTTCGAGGTCTTCACTGAAAACTTCTTAAATATATAGCTGCCTTTATCGATTTTTGTAAGAATGATTTTACTTTAATTGGACATTTCTCTTACAAGCTGTTGTTGAATTAAATTACCTAATTCACAAAAATATATACTACGAGTTGTCACCAAAATATTTATGAAATATGATATTCCCCAAAAGATTATTAATAATTCAAAAATGTACTACTTACCACTATAGAAAAAATTAACTTTTATGCATTAAAAAAGAAATGTACCATTAAACCATCAGTTAAAAATAAAACCTTAAAAATTAAACGCAAGCATAGTCGAAAATGTATCAACTTGGAAATTGTAGAGAAGACTTTGTGTTTTGCGGAGCTTTTTGACATCAAAAACTGTCTCACTTTACGGCCGGATGCAGAATCTGATATCCTGTGTGTGATATTTCAATAACTCTAAGTAATGTCCCGTATTATGCAATGCTCACAGACATTTTAGAAAGTAACACTGTGAAATGTTCTTGCTTTTTCGTATCTACACAGAGATTAAAATACTTTTAAACTAATGGCGCTTTTTTTCGGTCGCTTTTAAAAATGTTGTGAAAAGAATTTGTTTATTTTTATTTTTATTGTTGTTGCGTTTTCAGTAAAGTAAAAATATTGGAAATGCTTTGTGATGTTATATACGTACCATATTAGGCTTATGCTTTGAATTTACATTAACAGTTGACTTTCGATACAATTGTCAATTACCTAATTATATCATATTTGTAAATGTTTCTAATGTTTAATATCTCTATATTATATTCTTTTTAGTTGATCAGTCCATTAATTATAAGAATGATTTTCCTGGAAATTACGCACATTTAATGGTCTGGTTTTGGCTAACCAAGAACGGAATTTATTTAAATTGCTCTTATATGATGTCCAAATCTGATATTCCAGGATTCACTAGAATTTTATATATGCTGCGTTGAACAGTTAGAAAGTTTATTTTTCCTAATGTTGTCACTGGTAGATCATATAATATTTTTAATGATATTGCTGTATAACTTTAAGAACTCTCTGATGAAATTTTTAGATTCTTATAACTTTTTTAGGTTATTAATGTACCGCCCAAATAACTAGCTTTTCAACTACCTTACATTATTACCGATTCTGATCTGATTGTTGATTTTGGCATGGAGAATGCGGACTTAATTTCAAATCGCAGCCTGGTATATTGTAGATTAAAATTGCAAAAATACCGGAATGTAACAAAAATTTTTGAAGCAAGCTATTTAAAATATAAAAACTTTAAAAATAATCTTCAGCGGATAGCGTGGAATGACATTATTCACATTTCGGATATATTTTACATTTATTCTATATTCACTCACCTATTTGGATAATTCAGGTGAGCAAACCGAAAATGCCTTGGATAACGGATATTATAAAAATAATTATGAAACAAACAGATAAGACCCACATGAAACTTTGAATGTACAAGTTTGTAGAGGACTGATTACAATACAAACACTCAGAAACTTTACATCGCCATTAATATATCGAAAAAATTTATGTATATTGAAAGATCCTTTCTAAATACGGAAAAAAGTGTCTGGCGGTCTCTTGGTGCTTTAGGTATATGAAATAAAAAACAGTGTCAGTATCATGTCTCCAAATATCACAAATCCTAATGAAATTAATATTTACCTTGTTCGATTTTTAATTACTAATTATAATTGTCCAGACCAAATTAATTTTTATAAATCTAATAAAGATATTTCTAATAAAATATTTAAATTTGAGTTGGTATCACCTTTAATGATTGACAATGCCACTGATTGGATAAGATGCTTTTGATATTGACCACATATCTGTAAGATTATTAAAATATCGAATTCCGTATATTACAAACTATATAACGCATACATTAATTTGTGTGTGGAAATTGGCTATTTCTTAGTCATAATTTACCACCAAATAGCGACTTATGGACAAGAAAATGCTAAGAACCAGTTTAGTGTCAAATAATGTCACAGTACAACATCTGCGCTTACAGAAAAAACTAGACTCTTCTAAAACTTGTGATATGGTAACTTATGACATTCTGCATTCAAAACTTCAGTTTCTAGGGTTTGATGAAATTTCTTGCTTATTTTTCTCCTTCTAGATTTCAGGTGAGCGTCAGAAAGTCCTTCTCGAGTGTCCCAGAGTTAAATTTTGTCACCCCCTGTTCCTTCTATATATTTCGGGTCTGTTTAATAAAGTTACTATCTGTTGTATGCACGGCTACGTTGATGATATTCAGGTATAATATAGTTTTGATCCGGGAAATGGAGCTTTGAATACAATAAATATTGTAAAAAATATTGTAGAACCACCTCTGTAGCAGTTATTAATTCGTAAGGCCTTGTATTAAAGGAACAAAATAAGAATTTGGGAACCATTCAAACTTGAGATTTGTAAAGTATATTAAAAAATTGTTTTCAAGATCTTACGCTACTTTAAAGACTCGTCATATTAATAAAACTTGCCTTGGTTCTCCCCTAACCAATAAAGTTCTGATAGCTGATTTTTTCTAAATTTAATCATGCACACGTTTTGTATGAACCCTGTTTGGATTATATGAAAAAAAGACGGATTCGATTAGTGTAAAATAATTGCTGTTGCTTTATTTTCAACCTTAGAAGATAATGTTGGATTTCTGCAACTTCTGCAAATATTGAACCGCGTTCTTTTGGATGATATTTAGAAAATTCATCTTACGTCATCAGTGCACTCTGTGTTTCGGACTGGTATACATTCATACCTACGTGCAAATTATAGAATAACGTCCAGAACGACTTTAAAACTCTAATCTTAGTTTTAACAGAAAAATTAAAATGCAAAATATGGACAATTTTTTTGGTTATCTAACCGTATAAATAAAAACCCATGACTTGCTTGACTCATGTTAATTCATGAACACTTCTCATTTAATATTTTGTTGATTTGTTTCCAATAGAGAAGAATGGGATTCACGCATTATAACTTAACCTGCTAATTTATGTATAATTATTTCCTTTTCTTCCTGTTTCCGTTTACCTCTCCCATCCTCTATTTTCTCTCATTTTTCCTCTTGTTTCTGCCTTTTTGTTTCTTTTTGGTTTATATTAGAAAATTACATTAAGAATTTATCAATTAAAAGTTGCCTTAAATTAATATATAAAGTTTTACCTATTAGGTTAGGTAAGAGTAATAGATGTAATGTTAGACTTCGCCTGAATGGGTATCTTTTGTTTCAATAAAAGTCGAAGATTCACTTATCCTAGGTATACTCAGATATCATAAGAATGAAGTTCTGTGTGGGCTGCAGTATTTCCTCCAGACAGTTCGAACGGTTCCACGTAGCACTGCCTTCTCAAAGATAAAACAGGTATTCGCTAAGGCCCAATCCCTTGAAATTAGGCAGAAGATTCTTCGGTACTATGTCGGTTTTGATAGAAATATGGGGATCGTCAGGACATTACTGATTATTGGCACCTCCAGGTTTCTGTATATGGCCATGTTCTTATTACGCTTGTCTCTTTGCTTGTTATTGTTAGGAATGGCGACTTCTATTATGGTTGATTATTTGTATGTTTCGTACATTAAAATGAGGTCTGGCCTATCATGTGCAATTGTAAAATCGGAAAGCACAGTTCGATCCCAGTACAGCTTGAACTCGTTATTCTTCAGAATAGATTCCCAGCTGTATTAACAGTATGGCACTTTCTCTAGCTGCAAGAGTTTGAAATTCTCTGTCAACATTTGACTGATGACCTTGGCAGCTGAATCGTGTTTCTTCTCGTACTCCGATGCGGCATCCTTCTGTTATATACTGGATTGTCTCTGATATTCGACATAATTCGACACACATATTAACATTGGTCCTCCTAGATCGGAGGGTTTTTGACTATGTGTTTCTCGTTGGAATGACCTGATGAGCTAGCAGGAAATCTCCAATTTTAGAAAACATTTGCCCTCATGTCGACCAGTAGTTCGACTCTAATTTGTAGACATTTTCCTGCTTGGGTGTCGTCCATGAAGGATCTTCTGTTGTGAGGCTTGAAGCTTTTCTTCGTCTGATTGGTGAGGTGAAGTCAGTCATATGACATTACAGCTGATAGAACTGTGTAACACAACGTCAGGTTTCAAATAATATTCTTGATTTTCACTTCCAGGGACTCGGGGTGATTTAATTACCCCTAACAAGTATCATGTATATGATACGTCATATCAGATCATTTTGGGTCCCATAACCTTAGCGGTCACTTCGATATTTTATGATATATTGTGTGTTACTGCGAGTCATCATGTTATCTGTTACGCATTGACCCATGTCTATCAAAAATTTGGCCAATTTAATGGAAATCAATTATCCATAAGGAAAGTGTGGGGTCCTTTGTTCCTGACAATTATACAATTCCTATTAACAACATATCCGACTATGAAATGATATTCTTTAATATATATATTTTGTTGGATTTAAGAAAATGTCTTTTTGATTATACAATAATATTTAGGAAAACTTAAATGGTAGAGAGTGAGAAAATATAATGTATGATTTATGAAAGAATTGCCTCATTTAATAACATTCATTTTAATTTATTTGATTGCCATGCATCAATAAAAAAGGTTCTTATTAGAATGCTGTGTATTGCGGCTAACCATAAAATTAACCTGAAATATAGAGATCGTGTACCCCAAAAGATTTCATAATTCAAATAACCGTATTATTCATAAGAGATTAGAAAAATTTTGCACCTTCTATGATTAGGTATGATAAAACGTGACATCTTGGTACATGAGGTGCTAAATATTGTGTTTTTTAGCATATCATGATCAAAAAAACTCAGTAACCGAAAAACCATTTTAGTATTAATGCCATTAGACAGCTCAGCATACTATCGATTAAGTTATCAGATTGAGCTTGGGACTTTTATTCCACCATTCTACAGCTACAATTCTTAATTCTTGTAGCCTTACGGAGGATTATTTCTTAGTTTTATCCATGTTTTTCGGATACCTCAGATATATTGATATCTTGTGAGTTCGGCAGTTTTCTTAAGCACGTCATATTTTCTTCTTCATAAAAATTGCTGACTGTCAATGTGCGTTGTAACGTCACAGTGTCTTCAACAAATTTGAAAATTTTACCAACTGTCTCACGGAATAAACGCACATTATGATTTGGCACTTCCTGAACATAAAGTAGTCCTGTCATTACCCCCACGTAAACAACTAGTCGGGCACCCCCAATATTCCTTCACAGTACCTCCTTGAAATGAGACACGGAGTTTAGCTACAATAACCTGGCCTATCTTCCTGGAACCTTTAGATAAGTATACGACGATAATTTGCCACCAAGACTATTCCTGTCTTTATCCTAGTTTCGACCAAGAACAATTATTTCTTCTTTCCGCTAAAGCTGTGTATGTTTTTGTGCAACTGATGACTGGAAAACTACGATGTAAATTAATAGACAATGGTCGATATGACACTATTTGTCTTGATACACGAACTCGCTCCTTTAAGTCGCGCAAGTTATTAATATTCATACCTAACAATTTTGAGCTGAAATTGTTATATATATTTTTTTCTTACCCTTCCTTTATTATTTGTTCCTCGACACTTTTACCAATCCTTAGTATATGGCTCTGTTTATTCCTATGATTTTTGCTAAGACGACCTTGCGTTAACCTTCCTAGATATAGTTATTATTCGAGTTCTATTAAAACAAATTACATCGTTTTTGTGCCTATTGACAGCATTTTGAAATAAATATAACTTAAACAATTTCAGAGTTCAATTAGTCGTGAGACAACCATACTTAGACTGGGATAAAGTTGATAAGAAACTTCTTTGGTTTTATTCAATTTTTTTCCCCATATCCCTACTACAAATTTGAAACTAAAAATAACGTTCATACCGTATTTACCAATATGCGACAATTTTGGGAAACGGACATTACCATTTCGATAGAGACTAGCATTGCATCCGAAAAAAATTCACTTGTGAAATACAAGAAATAGAAAAAACTAAGCCAGTGTATTACTAATGCGGAACAAAGTAAATTTATGTATATTTAGAAATATTTTAAAATATTAGTATAAAAAACTACTAATAACTTATTTTATATATTATTTTTTTCATGATAATCACTATCAAAAGTAAATCTGCTCCGGATGGACATAGACTAATTTATTACACTTGAGGAAAAAAATATTTTTTTACCTTAACGTTGTTACAAATCTTGGATAACTTCGTGTCAAATGACTTTACAAATATATTTTTAGTTGCGAATTTTCGTAGTGTAGCCTAAATTTAAGTGCTAAAAATTTAAGTAAACAGTAAACCGATATTATTGTAAGAAAATCAAATTTTCTAGCCATTTCACATTAAAACCACAGAGCAAACTATTTCTTTTCTTTTTCCTACTATTTTTATTCGTAGAAGTTTTCTTGCAACATACATACATATTTTAAGTTTTTACTAGTCTGTTCTAAAGATAAAACAAGCTGGTAGTGTTTTCACAACTGTGGTAATTTGGATCGTTGCGACGTCTTATTTATGTGGGATAAGAGTGTTTTGACGGATAAAAGTTTACCGTAATATAAATCACACTAACGAGGTCTTTCTGTTAAAACCATCTACCATAATTTAAACCAAAGTAATAAAATGGATTATTTCATGGTTCATCGAGGTCAAATGCCCTAATTTTTTAGAAATGGTATTTCAGATACGAAAAGAAATAAATAATGTGACTCTAGATACAGTAACTGGGAAGGTAATTAGAGAAAAAACGACAAATATATATATATATATATATATATATATATATATATATATATATATATATATATATATATATATATATATATTTGTCGTTTTGTCTCTAATTACCTTACCAATTACTGTATCTAGATTGAAATACGAACGGTGAGTTCTGACTCTCTTCTCAATATGGTGGGTCAAGTAGACCATTATCTCGATAGTGGTGGAATAGGATTAATTTTGTTTCATCTCAACTTATTTCAATGAACATGGAAATTAATCTTGTCTGGTAGTGTTCTATGTTAGAGATTTGTTGGTAATAGTCACAATCAATTCTGTGTCCTATCTAGAGCTAAAGTTGGAAAAGGGCTTAAATTGTCAGCCTATTTCTTATGTTAAGTTAAATTCCTCTAGCCTTTCCGATATGCTTCTGTTGGTTTGGCCTATATATGTCTTACAGCAGGCGCCACAGCCGATCTTATATCCTTTGTCCTTTGGGTTTCTAAGAGATGAGTCTATGGTTTTTACGGTTTGTAGACTCTAAATATGTTATGTTTCCTAAGAAATCTACCTGTTATGTCTTTTATTTCTGGAAGTATAATAGTTTTATTTCTTGAGTGGGTTTTTGTTGAAATTTTATTGCTTTATTTAAGTCGGTGGTTTGTCACCGTTTTGTTTGAGAGCTCTTTTTTTATGTGTGATAGTTCTTTTTTTTTTTCTTGGTTATCGGTTACACCAAGGGATCTTGTGATAAGGATGTTGGCTACACTCTATATTTGTGAGGGATAATTGTGGGAATCAGTATTAAGGTATCTGTCTGTGTTAATTGGTTTTCAATATATTCTATGTTGCAGGTGTCCATCCGTTGTTTTGAACACTAGCATGTCTAAGGAAAAGAGCAAATTTTTTCTCAAGATACCATACCATATCTGTGGGTGGAGATAATTAGCAAGGGGTTAAGCTACTGTTTTCCGTGAGACCATATCACAAATACATTATTTACATAGCTGTACCAGAATTTGGGTTGAAGGTAGAATTCCTCAAGAGCTTTGGTTTTGAAAAAGTCCATGAATAGATTTGCAACAGCTGGAGATAGTGACAAACTCATTACATAGCAGCACCAATTATCTGCCTGCATATCTATCCAACTAATAAGAAATATACGATCTTAGGGCAGTATTTGGAGAGATCCATAATGTGAGTTGGGAAATCCTCTCTTTAGGGGATCTGGTTCAGCGCTTTATCTATTGGTATGCTCGGACACAGGGATTTGACGTCAAAGCTTGCAATGTCATCTTTGTCAACTTTTACGGAACATAGAATTGTTAAAAACTGTTCTAAGTTATTTATATATGATGCGGCCTTCATCATGATTGCATGAGGCCGCCAAAATATTTCTAGTTTTTGACTGGAAGAGTTGGAAGCGCTGACAATGAACCTTAGAGGAGATTTTTGCTTATCTCTCTTTGAAAATTCGTAGAGTTTGACACACCTGCCGGATTTCTCTCGTGGTATCAGTTTTCTTTTAACATCTGGTTCTATGCGTGAGTCCTTTATTTTGATTTTACTTGTTTCTAAAAATATGGGGAGCCGTTCCTTAACACATGTTTGTAAGCAGAATCTTTCAAGATATCTTTCATTTTTGTAGTGTAGTCGTCGGTATACAGGATTATGGTTGCATTGTCTTTATCTGCTGGTAATATTATGATTTTATCAGTACTGTTCAGGTATTTTAGGGCTGTTAGTTCTAATCTGATAAGGTTTTGCTTCTAAAGATTTGTTGCTTCGAGGACTCTTGACATATCTTGCGGTAAAAATTGAAAAAAGAAACATTCCAAACCTAATAGAAAAAATCTTGCACGATAACATGCTAAGTTCATAATTTACTAAATAATTAAAATATTATTTTTCTATAATTAGAGAAACTCATTATTTTCGAAATTTTATTATTTAAATTTTGTAAATCCGGAAGTTCCAAAAAACAGTCAATCTGGGTTAAATTCGTTTGTATGGCAAGCTTAAGTGTATATAATATTGTTATTTTAATTTTATACTTAGATATTTACATTATAATTTTTAGTATGAAAAATTTTTACAATAAACCTAAGGGCCATTCGGTTCGTAATGAACGTTAGGTTTATATAATAAGTTTTAAAATTTTAAAGACTCTAAACATATCACATCTTAAATTTCAAAATATATGATAAATAATAAATATATATTTATTTAAATAGTATTTATAGCGTGAGCCTTTACAGGTACCAATCTTAATACATATAGACACTACATTACATTTAAATTATACATATTAAAAGAACCTAATATCATCCCAAAGCCTGAATGTAAAAAGTTTATGTTCCAAAATCGATATAAATTACCGTAAATTGGTGGCATCCAAGTCCATATCCCCAACAAACTCATTACATAGGGAGCAAATTCTATATATGAGCGAGTTTTTATATAACTTTGTCTTGAAAAATTTTAAGCAAAAAATATTTTCGTTCCTTGTGTTTCTATTTTTTATAGAAAAAGGAAATTGAGTAAATATATCAGGGCAATTCACTTATATATATATTACATATATATATATATATATATATATATATATATATATATATATATATATATATATATATATATTACATATATATATATATATATATATATATATATATATATATATATATATATATGTTATATCGTAGATTTTCACGGATGGTAGAATGAAAAGTTTGGTTATTCCGGGTTTCAATCTGTTCGTTCAAAAAATCGTTTTCACGACGTTTCGCTAAAATTTCATTTGGCATTTTCAAGTGCGGTTCGTCTCGTTGCTCGCTGAGAACTGTTTCAGTATATATGTATATATTGCGTCATATGAAGTTAATTTATTGGATAAAACATGAAATTGTTATTATATAGTTCTCGTTTGCAACGCGGTTTCAGTTAAATTGTAAACCAAACATCTTGTGAGTAATGCTTTTACATTTTCAACTATTAAATTAAATCAGTTAAAATTATAACTGGATATATTTAGCCATAGAGGGAGTAATTTAAATTGTACTGTTAATTTGGATTTAGGCACAACACCTAGTGTACAGAAACTCATTTGCCTATCTTTTATTTTCAATGTGAGTTTGATTTTACATATGGTTAATATGTGCAAGAGGGTACCTAAAATAATAATAATGAGACTAATTAAAATTATAAATTGTATTTAAGTTATTGATTTCTATAACAGAAGAATAAAATAAGTAAGAAAGAGGTGACACAAAATAGATGAGTAACAAGGTTATATTAGTCTCCAAAACCGAGCAAATGTTTTTTGAAAATTACATTATTGCAACATTTAAAAAATATGTTACAAAAAACTAAGTCTTTACACAGTAGATTATAAGGATTTTAAAAGTATAATCGTAGACTTTACCAACCCGAAACGAATTACCAAGTTCGGGTAAAAACTGAATGAAATATTGAGGTTTGATAATATGTAAATTTTAAGATTTTAATCAGTAATTAACCTGAACTAAATACTTTGTATTAGACTAGAAAAAGACGTTGTCAATAAACATGAAAGTTTTAGATCTTTCTCCCAACTATGCATTCTCTGTGAAATTTTATAAAAATGTTGTGTTTTAAGTGAACAAAATTTTTATTTATTTCCTACTTGCTTTTTATTTTTACCAAAGATATGATTAAAGCACTGATTTCAGCAAAAAAAAATATAGAAATGATTCCAAAATATAAAGCCAATTAAAAATATTTTTTTCAAAATTTAACTTCGAATTATTGTGGCTTTTTGAAAAGAAGATATTTACTGGTATTCAATATTTTCTAAAGTAGATCAATGTGAAACTATATCAGAAAATCCTCTTTATATTTTAAAACGATAATTAAATTTAAAGCAGCATTGATTTACTAATATCGTATATGGACAAAAAGTCTTCGATAATATGTAAAAGTATTTCATCTTTAGATTTAATTCTTTTGCGAGACTAAGATTAATATTATATTATGGTAAAACTGAGTCCGACCAACTGGTAACAAAAAGTAAAATTCCACACGAACCCCTCTTAATTTCGATCTATTGGTCAATTACTATGGATTAACCGGATTAACATATCACATTATGGCCCCTATGATGCCGATAAATCAACATTTTACACGAGTGACTAGTCACACTTGCTGGTGGCTTGAATCAAGGCGACAGATGTCTAAATTGAATTGCCATAGGACACAGTCCATGTCGGCTCATTACTGTGAGATATGGGAGATTAAATTTGAAGCTAGGTCATTTAAGAATTGTTTGTTAAGAAGAGAAAAATATGTGGTGTGGAAACAACAGAAAATATTCAAGCATATATATATATATATATATATATATATATATATATATATATATATATATATATATATAATCTTTTTGATTATTGAAAGTGAAATGGTTTAAAAACAACAAATACAACGACTTAAAAAATTACACTAAATCGTATATTTACTTATTGACTTAGCACTTTTTTTGAAGTCGGTACCATGGTAATTAAAGTGGTTATACAGTGTCCGGGAAAAAGTCTGCACTATATGTAAATTCTTTTCCTCTAGTTCTTAAAAGAAAATTTTTGTAGTTTATTTTTATTTAAATATCTGCAAATGCCATTTAAAAGTTTTAAACTTTTAAAAAAGTCATTAATAGTCTAAATGCAAGCAAACCTAAACAAACCTCATAAGAAAAAGTTATTTGTGTTTTTATGGATATTCTAAATTCAAAGTTTGGTACAAATATTATATATCGGTTATGTTTTGGTTTATTATGATACAGAAACAACTACAAAAATCATTTTTTTTTAAACTGAAGGAATAATAATCATAAAAAATTTTCCATGCAGTATAGACTTTTTTGTGGGCGCTATATATAAGATATTCTAGGTGAATTGGTATTTTTTACATATGATTATTAAATTCTTTACATATATTTTTACTTATTGTCTTTGTTCAAAATATCTTTGTATAGTTTGCAGGCATTTTCTATAAAATTAAAATTTGGCGCCGACATAAAAAAAATGGTGAGAAAACCTAAGATTATTTAATTTGATAATTGCACTATATAAGAGTTGTTAATTTCTTTTATATCTTTGAGTGCAATTTTTAACAACCAGTTTGTCAAATTTTTTTTTGCCTTTTAGTAACACTACAAATGCCAGAGAAATGTTTAATATAAGAAAAAATTTCGTTGAAAAAGACGCTCCTTAGAGAGAAAGACAGAGAAATGCTCTAAAATTTGTATAACAATATTTTTTTTTTATTTTTTGAGGTTTTAATGTTCTTACATTAAACATATTGTCAACAACATTCTGAAAATCAAAATATCTTACTTCTAACACAAGTTATGTGAAAATACTCCTTACATAAACCTACTGTAGGAATATTTTCAAGAGATCCTCCCTCTATAATATACTAAAAACCACATCGAAATATCTTTTTGTCAAAAGTTATGTGTGAACCAACATCAAAAAAATATTCCCAATATCGGTTGAAAAGAAAATGATCTAATTTTTGCTTAAATTGAAACTGACATTTTGCTAGTACTATAAAAAAGGTTATTGCGTAACACTATAATGAGATAACATAATCATATTAAGGTCCTTGGTTGCCTTTTTATGATTAACTCATGCAAGGGGTAATTTATTTTACATGGTAATAAATTTCGGCTCATTACCTTAAGATTATTAAAATAAACCAGAATATTCTTCCGCAATTTTAAAAATGCTTTGTAAAATAGAGTTTCGGGAAAAACATATAGTTTTTTGCTTTTTTCCTTAATTGCAACTCCTATTTCAAAGAATTGATATTAACTGCAATAAAATGAAGTCAAAGACAGTCATGTAACTAAATGTATAGAGTCCCAAAACCCGGATTCCCTGGCATTGTTTAATTTTAAAACCATCCTAAATTGACAGCAGAGGACTCAAACAGGCAAGAGCAACAATAAGTCAAGTGAATTTTAAACCTTAAAAATAAAAGTAAAAAAAATAATTTTGTTTCATTATTGAATCTGCAAAAATGGGGAATTTTATTTATTTTCGATATACAACCCATACATATTTATCGCAAGATTCTTATCCCTAATATCCCTATATAAAGGTTCATTTGTTGACATATGTAGTATAAATTATGACATTATTATAAGCAAAGAAAATCTGGAAGACTGAAAGATTTAGATTTCAAGGCAAATAGATCGGGTTAAACTCTTAAATCTTCTTAGTGAATCTGGATGTGTTTTTTAAAGTATAAATTTTGTACAACAATTTAAGATAATTAGCCGAAATTTATTACTATGTAAAATAAGTTAATTACTTCTCAACTGATTCAGTCATAAAAATAAGGGAACAAGGGTCTTAAAATGATTATGTTATCATATTATAGTATTATAGTTTTACGCAATGACCTTATATGTGTAACAACATATCAATTTCCAATTAAGCAAAAAGTTAGATTAATTTTCCTTTCAACCTATATATATATATATATATATATATATATATATATATATATATATATATATATATGTGTGTGTGTGTGTGTGTGTGTGTATACATTCATGTTGATTTTGACAAAAAGATATTTTGATGTCGTTTTTAGTACATGATAGGGTCAGTGTAGACATATTTCCGCAAGAGGTTTATGTCAGGAGGCTAAAAACTGTAAATCAGTATAATAAGAGCTTTTTCGCATTACTTTTTTGCTTTTATTGATGAATCGACATTACTTGCCGCAGAGCTCTGCGTTTTCTGTTTTATCCAATAGCTTTCTAATTTTATTTCCAAAATTGCTAAATAATAAATAATTAAAGAAGAAATTGCAAAATATGTATTAAAAATTCAAAAACAACACACAAAGTAAGTTTAAAAGATAATTTTTTACTCGGATTCTCTTAGTAGGATAATATATCTTCTTAATCTAGGTTTAGTAACGAAAGGGGTTAAAACTCCCTTGATATTAGGAGCGAGCTTATTAAAACCTTTAATAGCATTACTACCAAAACAGCGTTAAAGTAAGCGGTGCTATGTTTGGCAATGCCGAATAAATCTTCCTGATGTGAGTCACACATAAAAATGTTAGATCTCCAAGTCTGCTTTACTTAACGGTTTTAGTATTTAAAATTATGTGGCGGATTTATATTGCTATTGTTAGGTAACTACAGGTATTTGTTATCAAAAAATTTATATACCCGGTTAAATTCAAAGGATAAAATAACAATACAATTTATAATTGATAACGGCTAGAAAATCTTATCGAAACGTCGTATAAACAAACAAAAAAAGCAACGGTTCGACTGTCCTTCGGTTAATGAAACTACCCTTATTGTAGAAAATACAACATTTATTTATTAATTGATTTAAAATAACAGTATCAATTTAAGCCCCTACTGATCTTAACTTAGTACACACTTTCTTACATAGCTAGCTTGATTTTTCTGCTAAGTTCCAAGCGAGCTATAGCGCTAGACCTTTTAAAGGATTCTGCACCTTACTGGCTTCACACGTGTGCGTTGCTGACCTGGGCTTTTACATAGTTTCGATGCAGACAAAGTGACAGTTTGGAAAGTAAGACACGAAATTAGTAAATCTTCTATCAAAATTCATTTTTAATTTCAAAATATACCATTTAATTAGTTCTCTGTAAGACGTACTCGTAATTAATGGGCGATAAGTGGTTATGCTAAACTCATGTAAACAAAAGTAATCGCGCATTTCTCATTAGTTATCCTCAAATTTACTAGAGGCAACTCCATACATAATCTAGAGTAGATTTAATGCACGAATCCACATAACGAACTATCCAGTGACGTCATTTTCCATTAGTGCAGCAGCTATGGAGGCTATCAGAGCTCTCAGCATGCCATCCGGCAGCGAAACAGGCGTCGTTTTCGCAAACAGTAGTTGAACTGTAATTTATGTATATAAAGTTACAACCGTAAAATCTTTCTTTTTACCACATTTTACCAACTAACTTCCTTGTCTGTCAGTGTGCGGTTTGTCGATGAGCTAGAGGCTTGAAATTTTAAACGTAGCTCAGTACTAGATGATAATGTTATATTATGACCTTAGAACTGACCTTTAACTTATATTTCAAGGTCATCTCAAAGTAAACTTTACTTCACACTATCCGATCAACTTAAAATTTGGTTCACATATATAAACCGGATGAGAATGTACTATTATTTAAATTTACCTTGAACATATATTTCAAGGCCATTTCAAGATCCGATTATACGATCAAGCTTAAATTTGGTGTATATATATATATATATATATATATATATATATATATATATATATATATATATATATATATATATATATATATATATATATATATGTATATATATATGTGTATATATATATATATATATATATATATATATATATATATATATATATATATATATATATATATCATCACTTCCAATTATCCAGTTAGGCTGAAATTTGGTACATCTATATAAACCCGATGACAAAGCCATATTATAACCTTAAAAGTTTATTTTAAGGTCATTTCAGGGTCAACTTCACTATTAATGATCCAATTAAGTTCAAATTTGGTACACATAAATAAGCCCGATGAAAATGCAAAATATTATGTACCTTGAACTGATCTTGAACATATATATCAAGGTCAGTTTTGTTTTTTACCTCTTTTTGTTACCTCGCCTTCTTCTCTGCCTGTTTGTTCGGTACAAATTATGTCCTAATGAGTTGGAGACTTGAAACTTCAAACACATCTCAGAACAGGATCACAATACATTATTAACGCGCTTTCTTGTCGGTCTGTTTATTTAGTTGTCTGTTCAGTACAAATTTTTCAATCGATTTTTGTCTGTGTGGTACAAATTTAGCAATCGATTGTAAACCAAAAACTAAAAAGTAGGAAACAATTATTTAAATATTTTTTTATATACTGTGTTTTAAAACGGACTAAAAAATATAAAAGAATTTGTTATATTGTCTTGAAATTTGTCATTGTGAATTTTTAGTAGCTATGAAAATACTTGTAAAATTTAAAATGAAAAACTTGGGCTACAATTGATAATATCTGTTGTGATTTCTACCAACAACAGCTACTCTCTACACTTCTTACTATTATCTGTTGCATGCTCCCGTGTTCCTTGTTTTAAATCTTACATGTATTTTCATAGCTATTAAAAATTCACAATCACTAATTTTCGGGATAATGTGACATATTATTTTATGCTTTCTAGTCCTTTATAAAAACTAGGTAAATTAAAGAAAAATGTTTATTTAAATAACTATTGGCTTCTAAAACGGAAGAAGTTTTAAATTAAAATTTTATATATATTTTTCTATGGATGTACAGGGTGAGTCAACGATTGGATGAAGTAGGTTTGTGCCTTTTGGGTGAAATTAACAAAGAAACTATATTTATTGTTTGATACAGTTTATTTTTATGCAGATTTTAAAAATATTTAAGACTCTACAGGGTGAGCCAAAAAACTAGGACAGCATGAAGTTGTATTTTTTTAAATTGAACACCCTATATACGAATCGTATTTTCGATTTAGCTTATAATTTCAAATCTTTTTTATTAAGAGTTTACTATAACAAAACTTTATAGTTTCTGAGATAATTAAGTTTAAAGAAAAAAAGTCACATTTTCAAGCATCAATTCAATCCTAAATAACGTTTTCAATTTTGTGACAAGTATATTCAAATTTGGAATTTAGCAAGGCCAAGGACAAGTTAACATAATTTTTACCTAAATTTGCAATAAAAGCTACAGGGTGTTGAACACATCGGCTCAAATTTGAACAAGTTTAAATGAATAAATATCTTTTTTTTTAAATGGTACACCCTGTATATTTTCATGTTATTTAATAGAGTAATAGAAACCCTAAAAGTTTTGTTCAATATATCCTATACCCATTTATAATAGTTTTTGAGATATTTCAGTTTTTCTTATTTTCCATACTTTTTTACAGAAATAGTCTTCATTATCATAGTAGCCATGTAAAATAATAAAAAGAAACTACAGAAACAAACAGAATGTGGTTAAATATGATGAAATACATTATTCGTTATATTACAACGGCAATAGTTTAATTAAATATAATGTAAAAAAATTAACACAACAATAACGACAAGGCAAATACATATTTACTTTTATACTAAATTGAAACAAAAAAATTACCTATTAAATACTGAGATTAATTATTTCTTTTTAATAAGTGTTCGAATAAACGACCCTCTTGTGCAATGCACAAATTTAGTCTTTTTTGCAGATTTTCTCGGACCCTGGACAAAATTAGTGGCGTTATTGTTCTACAGGTATCCCTAATCCTGTTTCGCATATCTTCCACTGTTGTTGGTGGATTAACATACACCTTATTTTTAATATAACCCCATAGGAAGAAATCTAATGGGGTGATGTCGCAAGACCTTGGTGGCCACTCAATGAAACCCCCACGTCCAATCCATTTTTGCGGATATCGTTGGTCCAAAAACGCACGAACTTCACGATGGTAATGCGGAGGCGCACCATCGTGCTGGAACCATATACTGTCGAGCTCATTCCTATCGAGACCTTGAAGTAGTTGGGGTAGTTCTTGTTGTAGAAAGTTCAGGTAACTATGGCCATTTAGTGGTTCATTAAAAAAGTGGGGTCCAATAATTCGATTATGATGAATACCATACCAAACATTTAATGACCAATGGTTTTGGTGTTGCACCTCTCTAATCCAAAATGGGTTTTCTGTGGCATAATAATGCATGTTGCGTCTATTTACAGCACCGTTACTTCTAAAAGTAGCTTCATCACTAAACATTACCTTGCATAATAAATTTGGATTTAATTGAATCTCCGCATTTATTGTGCGACAAAAGTTCACACGACTTTCAAAATCTTGTCCATGCAATTCTTGGTGTAATTCCATGTGATATAGATGATACCTATATTTCTTGGTAGTACGATTAGCGGTGGATTGTGATGTTTCACATAATGCTGCTAACTGACGGCTACCAATATAAGGATTTTCCTGAACATTTAACAATACTTGTAGTTCTTTTTCTTCATTAGTTACTGGTTTGTTGACCACTTTACGTTTTGGATAATCAACAGTACCAGAAGAATCAAATCTTTGCATTAAATTTTGAAAAGTATGGGTATTAGGCTGGCGTCGATCAGGATACTTCATTTTGTAAATTCTTTGAGCAAGAAGGCAATTTTTTTGGGCCTCTCCTATTGTATCAATCATATCTATTAACTCATTCTTTGGAAAATTCACTTTACAATATAAAATGAATGCAAAAAAAAACAAACTACACTACATAAAAACCAAAAGAAGCGATTGCGGTTATAAATTTGACACACAGAAAAATGTTCTTTTACATTGTTTTTGCCATGGCTACTATGATAATGAAGACTATTTCTGTAAAAAAGTATGGAAAATAAGAAAAACTGAAATATCTCAAAAACTATTATAAACAAAACTTTTAGGGTTTTTATTACTCTATTAAATAACATGAAAACATACAGGGTGTACCATTTAAAAAAAAAGATATTTATTCACTTAAACTTGTTCAAATTTGAGCCGATGTGTTCAACACCCTGTAGCTTTTATTGCAAATATTAGGTAAAAATTATGTTAACTTGTCCTTGGCCTTGCTAAATTCCAAATTTGAATATATTTGTCACAAAATTGAAAACGTTATTTAGGATTGAATTGATGCTTGAAAATGTGACTTTTTTTCTTTAAACTTAATTATCTCAGAAACTATAAAGTTTTGTTATAATAAACCCTTAATAAAAAAGATTTAAAATTATAAGCTAAATCGAAAATACGATTCGTATATAGGGTGTTCTATTTAAAAAATACAACTTTATGCTGTCCTAGTTTTTTGGCTCACCCTGTAGAGTCCTAAATATTTTTAAAATCTGCGGAAAAATAAACTGTATCAAACAATAAATATAGTTTCTTTGTTAATTTCGCCGAAAAGGCACAAACCTACTTCATCCAATCGTTGACTCACCCTATACACCGACTACTCTAGAACGGCTTCACCGATTTGAATAAAATTTTTTGCGTTATAGTTAAAAGGCTACTGCGGTTTATTTGAAGGTCATAGACAATGATGTTTCTTGCGAAGTAGTAGATATCGGTTGGATTTCCATTGTCTTTATTGTTGTTGAATATCACGACGTTTCGGCTAGTAGTTATCTCTAGCCGTTTTCAAGTGAAAACGGCTAGAGATAACTATGGAAATCCAACAGATATCTACTACTTCGCAAGCTACTGTGGTTGTCGCATATCATTTTGGAAGAAATTGGTTTATTAAAATCCTGAATTGCGTATGTAATACGGCGGTCCGATTTTTTGATTTTTTGATTTTTTTCCAGTATAGGGGCGGATCAGTATTTCCAATATGGGAAACTGAAAATTTTATATTTTCTGATTTTGTTCAAAATTGGTATTGGCTTTTTGGAGGTTAAATTACGAATTTGAAATTAATTTGAAAAATTCAATATGGCTGATTCAGTATAACGAATTAAAAATTTTATATCTCCCGATTTTATTGAAAGCTGGTACTGAAAGGTTTTTGAGACGATAAATTAAGATTTGATTAAGAGTTTGAAATAATTTTTATATAGCTAATCCAATACAGTGGACTGAAAATTTTCAAAATTACTATTAGTGTATTTTCCGAGTGGCAGGCTCTAAATCTAAAGTTAATTAATATGGCAGATATAATATGGGGTAATCCAAATTTTACATTTCTATGATTCTCCTCAAAATCAGTATCGGAGACGTAAAATACAACTTTAAAATTAGTTTTTCTGGATTATTTCAAAATAGGTATTGGGAGGTTTCAGAGGTGCTCATTAGTGATATAAAGTAAATTTCTTCAAATTCAATATGCCAGGTAAAATATGTCGAACAAAAAATTGGCATACTCCGAGTCCTGTCAAAATTAGTATTGGGGTAATTATTGGGGCCGTAGATGACCAATCTAAAATACATTTCTTAAAATTTAAGACAGAAGATATACTAGCACGGACTAAATTTTTGTTTAGTTCAAATTCATTTAAGGCTGGAACTTGGAGAATTCTCAGAATCAAAAAATATTTTGTTGTTCAATTTAGTGTGACGCGCAATAAACATCTCGCTTAATACGTAAAATTAATTCAAATAATTTATTGATATCGTGACGAATCGAAAAATTAAATAAAAAAAATTGAACGGTCTTCTAAAAAAGCGTTAAAAATTAATTAAAAAATAATATAAGTTTTTATGTGGAATAAAATATCGGCAGCGAATTGTTACTAAAGGGAATAAACAACTGCTAACACGAGATATAAACAAGCTATAGTGAGAAATTAATCACAAATAAATCAGTTTTAAAACCATTCGCACTCTCCTTTTGCTGATCACATTTATTTATGCAGTAACTTGACAGCAATTTCTGAAATTTTAATTCTATATAAAATTTTATATTGTTATTTTTCAATTTTTGGTGCTTTTTAAGAAGGAGGTTCAATATTTTTATAAAAATTGTATTTAAATAAATAATTTTCCGATGTAAAGAAACGTTTGTTTAGTATTGTAATGATAAAATAGATATTAGGTAAAAACTCAAATTACTGATATATATATATATTTAGTAATTAAAAGTTTATTAGAACAAATATAATATACATGCGATAGAGAAACTAATTAATATTTTACAAAAATTCAGTAGTGATGAAAATAAAGAAAATATGACTTGCTTCAGAAACATTAAAAATTATTAAAATTTTACTTTGAAATTAATGACTTAATTGATTTTGCAATCTCAAATTCATCAAACATTCCAGCAAATCTATCAAAAATTCGCAATTTGTAAAAATAAAATTATGGTCACTTACACTATATAAACAAAGAAAGAGTTATTCAAAATCAATTTCAATATTTAATTCATAATTTTTTAGAATCATTATTAACAATCACAGTTTATGGACACTATTAATTTATTTTTCCGGCAAATATAAAATTTGAATGTATCCTATTTAGTTCAGTAGTCCTTATATTTATCTTTATCTATTATGGTGTTGTGCTCGCTATGTATCTCCACTTATCTATGTCTAATGCAGATCCTATGTTTTCCTTAAGCGGACTCCAGTAAATTCCAAGACTTGATTAATCCAGCGTTCGGGAACACGCCCCCGAAGTCTCACGCCTTCGAACATTCTTTAGACAATATATTTTTTAAGAATGTCGTTTTTTTTGTTAACGACTTGTCTAAAATATTTGATGAAATATAGAATTTTTCCAGAAAGAATCCTCAACAGAACCTCTAGAGTATATACGAGTATCGGTGACCTCACTGTCTTAGATACAAAATATTCCGTTGGAAAAACAAGCGCAGTGACAAAACTTTTTTTGTATTTTTAATATGTTGGTCTTTCTATTTGTAATAATTTGGATGTGGTTGTCTTGGCGAGTGCAGTGTCGGGTACATTGTAAATTACCTGCTATGACCAAAACTAAATTTAAAAATTATGTAATGTTTTGAAACTGTTCGTTCCAAGTCATTCTTCTTTTTAAAATTTAAAATATCAACCATTCCAGAACCATCCGCCACTGGAATAATATACTCGCCAACCATCGGACTTCGACGTGGATTTACAGAATTTATAACGGATTCCCCAGAGGTGCATTATTTATGTCCCTCTGGGGTAGCTTGACGCGATTCCGTGCCAATCAATGGCGGCGGGCGCCGCATCCCCGATCTCCCCGCAACCACGAGGGGCTTAAATGGGGATAAATTATCGTTTTGCCGCCGTTAGGGATGCCCCCGGGGCAGATCAAACGGCTATACAATGTCCTGTTTTGTGTTAACTAGGCCAAATTAGGCTTTGATAGAGATTTACTTGAACTTTTATATTTTTAGTCAAATTGCATCAATGATTAAACATTTCTTATATATTGAGTTAAATAAACAGCAAGTCCTTAAGATAGCAATTATATAAATGAATCAATACAAAATTTAATTGTAATATCGTAATTCCGAAGTGGGGATTTCATATTGGCATAATATGATAGTTATGTGATCATTATGCATATAATGTGATATACTGTAATAACGCTATTTACGAAGAAATAAAAAAATCATTGTGAATGGCAAAGTTATTGAATTTTTTACGCCTCAATAGGAAGAATAAAAAACGACATAACAAATCTAAAAATATCAGCTAATTACGGTTGTTTAAAACTCACACTTTTCTAAATTTTATCAAACAATTGGGATGTTGACTGTATTCAAATAAAAATATAATTTTGCCCCGAAACTATAGTTTCCACAATAGAAATCCAAATTTTTCTTTATTTTTACGGAATTTTATATTTATTTAATAATAAAAATGTTGTTAAATCTCCTTCGAGTTCCGTGAAAAAGAACACCAATCAAAGTGAATGATGTCACTTCATACTAACATCATCACTGACACTCTGTCCTGATACGGTTATTCTCTTGAGTCATTATTACTTTCAGTTCTATCACTTGAAGTAATCATGATCACTTCCATCTAATGACAAGTAAATGCATATTCCAAAGTACATGGTTATCCGTTTCACTGTTTTCACTTTGATTATTTGATAATTTCTTTAAAGAATACAGCCAACGTCATCGCTGTCACGAACTTGACATATAAATTTTTTGGTTTTATGTCACATTCGTGATCGCGCTCAAGGGCTACGTTGCCTAGTTCATACTTTATAGTCATTTTCATGTAATTTCTTCCTTTAAAAATGATTCTAAGAAATTTTCTTATGAAGAAAAGTGGATTTATTAGGGCAAATAGTTCGAATTTGCCGAGAATTGATTGTCTTATAGTGGCCAATTTCTTCGTAACAAACAGTAACTTCTATGTAAGTAATTTATCAAGAATTGTTATTTTCGCAATCGATAATGAATACATAATAGTAATAATCGGTTTTAATATGCTCAAAACTAAAATAAAATGAGTGGTGCCGGACTAGCTGAAGCAACATTTTCCAAACGTGGATCATGAGTAAATAACTTTTCAGGTGTTTTAATTGTAGTACTTGTACACTGAGGCATCGCACAACATTTAAAATAAATTAGAACTCATTTAAATCAAAAAAATTACGAAAAAAATCTCTTTGTCAGTTTACCAGTGTGATGGCACATAGGTCAAATGACAAGTACTGGCGTTTTGGAGAAAAATTTGAAACGGAATTTGAAATTTATGATTTTTAAAGTACTAGTTGTATTAAAAATTTTTTTTAAATATTTTTGGCTATATTAGGTACTTATGCATGGTTTTAAACACTTTCCCAAAAATAGTCAACATCCCAAATATTTTAAAATATTGGGATCAGACGTTTTCGAGATACGACATAAAAAACAGAAATATTTTACTGCCCTAAAACTTTAAGAGTATCGTAGGGTTAAAGTGTAACTAAAAACGATGGTAAACGTTGTAATACGGAAGTAATTCTACTCTATTGTTTTGATGCAGAATTAGAATTTACATATCGGAATTGAAAAGGCGGAAAACCACAAGATAATATATTCTTGAAACTCAGTTTCAAATATGACTAGATATAATTATTTGCACTACATCGAAAAAGTTAAGTTTTGATATTTCGTTTTTATGAAACCTCCTAATAATGCCAAATATTTATATTTTTATGCAGCTTTCAAAACTTTGAATTGTTTTCTGTATAATTTCAAATTGCCTCTTGTGACTTTTTGGCTATCCCAGCATCGATACGAATATATCAAAAACTTATGAACTGAATATCATAACAGTATATATTTTTGATCCAGCATCAATACGAATATATCAAAAACTTATGAACTGAATATCATAACAATATATATTTTTGATACCGGAATTATGTAGGTTATATGATACCTACGCATTTGGGTAATAGAAAAGAAAAGAAAGTGATTCTGATATTTTTAAATTTGTTATCTATAATCCATATACTATAACTAATTCAATAGGTTACCAAAACGTTGTAGCACATAATTAACAAAGATGTTTCGGTTATATCAGATTGACAAGGGCTGATTTAGAATACCTATAATTAAGTGATAAAATGCATATAAAATTCAGGATTAGTTAAAAGTAATATTGAGGTAAAATAAAAAATTTCCCGGTTATTTCATTCTTTTCACAGAAACATATTAAAGTGAAAAATAAAGCTTATTTAGACAAGAACTGATCTAACAATAAACTCGGCTAATGTGTCTAGATATGCAGGAATTCCGATATGTATTTGGAACTTGCTCAGAGTGGTATTATATAATAGAAGCTTACGCGCAAAAACTTTTTTAAGAATCGTAATGTAAAATGAGTGATAACATGGGGTTAGATTATCTAATTTTTTTTAGTTGTAACGGCAATAAAATATCGTTAAAATATCAATTCTACATTCTAGTGATGTTGGTCCTCCTTTTCCATTTTACGAAAATCTCAAAAAAAATTGCAAATACTGCTCTCTAATAATAATATATCGAAATTTGTTATTCGTAGATAATTGATATTTTTAATAAGAAGTATTTTGAAAAGTTCGGTACCCCTTTAAAACCTGATAAAAACATAGTTTCGAAGGCATAGTTTCTCTCGTAGTCTACTTTGGATTAAGGATATAAGCAATCAAAAACTCTGCCTACTTCTGCAGTGCCATGATTATTCGAGGTATAGATACAAGATGTAACAGAAATCATAGACAGTGAAAACGACAAACCGTAGATAGTAAAAAATGAAATTTTTACATCTATAGAGACTGAAACCTAAGGTTCTCATATATACAGTTGAACGAAATGAAAGATGTGGCCCAATAACAAATATCCTTAAATATATTATCCGCATTATTTTCTTAGCTCTCACAACACTTGAATTTATTTTTGATATCGGTTTAATAATTTGCCATTTTGATACATCGAGATGCATAACAATCCATAACTAAGTGTAGGCAATGAGGTTTGAAGGCAAATTTTTCGATAGATGTATCCTTGCTTTGCCTAGGAATAGGCTAAAGGTTCTAAAAATGAGAATCTTTTTTTTAAAGAGATATTGTTAATTGTTTCGCTTAAATTATATTGTAAACTACTTTAGAATTTAGGAATTGTAAATTTATTATGCCTTACATGGCAATTGAGATTTCCAGGTAAACTATTTTTGGAATACTATATTTTATAGATTATTTTTTTTTTATGTTTTTTACTCAAGCACTTTTATGCATTATGAATTGTTTTCTAACAGCCGCAAAATCAAATAATAACACATGAATAGCTAAATTGGTAAAATTATCGATAAACACAACTTCAATTAATAATGAAATAAATAATTTATTTGTCGTTAAACATAACCTATCAGCCTTATAAATAGAACGTTACTCATTATGTTACAACATTCATTAAATTGTCAACAGACACGTGCAAACAACCTATGATATTATTAAGGGGTGAAAACGTGCCGCTCGTGTGGGATAAACTACCCTCTAACTTTTCCGACTAACACTAGCTGGTAGCGCTTAAAAAGCTTTAATTAATATAAGCAAATATTTCGTAATTGTGCAATTTATCTTCTCTAAAATACAATTATGTTTTCGGAATTCTCTGGAATTTGGAATGAAAGTTAACAGTAAATTTATTAAGGGAACCTTCCTGTCCACGATTAACTGGGCTGTAGAAGGGTTGACAAAAATATTGTAATTTCGCTAGTTTAGAGTGAAAAATAACACGCTTGAAGTAATTAGGGAAACTAAGAACATACCTTTCTCTAAAGCTTTAACAATATTTTTTATAACACAGTTAAGTATACAAAAGTAACAAACAAAAACTCAATAGTTTATAAAAGATATGATCGTATTAATATACCCTAAATATTTTCCAGTATCAATATTCTAAAATCAATTCCATACCTTGACAGCTGAAAGTAAAATATGAACACTGATGTCGCAGTTTCCTATTCTTTAACTAAAAAAGTCAATTTTCAGTTTAATGGAGAGTTAAAAATTCCGATATTCAGTATACGTTTTAAAGGAAAAAATTAATAATACGCAACTGATTGTACTCACAAATTTAAAAAATAATAACTGATGCTCTAGTATGACCCATAGATTTAATAAATACTAGATTGAGGATTTCCCATGCGGGTGGTCTCTATAGGGCGACAGAGGATATTGTAAACCTAGGCCCCTTGCAACGGATTATAATTGAATTATTTGGCAAATTTCCGAAAATCAGAACGTAGATAGCTTGGTTTACACAATATACTATAAAAGTTTGGTGTTTTGTTCTCGATCATCGGCAATGGACTCATCGGCAATGGACTCATCAGTGAGTTTCGCCGATGCCTTTCTCAGGCACCCTTGTCGTGCTTTCTGTTTTTCGGAACTTATATTTGAATCTACTTGGCGACGGAATTTATCGGTGAGATGTAATCTTACAACACCACTTCCGCCCAGGCAACTGCTTTGTGTGGAATTGGGTATTTGCATCTTAATCTCGGATTACATGGAAAGTCCAATGCCCGAGAAACCGCTTGAAGGTGACCCCTTTAGTGGCTGTTATTGTGAGTATCAGTGTTAGAAACAACAATCGAATGCTAGCAAGCTTCTTACTGCTGCACCAGTCCTCACCAAAGATGCCATTATTGTAAACGTACGCCCCGTGTTACGAGTTACAATTGAATTATTGCGTAAATTTTCGAAAGCCAGGTCACGGACAGCTTGGACTACACAACTGACCACTAAAAATTTGGTGTTTCGTCTTCGATCAGCGGCGATAAACTCACCAGTGGGTTTCACCGGTGCTTTTTCCAGACATCCTTGTCGTGCTTCCTATTATTTGGAACTTATATTTGAATCTAACTGGCGACGGAATTTTTCAATGAGATGTAATCTTACAACAAAGAGGAAGAGTGAAAGCAGCAATCTCCCTTCTTTCTAATGGGTGGAGCATAGACTACGTAGTCTCCAAACGAATATAACTACTCAAATTTCCCTACGTGGGCAGATTTTATATAACAAAAATATGATTTTTAAACGATACGATGGTTTAGCTCGGCCACAGAATTTTTGGTTCTTGAGTGAACGTTCGAGTTCGATTCTGCGAGAGTAAGGTTTCTTTTTCTATTATTATTTTTTGTGTCAATATTTAACGATACACATTTTCTTTTATGCTTTATATCTGTAGATATTTATTTATAATATTTAATAAATAGACAAAATGTCATTCCTCTAGAATAATTCGCAATTTATGAGAAAAAAAATTATAAAAAATTAAGGGCTAAAGAACACTATAAAAAATTAGGTAAATAAATAAATAAGCAAACCAGTACATATATATATATATATATATATATATATATATATATATATATATATATATATATATATATATATATAGGAAGTATCCTTTCTTAAACCTTTAAATATGTTATTTTCTTGGGTATGTGGATCATTTTTGTATTAAAATTTAGTTTTAATATAAAAATAACCATATATATATATATATATATATATATATATATATATGTTTGTTAAATTATTTTTTTATAAAATATTTTTTTTTCATAAATTGCAAATTATTTAGGAGGAATAAGATCTTGCCTATATACTTAGCCACAACTATAAAGCATAAAAGAAAATGTTTATAATTAGATATTTAAAAAATAATAAAAATGAAAGCTTACACACGAAAAATCGGATCTTTGACGTTCGCTCACACCCATATTTGTATATGTATATGTACATATATATATATATATATATATATATATATATATATATATATATATATATATATATATATATATATATATATATATATAATTTTTTTTTCTTACACGATTTGATCTTTGTTCTGTTTTGAAGAAAATTAATCAAAAAATCTGACGCCGAGTTGGGCCATCATATCGGTTAAGAGTTTATTGCTGTTGAATAAACTCTTCCTCAGGGAGGAGGAATTTAAGAAGTTATATCCGCTTAGAGACCAGGTGGTCTATGTTCCGACCATTAGAAAGAAAGGAGATTGCTGCTTTTACTCTCTTTAATCTCTCGCACTGTGTGAACGGCCATCATTGGGAATCCTTGATCTAGTATTTGTTAAATCTATGGTGTAAGCAGCATACAATTATGTTTGAAATGTGATTTCCAATTGTTGCATTATAAAAAAGTAGGTATTTGCGAATGTCTATATAGATGTTACATTCAAAGTTTGGCAGATTTTGAGGAAGTTTTCGCAGGTAGTTACAGAGAAGGTTTGTGAATCTAAATCAAATAGGCGGAGGGGTCGTGGGCGAGGACACAAAAACAAGTTAAACATAAAATAATTTCTGGAATGAACGACTAAAGGTTTCACAGGTAACAGGGATGAACGTTTATAATATAACGTTCATAGTTTCAAAAATGTCATAGGAATTATTTTTTTTCCAAATAATAAAAAAGACAAGCGACGTAAATGTAAATTTAGTGCAACGGTTAAGGGTCGGATATATTTAACTGTAAACTTACTAAAGTATCAATATGAACTTAACATAATCTGATATGAATAAGACATTCGCATAATATCAAAAGCAATAAATTTCAATGGATGGTTAGACAGCTCGGATCAGGTGAACATTCGATGTTCAGTAGCACAAATTTGTTCAAGACTGAGCTGAACTAAGGTGGAAGAATACAAGTTTTATCTTGTATATCCAAATATAATTACTGACTTCCAAAAATAACGCAAAGTAGTCCATAAATAACGTACATTTTGTGGAAAATTTAAAACTTTTTCGATTCCTGTAAATTACGTCATTTGCACATACCCAAATTAAATTGGAACAGTGGACTTCGGATAATATTCTTGACGTATCCGAATAGGTATGAAGATTTAGTGGAGGGTAAAATATTGATACTCTTAAGTTCCGCTCGTTTGTCATACAAAAACGATATAATTATTGAACACGTAGTTCATTTTTGACTCTAAGAAAAAAACCAATATCTGTGCCATTTTGAGCAATACATATATATATATATATATATATATATATATATATATATATATATATATATATATATATATATATATATTCTTTGTTTTCTTTTACTAAAAGACAATTTGATTCTCCAGGTTATTATGTATCAAACTTTAGGATTTTTGATCCATATATCGAGGATAAAAAACAATACTTTTCAACATCAGCATAAATTACCAGGATGTAATTTGACATGAATTTTTTATTAAATAAGATCATCACACCAATCCGCCTATCCCATAAAAAATACAGTTAATACCATTATTAGTTCTATAAACGGAAAAGTCATTACCTTCAGACCCTTCGGTAAAATAAATTAGCTAGAATCAGTCCGTCCCCCTATTAGGACAGGGAAATGACCCGAATGCTTCAGATTTTTTGACTATAAAGAGGGTGACTTAATATACCCTGGACATTTTGAAGTTATGTTATAATAAAAATTCGGTCCATTTGAAAATAATACTAAAAGGAAGTGATTTGAATTTTTCCCTTTCATACCTTAAACAGTAACTGTATTTTCTTAGTGAACTTAGTTTCGAAATACTACTAACCAACCCGGCTACCAGAAATTTTGTCGCTTATAGATTTAAGCTATGTATTGCACTTTGTTTCCATGAAAAATCAACTTGTGCAAAGAAATAATTATTAATACTATTTCTATAGTTTTGCGGTGAAATGTCAAAGAAAATCTTTTGTATTTTGTCGGAGAAGAGGTTTTGGTATTTTTTTTCTTCTTTGACGATTTGAATACCTATACACTCTTATCTGAGTTTTCTAAAAGTTTAGAAAACTTTCGATGTACTCCCTAAAAAGACATCAAAATTGCATTATTTCTATATGGCCAAACAGAGTTTCATCATAAACAAAGAACAAAAAGAGTGAAGTAAGGAGTGCTATATTATCCGATAAAAAAGAAGAAAGACCTTGCTTATACCGGCAATCTTAGTTTTTCGAAATGAGTTGTACGTTATTTATTTGTAGTATTTCTATGACAAGCTTTTAAATACTTTGAGAACAATAGCTTTTGGCAAAATGCCCAAAAAAAAAAGTTGTGCGTAGGAAATTACAAGGGTAATTAAAAACAAATTATTAGTTATTTTAACAAGTTACCGTTTTCCTCCCTCAGGCAGTTAAAGGAAATATATACAGATAGTTTATTTCCTGCAAATAAAACTCTGGTCCTCTCTCCATACCGGACTCTACTACATAATGGTCTTATCAGTGTAGCTGTAACGATCCAAGAGCAACATTCATAGGGAACATGTCTATATAAAATATATCCCATCATGGCTACAAGTTATTTGAAGCCGATCACCTCTGCTAATCCAAGCAGCTTCGTTGATTGAATTTGCCTAATGACTTCAGATGAAATGTATCTGCCTCAGTCCGTTCAGTACAGGAAACATGGTAATCTTGACGCACCTTATTCCAGGAGATTCCCTCAGTGATTGGGAGAACCCACATCATTAGTCCTCTCAGGTCCCCGATATCGTGACCAGGGAACAGAATGAACAGGTCATCGGCATAGACTTGTCTATACAAACCAGTTTCGCCTAATTCACCCAGCCGACTGTCCACTACAAGACTCCACAACAGAGGTGATATAACTCTTCCCTTTGGACAACCTTTGCTTGACAGTGCTTTAATAGTTATATTGTCAAGTTCAGCATATATTAGTCTCTGAGTTAACATTGCTCTGATCTATATGACTACTGTTAGCTCAGGGCCTCGTCGTTGTAGAACGTTGCATATCAATTCGTGAGATATCCAATGCCCCTCGATATCTTCGGAAGTACCTAAGGCGGGTTGATCATTCGACAGTGCGTTTTCGACTATTATAACGACATCTATGATACAACGAAGTAGTGGGAAGCTTTTCATTACGTTCTGCAAATGTGCATAAACAGAGGGCCAGAGTTGTATTTAAAGAAAATCAACTATCTCTATATTTTTTATTTAACTGGCTCAAGGAAAAGAATGGTAAATTGTTAAAATTTTAATTTTTAAATTATTACTTACTAATTTTCTGATATATTCAACAATAGTTGAAGTTCATTTCTGTTAATCTAATTTTTATTCCCATTAATTACTTTAAAAAATTGTAAATTTTTTCATTTTTATATGCAAGGTAGCCACAAGTCTTAAGGTACGTCGTTCAAGTTTTAACTTCTTGCGTTAATCATCAGTAAAAACTATTTTTAGTTCTCTCTTTTGAGAGAACAAACCAAACATAAATATTTGGTTGAAAATGACAAAATATGAAGTCTAATGGGGATAGCCGACAAAGAAAATTTTACCATAATGAGATCTAGCAATTATTTACACCTGACAGAACTGTATAAAATATAACAAGAAAAACGTACTTTTAATTTAAATCTGATCCTGGCATGAAGTTTATTCCGTCTATTCAGAGCATTTTTCGATTTCGTGTTTCTCTAATCAGCAACTGAAAATTTTAACGATGTACTTAAAAACATCAAAGTAAAGCAAACCGCATAAAATTGTTACTTTGCCATATCTCTTTTTAAAAATTTCTGTGAATATAGTTTAAACTTTTACCAAACGTATAATTAGTGTTTAATTGAATTAATTACAAATCTTTAATTTAAAAGCTCTTCCGAAATTTAGTTTCCTAAGTATATACCAAAATTACGTTGCAACAGATTTAAAAACTTTGAAAATTGAATGTCTATTAAATAACGAGATGAAAACCTACCGAATAAACAAATTTTGGCAAAAGTGTCAATGGATGCCAAAAGACTCATGGTTCAAAGATATAGATCACTGAAGGTGCACTATTTGTGTTTGAAAGCGAGCACGTATGTTACTACAATCTATCTTTATGCCCGTAAAAATGACTTCCGCCGATGTTGTACAGAAGATTGAGGACAAGGTTTTTCATGTTCAGTGATAAACTTGACCTCGCCCTCAAGATCAATGGTCAAGATCCGCTCATGGCTAAAAAGGGATTGCATGATAACTAATCATTTTAATGTCCGGAACAATGATGTCTGCTGAGGTTAAAAAGTTAGTCAAACAAAAGATTTTTATCTTTATCGTCACTGACGGATTTTACTTCTTGCTCAAAGTCTAAGTTCAAGGTCGGCTGGAGGTTAAATGTGATTTATATGGATATTTATATTTTTTAATCTGAAAATTTGAAAATCAGAATGTTTTGACTTTAGATATGATCTTGTCCTTGGCAGTCAGACTGAGGGGGTTAGTAATGATTAATTAACGGTTCTAAAACGTGAAGCTTGCCCAAAAATGCCATTAAGATCGCCAACTGCTAATGTTTTTCAAGCCAGAGTTGAAATAGATCTGAAAAGAAATGGCCAGTGGAGACGATTACATCATCATGACATTCCAGACTGCCCTTTTTTGTCTTGGAATATCTAAGGAATTCAACAGTAGAAATTTATTAGGTTAATCCTTCCTCATCTTATAGACAATATAAACTCCTGAAAGGAAATGAAGAGTTTCCACTCGATATGCAAATTAATGAACGGGGCTTTCTGAAAATCAGTGCCTTTGTCCAGATTTAGAAATGCAACGAAACTACAAATATTTGTTGTCCAAAATAATTTTCATAGAAAGGGTCTCTATAATGGTAATCATGTTACTGATCATGAACTAATTACCCGTATTTATTGCACATGTCTATCTGGAACCATAACTTCAAACATATGCTTCCATGTCACCTGTATTATATGGTTTTTAGGCTATGCGCGTAATCAACATATTATAACTACCTGGAAGACTCCCTGCTAAATACAATTGTAGATATTCGCAATAAAGTACAACAAGAAGCTGAAGAAAATATTAAAATTTAGGTGCTAGATAAAAAAATAATATCTATAGATGGAGTATATGCGTATAGTTCTATAAGGTCAAACACTCGATATATATTTAACCTTTCTTTATCTGACTGAGCGTCTCTAATGGGATATTCTAAAACCGTTAATTCATCATTATTAATTCCACAATCTGACTGATAAGGATAGGGTCATATCAAAACCAAAAAATTCTAATTCCCATATTTTCAAATTAAAAAATATAAGTAATCATTCAAATCAGATTTGACCTTGAACCGACCTTAAACTTTGATCTTGAGCGAGAGATAAAATCCGTCAATAAAGATAAAGATAAAGATAAAGATAAAAATTTTTGGTTCGATCATCTTTTTAACCTCGGACGACATCATTGTTCCGGACATCTAAAGGATTAATTAGTTACCATTCAATCACAACTTGACCTTGAACCGACCTTGATCTTTGGCCTTAAGGGCAAGGTCAAGTTTATCACCGAAAATGAAAACGTCGTCCTCGATCTTTTGTACAACATCGGCAGATGTCATTCTTATTGTCATAAAGAAAGGCTGCAGTAACATATATTCAGACTTCCAAACAAATTGTGCATCTATATCTTTGAACTATGAGTTTTTGTACTTAACGACCATTGACACTTTTGATCTACTAACCAAGGATTACCAGAACCAGGCGGTTTCAAAGAGTTTGACCGAAAGCCATTTCCCATAAAATTTATGTCTAGTCCTTGACTCATCGCAAGATTGCATTTTAGTTTATTGTATTTTAATTACCAATGCCTTCTTCTACGTTGATGAGTATCCATGTGCGAAAAAAAAATGATAATATTATGAATGACTAAGGCAAACCATTACTCCAGCTTAAATATGACGAAGTATGAAAACCATTAATTTGCTGAGAAACATGATTGCAGGATTTCAAAGCTATAATTAAATATTTCTGAAGAAAATCGAGCTGCATATATAGGCCTATAAATCGCTCGCCGATTATATCACCTCAAACGTTAATTTTTTGTGAAAGGTGTCATGTGATTCAGTTAGACTGTGCAGTTAATTTTTAAGAGGCCCTGTAGTGTAATGTTCAAATTATTAACATTGCATAATCGAGGCTCCGGGTTCGAATTCCGCCAGCCTCTTTTATTGGGGTGGGGTGGGGAGGTACATCACAGGTGTAAAGAAAAGATTAAAATTACCCCCAGCCAATTTGCATATATTGGCAATACAGTATGAAAAGTGAAAGCGAGTTGACAGAATTAATTTAATATAGCCTAATCCCATGCTACCAAAATCAGCGGGAGGGGAGAGATAGCGAGATCTACGTTCCTAATGCAGCAAACAGACGAGTCTATTTTGAATTTGAAGTTTTTCGGGGGAGCGATTGTCCCCCCCCCCCTTCTATTGGATGCATCCTTGGCTACGAGTCATATTGTTCTATGTGTTAAAAAAATTAAGTGTCAGATTTTTCCTTTAAACTTTGCTGTAAATAGTTTTCCTAATATGTGATTCAAGTAATTTATACTCATTTTAGAAATGATACTATATATTGCTAAAGTAACAAATCGGCTATAAATTTTTAATGTTTAACTAGGTACTGAAGAATTAATAAACGAACATATTATTGTTAAAGAAATGACCCAAGTGCTAAATCAACCAGTCTAAAACAGCACTGTAAATTTGTCTAGCATAGTGGAACGAGTTTTAGATATCTTCCTACATAAAACTCTCTTAAAGTACCATAAACACATTAACTTATCAATACAATGTAATATTTCCGAGTTAAACCACTGCTTAAAATGAACATAAATTACACAGGTTTACAAAAAAAAAAGTGGATGCCTATTTGACCAGATCATTTTATGCTTATGGAATTACACGCCCTGAATCCAAATCAGAGGTCCGATAGCCTCTATTACATCAGGTTCAAGGTCATTTCAAGGTCAAATGGAGTAAAGTTCTTTAAATGCATGTGAAGAAGAAGATACGTACGTTTTTGAGGTCGCTGAATCCGAATTCATAGTTTGTTTAATCCCCCAAGTTCAACCAGAGGTCATTTCAAGGTCAAATTGAGAAAAATCCATTAAATAAATCTGAAAAAAAATAGGTTTTTAGAGTCGCTGAATCCAAATTCGTGGTTTGTTTAATACCCCAAGGTCAGCCAGAGGTAATTTCAGGGTCATTTCAAGGTCAAATTGAGAAAAATTCACTAAATAAATCTGGAAAAGGAATATGTAGTTTTTTGGGGTCGCTGAATCTAAATTCGTAGTCTGTTTAATCCCCTAAGGTCAGCCAGCGGTCACTTCAAGATCATTTCAAGGTCAAATTGAGAAAAATCTACTAAATAGATCTGTAAAAGAAGATAGGTAGACTTTTGATGGCACTAAGTCTGAATTCGTGGTTGGTTTAATAACTTAATCAGAGGTCATTTGAAGGACGTTTCAAGGTTAAATTGAAAAAATCCACTAAATAAATCTGTAAAACAAGAGAACCCACGAGCAGCTACATAAATATCTGTTACATAGCAGACAGGTAGGCGAATCAAGTTTTCGAGCTTAAACTGAAGTGCACAAAACCTTGTACCCCACGCACAGCTGGATTGATGTCCATTACACAGCAAATATGCAAGCGGAGTTAGTTATTATGAAATAGTAATCCAAAATACAAGCTCTCAAACTCATATAACCCATACACAGCTAGATTGATATCCATTACACAGCAGACAGGGAAGAGGATCGAGTTTTTAAGGCGAAACCTAAGCTGCCAAAACCAGACACTCTAAGTGCAGCTAGATTGATTGCCACTATACAGCAGACAGGCGACCGGACCAAATTTTCATAAATATGCCAAAACGTAAGCTCTCATAACCACGTATCCTACCCGCAGCGAGATCAATCCCTGTTACGCAGCAGATACAGGCGAAAGCAAGAATTTATGAGTGCATGAAAAATCCAATCTCTCCGAAAACCATATACACCAGGCACAGCATGTATGAGAGTTTGGGGTTTGTGTTATACACTTATAGAAACTCGCTTTACTAGCCTAGCTGTTATGTAACGGGTATCGATCGAGCTACGCCAGGGTTATATTGTTTTAGAAAGTTAGGTTTCGCCTTAAAAACTCGCTCCGTTCACGTGTCTGCATGGAGTATGTAGTTTTGGGAGCTTGTGTTTCGGCTCAAAAACTCGATCTGAAATGACCTTGAAATGACTTCTGGCTAATCTTGAGGTATTAAACAAACCCATAATTCAGATTTAGCGCTCCCAAAAGTCTATATATCTTTTTTTACAGATTTATTTGGTAGAAAGATTAACTAACTACACCCTTGATGAAAGTGGCAAAAGTGGAGTGTTTGATACATTTCTAGGCAGACTTGATTTTTTTTACAAAACCGGTTTTTAATGTAACAGTGACAAAAACGTTTAGCTTTTATTTTATATGTATTTGTTAAAGAGACTACTTGATGGAAATAAGGAATTAATTTATGGTGAGTATTAGCTTGGTTGTTGGTATTTTGGTAAAATTATTTATTGTTTTGTTTATAAAATAAGAAAACTGTAACACGACTTTCAAATCCTATTTTAAATTAAAATAGCTACTCCATATCTGCGGTTTGGATAATTTCTGTTAGTGCAATATAACCATTTTTGTTTGTCAGTTCTCCTTTCTCTTTCCATCCAGCATCAGTAATACCTAATGTGTTGATATTTAACCAATCCATTTCTTGCTCGGTGTTTTATAATTCTCCAAACCGCTACAAGCTGCTTGACTTCCAGATGACAATTTTAAGTTCTTCAAAACTCCTTTTCTCCTTGATTTTCAGGGATTTCGCTAGACAACGATATGTATTTGACGTTAAATGATAAGTTAGTTTCAAATATCGACTACAGAATCTCAAATGCAGTTCAGAATATATTAAGAGATATCCCTCCTTCCCCCCGCATTAAGGGATCAGATCAGTTTTTGCTTGTAAAGATAATTTTAACACAACAATAACATTGTTATTAGGCAAGTCACATAAAATTACAAATGTAATTATAGATAACATCAAATAAAATTACTATTTCACCAAATAATATATAATGATTCGATTGTTGTGATTTTACAAAGCGCGAAATACCGGCAGTGAGCATAGTTAAGTTTTATTGAAGCGCGAGTGATTTAATATAAATTCGGTTTTGTCAGCTCTACGAGGGTACAAATAACCATTTAATTCATAATTTAGATTGGAAAACTGGGTTTTAGTGCACCTAAACCGATTGCAATTTGGCCTGCATTGTTTTTGCCCTATCAATTATATTATTTTAAATGCGTCGTTCACTCGCTTTACGTTTATTCTGCCGCATAAAGCTCTAATCCCCGATAAATTTCCTATGCTTAGCAAAATGAAATTGAGTTTAATGCATTGGTAGTAAATTGTTGCCTAGTAAGTTTTTAATCCTATGAAAAGATTACTATTGCATAGCAATATTTTTTATATAGAGGTTTTATGTTATAACCAATTCTTTGACTACGTAAAATATTGTTAATATATATATATATATATATATATATATATATATATATATATATATATATATATATATATATATATACACTAATTTATAACAAACTTTTTTTGTGATTATATACACTAGTAAAGATAATATTACACTATCCATTTATGTAGTTGGTGAAGATATTTTTTGGCTTTTATTGATAGACTATAGGCGCTGACTTAGTTTTTAACCCAAAATGCCGAGTGGATGGAAATTATCGCATGGAGAGTTTAAAACCAAACGCGTTTTTATCGAATCCATCCGATTCATAAATTCCTGTTTCAATCATTTACAAGAAAATAAAGAAATTATATTGAAAAAGAAGAAATGCCAGCTGATTTCTTTAAAGATAGCACAACTGTAAATTACTTCGGGTAATTAGGTGTACCCAGTTATTTTGGGAAAAATACAAAAAAGTCAACTTTTTTCTTCATTGTAAGAGTGAAAAAGTATTAATTTTGATCCGATTTCCATATACTTATTTTTTAACTTTTCCGTTTTAAAAAATGATAGGTTAAATGTTAACACAAAGAAAAGAAGAAATCAACCATTGACGTACTCGTTATTTCATTCTATTCCGTCTTTAACGTACAAAAACATTTTCCATCCGATGTATGTTGAAATGTTGCATCTGATTGAAACTTTATTCAGAACCGTTTATTATAAAAATTTCAAGAGATAACTGTATCGGATCGGGCCGATCGGATCCGAAGGCTACATTAAAAACAAGATCATGGATAAATGTATTTCAAGCTGTTTTAAATTTTTTGATAAAAAAGATACTTAAAAACGCTCTTTACTATATGAAAAATTTTGAGAATTATAAATATGACTTGACTTTCTGGTGCGCAAAGTTACAAAATTTCGTAAATAACTTGTATTGCGAGTTATATGTAGTGAAAAAGAGTTATTACAACACACTTGTATTATCGAGTAGGAGTCAAACTTTTACTATTAATAACTAAAGGTTTTAAAAAGGGGATAAGTGATATTTTATATTTAGTTTCGCTTAGCCAAATGAGGTCTTGTACTAGACATATTTAGAGATATGTTTTAGTTAGCAACAAATTTTGTAAAATAGCTCATCATTTCGAGGTCTTAATATAATAAAATAATATTTTATTAATCTTTCATTTAGTTATTTGATAGATTAGTTAGTTATAGTTACAATAAGTACTTAAAGCAATAGAGGAATCTCTATTTAAATATATATGTCTGAAAAAATGTGACATCTAAAAGGCAGAGCAAGATAAGCATCAATTAAAAAGACCAGCAAAATAGTTTTTCTCCATGAGGTATTCGAACAGAACATGAATATTAATATGTTAGTATTTATAACAAATTTTTTAATGGTGATCAAATTAAATTCGGTTCAAAAGGCGAAATATGAAAATTCAAAAAACTTACGAACAGTTGGGTTATGAACATATCGTATACTCGTACCTAATTTCCTTGTTTCTTCGGGAATAATCCCTTGAAAGTAAAAGTGGTAAAAATACCTTATTATTACTGGCCAAAATGAATACCACGTTATGTATTACAATAGTCTAGTTATATATATATATATATATATATATATATATATATATATATATATATATATATATATATATATATATATATATATAAATATAAAATCCAAAAAAAGGATGGAAATATTAGCAAAATACAAACATTTATAGTTTTGGGTCTTCAGAGGGGCGTCTAATCAGGTTACTATAATGATTAAGATTAAAAAGTCTGGCATGTAAGCGTTTGCAATTCTTCTGATATTTTATAAAACCCGTATAAAATCTTAATATTTTACACCGAAAATATACATAAAAAAAATAAATTATAACATATTGTAATTACTCGCCACTCTACGCAAACCAACTCCCAACAAAATTCGATAGGATATATTAAATTAACTTTGCAATGGTATTATGTAGATTATAGGTTGAAAAAGAGTGCAATTATTCTTATTGAAACTAAATGGTGAGGGTCTTACAGTTAGTTGTTACTATTCAAAGAGGAATTCACAGTTTCTGAGTCAACTAACTCTGTAATCAGAATAATTTTAGTGGAAGGGGTTTATATGCTTACTGCAAAAATTAACGAAACCTCCTGAATCTTCATAAATACAATACAAAATTCGAATGCAAATGCAAATAAAACAGTGTTTACTACTGTAATTGAGTTACCCTAAAATACTACGTAAAACGTTATAATTAAAATAAATTACTCTTCTACAATTAAATTACAAAATGCAAATAAAACAATGTTTACTACCGTAATTCAGTTACCTTAGAATAGTACGTAAAATGTCATAACTCAAATAAATTACTCTTTTTATCAAGAAAAAAAAAGTTAACAAATTATATTTAACATTAATGGTATGAAGCTACAGATTTTTTCATATTTCCATCACCGAACTATTATGTACACTTTATAAAAATCCATTACGGTACTGTCTTTCTGCCTTTCTTTATGGCATTTGTGATCAGAACACAAATTAATACATAAATACTCGTGAATCCAAGAAATCTGTCTGCGACATACGTTCCTCATGCAGGTGACTGGGGCGAGTCTATTTTTCTGAAGTTGAAGCTCTGTGACGAGGCTGAAAGACTTCATCAGCTGCACGACTTCTTTAATTTCCATAGAAAAATTATGAAATAACTGGAACAAATAGAACAAAGACATTACCATCAATAAGAAATAGACAAGCAAGACCGATATTGAATACCGACTAATTAAAGGAAACTTGGAAGAACTATGCGGAGACTGTGTTCAGTGATCAACAGATGCCTAGACGAATGACACTGAAAACATGAATGGTCCAACAATTCTTGAATCTGAAGACAGGTACGCAATGAAGTGTCTGAAGAGTGGAAAAAGTGCAGGTTACAACGATATATATGCAGAAGTTTTAAAGCATATAGTCGATATTAAACAACTTACATAACTCTTTAACGTGATATATGGCTCTGGCCAAATCCTAGTGGATTGGTAAAAGTCTACATTTATTGCTATTCCAAAGAAAACAAGCCCCAAGAACTGCGAAGACTACAGGCTCATAAGCTTGATGAGCCATGCTCTTAAAACGTTCCTTCGAGTAATCCATTCAAGAATATACAGAAAGTGTGAGGATATGAGTGGCGACACACAGTTTGGCTTTATCAAGAGACCTGGCACTAGGGAAGCTCTCTTCTCAATGAAATTAGTTGTGCAAAAGTGCTATGACCAAAAGCAAGATGTTTTCATCTGCTTTGTTGACTATCAGAAAGTTTTGACAACGTAAAGCACGAGCCACTGTTGGAACGATTACAGAAGATCGGTATAGATGATAAAGATATTAAAATCATAAGAGAACTTTATTAGCAACAGTTGGCTGAGATCCGTATTGATGGCGATCTGTCAATAGATACCTTTAACATACTGAAGGGAATCTGACAGGGATGGGTACTGTCGCCTGTTCTGTTTAATATTTACGTTTAGAAAATATTTCAATTAGCATTAGAAAATGAAACGTGAGGTATCAAAGTGAATGGCATCCCAATAAACAATATTCGCTATGCAGATGATACTGCAGTCTTAGCTAACAACTATGAAGATCTCCAATCAATAATAAAAAAACTCAACGAGTGCGGTGAAGAGTTCGGGCTGCATATTAATACTGCCAAAACAAAAATGATGGTGATTAGTAGGCATCAGTACATCACTCCTCTTAACATCAGCAGGAAAAATATTGAACGTGTCGCACGGTTCACGTATCTTGGGGCTACTCTGAATGAAAAGTGGGAATGTGACGAAGAAGTGAAGGGAAGAATTGGCCGTGCAAAAAGAACTTTCTTTAAACTTAGGAATTTTCTTCTTTACAGAAATATGCCACCACATACCCGAATACGTGTGGCTCAGTGTTATTATGGCTTATTCTACTATATGGCGCTGAAACTTGGTCACTTAAGGCTGGGACGCTGAATCGGATTGAAACTTTTTAATTGTGGATACTCCGCCGACTACTGCGTATCCCCTGGACTACTCACATAACGAATGATGAAGTTCTACAAAGAGCCGGCGTAGAAAGACAACTAATGAACACTGTAAAACAACGAAAAGTGTGATATCTAGGGCATATATTAAGAGGACCGCACTACTCCATACCAAGGCTAATACTACAGGGAAAAATTAAAGGCAGACGGGGGTCAGGTCGAAAACAACACTCTTGGCTCCATAATACAAGAAACTGGTGTGGTATATCAGATGTCGCATCCATATTTGGACAGGCTGAGGAGGGCACTCTAGTTAAAATGTGACCATGAGATGGACAAATGATCGCCGACGTGTGGCATAGCACATGGCTCTCGAAGAAGAAGAGAAAAAGCTCTTGGGGGACGGGGGCTATTGCCCCAATCGCCCCTCTACCTTGGATTCGCGCCTGTCTGGAACACGTTCATTCTTTTCAGGAAGATCCATAAAGAAAACGAGCTAAAAGAATTGTTTTACTAGGCGGTGCTACAGATGATTGAAAGAAAAGAACGCTAAAAAATGAAAACTTGAAAACCAAAGGCTGAAAATTGGAAATTCGAGACTAAAAGTTAAAAGTTGGAGCTTAAAAACTGATACCTGAAATGAAAATTAAAAACGACATAGATAGAATGTAATTTCGAGGTTATGCCATGAAAAAAGCCAAAGTGTATATACGATTCATTGTTTTTTCTAACGACCGATCAAACTAACAATTATAGATGACTTTTACCTAAATTTAATGAAAACATTAAAATAAGGTTCAGATGTTTCTGTTTCTTTTTCTATTATACAGTACTCCTCGTTCAAAAGTAATTTATGTTCGAAATATATCTATGATAAGGTCTTGAGTCTCACAACATTAATTATTAAAAAATTCAGTAATAGAAGAATAAACTAAAAATCTAAAATCAGGCACAATTTACTATTAGAAAGATTAACAGTAGATGAATACATTTGTTCAAAAAAATGTGAATATAGAAAAGGAAACTTACAAAGCTAGAACTAGTCATAAAAGTACTCAAAAAATTAAGACATAAATAGAACTTTTTCTGTAAGGAATATCAGTTGCATCGACGGGACTGTTACGAACTTTCATTCAAACATTACATCCAATGACGCATCTAGAGTATGTTAATAAAATACATGTTAATAACAGAAGTCAAAATGTATGTAATAAACTAACATAATATAAAATAATCTCAAGTCAAAAGTGTTTATGAATCAAGAGTTCTCATTAATTTTCAAAAGTATTTTAAATTAAATACAGAAATTAGGTGGCGTTGAAGTTTAAGTACATCATATTATGTACCTGATCCTGGTATATTTCATAATAAAACCATGCTTTCTATTAATAAACCTCCCACGATATCCGCATTGGTAATTTTTTCAATAAAACGCAATATATACAATAGCTTTGCAAGTATATAATTTTCTACAGTTGATTCCGCCTACACTTTAGCAGACCACAATGCTTTAAGCTGTGTCTGTAATAAAATAATATATGAAAGTTCCGAGTCTATAATTACCGAAGTTTTAACATAAAAATTATCTGAAATAAAAGCTTCAGATGTATGTAGATTACTAAATATTACAGAATTATTTATTGCAGCATGGGTATCACATCAGAGAGCTTTTCGGTTTATTAATTTTCCCGAAGCAAAAAAAACAATACAGTTTGGAAAAGAAGGTTTAAGAAACACATTAAATAAAATAATTATATTCCCAAATTCAACGAAATACACTGTAAAATTGGAAGTTATTTTAAATTAATTTAGTTTAATAATATATGTATGTCTTATATATTTATGATATACGGCAGATAAATTTCTCTATTTCTTACTGAAATTTTCAATTTTGAAAATTTCGCACTACTTCGGTGATTGTATAGATGTCATTTGACTGGTGATATTTTTCAGTCTGGTATCGAAGTCAGCAGGTTTTTAATATTCCACCGGCAAACTGTGAAATGTATATTCTCTATAGCAGTTGTTTTCTGCGAATGTTGCTCTCGGCTCGATACAGCTCTACTGAGGATATCATAAGGTCGTCGAAAAACATATGGTGAGAGGACCAGAATTGTATTTGCAGAACACAAACCGTTCTCTGCTTGAAAGAATAATACATATAAACAACTATGATGAATTATATTTTAAATATTCATAACCTATTTCGTAGCAAAAAAACTTAAAATATATTTTACTGCGCATAAAACACATATGCATTTTAGACAAACTTATCGAATGTTATTTCTAAATTTTAACCAAAAAAAACTCGTTGATATTCATTGATGATACTCAGAGGAAAAATCTAAAATAAAATAAGTTTACTTCCTTGCGGCTGAAAATTTAAAAATCTGGCAATCCTATCAACACAGAATATGTCCGAATTTATTTATATTATAAGGAATTATTAATTAGTCAGAGATTAGAATTAAATTGAAATCTTGCTATTTCTAAATTGGTGTAAAAGAAATATTATATTTCGAGAATATAGGGGCGCGGTTTTACCACAAAACATTCACCATTTTTTGTTTTGTATGAAGTTTCTTATTATTTGTTTCATTACACAATTAACCAAAAAAAAATATGTCTCTCTTTCTGCAACAAAGTTGCTCAATATTGACATTTCTACTACTCGCAAACTTGTGCTTGAGCAACAGCTAATTGTGATAACAGGGCGGAAGCAGATGCTAATGGCGATCATAACTTGAGTGGTAATCTCATAGAATTCACCGAAATGAAAATTAAAATATTGGGTTCATTTAAATCCGGAAGAGAAAGAAAATTAAGAAGGAAATTATTGGAAGATTTAAGCAATGATGACCTGTTATTGGGCGAATTGGAAAGTTATCGGTACTTTGGCGTCGTTCGATATATATCGAATGCTGCAACCGACAACAAGACCTGAGGCACAGTATTGCGTCGAGATTACAGAAATGTCGACAAATGTTTGATCGTATTTCTAATTGATGCTTAAAAATTAAAACATTTTTGATTTTTTTTTAGTTATTAGTAAAAAAACAAAGTAAATCTTTATGAATAGCTTAGCTTTTAGACACATTATCAGTTTTAATAGGATAATCTTCCTTTTAAATTAAAGCGCTTAAAAGTCTATAATTTTTAGAAAATTGGTCTAATAATACATAAATCTTAAAATATTTTCTTGAGGCTGTCCAAGGATGGTAAAAAACTAAACGATAATACATTAACCCTCAACGTGTTCAAAAACATAGTGCGCCTATGCTTGCTTTTGTTATTTTAAACTTTAACCTCATAATTTATATTAACAGACAATTAGATCTGTTCAAAAAATTTTTTTGGATCTGGAACCACTATAAAAACTTTTAATGATAATTCTTTAATGTTTCTTTCCCCATAATATATTGCAAAATGCGATCTGTTAAATTAGTTTTCCTTTAAAAATTATATGCGTTTTACATAAATTACTGAAAAATATAATATAAAATATCACCAGAAGAACTAATAAAATCGAGTTTATGGACTTCATATGCTAATTTTTATAATTTATAATACCAATAGGTTTAAATAAAAAATTTAAATAATTTGACTACAAACGATAAAGATTGATAGACCTATTAAACCCTAATTTATATTAATTTCATACTAAAGTGAGTGTTCTTCTAAAAAATCCAAAAAAAAAATATTTCTTAAAACAGTCAGTTTAAACAGTTTCCATACGCTATAATGTGTTGTCAATATTGACTTTTTTAATGCCTAAATAACAGAAATAAAATAATATTGGCATTAAAAAATTTCATCAAAGAACTCTCTTGACACACAGTAGCAACTATAACCAGTGATTACTGTAACTGAGCGTTAGTTAATATAATATTTGCTATAGTCTATAATATTTTTTAATTTTAATATTTTGTGCCATTACTAATCACATGAATAATGATATTGAGTCTTTTTAGTATACTTAATGCAAGTTTTCTTATACCTTCTGCTAAAATATTTTCCTACTCTAAACTCTAATAATCGAACCCGAGAACACCGGGAAGAGTTAAAACGCCGTGTTCGAAAACACTTTAGGACCAACAAGAATGAACTTTAAAAGCAAAGAATTAAAAAGTTTATCTTTGTGTGTACCATAGTGTTTTCGAACGAGGCGATTTAACTCCTCCCAATGTTCGATGGGGTTGACGTCTGGCAATTGAGGTAGAGTATTGTAGTTGTTGGCGAATTTTGCAAATCATCCATTCACGTACAAGTCTGGAGGTAAGATTGAGGTCGTTATATGGATACAATATGTACCACCTCTCAAATCTAAATTTATGGACACTTGAGTATAAATTATTTGTTAAAATATTTGAATGAGCATTTTGACCCATAAAACCATCAATGAACACTAAAGTTTCTACTCCATTGGGTGTCGTACACCAACGCAATATAGCATCGTCATGATTATAATTTCTTCGTTTAATGTTGCCCGTACTATTTGATCCGAAACGGTTTATTTTTGTTTCTTCATTAAAAGTACAGATTTCATACGCTTTTGTGGATTTTGTTCTGGAATAAAAGAAATACTTCTAGTCACACGTCAGTTGTAGTCAGCCCTATACAAACGTGCTAGTGGTTTAAATATATTCGAAAAGAACTACTAATTGATTTGTTACGTCAATTTTGGAGCACCTATTTCAGAATCTGTTTTAATCTTTATCATAACAGTATGCCTTCTCGTGCAATTAAGTTTCTAGAACGATCTGAAGGCCGTACTATATAGAAATCAGTAGATTTGTACTGATTCTTAATATACTAGACAATCGCATTTAACTGAAATGAAAATTTAAGAATTTTTTTCACCAATTTTAAGAGATTTAACTGCCTTAGTTGTAAAACCATCTAAAGACTGATATGAGCTCAAAAGCTAACATGACAAAATTCTGTCCCATTTGTAATGATAAGCAGTATTATTTGTTGATCTAACTTTTCATTTTTAGTATTGATTTGCCTTTTACTTGTTTCTAGAAAATATATGCTATATTCGAGATCATTATTTTAAAAATATTTTTTTACACTTTGGACGATACATAACAACATTTCATCGCTTGCATCTAATATTCTCGAACATTAGAAAAAATATAGAATTCTCAAAAAGAAATAAGTGTTTGAATAATGAGGTCAGTTTTTTCCTCATTTAAGAATTTTTTCTTTTTTTCTTGGATCATTGTATATAAAAATTTTGCCGTTCTAAGTCACTAGACATACAGCCTTTACTAGTAAAAGAGCCTCAAAATTCAGTACAATATTAATAAATAAGTTTACGTATTTTCCTCTAGACTCTCGAAAATATGCTGGTTCGAAAAACATTTTTAACTAAAACCAGTAAAAAAACTTTCAGTGTGTGTTTTCACTGAGGACGTATAATAATAAATATAAAATTATTTTATATTTCGATATTTCGATGTCTGAGAGGGTTGAGTATTTATAACTTCTTTCATATATATATATATATATATATATATATATATATATATATATATATATATATATATATATATATATATATATATATATAAGTTAATTAATTTTGAAAAGAGGATCCATGTTAGGCACGTATTGGCCCACTTTGGCGGATATAATGGAAATGCTACTGAGCGACGTCGCCGTACACCTTCAATTCGTAAACGGGGCGACGGGTTAAGTATTCTATAGGAAATTGCATAAAAGACTTAATGAGATCTAAGTTCTACGAAGCTTAGTCTACCCTCCTCACTTTGCAGACCTAGATCTAGCGAATTAATTTTTCAATAAGTGCACAAATTTTTCTATAAAATACTTGTTATGTGAATAAGCCAGTTAAATTTTAATTTCAAAAACAATTTCACATGAAAAGATATTTAAACATAAATAAACATCAGAAAAGCAAACTCAAATTGTTTTTCTGAAATAAGACACTAAATATAAATTTAGTCAAATTTGTCTCAACGAGATACGTTTGAAATATTAGCGGACTTCATCATAATAAGTCGAGAAGATCGTTTAAATATTATATTAGTGAATATGGGAAAATTAAATGTTATGATACACTTTTGAAACTAATGTAGAAAAGTGCTTATGGAAAATTGTACCACATTTTTTAAAAAAATTTTCTTTGGATTTTTTGAAAATACCTAAATAAAATAGATAAGTAGTCAGATATTTTATCGCTCTAATGGGTCGACATATACAGACTTTCTAAGTTTGAAAGATCCCTTAATAGGACTATAAAAGTTTGGGAAACTATTTGATGGCATCGTTAAAATTTCAACTATATATTTCATATTTTTACATTTTGGTAGTCAATTTTATAATAACTAAACTTTTTTCGTTGTTCTCATTTAGTTAGAAATACAGAAAAAACACTGCGTATATTTTATCCCTAAAAATCAGTATAAAAATGAGTTGTAAAATATATTCTTAGATAACATTAGTTAATATAAATTATCGAATACAACTTATCAAAATATCTTCAACATGCGTCAACTTGGAGGTTTTGCTATCATTATATTACGCGACTAAAGTTTTTAAATGGCTATATCTCAAACACTACAGGCTTTAACTTTAGGATACATTTTTGATTTTAACAAATGGGCCCAAAAAATTCTTCCCAAAATATTTTTAATTTCCAATTTTTTAAAGCTCCCAAAAATCGTTAATTTTCATAGAATAATATTTAGGTCAAAAATACACTTTTTTGCCTGTTCTAAGAAAAAATTTTTTTAACCTAATTATCATGGTAGCTGGGTAATAATTTAAAATATTGAAAATTAAATTACAAGAATACCAATTAAAAAATGTAACAAAAAAATTTAAAGTGATGAATAACAGCAAATTATGGATATTTTTTTAGGTTTTTAAGGATATTTAAAGCTGTACTTTCTCAAATTTATTTTTTACAACTAATAAGGTAGAAAATAGTGGTTGCAATTAAATTTTTCTGAAAATCGAGACTAACAGACTAACAGACATTTTTTTTTGAATGACGCTCATTTTCGATTATCGTACAAATTATCTTTGAATTTCCTTAAAACAAAAAGTAATCAGAATAAAAGTCCTTTAAATGTTAAATTTGATTAAAGAAAACCGAAGTTACAGCATTTTAAACATTTTAATTGTCCCTTCGTCACGCTGTAACCATGGTAAATATATAAGAATTAAAAAGAAAAGTTGTAGAAGAAAGAACAAAGATTTTAAAAGATTTCTTTCCGACCTACGTTATACTTTAAATAATAATAGAGACTATAGATTTATGGTAACAACATATTAAGTACGTTCCCCAGATATAGAACTACAAAACTAAAAATATTTTTAATAGAATTTCTTTGCCATTCGCCTTATGTCTTATGTTATTTAGTATCACAATAATTAGTAAATAACAATTAATGCCTAGATTTTTCTAAACAAAAATAATGCCTAGATACTGAAACTGAGTGTTTTGCCGTGAATGGATAAATTTTCAATTAAAAATTATTCATATATTTTCAGTAATATTATTTTAATTTTTTTGCTTAAAGTTGGTGAGTTGTTTTCTAAGATTACTTTAAAAATTTAAATTAGTAAAGCCTCCTTGACCATTTGACAGTTAAACCCTGAATAAGAACCTACATAGTGAAAATATTAGTATTAAATTGCGCAGTGTTGACGTTTTGAAAAACTTTCATTCATAATGTGAGTTGAAGGTCTTTTCCAGTAATTGGCGATAAACATTCCATAGGTCTAAAACACAAAAAGCGAATTTGTCTTTACCTTATCCACTGGACTGTGTGCATTTATTTCCATAATATCTTGTGTATATAGATAAATAAAAACAATTAAAATATTGATTTTGATGACATTTGTCTTTAGTTAGATTTTTTGGTGCGACATGGGGATCTATATAAGCATACATTGAAGCAAAACTGATAGTACCGTCTTCTATAGGGGTAAAAGTGGTAATAAAAATATGCAATTCAATTCCAAATATCTCTTCAAAAAAAGTCAGAAAAAATATAATCTAAATTACCGATTTTTTTTTTCTACGGATATCTTCAGAGGGAGTGTGAATTTTCTAAATTTCTCAGTTACATTAGCCCCAATTCAACCAAGTGTTTATTTCTTACGGTTACTGAGATATCCGCACCTAGACTCTAATTCGTAACAAACTGTATTTTGTCTGTTAAACTCTTCTGGTTAAAAAATCCACAATACTATTTTTTGTAATCGTAACTAAAGTTAATGATCCGTGGTTTAATAAATGAGTAGCCTTATAGTATGGACTTGCTTGTAAAATTCTTCGCGAAAAATATAACTGACTGGACAATAGTCAATTTGTTTTTAAAATGTTCTCGTTTACATATTATTTTTTTGTCGCTTGAATAACAGAAAAATTTTTATTTATTCATACGTATTCATTCTTTTATTTAAAAATCTTCTCGTTATACTAAATGTTATATAAAACCACAGTCCTTATTATAATATTTTAAACTTTTTTAATCTTTTTAAACCTAGAGACTTTAAGAAACTTTTAGGCATCTTGATTGTGGATGCTGCCGCGTTATTTAATTTGGAATGTATATGTAAGCGCTGTCAAAACTTAGGAAAACGTTCGCTAAGTGTATTTAAATAAGCTCGAGGAATTCTTAATTACAATTAATTTGCATAAAGCACTGAAAGTTTATATAGCTTCCAAGGCAAAATACTTGTGGTATACTAAATGCTTGGTAAAAGTTTGTTAGGTAGTTCGCTAAAATATTATTTCTTGCATAATTTATATTTCATTCCTACTTTCATTTTTGTATGGGTTTGTTCGAAATATACCTGTGGGAAACTTTTTACATGACAATGTGACATCTGGAGTGTTGTCAGTATAGTCGAGAGCTATTTGTTGGAAGGAAATGTAAAAATTAACGCGTTTCAGCAAAATAGATAAACATTTTTATGTATATGTTCTGTTAAAGTCAGAGTTAAAATTAGTTAATGCGGACTTAAAAATATATTTTTATGTTTCATTTAGCTCAAATATTTGATCCCAGATTATGTATGCAATAGAATAATGCCTACATTAATTTTTGAATTAAAGTAAGTTTAAAATTAAATTACAGATTATGCTTGTTTAAGTAAATCTGCAGTTTTATGCTGTAATTTAGATCGGTGATTCAGTATCATTTCCACAGATTGTCGCGGTATTCTAAACAAAATCAAAAAGAAATTAAAGTTAAAATATCTGACTTTCAAAAAGAAATACATATATTTTAACTATCATTTGCTATGAATAAAATTTTAAAAATTATTGACCCAAACCAAAGATTAGATAAGTAATAATGTATTTAAACTCCTCAAAACGACCGAAAACTACATCAAAGTATTTGGCGAAGAAGGTAACATGGCAGAGAAGGTTAACGAAAATAAATCGTCATTCATGTAAATATTCCTTTAACTGAGTCTATTTCAATGGATCTGTTATTTCTTGCTATTCAGTTGTCAACAGTTTACATAAACATAATAAATAAAACTTATATACTTGAAGTTTAAGAATTTGCCAATATTATTATATTTTATATATATATATATATATATATATATATATATAAAATAGGAAATTTTCGGCTATGTTGACATAAAGAGTGCTAATAAATATTACTCTCATATTAAAAAGTGCGGAGAACCTCAAGGTTTGAAAAATAACGATAGCGCTATTTCGGCCGTATGGGAATCATCAGGCAATTGCATTAGGTAGAAATTATCTTCTCGCAGCTGTGTCCTATAAACAGATTTCACAGTTGAAAAATAGTAAATAAGACACAGTGGCGACATCTCGATGGCTCACTTAATAATACAAGAACGGTATATTAAGAAAGGAATATATCAAAACTCGTCACACGAAACGTGCTAGTCTAAGGATAAAGGTCACATTATCCGGCATCGGTAACCCAACCAACCACAAATTCCACAGTTTAAGTAAAGTGTCTCACCAACGATCATCTTAAGAGAGCTGTTGCGTGTTTTTTTAAGCAAACATATATAAAAAAGAGAGAAGTTATCGTCCGTGTAATTTTAAAATAAAGTAGGAAATTTTCGACCATACGGACATAAAGACCGTTGATAAATATTACTCTCGTGTTAAAAAGTGAGGAAAATTCGAAAATCGTGGAAAAACTCCGGACCCGAAAAATGACAACTGGGCTGTTTCGTCCTAGTACGGGACTCATCAGGCCACTGCATTCGGTACAAATCATCATGTCGCATCTGTGTCCTATATTTCACGTACTAGTACTAGTTAGTATTTGCATTGCAAACCTCTTTCCATTAACCATTTTCTATATAATATATAATAAAGGACGTCAATAACATCAGCTCAAAATACTCAGGGTTTTTGGAAGAAAAAGACTCTTAAATAAATCAACTATTTTTATTGCAGAACTACTTTTTTAAATATATGGATATTCTTTTCAATATAAATTATTTTATTTATCTTTAAATTCATCCCTCGTCCATAAAAAGAGACAAAATCGGAAAGGACATATTTTAATAAATATATTTTTATTGTATTCCCAAACCATAAAATCCCGATGTGTTTTTATGATATTAAACGTGATTCATTCGATAAAATATAGGAATAAAGGAAGAGAAGAAACGTTATATTTATGCAGATTTTCTAGCGGTGAACTGTTCTGGTAACAGATGCACGTAGTTTTTACATCCATCATGGTGATATGTAAGTATCTTCTTATCTTCGCTTTCATTTCGGTTGGTTACGAATAAGTAAATATTATTTTTTTGAGACCTGTATCTCTAAGGAATTGAAATCTCTTTTAGGAAAAAGTTACGGTTTTTAAATATAAAAAGTCAATTTTTTATTAAAAGTATATTTAGAATATTTCTGTTCCTTTTTATCATTAAAATCATTAAAAATTATTACTCTAAGGGTCTGCTGTATTCATACGAGAGATTGAGTACCGATTGGTTTACTATTAATATCGGTTTAACTCAAAAATATATTTAAAATTAAGATCTTTATTAATCATATAAAATGGCGTAAAAAAATTCTGGTATTCATTTGTAAGACAAGTAAAAGTAGTCGGGACCGAATAGTTAAGAAAAAATATTAAAAAGTTTGTGGGGTTGTAGTTTTTTATGACTACGGCTTGAAAAAAACCCTTTTTTGTTAATCAAGGTTTCGAGTATTTATTATGCTCTTCATCGGGACCATATACAATTAATACATTAATTAATATTAAAATACACTAATTATATTTTAGAGTAAACTCGCCATTGTGAATTTAGATTAAAAACAGGAAAAAACAATGGAAAATTGAAAAATAATAGTTAATAATTTTAAGTTACATTTTTGCTTAATAAAATGGAAGTGATCGATATTTGACAAGTTGAAGAATTTAGTTGTTTATATATATATATATATATATATATATATATATATATATATATATATATATATATATATATATATAAATATATATATATATATATATATATATATATATATATATATATATATATATATATATATATTAATTTTATGCACATGTCGACATGCATGTTCTAAGCCAATGAACAAGTGTGACAAAAATAAACTTAAAAAAGTGGTATGAAAGACAACCTTATGTTTACAGTTCAATATACTAACATTATAACTAATTTCATGCACAAAAATCATAATATTTCATCTCTTCCTGAAGAAATATCCAGATCATTTTTATATCAAACTTAATCGTAATCCTACCTGCACATTGCAAGGCAAAGCCAATGCAATCATTAAAAATCTTAAAGATAATAACCACATAGATGAGGCGCAAGCCTCTCAAATGTATGCATATAACACGGTTGCTCCAAGATTTTGTGCTTTGCCTAAAATTCGTAAACTGTTAATGAGACCTATTGTTTCCTCTATTAATAGTCCTAACAACTCATTGGCAGGTTTTTTACAAATATTCTAACATCAGCATACAACTCAAATAATGATTACTATGTTATAGACTCCTTTCCATTTAGTACATTTATTAATAATTTCCAGTTACCGGATAATTATGCTATGGTCAGTTATTTCTCTTTTCACTAACTTACCTTTGGATACAATTTTGGACAGTATCAAGAAAAAAAATGAAACGAAATTTTCCAGTGTTGCATCTACAATTTTCAATTATTTCGTGATATAATTAACTATATTTTTGAATCAAATATATTCATTTTCAACAATAATTATTACAAACAAATTTTTGGTCCCCGATGGGATCAAAAATTTCACAAATCCTAGAAAATTATGTTCTGAATGATCTGGTTGGTGATTGTATAGATCTTATGCCTTCCTACGCCCCGTTTGTTAAAAGATATGTGGATGGCCTTATCTTAGCCCTCCCTAGTGGCAGGATAGACTCAGCTCTAGGCATCTTTTACTCTTACAATCCACATATACAATTCGCAAAAGAAGAGGAACAAATTATCAATAGCGTCCCATTTCTGGATATGTCTGTCATAAGAACTATTAATAATATCATAAAAACCGAGTGGTATAGAAAACCCTACTGTTCAAATAGATATATCAGTTACTTTTCACGTCGTTCGACTGGCGACATTTTTCGCTCTGACAACGATGTCGGTAGATGGCAGGTGCAATATCCTGCTGACGTACCTTGAAATTTATATTTCTTATATCAGTTGTTTCCTTCTAATGTTACTCTCGGTCCGATGCGGCTCTACTGACGGGACCGTGAGGTGATCGAAACGCGTATGGAGAGAGGACCAGAGCGATGTTTGTAGGAGGTAGACTGTTTGCATATATATTTTTCATATTTTCTGCCTGAAAGGAGAATTTACATATATATAACAGTTATTTTTCATATCACCGAACAAAAACAAAACTAAACTTAATATTGGAAATGAAAACTGGAGCTTTCAAACTAACTCATCCGGACTACAGAGAAACAGCATTTCTAAAACTGAAAGGCATACTGCTATAGAATTCCTACCCTGTTGGTCTGGTACACAAATTTCTCTTCAGTTTGCAATACAAAATTGATGAAAATATAAACAATAGAATCTCTCAACAAATATTAGATTCACTTTTACCTGCTAATACTCAAAATTCGTTCAATCGTTCTCAATTTTTAATATCACACACAAACACACAGATAGATTTTCAGACTGTAAAAATATGTTATAATTCATTACATTATATTGAAAACTTTACTGACAAATTGTGCAAGGTATTTAAGGGGTATGACGTCAAAATGGCCGAGGAACAAGTCAAGACTTTAAGTTTGAAATTTTCCCATAGTAAGCCTCCTCTGGATTTGGGTGAAATTAGTAATGTTGTATATGGCATCCCTTGTCTAGAATGTGGTTTAACCTATATAGGTCAGACATCCAGAAATCCTAAAGGCAGAATTACATCACATAAAAGTGATTCTAATAGAAACGTAAAAAGTTGTGCCTTGTCACAGCATATCGTCGAAATCAATTACATGGTGGACTGGGGTAGAGCTGAAATTTTAGATAGAGAAAATATATATTCCAAAAGAACTTGAAATGATACACATACAATTCAACAAATTTAATTAAGCTAAAAAAGAAAAATATCTATCATTGATGGATTCTCCCTTCCCTAATGAATAATAATTATATTAAGCCGAAAGATAAGAAACCCATACTTTCACACTACCCTGTAAGTATGATGAAGATATGAGTGTCCGGCACCTATTCTTAACTCGTTACTCCTTTATGACTCTCACTCACATAATATACAATAGATCTATCTTTACTAGGCACACTACTCATATTTTAACTTTCATCTCCTCTTTCTTCTCTTCATCGCACTTTTATAAGTTTATCTTTGTCACATTTGTTCGTTGGCTTGGGACACACATATCGACATATGCATAAAATTAATAAATATAAAAAAAAGATATAAATGTACACAACTAAATTCCTTAACTTTTCAAATATCGATCACTTCCATTCTATTAAGCAAAAATATTAGTTATAAATATTATTTCTATTATTTTTCAATTTTCTATTGAGTAATGTCTTTTCTTATTTTTAATTTAAATCCACACTGGTGAGTTTACCCTTATATATATATATATATATATATATATATATATATATATATATATATATATATATATATATATATATATACAGGGGTGTCCAAGATAAGGATCCTAAGCATAGAGATCTCGGAAACAGTTGGAGATACGAGGTCGGTTAAATTAGAGAAAAGTTGCGCAATTTAGTGCTAAATTAAACGCAGTTAAAAAAATTTAAAAATTTCAAACACTTCCGGAGATTTCCGGAAAAAAACGAAATTTGGCAAAATCGTTTTTAATTTTTGCAGGCTTTATTTAAAGAGATATCCGAAAATAAAAGGTAGATTCACATTGCCACTTTTTATTTTTTATAATTTGGTCTAAACAAAATTTAAATCCGACGTTTCGTTTCTGAGATACCATCATGAACTTTCATTTTTTATATGGAACAAAAAAAAGTATCCCATGTATTTGATAGCATTTTTTATTACAAATTCAACGGTGTATCACACTTGCATATCAAGTGTGTAGTTCATTGGCTTTTATAAAACTGATATACCTTTCTCTCTCGCTCTCACGGAGCTCTTATGGAAAGTACTTGAACTACGTATTCGATATGCAAGGGTGATACACCGTTGAATTTGTAATAAAAAATGCTATCAAATACATGGAATACTTTTTTTTGTTCCATATAAAAAATGAAAGTTCATGATGGTATCTCAGAAATGAAACGTCGGATTTAAATTTTGTTTAGACCAAATTATAAAAAATAGAAAGTGGCAATGAGAATCTACCTTTTATTTTCTGATATCTCTTTAAATAAAGCCTGCAAAAATTAAAAACGATTTTGCCAAATTTCGTTTTTTTCCGGAAATCTCCGGAAGTGTTTGAAATTTTTAAATTTTTTTAACTGCGTTTAATTTAGCACTAAATTGCGCAACTTTTCTCTAATTTAACCGACCTCGTATCTCCAACTGTTTCCGAGATCCCCATGCTTAGGATCCTTATCTTGGACACCCTGTATATATATAAATAATAATCTCCTGATGAGAATTGATTAACAAAAATTACAATTCTTAATGGTAGAACTCTAGTTAATTATTTTCAGCAATTCAACAAAATAATCATATTACACGCACCGGCGGGCGCGGATCCAAGGGGGGCAGTGGGAGAGATCGCCCCCCCGCCCAAAAAAAAAACTTTTAGTTTAGGAAAATAGACCTGATTCTGCCTATTATACTAGGAATATGTATGCTTATGGCATCTCCCCCCGTCGACAACTTGGTTTTTTTCTTGCGATCCTTCCCCCCAAGAGCTTCGAATTCTGAAAAATAGACAAGATTTTGCCCCTTATACTAGGATTATGTATACTGATGGTATCCCCCCCCCCCCGTCGACAACTTGTGTTTTCCTGTAATCCCCCCCCCCCAGAGCTTCGAGTTCAGGAAAATAGACCCGATTCTGCCTCTTACTAAGAATGTGTATGCTGTTTGCATCCAGCTCCCCGTCAATAACTTGTTTTTTCTTGCGATCAGTCAATAACTTGTTTTTTCTTGCGATCGCCCCTCCCAAGAGTGTCGAATTGAGAAAAATACACGCGACCCTGCATGTTACACTAGAAATGGAAATGTTGCTGGCGTCTCTCCTCCCGTCGACAACTTTACTTTTGGGTTATCACCCCCCCCCCCCCAAAAAAAAAAGAGAGGATGGATCCGCCCTTGTGCACTGAAGCACTCATTATCATCCAACTAATTTCCTTCATTCTAATAGCTCTCTGACTATCCAGCAGAACTTTGGTCTTTTTCGAAAGAATGAAAGTGGTTGCCAAATTATTTCTACATTTGTTATAATGCTAGACAACGCTGAAAAAGAAATATTAAATTATATTTCAACAATTAGTCATTTAAAGTATGAAAGTAAATTTTATTAAATATATGACAATAAATTGATCCTCTATCTTCGCAAAACAAAAGTAGCAAATAATTTTGGAAGTGGCCCACTAGAGCTCCTGCGTTAACTAGGAACAAATAACCTCTACCTTTTTTACTTACTACTTATTTGGAAATATATACCTAAAGCATTTTAATTTAATAAGTTACAAAAAAATTATTATATTTAGTTTTACAACCGACATATAGCTTATCTTTTCCTTTATAGTAGGCAAAGGGTTCTATCCTCGTTATCTCTAAACTAACGCTAGTTTATCGCTTAAATGGCAATCAATCTCGGTGCTGTCAAATGCAAGAAATCACTTGCCACAAAATAAATTTCAAAGGAAAATAATAGTGGTGCCCTCATAAAATAAGCATTAAAGGTTTTTAGTGATTTTAGTATAAAATGAGGAGAACATTATATTAGAATATTTTTGTATATAACTATACATTATTTGTACAGGGTGAGTCAACGATTGGATGAAGTAAGTTTGTGCCTTTTCGGTGAAATTAACAAAGAAACTATATTTATTGTTTGATACAGTTTATTTTTACGCAGATTTTAAAAATATTTAGGACTCTACAGGGTGAGCCAAAAAAGTAAAACAGCATAAAGTTGTATTTTTTTAAATAGAACACCCTATATACGAATCGTATTTTTGATTTAGCTTATAATTTAAAATCTTTTTTATTAAGGGTTTACTATAACAAAACTTTATAGTTTCTGAGATAATTAAGTTTAAAGAAAAAAAGTCACATTTTCAAGCATCAATTCAATCCTAAATAACGTTTTCAATTTTGTGACAAATATATTCAAATTTGGAATTTAGCAAGGCCAAGGACAAGTTAACATAATTTTTACCTAATATTTGCAATAAAAGCTACAGGGTGTTGAACACATCGGCTCAAATTTGAACAAGTTTAAATGAATACCCTGTATATTTTCATGTTATTTAATAGAGTAATAAAAACCCTAAAAGTTTTGTTCAATATATCTTATACCTATTTATAATAGTTTTTGAGATATTTCAGTTTTTCTTATTTTCCATACTTTTTTACAGAAATAGTCTTCATTATCATAGTAGCCATGTAAAATAATAAAAAGAAACTACAGAAACAAACAGAATGTGATTAAATATGATGAAATACATTATTCGTTATATTACAACGGCAATAGTTTAATTAAATATAATGTAAAAAAATTAACACAACAATAACGACAAGGCAAATACTTATTTACTTTTATACTAAATTGAAACAAAAAAATTTCCTATTAAATACTGAGATTAATTATTTCTTTTTAATAAGTATTCGAATAAACGACCCTCTTGTGCAATGCACAAATTTAGTCTTTATCTTCCACTGTTGTTGGTGGATTAACATACACCTTATTTTTAACATAACCCCATAGGAAGAAATCTAATGGGGTGATGTCGCAATGCACGAACTTCACGATGGTAATGCGGAGGCGTATCATCGTGCTGGAACCACATAATGTCGAGCTCATCCCTATCGAGACCTTGAAACAGTTGGGGTAGTTCTTCTTGTAGAAAGTTCAGGTAACTATGGCCATTTAGTGGTTCATTAAAAAAGTGGGGTCCAATAATTCGATTATGATGAATACCACACCAAACATTTAATGACCAGTGGTTTTGATGTTGCACCTCTCTAATCCAAAATGGGTTTTCTGTGGCATAATAATGCATGTTGCGTCTATTTACGGCACCGTTACTTCTAAAAGTAGCTTCATCACTAAACATTACCTTGCATAATAAATTTGGATTTAATTGAATCTTCGCATTTATTGTACGACAAAAGTTTACACGACTTTCAAAATCTTGTCCATGCAATTCTTGGTGTAATTCCATGTGATATGGATGATACCTATATTTCTTGGTAGTACGAATAGCGGTGGATTGTGATGTTTCACATATTGCTGCTAATTGACGGCTACCAATATAAGGATTTTCCTGAACATTTAACAATACTTGTAGTTCTTTTTCTTCATTAGTTACTGGTTTGTTGACCACTTTACGTTTTGGATAATCAACAGTACCAGAAGAATCAAATCTTTGCATTAAGTTTTGAAAAGTATGGGTATTAGGCTGGCGTCGATCAGGATACTTCATTTTGTAAATTCTTTGAGCAAGAAGGCAATTTGTTTGAGCCTCTCCTATTGTATAAATCATATCTATTAACTCATTCTTTGGAAAATTCATTTTACAATATAAGATGGATGCAAAAAAAACCAAACTACACTACATAAAAACCAAAAGAAGCGATTGCGGTTATAAATTTGACACACAGAAAAATGTTCTTTTACATTGTTTTTGCTATGGCTACTATGATAATGAAGACTATTTCCGTAAAAAAGTATGGAAAATAAGAAAAACTGAAATATCTCAAAAACTATTATAAATAGGTATAGGATATATTGAACAAAACTTTTAGGGTTTTTATTACTCTATTAAATAACATGAAAATATACAGGATGTACCATTTAAATCAAAGATATTTATTCATTTAAACTTGTTCAAATTTGAGCCGATGTGTTCAACACCCTGTAGCTTTTATTGCAAATATTAGGTAAAAATTATGTTAACTTGTCCTTGGCCTTGCTAAATTCCAAATTTGAATATATTTGTCACAAAATTGAAAACGTTATTTAGGATTGAATTGATGCTTGAAAATGTGACTTTTTTTCTTTAAACTTAATTATCTCAGAAACTATAAAGTTTTGTTATAGTAAACCCTTAATAAAAAAGATTTTAAATTATAAGCTAAATCGAAAATACGATTCGTATATAGGGTGTTCTATTTAAAAAAATACAACTTTATGCTGTCCTAGTTTTTTGGCTCACCCTGTAGAGTCCTAAATATTTTTAAAATCTGCGTAAAAATAAACTGTATCAAACAATAAATATAGTTTCTTTGTTAATTTCACCGAAAAGGCACAAACTTACTTCATCCAATCGTTGACTCGCCCGGTACAAAAGGAAATAAACCTACCTCAAAAAATCGCAATAAAAAGTAAATAATAAATTTAAATGTTTTAAATTGCAATCAATTTAATAATTATATATTTACTTATGTTCTTAACACTTTTTATAAAAGAATCAGGGTTTAAATTCGATATGTGTATTTTTTTTATGTATGTACAGGGTGGATCGTTTTGGATGTTTTTATAGGCTGTCTGGGAAACCGTAAAAGATTTTAAAAATCTAATAAAATAGTCCCGAGCTTTTTTTATAGAATTGTAATGGCGAAAACAAATTACGGCTATCGCGATCGGTTACAGATTTACAGGGCAATTTTCGAATTTTCCAATTTTCTAAAATGTCCTATATTTTATTTATGAGAGCAACTACGATAAAACTAATAAAGCATTCTTTAGGTACTTTTTTTGTAGAATCTAGTGGTGTAGTCAGATTTTCAATTTTAGTTTTAATTATGGAGATATAATATCAAGATTTACTTTCTTAAATAGAACATCCTGTATTTTTTGCATCATTATTTTTAATTTTGCATTTTCTTTAAGAATATATTATATAATAAATATAAATTGACAACAAATAGGCTAAAAACCTGTTTTTATTTTTTTTTATTAAGCTCACAGACTAGCTCTTAAGAGCTGGCGGCTTAGACTACCAATAAATTGCTAAATTACACAAATAAAAAACACACTTAAACTAAACTCAAAAAGGCAAAAATTTCAAAAAAAAAACTAAATTAATTACATTAAATGTTCAAGCTGTTGTCCATTGTTATCTAGTTACAGTTGGCAACGTCAATGATGCACTCCTCTGCTCGCATCGTTATGAATATGAATATCAGTAATACTTCGCATAGCCACCACAAAATTTTGTTGTTATTCTTCTAGAGTTCTATTTCTATTTAGATAGATGGTGAAAATATATTTCGCTAAAGTGAAATTATTAATAATGGGATATATATATATATATATATATATATATATATATATATATATATATATATATATATATATATATATATATATATATATATATATATATTGAAGTTTATATATAGAATTGTTAAAAATTTAAAGAAATATATGAAGAGTTATAAATAGGACCATTTATTATCCATATTTAAAAAATACAAAAAGGCAGTTGGCACTGTGTGTGGCGCCGATGCACGGTCTGTTCAGATGTCGTGGCCGTACTAATTGCAGGCATTCCCCTTTGTCAGATGAATTATAGCTGCAGAAGCCAAAAAAACTTAATTTGTAGCATTCTTTTCTAATGACGAAACTTTTGCTTTTATTGCTCAAAACGCCTAATATATTGCCGTCGCTTCCTTTAATTTTTTATTATATTACTTTGAACTTTGGGTGAGTTTTTAAATATAATTGTAAAGTAGAACATTTCTGGACAATATTCTACTTTTCGTTCGCCTGTGTTGCTATGCGTAATTTAATACTATAACTGGTGATGGAGAAAATATCTCAAATTTATTAACTAAATGTTGTATTAAGAAAATAAAATTTTTAACAAGACTTCGAACGTTTCTTCTAATGTTATATTAATTGAAAACTATAACCTATAATGATAGAAAGAAAATTTTACCCTCACTTTCAAACACTTGTAGTTTCAAAACGGGGTAGAAGATTCTGATGAACTTTTGAGATTTTAAAAATGTGTTTTTTAGATTTAACTTATGTTCTTGTTATTATATAATGTTCTAACTTTTTGTAGTAAATTTTTAACAACCGAGTAATATCAGGGGTCTTTTTTTGTAAAATGAGCATATTTTTGGGATAATTCACATTTAAATTATACCTCGATATTTTTAGTCCTTTTAAGAAATTTGTATGCAAGTTATCGATTAATAGAATTTTTGTTTGTATGTGCACTGACAAGCACGACTATCTTAAATGGAACAGTGTGGATCCGTTTGGAAAAAACACATTAATGTACTTTAAAAAAAATTACATTTTATAGGCAATTTTAACCAAGACCACGAATTCAGCTTTTGTAAGACTATTTGACTATTTCAATGGGCATTTTGATCGGTTATTATTAGTTTTTTAAAGTTATCCCTAAATGGCTACTTACGCTTAATTCGTGAGTATTTATTTATATTTAGAATAATTTTCAGATTAATTGTCTTCTATTCACCAAAAATATTTTGGGATAGCAGCAGTTTATAATATCCGCAAAGATTCCTTCATTGGTTCTCGTCAGTACAAGGTAGGCAAGAGCACCGCTTAAAGAATTCGCTTTTTCAATGGTTAGTTGTACTTACCTATCCTTTACTGAAGAAACCAATCTCCAGATGACATTATAACGCTATGGGAGAGACTTCCTGGTATTGCCTTGCAATCTGAGAAAGTGATTTTTCTCTTAATATGTTAGAACAACCTACGCCTGTCCTTTTGATGTATGGTATTTTCTGTTGGATAAGAACAAAATAGTTTCCCTAATATAAACATAGTTATACATATAAAGTCCATTCTATATTAAATTTAATGATTTTGTACCAAAAATCGTGAATATTTTTAATTTACTTTGAATTCAAAGTAATTCATTCAAATATTAGATCGTTGAACATTAGGTTTGATCAAATGGTATCTTAGATTTCAATAAAACTTCTGTACATAAAAATTAACTCAAATATACACTCATACTAAAGGAATTTACACTATTATTCAATATACATTGCATGAGACTCCGGGAGATGGCACAACTTGTATTGAACTTTTTGTTTAGTATATGAGTTGACTAAAGGACTCAATTTTCTTATGGTGAGATGTACATGTTTGCACCGTACTGACGGGAATCAATAAATTCTAAACCAGTTTAGATGGTAGACACTACCTATGGGGAAAATGTCCACTTTTCCCTGGCAGTTTCAGAATTTTTTGAACTCATATTAATGTTGGTGCATTAAATATGTGATAAAATATCTCAAATTCAATGAACACTGGCTGTATATTTAATGTACATAATCACCTTAAAAAGTAAAGATCTAACTTTAAATTTAATGTATGATTACATTAAATTTAATTAAATAAATTAATTTAGATTATGACTTAGACTATTAAATTTAATGTATTTAATTCATTTAATAAACGTTTGTGAAATTTGCTTCCAGCATATTTACATTAAATTTAATGCATTTCCTTTTTACAGTGCACCTAACTGCAGATATATTGTATTTACTGTTGATGTATACTAATTAAAAGACACGTTACATTTTTCTTCAAATGTATTAAAATATTATTTTTAAACTTTATTTATTTTGCATGGATTTGGGCACCTTTTTGTGATGATCACGCACTCATCACTATTATCTTTAATTTTTCCTTCATCTAATACAAAAACAGCAGCATCAAGTCTTTTTTCGAATATAAACTTGTAACATAATAAAACCTGCCACATTTTGAGAAAAATAAAAGCATAACCTTCTACACACTTTAATAATCGTTTCAACCAAACTTACAAGCACACTCCCGCCAAGGAAATTAAAAGTAACCAAGCTTAGAAATAAGCGAACAAGCGGTGTATAAGTTTTGCCATTCATAACCTATGATTAATGATAATTGGTGTGCGAGTCGGTATGAAGTTATAAATTCCAGCGAAAGGGAAAGAGCGAGCGCTGGTTGGAAAATGGGATCTATAGATTTATAAGAGCTGTGTTTTTGTTTACGGCGTTATGGCGCGATTTCGCCAAGTCAGCGGGTCTGAGAACAGAGAACAGGGGAGGAAATTTGTTTTAAATTACTTTAGCGCATAGTGTTATGGTGTTGAAGGAAAAGGATCAGAAGGCACGATGTCTTATAAATAAAGATGATAAAATGGCGCACTAATGGATGTCTTGTTTTTGTACTTGTAGAGAAATAAGTTTTTTTTTTAACTTCAAGAATAAAAGCGGTTACCTCCATATACCGGTGCAATCATTTTATGTTTATCACATATATTCAGAGCATTAGTTTTACTTGAAATTTCACATTCAGATCATCCCGACCAGTCAAAACACATGTAATATGGATTGTATTCTGAACCATGTGTAATAAACAGCACGAAATTTCGAAACTATTCTTTTATCAGATAGCAACAAGTCTTAACTAACATACACTGTAGGTTTTAATTTGTCACTACAACAACAATATAGACACAAACATTGTCGTAAATTGTATATCGGATTGTGATACAGTATTTAACCAAAGAAGAGTCAGTACCACTGCAAATCAGGTCACAAATGGAGGCTCTTTAGTATCCTGTAATTACAGCTCTGAAAAATTGATATCTAAGTTGTTTTGCTGAGATCAAAAATCAAATTTGTGGAGAAAATGGTTTTTAGCGGACGAGGCTAAAGGTGAAATGGTACTTCGGATCCTTCATTCGCATTTGAACCGAGTCGAGGTATTCGGTTTTTAAGTAAAAGGGTATTGTGAATAATGATTTGAATTTGAAGTGTCTAACGAAACTTCAATAATTAACGAATTTTTATCATTTTACTTAGAAAACGTATACTAGGATTAGGATCTGAGTGAATTTGTATAAGATATGTCTACGTTCACAAGAGGCTATTCTTGATAGTGTTATAAACGAATCAAGAATGTTTATTGAAATGCATGTAAATGATTACTCTGGTAAAACTTAAAACTAGACACAAGACAAAATTTTAAGTTATGAATAATGCTTCAAATTTGAAGTTAATATACCTACTGGGCAAGAGTTATGTCGGACTGCCTATGTCATCGTTTACGGGATTTTATAATCTTACTTAGAAAAAGTATATATTACCATTAGGCTCTGGGTAAATTTGTATAGGATGTGTCTACGTTCACAACAGACTATTCTTTATGGTGTTATAAACGAATCAAGAATGTTAGTTTAAACTGATGTAAATGATTACTCTTGCTAAACTTAAAAATATACACCAGCCAAAATTTTAAGAATTTAAAATCTTTTAACTTTAAGTCAGTCTACTCGACATCTACAAAGATCAGCGATTTTATAAAGCCCAATGACATCTAGGTGCATATCGGTAAATATCTGAAAAGAAATAAAAATTAAAATGATTGATTGTTAGATTTATACTGATCTGAAAAATGACGTAACGATCAAGATTTCAGGATTCCATCTAAATAATCTAACATTAGTTGTAAGGCACAAGACAAAATTAAAAGTAAATACAAATTACTTGCCTCATGCTAAAAAAGTTTAATTGAAAATGTACTAAAAAGATCATAACATAAGCCTACGTAGTAACAAATATCGTTATAAAAGAGAATGAAATTGAAATTATATGTTTAAGGGTAAGGTTTGTAATGATTTATTCAGTTTTTGGGTTTTATTTTTCTTTAATTTCTGAAATTAGGCAATTAAAAAATGTTATATTGAATATCCGCCATTTTTAAGTTAGTAAGTAATTATTAATACTGAACACTTATTATCAGCTAGCACGATTCCTCAAATATAAAATCCGTTTCACTAACACAATTGCTTTTGATTCATTTCGAAAAATGGCGGTAATCCATAAAGCGGATGGATTTATTCGAAATTATATTGTTTCTGTGGCAGTATGTTTAGACGTTTTCTACTACAGCAAAATCTAAAACTGCGTTAAGAATAAAAGGTTTGAACCAAACTATTTGAAAGTAATGTAAGACGACATTGCATTATAAAGAAATCTCTTCGGGTGTCTAAGTCGAGAGACAATCGCATTAGCCGCGTTCCCACAGCTAGATACGGATGCTTCAGGGGTTGAAGCTGAAACTTTTAATATCTTTTTAAAGCGAGGAATTTCGCGGTTTTAAAAGTTTTTTATGGTTTCGTTTTGCGATCCGAAGTAGGATTTTTTAATGTATTAGGTGAAGATCTCGCGAGAAAGAGACTTTCATATATTTGTCACATATATTTATATTTTCAATGGAGACTGAAAAACGTAATATATTACTCGTTTCTGAGATGATATTAAAACATTTTCATAATGTATACTTTTTATGTATATTTGTGATATAGGGCGTATTTCTCACTTATGACGTATATAAAAATATATTAAAAATAAAATATTGGATCTATTTGAAGTTAAAGATGTTTAGATGGTAATAACCGGTTTCACAAAATTAATTTGATAGTGAATATAAATAAAAATAAATTCCATCTATACGATTAATCATTATTAATCTACTTTAAAATTTTCTTTATAAAATATTCTTGGTAGGCTGATATTTATAAGCATCGTTTTGTATTAAAATCCTCTCCCAAAAACTAGTAGGTAATTTTTGTAGTTTTGAACTTAGTTAACTCAAAAGTAAATTCGAAATGGACGTATTACGAAGTATATATATATATATATATATATATATATATATATATATATATATATAAATATAAATATATATATATATATATATATATATATATATATATATATATAACTGAAGTAATATCTTTCTGAGAAAAATAGCGTGATCCAATTTAGAAGAATTGAAAGCGGAGAATAATTCTTATTTATTGTTTTGTATATTTTAGAATTTCTTATATATTTGTCTATTTTAATATATTGAAGTAGATCTGATTTGGATTATTAATGTCTGTTTTGTCGTTTACGGCATTTGATTTTTTTTTATTTCGATTATTTCGTAAAATTCTAAATTATAAAATATATATATATATATATATATATATATATATATATATATATATATATATATATATATATATATATATATATATGTATACAGGAATTAAGTTTTCTAAATGAACAGAGATACGATAAAAAAATATTACAGCCCTAAAAAACATGAAATAAAACACATGCACACCTTTGATTATGAAAATACGAAAATCTTAAAACCTGAAATCCATAAAGGGAAACGAGAATTTTACGAAATAATCAAAATAAAAATTTCTTTGGGTTTGTTCAGGTTATTTTTTATATTGTTGTCTTTAGATTTCAATTAAGATAAGATATTTCTATAAGAAAATTAAAAAAGATTCAAATAAAACCTGTCCTATACCTTTGTGGGCGTTTGTTCGTTTACATTAGCTCTTATATGGAAGTTCGTATCAGATTTTAACTTGATATCATTGAACATGTATATCCCACGGACCATACAATATAGACGAATGAAGCTTGGTTAGTAGAAGCTTGGTTAGCGTAGATAAATATAGCCCTTATATACGAAATAAAGTAGTTATTAAAAGTTAAGATTTCAATTAGATAGATGTCGTTCGACATGCGATATTTTTCAGTCTGACGTCGAAAAGCCAGTAGACCTAACACGTCTCGGAATATATATTTTATATAGATAATTGTTTCTTGCTAATTTCGCTCTCGTTCGATACAGCTTCCCTGACAAGACCATTAGAAAGTCGAAACGCGTTTGGAGAGAGAACCAGAGTTGTATTTCAGGAAATAAACTCTATATATTCTTTCCTTTATCTGCTTGAAAGGAGAATACATATATATATATATATATATATATATATATATATATATATATATATGTATACAGGAATTAAGTTTTCTAAATGAACAGAGATACGATAAAAAAATATTACAGCCCTAAAAAACATGAAATAAAACACATGCACACCTTTGATTATGAAAATACGAAAATCTTAAAACCTGAAATCCATAAAGGGAAACGAGAATTTTACGAAATAATCAAAATAAAAAAAAAATCAATTGCCGTAAACGACAAAACAGACATTAATAATCCAAATCAGATCTACTTCAATATATTAAAATAGACCATTATATAAGAAATTCTAAAATATACGAAACAATAAATAAGAATTATTCTCCGCTTTCAATTCTTCTAAATTGGATCACGATATTTTTCTCAGAAAGATATTACTTCAGTTGAAAGACCTAAACCTTTTATGTCACTTAAACCATCTAAAACATACACCATCTGGTTCCCACAATTCATCCAAGTCAATGTAGTTATAGAGTTAACAATGTGGTGTCCACTCTCCCAGTTTTGAATCTATTATTCCATATATATTAACATTAAAAATATTTTATAATATATATATATATATATATATATATATATATATATATATATATATATATATACAAGCAGATAAAAATTTTTGTTAAAGCTTCGAACACTAAAGTGAGACCACAATAAAAAAGGGATACTTATTGGACTTGAAATAAGTAACTAATGCCCCCTTTAGAACGATCCTAAGTAATTCTGACAAAAAGTAAGGGTATTCTAAAATATTTACAGTACTTTCTAAAACAGCATTTTGAAATTTTTCCATGAAAAGTTATATGCGGATATGGAAAAAGAATTCACCAAGATATTGCCTAAATAGAAAAACGTTACAATGTAAAATGGAGCGCAAATGTGTCAGCTCACTACTGCTGAAAACTTATAAAGGAAACTCCTGATAATAACAACCAAAGAAGGAAGGGGAAGATAAGTGCAGTAGCTTAATTTACTTATCATCTGTTTAAATGAACTAAAACTACACACGAACGTTTTTAAATTTTTCGGTTACTACGAACTAGAAATTTTTGATACTTACCAAAATTGGAACTCATTTTGATTAAGCAAGCTCATGCGTAGAATCGATTTTAGTACATTTTTTTTTATCTCCGTAGCATGTTCCACATATTTGTTGCAAAAGGTCAAATTATATCATTACAGAATTTCAAAATCTTTAGGGTTCCGCAAGAGCATGTTGTGCTTTCACACGGACCGCAATCACTAATTGTTTATATTTGAAAACTAACCGCCGATTTCCAATTTACATAAGAAGTCAATAAAAAGGTTTTATTTTTAATTTTTAATATTTATTACATGTTATTTTAAAATAAAACATACTGAACATATTGCAGCTTGTAAAAAACTAATCGGAAGTGAGGTAAAATTCAATTACAAGATTTGATGGACAGTGAGACTGAATAAAATCGTTTCAAAATTCAAATAATTTTCAAGAGATGTGTGAATATTTTTTTCATTAGCTTATTTTGGTCACTGCCTGTAAAAACTAAAGCCATTGGCAAATCCTAGATAAGAATAAAAAGGTTAGGAATATTTAAAGAATATATTGAGTTTTTGATTAGTTTGCAAATTATTTTGCTTTAACTTTGTCTAGCATCATAACCAACCAATCATAATCCAAAACGCAACGACTAATCACAATAGTTGAAAACTAATCGTCAATTTCTAGTTTATATAAGAAGTCAATTTTTGCTTTTATTTATTTTAATGTTTATTACATGCAACTATACCGAACAAATTGCTACTAATGCCTAAAAGAATTCAAACTATTATCAAGAAGGAAGTAGTTAGGTATGTGAATACTTTTTCTTCTGACCATATTTTAGTCATTTCCAATAAGAATAATGCTAGTGGCAAATCCTTAATAAAAAAGGGGTTAACCAGACGGAAATTAAACTATTTAGAGGTACCCTATAGATCACCTTTTTAATGCAAAACTTATTTAGACAGTTACATAATAATAATAATGTTACTGAATAACGTCCAAATTTCACATGTTTTTGTATCTTTATATCCGATTTGAGATATAAATATTTCCAGTTTTACTGCATTGAAAAAATTTCATTTTATCCAGTAAATTACAAAACCCGACTTCCAAGAGCAATAACCACGCTAAATAAAAATTTAGTTCTCAGAAAGTCGGTGAGACACCTTGACAATAATTATCGGTGTAGCGAATATATAATTGCGCTATTGCCAACACGTATCCCAATTTCAAAATTTCAGGTATGGTCATAGTATGCGGTGGCTTTTTGTAGAGATGTACAAAGTTTTGAAAATACAGTGTCGATTCAATGTTATTTTTAATCTAAAAAAAATTCGTAAAAGATTAATTATTAATTCAATATTTTTTTGAGACATGCGAAAATAATTATTTGGGTAAACTGTTAACGTTACTTAGACACTTGTACTCATCTCAAAAGGCCTTCTATCAGGTATGGAGTAATTTTCAAATCTGATTGCATTGTTTAAAATATTCTCAGTCACATATCTGTAAGGACTATTGTCTAATAGATATCGTGAAGTTTGAGACCAACCAAAAGTACCTGTGCTAACTACTAATAGGGAATTAAGACTGTTGCTTAAAACTTAATTTATGGAATGCTGGAGATAAGCTTTGAGAATAATATATAACAAGGAACATATAATCGGATAATACGTGCCTCACCAAGAAGCCCCTAAAATGAGAGTATTGCCAGAACATTATAATTTAGGGCGCAACCTTATCACGGATAACTCTGTACATCAATGGCGTTCAAAGGAACATATTGATTATATTCTCAGAGAGCATGCAAAGGATTGAGACGAAAACATTTAGGGATACAATATTTTCACCTGAACCGGTTAGGCAAGTTTAGGTATCGAGGCTCGATTGGCGGGATCTAAGCATGATACCCTTACTGATTCATCCATGCCTATCAATGACGCAAACATAAAGGAATTTTCTGTTTCTCATCACGTCTTTTAACTAAATATTGTATTATTAACTGAAAGACTACAACTTTAATTACTCAGATTTCTCTTAAATAACAATATTTTTTCATCTTCTCGGTTCAATTTTGAATCTTCGGTGTAAAACTTAAGTTTTTAGGAAATAAAATCAGAATGTCAGTATAATATTTTTTCATTTGTTGCACATCACTTTGTTTTAATTTTTTTTTGTTGGCCATCTAAAATTATATTTTAAACTATTATAATTTTACCGATTATTAGCTCGTAGATTAGAACTAAGCCATTACTTTATGACCCCTACATTTATTGGTGCTTATGAAAATCTACGGTTTTAAATATTCACATTTCAAACACCATAAAGATATTCTAGACTAATATATTCCTGCAAATTTGGTTGTAAAAGTGTTAGAGCAAACCGATTCGCTGCCGCATGCCGTAAAACGACAGCCTCGGGCTCGGTAGAGGAGCGCAAAATTAAACTCATTATTTGCTTTAATCTAGCCAGGCAAATGGCGCAAAGAACAATATAGAATTCGCAGTTGTGCTTTATTAAATACCGGGCGTGACCGGACAATTAGAAATCGCAATATGTGACGCCATTAGGGCCCCATTAAATAATGCCTAGTTTGAAATGATAACTGAAACTTTAAGGCTTTAGAAGGGAGTCTAAAATCTAACAGATTAAAATTGCATTCATTTTGATGTTGTTAATTTGACTTCATTGTTTTGTTGCAGCCGTAGCAGAGTACGTTTTATTTTTATTTGTTTGAGAGACGTGTAACAAAGACAGAATGATAGACTAGTATTTATATCAACAGATAATAGTTAAAAAGGTAAAGAAACGTTTATATGAGTAGAAATCTGGAAATTTTTCCTTTCCTTATAATAGGAATTCAATAATTTACACGTTCAATAAAGGAATAACAGAATTTCACCAAACATCAAATTCATTCTCAATTCATTTGTGGAAGGAAACCATGTTAATAATAATGTGGTATGCTTTTACATTAACATTGAGAAGATCGGTGTGGAACATTATTACTTACAGTCTCTTATTCCTCTTGTTGCAAATAACTATCGTCGCTGTAGACAGAAAGTATTCTTTTGCACATCTAATACTGTTTTTCTGTTAATATATATTATCTCGTCTATTTAAAAAAATCTTTTTTTGAATAGATAAGTGAATAAATATATTTTAGAGTTTATCTTCTAGTAATTAGCAAATTTCAAAGAATCTTATTTTCTTCATGTTTTCGTTACCAAATAATATATATATATATATATATATATATATATATATATATATATATATATATATATATATATATACGTATATATATATATATATATATATATATATATATATATATATATATATATATATATATATGTATACATATATATATATATATATATATATATATATATATATATATATATATATGATACTTATTAAATTGTTGGGCGCCAGGCACAAATAAATATACCCAAGTATAGTATATAGTAAATCAATTTGTATCAAATTTTTTTATTTTCAATAAATATTACTCAATTACACATGCTGTATTTCTGAATGTACCCCGTTTTTAGTGATTTGAAGTTTAAAACATTGATGGTAATTTTCTCTCAGGTGAGTTCAGATGAAAATATAATAATTATCAGAAAAAGTCAAACCAATGATTCAAAAACACAAATAAAAACTTTATATATAATAATACAATCATGTCAATGGTTGCAGATTTTATGTAAAATTTATAAATCACCTTATCTAAACCTAATTAAATTATAAATATTATTCAATATGCACTGTATTCTTTTATGGAATTTAGAATTATGAAATCTGGCAATATTGCATAAATGTCTAAACGGTTACAAATTGATTAGCGTCTCAAAATATGAGATTTTATTTTAAACAATCTAAAAATAATTAAGTGTGTGCTGTTATTATTAAAAGCGATCTTGATGCAATGCAAATTAAACAATTTATTTTATTATTAACTATAACTATTCATAATAAGGTTAGTGTAAATCTATTTTATCAAATTACCTTCAGACAAGTCAAATATTTCAATATCTTACACAATAAATAAATACCTTTTAAATTTCCAGAAATTTTTTTTAATTATCCACGTTTTATATTTCCTCCTTCCTTTTTTAATGAAGGAAAATTTACAAATCCTTTCTACTTTGCCAACAATTTAAATATTTTTCACAGTTGCTTGCTTATTGACATAATTTTTTTACTAATTTATTAAACTTCTTTTCCTTCCTTTAAAATTGACTTTCAATCTCCAGATATTTTTATATATGTTTCTTCCTTTTTTTTTTTTTTAATTTTAATGAATGAGACTAGCAATGTTTTCTTTATGACAGATTAATCTGCACTGTGTTTCTTTAAATTTATTTATAAAATAACAAATGAAAAACTGTTAGGTTATGGTCTGGTTAATAAAAAAAAACTAGCGATTTTTACACTATAACCGATTAATATCCACTCCTTCTGTTAGTTTTCAAAATAACAACTGAAAATATTGAGGTTATGTTACTTTTTAAGAACCAGACTAACGATGTTTACTGTACAAATGATAGAGCTGTGCTCTTTAAAAAAAAATGAATTTTAGCTTTTATAGTAAGTAGTCATAATTTTTTGTCTTAGTTTTTTTCTGATTAGTCAGCCATCTGACGTGAACTGGCAGCTAGATGAAATTTTAAGCTTTGAATCACAAAATCAAAATGGATTCTTAATTGTCAATTTATGATAAAATTTTGTTATTTTATTGATATTATGAAATAAATATTCTATTTGATGAAAATAAATTATGATTTTTGCAAATTTCGGACTTTTACTGACATTTTGATATATCTACACTTTACTTTTGGTTATTACTTACCATATAAAATTGATAAATAAAATTTTAATTATAACTTGCTGAAATTGATAATTCTTGTGTTAATTAATATTATAATCCTATTTAACAAAGTTTTACCTACAATTAGGCACTATTTTATCCTAGTTTCTTATTAAAATAAACTTATAATCTAGATTTTCTTATACTATTCTTACACATTTACAATATTTTTAAAAAACTTTTAACAAATACTGTTGCAATACGTAGAAACTAATAGGTTATAAATAACTATTGATAAATATATATATATATATATATATATATATATATATATATATATATATATATATATATATATATATATATATGTTTATGCGGCTTTCACGGATTCCTCCGTGAGATGCAATAGCAGTGGATATATCCACATTATGCCGTTGTAGTGCTGAAATCACATTCAGTAAACATACAACTATATGCAGCTCCGTCTATGAATGAAGTAAAAAGCGAACAGTAAATGCAAACTTCGTTCCAACCATATCCTTTCCATGTTAGGGGTTGTACAGATTGAACAGTTTGCTAAGGAATACAATTTATCCTATTCCACCACCATCGAGATGATGGCCCACCTGTACCACCATACCGAGAAGAAAGTCAAAAACTTACCCTCCTCGCCACAGTGATACGGCAGAGGTACATGTTTCGTCTCTATTAGACTCATCAGGGTACCGACATGCACCTGGCTGTGCAAAGGACAGATCGAAAGGAAGCATGCAAATACTGAATGCGGCTGCGCCGACCTCCCGCCGGATGGCGTATATATGTTTATGCGGCTTTCACGGATTCCTCCGTGTTTACTTCATTCATAGACGGAGCTGCATATAGTTGTATGTTTGCTGAATGTGATTTCAGCACTACAACGGCATAATGTGGATATATCCACTGCTATTGCATCTCACACGGAGGAATCCGTGAAAGCCGCATAAACATATATACGCCATCCGGCGGGAGGTCGGCGAAGCCGCGTTCAGTATTTGCATGCTTTCTTTCGATCTGTCCTTTGCACAGCCAGGTGCATGTCGGTACCCTGATGAGTCTAATAGAGATGAAACATGTACCTCTGCCGTATCACTGTGGCGAGGAGGGTAAGTTTTTGACTTTCTTTTCGGTATGGTGGTACAGGTGGGCCATCATCTCGATGGTGGTGGAATAGGATAAATTGTATTCTTTAGCAAATTGTTCAATCTGTGCAACCCCTAACATGGAAAGGATATGGTTGGAACGAAGTTTGCATATATATATATATATATATATATATATATATATATATATATATATATATATATATATATATTATTTGGCAAGGAAAACATGAAGAAAATAAGATTCTTTGAAATTTGCTAATTACTAGCAGATAAACTCGAGAATATATATTTTTTCACTAATCTATTCAAAAAAATGTTTTTTAAATAGTCTTTTTTTATTTATAAATTAAGATATATTTAATAACTTGAATACTCTTGAACTGACAAACTCCAAGGAACAAAAGCTTGACAAAGCACAACACGATATGCGAAACGTCGTAAGTAAATATAAAAAAGAAAAAAATGAACTTTTGAAATCTATTTACAACCTTTTACCCAAGAAGATATCCAAATAAAATAACATACATACATACATACATACATACATATATATATATATATATATATATATATATATATATATATATGTATTCTCCTTTCAAGCAGATAAAGGAAAGAATATATAGAGTTTATTTCCTGAAATACAACTCTGGTTCTCTCTCCAAACGCGTTTCGACTTTCTAATGGTCTTGTCAGGGAAGCTGTATCGAACGAGAGCGAAATTAGCAAGAAACAATTATCTATATAAAATATATATTCCGAGACGTGTTAGGTCTACTGGCTTTTCGACGTCAGACTGAAAAATATCGCATGTCGAACGACATCTATCTAATTGAAATCTTAACTTTTAATAACTACTTTATTTCGTATATAAGGGCTATATTTATCTACGCTAACCAAGCTTCTACTAACCAAGCTTCATTCGTCTATATTGTATGGTCCGTGGGATATACATGTTCAATGATATCAAGTTAAAATCTGATACGAACTTCCATATAAGAGCTAATGTAAACGAACAAACGCCCACAAAGGTATAGGACAGGTTTTATTTGAATCTTTTTTAATTTTCTTATAGAAATATCTTATCTTAATTGAAATCTAAAGACAACAATATAAAAAATAACCTGAACAAACCCAAAGAAATGCGGTTAAACTTATTTATTTTCTGTTACGTAGAAAATTATTTTCGTGCGAGTGATTTATCGTGCAATGCTTTAAAATTATTTCTTGGAAAATGTTACTTTTTGTTTAACCATTTTAAAATAAATTTTAGATGGTTAGAATCCCCAAGGGTTGCTTTTACACAAATAAGTTTAAAGTAAAATTTACAAGTAGATAATTTACTAAAAAAGAATTAAACTTAATAATAGGTCAAGTTAATCTAGTTATCACAATGGGTAAAACTTCTGACATTTGTTGACTGTTTTGAAGAACCGTTTGTTGATTCTGGAGCAACATGAATACTCAATTTTCTTATAATTGAGTACGTGTATATTACAACCCATTTAATATAGTAAAAATTTAAGTATTTGAGTCACTCCAGAAAAAATGTCATACATTCATTGAAATTGAGTGACATATAATAAATTCATTTAAAAATGAACAATTCAAATTACCATTCTTAATATACCATGTAAATATTATATTGGTTATTAATTAATTATTAAACTATTGATCGAGGTTTTTGGCTTAATGTATTATGCGGCTTAGTAATTTCGGTAATTTTTGAGATATATAGAGGGTAATAAAATAAAAGAAAATTTTTTGTTAGATTGCGTAATTTGTACCACAAATTATTGTCTTTAATCAAAATATTCCACAGCCCTTGATTGAAAATAATCTTAAACCAAATTTAAATAAAAAATTATTGAATACTGGTAGTATTTTTTTTTCACACATTCCTTACAATTTATATATTTCTGGCGGTATAGGCACATCTTTTAAAAATGAAAATTAATTATTTCGCCCCAAAATATTTCCTTCTACTTTTCCCTTAAAACGATAATATTATTCACATAAAATAAAATTAAACTCTTCATAATTTGGTAATGGCGTTTAAATTTTATATTGTTTGAAGAACTTAAATTAACCATGGCCCGGAAAACGCTTTGCGAGAGAAGAAATAAAGGCCTACATTTATCTTGCAAAAAACGATATAAAATTTTAACAGACTTAAAAATCTCCTTTTGATTCCCGGATACACTAAATTATTAAATTTATTTTTCCAGTTTTTATCCTGTACGGATTTATGCATGAGCAATAAAAACAGCACCTGGAAAAAATAATTAAATAATTGGACTGGTAAAGCTAATTTTACCCCCTCAGTGGCTATAAAATACGTAATGAGGGAACATACAAATTTGTTGTTAGGCATTGGTAAAATAAATTGATTTTTTTTTCGAATATAAATTAACTTAATATATGAAGGTAAAGATTAATATTTATAAGCTTGTAATTATGCTACTTGGTTTAAGTATATGATAAACAAATTTAGCAAAATGTTTTGTACATAATAAATACAATAAAATAAATTTTATATAAATTTTATTCATTTTCCATAAATGAGTAAAAATTTGAAAATTTGGCCATGCATAATCATGTTTCAATCATTAACAAAAAACGGAAAGATGGACAGACGGATGGAAGGATAGACGGATGGACAGACGGACGGGCGGATGGACGGGCAAACAGACGAACGGATGGACGGGTGGCCGACGTTACAGACAGATAGGCGGACATACGGACAGACCGACGGTCGAACAAGTGGGCGGACGGACAGACGAAGGAACGGAGGGACGGACAGAACAGAAGGTCAAAACGGCAGACCCACAGACGGACAGAGGGATGGAATAACGGGTAACTGAAATTACTAAGCAGCATAATACAAACGAATTGACATATGGACGAACAGTCGGAAGAACAAAAACGGACGGACGGACAGAAGGACATAATGAAACTATAAGGGGAACCATAAAAACAAGTTTGTTTTAGTTTCCACAAGGTCTGAGAGATGACCTAAGAATTAAGTTTAATTCTCATGTAATTTGACGCCCTAAATCTAGATTTGAGGTCCGTTAACCTCTATCACGCCAGGTTTAAGGCCATTTCAAGGTCAAGTAGAGTAAAATTCACTAATTAAATCTGAAGGAGTAAATATGTAGGTTTTAAGGTCGCTGAATCCGAATTCGTTGTTTGTTTGATCCTTCAAGGTTAAATTGAGAAAAAAACACTAAATCTGAAAAAAAACATGTGTAAGTCTTTGTGATCACTGAACCCGAATTCGTGATTTGTTTAATTGTTCAAGGGCAGCCAGAGGACATTTCAAGGCCATTTTAAGGTCAAATTTAGAAAAATCCACTAAATAAATCTGAAGAAGTAGATGTATAGGTTTTTTTAGGCCCCTGATTCCGAATTCGTAATTTACTTAATTCCCAAGGTCAGTCAGAGGTCATTTTATCGTCATTTTAAGGTAAATTGGGAAAAATCTACTAAATAAATTTGTAAAAGAAGATTTGTAGACTTTTAAGCATGCTGAATTTCAACTCTTGGTTTGTTTAATTCCTCAATGTTAACCAGAGGTCATTTCAAGATCAAATTAAAAAAAGCCACTAAATAAATCTGTAAAAGAAGAGAACCCACACGCAGTTAGATTGCTATCTATTACACAGCTGATAGGCAAGCGGATCGGGCGAAACTCAAGTTTCCAAAACCACGTACCCCATGCACAACTAGATCGATGTCTGCGACACAACATACATGCAAGCGGAGTTAGTTATTATGAAATCGTAACCCAAAACCCAACTCACATAACCGACGCGCAGCCTGACCGATATCCATTACACAGCAGACAAAACCACACACTCCATGTGTAGCTAGATTAATGGTCATTATACAGCACACAGGAGCGAATCAAGTTTTTATAAGTAGACCATAACATAAGCTCTCATAATCACATATCCCATGCGCAGCAAGATCAATGTCCGTTGAGCAGCAGACAGTGGCAAAAAGCAAAGATTTATGAGTGTATGAAACAAAACCTAAGCTCTCCGAAAACGAGATATCCCAGGCGCAGCATGTATGAGAGCTTGAGGTTTGTCTTACATACTTATAAAAACTCGCATCGCTGGTCCATCTGTTATGTAACGGATATCGACCTAACTGCGCATGGGGTATGTGTTTTAGGAGCTTAAATCTCGCCTTGAAAACTCGCTATGTTGACCCGCCTGCTTGTAGCGAATATCGATGGAGCTGCACGTGAGGTACCTCTAGCTAACTTGGGGTATTAAATGACCACTGGCTTAACTTGAGGTATTAAATAAACCACGAACTAAGCGCCCTCAAAGAACAAAATGTTATTCTTGATAATTTTATGCACTCATTTTCTCCTTCAAACATGTTATGATCAAGCAGGTATCAAATACTACATAATTCAGAGTAAGGAACAAACTTAATAGTATTTTTATTTTAAAATGTTGATATTTTATATATGTAATGACTTGTTACTATTTGTCAATACTAACAACTACATAGATAACAAAAGAACCTATGTGTATTCCTGTAACACGCATCTTTATTATGCACTAACACAACGCTAAAACATCCACCCGAAAGAAAGAACGCCGCACCTGCCCTTGAACTCTTCGGAAAAATATCGATATATGTATTTATTTAAACAGAGCCCAACTGATTATTAAAAATTTGCTCCTTTTTCACTTTCCAATGTTAATTTTTTATATTTTTGTTGCACACGTTTTTTACGCACTTTATTTAAGAGACGAGCTATCTCACACTTGGGTGTCTTTCAATTAGTTTTGTTACGAGGGCGCTCACGCATGAAATTGGACCGTATTCTATGGTCGAGCAAAGCACCCCACGGTTTTCCATTATATCTTTCTCCTAAAGAAATGAATTTGAACAAGAAGAGAAGTTTTAATGGCCACGTGCCTCTTACTTTTTTATATAACAGAAGTTACAGTTAACTTAGTTCACTAAACAGCTTATTAGGTTTATTAGTGTCAGTATTCACAACATAAACAAAATTACAAAATATAAAAGATGGAGACATGAATTTTAGTTGAAATATTAATGTGAAAACGAAACAGCCAAACTTATTTTAAATTACAATTTTTTTTTGGAATATGTCGTCCCTAAAAATTATTAACTGTGCCCTTTTTAAATTAAACTACCAAACTGACTATTATTTTCTAATGGATTTTTTCTTTTTTTGCGTATTAGTAGATATTTTGGAAGCAATGAACTGTCTTCAAGGTAACTTAGAAATGATAATTTGCTTTTATAGACGGAGAACCATCGCCAGCAAAAATATTTTTCTGAAATATCTCGTGTACCGGTTGGCACGGTACTGACCAAAGAAACCCCTTATCATTGGAAGAATAAAATAGCAATTCTGTTCGGAGAGTTGGTATCGATTGCAAACAATTACAAAATCTCTTACTCAACACAAAAAGACAACAGGAAAGCACTAGGTACAATACAATTCCCTATTGAAGTGGGGTAGTGGTTAATTCAGGCCGTATACCTACTTCTCACCAATGCTCGCATCGATGTAGAAACAGAAAAAATATCATTTATTCCATACACGTGTATCCTTAAGCGATTGTTAAGCTAGTGGCGCAGCACAAGTTTGGTTGGTACCGGTTTTTTGTGTAATAATAACGTAAAAACTTTCATGCCAGTCTAATACTGCTGGCAGTACAGCGTGTTTAAATAAGTTGAACCAGTAGTGCTCACCTTGTTTTAGTGACTACATTTTTGTATTATAGAAAAAAATAAAGCAAAGTGAAGAATTTGGATTAAAGTCGCATCCGCAACGGAGACCATTTGTCAACTGGACCTATACTTTAACTTGGGTTCCGAATCGCGTTCACGCGGTTTTCCCAGCTGATCACCTATCCCAGTACTAGCCGCGCCCGGGCCGATTCACTTCAGTGATCATACGGGAAAAGGTTTGTTTATTTTGAATTAAAGTTGCGTCGGTAACGAAGACCATATGGCGACTGGACTGACAGTTTAATGTGGGTTCCAAACCATGATCACGTGGTCTTCCCAAGACGGTCACCCATCCAAGTGCTAATCATGCCTGACGCCGGTTCACTTGAGTAACCAGATGTTAAAAGGCCTGACCACTGAAATAAACTGTTTCTATGACGGCAAAGATTTCTTTATTTCTTACTGTCGATATTTGTCAATCTGACAGGTCTGCAGGTTTAATATCCTGCCGACATATCTCGGAATTTAAATTTTATATAAACCTAGAAATGTTGCCCTTGGTTCATTACAATTCCACAGATGAAACACATATAGAGGGAGGATCAGAGTTATATTTGCAGAAGATGAACTATCTGTATAATATTCTTTTAACTGTCTGAAGAAAAATAGACAAATTGTTAAACTTATTCTACGGCAGTAATGAATTCCTTATTTCTTTCTGAAATTTTAATTTTTGTGCTTCGCACTACCCCGGTGTATGTATAGATGTCATTTGACTGGCGATATTTTTCAGTCTGGCATCGAAAAAGTCTGCAGGTTTAACATTGTGCCAACTTATCTCGGAATTTACACTTTATGTAGACAGTTGTGTTCTATGAGTGTGGCTTTTGGTTCATTACAATTCCACAGGTGAGACCACTAGGTGGTCAAAACGTATATAGAGAGAAGGCCACAGTTGTATTTACAGGATATAAACTGTCTTTATATTTTGCCTTTAACTGCCTGAAGAGAAACATAGGTAACTTGTTAAACTGCAAATTTTGGTTAAACAATTTCTGCGTTATTACTGATCCAGACATAGTAAATAATTTTTTTTTTAATTGAACCGACTTCTAAAAGTGCGCTAAAAAGTGAAAAATAACTACAAATTGTTATATGAAATTGAAATTTTTGAAGTTAGCGTCAAACTAATACCTGACAAAATGTGATTCGCATAAACAGATTAAAAATACTTTATTTGTAATTGCTTTCTTATCATAATTTGTTTATATCAGTAGACATTTATTTCATTTAGAAATAATTTGGCGCCGACTTCAAAAATTTCAATTTCATTTAAAAATTTGTAGTTATTTTTCACTTTTTAGCGCACTTTTAGAAGTCGGTTCAATTTTTTTATAAATTTTTTTTTCAATTTTGAATTCATTATGATATCCATAAATTATTTGAACTAAGACCTAATTCAGATTAGGGTACCTCGCAATGACTTCAAAGTAGCAAAAAAACTCCCATTATATCCAAAGTTGTAAATTCACTATCTTAACTTTTAAATTAATTTTAGATTGGTAATATAGACCCCACAGCTTTCCATTCTCGATACTTAAAAACTTGAGACGTAAATTTCTTAGCCCGATTTATTTTATCCTGCATATTGAGTTTGTATAGGCCCCAAGAATCCTGCAATATCAATTTTAGACAAAATCGGAAAACGTAAAATTTTGAGTCCATCATATTGTATCTTATCAGCCTAATAGTTGTAAATAATTAACCTCATATTCATTATACACGACCCCGAAAACCTCTTTAAACCAAATCTAAAAAAATGCGAAAAAGGTAAAATTTCCAACCCACCATATTGAATCCGTCATATATAATCTAATCTAAATGTAAATCCTTCAAAGCCCCCTAGTACCAATTTTGGATAAAATCCAGAAATTTAAAATTTCTAGACCGTCATATTGCATCTGACCTATTAGATTTTCTTAAAAAAATTCGCTACTTACATTCTCCAAAACGATTCAATTCCACCTTTGAACAAAATCGAAAAATGTAAAATTTTTTGTCCGCTATATTGGATTCGCCATATTGAATCCTGAAAAAAGACTTTTAAATACATAATGTACATCCTGAAGAACCCTCTATCAGTTTTGGAGAAAATCGAAAATGTTAAATTTTTAGGACGCCATATTGAATTCGCTAGAGTGAGTTTTTCAAAAATATTTTAAATTCGAAATTAACACTGAGAAAAATCTCCCAATACTGATTTTAGCCAAAATCGAGAGATGTAGAATCTTTAATCCGCCATCTTCCCAGACTTCATCTGTAGACTGATAATAATTGAATAACTAATACATGAACTACGAAGTAGTATTTCTGAAATATTTTACACACAAATTATAACGTTTTTAAAAATTTTAATCTGTCATCTATTTCATTAAAAACCTCAAACTGCTATTTTAAGATAATCACTTGATCCCTAAATATAACTAATATTTATTGTACAGCATTTTTTTGGTCAAAAATATATTGGCAATCAAATATCTGATACAATCCTTTATAAGTAACCATTCACTTTATATTCAATTTAAAATCAAACGCTTATGCGATATGTTCGTAGCATAACCAGTATATGTAACATTGGCTGAGACAACAGCGGCAATAAATAAGATAAATTGAAATTCGATATCATTCATCGATCATTATGTGCAACGGCAACAATATAATAGAGGGCGTGCACAATTAATCATAATAGCAGCGAGCTGATGGTTCTCCACAAATCAGTCAGATGCAAAACATGTGGTTCTCATAATGGGTTCGCCGCCTACTCATATGTAAACAAATAATGCTGGTTTACTTTACTTAATATTTGAATAGAGGATAGATCCCGAAAACAAAGATAAAACTTTACAATATGGTATAAATTTTAAAATTTGAATTCTGAAATAAAGTATACTGCAAAATTTGTAGCGCTAATTAAATACGAAATTAGTTTTAACAAAATTATTTATTTCGAAAAATATTCATTATAGAATGATTGACATTTTAGTCTTGATTTCTGGATGATTTCACACATAATGTAAAATACAGTTCATGTTCTTATTATTATCCCTTCTTGCCAAGGTTGCGCCTCGAGAATTCAAGTTGAAAGTTTCGTTATGCTGCCACCATAATCAAATTTTTCTTTAAATTTCAGATATGCTCATGCCTTTGAAGTTCTGTAAATAATATTGAAATAACTCTGTGATGCAGGGGTTCTTCTATCCAATATAGGACTTTTAATTTTATTTCTCTTATCCATGAGTTTGTGAACATAAATTATGATCTGGGATATATTTAACCCAGATTTGGTTCAGTGAAGTTAATTCATATGTAATTGGGATGGATAATTGAACTCATCTAAATATCGTCAAATGTAAAGGTGGTAAGCATATGAAGAAAAATTTTATGACTGTATTTGTTTGTGGTATGTATATATTCGTTACACCGTTTTTTTTTTTCTAAGAAATTTGGCTATGAAACTGTTGTAAATATAAAGACATTTAGCTCCTAAAAGAGTGGTAGATCTTATATCGTCACATTTTGATTAGATTTTAAAAAAATTTTAATTGTAGGATATTCATTATTTCTTTTTCCTTTATTATTGACGTTCTAATATAAAAGTTGATTTTGAATATAATATTTTTGATCTAAAACGGATTTTTCCATATTTAGAGCTCACTTTCAAATGAGATATGAAATTACTCCATTTGATATGTTTCATTTCATTTGAGGTTGCCTAGTTACATTATTTGAATACGAGTTTTAATAACTAGTAATTTGTTGAGATCTACCGAGCAGATAAGTGACTTTCAATGACATGAAGATTTTCACAACGTATATGAACAGCAAATACAGTAGGTATTAATTTATAATATTTTTTAAAATGGCCTTATTATATAATCGGGATTTCTGTTAGTTTTTATAATTCCAAGCGAATTTTCCTTTTTTTTTTAAATATAATTACCTATATTTTGTGTCATAAATTGATAACATATTTTCCATTTGTGAACAGAATATTTAAATTGTATTTTTTATTATTTTTCGTATAGTATAAAAGCTTACAAGTTAACAACAACTATTTTATTATACGTGAAAAGTTGAAAAAGACCATGCATTTTTTTCATCCATTTGTTTTTCAAGCTTCCCGATCTTAAAGAAGGGAATCTTAATCTCATTTACAAATTGCGATGTTTAAAATTAGACATTCCTTATTTGCATTTTAGTTTTAAGTTCATGGTTCAAAATAATAACATTTTTATTAAACACTATCAAGCTTATATTAAATGGAAATTTAATATGGAATAAATTCTGTAAAAGAAAGCCTCTTATTTTTCCATAGAGATCCAAAAATATGTTATCCTTTATTTTCGATAGGCCACATTTTTAGAGTATTTTAATAAATTTTATACTGCATCTAGAAACCCTAGGGTTTGAAACTGATTTTTTGATAGAAGGTATGCTTTGAGGTATTTCAATAAAAGGTCGTATGAAGAGAAATTTATCGCATTGTCTTACTTCTGTAATTTCTCTCACCCAAAAGTCATTAAAGTAGATTATAAAAAAACTTTTAACAAGAAAATTTTTACAGTACATGAAGAAGCTAATAAGAAAATTATTTACCAGTAATCCAATTGTAATGGGTGATCTTTGGGTATCGTTTTACAAAACTCGTCAGTATTGTCATACGTCAGGAATCTCAATAATAAATATTTGTTTAAAAATGCGCGATTTAATTAAATTTTACACGAATGATCAGTTACGGTGACAAATCGCTAACTCAAGCAGATATAGCTCCTTTGTTTTAAGAAAAATATCCACATTTACCACTAAATTCACAAGATACTATTAGTCAAATCGAAACAAGATATTCTAAACTAGAACACGTGAGATAAGTGCCAAGATAGAGCAAACGTACTGTGGATGCGGACACTAAACCATAGCTAGAACCTAGCCTGCAAGAAAATTCTCTTGCTTCTGCTGTGAAATTAGCACAAGATTATGTCAGCAATACGATTGCATTAAAAGTAACTGATTCTATCGTAATAAGTCCGCATGAAACTTACCTTTTTTAAAAGCTTACGGTAAGGTGATCCCGACCGCCATACTTAAATTTTTTTATTTTATGATAATATCGCTTAATCAAAAGCGGATTTATTTAGATTGGGTTTCTTTCTCAGATTCAGATGTTCTTTTACCTTAAATGATCAAGTTATTCGACGAAACTGTTGGCACTGAATGAAAAAAATACACCACTGCATGCGAGAAACTCACCAGAAACCGGAAAACGTTAATTGTTTGGACAAGAATAATTCATGATTTAATCCAATTTTTTTGGGGAGAAAATCTCAATGGCTGTTTGAATTTAAATTTTTTTCCAGAGGATCTTATTCCCGCTTTGATGATTTATTCCCAAATAACTTGGTAGCAGATTTGCTGTTTCAAAAAGAAATCATTATGCTCAAAATATGAGGCAATATTTGGATGTGGTTTTTGATAATCCGTGGGTCGATAGAAGAGCTACCACTGAATGGCCAAAAAGATCACCCGATTTGGATACTTGAGATTTCTTTTTATGAAGTCACCATAAAACTAGAATTTTTGTGGAAAACCTGTAAATATAGAGGATCTTCAGCAAATAATAAAAATTGAGATACAACAAATTACTCCAGAAATGTTCCATATACGTTTCATTAGGGAAAAATTTTACTTGAGATTAGGGTTCTATAAAGAAAAAATGGCGAACAAAACATTTTTTATAATAAAGTAATTTAATTTTAAAATTAGGTTTTTTATTTATTTTGGCATGCTATTGGGTCAAAATGTCAAATATAAATAGTTCGTTACGTTACATTTTTTAAGACCTTTTAACAAGGTACTACAAGACATTTCATGGGGCAGGTTCAATCCCTACATGCAGAGTAAAGTTCATAAAAAATCTAGATATGGGGCAAAATAAAGGTGAAGTATTTTTTTTAGAAAAATAATATGTTTTCTTTTACAGAATTTATTTCAGTTAAACTTTGAATATTTAATAGAATGACGTATTGTTGGCATTGGCAGCAATATAGTCATGAGAGGTTTTAGAAAGTCTATAGTCTAAGAAAGCAAAATTTTCTGACACCATCTTTTAAGTTCTGGGTGGAGTTCTTCCTTTAAAAAATCATGGTATTGAAATCATATATTGATTATTAGCGAGGGGTTGGAAAAACTAACATATGCATTACACCCCAAACAAGAAAATCTTAACGTAACACCTCTAAGTAATTTAGTTTTACCTTATTAGGCCAACAAGTATTGAATCCACAAAATATTTAATTATTTCTTAAAAATGCGTCGTCGGGACCACAGGACGTAACCCCTATTTTAACATAACTACCACTCTTTTGAAACTTTATAAGTAGGTTCATTTTAACGATCCAACAACTTTTTATTTGTGAAAGTTTGTCAGATCATATGACCATTCGATTGCAAAAACATTAGTAAAATAACTGTAAAAAGTCGGCCAGTTGGTAATAAAAAAACACGTATACGTCATTTTGACACAAAAATACAAGTACACACAACTTGTCCGGCATTGTTTTCATCGACAATTTTTGCCAGACAATTAGAAAGAAATATTAAATCGGGAGAGATATAATGGGTTAGAAAATCGTCGACAATTTTCGCCAGACGATTAGAAAGAAATATTAAATCAGGAGGGATATAATGAGGTAGGGAAATATTTACATTATGACTTATTTTCTTTCACTTTGTTTGCAATCTCACCTTCTTCGTCCATATATGAGTGATGCAAGGAAATATACCTTCCTAGCCAAGATAGAAACAACTAACTGTGCTTTGTCCCTATTTTCAATAATCGCAACTTTTTTCGACTTGGGTGTCAAATTTTAATTCAAAAAATTAATTTGTCATCACATTTTTAACAAAATAATATTCACGAATACATTATTGTTATATAAGAGCACGAAGTTCCATCATATTTTAAAAAGTCAAATGTTGTTCAAAATAATTTCGGTGGGGTTATTAATCTATTAAGTATGACCTTTAGACACAACTAATTCTGATAATTTATGTAAAGTAGGAACAATGGGTTTTCAAAGATCATCGTCCGAAAGTATTTACTACAGTTAACGCATTAAATATATATGAATCAAGCTTTTTGACAATTCTGCGTGATAAACTGGACATGAGGAAAATTTCTGGAGGTAGATTTCAAGATTTTTAAACCATTTTCTCTAAGATAGTTACATGTAATGGTACTTGGATACATCATTGGGGTCCTTGGCTTGAGCCCATGTATTGGATCCATAAGGGCTCCTCATCTTCAAAAAGAGCCAGCACATAGTCATTCTTGTTGAATACGTGCTGAAAAGCCTTACAATAACAACTCTGCTCATATTACATTAAAAAAATTATGTACGGCTATTGATCTAAAAGATCTTAGTTTGTGTCGTAAAAATGTCCTTCTTTTCACAGGAATACGTGAGCTCACAGGGCAGCCAAAGTTCAACCTATCCTATGCGAATGTAACCTCTTTGAGCTAGACCATCCATCGTAAAATGTAGATTTGGTTTCATATGACTTGTTTGTATTTAGAAGCTTGAAAAGCATCTCAGTTGAGAGAAAATACCGATGCCTCTTAAAGGCCGACAGGATTTAATTGTTTTAGCTAAGTACGTTGAAGTTTTTAAAAAATCTAAAGCCTTTTGTGTTATTGTTAAGGAAAAAAATTTTTTAGTGTCCCATATATTGGTGTAGTTTTGGCTGTTGGTCGCCCTAGTTCACTGCGTTTAGTAGCAAATGGATTCAACATGTTTTATTTTCATACAATAAAATGAATATAGGCTAACAACAAATATATGGGAAAATATCAATGAGGAAAAAAATTGTTATCAAATAACTGGTTCAGAAAATTAAAAAATTAAATCGATTTTTTATTCACGCATTTATATTATTAAATTAAGAACATTCAAAAACGTATAAAAACTTATTTCAAGAGAATGTTTTCTATCGACCCTTGCCTACATAATCACGCAGGTAAAGTCTCACTTCCCGTCTTTATCTCTTGTTCCATCAAAATATTTTTTATAAAGACAAGCGAACAAGATTTATTTTATGTTAGATAATACTAAATGACTCTGAACAAGTTATCTGGTCGATTGTGCTTCATTACATTCCTTCACTGAATTAATAAATCGTTTAAGTTAGTATCAAACATGAACTGCTTTTTAATAGCACTTTAAACAGTTTTGGGTGTTGGAAAAAAAGTTTCAAAACGAGAGCATTTTTTATTGGGCATTTTTATTAGTATTAATGGTTTACGTGGGAGGTAGAAACGTGACTTTTCCCTTTTGCACAAAGGCACCAGGGATCGTAAATACTATGCCTATACGTATGGTATTTGCCATCAAAATTGTTAATAAATCATCAAAAGCGGACACGCGTGGCATTAAGAGGTATTAGGGAAAATGCATGAACTGTTTTTACAGTAATTTAAAAGTGAAATATTTGTTTTAAAGCTAAAATCTATTTCCCCAACTAACGAAGAATGGTATTGTATTTATTATGCTGAAGGCATATTAGATGTTTCTTAAAGGAAAACTGCATAATATTTCTACTACGATGTTACTGTTCTTTAAATGTATTTAAACTACTTAATCCACATGTATATTGCAGTCCGGTTACTTAAAAGTTTAAAATGGAATTGTATGTAAGAAATTTTTATAGTGTTACGTTTCTAAGTTAAATCTACAAGAAATTTAGTTTTCTCTCTGTATTATTGTTATCTCTCTTTTTAAGATAATTTTTAGTTCTGAAATTTATATCATAGAATGATTTTTAAAAAATTGTCTATTTTAATAATTTTTTTGTTAAAAATATTTTCCACTCTATTTTATTCCCTTGACAAAGTAGCTAAAAAAATGTAATATTTGGAATTAAAATCTAATAACTTTTTCTTCCCAGTGATTTTAATTTATATTTTATAGTATCAAAACACTTCCGAAAACCAGACGAAAAATATGGAAAAGATATTATCTCTAAATTTTTGTTTTTTAAGTTAAAATCAAAGAAGATAAAATTTTCTTTGACACATTATGAAAATCTCCCGATTTTGATCGTTCAATATTTGTGTCCCTGTTACTAAAAATAACAGATATTTTTATAAAACTTGTGAACCGAAAAATAATCTGAACGGTAAATATGCAAATTTTCATTTTTTTAAGACGTGCAAAGTAATATGGTAAAAATAAAAACAATTTTAAAGAAAATAATATTAGGAGATATTTTAAATAAAACTGAACATTATTTTCATATAGAAAACTCTTATTACATGTCAAATATACCACAAAAAATTGTGTGATTTTGTGAATTAATTATATTAGCTTAATAAAAACATGTCACCAAATTATGATTAAAGGCCATATGTTAATTAAAATAAAATGAGGCTTAACTAGAACAGATAGGCAATTTTGATAACAATAAGTAATTTAGAAGATATAATGTTATTTGAATGAATGAAATTAATAATTTATTATTTTGTGGTTTACCTGTAGTTTGATGCATTATTAGTTTAATTTTGACTACTTTGTTAAGTGAATTAAAGGCAACATACGTTTTTGATGGTTAGTGTAAGAATAAAATTTAAGTTCAACCTTTATAAAGGTCAAATATATAAAGAACCATAACCATTCATGTGGTTTTTCCAATGATATTTTTCCCAGAAATTAATATTAGAGCGCTAAAAATTGACGATTCCTATATTTTGCAATCACATAGGAAAGGATAGAGTATATAGAAGAACAATATGATTAAATAAAGTGTTTACATATGGATTTTTAATTTTTGAACAAACGCTTTTAAAACTTAAGTATTTCCTTACAAGATTTCCTGTAAGTATTTGGAAACAGTAACATTATTATGTCTATACCTGTATATGAATTTTGCAATTTACCGTAGGTGGGATGGATGTCACTACCAATTTTTAGAGAGGGTTTATTTGCATAATTAAAAAAGGACTGGTCATTTCTGGCTTAATTAACCATTTTCATATTAAATGATACTAAATAGTATCCATATATATTGAGATGATTATCAAAAAAAATATTTTTCTATATTTTACATTTTGATTTGTCTACAGTTTTGAAGCTCATCATAGAAATTAGAGTATTTATAACTAAATATAATCTATTGATAGATTGAGTCTCCAGGAATTTTTAATCATAAATTTAATTCCTTCCATGTGCTGGATGTCTCTACACAAACTTTTTAATTTAAAAGATTGGTAAAATATATTGTGCTAAAAATGACTGACTAATTACGTTTCAGACACGCAATATGTTAGGGTTCCGTAGTAGTTATTGGTATTGTTAGTATTCTTTATAATTCGTTGGAGTTGGGTTAATTGGAAGCATGTGCTTGCAAAATTTTGTTACCAAAGTTAGCTTTTTTGTCGCAAAGCATATTGAAACACCTAAAAAACTACCGTTCAATCAGTCTCCTCTCCCACGTGTACAAACTATTTACAGTGGAGTACAACAAACCATTGGTCTTAATATTTGTGGACTACGAGAAAGCGTTCGATTCAGCGGACCAAAACAAAATATTTGCTGCACTAGCTGATTGTAGAGTCGACCACAGATATGCAGCTTTAATTAAGAACATATATAATAGCGCAACAGCAAGTGTGAAAGTCCATTCCAACCAAACTATTTACAATGCTGCTAGAATACATGTTTAAAAAAATAGGTTGGGGGAACATGGGAGTCAATATAGATGGTGAATGATTAAACCACCTACGCTTTGCTGACGATATAGTGTTAATTTCTGACAACCTTGAAGAAGCCCAAGAGTTACTAAGGACACTAAGCGCAGCGTCAGATGTGGTAGGTCTAAAAATTAACCGTACAAAAACTCAATGTATGAGAAAATTAGTTCCAAGTAGCAACATATCCCTAAACGAATCTGAAATCGAGTATATAACATCTTATAAATATTTAGGCCATGAACTGAAAATAAACCGAGATAACCAGACCTGCGAAATTCAAAGACGCATAACACTAGCATGGGCGGCGTTCGGCAAGCTGAGAAAGGGCATATTTAAAAGCAATATACCGATTTGCTTGAAAAGAAAGGTTTATGAACAGTGTGTGCTCCCTGTGCTCACGGACGGTGCAGAAACTTTAACAGTAACTGAGAAAAGTTGCGAAAAAATTAGAGTGGTTCAGCGAGCTATGGAGAGGTCGATGTTGGGAATAACACTGAGAGATAAAGTTCCAAATGTAATTATTAGAACTAGAACAAGGATTAAGGATGCTATAGAAAGTGTAATACATATGAAATGGAACTGGGCCGGACATGTGGCAAGAATGGAAGAGGCTAGGTGGACTAAACGCATTATAGAGTGGCGTTCTAGGTTCCAGGCATATAGAAGTATGGGACCTCCAACATGGTGGACTGATGATATCAGGAAAATCGCAACAAACTAGGTTCAATCAGCACAAGATCGGGAACATTGGAAACGATTGAGGGAGGCCTATGTTCAGCAGTGGACGCTACAGGCTGTGGGATGATGATGATGATGATGATATTGAAACATTAGAGGTTAAATAATGATAAAAAAAACCTTATTTTCCAAGAATACCAAATTATCATTAGCAAAGTTTAAAAACCTTATAAAAAGATCCAGAATATAAATAAGGACATAATAAACCATTTAAAATTATTACATATACAGTAAATATGAAAAAAAAAGGAACAATACAGAAAGACAAACACTATCTAATATAGAGAAATTGACGGATTTTGTATTTCAGTGTATATTTAAAATTATTCCAATCGGCCAAGCGCTTTCGGTTTCTCTATCGGACCATCCTCAGGGCTCAGACCCTAGAAACAAGAGAATATGGTTAGCAAATAAGTTTACTCAGTACTCACCAACCACACTCACTTGTCAAAGGGCACACCTTAACCCTGCCAGTTTGAGAAAAGTCGCGAGCGTAGCCTCCACACAGAACAAGATGTATACAATTAAAAAAAAAACCTCTAGAAACATTTAAAATCAAAACTAAAACTAGAACATTCAATACACTGTGCACATTGACATTAAAACAATAAAACTTTTTTAATAACAACCCAAAAGGGTGAGGTTATGCCACACACAGTCATAGCATAATACAGCAATAAAACTATCCAAAAATTAAAACTACATACAAGTATGTGAAAGCCTGAGTAGAGATTTTCTGTATGAGTTTTCATTTTTGAATTTCTTGTCAATTGTATTTAAAATCAATAATTCATTGACAATGAGCAAAAAGAGCAAAAAAGGGGAAAAAAGGGCAGAAAGAAACGGTATTAAAAGTTTATTAATCTATAGCGTTACTGTTATCGGCCATTCTGTGATCTATTTCGAACACTTGGGTTCAGTGGCGAGAAATAATTTCCATTTTTGTAAAAAAGCAACAAATTACACGAACATAGGCGTAGTTAATATTTGTTGAAATGTGTTAACTATTAAAATATTTAGAATGAAGTGTCGGAAACTGAAAAAGATGATCAAAATTATTATAAGATTGCACCCCACGCAATCACAGCTCCCAGACATTTAAATTGTTTAATGATTTAAGGAAAAAGTTTGAAAATAGGGTTGCGGTCATTTACGTTGTTCATTCTTACATTGAGGCAATGATCGGTGTTTCTCCTTATCTCCCTGCATATTTCAAGATCCTCTCTGTAATCCAAGGTTTTAGAGTTATTACCCCTGGAGTGGTATAAGATTTTACTATTATGAGTAGGAGGGAAACTGTGTTTGGTAAAACTAATATGGTGACCAAACACAGAGGCCTGAGGTTTGTTAATATGTTCTCTAATTCGGACTGCTAATGGTCTAATAGTTTTCCCTATATACGTTGAAGGACAGCATGGGCAAGAAAGTTGGTAGACCCCACTTTTTTGAATATGAGATATCAATTGTTTGTTATTGACCAGATGGAAACTGAGTTGATTTACACTCTTAAATGAAATCTTCACATTTTGAGTGTAGTTTGTTAGAGTCCGTGCTATTTTATTAGAGAAGTGACCTAAGTACGAGAGTGAGGAAAATTTTCCTTGTTGCCTTTCATTGTAAGGAGTCGAGCTATAAGCTTCTTGGGATTCTTTCTTGCTTTTAATTTTTTCTATATATTTGTCTATGACTGTATGGTCATACCCATTGTTTACGGCAATTTGCTTCAGAATGTTGACCTCGTTGTTGTAATCCTCCGCTGACATGGGAATGTTGAGCAATCTATTAACATAGCAGTTTATTGAGGCCATTTTATGTTGTAAGGGGTGGTTAGAATTAGAAGGAATTATGTGGTCTGTTTGGGTGGGTTTTCGAAAGATTCTGAAACTAAGAGAATTATTGGTTTTTTGATAGCTAAATCTAAGAAATTAAGTTTGTTTTCGGCTTCTATTTCTAAGGTAAATTTTAGAGCAGGATGCAGAGAATTAAGACTATTTAGGACATCAATAGTCCGCTGTTCATTGCCCAGAATAATTGTAAAACAGTCATCCACATAACGAAGCCAGTTAATTATCTTGCTCTCGGAAATCAATCTCGGAATTAGTGCATTTTCTAAGTTGTCCAGGAAGATGTCCGCTAAAAGAGGAGATAGAGGATTCCCCATTGCCAACCCCGAAGGTTGTTCGTAATATTTGTTATTGAAAGCAAAAAAGTCCTGAGATAAACAGAACTTAAGAAGGGTCATTATACTAAGTTGGTCATCACTAGAGATATTGTTCGCTGTCAACAGATTTGATATAATCGGAAGAGTTGCCATCCTCGGAATCGACGTAAACAGATTGCATACATCGAAGGAAACAAGCAAAGAGTCGTCTGGCATGGTTACAGATTTCAGTCCTTTGACAAAATCTGTGGAGTTCTTGAGGCAAAACTTAGGCTTATCCTTGATAAGTTTAATCAGGATTGCGTTCAAAAAAGAAGACAGTCTCGAAACGGGAGTATTGGTAAAACTTACAACAGGTCGAATTGGTACTCCTTGCTTATGAATTTTTGGTAACCCATATAAACGGGATAAACACGGGTTAGAAATTAAAAGATATTTATTTCCATTATATTTTTTTATAAAATCTGAGCATAAGTTGAAGTAGGTTTTTGTTTTTATAACAAAACTAGAAAGTGGATTGTTTGGAATTTCTTTGAAACTGTTTTCGTCTAAGAAGCTCTCGACCTTCAACAGATAATCATCTTCATTCATAATGACCAAACAATTACCTTAACTTGAAAATCTCAAGGGGCAGAGAGAACCAAATTCAGATCGACACTTTTTCTCGGATTACAAATTTCATGATAGGGTTGCTAATTTGTCTGATTGTCAGTTCTCTGAGGATGAGCTGAACCTATTGGGCTTGGGTTTGGGTTTCTCTTTGAAGGGCTCGTCAGGCAGAACACGACTGGAAAACTACTCTACCGAAATTGATGCGTTGATAGATTTCTTGACAGACAACATTGATTCTAGAACATCCCTTAAACTACAAGTCTATCAAATCTTGAGGAGAACCCTAAGAGATGGTAAGGCAAGTAAATGCATTGAACACAAAACTTTTACTAGTATTGTTGAAAACATTAAGACTAAGAGACGGTCTAATAGACTGATACTGTCGAAGGCAGATATAGGTAATTGTCTGGTCATTATGAATGAAGATGATAATCTGTTGAAGATCGAGAGCTTCTTAGACGAAAACAGTTTCAAAGAAATTCCGTTATGGGTTACCAAAAATTCATAAGCAAGGAGTACCAATTCGACCTGTTGTAAGTTTTACCAATACTCCCGTTTCGAGACTGTCTTCTTTTTTGAACGCAATCCTGATTAAACTTATCAAGGATAAGCCTAAGTTTTGCCTCAAGAACTCCACAGATTTGGTCAAAGGACTGAACTCTGTAACCATGCCAGACGACTGTTTGCTTGTTTCCTTCGATGTATGCAATCTGTTTACGTCGATTCCGAGGATGGCAACTCTTCCGATTATATCAAATCTGTTGACAGCGAACAACATCGCTAGTGATGACCAACTTAGTATAATGACCCTTCTTAAGTTCTGTTTATCTCAGGACTTTTTTGCTTTCAATAACAAATATTACGAACAACCTTCGGGGTTGGCAATGGGAAATCCTCTATCTCCTCTTTTAGCGGACATCTTCCTGGACAACTTAGAAAATGCACTAATTCCGAGATTGATTTCCGAGAGCAAGATAATTAACTGGCTTCGTTATGTGGATGACTGTTTTACAATTATTCTGGGCAATGAACAGCGGGCTATTGATGTCCTAAATAGTTTTAATTCTCTGCATCCTGCTCTAAAATTTACCTTAGAAATAGAAACCGAAAACAAACTTAATTTCTTAGATTTAACTATCAAAAAAATCAATAATTCTCTCAGTTTCAAAATCTTTCGAAAACCCACCCAAACAGACCACATAATTCCTTCTAATTCTAACCACCCCTTACAACATAAAATGGCCTCAATAAACTGCTATGTTAATAGATTGCTCAACATTCCCATGTCAGCGGAGGATTACAACAACGAGGTCAACATTCTGAAGCAAATTGCCGTAAACAATGGGTATGACCATACAGTCATCGACAAATATATAGAAAAAATTAAAAGCAAGAAAGAATCCCAAGAGGCTTATAGCTCGACTCCTTACAATGAAAGGCAGCAAGGAAAATTTTTCTCACTCTCGTACTTAGGTCACTTCTCTAATAAAATAGCACGGACTCTAACAAACCACACTCAAAATGTGAAGATTTCATTTAAGAGTGTAAATCAACTCAGTTCCCATCTGGTGAATAACAAACAATTGATATATCATATTCAAAAAAGTGGGGTCTATCAACTTTCTTGCCCATGCTGTCCTTCAACGTATATAGGGAAAACTATTAGACCATTAGCAGTCCGAATTAGAGAACATATTAACAAACCTCAGGCCTCTGTGTTTGGTCACCATATTAGTTTTACCAAACACAGTTTCCCTCCTACTCATAATAGTAAAATCTTATACCACTCCAGGGGTAATAACTCTAAAACCTTGGATTACAGAGAGGATCTTGAAATATGCAGGGAGATAAGGAGAAGCCCCGATCATTGCCTCAATGTAAGAATGAACAACGTAAATGACCGCAACCACATTTTCAAACTTTTTCCTTAAATCATTAAACAATTTAAATGTCTGGGAGCTGTGATTGCGTGGGGTGCAATCTTATAATAATTTTGATCATCTTTTTCAGTTTCCGACACTTCATTCTAAATATATTAATAGTTAACACATTTCAACAAATTTAAACTACGCCTATGTTCGTGTTATTTGTTGCTTTTTTATAAAAATGGAAATTATTTCTCGCCACTGAACCCAAGTGTTCGAAATAGATCACAGAATGGCCGATAACAGTAACGCTATAGATTAATAAACTTTTAATACCGTTTCTTTCTGCCCTTTTTTCCCCTTTTTTGCTCTTTTTGCTCATTGTCAATGAATTATTGATTTTAAATACAATTGACAAGAAATTCTAAAATGAAAACTCATACAAAAAATCTCTACTCAGGCTTTCACATACTTGTATGTAGTTTTAATTTTTGGAAAGTTTTATTGCTGTATTATGCTATGACTGTGTGTGGCCTAACCTCACCCTTTTGGGTTGTTATTAAAAAAGTTTTATTGTTTTAATGTCAATGTGCACAGTCTATTGAATATTCTAGTTTTAGTTTTGATTTTAAATGTTTCTAGAGGTTTTTTTTAATTGTATACATCTTGTTCTGTGTGGAGGCTACGCTCGCGACTTTTCTCAAACTGGCAGGGTTAAGGTGTGCCCTTTGACAAGTGAGTGTGGTTGGTGAGTACTGAGTAAACTTATTTGCTAACCATATTCTCTTGTTTCTAGGGTCTGAGCCCTGAGGATGGTCCGATAGAGAGACCGAAAGGGCTTGGCCGATTGTTATAATTTCAAATATACACTGAAATACAAAATCCATCAATTTCTTGATTTCTTCGGTGTACAACCTGTTAATAACTTATTACTATCTAATATGGCCTGTCGGACAAAAATTCATTAATACTGTAGTATACCTTTACAATCCCCCTGAACGTTATCTTTGACACTAATGTTTGTGTTCCTAGGAAGAGAAACAAAGGTCTACACTAATCATGCAGTTTAGCGCCACATATAAAATCTAGCGCCCTTTGTTGTAAAATAAAGATTGACCAATGAATATTTTGAGCAGCATGTCCAGAAACACACAACATAACGCAAATGAGACTCTATCAACGCATAGTAGACGTCGACAATTATTGGAGAATCTAACTCACGAGAAATAACCCGGCGCGTAACAACCTTAAGATAGTTTTTTTATCCAAAGCCAAAACATGCCCGTCAAACCTTAGCTTTTCAATAATGTGAATACCGAGGAATTTGCTAATATATACAGTCCGATTATCTGTCGAAACCTCATCAATATTACATTTAAGACATAAGAAATTTATTTTTTTAACATTCAATGTTAAGAAATTTGAGTCGCACCATCTTTTTACCGCTTTAAATCTTCTATAACAGAGTTTTCCAGTTGGCGAAGGTCCCTGTGACGTCATAGGATGGTTGTGTCGTTAGCAAATATTGTAAAAGGACCATTTAGGTTTTGATGAGGCAAGTTATTATCGCAGATCAAAAATAACAAAGGTCCTAGTACAGACCTCTGAGGTATACTTGCATTAATATAAAATAATCCGATTTGTTATCACCAACAATAACACTTGGACAGCGACCCCATAGAAATAATCTTAAAAAATCTTTTTTTTTATTATGCTGTTACTTTGAATTTTCTCATAAAGATAGGGGAAGGGGGCCCAAAGCAGGTACCCCGTCCAAAGCAGGTCGGCGTCAATACGTATCTGTGCAATGAAGTAGCACATATGTGTGAGTGCGACGGAAATATTTGAACACGCTCCGACATGAATCAGTCAAATCAAGGCGTCGGAGTCGCGTGGTTTTGGCAAGAACAATAAATGTTGTTTTTGGTGGAATTTATTAAAAAATATCAAGGTAAGTGAATTTGAATTATTCGAATATGGTTAGAGTTATGTTTCCTTTAATATATGTCTGTCATTAAGCATGAATCTAGCTTGGAATTCGCAAAAAACGTTTACATTTCTCACTCATACATTGAGGTTATATTTTACACATTTTTAAAAAAATGAGCCTTTGGGCAAAAGAGGTACGGGTAAAGCAGGTACCCGTTTGCTCTGCTTTACCCTGGTAACTACAAATAGAATGGTACTTTTTTACGTTCTTGGATTTGAGGTTTGTGTTGTGGCTGATTGACTTCTATTAATTTTACAGATGATACAAAAATATAAAAGAAAATCTCAACAAGCATCTTGGGGTGAAGCAACTATGAAGCTCGCCATGGAAGAAGCAAATCAAACATCCATCAGAAGTGCAGCCAAAAAATATGGTATAAATTTATCAACTTTGCAAAGGCGCATTAAAAAAGGTTCAGCGGAGAAGAAACTTGGAAGATTTCGCAGCGTATTTTCAGCCAGTCAAGAAACTGAATTACTTGAGTATTTGTTTCACACGGACAGTCTCTTTTTTGGTCTGACCAGACAGGAATTTTGCGCTCTGGTTATCAGTTTGCAGAAGCCAACAATATTTCACATCCATTTAAAAATAATTCTGCAGGCGATGACTGCTTCAAATCTTTTAGAACTTACTTTGAGACAACCGGAATCGACTTCAGTGGCTCGTGCCCGTGGTTTTAATAGACCCCAAGTAGAAAGGTTCTTCGATCTCCTAGAGGAGCAAATCGATAAACACCAAATTGATTGCACAAGGATCTACAATGTAGATGAAACAGGTGTTCAGACGACCAGCAACAGACCTTTTAAAGTGCTCACTAAAACAGAAAAAAAAAACAAGTTTGTGTCATTTCCAGCACCGAAAAAGGAAAACTGACGACGGTCATATGTTGCTGCAATGCTGCTGGCTCTTTTATACCACCATTTATGATATTTGGACGTAAACGTATGAATGATCGATTACTAGATGGAGCACCACCAGGTACTGTAGCTACCTGTGCGGACAACGGACTGACGATTTATTATACTGTAGCTACCTGTACGGACAACGGACTGACGATTTATTAGTATAAGATAATATTTTTATCTGATTTGTCTTTATCCGCTTTGCCCAGATGCCATACCCGCTTTGGACATACCTTCCGGGCAAAGCAGGTCAAACGACACACTGTATATTTTTCGTTATAACTAAGAAAATTGTTAAAAGTTGCGTGATTTATAGTATTACTTTTCAAGTTTGTTAAATAAGTATGCAGACTATTCAAATAAAACCAGTTTAGATATAAAAATGTGGCATTTATTTTAAAATAAACCTTAAGTGACCCGCTTTGAGCCCCCTTCCCCTACTATCGGAGAACAGAAATTAATTTTTAAATATAAATTAAAATAAAGGTTTAAACTAATACTAAACTGACAAGCCAACAAAAATGATAGAAAAAATTGTGCGGACAAATAATGAAACATATAATTATTGTCCAATCAAACCTCATAGATGTAGGGGAACAAACCCGTTGAAATCCGGAGCCTCCATATCTAGGAGTCCCATACAATCGGTACTCCTTTTAACGAAAACCTGCTTTAATCGGCGCATTCATCAAAAATCACACTAATGAGCAAAAACAGTAAGCAATTTTAGACGCTTATATTTCGTGAATGAGACGACTAAATACAAAATATTATATAAATATTTAATAGAACTTTTAAAGACCTATTCAGCGGTATCTTACTCGATCACATAAACAAAAAAGACAAAATGAAATATTAAAACATTTTTATATCTTGTAAATCAGTTGACGTAACTTCTCCGTGATAACTTTTTACACGTATATTTAGTAACAGTTTTAATACCTGTCGAAAGTTAGAGAGGGGAGCTTTTAGAAAGCCACTTTAGAGACATATGTTTTTCGAATGAAGGAACTAAATAAAAAGTGATCAAGTTCTATCTAAAGATATCCACTCAATGGTGTGAAAGAAAAAAAAATTATCCCTACTTTCTACATAAGGACACAGAAAACTATTTTCTTCAATTTATAAATTTCATAAGAAAAGAGTAGAAATTGATGAATTTATAAGACTGTTACATATAAACGAACGGACGGGCGTGAAGGATCAAATTTAGGTACCTACTTAAGGCATTAAAAGTTCATTGGATATTCTCTTGGGATATTTGGAAAGTTTATAGGGCTAACAAGTTCAAATCGGTGTATTTTATGTGCAAACAATGAAATCATTCAAAAGAAAACAGTACTTCTTGCAATTGATGTGTATTTGCGATTAATAGAATTTGTGTTCTGTTATAACTTTATAAACAAAAAAATCCTAAAAAAAGGGAAACATGCCTTAAGGACATTGAGGGAGTTTTGCGAAGTTTATAGGGAGGATATTGTTAATGTATTTGAAAGGAGTTAGCGAAGCTTATATCGTATGACTCAAAAAATGTCTATTATAGTAAAGCTTGAATCTTAATAACACCAAATTTTGACGACTATATACTGCCAGAGAACATTGAACGAACTTGGCGGGGTGTTACTATTGAAATAAATTGTTATCACTATGGGTTTCATCTTTAAACTATTTTTATTCTAGACTTGATAATTTTAGGTTTACTAAGTTGGCGCACACTTACTCCAACAAATCTAATCTAGGATGAACATTGGCTCCTTCTGCAAGGACATTCAATAAATAAATATTCTTGTCCCCATCAAACAACTTAACTTTTGGAAAGTAAACATATAAATAATTATATAGGAGTGCTAGAGACAAACAAATTTCTCAAAAAAAAGTATACCTAAAATGTGATACAATTGTAGACGATGCCACTGTAAGAGAGGACAAGAAAGGTTAATGCTCAAAAACTATGATTAAATCCTGGAGGAATTAAGATATAAAACGAAAAAATTATACAAAAAAGCAGGACTGATATGAATTTTGACCAATATCGGCAAGCAATAAAACAATAAAGTTAAAGCTCTTTAGTAAGGAGTACTAGAAGACCATATGAACATAAGATTTTAGAATTAAGAACAATCATACAAATATACCAAACATTCACTAAGTTCCAATGACTTAAAACTTAAAAAGTTTTTACAGATTCAAAACATTGTATCACAAAGTTTATACAACCATTCGATTAAGCATCTGCTACTGAAAATCTTTCAAATATGCCTGCTCTACCTAACATTGGAGCGAATGAGGGAATACAATAGACATGAATTATGAGCGAAGGCAGCACTATTTACATACATCCACTTTAAGAGACAGGAGCCAGCTTAAAGATTAACTGAAACCTGTAAGATGCACTATGATGTTCCGCCATCTTTTTAATCAATACGTGTCATCTCCGTAGTAACGCTTTAAAATTAAGTAAAGAAAGGGGCCCAAAGTTGACATGAAAAAATTTCCTAATGATCGGAACAGGATACTGATATTCTCCGGAGGAGAACACAGTAAATGCCCCTTCCACGAATATATTTCAAAATGTTCTGGCTAAAACTCAAGAGAGAGAACAATGTTTGAATACATTATAATATGTGGACCTATCTGCGATATAATGAACTGTATCATCTGTGTAAAGCCATTAAAACCTTACTGTGATAAATAATAAAACCGGTGATTTTAAATAAAAAAAACGTTCACATCTACACTTTTAATAATAAAGCGATTTCATCGGTTAATAATGACAATAATTTAATATAAAGAAGTTTGAAAATACCCTCGGTAAGAAGATTTTATCAGAGTAATTAAAAATTATAATGTTCACAAAAATAATTATAATTTTCTCAGATATTCCACACTTCTATGAAATAAATAGGGATTTTACATATTGTTTTCGTCTCCTTCAGGTCGTCTTATTTTTCTCAAGTTTCTCAAAATTCGGATTATTAATAACTCAGATAGAAGTGTAACAGTTGAAAATGCGACGCTCCATGAATAAAAACAACATTTATTTTCTTACATATTACTAAGCCGCTTGTTTTTTTTTTTGTTTCTTTTTTTATCAGTATATGCTTTTATACTTCTACTATTCGGTGCTGTTTTTCTTATCAAAAGTGATTTCAAACGATGACTAAAAGCACCCGACCTTTATGTTTTCGAACAAACAGAAATTATATTAATCTTCTAAACAGTAAAAACTTAATCGCGTTAACTTCCAAGCAGTGATAATCCATCATCATATGGTTTCTTTTAAGAGGTACTAAACCATTTCCTTTCTTAACACTTATTTTTATGAGTGTTAAAATCGTATTATAAATCTCTACTATCTTAGTTAGTTTATGACTTTAAAGTCTAGACCCATTCACTTAAAAGCATTTTCAATTTTACGATAAGCGTATATGAATACCCAAAAACTTAAAAGCATGAAGGGTATATTTATTTATCTATGCCACGTAATCTGTTAAGCCTTTGGTTACAGTTATTAAAATTATTAGGCGTGGGTATGAATTATCAGTGCTGCATAGGCGGTGCAATATTAATTATTTCTATTCGTACAATAGTGACACCAAAATGAATTCCATTTTTAAAATACATCTGGTTAACATATCTTTTTTGATAATATTTTTATTTATTATTACCTGTGTTGTGATTGCAAATTTGAATTTTAAGATGTAAATATTTTTTAGAATGCAACCAGTCAAAATTCCTCGAATTTTAAATTCAATCGACAATGTCTAACCAAAACAACGGGTAAGCTATCTCTACAAGAATTCGTTTGTAGATTTACTGAGTTTTTTGTGAATCCCATCGGTATTGTCATAAATTTTAAAGAAAGTTACTATCACCTCATAGGCGTGAGTTTTTGCTAGGCCTTATTGTATTTATAGAAATAATGTGATTATTTTTATTTATGGTATCAAGAATTATCAAACTAGTGCTTCGTCAATTTGACACGTCATAGCCGTCATGTCGTTTGTTTTTCTGTTTCTGATCAAAATTGATATTTAGGTTTTGTAATTGAAATATATACAGTCGCACAGAATACAAAAATGTTAACAAAAATAATTTATTCATACTACGTTATACACCAATATAATCAGTCTTCAAAGCGTAGAATTTATAATTTGATAAATAAATTCGAATCAATGACAGCGTTTGTGCTGGCAAAAATCTAACGATCAAAATATCGATGCTGTGAATCAAAGTGTGAATGAAAATTCAGATCAATAAACTGCACGGTGTTGTCAAGAACTTGGATATTTTTATGGTACTACGTAGAATATTTTTCATGATTTGTCCTGTTACATCATTTGATGAAAAACTCATCTTCAGCGATGAAGCCTATGTTTGCTTAAACTATTTGGTAATAAAGCAAAATTCTGCAGATTTGCAGTGATTATAATCCACATGCGGTTATTGAAATGCCCTATATTCATAATAGATAGTTGATTGTGTGCTCTTTGATCTGGAGGCATCATTGGACCTTATTTTTTCAAAAATGAAAATGGTGCTGATGTGAATTGTTTCCAAGAAAAATTAAATAAAATAACGTCTTAATTCACTTTGACGGAAATATTTCAAAAATTGTTTAGCGGTTATATCAATATATCTAGAATAAAAATAAAATATATGATAATTTTAAAATAGAATTTAATAAAATATAAAATATCAATCGTTATCATTCTGTTCAAGAACATATCACAAAACCAAAGTTGTAATTTCATACGAGATTTGGAAGTAAAAATATATTGGGTCTAAAATGTAAACTTTTTAACATTGGCATAATATCTGTAGTTACATAATAAATTATAAAATTTTTATAGAAGCATAAAAGAGTAATACATTTAAAACAACGAAAATTTGTAAAGAGGGGCTATATTAAAAAGTAAATCAAAAGATACGGCTATTATTTACTGCCTTCAAAATCGAAAGCCTAAATTTTCCTGTAACTCCGCCTATGAAGGGCAAGGGAAAGAAGATAATCAAAAGTGTACCCCTGTCTAAGCTGTTTTGCAGCTGTTACAATATGTAAGTAAGCACACATCATCCGGCTGACGATAGGGTAAAATAATTAACTTTTACTCTTCACTGAGTACAATTTCTTAAGAGAAAATACCTTTGCATTTTTATCCCCGCATTTTACAAGTCACATCACGATTTTTCGAAAAATAGATCACTGATGAACTGTCCATTTCAAGTAGATTATCTTATTTACACAATACTAATCCTTCCTCTATATTAGAAAAAATACAACTATTTGTATCCTATGTTTTACCTATTTTTTTACTTTTAAATCAAAGTGTTACACAAAAAGTGAAAACTATCTTATAATCTATGTGGTGTTTCCATGGAACTAGTAGAGTCGATCAGTAAGCTGCAAAGTTCCGAGCGCGCGGAAATCGCGAAAACTAAAAGAAGGTAATATTGCATATATATTAATGAAGTAAATACTAAAATAGTGCAGCCTACACAGAACTAGTAGAGTCGATCAGTAAATTGCAAAATCTTGAGCTCGCGAAATCGCAAAAATTAAAAAAGATAATATTGCATATTAATGAAATAATTACTATACTACTTCACTTGCTGATCAACCTTACTATTTGATAGATGTAGTAAGCAATCGTCTAGAAAGATGTTATATGTAGTTATACTGTTACGTTAGTTTAAATGCAACTTAAGTCGATTTTGCAAAAAGGGATTTTTTTTTAGCAATAAATATAAATATAAATTTAAAAGGTTTTTTGAACTTAGCTGGTTTCTGTCGATGAAAAAGTTTATTGTTGCCGTAAGGGTAAGTACCAAAGATTTAGTGATAGAAAAGGGAAAGATTGTTGGAATCACTGTTTTTATGCAGAACCATTTTACCCTAAATAAAATCTATAAGCTATATAAAATTGATACATGTTTCAGCGGCTCGAAAACGTTCAGAAAAACTAAAAATGTACCTGCTTCTCTTAGATTAACAAATAACTATTTTATTACTCTAAAAGATCAAATAGGAAAAAGAAGAAATAGTTTGTTGATTTCTCACTCATCCAATATTAAAAAGTGATGATTCATTTTATAACGAAAGAGAAAATAGAAATGTTCTGGTACAAATGGAAGAAATGTGCGCAAAAATAATAGTAATTAGTAAGAATTTAGGATTGTAAAAATATGTGATATACCAAAATACAAAAAGAAAAGATAGATTGACAGTTGGAGACAGATGGTAAAAATATGATTTATAATTTATATAAAGTAGCTAACCAACATTGTAGCGGAAATGGTTCTAAAGATTTTTATTTGTATACAAATTCAATATTTAGCATAAATTCTAAAGTGGATCTAAGTGTATCATGATTTAAAAATGACAGTAACCACTCTATCAATACCCACGGACTAGATATTCTCTATCGTTGAACAACGTACAAGTTAAGAAGTGCATTAGAGGTCGAGTAAAAGCAATAGATTTTAAGGTGAACAAGCAGTAACTGTAAAGAAAATACATTTTTTAAATTTTTTCTACTAAAAAATATTCAAAATACTGATTTGGTTGAGTGTTGAGAATAAGTTCCCAAACCCATTCATTCCTTTTAAATTACATTTTGTCATATTATTCAATAGTACTTTTTCATTTCCGTTACCAATTAATTATATCCTGCAAACAATTACTTAATAAAAACACAAAATTGTCTGAATTACCATGGTTCCACATACTTGATCGCCATTGTTATTAGTCACGTGAAAAGCGAGCAAGGTCGAAAAATTACCACCGTAATAATCATTAAAAAAATGTATTTTTCTCTAATTCCTAGTTATTATGTTGTTTTCAGTGTCAAATAAAATAAATTTTTCCCTGATATTGTTTGATGGGTGTTTGCTTTGTAATTAAAATTGGCTAACTGAATAAATAAAAGTTGAGATACTTGATTTTCGATGCTTAAGCGTCTAGCGAGCCAAAATTAAACATTAAAAAAAATTAAACATTCAGAAGCAACTGTATTTCTCAATATAAAAATTTTAAATTAAAAAGGGTTCTGATATCACTTTTTGTTTTCCCTTTTAGTCTAATCCCATCATGTAAACACAGTCTTTCATATTTTTTTTTGTTTCCGTATAAAAAATATTTTATAAATTCCACTTTTTATTATATAAAACACTCTCATTCTAGGGTTTTATTCTTTTCTGAGAGCTGTCTGCGATCCGAAGGTTGGCAATCATCAAGGCAATCCGAACTGCTAATCTGAGCAGATGGTTACCGGAGAGTCTCCATGATTCTTTAGTTAGGAATGTGGCCTTCTTTCTAGACTTATTATTTCTAACATTTTTTCATTCATACTAAGTCGAAGTAATCGATATATTTTCCCCTCATAATGTATCCCAGATATTTTAATTTCCCCTTCTTAGGGGTTAATAAGACTTCCTGCTTTTTATTCATACGTGCTATGACTTTGTAACTTTGTCTACCCATGGTATTCTCAGATTTCGACGTTTTATCCATATTTTTTTTTAAACCTTTCAAATATCTGTCTTCTTCATTGTCCATGTGTCCCGTCCATAATAAAATTCTGACAAAACGTAACACCTCATGAGTCGGAGATCTAGGTTTAGGTCTGGGTCGCATAACATTTTTACGTAACGTACTCTGCGTTCCTATACCTATATTTATTTCAGCACAGCTGCCGTTATTATCATTTACACAAGTTTTTTTTCCAAGATAATTATTTATAAGATAAGCAAAAGCTAACTAAACCAAAAGGTTTAAGGCACTTTTGTGGGCTGCAGTCTTTTGACTGGTTAGCCAGAAAAGAAAACTCCCTTTTGTTAGTATAGCTTTTGAGACATGTTATTCTCTTCATCAGGACTAAGTTAGTGTATATAAAAAGCAAGGTTTTGTTCAACAGAAGCAGACATTTTGCACTTTACACTTGGATTACATATTATGATAAAAATAAATATTTTAAAAATCAAAAAATTAATTTATTTGACAACTTAACTACTAGCACGTGGACGTTGTCGAACCGCCATTTTAGAATGCTAAAAGCCCGTTTTAAGAGGTAAAGATGTATACACTGCTTAAATGCTCGAAACCTCTCCGGGGTCGGAGGTAACGGTCACAACAAAAATAACGTTATTGTATCGAATGTAGATAAAAGATAGAAATTGTGAATTAAGATTGTCATAACTGCTGTGGTGTAATGTAAGTGAGCAATCAATAAAGGCATACTTCGCACCCGGTTGGATAAATATAAGAATAACAATAATGATAGTGACTAAACGGTATCTGACTGAAAAGATTGAACTGTGAGGAACCGACCGGCATTACTCTTTAGCCGTAGTAATTGAAAATTATAGTGAGATTCTCTATATCCCCTCTGTTGTCCATAAAAAGTGGCTGTAATTTATGTGAACGTTTTACAGGAAAACTCTTTTGTGAAGGTTGTTTTCTTTTGCTAAAATTTTCGGTTTCTCAAAGTTCATCATTTGAACCTTATTTAAAACGTGCTCGGCGAGAGAACAAGGAAGCACTCTTCTGTTACAAGCGCTCTTATGGGAACTAATTCTCTCTGAAAGGTTTCTGTAGGTTTGACTTATGGATACTTGGTCACAAATAAAACATGGAATTTTATAAACAATGTTTCAATTTTCCTTGTGAAACAGTTGTTTTAATTTTCGAGTAATTTAGTGCGATTGTTTAAATTTGTTTAGTAGCAATTTTAATAGATGTTCCATTTAGGAAAACTTTTTTGAGTCTAGGATTTAAATTTTCAATAAAAGGCAGCGACAGATAGGTTTGATGTTGAACCGAGTTGTTGTCTTCACCTGGCAGTGATATTTTATTGCCATTGGAGATGAAACTTGTATGAGTTAAACATCTCTAGAGTTTTATCCGACCGTGCGGGTTTGCTAGTCCTCCATCGGGTGCCTCCCCAGGTGGCGGATAAGGGAATGCCTCCCAGATATGGGTGGTACCGGGGAAATGAAATACCCGGGTCGGACCAAAACTAGCATTGAGCAGTGGCAGCTGGCTGCCTCAAAACTGATCATGAGCAAGGGTTCAGAGCATTTCACTGGTCATGATTCAGACAGCAAACGGCGAAGTGGTACCCACAAAAAGGCGTCTGCACAGCGATGAGGAAGGCAAGGGGAAACCACCTCATCACATTTCCCTAGTAATCGTAATGGCTGAAGAAAATGACGATTTACAACGTACTAATCATGGTTTTCGGAGACCAATATTCGGTAGGGGAAGTGAGAACAAGGACGGCAGGGCTTCCCAGGTCGTAATCCAGCGAAATCCCTGTCTACTGGAAATATACAAAACAAATCTTAAAATTGCAACATGGAACGTAAGAGGCATGTATGAACCTGGAAAATTGAGAAACATTCAACGAGAAATATTGAGACTTAAGATCGACATACTGGGTATAAGCGACACAAGATGGGTCAGTTCTGGAGAACTTAAGTCGTAGAACGGAAGAATCTATTACTCTAACAGCAGCGACACTCAACACAGTTATGGAGTCGTTATTATTCTTATTGACAAGGTAGCAAAATCAGTAATAGGATTCATTCCGGTATCCGAAAGAATTATAATGCTACAGCTGATGACAACCCACGGCAAATTAAATCTATTACAGGTTTATGCACCGACTGCTGATAAAATGGAAGACGAAATAGAAAACTTTTATAATGAGCTCCAACAGATACTACGGCTCACAAAATCTAGAGACATTACTGTTGTAATGGGGGATTTTAACGCAAAAATCGGCCAGGGTAAATGTGATTTCATTGTCGGGCCATACGGCCTTGGAGTGCACAATGATAGAGGAGATCGTCTTATAGAATTCTGTCAAGAGCATAATCTAGTAGTAACAAATACCTTTTTTAAGCTACCTAAACGTCGTCTCTATACATGGAAGTCACCAGTTGATAAGGACAACAACATAGTTAGAAACCAGATTGATTATGGCTTGATAAAAAACAGATATCAAAACGCAGCACATTCAGTAAAGGCGTACCCAGGTGCGGATGTATTTTCGGACCACAATCCCCTTATCGCTAAATTCCAACTTAAATTAAAAAGGATACAAACAAATCATAACATCAAAAAACTAAATATACAAAAATTAAAATCAGAAGAAACGAAAGAAAAGCTGAGACAAGACATCAACACAAACTTAGAAAAAAGACAAGGCAAGCCTGGGTTAAACGATGACAACGTTGAACAACAGTGGCAGTTTTTCAAAACGTCAATCATGGAACCAAGCAAGAAAGTACTTACAACATCAAGATACAAGAAAGAAGATTGGATGACAGATGATATTTTGGAGTTGATGAATGAAAGACCAACAAGACCCGATATCAACAGTTGCAAATTCAAATAAGAAGAAAAATAAGAGCAGCAAAAGAAGAGCACCTTTCTGGAAAATGCAAGGAAATAGAGGAGTTGCAAAACAAGTACGACAACTTCAACTTGCATAAAAAAGTCAAAGAACTAGCTGGAATAGAAAAGAGAAAAACCTCAAATGTATTGCTAGACAAAGAGGGAAACATTATTATGGAAACACAACAAAAATTATGCAGGTGGAAAGAATACATAGAAAAACTATTTGAAGATCAAAGAAAATTCTTCTTTAAACAGTCTGAGCGGTGATATAGGGCCTGAAATTACTAAAGCAGAGGTCCTTTATGCATTAAGGTCGATAAAAACTAATAAAGCTGTCGGTCCAGATGAAATGCCAGGTGAGTTGTTGAAGCTGATCAATGACAAAAATTTGGATTTATTGGTGAGATTATTTAATACAACGACAGGAACTATCCCCCGAGAAATGTTAACATCAACATTCATATGTTTACCAAAGAAAGCAAATTCAAAAGAATGCAGTGACTATCGAACAATCAGTCTCATGTCACATACTTTGAAAGCCCTTTTAAAAATTGTACACGCTAGAATACATTCCAAGTTGGAGCTGGATATTAGCGACACACAGTTTGGCTTCCGGAACGGGGTGGGTACAAGAGAAGCATTATTTGCTTTTAATGTGCTTACTCAAAGATGCTTAGATAACAATCAGGACCTCTATGTCTGCTTCATAGATTACAAAAAGCTTTTGATAGGGTCAAACATGACAAACTGATAGAGATTCTCAGAAGCAAAAATTTGGATGAAAGGGATTTAAGGTTGATATCAAATCTGTATTACAATCAGCGAGCGGCAGTAAGATTTGGACAGGAAATATCCGGAGATGTGGAAATACAAAGGGGAGTCAGACAAGGGTGTATATTGTCACCTTTGCTATTTAACGCTTATTCTGAAGAGGTCATATTGGAAAGTCTTGAATCTGAAACAGCAGGGATAAAAGTAAACGGAGTTTTAATCAACAATATTAGGTATGCAGATGACACCGTAATAATAGCTGATAGTTTGAAAGACCTAGAAAAGATAATGAATAAAATATTAAAAGTTAGTGGAGAATATGGACTCTTTCTTAACATGAAAAAGACCAAGTTCATGATAATTAGTAAAAACAACACGAATAATAATGAAACCCTAATGGTAGGAGGCCAGCACATAGAAAGAGTTAAGAAGTACACTTACTTGGGAACCCTAATAACAGAAAATAATGACTACACCGTCGAAATAAAAACCAGAATCGAGAAAGCACGTGCCAACTTTATTAGAATGAAAAAGGTTATCTGCAGCAAAGGTCTAACGTTAGCCCTGAAAATACGACTGACTGGGTGTTCTATAGTGTTCTATATTATAGAATGGAAGAATGGACACTGAATCGAGAGGCAATGAGAAGACTTAACTCTTTTGAAATGTGGACCTATAGAAGAATTCAGAGGATTTCGTGGGTGGATCGAGTTACGAACGCCGAAGTGTTGAGAAGAATGGGGAAAGAAATGGAAGTCGAGATAACAGTAAAACAGAGAAAACTGCAATATTTCGGACACATTATGCGAGGAGAAAAGTACAGCATCTTACGGCTCATAATCCAGGGCAAAATAAGTGGCAGAAGAGGCGTGGGACGACGACGAATTTCATGGCTAAAAAACCTAAGGGAATGGTTTGGATGCAGTTCAAAACAACTATTTAGAGCAACTGCCTCAAAAATTAAAATAGCTATTATGATTGCCAACCTCTGCAATGGAGAAGGCACGTGATGATGATGAGAGTTTTATCTATTCTGTGTGATGAATGGGCAAGAACATCATCAACGTACCTCTTTAAAAAACGGATATAAAAACGAAGGTACTGTATTGCACTATATACATGATTAACCAGTATTGGTGATAGTTTACTTTCCATAAGGGTTCTGAAAATCTGTTTGTAATAAGTGTTATCGAAAACAAAGTAATTAGAATCAAGAATAAAATTGAAAATTCTTTCGAAAGTGCTCCAATCCAGGCTAGTAGTTAAGTTCTAAAATAAATTGATTTTTTGATTTTAAAATATTTGTTTTTGTTATATTATATATTCCTAAAATAAAGTACAAAATGTCTGCTTCTGTTGACCAAAACTTGGCTTTTTATACACACTCACTTTGGTAGGTTTTTCTTTATTTTTATTTTGCGATAAATAGATTTATGGAAAGGTATTTTCTCTTTTATAGAAGCCCCAATAAAGAGAATAAAATTTCTCGAATACTCGACTAAGAAAAAAGAGTTTTCTTTTCTGGCCAAGCATCCTGTTGATTACAGCCCCACAAAAGTGCCTTAAATCTTTCTATTTAGTTGACTTTTTCTTAACAAGACCAGTCACGAAACTACCTCCTCTTTAAATATATATATACATATATATATATATATATATATATATATATATATATATATATATATATATATATATATATATATATATATATATGTTTTATGTAGATTTTGATATTAACATAAACTTTGTTTTCTTTATGTTTCAGAAAAAAAAACAAATTCCTCGCCAATTTTCGTTAGTTTATTTAATAGATTCTGCAAATCGGTGAGTTGTGGTTAAAAGAACCGTCTAATCAGTATATCTGAAGTTGTTTAAGAGTAAGTCGTTTATTTTGATACCAATATTCTGATCCGCTTTCTTGCACTTTACTGAATATGTCTTCTGAGTTGAGATTAAATAATATTGGCGCCACTTCTTTCCATGTCGATATTGGCTATTTGATTCTAATATTATTCTAATGTCTTTGTGGTCTAGATTTTTTATGTAAGTATTCTTATCACTTGGTGATGTCTAGCTTTAACAAATGTCTTGTTATAATCTTTGTTCATATCGCGGCATTTCTGTGTTAGTGCATTAAAGGCAAAGAATACATCTCTTGAACCCAAACCATTCCTGAATCTAAATTGACTTCACTTATATCTTATTCTAATTGTTTCTTGTGGACTCTATTGTATATCTTTAAAAACGCAATTAAAATGTGGCTTAATGCGTTACAATATTTGAGAGAAACCATTCTCCAGGTATTACTACGTATGAGTGGACTATAGCTTGGATTTGGGTTTTTTCTACAAGTTTAAGGCTATCGGCTGAAAGTTTATACGGACCATCAGATTTTCTATTTCTCGTTGTTTTTATGGCATGTATATATTATTCCTTTGTTATATCTGGCCCTTTATCGTATTGAGTATATTTTATATTGTTTTGCTTGCCTTGTTCCTTGAAAAGTTCTTTCACATATTCTTCCTGTCTCTTAAGCTTTTCCTCCATTATCATTATTAGCTTACCATTCTCATATGCTTTTCTCTACGTTTTTAGGTATCTCTCAGTTCTTCGAATTTTTTATGGGTATTATAACTGTCATGTTTAGTTTAAAATTCTTCTTGTTTGTAATCTCCTCGCATTTTCCTTTATAGAAGTTCCATTTCCATTCTAACTTTCGGCCTTAATTCTCTTTGTTTCGCCTTACATTTAGCAGTTTTTCCTTTGACTCTTCTTGTTTTGTCCATGAGTCGGAGGATTTCATCTGTGATCTACTGTTGTTCTCGTCGAATCTTATCCTAAACTTTTCTCTTATGTTTATTTCTGATTTCTAGGTCTTGTAGTTTGCTCATATAAATCAGATCTTGCTTTAACTGAGTTTGGGCATCGTTCATTAATGATGATATAATCTATTTGATTTCTGACAGTTTTGTTATTATTGTCGTGTAGAGATTTCCAACTATCGAGCGTCGGTTTAGAAGTAAATAACACAGGTTTACAAAAAAAAGTGGATGCCTATTTGACCAGATTATTTTATTCTAACTAGACGCCCTGAATCCAAATCTGAGATTCGACAACCTCCATCACGTCAGGTTCAAGGTCATTTCAAATGAATGGGATCAAGTTTTTGAGCCGAAACTCGAGCTCTCAAAACCTCGTACCCCACGCACTTTACACAGCAAATATGCAAGCCGAGTTAGTTATTATGAAATAGTAATCTAAAACCCAAGCTCCGAAACTCACACAACTTACGCACAACTAGATTGATATCTATTACACAACAGACAGGGGAGCGGATCGAGTTTTTAAGGCAAAATCCAAGCTGCCAAAACCACACACTCTACGTGCAACTAGATTGATTACCACTATACAGCAGACAGGCGACTGGACCAAGTTTTTATAAATATGCCAAAACATAGGCTCTCATAACCACATATCCCATGCGCAGCGAGATCAGTGCCCGTTACGTAGCAGACAGAGGCGAAAAACAAGGATTTATGAGTGTATGAAATAAAACCCAAGCCTCCGAAAACCATATACCCCAGGCGCAGCATGTATGAGAATTTTGAGTTTGTATTTTATACTTAGAAAAATTCGCTTCGGCAGCCTAGCTGGTATATAACGGATATCGATCTAGTTGCGCGAGGGGTATGTGGTTTAAAAGTTTGGGTTTTGCCTTCAAAACTCGCTCCATTCACATGCCTGCGTGGCTTCGGCAGCTTGAGTTTCGGACATCAATCTAGCTGGGCCTGTGTTGGTTTTTTACAGATTAATTTAGTAGATTTTTTTCAATTTGACCTTGAAATGACTGTGAAATAGCTTCTGGTTAACCTTGAAGTATTAAACAAACCACGAATTCAGATTCAGCGTCCCCAAAAGTCTATATATTTCTTTTACAGATCTATTTAGCAGATTTTTCTCAATTTGACCTTGAAATGATCCTGAATTGACCTCAGGCCGAACTCGATGAATTAAACAAACCATGAATTCGAATTCAGCGACCTCAAAAAAGTATGTTTATTGGTTATTAGCTGATTAATTTTTTAGTTACGATTATAGCTACATCATTTCTATGATGGTTTTCATTATTTCCGGAAAAGGATATTGTCTTATTCTCGATTTGAAATTGTCCAGAATCGGATCATTTTACCTCACTGATGCATAATTTGTCTAACTTAAGTATATTAATATCCTGTGTGACATTCTATCGAACCTGCTTCAAACATTTCAGGTAGTTTAGGTCCTCTCCTACCGGATCCTAATTTCAGAGGTCCAAGATCAGTAATTTTTTCAGTTTTATTACCAACTTAAGATGCTCTCTTTAACTTTTAATATAGTGGTTTTCCCTTCAGCATCTCCTGTTGTCCACTTCATTAGTTAATTTGCTTTAATAATAATATTTCATACCTGGCACAAGAAGTTATTTTTATTCTTCCACCCAAAGTTGTTGATTGGTGAGAGGGTATTATTGTTACTGATAGTAATTCAGCCGACAGAGTCTCATTGGATATCTAGCAGTGTCAGATTCCACTATTGAATATATTTTGACTTTAATAGTAATTATCTTTATTTGATAAGTCAGACTGTATAGTAATATTGCACCATTATTGCACGTTTTGGATAATAGCTACGATTATTACGAAAACAAATAGAAATAAAGAACTAGGTTTTGTGCATAAATTACAAGGTATATTTTAAATAAAATACGATTACGCTAAATTCTAAGACTTCTTCTAATGGGCCTTTAAGATGTTAAAACATCTACAATTAGCTAATATCAACATTCTAATACAATAATGGAAACAAAAATAATTTATTAGCTTCCAAGTTAATATCGTGTCACAAACAAAACTACCGCGAGTTTAACCTAACTAAATAACACCAAGTTTCCGTACTCTGAAGCGATTGCAATTGCCAGATTTCTTATTAAACAACACGCGAGTTGATTTCAGCCTTTGTAATCATCTAAGAGGCATGCAAACCAATCTGTCACTCAAGCTGGAAAACAATGCAAATCGATAAGTTGAATGCCCCATTGTACCATGATAGATATACAATTAATTCTTGTCTTTCTTCGGTTATATCGAAAATTTTGTAAAATATGGATATAGATTTTTATGCGAAAATATACAGCCTATTAGTTGGTCAAATAATATAGATACATTCATAGTTTTGGCAGTAGTTGATTTTCCTTTATAAACTAGCGCATGAAACCATAAAAGAGGATCCGAAAATGCTCATACTTAAAGTTACAAAGAGATTTTTGGTTATTTTGCTGGTTAATTCAGCAACTCTGAACATTTAATGGCATATCAGACGTTCTGTAATACATACTTATTCTGAATTATAAATTAAATGAAAAAATTGGATCTTTTTTGTCTTTTATTGAATACATTAATGATAATGAAGTCAGGAATCTGAATTACGGGTATTATAAGAGCAAAGCATACCGAATTCGATAATATTAAACATTAATCTTACTAAATGTTTCAACTAACTGGAAATTAAAGAAAAAGTTGCTTTCAAAATGTTTTCTCTAAATAAAGATATTCTGATAAAACTTATTTTTTAAAATATTTTTTTATGTTCATTTTATTATACTTCATAAAAAATTTTAAACTTTGGGAAAAAACCAGTCTAAAATTACACTTTTTATATTTTTTTTGCTAGAAATTTCAGGAATTCTAAATGATTAAAAACATATATGTATTTTATGTATATATGAGTGTATTTCGATGTAATGCTTTCAAGATCTAGTTGAACTGTAACTTATGCTTGGAAAATGAAACAAAGATACATTTTTTATTATCCTAACGAAAACGTGACTTTCGAATTACGCACTATTTTTATCTGTCAATTGGAAATTGACACAGAGATTTGCAAAAATGTCGCATTGTAGTTTAGAGAAACGTTTACTAATTTGTAAAAGTGAAAACCTATTACAAAAATGAATACAATTTGACACTAATGCTTTTCAAGTTACGTGAACATTTTTTTTTCCATCTTGGAACGTTATTCAAAGTTTAATCGATAAATTTGATAAAATTGAAGATGGGTGAAACCTCGAAGCCGTTGAGGTGCAAGTGAGCTTCATCACTAAAAATAATTTGATTATGAATGAATGTTCCGTCAACTTTAGCTGAACCTTGTAAGTATGAAAATGCATTTTTGTCAAAATTTTGTAAAACTATTAAAGATAAATGAATGTTAACAAAAGAATTATAGTCGCCTAATCCTTTTTTTATTATAAATTCTTTATCAAGCTTTTTCTTTCCAAATAATAATAAGTATGTCTCCGTATAAACATGAACAGCCACAACATTTTTAAAGAAGTAATGCCAATAAAATTTAAATCTTACAATACATACTAGTTCATTTTTCTTGATAGCTAATTGCTATTTTTGTTTTAATTTGCATTTTTGATGTATGTTTATGTCTTATAGACTATATTTTAGAAGGTTGAGCAAATCAATGAAAGTCGTTTTGTAACATGGAGACCGCTCTCAGGGAATTTTATACCACTGACCCTTTTTCTGGGTATCAGGGAAGGGTGATAGTGTTATGAGGTTCCTGTATTGTATATTTCTATGATTCAAGGCCATATCCTTAATAGTAAGGGAGGCGGCGATATACATTTTGCGCCTATATCTACAAAACAGTTTAATAATTGTTGATACAATGTGATTCATGAATGTTGGTGTCTATCAAGGTTTAAATGTTGCCGACATTAATAGCAATTTATGTAAAATATAAAAAACCGTAATATAAATATCTTATACCTACAAGACTGAAACATTTTACAATGATAAAGGATACCTAAAAGTACAGGAAAATGATAGTTTACCGCGTCGAAAGCGTTGCCGTCAAAGATACTAAAAATACAAACTTATTTGACTCATTTCTACAAGGCTGAAATTTATTTTTCCATTGGTTTATTTAACAAAGCGATTAAATAATATAGTCTACCGAAAATCTGATATTGTTAAAGCCTTCGTAGACTCAACCGAATGCATGGTCTCCCGACCGCAGACACTGCGCCGATTTGTTACAGGCGGCACTGAATTATTGCATTTACCGGCGACAATTAAAAATCTACAAAGCTATTTTTTTTTCTATAAACAGTTCATTCAATTTGTTGTTAAATAAGCGTCGTCTACTTTCAATACAAGGTGGCTAAGGCTTTGGTAGACGTACATAAATTTATAGGGCGGGCACATGATTGAAGCATTGCTACTTTGTTGTCAAGTATAAAATCGAGGAGCATATTTTTCATATTAATTATTTTATATTAATTACATATAAGAGTTTTTCTAGTAATATCTTAGTCATTGTGTTTATGTATATGCTGTAATATATTTTTTAGATTAAAAATTTGTAATCAATATAATTATAAATTAGATATTCATAATATTATTACAAATATCTCACATCATTATTCTTAATATCAAAGAAAATTGGAAACACTAGAAAGAATCTTAAAAGTGAATGGGATAAAGATACTATTGAGAGATTGAACGGAAACTCCATTGAATCAAATGAAGATTGCTCTTAAATAACAAAGGGAACCGAACCAGACGTTTTGAAAACAAGTATTTTCCTAATAAAATTCTACGCCATTATAAAATGCGTTCAGTTTTTACTGAATTAACTAAAATTATCGCAGGAAAGAAGTCATCAATGCGCTTAGTTCTCATGTAGTCAGAGGAACTAAAGAATAATATGTTTATCGTTCTGTGGGTGCTGAGACACACTGGAGTGAAAGCGAATGAAATAGTAGACAAACACGCGAAAAAAAGCTAAAATACCTGAAGAAAAGAATAGGAGATCAAATTATTTTAGAAATCTTCAAATAATGAGAAAAGCGAAAATACTTCTGGGGAACTATAACCAGAAGAAATTCAAAAGACGTGTTGGTTAAAGTAAAAGTCAATTTAAAATTCTAACAAAAATCTTAACAGGGCACTACCACCTAAAGAAGCACTTTAAGAAACTTGGACTTGCAGAGAAAGAAGTATGTAAAATTTACGAGCAAGTGGACGAAACCACTGTCCACATTCTATCAGAACGCAAAACCCTAGGATAACATCCCTAGGAAAATATCCAATAGAAAAGGGAGATCTACCCAATCTGCGTCCGTCCCATATTTTGAGTTTCTTAAGAGAAATAGGATGGGAGTATCTGATATAATCAACGATGCGCCCCAACGACTTAGCAGTAGAACAAGAGCAGAAGAGATTTTTCAAGTTGCAGTGCATACATATCTATCTCTATATACATACATACATAATAGACTCAGAAAAAAAAGGGATTATTTTTTAGTCTTTTCAATTCAAAAGGTAATTTACAAATTAATTAAAATGTACACGTGAACAGTTTTGAAAAGTGAGGGATACGAAAAAAACATCTTTTTAAATATTATAATTTTCGCTGAAGTTACTTAATCTTTCAAGGTTTCATCCAGAATCTCAACAGAAATAAAAATTAAAATATTAACAATATGTTTTTTTCAGAACTTTTCCCTTTATTTTCTAAACGTGAAACGTCTTGACAAAAGATTAGGATATAAAAAATTATCGGGAAAATGATATTTTTTTCCAGTTTTAGATTATTTTTTAATGTAAAAAATAAACAAGTTTAATTCTTGTTTTGCATGTTTTGAACATGACACTGCTGAATACAAAGAATATGTAACAAAAATGTTGCTTATTTTGAGGAGACAACTATTCCTATTATCTATTCCAAGACTCTAATTTTTTTTCTCTTATTTTCCAATATAAGTGTTTGTTGACATATATAATATAAATTATAACATTATCCCAAACAAAACAAAATTGGCGAACTACAAGCCCAATATCCATGACAACGTTTTTTTATTGTATATTTTTAAAAAGAAATTTTACGTCAGATAGCTTTAAAGTTCTTAAACAATAGTCGTGTTGTAGTCGTGTTATATCAGTAGTTTTCGGTAATATACCCCGCATCCTTTGTTAATTACTATCTCCTAACTATTAATATTTTTCTACACTTAATTGATTTCGAAGAAGAGTGTTCATTCCTCAGTTATAATATTACCAATTTGACACCAAATAATACCATAATTTCCCTAAATAATGAGAAAAAACTCATTTGATACATGAATAAATTTTGCATTGATTTTGGGATCATACATTTGAGATATTTTAAATGAAAGAGCATCATCAAGCTAACTAGAAACTTCATTTCCAGACCATGCTTCATATATATATATATATATATATATATATATATATATATATATATATATATATATATATATATATATATATATATATATATATATATATATATATGTGTATATAAGGTAAAATTCATCTCTCAGTTCCCATACATAGTCGGTTCCATAACCAGAACAGTTTATATTTCGCAAAAATTTTCTCAATCAATAGCAGAATCGACTCACGGCTTACTTCCATTTAATCTGTTATTAAATTAGTATAAAAAAATAATATTTTCTTTTCTTTTTACGAACTTCTTGTACTACTTCTAGATTTTAATCATAGAAATAAAAAAAGCACTGAACTTTTGACCTGTAGACGTAATTTTAAATATATTTTTTTTAGAAGTTTTCAAAATTCTAAATAAGTGAACAACAACTTGTCGAATATACAGAACATACGGAATGCCTCCTAGTAATGTTAGTATATGTTTATTGTATTTTTATAGTTCTAGTTAGTTTGGATCAGGCTATATGACACCATTTTGAAGTCCTTATAGAGGATTGGTGTGTCTGGGTACACAATAAATCGCAATCTTCGTCCCAAAGAGCAAATGATAAAGTACTGGAGCTGGAATATATGGGGTATAACCAAAGAGTCATGTTTTTCCCTTTGGAGATATTCCCGACTCTCTTTCAGGCTGAAATATAAACAATTCAAAATTATGTAAGTGAACATATAATTAATCAATAAAAAGTGGATCCACATATACTCGGATGATAAGCAATATTTAGACTGATTTAAGAATGTCAAAATGAAGTTAAGAGGGATTGGATACCAGAACATGACTGCATATGTGGTAATTTGTAAGCCAACAAGTTTGCCCAAAAGGGTTCATGAACTTAGGTTTTGAGCTTGCACGAGAGGCAATTAAACAGTGGACCAAAATGGAACACCATTGGGAGACTACCTTGGAAATAAATCGTACCAAGTTTTTTTGGGAGAACGCTGCGCGTAAGTTAACCAGAACACTATTTTTAATGAGCAGATACACGAGCAATCACAGATAGACATATGGTTATCAAAAATGACCTGCACAAAATGAACCTCTAAAACGGGAACTTGAACTGCAGACTGTAGTTGCGACGAAAGACAGAAAAGCACATTGCTTATATGTTGAATGTTGATCGGTATATCAGGAGAAGTAGAAAGCAAACAAGTTTGGAACTATAGGAAGCTTATACCCACTTTCTAAACGACTTGTGCCAGTTAGTAGAGGAATCTTTTATAAAAATATGGGTCCAAATAAAACTTAAGTGAACACAACTGACCACATTATATTCGAGTTGATATGGACCTATTAGTTAGTTCCATAATCTTTAGCTTCCTGAATAACAGTTTAATAAATGTTATCCACTGCATACATTAATAGTTGGTGGCAAAAAGGATAAATTAGTTATTGATTGTTAATTTTAATTAGATTTAGGTTTCGGTCAAAACATTACTTCATAAGAAATTAACACAAGTTTTTTCTTATGTTTCAGTTTATTTCCTTTTCATCTTCAGAGAATTACTGTAAATATGAAAAGAAAATTGTAATTTGTTGTTATATAAATTTAAAATTTAATTTCTTACTTAATGTTAACAGGTGATTCACTTGATTAAATTACATTTAACTTTTTTTTATAATTTAAATATAAATAAAAACTGGTATTATTTTTACATTTTTTACACATCTGTTTTGTTTGACGTTTGACAGTATATTAAAGAGTTAGGAACACATTATTCGGGTCATTTGTGTGCATTTTGAAATTCATTGTATAGGGTATTCTTTTGATATGGATCATTTTTTAATTGTTTTTTTTTTAGTAATTAATTTCTGTGTCTAAAATCACAAGGTTGTTAAAGTCGATGTTACGTTATGTTGTCTATTGCATGTTTGGCTAAGGCGGATTTATTATTGTTTTGTCTAATGCTGTATTTGTAATTTTGTATTCTGTTTTTTAAATAAATTTCTTATGAAGTAATATTATGACCGAAACCCAAAAAAGAAAAATCTGATTAATAACTGCACGGTCAACAAAAGGAAACGAAGTTAATTCTAATACTACGAGAAATTCTTCTTTTTCTTTCTTATGTAGTATTCTGCCAATATGTCCTCTTCGGAGAAGAAAAATCATTTTTATCGTTTAAATAAAACAAAGTAAATAGACACAATATAATATTGTGGCATTAATACCCAACACTAATTTATAATCAGAAAGCTTATCACTTGTCATAGATGTATAATAAGCATATACCATTTTCATCAAGGACTATTGGATGTCTGTTATTATTTGAAGCAATAGAAATTCAGTGAACCATATACTGTAAACATAATTACACCAAGAAATTACTAGTCGAAGTAATTTAAGCTTGAGTCGTGCATAATACAGCAAGAACTTCATTAATACGATTTAGGTTTGGGAAGATGCAATGAATAAATGTATAAGAAGCAGTTTATATAATATTCAAATATAGTTTATATGCAGAATTTAAATATAGAAGGAATAAATAATTTATAAATAATTGTTATTAAAACTTATTTTGCCCAATTTGAGTTTAAAAATTTACAGTGTCCAGTTTTTCTAAAATTGAAATCTATGTCGTTTCTAGTAAACTCTGCTGTAAGTAATATTTTAAGATCAATTGTAGATACTAGGTACTATACTAATCTTGCAATTGTGAATAAACATTCTTTTAAAATACAAAATACCGCACCAACTTCATGGGTAATGAATCCCAGTTATTAGTAAAAATTGAAGTGTGCTATAGTCAGTCTCTATATAGCTGAATGGTTTAAGTGTTTTTATAAGACAGCGGATCAAGTTACGGTTAAATATCAAGCCGGTCACAAATAGTAATTTGTGGCATAAATGTTTCATGCAGAAGGCTCGCAAAACTATCTATCGAAGCCTGATTTCATGTAAAACGAGCCGCTTGTTGTCGTACAGTCTGGAACGATTTCCCGACAACAGTCAGACAGTTTAGTGTCGCCGTTCAGAACAACAGAAATTATGAGCCAAAATAAACAATTTGTTTTCAAATTTTGGCTGTTCATGGAAAGTCAAATCGGTAGAATATAGAGATAGGAATATTAAAAGGAAAGCCCGTAAAGAACTGTTAGAAAAATGTAATAAAAATTGGTAAAAATGCAAGTGTTTAAACCATAAGCAATAGAATATACTCCATGAAGACAAATTTTTTTTTATTAGTGTATATATGGAGGCTGAATAATTTGTCCTAAAAATTGGTCTTAAAAAGCTGCCGAAAATTTCATGCCCTCGTAACTTTCATTTGCTACAAATCGCAAAATAGCAGTTAATCTCTCTTGAGATGAAATAGATGTGGGTAGTTTTCTTTATTATTAATAGAATTACAGCTTACAATAGCTTTCAATATGTATTTTCGTCCATTTTTAAATAGTTCAACTATTGGAAGCCAACGGCGGCATATTTATAACCCTGGGTTCCAGGAAAAGAACTCGCTGTCCCCCGAATATGTGGTTTTGGAATCTTGGATTTTTGCACCTTCTTGCAAATTAACGTGGAAAAACGTTTTTCTTTTGTTTCTCCTCTTCTTTATTTCGAAAGTCGATGTCAAAAGCTAATTTCCATGAAATCTCAGATCTAATTTGAAACAAAACTGCTCTTAGATGAATGCGAGGGGCGTCTTTTTGACACAGAATGTCCCAAATAAAAAAAGGATTGTATATAATATAAAATTATGGCTAGAACTCTAATATGATAGAACTCTATACGCTCTTTTAATTTTGAAATTTTATTTTGTAATATTTTAGCTTTCGACCAAGCCTTCTTTTGTAAATTATTCATTCCTACATATTATTTTTAACGAAGTTGTCAATACGATATATATATATATATATATATATATATATATATATATATATATATATATATATATATATATATATATATATATATGTATGAAGTAAATGCTAACTTCCTTCCATCATATCCTTTCTGTGTTGGAGGTTGCACAGTGAGAATAAATAGTTATGGAACGCAATTTATCCTATTCCTCCACCATCGAGATGATGGCCTACCTGCCTGTACCACCATACTGAGAAGAAAGTCAAAACCCTCCCCGCCACAGTGATACGGCAGAGGTAGTAGAGACGAAACATGTACGGGAAATAGGGTTTTGGAAAATTCAAGAAAATTAAGTGATATATTCTTAAAGAAGAAAATATTTGTTCGAGTTTTTTTGGGAAAAATATTTGTAAATTTCCTTAGTTGACAGAAAACTATTACAAAATATTTTGGGATATTTAAATGATTTTGAAGAAGAAAACGAGAAATTGATTTTCTGATACTGGGATTGTGTTTATGAAATTGGACCAAGGTACAGAAAACAAAACCAAGGTATAGAAAATAAAACCAAGGTATAGAAAACCACATCAAGGTATTTATAATAGTCAAAGCAGGTGAATGCTTTTAGTTGTTTGTAGGAAATAAAAAAAAATTTGCATCAATAATAGTCTAAGTTTTCACAAGATTAAAAAAAAATTACACTATTGAATGATAGCTTGTTATACTAACCTTATAATATATAAGTAACATTAATCATCAATAGTAGGTGTCGCTATAATAATAATTAACCACTTATATCAAGTCATGGCAAACGAAAATTTTTAAAAATAAACCAAATTTGGTGAAATTAACTACGTATTACAAATTAAATTGCAGTAACGCCATCTAGTGGAAGGTTGCAAAATTAAAATAATAAAACCTTGCATGGAAAATTATAATAAATAAATGACAAAATTGATAAGAAGCATAGTTGCATGAAATTTTATATTATTGTTCTTATCATTTCATCCAAAATTGTTGAAAATTGTGCCACATTTTTAACTGTTGAATAAACTATTTATATTGTGTTTTAATCTGTTTGTGTATTCATATTTTAACTGTGATCTTTAAACAAATCTGAACTTACCTGAGAAGAGGGTCAAATTAACAGGTAGGAACATACACACACATACATACAGATATATATATATATATATATATATATATATATATATATATATATACATATATATACATACATATATATATATATATATATATATGTATATATATATATATATATATATATATATATATATATATATATATATATATATATATATATATATATATCTGTAGAACATTTTAAATATGAAGGAATTTTGAAAATTTAAATATTTTCAAAATTGGTAAGAAATAATTGTAATTTCTTATAATTATTTTTTATCTGGCGCCCAACAAACAAACATTCAGTATTTTTGGTTAAATTTTGGCAATACATTTTGAAAATTTTAAAAAATTCTTGAACTCAAAAAATAAATAATAATAATAAATAAGTTTCCTACATACATAAATTAAATTATTTTTTTATTTAATCGGGTAAATTTTGTGCGGGTGAGTGTAGCGCTAGAAAGGGTTCGTGCAGCGAGCTTCAAGCGCGACCACGTCACCGTAATCGTCACATATATATATATATATATATATATATATATATATATATATATATATATATATATATACATATATATAATATATATATATATATGTATATATATATATATAAACTAATTTTAAATATTTTTATTTAATATTTGGAATTGTTTTTAAAACAATATTTTTAGCAAACATGTATATATCTTAAATTATTAATTCTCTTTTAACCGTAACCTCGATTTTAACCCTATACATTTTAATCTAACCTAAATTTTTAAGAAACCCTTCAACATTTTTTAGTAAAATAAAATTAAGACTGACTGACGAAACCTGTTTTGATATAGAACTGCTAAGTTTTATTTTTTAATCATGTGCTGAATTTTATTTTTTAATCATGTGCCTAGAATATGTAAACGTATTAAAGCGACGCACATACTTAAATTCATTATTAATTAATGTTTGGAGACTATTTATTTATGGTAATGTGGGAAGGAAAATATGGGAACGAAAATTTTCGAAAATTTATATTTAACCAAGATCCATATACAATGAGGACGTAAAGTTTCGTAAATTCATTATTTAATAAATTTTAAAAAATTTTCGGACACGATTCTGTATTTTTAGTAGATATTTTTACCAATATATTAAATCATACAGGGTGACTTGAAAGAAGCGATGTTATAATCAAATTTCATTTATTAAATAGTCTCTCTCTCTATAGCTCTTACCCCCCAGGGTGGGTCTTGGCTGACTCAATGATTCGTCTCAATTGGACTTTGTTCGTCATTAGCTCCTCTGCATCTGTGATGTTCAGAGTTCTAAGATCTAATGCTATGTTGTTTCTTCATCGTAGTCGTGGGCTTCCTAATGGTCTTCTACAGGTTGGGGCCTGCTCGCTTATTAATTTGACTACTCTTCCATGTGACTACTGACATGGCCGGCCCATCTCAGTATTTCTTTTACAATGTCCGGTTGGTCATATAGTTCTTCTTGCTCTCTGGAAGTTCTACTACTGTTTTGCTGTGTTCTATTAGCCCTTATGGGTCCTTACATACTCCGTAGGATTTTTCTCTCTGCAATTCTTAGTCTGTTCTCGTTTTGTCTCGTCATGGTCCAGGTCTCACAGGTATAAGTCATAATCGGTCTTACGATGCAGTGAAATATTCTTATTTTTGGCGTCAGAGATCCATTTTTAGATTTTATTATTTTCTGTAATGCAAAACAGCAACGATTGGCACTTTGTATTCTCATGTTAAATAGTGACTCCCAATTTTTTGTACAGTTTTAGACTCACTGCAAGATTCTGAATATTCTTTCTATAACTTATCCAGTACCTAAATGTAACTGTTCTTGATTAATCGACATGAAATGAAACATAATACTTATTTAATAGCATAAATAATTCAATGATCTGTTCCTTTGTCATATTTCTAATCGACTTTTGAAATTTGACTATACCGCATCCAATGCGTAGCTTACGAATTGAAAATTATTTTCTTAATAATCAGTATCGTAAATTCAGTATGGATGGCTAACAAATTTACATTTTCGGAATTCATAGAGGAGTTATTCGGGGATAGATTACGAAAACAAAACAAGTTAAAAAAAAATTCAAGATAGTGAATTTACTATAACTAACAAATATTTTGTAGCTCAATTTAGTATGGTTTATACTAGTTTTGGTTAAAAATTTCACTTTTTTGCCACCTTAGAAACGTTGCGAGTTATATAACACATCTCGATTAGTACCCACTCCATATAAATCACGGATATTTAGATTAGTATAATTATAAGCAAAACTGAAAATATAATTTTTGTAATGTTGGCCTCGTTTAAAAAAAAAGCGTTAGAAAGTGAAAAAAAATATTTTGGTGTTTTGGTGGTCTGTTTACTTATTACTCACTTATATATATATATATATATATATATATATATATATATATATATATATATATATATATATATATACATATATATATATATAGATATATAAATCTGTGTGTGCATATGTGTCGTAAAATGTCATCTACGAAGGATACTATATTTAAATTTAGTTTATATTTCATTGTTAATTTTTTAAAACACAGGACCTGTATTCTCCAATAAATTTCGGGGAGCTTTTTATTTTTTATTACGAGAAAATTATACTCGCCACCCCTAAAGACAACAAATTGAAAACTCCAGCTGTTTATAATTTATATGTTTTCATTTACAAACAATTTGTAGGCGATGTGGGAGGAGAATTTTAATCATATGTATAGTATTTAAAAATGTTTGGCCTAAGCTAAACTCGATCAGTAATTAGTTAGCAAATAATTAATAAACCCAAAAAACAATTTATTGTTATTTGGGTTTATTAATGGTTAAAGTAACGATTTATAATATCATTCCCACTATATTTAGCTTTTATTGTTTTATTTAAAATATATGTACAATTGAATTATTAATATGAAAGAAATACAGATCTTTGACGAGGGCAAATCCTTATGTTCCATCTTCGACCTACTTCTAATGTTTGGTATTCAATTCTGTTTATTACATACACATATTAAAATTTTATAACGCATATAAGTGTCAAAAAGTTCGTCGCTCTACAGAGTAGACACATAAATTGGTGTACGCTGTGTGTAACGTGTCGGGGAAAAGGGTATAGAGATTACTTGTTATTATGTGGAAACATAAGATACAGAGTTTTCTCAGTTTTTATTAGTAAAGAGTGTGGGTTAGGATCCCTATTCAAGTAAATTTTACTATCAAGAACTAAATATAAATCACTCTGAAGGAGGATACATAAAATTTTTAACATGAAACTACGTAATTCTCACAAAGGATGATAGAATTAAGCCTCCGGTGATACCGTACATTTCTTCTGTAAATCGATAATTCAAATCTTCTGCTTAAAAAAAATCCACATGTGTTAAAAAAACATCACTTCACTTGTCTCTGGAAAAATAAGAAAAATGTCATTTGCTCTTCTCTTCGAAGCAGAAAATCATTGAAAAATTGCAGATAAAGATTTTTTTAGGAGAGGCGTTTTACAAGCTATTCTAAAATTTTAAAAAATATATTCTGAACAATATCTTTATCTAATAACAAAAAACAGTTATTTTTTCGTGGAAGAAATTATCGCTCCTTACTAATACCTAAAGTAAAGCGAGAATTTCAATAGTTTATAAATTACACCTATAAATGCCAATGGTATTTATTGTAGTAGAATTTCAGTTAAAAGACACACAAACCTTTGGTTCTTGGTCAAATTGGTTGATACTGCAGCATAACTTCAAAGACAATATCTTGCAAGATATAATGGGTTAAAAAATCATTTCATACAGGGCGTTGAGAAGGACGATGTCACTCTTTAAGGGGGAGTGACAAGGAAACAAGTCAAATTATTTCAACCTTATATTTTCTTACACAAGGTGGCATGGTTTTAATAATTTTTGGAATTTTTATAAATTAAGGTTATCAATGAATTTAGAATGCAGTAAAATAAACGATAATCCTTAAAATTGCTTATTTTTACATTTTATTATATTTCTAGATGCACCCATGTATAGCTATAACTTTATCTTTGCACTAATTTAACCTAACATCATAATTTATCAAAGAAAATCGACACAACCGTCTTAAATATTTTGTCAATAACCTCTAATGAGATGTAAAGAAACTGCTGTTAGTATAAAAACTCACTTAATGTTAAAAACTACCAGTTTTAATGCGCTTTTACGTTGATCTGCTCTTTACTTTATAATGGTTGGGAATATAAAGACCCTCAAATATACGAAGGTAAACCATAAAATCGTTTTTTTTTTGTGATTATTTATTCCCCCCAATGATGGTGCTTGTAAAAATTCAGGGCGAAATCACAATCTGGGAAAGCTTTTTCGATAAAAATATTATGCACCAAGTGTAACTTTAAATTTGATCTTGAAATAAATTTAAGAATATGCATGCAATTACAATTTTTTTTCCTGGAAAACCTACGGATTCAGTGAAAATTATTGAAGAAGAAAAGAAGTTTCCAAATATCTACGGTTTTCCGATAGTAATATCTTGGTTAGCATAACGTTGATTGCATAAACTGTCAAAAACATTATATCACTAGAAAACGCCATATTATAATGTTAGACCATACATCAAAAACTATTAAATTCACTTACCACCTTTTCAAGAAATTTGGGAAAAATCAATATTTTCTTAAAACTTTGATGTCTTAGTCAATCTAGAATTATTTATAACTACTTTTTCAAATAATATCGCGGTAGTCAAACAGAAACCAGAAACGATAGAAAAATGTGGTGAGCGAACTTAAATTCAATATTAAAAAGTGTTTCGTAACTATAAATATAGATTGTAGGCCCAGGTCTTTTTCATGATCGATTCTTCTACAGTTTTTTATGTAGTACAAAAATTCTTTTAGATAATATTTTTATTTTCTCTGACTTCTATCTGTTACAGTGTGTATTTGAATACCGCCATCGTTAATTTTTCCAACCAGTAGTTGGATTAAAAATTGTTTTTCTCGATGTCTTTTTTGCCTATTTCTACAATACATACAGGAGTTGAGAGGTGGTTTAATTCACAACAGGGTTCAAAGCATAGTTCTAGTTTTCGAGTTTACACATGTTGTGACGGTATATTCTGGTTATGCACTTTTCTAATTGATTTCTGCAGGTTTTTTAGGGTTGAATTAAAATCTTCTAGCCACCATGCTTTATTAGCTCTGGTTTTTTAGATATTTAAGCTCAAATATTTCCATAAATTAACCTTTTGGCACATTTAAGTAAAGACTCATTCATAAATTTCGTGATCACCTTGAGAAGGGGTTACAAAAAGGTCCTGGTCAATGACGTTACGGAAGGGAGAGGTTTTGAAACCAATCACGTGATATTTCCTACTGTAAGATTTTCTTATATCATTCTAATTAATTATCTATAATAAATCGAAATTAATCTACTTATTAATAAAACTAATTATTTTTACTTACAATTGCAATTTGAAATTTTAAAAGTGGTACAATAAATCATTCTACAGCCAACAAGCCATTAAGATGCATCAGTGCATTCACATCGGACTAAATTTAACTCAAAACAAGACTCCGAATGATGTTATTGATGCAAGAGGCTATGTTGAAAATGAGATTATAGAAGATACTTAGGCTGACCAATGCTTGGCATCTTTTATTACTTTGCAAGAAAATATACAATCTTCTGGGATTGAATATGGGAAGTGATTTATAAATGTAAATAATTCTATAATTTATTATTAATCAACAGTTACTTTTAAAAATTATGAATGCATCTCGCCGGTAATCATATATAGCGCCGAGATACTCACAATAACAAAACAGTCAACTAACAAACTGACAATATTACAACTGGCAATAGAGAGAGCCATGGTGGGTATCACAAAGAAAGATAGAATAACAAACGTAATGATCATCGGCATCAGACAACGAACAAAAGAAAAAGTTGTTATCCAAAAAATTGTACCATTTGAATGGAAATGGGCAGGTCATAATTCTCGTATGAACGATAATCCATGGCATAGAAGATTAATTGAATAGAGACCCCAAGAGGATAAGAGAAGTAAAGGGAGTCCATCGACCAGAGGGAACGATGACATCAAGAAAGTGGCGAGAAATTGGTCAGCACTGCTTAAGACAGAAAGTAATGAAAGTTGTTGGAAGGAATTTACAGTGGATGACAACGGCTGACCGATGTTCATGATGAGGTTAAAATATCGCAGAATTCAGACCTGATAGTCAATTATGTTAAATTTGGATTTAATGCACCAAATTTCGTAGAAAACATCCCTTGTTATGACAAAAGGATATGCTTATAGGTCTGTATTTTCTTACACGTCACGTGGTAAAATAAACATAGAGCTCTAAGATCTAATAATATTTCTTAATTACAGAGCTTATCAATAAAACCTTAATAGATATAATTTATTGCAAGTAAAAATCATTTTCATCAAAGACTATTGCACATCTGTTATAACATATAATAAAGGATTGCCAGTAAATTATGGACCAGAAGCATATAGGTATAAATTAGTAAAGAGTTAAACTTAACGATAGAAGTTTAGCGAAAGAGGGTTTGATGTATTTTTAATTAGGCTGAACAGAAACGTTTGAATTTTAATAGGATTGCTTCTTGTCTTTTTCAAGTTAAGTTACTGAATATTTAAAAGGAATGAAATAGAATATAAATAAAAATATAATACACTTAATAAGTTAGCATATGATATAAATAAGTAATAATAAAACTGCTAGTCTTACTTTTTATGCGGGGTGTTTCCAAATAAGAGCGAAAAATTTTCGAGGTATTCTTGAGCCAATTTTAGGCATAAAAGTTGATGTAAACCTATGTCTGGTAATTCTTAGTGTTTAATATACAGGGTGTTAAAATGTATTACTATTTTTAGTTTTTTAAACTTATATTATTTATTTTTAAAGATAATTAAATCAAATTTGGAGCCCATAATACTGTTGATAGTTTTCATAAAAAAAATATTATTATGAGAAATAATATACAGAGTGGTACTTTTTTCCGGATCTGAAACATTTTTCTCTTTCGAACTTTTTTTTCGGACGCCACTGACTCAATTTGATTACTCAGTTTTCCCATCTTATTGTGAAACTTTTTTATGTCTTAAGTTCTCCTCTAAAAGTCATAAAAAGAAAATATATAAGTAAAAAATCATAATATATTTGTTTTAATCAGTTCATATTGGTTTTAACCAACAGGGACTAAGAAAAAATACAACATAATAATGACAGAACTTGAAAAACAGTAACAAAATATTAATCACAGAAATTACGATAAATATGAATATGACCACCTTTAGCCATAATGCAAGAATCCGATTTTCGTCTGATTGAAGGGCGTATGTGTTGAAATCATCCTTGAGTATTTCTTATCCTTTCGCAAGACGCAAAAATGCAATTTTCCAAATCTTCAACATCTTCAACAGGAGATGCATAAACCAAAGATTTAACCAGATACAAAAATCCAAAGGATTTAAATCCGGAGATCGAACAGGCTAGTGTTGAGTTGCCTCCTCGACCTATCCAACGGTTTGGATACACTGCCTCTAAATGATGGCGTACATTGGTACTGAAATGTGCTGGAGCGCCATCATGCATAAACCATAATTCTTGTCTAACTTGAAGAGGAACCTTTTCAAGAAGGGTAGCTAACTCTTCCTAGAGAAAGTTACAGTATTGGTAGCCATTTAAACTTATTGGAAGGAAACATGGGCCAATTAGATAATTGCTTATGACACCAAACAATATATTTAATAAAAACTCATGTTGAAAATCGGCTTCAAAAAATGCATGCGGATTTTCTTCAGCCCAAATATGATTATTGCGAAAATTTCTTATAGATTCTCTTGAAAAGTTTGCATCATCAGTAAACATAATACGAGATAAAAAAAAGAGGGATTGGGGGATCATTTGAAGACTCCACTGGCAAAAAACTATACGCAACAAAAAGTAAGGTAAGCATATAATTGGTGTTCTTTAAAAATTCGGAATACTGTGGAATTGCTTATATTTTTAATATAGTGGCAATTTCTCTCCTACTTGTTTTAGATTCTTCTATTAAATTAAGAACAGCTTCCTCTAACGCTACGGTTCTTATCTCCCGAGGATCTCGGCAATCACGAGTTCGTTTTAAAAATGTGCCATTTTCTCGTAAACGCTAATTTCTAATACATTCCCATTAGCACGACCATAAACAAACTGTATATCTGACATTTCAACATTAGTAAACTCTGCCATTTTTACTAATTCTTTTTACTCACTTTACATTAAGAGTATATAAAATCAATTACACTTAGCCACAGAACACATTTCAACAAAAAAACAATATGACAAATTCGGTGTGAACTTACTTGACAACAGTCTACTATATTTTTTCGTCACTTAATAAACCACCCCTACAGAACTTAATGCAACTGAACATATTTTATTATTTTGTGGAAAAAATATTGACTTTTAGAGGAGAACTAGACAAAAAAGTTTCACAGTAAGATGGAAAAATTAAATGAATAATAAAATCGAGTCAGTGGCGCCCGAAAAAAGTTCTAGACGGTAAAATTCTACAGGCCCGTAGAAAAGTACTACTCTGTATATTATTTCACATAATAATAATTTTTTATGAGAACTATAAAAAGTGTTATGTGTTCCAAATTTGACTTAATTATCTTTAAAAAGAAATGATATAAATTTAAAAAACTTAAAATAAAATTTAGCACAATGTATCTTAAAAACTAAGTATTATCGGATATCGGAATTTAATGCTTAAAATTAGCTCAAGAATAACTCTTTAAAATTTATTGCACTTAGTTAGAAATACATCATATATTTTACAATGTACTTGTTTCAAGAACAGGATATCACAGTTTTCCAACTTCGTTATTAACTAAAAAAAACGAAACCAGGCGGCAGTCAATAAGATAGATGACACATTCTAATACTTCATCGCACAACTTTGGATAAAAAAATTAATTGATTAAAAACAGACTACATTAACAAAAAAACTCTTTGATCATACTAGGAGATTTAAATTACAATAAATTTGTTTGAACGTTGTTTATCGTCGGGCGGGATGTTTGACAGACAGAAATATTTTTAATTAATTTTACTTTGAGTTTCTTTATTTGTCGTAACTCTTTTGAATATTTTTAAGTGTTTAAAATTACTGAAAATGCAAATTTAATAATTAATATCAACAAAAATAAGGTCTAAACACATATTTTTATTGGTAAACATTGTTAGATATTATTTACATAATAATAATTTAGGCAACCAGAAATTCGTATTTTTACTTTGTTCCCGTTATTTTATTCTCGAACTTGAAGTACTAATTAGCATTTATATTGGTTTAACAATGCAATTAGAAAAGGACAACATAGAATCTGAGTAAGTACCAAAAATTAAAGAGCTCGTACTATTCATTAACACTTTTTCAAATGTAAATAAAAATATTATTACGCTATTCAACATTCACACAACGGGTTTAGTTCTGATGGTGTACTAATTCTACGAGGGAATTCGTAAAAAAAAATCAAATAGACTGAGAGCTTAAGATTTGGTATCAGTGCTCACACTATCTAAGAATATTTGCGTATTAAAAACCTTCAATAATGGGCGCTTTGACAGGTATCAGATAGTAAAGTTACACAAAAATACCAGGGTCAAACATTATAGTATAAAATTTTGGTTTTGAATATGTTTAAAAGAGCATTAATTATAAACCTGTATCAACAAGTGCCAGCCACTTTTCGGTGGGTGTTACTTCCGTCAGACACATCTAAACGTAAAAAAAAATGGTGCCATGTACGTCATATTATAAGAGCTGAAATTTATTTAAATTATTGTGATGCGCAGCTAGGCTCGTCCGAAGCGTCAACATCCCTCCAAGCACGGTAGAAGATCAGCTATGCGTGCATGACTACAAGCCAGTCAACATTATTCGAGCCCATGAATACGTCTGCGCAGCTCTGGTTTTAAGCAGGTATATCTAAGAAAATAATTTTTTGTATTAATTTTTAATAATTTTATGAGCTTTATTTAATTTTTAACAAAATGTATTGAAATTTAAAACATTTAGTTATTTAAATTTCTTGAAAGAATATAACAATTCATTCGTATAACCTTTTTATCCTATAGCCTTTACTTATAAATTCAACTAAAGCAGCGCGCCCACTGGTTCGGCTCGGTTCAGACCGCTCGGCTCCGCGCAATCGGCCCGTTTTGGTTTACACGTAAATAAATGAGAGCCCGCTCACTGGTTCCGACCGGCCCGAACGCTTCCGCGCTTTCAGCATCGGCGTCTTCGACTATTCTCAAGAGGGCAAAAATTTCTGAAAGGTCTGAAAGCGTTCGACTATTTTAAAAATAGAAAGAGGTCTATGTCGGACGAAGAATTGATAGAAAATGTGAGAGCATACGGAATATATAATAATAATAATATTCTCTATACATAGTTGTTGCCTAATAAACTTTAAAGTAACCGCTAAACGTCCTCTGTTGGAATCGATTTTCGAAGGTTAGTGTTTTGTTTCCTGAGCGGCAACATATTTAAAATTTCATAAAATTTCATACTAGACATTCTAAAATATTTGAAAAACTTTTCATTGTCGGTCATCAACTATGGAAATAAATGATAAAATTCCACGTGAACTTTTCTTTTAAGGTAAATATCATGAACCCAATATCTTCTTCTCCGCTTTTTCTCAACTTCCGCTTCAACACAGGCCAGAGCAGCCACAACAATATCCTCCTCCGAGTCGGAAGAAGTACTCATTTTATTCACTTTTCATCAAAAATAACAGTTCTAGAAACTCTAATGGTTAAAGCAGTTTTAATCACTGTTTAGTCTGAATTGTGCGGAGCCAGTGAGCGGGGGCCATCGGCGTTCTGACTGAAGCGGAGTTGTTCTCTTAAACATATTTAAATATAAAACTTTATACCATATTGTTTGATTTTGTCATTTTTGTGTACCTTTACTATCTTATACCTGCCAGAGCCCTCAGTACTCAAGATTCATAAAAAGCAAACGTTTTTACCTACACTCAATCTTAAGCTTTACTCTATGACGCATCTCTGGCGAATGGGGGCTCTCCTTATACAAGCTTTTACGCCTCGTTATTAAAAGGCCAAATTTTGATCCTCATGAAAAAATTAACTTAATGATGGCTTTAAAGAATTGAAATGTCATCAGAAAATTATAGTGTGAGTTTAAATAGAAAATTACCTTGCACATAGGTTTAGCTCTTTAGAAAAATGCATAATAAAATTTTTCGATAATTACTTCTTGTTGAAATTATGCTCAAAATGCATTTTTTTAAGACTCGTCTTTCCTTGCAAAATATTGACACGTTTTACTACTTTAAAGAAGTTGGGGCCATTTTTCCTTGAATTTTGAAGGTTTTATTATTAACTCTTATACAGGGGTTTCGTTCGTTGATGGTTTAAAAGGTCTTGCAATCTATTTGTTGTACTCATCTCCCTCCGAAGCTTATATTTCGTCGTCTATTAGTAGTAGCGTTATATGTCATACTGGTTCTAATAGGAATATCCACTCGGATCTTTAATGTGGTAGTCAGTTTCGTGACAGTCTTTAAGTGGGCTTATAATAATTGATAAGGCAATTCATTTTGAATCCAGGAGAAACAAATCTTGACAGCAAGTGAATAATTATATTTGTTTCTCGGAGAAAAAAACTGCAACAGTTGGTAATGAGGTAACCTTTAAACGATGAGAAAGTTTCATCACTCCAGTGATTACCAAAGCTTGCAAATTTCGATATGATTTTGAGTTAACGAATCAAGATAAAAACTGGATATATACCATTTCAATGATGAGTTAGAGAATCATGTAAAAATTGGTGTCACTTAGTTATACTACATTACAGAATAATAAAAGTACGATCACCTATGTGATTAGAGAGTGATTAAAATGTAATTTTAAATGTGATTGTTGTAAAGAACAAAATTAAATTGAAACATGTTGCCCATGATTATCTAAAACTAAGGAGCTGATTCGATTTTGTAGAAAGTCAGGATTTAATGGATTCTTGGCGTGAAATATTATATAAATAATATATTACAATACTAATTAGCGTCAGTTTTTCGTTTTCAGACCCTTAACTCTTCTAAATCAGTCTGTCGTATGGAAAATACTAAATTTTACGTATTAGAGTCAATATTGGATAAATTAATAGCATTCCATAACTAGAAAGTTCATCACTTGTCACGTATATAATATGATAAGCCTAAACAATTTTCATCAAGGACTGTTGGATGTCTGTTATTATCTACAGCGATTAAAACCCAGTGAACCATATTCTGTAAACATAATTTTACCGAGGAATATTAAACCAAAGTAATTTAAGTTAAAGCCGTATGTTCTATAGCGAGATCTATTAATACGACTTGAGGTTGTTGTAAGAGGTTCTGACATAGTTATGGAAATAATATCCGTTTAAATATTATTATTTCTTCAGAAAAAAAAAACTTTTTGGTACAACTTTAATACAAAACACAGAGAGTAGAAAGAAAATTACTAAATACATAAATGTTAGGACTTTTGTTAGACTCCTTAAATAATATTAAAAAACAAAAAGTAAGTAACGATGTTTTGCAAAAAAGCACAACTTTTTGTATTAAATGGATTATTTTGTCTTATTAGTTATTTAACTTTATTCGCAATTCTAAGCAAACTTATAGTACATAACTAAATTTGGCCGACACCGAGACATTTAGGCCTAAAAATATTTGTTATTTCAAAACACATCTAAAGCCAAAAAATATCATAATTGTGAGCAGCTCGCTAACAGGTTCGTCAAGAATTCGTTTTTCTATTGCAGAGTTTCCAAAATATCGTGAGTCGTATCCCATGCCTTCTAATATTTGAATTACGACATTTTTCAAATGAGTTAATTATTTGCTCTCTGGCCTTTCATATGTAAACTCGAATAACGTTTGTCAAACAGTGCCGTGTTAGGACAAGTTTTGAAATTACCACTTATTCGGGAACAAATCTTTGATGCACCACACAGGAACAGTTTGTGAGCTACTCTAGAACTGTTAGCGAACTGAGTTCACAAGCTATTTGGGAACTGTCCTAGAATAGCTTGAAAGCTTTTTTGTGCACGGTTTGGACATTGTATTATTTATTCAAACCAGAAAAATTTCATTTACCATCTAGCCTAAACTGATGGAATTACCAAATTTCTGTATTACAATTATACTAGACCCTAATAAGATATTTTTGGACAGAGAATAATAATCTGAACTAATACTAGTCAAATTTTTTATTCCATTTGAACTCAAAGAAAAGAATATTTTTTTAATGCTTAAATATTGACGATTATCTTAAGTTATACGATACTTGCCTTCTTAAAACAAAGTCCACAACAGAAACCTAAGAAATGGGCTACGAACGTTTAGGTAGAACTTACCCATTTGGCAATAAATTGGTAAAAACTAAGCTTGTATCCATCTTACAAAGAGAAAAGTTTGTATTGATGGAACAAAAATAAGTCTATATTTGAAGTTGCGTACAGACATATAATAGAACACCATATCGTAATTTCACCGCACAACATTTCATGTTACCCCACGAAAAGATGATGATAATGATTGATGGTGAAAAAGATAAGAACTACTTATCATCAAAGCATGACCTTATTCTGTCCCTTTAATTCCTGCACTATTCTGAGCAAGGCAAGATGTCCACTGAAGTGGTGAGGTAATTGACACGTGCATGGCATAGAAATGGTTAAGAGGTGGTTAGCAGTGAAATAGTATCAAAGGGATTTACATCTCGAAGAAGTACCTGACAGCCATCATGCTATGTGTAAAATACCATTCTACCGTTATGCATAAGATGGACCTGCAAACATGAATTGTTACATGGGCGCGTTAAAGTCCGACCATGCACGGGGCGCTTTAACGTTACGATATTCTGTTTCGGAAAAGCGTCCAAACTGGATAGGTGACGGAGTTATGTTATAGCGTTCTGTTGCATATCTGTACGCACCTTAACGTAATCACATGAAAAAGAGATGTCTACAGCATACTGTAATATTACATATACGTTAATCATTTAGGCAGTGCTTACATAGTACATTGCAGTATATTATGATACAAGGAAGGTAGTTCTAATAAATTACATGCATTATCTTAAAGAATTATCAAATAACTTTTGTAATGGAAAAACTGGTTTTTGGCGATATTTTTAGTTAAAATCTTAAGAAATATAACTTTATACTTCAAAAATTTATTATTATTAAAAACTACAGTAAAATAATATGAAATTGAAAACTCTCTCCATATAAAAAAATAAAGAAAATTCTAAATTTGAAAGTTCCGCTGAATATGAAAACATTAAAATTATTTGATCAATTTAGAGTTTCAGTCAATTTGCTTTTGAATGTATCCAACATTTATACTAAGGAAGTTAATTAACGAAGCTAGTGACAGTAAATTACTTGACGGCCATGTTAAGCTCCGCGGTGAGATACTGAAATTTTCTAAATGGTAAATTCCATTATATTAGTTATTGTCAGGAGAATGAAAAATTATATAAAATGCTCGATTACAAATATACATTGATCATACCCTTTGTCATGGTTCATGTTTTTAAAAATTGTAATCGTAACGTAGGTATTAACAGATGGTGGAATGTGTACTGGTGTTTTTCTGGTGTTGAATCCATTAGTCAATAGAAAAACCCTCATGACGTTTCGCCAACATCTCACGGCCGCTCGGCTTGGAATGAACTTGCTGATCATCTGTCTGCCTTTTTATAGTTTGGCGCTTGCGCAGGTTATACCTTGGTTTTGCCAGGGTGGTTTCCTTGCCTCCCTGGTTCTAGCCCTCCCCTCGGCTCGTTATACTCTTTCTCTGGTGTGTTGTTTTTGGTTGGGTTTTAATTAGAGCTTTCCATGTAGTAGAGATTCTTGTGTTTGTTTGGCCAATGTATTCTTTTTCACAGTCTTTACATGTAAGAATGTACACTCTCTTGTTTTCCAATGGTATTTTGTCTTTGAGATTACCCAATAATTTGTGTAATATTGTTTGTGGCTTGTAGAATGTGCATATGTCAGGCTTCCTCAGAATTATTCCAATAAAATCTGTGTTTTAGGCATTGTGATTTTTAGTTTGGATTGGTCTTCTTCTTTATTCTCTGCTATTGCATTTGTGTTCTGTCTTATGACTTTTTTGATATTGTGTTCTTTGTAGTTGTTTTGTCTTAGAGCTGTTGTGATGTTGAATTCTGATTTCCAGATCCTTGCGACTAACCAAACATACGAATCGCCAAGAAGTACTTAACAACATTACACTAGCCCTAAAACAAAACAACTACAAAGAACACAATATCAAAAAGGCCATAAAACCGAACAGAAATGCAATAGCAAAAGAAGACGAATCTAAACCAAAAACCACACCGCCATACATAGAAATTGTAACAGACGTAACTGGAAGAATTCCGAGGAAGCATGACATATGCACCTTTTATAAGCCACAAACAACAGTACTCAAATTATTGGGCAATCTCAAAGACAAAATGCCTTTGAAAAACCAGGGAGTTTGTCGTGTCTCATGTAGAGACTGAGAAAAACAATACATCGGTCAAATAGAAGAATCTCTATCAGGGTTCAAGAACATAAAAATAACATAACTACATCAGCTTTATTCCAACATCAAGTAACAGGACACACTATAAATTCTCAGGAAACCAAACAGATCGCACCTATAAATCACTATAGAACGCGCATAATCAGAAAGGGTATCGAAATAGAAAACACTAAAAACCTTAACAAGATAGATGATGCACAAAACATCTAAAATACATGGAAAACCTTAATCAAAATTCAATCAAAAACAACACACCAGAGAAAAAATACAGCGACCCGAGAGGAGGCCCAGATCCTGGGAAGCAAGAAAATCACCCAGACGAAACAAAGGTATAACCTGCACAAGCGTCAAACTATAAAAAGGCAGACAGAGAACCAGCACGCTGATTCCAAGCCGAGAAGCCGTCGAGGAAACATCACTTGAAAATGCCAGCTGGAGAAAGATGTCCTAAAATAGAAGCTTTTTGTAAAGTTAGACTTAGCTCGAATAAAAATTTTACATTTTCTTCAGTTAGAGAAATAGATTAGTTATTGCAAATGATTAAATTAGATTTAAAAAAAAGATATTGAAACTAAAAGGTAGTTAATGTAAAATTTAATTTTATTTTTACTTGCAATTAAGACACAATATTGAATAAATATATTCACTGTCAAGACTAACAAGACTAGTATTATTCTTGCCTAAAATTTCAAAGCTAGCTTAAATAGTATTAGTGTTATACTTTTATAGTATTATAACAATTACCAAAGTGATATGAATATTGTGTTAATATGGTCAGCCAGTGCAGTGTGGAGAATTATGTGTTTTAAAAATCCAGCTATACGGCAGCAAATATATATAACTATTAATACTAAAACATAATTAGAAGATTGTACACTTGTCATAGATTTAATACGATAGGAGTGTATTAATTTCGTTAAGATGTCTCTTGTTACCTATTCAGATTAAATTCAGTCAATCGTAAACTACAGGGGTAATTTTACCATAGAATATTTAGTGGGTATAATTCAAATATAAGCCGTTAATATTGCAGCAAGTGCTTTATTATACAAGGTGGAAATAGTAAGATGATTATGAGGCGACACATGATATTTACCTTTTTTCTTATCAATCCAGTAATTATTTATGAAATTGATAAAATTTACGTAGTCTTAGCAGAATATTTCCTTTTGAATATTGATTTAATGCTTATAAGCTCTGTAATTTAGCCATAAGATGACACATTGATGTTTTCTTTGCAAAAATTAAGAAATGTCTGAAAAGTGGATTTTAGGGAAAAATACCTGTCACTTTTTTTATACATATTTCAAGCCGTTAGACTTTTATTAATATAATTTTAAGGTTCTGCTCAGTTTTATCGAAACCACGAATAGTATAAGAGAGCGAAAAAAATATTTATTTAGAGTGTTGGACCTTTCAGTCTTATATCCTTGCATTTTCGTCAATAATAAAATATTTTTAACCTACTCCAAAATATGAGGAAGTTTTCAATTAATCTGTAGTTAAGGTAAATTTATCCATAAATGTAAGCCTTGAAACACCGAAATAAGGGGATTTTTAGCCGGACGTGTACTAAACAGCTTTGTATCTATAAACACCCTGTGAACTGACTCTGGGCTAATAATAATTTCTGAAATTTCAGCAATAATGTTAGGTGCGGATTTGCAAGGTTCTTTTTGAGAAATTCCACCCATATGGTGGTTTTTTCGATATCCTTTTAGGCGTATTGTCAAAATATCACCTTTCATTATAACATATTCTGTATTCGCTGTATCTCGAAATTGTTGCTTGTTTTATGCGTTGCGAAAACATATTTACTATTATTTCGAAATTGGAACACGTCTCGACATGGTTAACTCTTCTCAGAAATGTTTATTACACGTAAAATACATAGATTTTTGGTGATAAATATTATAATATTTAAGTATTTTTAAAGTTTATAAGGCGAGTTAAAAATTTACATTTCCCGGATTCTTCTAAATTGTTATTGGAGGGTTTTCGCTGGCGTAGATTACGATTATCTTAAAATTCAATATGGCTAATTTAATAAGGCGGACCACATTTTGTCTGTTTTATCTAATTTCTTTTAAAATTGGTATTTGGAGGATTCATAGGACTTTAAAATTCTTTATTATTCCTTTTTTTTAATAACAATTATTGGCAACTTTGGAAATATTGCGGGGTACATTACACATCTCAGTTAATATTTAGTTATTCAAATCATTTACGAATATCGAAATAAGTTCAATTATAAATTAAACCAAAAATATAAGACAAACATTTTTAAAAACTGAACTTCCTTAAAAAGAGCTTGAAAGTAAAAAATAATGCTATAACTTTTTATATTTAATTAAAATCTTTGAAGTAGGCGCCAAACTAATACCAAATAATAAATAAATAAATAATTACCAACATGCATATAAACTATCTAGAGTAAACAAACACACACATGTGTAAAGTTAATTATAAAGTCAATACATGAGCTTATGTATGTTTGTAATTGTAGGATTAGGAAGCAGTTGATAATCGATTTTTTATTGATTAATTTGAGCAGACATTTAAAAAAAAAATGTCGTTGTTTTTGCACTTTTCTCAAACGTTATTATTGAATCTTTTTAATTAAGTTAAAATTTGTCATTGGCGTGTAGGATGTGAAAGCTGAGGGTGAGAATGATATAAAATATTAGGAATTTCTTATCCAAAAATGTATGTACTAATATAATTTAAATATAAGACACAGTATTTTTAATGGATTTTATCTGGTCAAAAGTTTAGTGTCATGATGCAGTAAAATTATTAGAAAATATTTTGGTAAAGTGATCTTAGGGTTGGTGATTTAGGTAGTTATTTGGACATACTTATGATATATACCTTCAGATATTTTAAAGAGGAACCAATCAAAAATCATAGGTGTTAGTGGACGACAAAATAATATGATATTCTTAAGCATATGTGTATTAAATTCAAGTTTTTCTAATTTTATTATATAACACTTTTTTATTCAAAAACGTATGTACTAACAGTATTTTAAATATAAAAGACACATGATCATTTGCTTAATATAACAGACACGTGATTATTTTATCTGGTTAAAGTTTATTGGCACCATGCAGTAAAATTATTATACAATATTTTGGTAAAATGGTCTTAGGTTTGTGGTTTAGGTAATTAATATGTAATGTTTATAAAATTAAAATTCCTCTCGATATTTTAAAGAACCAAGAATCCTAAGTATTATACAAGACATTTTTCAAAATTCTGAAATTAGACATATTTTGAGAAAGCTTTTAAATAAAATAACTTGGAACTAAATAATTTCCATCTTCTTCTATTAAACCTTTATGCTCTGCATAAAATTAGCAATTCCTTCGAATTTGTTTAGTTATAGTTAAAACAGAAAATAACATCTTTTAGTGGAAGAAATATACTAGTTAGGAATATAAAAGTTAATTAGCTCTAGGATGCAGCAATTGGAAGAGAGACCTCGAAAATAATAGAGAAGGTGAAATGATATGATGCTTTAGAAAAATATGTCTATACTGTTGATTAAAATTTAAAAGTAACTTAATGTAAGGGGAGTATCTCACCAAATTGTGCAATAACCTATATTAAAAATTGATTCTTATGAGCCAATTTGCTTGAGATATGTAAATGTTTGAGTTAATAATATAAAATAATTTTTAAAATTGAGGTTCCTCGTTTCAATATTTTTTACACTCACCGGTAATGTTACAGTTAACAAAATATTTGTTCATCAGACACAAAACGACTACAAAAAAATGCAAAAAAACATTCTTATATAACTTTATGATGATTATTGGTGATAAAATAATTAGTTCTAGAAAGGCCATATTTGCCAATGGAAATACAAATAGTTTTATTTGCTGTTCGAAATTTTCAGATATTATCTAATTAGCTTTGGCAACCTAAGTAAATACAGATCAAAGTACAATTATTGCTTCAATAGGTATTGCAAATATCAATTAAATTATAGGTTTTATTTACTCTTCTACCTTCTTACTATTTGGATGTATTTTTAGGATAAATAAGTTTTCATCTTCTTGTTCAAAATACTACTCCGGAACAAATATTATTTCTGGTTATTACTAAAAACATAAGCAACATAAATGGGATACTTCCCTTTAATGTTAAAACATCATTTATAACAAAAACGCGGAAAGCATAATAAAAAGCCCCATACCACACCCGGTGTGATTAAACACCCTCATGTATTTAAAATCCCCTGCTAAATTTAAAAGTCCTCAGGTGGTATTTTTCCATCACTCATTCTAAGACTATCTATCTTGCGACCCCTAGTAAAAAAAGCTTTTTAAAAACTCGGCCTGGACAATCAATTCTATTTCCCGAAACTTTCAAAACTTTTCGGGCAAATTTGTTAGGGTTTGTTGAGCAGGATATGCATATAAATAAAATGGGAAAATGTTAATTAGTTATAACACTGGGCATCATGCTACAAATAAAAATCTAAAATTATATTGATTAACAAGTTTAAATAAATGGAAAGTAATTTCGTGAGGTAAAAACACAATATTATTTAGTGGTAGTTCCTGTCCTATTAAACGGTTAGCTGTCTATAAGGTGAAAGGGACTCATTTTTTTTTCTCTGCCCTTTAGAGGGCTAATAAATCTAAGTAAGTTTATGAAAATAGTCCATGGGGCCCCTTTGAAAATTTGCAAAATCAATTTTCATTTGGAAAAAAAATATATTTTGTCTGCCATTAAAATGAAAGGGTAGTTATCCAAATTGAATTCATGAAAAAAAAAATGGCAGACAAGTTGCAATGGTCGAAGGGGTGGAAACGTTGGGATGAACTTAGAAAAAAAAAATGAAAAAGATCCTGATTTATTTTCATCTGCCAACGAGCAATATGAAAGATAAAGTAGTAAATCGTGTGTAAAAAAAAATAGCAGACGGTTTGCCCATAACGATTTTTTTCCGGTGGAAAATTATGAGAAAATTTCGATCAAGTTTCCACGATCAGAATCTACATAAAACTAAGACTCACGTTTTCCTCTTATTATAAAATATTCATATCTACATTGACAGACAAATACAGCGCGTCGCAAATTTATAAATAAATAAAAAACTTATTGAAAAAAAGGAAAAATTTTTCCGATTTATTTTTGTCGTCCATTTTGTATTTCGATTAAAGGTATTATAAAATGTTCATACCTATATTAGCAGACAAGTAAAGCGCTTTGCAAATGAATCAACAGTCGCAGATGATCTCTCATATACCAGATACACGTGTGTACATCGAGAAATTTCCTGATTAATTATGGTCTGCCATTTTGAATTTTGATTAAACGTATCATAAAATGTTCATACCTACATTGCCAGACAAGTACAGTGCGTCGAAAATATAAAAATAAATAAAAAAAAGTTGTTGAAAAAAAAGGGAAAATTCCCCTGATTTATTTTTGTGTGCCATTTTGAATTTTGATTAAAGGTGAACATGTTCATACCTTGGCAGACAAGTACAGCGCGTCACAAATTTAAAAATAAATAAAAAATTGTTGAAAAGAGTGAAAAGGCCATTTTGTATTTCGATTACAGGTATCATAAAATATTCATATCTACATTGGCAGACAAGTAAAGCGCTTCGCAAATGAATCATCAGTTGAAAATGATCTCTTATATACCAGATACATGTGTGTAACATAACATCTTAAAATTTCCCTGACTTATTCTGGTCTGCCATTTTGTATTTCGATTAAAGGTATCACAAAATGTTCATACTTACATTGGAAGACACATAAAGCGCGTCGCAAATAAATCAACAGTTGACAATAATCTCTCATATACCAGATACACGTATGTAATATAACATCAAAATTTTTAGCTTATATAATTAGTATTGAATATATAAGCTAAATATAAGGAACAGAAATTATTGTCTTTTATATTTTCATATCATGTCTTTGAATATACGGATAGCATTTAGCCATAATTTAGGCATCAGAATATTAGTAAGTAAATACATTTATGATTAATCTGGCTTACTTTCATAGGTTATTTTTTTATGTTTGCAATGTTGCATTATATTGTAAAATATAAAATTTTTGGTAGAAAAAATTGTTAGTTGTATGAAAAAGCAACATCACTGACACGTTTTGTACTACGGACAACGCGCTTTGTTGAATTAAAGTTTTAGACGTTGAAATACACAAACTAATTTGAATTAGATTTCATTGCTATTATCGTATAGTAACAATTGTTATAACATAAAAACGGTTCATAAAATATATGATTGTCATTATTTTCGCGTTATTATCAACGTGTTTAAAAATCTTCGATTTTACATGAACTGAACGGTATTTTATTCACGGTACAAGAAATATTTAATTTGAGCTATTATAATCTCATCAAAGTTAAACTAGAGAAAAACAAAGCAGATATAGGACGAAAAGTGACACTTTCCCTTCAGCAATTTATTTTAACAAATTCCAAAGTTACAAAAATTAGGATTTGTACGGAAGTTTGCCTGTGCAACTTTTTAGCCAAATTTATTGTCAAAAATGTTTATTTTTAACCAAAATACAAAATGGTAGACCAAAAAACAACATCAGGGAAATTTATACATATACCTGAAACTTGCATGTTGTAACATGTATTTTCAAGTATTAACTTTTTTATTTATTCATCAGGAAAATTTTCACTTTTTTTCAACAATTTTTTTTAAAATAAATGAGGAAAAATATAAAAATATTTTTGTAGAATTTTCCTTTGTTTGCCACAATTTTCCAAACTTCCAATTTATTTGCCAAATTCATATACCTCATAAATTAGTATTATCTTCAAGTATTCACATCGGCGGACAAATTCTGATCGTAAAAATTTGGTCGAAATTTTCTCATAATTTTCTATCGGAAAAAAAGATTTCGTTTTTACACACAATTTCTTACTCTATCTTTCATACTTTTCATTGGCAAACGAAAATAAATCAGGATTTTTTTTCCATGAATTCAATTTGGGCGACTAGCCTTTCACTTTGATGGCAGAATTTTCAAATCAGGAATTTTTTTTTTACAAATGACAATTGTTTTTCCAAATTTGCGAAGGAGCTGTCATTGTTGAGCCTATGAACTCTTTTCACGAACTTACCTAGATCTTTTAGCTCTCCGAAAGGCAAACAAAAAAATGAGTCCACTGCACTACGAGTGTTATAAACAGAACTTGTAAGTAGCATTTGACTGTTATCGTTGTAGTACCATTTAAACATTAACCGCGAAAAGTGCTTGCATCACAAAATTGAAACATTGTGATTACTGTGCCGACGAGGCGTTAAGAACCGCTATGATTTCTAAGATTTTATTGGTTAAAAGTATTATGTGATTGAAGTTGCCTTCTTGTTCATATTAGGTTAGGTTGTATTGATATGTTTTTATTATGGTCTGGTCATTTTGATTTTCAAGTTTTTGGTCTTGATGTAAGCATTAGTCGTTTTGATTTTAAAGTTGTATATACAATACATATTATGTTATTACCTAACTATTAGCCAAAAATGCCGGTTTCTTGTTTAATTTGTGATAAACTCTTTAGTACGCAATTTAATCTAATCAAGCATCGTCGAATCAAACACAATATTCAAAAACAAAGAAAATATTCTGGAAATAAGTTTAACTTTCGGTATTTGGACCGTGATTGCTCTTTTAGAAATGGCGATGATCTTGTTGATCATTTACAAAATAAACATTCAGTTAATATAGACCAAGAAGAAAAACACTTTCAAACTATGAACAGTACGTATTGTTTTAAAAATGTTGCATGTAAATTTTTAAATAAAAATATCTTTTCCAGAATTTAAATCTTGGAAAACTGATTTGGCAAGGAAAGAGAAATGAAATTACGTAGTTCATGGAGGAAAAATATTTTAGCCTCAGGCGATGAAGTTCAATATTTCCGTTGTTGTAGAAGTAGAAAATAGACCTACATGAACATATTTTTGTATCTCGATGATCTACCACACTTGAATTACATTTTAAACAAACTATTTTTGTAAAAGTTAATTGAATTATAAAAATAGTTCGTTTTGGTGATACGTAATAAAATATGTTTTATTTAGTAAGGAAGAAGCATATTTAAAAACTATAGAAAATGGTGCCAATCGAAAGCGAGTTTTAAAAAGTCAGGGTTTTTCCAAACCAAATTTTGTTTGTAAAAGGAAAATTGCATTGAGGATATATGGTGATAAATTTGTTGTGAAAAGAACTATAAGACACTATGGTCATTCAAATGACATCCACCATCTGAGAATAAGTCAATTAGAGAAGCAACATTTGGCAGCAAAATTATTGGAAAATGTATCGACTACAAAGTAAGTTCTAGAATGTAATTCAGATAGATTGCAAATTGAAAAAGTTTTATTTTTTAGCTCTCATTTTCAATAACATATTAAAGTTATATCTCATTAGCTCAACAAGCAAATACGGTAACAAATTAAAAAATATTGTTAGGAAACATGACATAAAGATGTTGAAATTCTATATTGATTCTTATAAAATCAAAGCTGTGTTTTTCTATTTTCAGAATGCTCGATGATGTCCGTAACAACATTGGTAGCAGTTTGAATAGGTTAGATATCATAGCAAGATGCGGTAAAACATTCAAATGATGCTACTAGTGTGGAGTTAAAATAATCTTGTTTTAATGTACAAGCCACAATATTCAGACAATAATTTCATGGACTCCGATTTTTGTCTTATTGTTATGACTGAAATGCAAGCATTAATAGCAGTTGATAGCTCACATGGTCTAAACAATTATGATTTTCAGATGACCACTATTATGGTAGTGGATGACTTCACTGAAAGCTTTCCTGTTTCCATAATGTTCAGCAATAGGAAGGATACGTTTATAAATAAAATCTTTTCTGATATAATAAGGCGAAAAGTTGGAGTAATTTCATGTAAATCATGTATGAGTAATCTTTGTGAAACATTTTACAGCGTTTGAGTGCAGGTTATGGGTGCTTCGTAACATCAGCTTTACTGATCACATGTAGATCGTGCATGGTGCACTAATTTATGTAAAATTACCAATAATGATCAAAGAGTGTTAGTTTATAAGACTTTAAAATAATGCTATAAATAATGTGCTTGTTGATCCTGAGACAATAAAATTTGGAGAATATTTTTCAAGTTACTATGCCCATAATTATCTGAAATGGACATTTTGTTATCGAAAGAAAAAATAAAATAGTTAGATAAGGGTTTACACACTACCTTCCAATATATTAGAAACAAAGTTGTGGACAGGATAATCAAGCTTACTAAAGGGAAATAAAACTCTCATAACTTTTAAAAGGCATAGATTAATTAGCGCTGTGCTTGTTATATCTTGTAAATTGGAAGGGTAGTAAGACTTCTTGTTGTGTATGATAAAAATGAATATTTTGTTAAGATAACTGATGTCTTAGAGAAGTGCTGTAAATTAGATTGTGAATATTGTTCTATTTGCATTCATCAGTTCAGTTGTAGTTGCCCAGATTTTTTTACAAATAGCATACTTTACAAAAATATTCATTGTGTTGCTTTAAAAAGTTTTAGTTCAGTTCCTTATTAACAATTATTCACAGATGAACATAATGTGGTAGTTTAATGCATACATTTTTTTTACTAAAGATAATACCAACTTGAGTTCTAATAGGAAAGAGAGAATGACATAAGAAATAGCCGATTTCACAATGCTTGTCAATAGCAGCGATTTTAGTAATTTAAGTGATGGTAACTTTAGTCACTTACTGTTCAACATCAATAATGCAAATTTCATCTGTGTCTCAAGAAGAACAATGTCCCAAAAACATTACAGACTTATCAGAATGAAAAATATTGTTCCGCTGAATCGATTTTTTTTAACAGAAAAAGAACCAAGTTAATTCAAGTACCAATATTTTCAGAAATCCAAATTTAAATGAAAGAACGTATATTTCAAATTTGCTAAAGGGAGAAAGACTGCTTTATATATCAATAAAAATGACGACCATGATTATCTGTAATTTAGAATAATAAATATATCTGATCTATGTTCATAATATTTTATGCTTTAATTATAAAATATTTTCATTTTTTAGTAATGTCATATTTGGAGCACGTGTAACATATCTTCTCATATACAATTTTCAATATTTCTCATAACTTTAATAATCTGATGAAGAAGGTGGTGGTGATAGATATGTTTTTCCCTTTGGGAAACTGTATTTAGATGTAGTTATGCTAGAATTATCTCTCAAAAATAGAAATCGTGATACTTTTTTGGTATTTCTTTAAATTTTGTAAACCGAATTATACGTCTTAAATATTGCAAGTCTTTGTAACAAAAATGTACAACTCTTTAAATGAAATAGAACTTTTTTCAACTGGTTATTATTGCATCATTTTTAGTGAAATTTTTCATTTTTCAGACATAATATATTTGCGAAGTATTCATATTAGTATTTTTTCTGCTAGCTCTTCAATTTATATAGGTAAAGAATATCATCACTGGTACAGGATCACAATCTACGATTTTTTTTTATGTCAATTGAATTTTGAATGATTTCAATAAAATAGATATCTGTTTCTTGTACCTTTTTCTAGATTATACCTCCCCTGGGCTTACTTTTTCAGTTTAATTAATGTGTAATAACAAAATGTTTCAAAATTTTTTACTACTGTGATTCCATTTGTGACCTTAGTATATGAACTACAATTAGCTGTATGATATGTTTGTTAACACAATTTTACCAACAAGACTAGCAACAATTTGTTTTATTCCCAGACTGTCTTCTCATATAAATATAAATTTTAAAGAATTTATCCTTAAGTTACTATTAGAGGGAATATTTAATTTTTAAATCATCAATGACACCTATCTAAAAAGGCTTCAAAATACCCGCTTTTAATATGACCAGTAGGAACATGCAACTCACGTGATCAATTCTAACCAATACAATCTTGGAATACATAGCGGTTTTTAACGCCTCGTCTATGTAGTATGCCTATGCTTTAGTTTGAAAGATTGTTTAAAAGAAATGTCAGGTGGTACTGAGTTTAAACGCGGACAGTTTAACGTAGACCGCGATCCCCATACCGGTGGACAATCCAGAGCCATAACTTCGAAAAACATAGCTACTGTTGAAAGAAAATTATGGAATTACCCGCAGATTAAGCAGGTCAGTACTAAATATCAATGCACGACAAAACCCTTCTGCACACACAGCGCAAGTGTCAACTTGAAGGTTTCAGAGCTATAAATTCCGAAGCATCTTCCGTATTGTGCGAAGTTGTTTCCCGGTGAACTTTCATTGTCTTTATTTTTTTGTTGAATATCACGAAGTTTGGGCTAGTAGTTATCTATAGCCGTTTTCAAGTGAAATCTTCCGTATTACCTTGCACCACATAATTTTGGTTTCTTTAAAAGAAAAGTCATTTGAAGGGATGACGTTTTACTACCGACGACTAGATTTTGGTTCGGTGAGACCAAATCTAAACAAAAGTCTAGCCAGAAAAACGGGAGGATATTTTTACTTAATTGTTTGAGCATATGTAGATTATAAAAGAAAATATTTTGAAAAAATTTAAATTAGCAACGTATTTAAACACCAGCAATCGACATATCATCTTTTAAACGGCTTAATTGCAGCTATATTACTTTTAGTAAGATTATATGTCTTACTTTGATCACTACTATGACCATAGTTTTCACAGCATTTATTCTTGCTAAGTTTTAATTGTTTTTTTTATATAAATTTAAGAATACAAAATTGCTTGTTCCATGTTAAAAATAAATATGCTTTGTTTTTTAATAAAAAATAATTTTGGATTACATCTTCAGTGATGTACTTTTAAAATGGATAAATAAGTAATATATTATTATCAACTAACAGATGTTGCCACAAAATATTCATACATTGCAGGTAAAGGACTGCAAACTAAATCACCAAAGGTATTTCATGACTCCAGTCTAATGCCAGAAATATATACCTAAATACTAGTTTTGTAATAACAAGTAAAGCATATATTATGCAGTTACTTACCTACCTTGATGATTTAATAATCCTTTTGAAGAGACTTACCTGGAATAAAAAAAAATATTATTTAGAAATATCATTTGTCTATTTGAAATTGAGTTAACATTCTTTCCTAATATAATACTAACATCATCCTAACGTAACTTACGTACAGTTTTTTTTTTTTCATTTTTGTGACGGACTGTAGTTTCTAGTAATACAGAATATTAATTACAGTGAAAGCTTTATTGCCCTTTTATTATTTAAGAAGTAGAATGAAAGTAACAGACGATATATTTATTAATGAGCTCATTAATATATACTAGCTAATGATGATCTAGCGTCTCTCAGCTGAAGCCTAAAATTTAATTAGATTTAAAGAAAATATTCCATTTAGTAGATACAAAATTCACTTTAATAGAGGATTAGCCTTTTTTATTTAAGAATAAGTCTATGTGACAAAAGTTGATTATAAGTTTCAGAAGAACTGCACAAAAATGAGAGCAATTCTCTGGAAATTTCAGTTCGGTCCTCTCTCCCCATGCATTTTGACTGTGTAATTTTCATCAATAAAGGTATGCCGAACCAAGAGCGAAATTCACAGAAAACAGCTGTCGAAGCTTACCAATATTACATAAGCAGCTCACACAGATAATATTTTAAAGTAAGTTTCTTTTTGTGAGCTTCGTTGTTGCTTTGATACAGCTCCAGGAATGATATCATGAGCTGTTTGAAATGTAAGGCCAAAAATTTAAATTAATAGTCACAATATATATATATATATATATATATATATATATATATATATATATATATATATATATATATATATATATATATATATATTCGTTACAGTAGTCAAAGGCAATGAACACTGTAGTCAACAAATTATCAATTTTTTGAAATTTTTACTTTAATATTAAATACATTAGGAATGCCATCCTCCTGATTTTTACATTTATATAGAAATCCATTTGGCTAATGTGATAGATCAGTCTATTTTTTACATTCATATTAGCTAATCAAAGATAAAGTGATCTGCCGCATAAAAAAGATTTTTAATGAAAAAGAAACTGTTAATATGAATAAAAATATCAGTCAGTGTAGCAAAATTCTTACGATATAGGCAGTATTGTCAGCTTTAGATTAATTATATTATTTTAAATCAATTTTCAGTTATGTCGTTGCATCAAAACCTTCAACGCTAAACTTTACTTTAATAATTAATGGATGTTTTTCACAGAAACTTCATTAAAATCTAGTCAATTAAAAAACCTTTAATGCGGTACTTATACCCAGGCTATTTATCCGATGACTTTCAGAATAGTTTTATTACGTATCGCCAGGCTCAATCATAAAACTGCATCTAGGAAATAGGGTATATGAAGATTAAAGAGGACTTTAGATGAAACCGGCGCTGCTGGTAGTTATTCTATTACACACCATATGTTTTATGGGGAAATGCAAGTAAAGGCATTACAATTTTTGCGCTGTTATTGTTTAAATAATAAATATGATGATTGTGAATGTATTTAGGTACCAAGATTTGATTCCGATAGATTGGACGCAACCTATTTTGTATTTCTTCTTAACATATTGATAGTAGATTTTGCCTGCTCCTTGCCTCTTGATAATAATTTTATTTAAGAAAAATATTGAAAATAGTTTGAACTAGCAATTTAACGAAATTAAACATTGGATGCTTTTCAATCTGTAGTACCTACAAAATTTAATGCAATGGGAATTTGAAATGATTGTATTTTCAATAGAATTTTAATGTCATTAGTGTCATTAATAAATCGAAATAAACAACCCTTTAAATTTATTAGATTTTACTAGAAAGAGAAAAATAATAAATTTTCAATTTTTCACAAATCCTTCCTTACAGATACTACAATCTACTATAATACTAATTCCCATAAACTTGCAGCAAACCATATCATGATCTACAGAATCATTAATGTACCTATGAGTACCACAGATTTCGATATAAAACTCAATATAATTAAACATTTAAAAACGTATATTCCCAAAATTATTGAAAACATTTCCCAAAAAAAATTAAATAAAAAGGCTATGCATTCAATTTATTTAACGATAAAAGAAAATTAGAAAAAGTGCATAACAATAAATTAACCGATATAGGCAATATTTCCAATAGAGTTAACAATATATTAAGATGACAACGTATTAATATCGCTTTCAAAATGAATACTAACCTTTACAAATATTTAAAAAAAAATAATAAAGAGAAGACTTGCAAAGAACAAAAATGTAGAGTATAAAAATTAGATTGTGAGTGGTTCATGCCAAAAAAGTTACTTTGACCAAACAGGTTGCACCTTTAATATTAGAATTAAATAACAAAGTGATTAGTAACACAAAAAAACATAATTTAATCTATGCAACCAAAATTTTCGATGAATACCTCAAAACATTACATACGAAAAATTAATAAAAAAAACTTTATTGGAATCCTTCAAAATTAACAAACTTAAAAAAGGTAATATTTTGAGTTACCAATTATATGCTACCAATTCAACATTGTATTTGTTCAATATTATAAATTGTTCAGATTTTTACCAATTACAATACAACTATAAAAAAATGTAAGCATGAAATTTTGAAAATAAGTATCGGAACTTAAATGATAAGCTATGCTTAACTTTGTCATTACCACTCCGACATCTGGCGAAAAGGAAGTGATGCGAGACATGTTATGTTTATTTGAAATATAATTTTCAATAAAAACAGTGTAGATTTGTTTTCGTTACATAGTGTTTACCTGATATCCATTTTCATCCAGTAACGGCGATCTCAATAACTTACATTGAAGAAGTTTCGATATCGTTTAAATAATTGCTATTTAATGATGAGAAGGCTTATTATGACTACATCTGCAAAAAAATTGCTGCATATTAAATTTCGCCAAAGGAAAGCTGATATCAAAACTACGAATTTAAACATATTTGCTTTATATTTGCCAGCTTTTTTGAGTTGTCGTCTAAACAATACGTTAAAATTCTCCTACGAGAAATACAAACCTCAGAATGAACTGCAAATATATAAATAGTTTTTTTCAGGATATAATCGTAACTTCCATCAAACAGTTGGTTCGGTACTTTCAAAATATCTTCACATTTCCAAAAACCAATATTACATTTTTTTAAATGATTTTAGGGATAAAAATTGCGGTCTGGTAGTGCTTCTCAAAATAATAAATAAATAAAAATATATTTTAACCAAAATGAATTGTCTTCAATTCAAAATCGTTTCTTGGATGAGAAAGCTCATTATAATTACAGCTGGAAAAAAGTTACCGCAGCGTTTCGCCAAAGAAAAAATACACTGTTTCAAAACCATCAATTAAAAGAGGAAGTCCACTTATAAGAAGGTCAATTTTATTTATTTTTCCGCCATTCTCGAGATTTCGTTTAAATAATCTATCTATATATTCTCCCACGAAAAGTACAAACCTCTTAGTGAACTCCAGATCCAAGAAAAATAGCTGAGTGGAATTTCGATGAAAAAAAGAACAACAACAAAATATTCAAAAATGAAGCAACGTGATTGGTCGAAGAATAACAATTGTTTTTTTCCAATGTTTTTAGTTTAACACATGTATATTTTATTACAACGAACCTTCACTTCATTGATTTTTTGGATTTTTTGAACTTACACACACCGTTCGGATCTAGATAAATGACTTCAGATACCTCAGTAACTTCAAGATGGTAATAGTGAATGCAACTCGTATATTTTGACGTAAAATTGCTACAACCAAAAAATTAAAACATAAATTTTTACTGTAGTCGCCGTTTTGATAAAGTTTTGTATTGTCTAGTATTTAACACCGTTAGAATAATTTATCTTTTTTAGCTAGAATAAACGTTATAAAAATATTAGCTCTAAATAGTTTAACGATAATAAATCTCTAATTTTCATCATGGTCTTTAATGATTTACAAATATGTGAATTAACCCCTTTACCATTTTGTATTCATTAATCACTATATATTAAACTACTTAGCAAAATAGGTTTATTTATGAAAACCCCTTTGTGGTGACATTATTATTTGAGGGCATGTAGGAAGGAAGTATTAATTAACCATATACTTTCTGTGATGTATAGACTAGCAGTAATGTCATGGTAATCCCATGATGATAAAATAAATGACAAATACAATATAAAGATGTCTTTAGACAAAATAAGGGACTTTCAAGCTATCCTAAAGTATACTACTTGAAATATGTAGATAAAAATATACGAGAATAAGAAGAATTCAATTTATCAACCAGAAATTTGGTTAATACCAATTTGCTGTTTTTGCACTAAAGATATAACAACAAGTTGTTAATTCCGCAATATTCACAGTTCTTATTTAATAATTTTGGTTTGTTCTTAATATTTTTTACCAAATGACAATTAAAAGACCATTAAAATTAGTAGCGAAGGTAGAGAGTTAAGAACGAGAAACTGAAATTAAAACATCTGGAGACAAAAATTAGAATAATGTCATCAATGCAGTGCTTACTGGTTGGCCACATATATTTTGGCCAGAAATAAAAATTTATTTTGCGTTTTTTAATTTTCTTTTTAATTCTTCTTTTAAAGTTGTTGACTGATAACGAAAAATCAGTTACTTTAAATTTATTTATGAAGAACGCCATATTAGATGGAAACGATATTTTGCAAAGTTCTTTATTATGCGCTTAGTATTGTAAATAGATTTTACTTATATTTATATTAAATTATGTATATCTGTACGATAAGTAAATCTGTCGCGGAATCTTAAATTCATATGTTTTATAAAAATGCAAACTGAGGGAAGAATATATCTATGAAGCCAACTTGGATTGTAGATTTTAGGAGATACGAGTACAGTATGATAACGATTGTTGTGAAAAATGAAATCTATACAATTAATTTCATTTCATGAATTAAGGAATATTTCATACATATGACTGCAAAAATTTCGATAAAAGAGTGTTAATTAGGATTCTATTTTTTTTTCGTGTCAATTTCTGTAAGGTTTCAATATTTTCAATGCACAATAAACCTTCTTGAAACAATGAGTATATGTTCGATAAAATTTAGTTCATTGTCCAATAAAAGATCTATGTTTTTTGGATGCGATTTAATATTCATGAGAACTTGACCTATATTTTCATGTCTGCTTTGTACCGAACAGCTTTTGTAAATTATCACGCTAACTGTCGTTACAAAATTGGAAGATCAAAGAGTTAGTGGTATTAATTTTAACAATTGATTATTTAGATCTTGATTAAGTAAGTTATTGACTATATCGACGTCGTCTGCTTTGAAAGAATAATAACTTTGTTTATAGTCTGAGTAAAAATAATATTTATAAAATAGTATCAATTTTATAAAATTAGATGAGTCTAATGTATTTTGAAAATTAATCTAAAATACTTCCATTTGATACCTTCACATGTGACAGCATAGTTTTAGCTGTTGTGTATCCATGACTGTTCTTAATATCCTATTCGATAATACGAAAATAGACGAGATGAGGCATGATCAAACCTCCAATACTTTAAGAGAATAAAAATTGTATAATTATCGGTAATATTGAAAACTGCCGGTCTAAAATCAGACTGTTTCTATGGAAGATTACTATATAAAACCACATAATTACTTATTTTGGTTTATTTTACATTTTAAATATTTTTGAAAATGTTGTTATAATAAATATAAATCTGAGATGTGCAAATTCAGTAGTGTTAGAGAAATGACAAAACAAGGGCAGAATTCAGCAAGAGAGACTTATTGGGAAAACAGTTGATAATAAAAATAGCAAAAGAGACTAATAACAAAGTAAAATTATGGTTAATTCAAGATCAGGCAACATTATTTTGATTTACACTGTAATATAGTTTAAAAAATTAAATTTTCCTTAATTGGCCAAAAAAGAACGTTCAGAATTGAGGCTGTTATTTCTACAAAAAGCGGAGACGTCCTGATTTACAGGTATTATAAATTTGAGTAAAAAATTCATGTATGTATAGAATAACCATGGTGGTAATTTCACTTTAAAATATATAATATTATTCTGCGTGCTTGCTGTACAAGACCTGAACACAAAGAATTTAAAAAATTTGTTATATACTGATACCAATTTATAAAAATATAATTCTATTGTGACACATTTTTTCTTCCGAATTGTGAATTATCTTACAATAACGGACATGCCCCCTCTTATCATCTATAAAAATAAAAATGAGCAGTAACTTCCAACTCCGCTACTTATTGGTAACTAATTGTTGGAAGAAACTTGTAGTCGTAACTGTATTTTGCTTCCTTCGGTGACTGGAAAATATTTTGGAAATTAATTACTCAAAAAAAGTTTCGACGCATAAATCGCTTTCTTTAATATTTTTAACATAAAAGATTACTGACAATTTGTTGATTATTTGAAAGAGTAAATATGTACAAAAGTGACGGACTGCTTTCAAACCAGTCTACTGGAAGAACCATGATTCGTAAAAATAATTCCTTTTACTAGCCTAAAAGAGGTTTTTGATTATCTCCAAATGCACGAAAAAACTGACATAATTTTTTGACAGTTTTTTCATTTGAAAAAGTCTGAGGTATTTTAAGGTATGGGTTCTGTATATGAGTATCAACATTATATTTGTACATACAAAATCAAATATAACCATCATTTAAATGAGGTTAAGTTAAGGTAGAATCCTATTTTTCCACATGTAAGAAACTAACAGATTAAAATGTATAGATGGTTGGATACTTGTTGAATGATAATATACCAATATACAAACAAAAAAATTCAATGTTTTAAAATTTTATTTATTTTAATTATATAAACTTCCATTTCTGTTTGTCTTAGTTAAGAGTGTATCTGTAGAGTTTGTATATATTTCCGACTTTAAAAACGAGCGAAGTAAATAAGTTAATCTGCAATTACATTGAACAGCAGCCAAAATGTATCTAAAATAAAATCAACTAAATATTACCATCTTTGGTGTGATAAAACTGAAACTAAATTTATCTTTTTGATACTAGTACAAGTTTTAGAGATACTTAGATTCCCTATATATTAACAATATAATCGCAAGAATACACGTGGTATATTTGTATTGTTATAACAATAGTTAAGGAAATTTTGCACAACTTGGCAACACCGCATCGAAGATCTCCAGGGAGTCCCAATCCCCAAGGGCTTAAAATAAGGGAGATAGTCATTTAAACTCATGTAAATTGACTTTCATGTCTGCTTTGTACCGAACAGCCCCTTTATACAAACAAATGTCAAGCGTCACTATTGCGAATATTATGGAATTGAATAGAAAATTCTCGAATATTCTCCAAAAATGTAGAAGCCGAATTTAAGTATATAAGGAGCTACAAAACGGAGTAGATAGTTAGTCGAAGTTAGTGAGTCTAATCGAATAGTTGAGATTGTAAGATGTCTCAAAAGGGTGTAAACAATCTAAATCACTGCTGTTATGTTTGCGGTGAGGTGACTTTTGTGTCTCAGAAACAGTCTATTACCTCACTAATAAAAAAAGGATATCAGCTTTATTTATTTTCAATATTGAAGATCCAGGCAAACAGTGGGCGCCCCATATCTGCTATAATGCATGCGCCTCAAGTCTGAGAAACTGGTTAAATAATAAAAGCGATTTATGCGGTTTGAAGTCCCAATGATCTGGAGAGAGGCTTCAAATCATGTCAGAAATTGCTATTTCTGCATGATGCCTCGGGTTGGGCAAGGCAAAGGTATATCTAAGAAGAAAAAGTCGGTTATCAACTATGCAAATATACCATCTACCATGATACCTGTGCATTATAGTGACGAACTTCCTATTCCACAACCCCCAGAAACATTCAATCACGAATCAGATAATAACGATACAACGATTTCTCAAGAAGAAGATATACAACAACAAGAGATCCTGATTTCATATCTAGTACGTTATACTGCTAACGGCACAAAACAACCCAATCAGAATTAAATGATTTTTATGAAAGACTTAAAACATCCAAAAATTAAAGCAGAGTTACTAGGATCAAGATTACAGCAATGGAGCTTATTAGAAGACGATGTTTTAGTATGTCTTTTTCGTAAACGCCTTAAAGGCCTAACACCAGTAGCTTAAATAACGACCCCGCCGCGCGGGGAGGCGCAGCCAATCCAGGGGCACCCTTAAGTCCTTTGATGAAAATGAATAAATACGAGAGATCAAAACGGGTGCAAAAATCTGCGAGGAGTTGCACATACTCTTAGTTACACCACTGCCTAGCACCATTTTTTAACACGGAAAGGAAGTTGGCTTTCTGCAATAGTATTAGCAGTTTATTGGTGGCTTTAAATATAAACTACAAGCCAGAGAAATAGAGATTGTTTGTAGACAGTTCAACATTGAGTTTAAGAGCAGTACTACTTTATATGAGAAATATTTTACCGTCTATTCCTGTTGGATATGCAATTTACACGAACGAATCATACGACAATATGAAGTACCTATTGAAAACTCTAAAACACGATGAGCGCCAATGGAAGATCTGTGGCGATTTAAAGGGGATTGCACTTTTACTTGGGTTACAGCTAGGTTACACCAAGTTTTGCTGTTTGGGATAGTCGGGCAAAGGCACTTCATTACAAGAGAAAATACTGGTTTCGATAATCATTAGGGTCAGGTCAAAAGAATATAAAACATATGCATTGGTAGACCCAAAAAGATTTTATTGCTACCACTCCATATCAAATTGGGCCTAACGAGAAATTTTGTTAAAGCACTGAATACAGATAGGTCAGCTCTTCAGTATCTGCGTCAGAAATTCCCAAGGCTAAGTCAAACAAAAAATAAAGAAGGTATTTTTGTTGGGTCACAGATTCGAAATATTCTGAAAGACAAAGATTTTGACAGCACTCTATCAGATATTGAAAACAATGCTTGAAATGACTTTCGCTTCGTAGTCACTAATTTCTTCGGAAATAAAAAAGCCGAAAATTACGTTACTCCTGTTGAAAATATGCTCTAAAGATGAATTTCCTTACTGATATCTGAACTTTTTTTCCTGACAACTGCGGAGCTGTAACTGATGAACAATGGCGAACGTTTCTATCGGGATATATCAACAACAGAGAAAAGGTACCAGGGAATGTGGAATGCTTCCGTGTCTGCAGACTACTGTTGGACTCTTGTTAGAGATGTTCCAGAAACAATTCACAACAACACAGGATATTTAGTGTCTCCACAAGTGTAAAAGTATGTATTTTATTATTTTGTTAAAAATAAAATAAAAAAGCTTGTTCTTGAAAATTGCAACTAAGTTTTTAATTTCATTGTCATTTTAATGTTCAGCGTCCCAAAAATTAACAAAAAACGGCACTTTTTATACAAGAAACAACAACTAAACTGTTCCGTAGTGTTATTAAATTAAGTGCAATTATATTTAAAATAGGTGAGCCTAATACATGAATGCTTGAATTACCTTTGCAGGGAGAACAAACTTCAATAAAATAATATAAAAAATACGATGACCCAACTAGAGACACACATACGCCATAGAGTTTGCAAATCAATATTTTTTTTTTCACTCACTAGCCCTTCTGCATAATTTGAGAATATTTTTACAGAATCCCTATGAGAATATCATTTATAATATACTGAACATACTTCACCTCAGCAAAAGTTATACGCATCACAATTCTTTAACCACCACGGTTCAGTTTTTTAACCTCCTTACCGTAAATAAATATTCACTGAAAAAAAAAATATTTTGATGTGAGTGCCCTGGAGAATCCTTGGAAACAAGGCAAAAATTTATTCAAAATGTTTTCGTCCTATCAAGAGATAAAGTATATATATATTTTTACAAGTTGGACATAAAACTCACAATCTGTTGTCAAAAAACTTTTCTAATCTAAAATCAAAAACCCCAAAATTTTAAAAAAAAAGCAAAGTCGTGTACGAAATTCCATGTGGAGATTGCAACGCTTCATATATCGGGCAAATGAGCCAGTATTTGGAAAATAGATTAAAAAGTCACAAGTATGACAAGAAAAACACTAACGCATTGACAAATCATGAAAAAACAAAAAGCATCGGTTTAATTTCGATAAAACCAAAATTTTAAAAACAGAGAATAACTAAAAAAGAAGAAAAATTTTATGAAATGGTGGAAATTCTAAGATTGAAATCTGCAGTAAACGACAAAAAGATATAAATAATTTAAATAGATTATACATTTCACTACTTTAATGTAAAATATCAGTTGTTTTACGTCGATAAACCCGGACGACTGGGCAAATCAAAATAATTTTAATAATAACGAAATTTTTGGATGTGCTGTTGGTGTTGAATTAGTTGTTTTTTTTTAATTCTTTAATTGTAACTTCTATGTAATACGTGCATGCAAACCAAGACGATCCGAGTGTTTGTTTTATTTTTTAATCAGTATAACTAAGAAAATAATGAAGTTACCAACAACATTACAAGGTATGTTTTTCATTCTTGTGATTTTATATATTGTATATACATTTTTTTAGTTTGATGAAGGCTGGAAACTAAGGCCGAAACGTCACTTGGCCTGTTGAGAATCTTTTAATTATATGACTCAAATATAATTTGAAGAGTTATTATTAATAACCAATACCCCAGAAAAATTTCTTTAATATATATATATATATATATATATATATATATATATATATATATATATATATATATATATATATATATATATATATATATATATATATATATGTATATATGATTCAAAATAACTTTCTACAGTAAATATTATTCTTCATAAATATACCCACATAACGAAATTATACAATATTACAACAATAACAAAGTTAAGGTGTACAATTGTCTGAAAGGAGCCACTAATATCTCATGAATAATGACCGTTTCGACACGGTGCGTAGGGGGCGACCGGGCCCAAAATAAATTACAGCAACCGCGAGATTGCACCGGAGCGTTAGACTAGTCCAATTAGATCGCTGTAGTAATTTGGTTAATAAATGGCGTACCGATCATTATTAATTTCTCAGCAGCAGCATTCAAATTAACATTCACGCTTCGAACGTCGTCCGTCAAGTTAACAATCCTCCGGAAACTTTTACTGAATTTTAATGGAAAGAAGGCATTGCTTTACAATGTAAATCTTTCACTGGTGGTAAATGTTTTCGAGGAGTTTGTAATTTAACGGTTGTTGAATTTCAGTTTAAAATTCGACGCACTTTTTACAAGGCGGAGGAAAAAGCATATACTCTTTTTGTAATAGTTGTAATGATTAATTTTGGTGAGTATTTTTTTGGTGTTATTTAAGGATTGTCTCATTTAAATTTGAGTTTAAATATTGAAAATTGTCAGTGGAAATTGTACTGAAAATGTGATCTCCAATAAAGCAGACCCATATAGTTATATATTCTAAAACTGAAAATAAAAGAATTAAGTCCAATCTGCTTTTGTAAAATATTTCTCTGGTGTTTGTAATTTATATTATTATCTATTTTTTTCTGGCAGTTTCGATTCAGAAATATGGCAGTTTAAAACTAATAATAATATATAAAGGATATATACGCACAAATATGAAAAGTATAAAACAGTGTAGAAAACATAATCATATAAATTTGAATTTTCTGTACATTCATAATTATTTTAAAAACAAGATAAATTTGTGCAGTTTTATAATTTTAAAAATAGGATATTTTATAGAAAGCGTTAAAGTATTTTTTTATTTAAACTTAAGATATGTAAAATGTTATATAGACCAAAGAAGAGTTCTTATACCTATGGCCGTAATTATGTCACCCAGTCTTACATAATCACGAAGTTAGGCAAAAATTCCGGTTTGTCTTCAACTTTCAGAACTAAGATTCCTCTATTTGATTTGTACATTATATGCCAAACCCTTTTAATAGAAAAATAATAATTTAAATTAGGAACTATTTAACCAAATATTCCAGTTTTTTTCCTTCAACTACGTGACAATTGATCAGGCATGTCATGCGCTGTATTTGTTTTCAAGGCCCCCAAAGGGGTCGACTTTATACTATAGTATTTAAACCACTCCATAGATAAAAAATCCAAAGAGATTATATCGGGTATTCTAAGAGGCCATTCAATGGGTCCCTTTATAGCTAGCTAACTTCCAGTAAACGTTTCATCTAGCTAGTCTCGGATCTGGCTACGAAAATGCGGTAGCGCTTCATTTTATTGAAACCAAATCATATCGTTTCTTAATGTCAAGTCGCTGTGTTGGTCATGAAATAAATTAATTAAATGGAGTATAATTATACTTCATAGCAAATTTGAGTGGGAATTAGCTGTTCAATTTTCCTGGAGGAAGAAATGACGCCTGCCTAAACATTTAATATTTCAGGATGTTGAGTATGGTGTTTCATCATCCAATGGAGATTATGGCCCGAGCAAAAATGGCTGTTGTTCGCTTGTTTTTGAAGCCATTAAGGCAGAATGGGGCCACATATCCTCTTTTGATAGGTTCTGAAGCAACGTTACTTTATAAGGATCTTTTAGCATTATCATATACAAGTTTTAGTACGAAGTTCTTCTTGCAAGACAAGAATAATATCCAAGAATTTATTGTTATTTGTAGCTTTTTATATTAGCCATATGTTCAAAAGCATTGAATATCCCATTGGCAGTTGATTTGAAATAGGCTTGTTGGAAAGATATACGTTTATTCTCGTATCATATCATAATAACAGAGTAATGCGTTTTTATTTTTTTAGTTGAACTGTATTATGTTGTTTCGATAAATATAATTTTACTCGAGGATAAAAATACTAATTTCATAGATCAGGAACTAATGTCAGAGAAAAGTCAAAACTTATTTAAGTAAATAACTACTAACCATGATAAGTGAAATTTTAAATTAGGAAAAGGGATAAAAGGGTAGGAGAAGGATAAGATATATTCGTTCGTTAAATTTAATTATCAGTATGTTCGAAACAGTTGAAATACTCTAAATTTGTTGAAGATTAAGAACAACTAAAATACGTGATGTTTCATTTAAAAAATTATATACGACATCGTCCTTTGATAGTTGTTGACGTCGCTGGTACATGAAATACACAATTAAGTATAAAAAATGGTAGTTTTGAAGGTTCGTTATCACATTCGTTTGTCCTTAATAAACCGTCCTAGACCATTTGCTCAACTCTAAATGTCAGAATTATATATATATATATATATATATATATATATATATATATATATATATATATATATATATATAAATTTTTTCATGATCCTACATTTCTTGTCAGTAATTAGACTATAATACTTTTTTTGTGTTCAGAGTATATAGTAAAGAAAAATTCAAAAAACGTATGTCTTCATTCGTAGGGAGATTATCACAGTTCAGTTTATGAATGCTGAATTTCATATTTTTTATTTCGGTTCTGAACACCTATGATCTATTCTGTCCAAAAGTAACAAAAACGGCCATCTCAATCGGTTGTGAAGTTTATCTTAATACTTCCAGTTATATTAAATTATGAGGACTGTAAGCATAAATTAACAAAATGCTACACATTTTTGGTCATGAGGTATAATGGTACTATAAAGGAAGCGTGTTATCGTGTGCTAATACACTTACCTGACCAAAAAATAAAGTAGATTTATTAGGTTTAAATTTGACCATATAATAATAAAATGACAGTTTTTAAAATAAAGAAATGGAACCTTTTACAGAATGCCGATATAGCGTGCTGAAAATACCATAGTACTTTAAATACATATTTTTTTTTCCAAAAATGTTGGCTTTGGTTTTTGCAATATGGAAAATCAAAAATATTAAATTACAGTTTAAAATAATAAAACTTTTAACACGTCATCATTACAATTTATGAAAAACGCGGTAGCACTTTAAATTTATATTTTTCAAAGAACATGGCTTAGTTTTTTAAATCAAGTATTGACGGCGTTGGTCAGAAGATTAAAGAGTGTTTATATTGATGCCTAAAAGTAGTTTTACCTCATAATGGCAACGTATTTGTATCTTTACAGGTGCTCGTTTTAAAGGAAAAACTTGTTTTAAAGAGTTCAAGTAAATTTATATAAACAATTGCTCTTTTACCTACGTTTGGAATAGTTCAGCGAGATTAAAATATTATGTGAAACAGAATTGGCCTCTAGGAACTAGATATATTTTTAAAAAGAGCAGCAAACTTGTTTTAATGAAAAAAATCATTATCATGCAGAGGCAATCACGCCGATAAAATCAGAATGGTTGACTTAACATCTTGTGTAGTTGAAGGCATAGAGGTGTGCAATGGAATTCCTGCATTAAATGTTTTTTGGAGTTTTCTAATTTATCGGTTCTTAACTTATAATAATAAAATTTTACACACCATTTAAAAGGCACAGTTACAATTTAGAACTAGAATTTTTCTATATAATTTTGTTAGACACCATGTTGCCAAAAGAAGTATAAATATATTAAGAAGTGCGACATATAATAGATCTACAGACTCTATTAAATGGAAAAACATCTAAATAAATGTTATATAAGAAAGTGAGAAGTACGTTTCAAAATACATTTTTCCAAAGTACGCTTTTAAAGCCAAATACAGAACTAAAATTAACCTAATGTATGTTGTTTCTTATTTTATGATTACTTCAGTTGACAGTAATTTAAATATAATATTAGGTGTTTTTCAAATCAAAAACTGTTTCTGTTTTTTTTTCACCGCAAAATCTTTGCGTTTAAGCTGGGGGCAGACTTCATTAGTAAGTACTGAAACTAATAAAAATATAATTACAGTTTATACAGTTAAGTTCTCTATAAAGCAGTGAAGAAATAGTGTTAAGGAATTTGTAACATTTGTAAGCACCATAAAAGTGTTAATTAATTTTGGGGTTACTATCCCATAGGGTATTAGTCTGGCAAACATTGAGTAGCCGATGACATTTCCGGACTTTAGAAATTCTTTATGTAACTTTTAAAGTTTATCGAGCAGATAGTCTTTCTGTTTGATTACTTCATTCTTAGTGATAAATTCTTTCTTCCCGGTACACAGTCTACTGTATTTTTCATCTTCTAGAAACTATCTTACGACATTCTTCAAGGATTTTCTTATTATTTTGTTTGCTTTGTTTTGTCCTTGAGAGTGCCATATCTTTACGTGATAGTACGATCCTTTGTTTTCCAAATATTGTTCTCTTTAACAACAGGTCCCAATAGCATTTTAGTAGCTTACTAGTCGTTCTCAGGTTAGAAATATTTTCTGTTAATTGTTTTCTAAAGTATCCCCAGACAAGGCCTTTTTTAATACTTCGACTCGTGTGCCTGGGTCATCAGCTAACTTTTCATATTGGCACAAGGCATAAGTAGCTGTGGGTGTGGTCTTTTACGTTTTTCCTTCAATCTGTGATATATTTTCCTATACTTGTGTAATTCGGTTTCTAGATTACGTATCTTATCATGTTTAATTTGAAGTTTCCGGTTAAGTTCTGCACGCTACTTTAATGCTGTTTTTCGTGCCACTATCAATCTAGGAGTCAAATTTTGGACATCTGCTATTTGCTGCTGCAGACGTGGGTTTACTTTTTCATCGCAAAGACTAGAAAGTGTGTTTAATCTCACGAAATCTTTTGTTGCTTTTTCCGTAGCAGTTTCTTTATCATAATAACTTTTCGAATAAGTTTTCCATTTCTTGTGAGCTTGACGTTTATCACGATCCATCATTTCCGATATTAATTTTCTTGGTCCCTTTTCTAATCTAGTTAGGTATTTTTGTCTAATTTTTTCTTGTGAACCTAATATTGTTGAATGCTTTTTAATTTTTCCATATCTAAGCTTTTCAGCTATTCTTTTTTTCTCCAATCTTTCTCCTTCACTTATTTTTGTCTTATATCTCGTCATTTTTTTGTAAAATCATACATTTATACAGATAAATGCTGAGACATTCCTTCCAATTCCAATACTTACCAGGACACTGTTAAGCTGACCCGCCGTGACGTAATCTCACTCACATAATTCGCCATATCGATTAAACTATTGACGAGCCGAGAGTTAACTTCACTTCAATAGAACAGTAAGGGATAGATGCGCTAATTCACCATAATTTTAAGGTATTTTGATGACCCAGAGACAAAGTTCAAAAATGAATTTTTTAATAAAATTTAATATTAATAGTAAAATTAGACAAATACATTGAAACACATGTTTAATTTCTCCTTTCTAGTGTAGATTTAAGACATGTGCACTCAAAATTGAGTTTTGATTTAGCATTACAACTTTCATTTCAAATGAGGGACATGTCATGAAACTAAGAATTTGACACTTGAATGTACAGTTTTTGCAAGAAATCTTTTTGGAGCCGAACTTAATTTTAATGTCATACTAGTAACAATTTAGATATTCAATTTTGATTCTAAATCAATGCAATATTATTCTAAAAAATATACGAAGTTAGTCGAGCCGCAGAATAATCCCTCGTGAGAAGAACCACTCATAAATAAGAAACTGAAAAGTATAGAGATACTAAGTTATATATTTTTTAGTCTTGAGCGCATTTTGAATTAAATATTACGACCAAAAAGTATATTGTTTAATTTTATTTTAACTTTTTTTTTATTAATTAATTAAATTAAATAAAGAAGTATTCAAGTTTCACCCTGGAATATTTAAACTTCAAAATACATTTAGTAACAGGTTTCGAACTGGCGACCCTATCAGAAAATCAATATTATCTACTCGTTCTGCTCTGGAAAACGTATATATGTACCATATATCACCCGGTTCGATAAAAATGTGGTCGATCTACAGTAAAAGGATAATATGGATATAACTTAAAATCGGGACTCTAGTTATTCTTTATGTAAAGGTAGCAAACATATTTAAATACATTTTTTTAGCTTGAATAAAATCGGATACTAACTGCTATTAAAATTAACGTTTCTAGTTGGCAATTAGTGTTCTACTTATATTATTGTTTAAACTATTATATTACGTTCTCAAGAAAATTAAGTTAAAGGTAAGAATACTTGGCAAATATGATACATTTATAAAATTTTTACTGTTTCAAAAGTTAATCCAAAAAAGTCCAATTTAATCTGTCAGTTTTCTATAAAATTGTCTGATATAATCCTTTATTTTCATTATTTGTGTCAGCGCCTTATCCCAAAATACAAAATATTATTTTTCGCATGTCCAAGACTTATATGAAAAGGAACAGCTCGGAAGAGATTAAAGGAAAATAAAGAACACGTCAGCTAAAAGAACATGATTAACTTTTATGGCTTACTTCTTTGATAAAAAATGACACTTGGATTGTTTAGAAAATGTACGAAAAAATTGCTGCGCATATTATTAAAAAAAATACAATTAATACTGTAATTTAAAGTGATGAGATAAACCGGATTATATTATTTTTGTTTAAAAAAGGTTTTTAATTTACTATCATTATCCATTTTTTAAAACTTTTAAATGTTAACATTTTATTTTCTTCATAAATTAGATTGAAATTCATGTACAGAAAATTTAATAGGCACTCACTGGTTTTTGAAGTTGTAAATTTTTCCATGTGTTCTATTTGCTCATCTTAATTTAAATTAAAAAATTCGATTATTTCATTATCTATGATTTTTGTAAAATAGCATCAACTATATGAGAAAAATTTGAAATCTGCCCAAAATATTGAGTATGTATCACATAGCATACACCTGAAATAAGCAGTTGTCAAGATACTGACATAAAAGATAGATTCCTGACAAACTATAGCAATCAAACAATACATAACTTAAAATAATTGGCGGTTACAGTTTTGCAATATATGTACAAAATTCAAAATATTCTATAATTCTAGAAAACGAATATCAAAATACCAATAAGCCACCTACAGTTATATTATCTCATTTCCATAGACCATTAAAATTTTAAAATCTCCATTTTTAAATGTCAATATCCTGAAAACTATAGTAGATTAGACTATATTCTACTCATTTACTTTTTCGACGTCAATCGCGAGTCGAAAATGCACACAACTTGACAATATGACTTTTAATACAAATTAGATGTATGTATACTATATAAAAATGAAATTTTTTTGTAGTTATAAAAGCGACTCCGTAAAACTCTGGGCAATTTTGGATGAACTAGACACTATACTAATAGACCATCGACGCAAAAATATACTGAAGAACATATATCAACATATAAAATCGTCAGTACGACTTCATTAAGAATCCGAACAAATAATCATTGAAAAACGAATAAGGTAAGGGGATAAAATATCGCCCAAGCTTTTCACGTTAGTTTTAAGGAGATTATAAAAAAAATAACCTGGAAAAATGTAAGAGTTAATATAAACGGAGGAAGATTGTCAACTTTGAGATTTGCTGAAGACATCATCCTATTCGACGAGGCAAAAGAAACAAGCTCATAAAACTAAAGCAAAAATCTCAAAGAATAGGCTTCAAGATGAACTTAGAGAAAACAAACATAATGAGTTCCCAGCAAATGAAAATAACAATATACGGAAAATAAATGGAATACATCAGAGAATATGTATATTTAGGAAAACAAATAGAAATACGCAAACAAAACAAGGATACTAAGATCAGGATGGCAGTCAACACAGTGAGCGATGAAGAGAATAGTGCTTGAAATCACATTGAGAAATCGAAGAAGGATTAAATGAATCAGACAAAACTACAAAGTTCATAGACATAATAACAACAGTTGCACACTTAAAATGAAACTAAGCTGGCCATGTAGCAAGAATAACCGATAACCGATGGAAAAACATAATTCTAATATGCAGACTATGACTAAAAAGAAAAGGAAGAGGGGGACTTATCAAGCGCTAATATGATAACATGAAGCGTTAGAATTTAAATCGGGAAGAACTGCACAAGATTGGAAGAACTGGGAAGTGAAAAGGGAGGCCTTTGCTTAATACTGGTGCTTCAAGGCTGATTGTACATACTACTATTATGACAAAAATAAGAGTATAATTAATAACGAATATTCCCTCCTTGGACTTTAATTATAGGACGTAGTCTTCTCAGCATGCTATTGGAATGTAGAACGAAACTCTTCTATTGTAGTTGCAACTGAATTTCTATGATGTATGTGGCGTTTTATCTGATCTCGTATAGACTTTTTCGGATTTAAATCTGGACTATACGATGGCCAATCTAATTACTGAGTCGGCGGCGTCGAGGTAATTAGTCACTATGCCACCTGCACATGGTGAATACACGTTATCTTGCATTAATAAGAATCTGTCTTATCCAATATAAACGACATAGGGCCAAAGATGGTTTTGAAGAATATTTTAGATACAAAAGTCACGTCATTGGTCTACTTATTGTTACATGTTCGATGCGTCCCCTCCCACCTGATACCTTAGTTACCTATCAGGTTTATACAAGTGTCAACAGAATATTTTTCAATTATCGTATTATGTATATGTATTGTATATGCGTTCTCTGGCAACTTTGGCAGACCATCTTTGTTTAAAACCTACTTCTTTTAATTTTTAGTCTCTTAGTTTTGAAACTAAAATTAATTTGTCTCACATTTAGTAGCTCATTTAAGATGCGTGAATATCAAGGTAAAATTTCATATATAATTGGATTATAAAAATTGCCAATGGGGATAATTTGACAGCTTTTGCGCCTTTGACTCAGTTTTGGTACAACATTTGCAATTTCTTGCTTCCTTGATTCTGTAGATTGACCTCTCTTGAGTCGTGGCGCGATATACTTTTTTCTATATTTTTTGCCTAAATTTATGCCGTCCAACTTTCAAATAAAGGAAAAAAAAATATCCATCAATCACCTACCTTACCACGAATGATTTGCTTTAATGTCATTTTTAAATTATGTAAGGAATTTTTTATGATAAATGCTATTAATATAAATATGAATTAAATGTCAATATTTTTTAAAAAAGTTAATACATCCGTCGAAAAATATTCGATAATTTCAATATAATATTAAATATTTTTATTTGTATTAAGAACATTATGCGGCACACTGTATAACTACAACACAAAGGACGCCACCCTCTCAACCTAACTTTTTTACCAGAAGAAATTTTTAATTTTTGAAGTCGTTATTTCCTTTTAAAATTAATTTAAAATAAAAAACCAATTTAAGTCAGTTTGTTTTCGAATATATTTTAAATTGAAAGTACATCACGACAACGATGGAAATCGAACGAAGTTAGATATGGAAAACTTTGGCAAAAGTTATACGGCAAATTTGTGGTCTTACGAGCCGAAAGTTATTCACGAATATCTGAGAAAAGTTGCCTTTGCTACTTTGCAAACTCAGCGACACGTGAAGAGATTCGAGCGAGATGAAACTGCCAAAGAGTATCCTATCTACCCATAAAACTGTTAAATGCTAACGTTCCGTTTTATTACACGGATCGCTAGAGGTGAAGTTTCTACGGCTTATTTTCTTATAACTTTTTGAAGACGGTTTTAGGCTTTTGCTTGCCTAAATTGATCTTTTATCGCTTTAAGGAGTATCTGAATTTGCATATACAAGACCTTTGTTCTGACCTTATTTCTTAACCTTTTTTATAGAAATTTAAGTTTATAATCTACTAGTTACAGAGCATCAAATAGAAATTCTTCATTTTATCAGCATAGTTCGTACTTACCACTTATTTATATTTGAAATAATTCCTTTAGCGATTAGGCATAATTCCCATTAGCGATTAGGCATACATGCAAAATCACATGGCGCCAAGTGTGAACTGTAGGGTGGATGTCCTAGTCATTTGATTTTTGTTTGTATTAAATAATTCAGTTCTCCATGCTCGTTATCTTAGTGAATAAAGTATTAAATATCCCAATTTTTTACAGCTTAGATATTTCTGGGGAGGTATTCTGCTATATACCTGTATACAGTAGCCAAAATTCCCAAATATATGAAAAACCTCAATCGTCTTTTTCTTCACCGATCGTGATTTAATCTTTATACACTTAAAGTTAAATTTTGTGTAATTTCTTTGTATTACTTTATCCTACCCTCTCTCATAGCGTTAGTTATAAAATGTATGACCATAACTCATGTTGATTAACATGTTAATGCTGGTTGTTTTATTGACAGGTGCTCGGAAAAGATATACTGTTGATTTTCCATACCATTGCCTCAAATGTTTCAACCACGATGTTCTTCTTTCTGAACTAGTTACCTAGAATTCTTCTCTCTATGATCAGGTGTATGATGTCATATTTTTGTTGATGTCTCATAATATGACCAAAATATTCTAATTTTCGACGCTTGTTTCTTGTGATTATCTTTTGTCTTTGCTCATGTGAGTGAACATGCTATTACTGCTAATTTTGTCCACCCTACTGATCTTCAGTAACCATCGATACACCCATATCTCGAATTCCTCCAATTGTTTCAGTGAATGTCCAGGCTTTCATGCCACACAAGAGAATAGAATATATACTATATATCTTACCATTGTCAAATATAGTTTTAATGATAAGTTGTGAATAGTTCAAACTATTTTCTTTTCCATTAAGATGCCGTGGGCCTTAGCTATTCTGATTTTGATTTTAGAAGTTAGATCCCATCGATCGATTGATGATTAACTATCTCCAACTTTGAGCCATTGACTGTAATATAATTATCTTTAATTTCACCTACTAATTACATATTTTGTTTCGTTAGCATTGCGCCTTAATCCAAATTGTATACAAGAATCGGTTATTTTGTTCATCAGTTTTCGTAGATTGCCGCCGCTATTAGTAACAATTTGTGTATCATTGGCATATCTAATATTTTTTATATTGACGCCATTGATATTGATTTCCTCAATTGCACTGGTGAATCCTTCATTGAATATCTCCTCTGAATAGAGATTAAATAGTAAAGGTAACAGAGTACAACCCTGCTGCATTCCTCGTTTAATTTTAATTTAATTTGGTAGTTAATGGTCCTATCGTATTGCCGCTCCCTGGTGCCAGCGGTAAAAAAAAATTATACAAACTCAAGACTTTTAAATACTTCATTAATATTAAAATGGTGACACGAAATTTCTAATGGAAACCACAAATTTTATTACCAAAATGAGATTTCGAAGATTAGGAGAGCATTTTTCGTTATTGGATTATTTGAAATACACCATAATTACTTCAAACACTTGCATCTGTGCGCATTAAATCTTCTGTGTGCCACAATAGTCAGGCGTCTGTATGAAATAAAAAAATAGGTAGAAACCATATTTGAACATTATAAGAAGTTGTTAAATTGTACATATTTTATGAATAGTAGCTGATATAATATTTATACTGTCAGTTTTCATTCTCTTATTGTTTTGTCATCATTTTCTTATCGACAAAACTTGGAGTAATAATATGTAAAGTTTTATAACAATTTTGCATTATCATTTATATTCAATGCATTATACTTTAAAATAAATATTAAATCAAAAGCAAAGACATAATATTAACTGCAAATAAAATAATTCAAACGAAAAAACTATAAATTAATAGAATCCGTAAATGTTATCTTTCAAGCAACATGCCGGGCTTATCAAAATAGTTTTTTCTATTCACGATTTTTACAAATTAACAAACCAATCAAAAAATATATTAATAATCTTCTAAGAAATTAATCCTGGTGGTTACAGATCTTGACAAGTTGAGTGAGCTAGAGCTGAAATATTCGCTAGGAGCGCGGGAAAAAATAAATGTTATATAAGATTCCAATAATGGCTACAAGTAGTAAAGTAACTTGTCAGTTGTTAAAAATAAACTGGTGGCAACGATAATGTAAATATTTTAAAAATGTTGATAATATTTCAAATTTAATAGTTATGATCGCTTCGGGGCTCAATTATCGAAAGCTAAATTTGATGCTCTTTATTGATCGGTTTGTCTTTTGTCTCCTCTGTAAGTTTCTTCTTTGTTATTCGAGAATAACAGAATAGGAGCTCTCTAATAATAGTCTATAAATTGCAAATAAATTTCTTAGTGGTTTAATACAAAGTGAATATGTACGAAGAAATATATAAACAGAGTGGTTGAGGATGCCTAAAAATTTATATCCACGAGTATTTTTCAAATATTGTATTATCGATTAAAATTAAGGCCAAGAATATCAAGACTTTGGAACTATATCAGGTAACGAATATAAAAAATATACATTTATTAAATGGGACGTCCAATACAAGCCTTGAGCCTTATGTTTAAAAATAGACCATCATATAAGGCATGTTCTCTTTTCTATCTATTCAAATCCCCTGATGATTAAAGTTAAACCTTACGTGTTATTTCAAGGAGGTACATATTTTACGATATACCACAAAGCTAAATTAAACAGATTATGAAATTTTGATACTGGTAAAATAATTATTCCATTCCTTCTTCCAAATGGTCAAATTCCGGTTTAACCGAAATATATATTCGGATGGTTTCTTTTGACCAGCTTGCTGAAAGCAGAATAATTTTCAAATGTTTATTTAAATTAATAAAACATTATATAAAAAATTCTTGTAGCTTTTCAATTTGAACACCCTGTATATAATATCAGCCAATATATACTTTTTGGGAATGTTTATATGCTATTAAAACTTTAAAATCTACAAAATAGAGTTTACCTTTCTGGTAAAACAATTTCTCATTAACTTATAAAATAACATATACTTTTGTGTAGATAACATGTTGTTTAACTATTGCATGCGGTTCGAAACCTCGCTACTGATAACTAATTTTGTAGAAGAAATTCTGAATTTACATTTATACATATTAAAAATAGTTTAAAATTATTTTGAGCGAAAAGCTAATTTTATATTAGCACATATATTAAATTTATTTTAAGGATATTTTAGTTTTCGATCATTTTTTTTTATAAGATGCTATTTCAATTTCTAAATAAATAATGTACTTTTTCAATACGTATAGTACCTTCATTTAATTGTGGTTCTATTGCGGCTATTTTTCCTTGCCTTTTTTATTCTTCCCGTATAAATTTAGTGTTGAAATATTTTTTTATTGAAAGACATGTTAGAACATCGAAGGTCAAATTTTAAACTGCACTGTAAAACGAAATGCATTAAATTTAAGGTAAATGTGCTGGAAGCAAATTTCGTAAACATTTATTAAAAGCGTTTAATGTAATGCATTAAATTTAATAATTTACATTAATCCAAATTAATTTATTCTACTAAGTCTAATGTTACATTAAATTTAAAGTTTTCATCATTACTTTTTAAGGTTTCTATGTACACTAAAGATACAGGCAGTGTTCATTGAATTTAAGATATTTTATCCCATATTTAATACACCAGCATTAATATGAGGTCAAAAAATTCGGCTACCAGAAAGAGATTTTCCCACAGGTAGTATACCGTCATCTGTAGACCGGTTTTGAACTCATTGATTTCCGTCAGTACCGGCAGATATATACACCCCATCATAAAAAAAGTGAGTCCTTTAAGCAACTTATATTATACTAAATAAAAAGTTATGCAATGTACCATGAATAATAATGTAAATTCCTTTAATGTTAAGGTACATGTTAATTAATTTTAATGTACAGAAAGTTGAAATATCTTTCAGTTACTTTATTGAAATTTAAGATACCACTTAATAAAATTTAATGTACAACAAACTGTTTTTTGAATGAATTGTTTTAAATTCAAAGTAAATATAAATTATTCACGATTTTAGTTACAAAATCTTTAAATCTAATGTAGAATGGACAAACTTACATTAAATTAAAGGTTTTTTTAACACTGTGGTTTCTGTATATAGTAAATTAGTAAAGATAACTTAACCGCACCAGTTTTGTTAAAAATATTTACTGGTAATATGAGGTCGAATTTTTTCAGATTTTTAAAACCAACTGTTGAAGGAATCGAGCACATTCTAAGTATTTTTAAGGACTTATATTTGAGAATTACATGACGATTTAAAAATAGTATATGCCATTATTTGCCTATTTAAATATCTTTCAATGATATTCCAAATGATAATGTTAGCACGGAAAAAATTTTACCAGAATTTTCCATGTACGGGGAGATAATCTGATAACTCCATCTCGCCTCACATCTATTTCTGCATTAGCTGCAAAATTTAATAATAAAATGGGGAAAAATGCAAAGTACAAGGTTGTGATATAAAACTGGACGAAAGGACAATATGAAATAAAATTTTTATAAAAAAATTGAACCGACTTCTAAAAGTGTGCTAAAAAGTGAAAAATAACTAGAAATTTTATACGAAATTGAAATTTTTGAAGTCGGCGCCAAACTAATACCTGACAAAACATGATTCGCATATACAGATTAAAAATACTTTATTTGTAATTGCTTTCTTACCATAATTTGTATATATTAGTGGTTATTTATTTCATTTAGAAATAATTTGACGCCGACTTCAAAAATTTCAATTTCGTATAAAAATTTCTAGTTATTTTTCACTTTTTAGCACACTTTTAGAAGTCGGTTCAATTTTTTTATAAAAATTTTATTTTTCGATTTTTAGTTTTCAATTCATTATGATATTCATAAATTATTTAAACTAAGTGCTAATCGAGATATATATAAATATATATAATTATAAATCACCCTAAAATGAAGCACTAAAAATTCTTTGATTCTTAGAGTTCTCCAAATACCAACGAAATTGTGTCAAACGAACATTTAGTCTGTCATAGTAAATCCACTATCTTAAATTTCAAATTAATTTTAGATTAGTAATATAGGCCCCAAAACCTTCCAATATCGATATTTAAAGAAAATAAATTAAATTTTTATCCACCATATTGGATACGCCATGTTGAATTTTTTAAAAATAATTTCAGATTCGTCATGTGCGACCCCGAAAACTCTCCCGTAGCAATTTTGGCGAAAATCGGACAAAATTGATTTTTTCTTCCGCCATATTGGATCCGCCATATTGAATTATTTAAAAATAATTTCAGATTATTTATGTGAGGCCCCGAAAACTTTCCCATACCAATTTTGGAGAAAATCGGACAAAACTGATTTTTTCGTCCGCCATATTGAATTTTTTCAAAATTATTTTAGATTCGTCATATGCGACTCCGAAAACTCCTTCGTACCAATTTTGGAGAAAATCGGACAAAACTGATTTTTTTCGTCCGCCATATTGGATCCGCCAAATTGAATTTTTTAAAAATTATTCTAGATTCGTCATATACGACCCCGAAAACTCCCCTGTACCAATTTTGAAGAAAATCGGACAAAATTGATTATTTTGTCGGCCATATTGGATCCGCCATATTGAATTTTTTAAAAATTATTTTAGATTCGTCATATACAACTCAGAGAACTCCCCCGTACCAATTTTGGAGAGAATCGGACAAAATTGATTTTTTCGTCCGCCATATTTGATCCGCCATATTGAATTTTTTTAAAAATTATTTTAGATTCGTCATATACGACCCTGAAAACTCCCCTGTACCAATTTTGAAGAAAATCGGAAAAAATTGACTTTTTGTCGGCCATATTGGATCCGCCATATTGAATTTTTCAAAAATTATTTTAGATTCGTCATACACAACCCCGGAAACTCCCCCGTACCAATTTTGGAGAAAATCGGACCAAATAAAAAAAATTTGTCCGCCATATTGGATCCGCCATTTTGAATTTTTAAAAAATAATTTCAGATTCGTTGGATACAACCCCGAAAATTCCTCCATACCAATTTTGGAGAAAATCGGACAAAATTAATTTTTTTGGCCGCCATATTGTAAGCGCCATCTTGGATTTTACTGCACCAATTTCATCTAAAAAAATATGGGACCACAACAGCAACTTCCTCTACATAACGTAAAACATTTCATTCAAATCGGTGCAGCCGTTCCGGAGTAATCGGTGTACATACATAAAAAAAAAAAATACATAGTCGACGAATTGAGAACCTCCTTCTTTTAGAAGTCGGTTAATGAAAAGTACCATTAATGATTATGAAACGCTAAAAATAAGGTCTTGTCCTAGCTTTTAGATATGAGGGGAAGCTGAGTAAAATTTAAACTAAAATAAGATATATAATTTATTTAGTTTCCAATACGATTTCCTTTTAGAGAAATTCGCTTTTTCCCACATATGCATTTTAGTCCGTTAAAAAAATATCCTTTTGATTTCTCCTCAAAATAGTAAGATACTGCTGCCTCCATATCGTCATCGCTAGAAAACCTTATTCTCTTAAATCTTTGTTTTAATTTCTATATGGAAAATAATCGCACGGAGTCAAATCCGATATATAAGGCGGATTAATTAACAACATTATACGCGCCGTGGTTTATCAAACGCAGATAATATTCTAACATACTTGCGCTGTCTTTTCGACATATCTAAATGTGCATGGGTTATTTCATTAATCCGTTCATTAGCAATCCCTATTTCTTCTGAAATTTTTCTTGTCTTAATTCGTTTTAAAAATTGATTACATTATCACCACTTTCTACCCTTCGATGCGGGGATTGTCTTGTAAGTTCTCACGACCACGTTTAAATTGTTTACTTTAGACCAAAACTTAACAAAATTTGAAGCGTAAAATTCACCATATACGTTAAGCATATGTTTTCTTATATATGAAGGTAGATTATTCTCTTTGGTAAGAAATTTTAGTACAGTGCCCTTCTGTTTATTTTTTTTTTATTTTAAAATACATATTAATAAAAATCTGGTAATTTGAAATTCGAGAGAATATTATTTTTCAAGTAATTAATTTCATTCATTATAATCTTTTTAAATGAAATTTATTTTTTTCATTTAATAACTGAACAAACTACACTATTATTATTGTTTCTTCAAACAGTAAAATTGTTTTATATCCTATTTATTACTCTGATATTTTAATTAATAGTAGCCTATAGATTTAAAGCTTGTCCGAATTACAAAGGAAAATCCTCATTTAGAGATAAAAAGCACAGACAGATGAAGGAATTTAACTTGGGTAAATTGGTTTCTGATGTAGCTGCAATAATTGCGAAATTCAATATTCCACTGTATGGCGAATATTTAGGTCAAGCCTTGAGGGTAAAATCGCGTTGAGGGTAAAATCGATCTGGGCATTCTCGGATATCAATATGAAAAGTGCCCAACAAAAATAAAAATGCAATAAAAATACTATACGTTTATTAATATTTCAAGATTCATTTTTAGATCTGAAACTAAAAAAAAAGAACATTCCAAATTGATTCGTATATAGTTTCATTTAAATATATATTTTTCGAGCCAATTTCAACTTGAAACACCTTCAAACCTTATTGGATATTCAAGCAATAATGTCAAACATTTGAACAAGATAAGCCAAATTCATGTGGTTTTCTTCTAACCTCTTCTACACATAACTTAATGATAATGCTTTCTTTTGACATTTAGTTATTTACATTTGCAACATTTGTTGAGTGTTGTTAGGGGCAATTTTCATTTATCATTTAGATGTTATAAAAAAATTTTAAGCCTCCAATTCACTGTCATAGTATAACTTTAAAACCTGTGAAATTTGACAGTTGAGTTTAAATTGATAAATATAATAATATGCCAAACCTGTTTTGAATGTTAAAAATATAAAAATAAAACATCATTAATACCAGACGGTCAACTCTTTATCTTATAGATTACAGATCACTAGGTTTGTATCCTTATTTTCCTGTAATGATTTTTACTTGTTAACATATGTGATACAAATTATGTCATAAACAAAACAAAACAAAACTAGTCAACTACAAGATCTAACGTCTATGGCAACTAAATCGGGTCTAAGTTTTAAACTTTCTTTATGAATCTGGCTGTGCTGGTTCGCCGCTAATATGCAGTCAGTTAATCTAAACGTGTGTTTGATAATAACATTTGACTTACGAAGTAACTATTCTAAAGTTGAAAGCTAAATAAACAGATGTTTTTAAGCGAACTCGAGCAACTTATTTTACACTCAAGAGGCACTTGCATTCAGTCAACCCTGAATCATTTCACGCTTGACGTAGCAATTCGAAGGCGGTATCAAATTCACCTCTTTTATGCGTTATTTCTAAATGGCTTCTGAAGGCGCTTCATTTTCTGCATACTCGAAGCTGTTAATATAAGACATAAGTTTCCAACCTTTTCTGGACTACCATTCCTTTGCAAAAAAAAATAGATCCAACGCCCCACCCCCCTCCATTATAATAGTTGTACCGAATTTTAAAATATTGAATTAAAAATTAAAACGTCATCAAATGTATTAGAAAATTGTTCATATAAGTAATAAAGAAATTAACGAGATGATGTAGTTTTAACAAATTGTTAGTATTGGTTTCCCATTTAGACAACAGTCGCAAATCTTCAAGGTTAGTGATCTGTAGTCATTATTGTTTTGGAAAGTGTGTGCTACCTAACTGAACCCTTGCTCCACCAAATTTGTTGAGGGGAATGCAATTAAAAATTTTTGAATTACTTTTCACAATTCCTGCTAGAGTCTTGGTACTGATTTTTGAAATCAGTGCTTTGGTATCTACTTTTCAATTTTCTTTATATTTTTCGTTAGCTGTAAGTTATACCAGTTTTTCTTCTAAATTTGATAATCCTGCTGCATCTGAATTTGAGAAAGAATCTAAAACCTAATTCGGTATATTCCTGTTTAGTAAATCCTGAACCTCTCCATGAAGTCAGTCAAGTGTTGGCAATAAGTAAGTAAATCTTCTCGTTTTGCAGACACTGCTTTTGTAGTCTAGAAGGCTTCATTGGAGAAACATTTCTGACAAATTAAATACATAAATACTCCACAGTCAGCATTTCTTCTTAGACTGAGACAAGATGGAAGACAAATTTTGCTTCTATTTCAATGGATTTACTTATCAACTGTTGACCAATATGTTATTTATTATGATTACTAAGTTATATCTTGTATCATTTGCCCAGTAGGATTATTGACAAGACACGCAATAAGTAATAAGGCTGGTTTCTAGATCCTACTTTTTTATATATTTGAATCGAAACGCTTCGACTTATATGTCTTCGTTTGTTTGTGACGCTGGCGACAATAATAAAATTAAACATATTAAAGTATGTATAATAAATTTTTTCAGTACGCTGCCGTCCACCTTGACCCCTAGTTCCTCTAGACCTTCTGGCGCCACCTTGAAAGGCTTCAGTGTCCACTGGGGCACAATCGTCTGAGCTGGAAACCTATGAATAAATGTACTGAATACAAGATATATTCATAAATACAAATTAAAAGGTTTCATTTTGAAAATCAGTTTTTTTTGTAGTTAAAAAGTGTTGATTAAAAAAAAAAGGAAAAACATTTCTCGGAAAAATTAAAGTTAAAAAAAAATTGTTTTAATTTAAACTATTAAATAAATTGGTGCAAAAGTATTAACAGTTCTCGTTGTATCTAGAGTGAGAGGGTTCTAATAGTTATAAGAAATTCCGCCGTTTTAAACTAACATTTGCTTGTAAAAAAAATTTCCTATATTTTGGATCCAAAATATTACCCATTTTAATCAAAATTTATTGTGAATGATAATTCTTAGCTATGCATTATGTGCAAATGAAAAATGAGAAACTGATTTCGGTAAGCTTGTGTGTAAGGTGTTGTTACTGTAACTAAATCTAAAAAGTATACAAGATACTAGAAGAAGTAATTCCTAAGAAGAACAAATTAGCACTCATTCGGATTATTTCAATATACATCTTGAACAGATGATGAACTTTCTGTTAGTGAAGAGAACGTTATATTTTAATAAAAAAAATGTTGTTCTATCGATTTGATAGGTACTCATTTTAAAATCAACAAAGACACTTATTGACCAACAGTTTACAAACATGAAACATAGTGTGACGAAAATCAAAAACACTTCAAACTAAGAAAAATATTATAATCTTGCATTGACAAATTGTAATTTCAACTGCGAACTAAACTCATTGATATGTCATTTTGTTTGTGTATCAAAATAGCGATTTTCTAGAATCATATTCTCTATATAAACAGATATTCTTATTTCATGACTGTTAAAATGAAAATGTTCAAAAGTTGGATTATTATTACGAGTCTTGTTTACATACTTGGTGAAAGTGTCTTTCGTAAACTTTTTTCATTATCATTTTAATAAAAATCTAATAATCTGCAAAGTCGTGACTTTTTATTCGGTTATTTATTTTTCTTCAGAGATTTAACTTTAAGAAGAAAAACAATGTCGGTTAATTAATTAGAATTTAGGAGGTTCTAAAAAAATTACATTAAAATATGTTTTTGTGTTTTCCATAATATTTGCTTTTTTTCTTTTAGTGCTCGATTCCAATCATTATTGAAACGTTTGAAGTTACAAATACATGTAATACTACAACTGCTATATAAAATATTTTAAAATTCTTAGAAAATATAGATATATAAATGCCTGTTTTTTAATAAAAAAGAGAAAGTCTAAAATTGTGATCTGTGTGTACTTTTGTACGGCAGCGGAAGAATCTTAGTTTTCAGTGTTTCCGTATTCCCTAAGAGTGGGACTTCTAAAATAGACTTGAGACCTGATAGTTCCCACTATTGATAGAGTATAACCAAAATAACTTCCACGAAAATCTATTAACAAAATTTTCTGTTACTTTAACCGATGTTATAATGAATGAATGTAGTGAGAATACTATTATTAGGACCTGTTGGACAATAATAAAATAATATTGTAAATAGTCTTCTTTATTTAAAAGACAGCATTTATCTAGTCGATTCGACAATTATTTAGATCTATTAAAACATGTCAAAATGAATAGTTTATGTCTTTTTAAATGTACCTACTTTAGAGGTTAGGTTGTCAATAATTTATTTGCATTTTCCCTGTTTTACTGTTAGAGCTATCCATTATTTTGCTCAGAACACAAAAATAACCGTTCTCTACTTTGGAAACATTAAAAATCGTAGAAAATCACTTTGATTTTTTGGCTATATTACCTTGGAGTTAATAACAATAATTGCATATTAATCAACTTCATTCATTAAAATTGGTAATGTTTTCAAAGTGATTTAATAAAAAAAATGGATAAAAATAACTGTAAGGAAGCGAAAATTTCATATAAAACATCGACAACCTAACATCAACAGTAGGTAAATTTTAATAATTTACATCCTGGTTTGTGTTGCATTTTGTAGTATAAGTAATTGACTATCGTAATTTTGTATAAATTATTGTAAAAAATAATAATTTGGTATTTACGATCAAAAATGTAAAATTCAGAATATTGCTACCATACAAACTTTGAGCCAACCCCTACAGCTTTCACTATAACGCTGAAAAGTTTGCTACCGAAAACTTTAGTGGACTCGAAATCAAGTGAACCTACTGGTTACTTAAGTCCTTCTGTGCAGCCGCCATATTAAATCTGACTACGAATTTAGTTTATTAATTTGTCAAAAGCGATAAATTAAATATGTATTAACGTTGCCTCAACATATTTACTTTCATAATAATGGGTCCAAGAAGGCAAAACGTCTTGTACACATGCCACTGAAATCTGTCTCGTTGTAGAAAGTGTAGTATATTCTTTTGACGCATTTCTCTCCAATTTTTTTAAAAGTTGAAAACATTTTTATTTTAGTAGTCGCTTGTGTTCTTATTATTTATTTGCTATTGAAATTTGTACAATAGCAAACAATTTTAAATTATGTAGTTTCCGGTGTTCTCACATATTGAGGTAAAATATTCTACAGGATTTTAAAAATAAGAAGTTTCTTTATTTGTAATTTTTAAAATATTGGAACGATCATCCGTACTGGTCCCAAGAAATAAGTAGTACAATAAACAATGGCATTCTAATTTTTTAAATCGACATAACGATGTTTTGAGTATTATGTTGACTGTACTCTAAAATGGAGCTAAATCCATATCTTGATATATGTATTAAATTCCTTACTAATGAGCATTAACATGATTAAACTAAAAGTGTAAAATATACCTCTAATTTACCAACAAGATCTAACTTTAAAACTGGTCTTAATTTACACTAGATGGTTTAAATTTGCGAGTAAGTCAAGCAAGTCTTGAACCTTAAATTATACAAGAATAAAAAAAATCTTTTAATAATAAACCGGCGAAATGGAAAATGTTATTTATTATAGGAATACATTCTGTTCCTCTTACTGATTTCAAGACTTCTCTATATTTTTATGTTTAATATTTCAATGTAAGCGTTCCTTTGTTAACATATGTGACATAAATTATAACAATATCATAAGCAAAATAAATCTGACTGTCTAATAGATTTCACTTCCATTGCAACAAGATCGGGTGTACATCTTAAACCTTTTTAGTGAATGTCGCTGATAGAGTCCATTATCACGATCCAACTTTAGTAGAGGATTTAAAGTGACAAGTGCAACAAAAAGTCAAGCAGGTTTTGGATCTTAAAAATAAAATGATATAAAAATTATTTTCTGTCACTGAACTGGCAAAAATGTAAATTTTTATTTAATTGTAACAATATCATAAGCAAAACAGAACTGACCAATTAGAAGATTCAACTTCCATGGTCACTATATTGTGCCTTAAACCTTAGTGAATCTGGCTTTAAATATTAATACATTAATAGCCAGATTCACCAAGAAGGTTTAAGACTTACACCTGACTTAGATCTTCTAGTTGATGAGATGTGTTTTGTTTATGACATTGTTATAATTTGGATTTCATATGTCAAGAAATAAATGTTTATACAGGACATTTAAGAACAAAATCTTAGAGATAAAGCCTTGGAATCGTGAACGCAATAATGGCTTCCCGAGAATGAACAAAATTTTCGATTTTTGACGGTTTTGTAATAAATAAAATGAACTTGTTTGACTTATTACTATATTTGTCAGTATAAATCCTCTATTGTTAATTTACACATGTTTTAAAGTTAAACCACCTTAGTGAATTCGGGGGTCATTTCCTACAGGAAGTGAATCATGTTCGGGTATCATTACTATTATCTCGAAAATCATAATAGATACTTACGACATTTAGAAATTGAGAAAATATGAAATACTTTTGAAATAACTTACGATACTATTATGAAAATAGATACCTACGACATCTAGAAATTGAGAAAATATGAAATACTTCTGAAAGTACTTACGATACTATTATTAGTGTCACTAGGTCGAGTTAATATTTTTATATAGAAGTTTTATGTCTTTACTATTATTATCCAATCCACATTTTTAAATAACTTTCCACTTTGTTTACTGAGTTTTTAATACATTATTTCAGATCTTGAATATGCACGCATCATAGTATCTGTTTCAACTAGGTTATTTTCAGATTCTTCTTTTTAAGAAACAACATAATAAAGTATTCCTACTTAGGTCGATTTCGCTTTTGAACAAAGTTAAGAAATAAATGCTCTATGAAAATTTTAGTGAAAATGAAGCATGATAACAAAAAAAGCAAATTATATTTGTTTTTATGTCTATCCATTGAGGTATCACTTGAATTAAGTTATTACCCTTTAATTAATAAGTTAAAAATTGAAAGTCAGCTATTATTACTTAACAAAGAGAATCCAGGCTAAGAGACAAAAGGCACACCAATCAATAAAAGCACAGTCAGACGTAGGAATTTAACTTCGGTAAATTGGGTCCTTTAGCCGCAATAATTGCGAAATTCAATATTCTACTGCAATTAGGAAATATTTGGGTCAAGAATTATGGGCAAAACTCATCGAGAAATTCTAGAATTCAATCAAAAAAGCTTTTAATTAAATAAAGATATTTTTGTATAAAATAATAATGGCGTTTACAAGGAAGAGTTAATATGATATTAATTGTTATTAATCAATATTAACATATTTTGCTGCTGGACAAAAATCTATTTTTGCTATTATAACTTTCGCAATTTCTCTTATTCGTATAAAAATATATACAGCAAAATTTTGTGGTACCATATTTTAGGAGATTGGTCCGAGAGTCTTTTTGTGTCAGTTTGCGTTTTTGCCGGCCGATCGTTGTTCATTCTGTTATGGAGTTTCTACGGGGTCAGATTCTTTATCTGAAAAATCCTTACATCTTTCTTCTCCAATTCTTTTTGCATATTTGCACTTCTTGTTTGATATATCAGACTTTGGTTTCTTGCAACATCTCGGAGATTTTATTTCTGGCCAAGTCTGTGTTGTATAACTATACATTGGTCTTACAACATTGGCTTATTTCTAGAATAACCAGAAATTCTTAAAATTTCTTTTAAATGAGTGTGAATTTTTGTGGTAGATATTTACAACTACTCCTAAAGAGGTACAGTGTAACAGTATTTAATCGTTTGGTGTTATATAACCAGCCAACACATAACAGAAGATCTTAATAAAACCATTGATGCAATCTTTTCTAGTAATAAATATAATTATATTGAATTTTTCTGCTGTTATTTGCAAACAGTATAATTGTTACTGCAGATCATCTTCGTTTTCATGAATTAACGTGACACAATATTTTTATTTCTTGTTTGCCATTCTATATTCTACATTGCTTTTTCGGGGTTCTAAATTATTTTATCCATTATTAAATTTAAAAAGACTGGACTCATGCTATTGTTTTCCAAATTCTGATTATCATGGAAACTTCTTTAGTTAGCTCTAGTTGTAACTTGATGTGTGTTCTATTATTTTAATTAAATTAGTTATTCTATAACTTTTTGGGTGAATGTCGAGTTCTCGAAGGATTTCTAAACTGTGCATTAGTCACAACTCTATAAAAAGCAATTTTGACGTCCACAAAAGAGAGAAATAGGTTTGTTGTTTTCTATTGATTTTTTCGATTAACTTCCATGAGATAAAGTATCTACTGTATGTACCGGGTGAGTCAACGATTGGATGAAGTAAGTTTGTGCCTTTTCGGTGAAATTTACAAAGAAACGATATTTATTGTTTGATACGGTTTATTTTTACGCAGATTTTAAAAATATTTAGGACTCTACAGGGTGAGCCAAAAAACTAGGACAGCATAAAGTTGTATTTTTTAAATAGAACACCCTATATACGAATCTTATTTTCGATTTAGCTTATAATTTTAAATCTTTTTTATTAAGGGTTTACTATAACAAAACTTTATAGTTTCTGAGATAATTAAGTTTAAAGAAAAAAAGTCACATTTTCAAGCATCAATTCAATCCTAAATAACGTTTTCAATTTTGTGACAAATATATTCAAATTTGGAATTTAGCAAGACCAAGGACAAGTTAACATAATTTTTACCTAATATTTGCAATAAAAGCTACAGGGTGTTGAACACATCGGCTCAAATTTGAACAAGTTTAAATGAATAAATATCTTCTTTTTTAATGGTACACCCTGTATATTTTCATGTTATTTAATAGAGTAATAAAAACCCTAAAAGTTTTGTTCAATATATCCTATACCTATTTATAATAGTTTTTGAGATATTTCAGTTTTTCTTATTTTCCATACTTTTTTACAGAAATAGTCTTCATTATCATAGTAGCCATGGCAAAAACAATGTAAAAGAACATTTTTCTGTGTGTCAAATTTATAACCGCAATCGCTTCTTTTGGTTTTTATGTAGTGTAGTTTGGTTTTTTTTGCATTCATCTTATATTGTAAAATGAATTTTCCAAAGAATGAGTTAATAGATATGATTTATACAATAGGAGAGGCTCAAAAAAATTGCCTTCTTGCTCAAAGAATGAAGTATCCTGATCGACGCCAGCCTAATATCCATACTTTTCAAAACTTAATGCAAAGATTTGATTCTTCTGGTACTGTTGATTATCCAAAACGTAAAGTGGTCAACAAACCAGTAACTAATGAAGAAAAAGAACTACAAGTATTGTTAAATGTTCAGGAAAATCCTTATATTGGAAGCCGTCAGTTAGCAGCATTATGTGAAACATCACAATCCACCGCCAATCGTACTACCAAGAAATATAGGTATCATCCATATCACATGGAATTACACCAAAAATTGCATGGACAGGATTTAGAAAGTCGTGTAAACTTTTGTCGTACAATAAATGCGGAGATTCAATTAAATCCAAATTTATTATGCAAGGTAATGTTTAGTGATGAAGCTACTTTTAGAAGTAACGGTGCCGTAAATAGACGCAACATGCATTATTATGCCACAGAAAACCCATTTTGGATTAGAGAGGTGCAACATCAAAACCACTGGTTATTAAATGTTTGGTGTGGTATTCATCATAATGGAATTATTGGACCCCACTTTTTTAATGGACCACTAAATGGCCATAGTTACCTGAACTTTCTACAAGAAGAACTACCCCAACTGCTTCAAGGTCTCGATAGGGATGAGCTCGACAGTATGTGGTTCCAGCACGATGGTGCGCCTCCGCATTACCATCGTGAAGTTCGTGCGTTTTTGGACCGACGATATCCGCAAAAATGGATTGGACGTGGGGGTTTCATTGAGTGGCCACCAAGGTCTTGCGACATCACCCCATTAGATTTCTTCCTATGGGGTTATATTAAAAATAAGGTGTATGTTAATCCACCAACAACAGTGGAAGATATGCGAAACAGGATTAGGGATACCTGTAGAACAATAACGCCACTAATTTTGTCCAGGGTCCGAGAAAATCTGCAAAAAAGACTAAATTTGTGCATTGCACAAGAGGGTCGTTTATTCGAACACTTATTAAAAAGAAATAATTAATCTCAGTATTTAATAGGTAATTTTTTTGTTTCAATTTAGTATAAAAGTAAATATGTATTTGCCTTGTCGTTATTGTTGTGTTAATTTTTTCACATTATGTTTAATTAAACTATTGCCGTTGTAATATAACGAATAATGTATTTCATCATATTTAACCACATTCTGTTTGTTTCTGTGGTTTCTTTTTATTATTTTACATGGCTACTATGATAATGAACACTATTTCTGTAAAAAAGTATGGAAAATAAGAAAAACTGAAATATCTCAAAAACTATTATAAATAGGTATAGGATATATTGAACAAAACTTTTAGGGTTTTTATTACTCTATTAAATAACATGAAAATATACAGGGTATACCATTTAAAAAAAAAGATATTTATTCATTTAAAAAATTTGAGCCGATGTGTTCAACACCCTGTAGCTTTTATTGCAAATATTAGGTAAAAATTATGTTAACTTGTCCCTGGCCTTGCTAAATTCCAAATTTGAATATATTTGTCACAAAATTGAAAACGTTATTTAGGATTGAATTGATGCTTGAAAATGTGACTTTTTTTCTTTAAACTTAATTATCTCAGAAACTATTAAGTTTTGTTATAGTAAACTCTTAATAAAAAAGATTTAAAATTATAAGCTAAATCGAAAATACGATTCGTATATAGGGTGTTCTATTTAAAAAAATACAACTTTATGCTGTATCAAACAATAAATATAGTTTCTTTGTTAATTTCACCGAAAAGGTACAAACCTACTTCATCCAATCGTTGACTCACCCTGTATGTACTACATGTATTCCATCTGAAACCCTTTAGGTCTTTCCTTATTTTAATTTAATTAATTATTATTACGGTAAGGATTCATCTTTATAATTTATTTATGCTTTTTAATAATGTTATTGATCTACAGTTGTTCGGATCGTTTTTATTTAGTTTTTGTTAGAGCTTCATGTACATCTTCTAACTTTATGTTTTTTCATCAAAATTTGATCTATCTTCTTCAGAACCCATATTGTTTAAGTTCTGATTTATCTACAGGTCCGCTACATAAGCCTTCAATCATTTTTGATCTTCTGGTATTTGTTTATTTATACTTTTTGGTTAATAATTTTTTTCTTGTTTTTAGCACTTCTATCCATTATAAAGATCGCACCCCATTTAAATCGAGAAATTGTCCCAGTATTTGATTATTGTATGATCCTAGTTATTCTGTTTCAAAATTTTTCGTTTTTGCATTCGAGATAGAATTCGATCTTCTGATTTTCTAGTATTTTTATGTCTTGATTGTAGTTGACTCTTTTAATGTCAATATCGTTTTTGAACTATCCCTTGTAGCCATTTTTATCTTTTTCCCAGATCTATTGGCGTATTCGACAATAGGATTTCGAGATAATTTTTCTATCTAAGTGACAATTCTTACCTTCCTTTATATACGTATTTCTAAACACAAACTTTTGTTACATTTTTATTCACTTCAGTAAGCATGAAGACGTATGTATCAAATAAAAAGTTTTGGGACAGGCAATCTTTGATTTGAAATAGTTGAAAAGAAACCAGGACACCAAATTTTTAGTTATTTTATTATTATCTTGAATATTGTTTTACATATCGGGTTCAATATACTTACATTTTCTTTCTCTATTTAATAAATTCATTAATTTAAAATAATTAATCAATAATTAGAATATAATACATTTCTTTGGCATTTGATTGTTTTTCAGTGCCGTCATAGCCAGCTATGAGTAAAACGTCAGAGCCAACTCAGATCATAACTGATCTAAAAATATGCAGCAAAATCCATATAAAAATATTATATTGTCAATATTTCGAAAACTAAAAATTTCGGCATAGATAATATTACACCAACTTACCTTCATTTTTAATGCTAAATAAGATAAAATTAGGAAATTTGGAAGTTTCCAATAGAAAAAATTGAGTTTTGAAAATTGGTTCTACTCAATATTTAATCTTGTTTTTTGAGCACCTTGTATTATCATCAAAATGGTACATAAATCTAATAAAGTAGGCCTTCTCAATAAGAAATCCATCCCAAGTTAAATAAAAAAGGCTTCCATATAGGAAAAATTGATAAATATTTTAGGGCTGCAAATGTAATTTTTGACATAAAAACTTAAGCATGTGAAAAATGCTTAGACTTAGATATAGGACATGATACACAAAATATGTATGCCTAGAATATTAGGCAAAATCCAAAAATGCAATAATATATAGGATGTTCCATCTAAAATAAGTGAGTTGACACCTACTTCCGATATAGATATCTGGAAAATATTTTAACCGGGTATATATGTATGTATATATATATATATATATATATATATATATATATATATATATATATATATATAAATATATATATATATATATATATATATATATATATATATATATATATAGATACCGGGTGTCCCAGAAATTGGTGTTTTGAGAATTTCAAACTTTGATATAACTATGTCGGGTACGCTCTTTCGATTGATGTCATACAATTTCGGGATCCGACCGGAAGTGAGTTTTTCAGACCGGAAGATCGTATTTTTAAAAGGAACATACATATTTTTATAATGGAATTGGATTCTACGCCACAAAATATGAAACACTTGTTTAAAAAAATTTTTTCGAAAAAGTCTTTCTTGACATCTAAGTAACCTTTAAATTTAAGTCCGCTTTCTGTTTAGATAAAAATTCTTATGTACTGAATTTTCGGAAAGACAGCTGTGATATCTAATAGTTCTGTGTCATCTCAAAAGACAATGTCATTTTGAGGAGTGATAATCATTTTGAGGAGTGATAATCATATTTTTACTGCAAACAAAATTTTCTAAGAACATACTTGTTCAAAAATAGCTATAGTAGTTAATTGCGTTTTTACGGCGTTAACTGGAAAATACTTTCACCTTGTTAATAGTAAAAATGTGATTATTTAGTTTTATTATTATAAAAAAAAAGTGTTATATTCTAAAAAAATATTGCTGATAAAAAATAAAATTATTCATATTTGTTACTATAAAAAGAATTATTATGTTGTTAAAAAATTTAGTTTCCAGTAAAAATGTGATAATCTACTTTTGTTAGTGAAATAAGTTTTTGTGTTTTTAAAATTTTTTGTTTGAAGATAAAGTGTGATTATTATTTTGTTTTGTTATTATAAAATGAACACTATCTTCTAATAAATCTTGTTAACAGAAAAATGTGTTTATTACTTTATGTTGTTATAACATTAATTACTGTGTGTTAATAAATTTTGTTAACTGCAAAAACTTTCTTATCTACTATTGCTATTTTTAAACAAGTTATTATGTTTTTAAAAAATTTTGTTTGCAGTAAAAATATTATTATGACTCCTCAAAATGGCATTGTCTTTCGAGATGACACAGAATCACAGCTCTCTTTCCGAAAATTCAGTTAGCAAAGTACATTAGAGAGTTTATAGAAACAGAAAGCGAACTTAAAATTAAAGGTCATTTAGAAGTCAAGAAAGACGTTATCGAAAAAAATTTTTTAAACAAATGTTTCATATTTTTTGGCGTAGAAAATATGTATGTTTTATTTAAGAAAACAAACTTTCGGTCTAAAAAACCCACTTCCGGTCAGAACCCGAAATTGTCAGTGACACCAATCGAATATATATATATATATATATATATATATATATATATATATATATATATGAAAGTATACGAATGTCGATGGGGGCAACCTGACTACAATATTTTCAAGATAGAGGCGCTTCCGGTTGCGATAAATTGCAAGATAACCGAGATATATGCCCCAAAATTTTCAAAATCGCTCTGTATCTCCAAAACGAAGAGGTTTATGAAAATTCAATTGGTGGCATCGTTCCTTCCTTAAAAAAAAGTAGCACAGTATTAACCTTATTTTTACTAATAAAGGAGATAACCCGTAAAACCATCGAAAATTGGACATCTTGTACAACAGAAAAGCTTCTTTTTGGAGCATAATCTGAATGGAATGAAATTACTCAAGAATATTTTCAAACTTTACTTAGTAGCATGCTATGTAAGGTAAACAATAATTAGAGCGCGAGAAAGAAATAGCCGTTACTTTCTATGTTCATATTTTAATCAAAAAACTAGTGTTTGTCATCCCAATAACATCTAAGTTTCAATTTCCTTCATAACATTAGAATAAATTTATATTCACGATTTTCTTCTCATAAAAACTTATTATTTCTCAGATGAACTTCCTAAAATAAATTGTTCCTCCTAGTGAATGTAAGTGCTTAGAAAACTGATTTCACCAAATTTTATTTTTCGCAGGGAATTTATGACAATTTATTAACATTCGATAATTTTGTTAATGAGTGTAGGTATGATTTTTAAAAATTTTGCGCTATTGTTTTTAAAACCTTTTTTAATGCGAGTTTAAACCTTAAAATAGGTAAATCTTAACGTATAAATATACAGTTGTTTAAGCAAAATTGGCTCCACTCGATAATATTCTAAATCAAAGTATTTTAGTTTTATTAAATATTTCAAGAAAACTAACTACCTAAAGCCATCCACAATCAATTAGTTACTTAAAATTTATCTCCTTATGGTGCTTTTGACCTTTCCTGTCCATAATGTCACACACCTCAATTGATCATCCAATTAATCATCAGTTAAGATTTATTATTTTTTATTTACATATTATATATGTAAAATATTATTAATTATTTTATAAGAGTAGCAGTTTTATATACAACGTATCCGGAAAATACGTGTACGTGTGATGACAGACTCTTGATGATTTAAGCCAACTTATTTATATCCGATACTGCTTCGTTTAGGCGGTAGAAGAGGTCAAAGTTTTAAGAAAATATTGATTTTTCCCAATTTTCTTCAAAACGTGATAACTGAATTCAATGAATTTTTTTGTATAGTCTAAAACTATAGTAAGACGTTTTCTAGTGCTATAGCGAAAAGCTATAAAGTAATGTAAGTTATAAAAGTGTCCTCCCTTGTAAACATCGCTTTCGATTTCTTATGTCATCAATGCTCTGACAATACCTGTAACCACAATTTAACTAGCGACTTTGTTGCTAAGTCATTTAATAATTTGACTATTAACAAATTGCCATCCCTATTAAGAAGTAGGATTAAAGTGAGACCAGGCTGCTTGGATTCGCAAAGGCGATCGGCCTCGAATAACCTGCAGATATGATGGGAGGTAAAGGGCCCAATGGAGGCCTAGGCATCGATGATCTAGTATCACCACCCCTTTTTCATTCATTTATTCAAGTGAAACCAACATTCCAAATTGCCAAGCCTATTTAACTGTGAAATATGGACAATTACACATACTCTGAGAAGATTGACGTGCTCCTGATGTATGGGTTTTGTCAAGGAAATGAGCGTCGACGTGTTAGGATTTATATTGAGAGATTTCCGAACTGCCGAGTACCACACCATCAAACATTTTCCAATATTGAGCGTAATCTTAGAGAAAAGGGGCGGCTTTGAGAAAAAATTTGAAGGTAGGAGTCGTATTCGAACAATTCTAAGTGGAAAAAGAAGAGGAAATTTTGGAAAGAGTTGAAGAAGAACCAAATGTATATCCTAAACTGTTGTAAATTATATTTTAAAAGAACAGATGTTACATCCATATCACGTCCAAAAGATTCAGGAATTTTTGCCGATTGATCCGCCATGTGCTTTACAATTTGTGATATTATTCGAAACAAAAGAACTAGTGATCCAAATTGAGGTAGAAAAATTGTGTTTACTGACCAGGGGTGCTTTACAAAATCTGGAGGCACGAACCTGTAAAACGCACATGGTTTTGTGGATGAAAAAACAAATGCCATTAAAGTTGCACATTATCAATATAACTTTAAAGTAAATATTTGGGAAGGTATTATTGATCGCTACCTTACTGGTCCTGTTGTGATACCAGACAGGATAAATGGAAATATTTATCTAAATTTTTTGTAAAACACATTACAGTTCTTCTGAAAAATTTGCCTATTTTACTTCGGAGAGAACCATAGTATATGCATGACGATGCCACAACCCATTTTTCCGTTGCTGTTCGACAATATTTACACGACTAATATCCCAACCAATGAATTGGAAGAGGCATCAGAAAAGTAGTCACCACGTTCTTCAGAGTTAAATATGTGTGACTTTTGTTATGGGGCGTTTTTAAATCAGAAGTATACAAGATTCCGGTGAACACCCACGAAGAATTGTTGATGCGTATTTTAAAAACTGGCAACCTTTTTGGTTATCCTGAGATATTAGATACAGTCCAATCTAATTTTTTTAAAAGTGTTAACAAGAGTATTTAACAAAATGGCGGCTTAATTTTTGTTTTCTTTTTAGTTAGTATTCTCAATCTTCTTAAAATACGTACAAGTACTACCAAAATTTACTTCAAAAATTGTTTAATTATTACATCAAATTGGTGTATATATGTAATTGAAAATATTTTTTCCTGGGAAAATCGCTCATCAAATGAAAATTTTTCAAGGGGAAAAATCCGATAGAAATATCTAGGTTATCATAATGTTAATGACATAAAAAGTCAGAAGCCGTGTTTACAAGTGACGTCACTTTTATAATACTCACACTACTTTATAGTCGATAGATATACCACAGAAAACGTTATATTATAGTGTTAGACGACACACCAAAATTCATTATAATCAGTTACCACGTTTTCAAAAAAATTGGGAACAATCATTTTACGTCTTCTACCGCCTAAAGAATTATTATCGGATATAACTAAATTGGCTTAAATCGACCTATTTCGATGTCAAAAGCCTGTCATCAAACGTTATATACATATTTTCCGGACGCTCTTTATAATTTGTTTACAATATTAATTTTTTAGAAATAATTAAATTTATTTACAAATAATAAAAATAAATTGCAAGCTACCATCTCTACGGCTTTGATATGACTTTTTTTTTTATTTGGATAAAACTGATTGATAGTGATTTATTATTTCCTCGATTTGTTGAAAATAAAAATTTCGAAAGATTTATCTCTATCAATATTTATAAACTAACATGGAACCTATTTATTCTAAATTACGCGAAGTGGCTTCACCTCTGAAGATGTATACATTATACGGTCCTTTGAGGAGGCGATAAATTTTAAGAAAATATCCGCTATTAAAATTCTGCATGTTTGTAATGGTGAAAAGCGCTTTCCCTAAGGTTTGAGAAAGATGATAAACGGTCAGTTTACAAAGTTATACCGTCTCATGAACGACATTATTACGATGTTATACGATCTCACTAACTGCGAAGTTAAAGGGGTTTTTACTACGTCTAGCCGTATCTCTAGGGACCTAGAATTCCGGATTTAAAGTGATCCCCTAGGCTCTTTTTCAATTAGGTTTTGATACCGTACGTTAGATATTTTTTAAAGTATTAAGAATATAAAATAAAAGGTAGATCTTCCACAAATAGTTTTTTTGTGCTATTATTAGTTTATCTTTGTGAATATAGAAAATAAAAATAGGTAGTAAACGAACAGCAAAACAGTTTCTTGGCTTGGTATCCCAGCAAATTTTGGAATTAGGATATTCATTTCAGCCGTTGTGACAATAAGTAGTTAAGTAGTTGGGGTCACCTTTATTCATTCAACAACTGAGTAGAAGTATTTTTATTTCACTTATTTTTGTATACAAATAGAAAATTTATAAATATTGCTATAATAAGTTTAATAAAAGATGCCTTTTAAAGTAAATGTTACTTTAAAAGGCGAATTTTATGATATCGCCGAAACAAAAAAACAAATGATCCAATAAATTCTGTGATATTACCTACCCAAGTACTATCTTTGAAACCAGAAAAGGTATAAGTTCGTCTGAATTAGAGAAAAGTTATCGTTTTTGAAGCAATTAGCAGAATACTTATAGTGGGCATTGGTCTATGACAATTGCAATTTATTAAAATTCAGCCAATGATGTATACTCAATAATAACAACAAGAATCTTATAACAGCTTTTAATTTAGTTTTAAAATGTTGATGCGGCCATTAAATTTTCTTCGTAGTTAGTTCGCCAAAAACAAACTTTTTTTTTTGAATCCATATACTCACTTATTCTGATTGCTAAATTAACATATATTTTTCCAAAACTAGGGAGTTTCTCGCGATATAAACATTTGTTTATTCATAGGTTATAAAACTGTACCAATATCCGGCTGTCTCGCACGTTATACCGATATATACAGGGTGTTTCCAAATAAGTACAAAAAGTTTTAAAGGGCTATTCTTGACCTAATTTTAAGCATAAAAGTTCATATAAATTTATATCCGATAAGATACGTGTTGTTAAATTTTATTATTATTAGTTTTTTAAATTTATATCATTTCTTTTTAAAGATAATTAAGTCAAATTTGGAACACATAACATTTTTTACACTTCTCATAAAAAATTACTATTATGTGAAATAATATACAGAGTGGTTCTTTTTTCCGGCTCTGTAAAATTTTACCCTCTTTACCTTTTTTTTCCGCCCCACTGACTCGATTTGATTATTCAGTTAGCTTTCCCATTTTATTGTGAAACTTTTTTGTCTCTTAAGTTTTCCTTTAAAAGTCAACAGTTTTTCTCAAAAAAAATAAAATATGTTCAGATGCATCTCCAGTTACGTTCTGTAGGGGGGTTCATTAAGTGATGAAACGATATAGTAGGCTGTTGCTAAATATGTTCACGCCTATATGTCCTCTTAATGCAAAGTCAGAAAAAAATATGTAAATATGGCAGAGTTTACAAATATTGAAATATCAGATATGCATTTTGTTTACGGTCGTGCTAATGAAAATGCATTAGAAGCTCGACGAATTTTTGCTAAATTATATCCACAATGTAGGTTAAATTTGCCCGTCTTCATCAGAGTTTACGAGAAAACGGTACATTTCTAAAACAAACTTCTGATTGTGGACGTCCTTGGACAATAAGAACCGTAGCGCTAAAAAAAGATGTTCTTAATTTAATAGAAAAATCTGCTAAAACAAGTACGAGAAAAATTGCCATGACATTAAATATAAGCAATTTTACAATATTCCAAATTATAAAAGAAAGGTATCCCTACCGAACCCAGCGAGTGCAGGTGCTTTTATATAGAGACATTTTGCCGCGTATAGTTTTGTGCCAGTGGATACTTCAAATGATCTCTCAATCTTTTTTTATCTCGTATTTTCTTTACCGACAAGGCAAACTTTTCAAGGGATTCCATAAAAATTTCTTACAATACTCACATTTGGGCTGAAGAAAATCCGCATGGATTTCTTGAAGCCAATTATCAATATCACATTTCATTAAATGTATGGATTGTTGTCATAGGAGATTATCTAATGGGCCCATATTTCCTTCCATTAAGATTAAATGGTGACCAATTCTCACTTTCTCGAGAAGGAGTTACCTGCCCATCTTTAAAAGCAATCATCTTCAACCACATTTCGATATCAATGTACGCCGTCACTTTGAGGTCGCCACAGTGGCCTGCCCGATCTCAGGATCTAAATCCTTTGGATTTTTGCATCTGAGGTTTCCTTAAATCTTTTGTTTACCCTTCTACTGTTGAAGACGTTGAAAATTTGAGAAACTGCATTATTGGGTCTTACGAAAGAGTAAGAAATACTCCAGGATTATTTCAATGAATACCTTATGGCTAAGGGTGGTCATTTTCAACATTTGTTGTAATTTCTGTTTTAATATTTTATTACTGTTGTTCAAATTCTGTTATTATTATGTTGTATTTTTTTTGTTAGTCCCATTTAGTTAAAAAAAATATTAATGAAAATTGATTAAAACAAATACATTATGATTTTTTACTTATATATTTTATTTTTCTTATGGAAAACTAATGACATTTAGAGGAAAACTTAAAAAACAAAAAAGTTTAATAATAAGATGGGACAGCTAATTGAGTAATCAAATCGAGTCATCGATAACCGAAAGAATAGTTCGAGAGTGTATAATTTTACAAACTCGAAAAAAGCACCATTTTGAATATTATTTTACAAAATAATAATTTTTTTATGAGAACTTTAAAAAGTGTTATGTGTTCCAAATTTACTTAAATATTTTTAAGAACAACTGATATACATTTAAAAAACTAAAAATAATAGTGAATTTTAACACTCTGTATCTTAAAAACTAAGCAATATCAGACATATGTTTATATGAACTTTTATGCTTAAAATTAGCGCATGAATAACTATTTAAGTTTTTCGCATTTATTTGGAAACACCCTGGATTTTTCAGTTACTTTTTTCACAGAGTAGACATAAGATATAATTCTTATGTTTATAAATAAGGTTTTGCGTCCCTACCCTTAAGTTTTATGCTAGTTGTTTTTGGCCGATTACATTTGCGAAAAATTAATTTGTTCCTTTCTTTCGCACGTACGCATTTGAAGTGTAGATTACTGCCTTACCAAGTAACAAGAAATAATAACAAAACATTTGTTGACGTCGTAATGCCGAAGTGTGGTGCAAACAAGGAGAAAATACGAAAAAGAAAAGATAAAACAGCGATAAAAACTTTGGCGAGTTGAGTACTTCACAGGTCACAGGATTAAAACATATCAAAAGAATCTGCATATCATTGTACTTGGACGTATTTTGACACTGTTTTAAAATATGTTAGAAGTATTCTTCTTCCCTCTAGAAAGCATGATGCTCGTAAGTATTAGCGTATACAATTACTTTGTCATAAAAGACTTGAAGTTGTGGAAAAAAGATGATATTGCCAATGTTGTCAGTTTAAAAGCAAAGCAAGGATAGAATCTCTGAGAACTTCGAATTAATTAACGTTGAAATACCTTAAGGTAACATATTTTTAGACATTTTAACATACAATATTTTGGGACAATATTCTGAATTTTCTTGACAAAGTAAATTTGATTCTAATTCTAATATCAAGAAATTCAGGGGTATTTTAAATTTCTAAATAATTTCATGTTCTCTACCAAGAAACATATCGTACTGCGAGAAAAAGACTTTTCTTTATAAATGATGTATTTTTCATCATTTAATACATTTCGTATAGGTCCATCATATTTTGTTCCGCGCATAATATTGTTCAATATGATTTTTTTTTACATTGAATTTTTTGCAGATAATAGAAACTGATGATCGCATTTGATTTTCTACTTTTTGGCTAATCATAAAAAAGACAAATTTTGACTACGCTCATCCTGAAAATTTCAGTTGAATTGTAACCTCTGAATAAAAGGTATTCATTCAAAAATTGTTGCATTTAAAATTTTGAAAGTAAGTACCTACAAATAGTTGCCTATATCTATTGTCTTTTTAAGCAGAGAAAAAGGAAATAATATATAGAAACAGTTTATTTCCTGGAATTATTAATTCTCGTCCTCTCGCCATATGCGTTTCACCTCATGTTTTCGTCAGTGGAACTGTATCGAACCAAGAGCAGGAAACAACTGCTATATAAAATATAAATTCCGCGACATGTTAGCAGGATATTAAAAACCTGCCGACTTCGATGAAAAACTAAAAAATATTAGTAGTCAAATGGCATCATATAATCACTGGAGTAGTGCAAAATTTTTATAATTAGATTTCAGTAAGAAATAAAATAAATCTATCTGCCGTGTTTAAATAGTTGCCTATATGTATTCTCTTTTCAAGCAGAGAAAAAGCAAATAATATGTAGGAACAGTTTATTTCCTGCAAATACAAATCTGATCCTCTCTCCATACGAGTTTTGACTACCTCATGATCTCGTCACTGAAACTGTTATTTTATTTTTTACTGAAATTTTGATTTTTAAAATTTCGTGCTACTCCGGAAAATGTATAGATATTGTTTGACTGCCGAGATTTTTCAGTCTGACATCGAAGACGGCTGGTTTTTAATGTCTCGGAATTTGTCTTTTATATAGCAGTTGCTCCTGTGAATGTTGCTCTCGATTAGATACAGCTCCACTGCCGAGACCATGCGGTGGTCGAAACGAGTATGGAGAAAGGATCAGAGTTTTATTTGCAGAAAATAAACTGTTTCAATATATTCTTTTTTTTTCTCTATTTGAAAGGAGAATACATATAAACAATCATTTAAACACCGTTTTTAAGGTACCTCCAACACGCCTATTTGAAACTACATTTGCAAAGTATTGCTTTTTTGTAAAATACATGGTCTTTTTTATTAAAGTGAATGAAATATTAAGGCGCAAAAAGAGTTATGGTTAAAACACAAACTCAGCAGTCAATTTATCAAATTAAGAAAGCAAAATTTTTAACATTCTTTTTTATATCTCAATTGAAATTTTTTATACTTTCGTAATATCTCATCATACACTGTTAGGTAATTATCGAATTATTTTTATCTAATTATAATTAATCCCTTTTCAAAAACTTTGTTAAAATCAAACTAGATTTCAAGAATTCTGATGAAAACATAATTTTATGAGATAATTTGTATTTTTTTGTGCTATATTTGAGGAATAAACTTGAATTGTACCAAAACATGTTTTAACTTAAGCGTGGCTTGACACACAAAACATTGCTCAGGCTTAATTATCTCTCTATTTACTAACGTCATACGCTATACTGATCTTGTATCCTGAAGGTCACAGTCTGGACTAATTTTTTCAGTAGTCTCTATATTACAAACTCGGAATTATTATACATACGGTGTGCAAACTTAATTCTACAATCACGATATAATAGGTCAAAAAATGCATAGTCACTCGACAGGCCACTACACATTGCAGTTAGACCTTATTTGAGAAGTTAAAGACCGAAGTGTTAGTTGCTCTCCTCTTTGCTTAAGCCTGTTAGTCACTCTTAGAACTGACTGAAAAAAACCATTAAAAGACTGAGACAGAAAAATAATTCGATATTTAACTAAGCAAGTTTTAGTTCGACTAATCAAACAAAATATGATTATGATTCGGCATTTGCCTATAACATATATTTATGCAGATTTCCTAAGCAAAATAGAATTTTAATGAAGAGAAACATATTTTAAAAACCTCTAAAGCATTTCGACAATTACCACTTTGACGTTAAGTACAACTATTGTAAATCATAAAATAATAATGTTTTTAATGTACTTAAATTCACGAGTATACCATGCAAATAGCCCCATTATATTAAGAAAAATGACCCAACTTAATTAATTTAAAGGTATGATTCGTTTTACGTTCCATATGAAAATATAGTAAATACAAAAATATAAGGCTTGGCTTATAAATTCTACAAGTAAAAAAAAGTGTAAAACAATGATATATAATTTTATTTAAACTTTAATTTATAGTTTCAACCTATTTTTTTTTTAATTATCTTAGCCAGAAATTTATTTGATTAGAAACATCTAATGTCACTACAAGTAACAGTGACATATTGCTATCGAAGTTTATTTTATATTCATTGTTGTTATATGTTAATATCGCACATGAACGATGGATTTTTCATCAAAGAACTACAAGATCAGATTCCATTTCTGAAATATTATATTAATTTTACAGATTCAGCATCGTCATGTACCCTCAAAACAATTATATAATTTGTGCTAGATCTTATATAATATATAGAAGTTATGTTTCATAATTTGTGTTATGTTTATTTATGTGAAAAATGAAACGTAAGCAGTGCTCACGTTTGAATATTAGTTATAAAATAAAAATTTTTGGCCAGAAAAACATTTCGTGCACCAAAATACCCGTTTCTGCTAGTTTTACCTTTACATTATTAGCCACGTAGAAATTATGTTAACAGGTGTTGCAGCCTTGCTGCTAGTAGTATATCTGATCAATATGTGAAAAAGGTTGGACTCAGGTTATAATTAAACACTCTTGTTCCTACCATGGATCCGATTTTTGTTTGGTGCAAAAAAGATTTAATAACTACGTCTGCTTTTTTTGTAGCAACGTCCGTCATCCCAATTGCGCAGACAAAATCCTTAAGGACTATAGAGCCTTTAGAGTCGAATGCAAATCGTTTGGCATTATAGAGAATTATGTTGGTCGATGGCCGACTTATGAAAGGAATCGGAAACATTTTGGTCTTATTAGAAAAATCCAAGAAACCTAACGAAGGAAACGTAAATAACATTGAAAAAGAACTAGGTAAGAGCCTAAAGATGAGGACCAGAAAGTTCAAGAAGAAAAGTAATGTTTTTTTGCTTTGAAGAGCGAAATCATCAATAGTATTCAAAAGTGTGCAGCTTTAAACGATGAAATTAATACTAATCTGGGCAAGTTAAATGACCAATGAATTAGATAAAATCGAAACAACTTGCCAAAGACGATTACATCGATTAGAGTTTTCGAATGACAAAACGAAATTTATTTAAAGGAATTGCAAATTAAGACAAGAAATAAAATAATCTACACAAACCGGCAGTAAAAAAATATAGAGAAAGGTATCCATCAAAACTAGAAATGTCCCTTCTAGTAAGAACCGTCAAATCCTAATATTCGGCGACATATCATGGGTTTGCAAGGTCTAAGCTTCGAACAAGCAGTCGAATTCTGCGTTACCTTATCCAAACTATCGCCCCTCTACAATGAAAGACCCATGTTACATATCAACTTATTAATGAATATAACTCCTTATTATCGATATTATCACTGAAAGATCAAACATGTTTTTTACCTCCCTTGTTTATTGCAAATAATGATTACTTAAACTTCAATGTCAAACAAAATCTACCCCCATACTTGCAAACTACTTTTTTTTTATTAAATATAACAGCTAGCGCACATATTACCAAAGATTATTATAGCTATAATAATCTGTGATATTACTAAGCTGTTTCCTCAATAAAAAAGTGTAAGTTTTTTAGTTCGTTTTTGCAACTAGTTTGTAGCACGCTTAAATCATACCAACCATTAAAGGTTTATACCTTACTCGTTGAAGATGTTCAATCTATTAACAATATATATGTGTATTAATTTTAAAATTTTATATTTGATAAGTTACGTTAATCATCAACAAACTCTCCTTTTTATCTGATAAGGATCATTTTTATATATACTATAACATTTCAGTGCTTCTAAAATATTTTTAGCTTAATTTTATTAGTTGGTATGTTATAAAATATATGGTTTAGGGCCTAATATAAAATTATTCTATGAGACGATACTTTACAGCATTTTTATGTAAATAAAGAATTCATTTAAATAGAAAAGACATTGAAAAAGACATAAGCAGTTTTTTTGGTTTGTTTGCCTTTTTGTTGTCCTGATAAAGCTGTTATGTAAATTTTGATAGATAAGAGAACATGAAAAAGGATCCATAAAACAAAGAAAAGTCGAGAGTCCATTAAACGAGGTAAATGGTTAAAAAGTTCCGACAAGGTCAAGAACTTAACTTTTTTGCAGTTTAGTTATTAAAACTGTACCAGTTTAAAAATAATGAATAAGGCAAACTTAAACAAATTCTATTTTTAGAGGATTATCCGTTTTATTAATTTGATAATAAAAAAAAACAATTTTAGTAGCTTTCATTAAGATTTATTAAATTTTTGTTGGCTACACAATATTCTCATTTCATCTCATTAGCAATTTTCATTCTTAATATTTCGAAAATATAGGAAAAATACATAAAACGATATTTTTTTTATATATCTTCAATTATTAAAGACTAAAGGAACTGAAACACGTAGTGAGACTAAGTTGCTTGTGATAATTAGTGTAGTCAGTTTTTGAACTGTGAGTGATGTAATTGGTCGAGCAAAATTCCAAATATTCAGAAAGTGGTGTCTACACTTATTACGCTTACAACTTTATTTATACCACATACATTTAAATAAACTTAAACCTATTATTATCTACACGAAAAAGACTTTAATTTTGAACATATATTACCTCCATATTCTCACCTGTGAGTCAGTTTCAATTTCAAGGACAAAGAAACTGCCTCTCAGGTCAAATTCCGATCGTTTTCTTGTCTCCTTGACTTCAGTCCTTTATAACTTCTACTATTTTCGACATTCCGAAAAAATTTTTGATTCTAAATCAGCATATCCCTTTCACATGAGATGTCAAATAGATCCGTTTGTCTTTGAAATATTTTATTGAGAATACTTTCAGCGTCAACTATGATATATCACCGTCCTGTTTCCTGATTAGAGTTTCTAAGAAATATACTTTGGAAAGTTTTTACCTAAGGTATCTCTAGAAATTTTGTGCTCGATTGTGCAAAAATATCAAATAAAATGCATATTAGACGAACTGCATCATTTACAGTATTTTTGGCAATAAATTGGCGCTGTAGACATTATTAAAAAAAATTCAAATGGAGAAATGGTCATATGATTTAAAGGATAATTTTATTCTCGTTTCAACTCTGGGTCTTTTTGGGAGAAGTATTTAACAACTATAATTTTTTATCGTATATAATTCGGGTTTCCTATCAGTGTATCCAGTTTAAAGAAAATATGTAATCTGGGGGTCCAACTCTCTCCCTTCATTTCAGTAACCGGAAGGAAACGTTATCTTGGAGGGAGAACTAAAGTTCGATGTTCTGTTTTAAGATTTGTATATTCCGCATTTATCCTAGCAAGCGGGTAAAGTTATGTAGTTAGGCGAAATTTCTTCCTCCTGTCGTCTTCGATAATAGTGTGTTTTCTTGGCGGTGCTCTCACGAAGAAAATGTAAGCCTTCATTATTCCTTTTCTGAGTGACATGCTAAGGTACTAATATATTGTTCTAGGGTCCAAAATCCATATGGTTCAGAATATTTTATCCGTCAACGGCATTGTGATTTCTGACATGGTCAAATTTTTTCGCCAGGAGTGTACAATAGGAATACGCTCTGCATTTTGCCTCATGCCTCTATTGGGAGTAAATCCTCCATTTAGACATAAAATCTCGTAAGGAAATATACGAAGAATCTTTATATTTGTTAAGATGTTAATTAATTTTCGTATATATATATATATATATATATATATATATATATATATATATATATATATATATATATATATATATATATATTAAGTATTATGAGGTTTAAATCTCACCATACTATTTTTTAAATTAATTAATAAATTATTGTAATATGTATCGCACGATCTGTGATGCAGTTGTGCTATTATTTTACAATGTAGTTTAATTATTATAATGTATATATATATATTTTTATCTTTGTCCAAAGATCATAACGCACTAATTAAGGCATATTTGTTAGGGAGTTATTTAAATCTTTGAAGCATAGGAGGTTGATTTTATTTTTACTTCATATATGTGACGAAATTTAATCCCATAAAAAGCATTTTTATTTCAATTTTTGAACAACAAATTCGATTTAAACTTCTATTTTCAATTTAGTTGTTTAACTCGATAATAGAAGATACATAGAATTGAGTGGTATCATGGTATTAGTACTTCTTACCCACATCATCTGCTCACCGATGAAAAGATGCAATTCGGTGGCCTACTCATTTTGAAGTTAAAAAAATAATAATAATAAACTCATAAAACAAAAACAATAAGAAAATATATACGTGTATGTTGAAATCTAAAAAAACTACTACAATGTGGACTATAATTTAAATTAGTACAGATGTGTTCTCTGAAAGAATATCAAAATTATTATGATTATTCTCAATTTTTGCAAATCATCAATATATAGTATAAAACAAAGTCTGTCTATCGGTATGCCTGTCTGTAAACGATTTTTCAGGAAATACTAAATGGATTTTATTCCACTTTTTACTAGCGAATAGAGTATTTAAGAGGAAAGTTCGCCTGTATAATTTGTAGGCTAAACAGTAGCATAACAAACTCCCGCGCAAAGCTGGAGTGAGTCTAGCAATAATATAAAGTTATATATGGATACTGTTTGAATTTTCCATAACTAATTTCGGCAAGAAAAAGTAATTAATATGAATTATTCAACTAAAAATTGCTATTATTCTCAAAACTTCAAAAAATATTTTCATTTTTAATACCATAAGCAATTAAAACATATTTCAAATTGTTAGGATCAGGTCAAAGGAGAATGATTTTTTGTGATGGCAAATTTGAAGTATATTGCGCATTATACCTATAAACTCGAAAAAGAGCACTTGTAAATCATGTTGTGTACATGAAATGAAATTGAAATATTTTTAGTATGCTATACCTTTTTTGGGTAAGTATATATAATTTTTTGAGTACACTGTAAAAAGGAAATGCATTAAATTTAAGGTTAATCTGCTGGAAGCGAATTTCATAAACGTTTTTTAATGCGTTTAATGTAATGCAGTAAATTTAATAGTTTACATTAATCTAAATCAATTTAATCCATTAAATCTAATGTAATCGTATGTCTGTATTCCACGTTAGGAGTGGTTGAATTACACCTAAGAATGCAAAGGGAAACCACCAGGGCATTTTTTCCCAAGTAATTTATCATGGTTTGGCTGATGAATTTAATGACCCGAATACGGATCCCTTTAAATGTGGTAGGGGTGCTAAGAATCTCCGGATCAGCGAGACTCAGAAGAGCAAATCTCAAAAAAATTGGTACATGGGATATCAGTAGCATGTATGAGGTAGGAATGATCCACAATACAATACAAGAAAAAAAAAGACTAAACATAAACATACTTGGTATAAGTGAAATGAGATGGCCTGACTCAGAGAAAATAAATATTGATAATTACATCGTATACTACATATCGTATACTACACATCGTATACTACACATCGTATACTACACAACGTATACTACACAGGACAAAATACCACATAATACAGACATGGAGTAAGAACTGTTCTATCTAGAGACGCGGTACAGGCTGTAAGAATGTAATACCCTACTCAGATCGAATAATCATGCGTCAGTTTGCAACAACAGTATTTATGAATATTATTCAAGTGTATGTGCCTACACATTACACACGTGTCGGACGATGAAGAAATCGAAAAGATCTAACCTAAAACAAGTACTATCATACACCAAAAAAATATCGAGTAACAATAGTAATTGGTGATTTAAATGCGAAGATTGGACAGGGACGAGAAGCAGACATCAGAGAAGAACATGGTTTGGGAGTAAGGTACGACAGTGGAGACAAGTTTGCCACCTTTTGTTGAGAGTGTCAAAAAGTATTCACTAGCATATTTTTCAAAGTGCCCAAAAGACATCTATATATTTAAAAATCACCGGCAGATTTACCTGGCAAAGTGATCAGAAACTGGATTGATTACGTTTGCATCAACAAAAATTCAGGAATTCCATTAAATCAGTACATTAAGCAGGGTATCTGCTTAGTGAACCATCAGATCATAGCCTCCTAGTAGCCAAAAAGAGAATCCAACTTAAAAAATCAGAAATAAACTAAACAACGTTAATATACGAGAAGTGTCACAACTTTTGGAAGACCAGATGCAGACGATTAGGGTCACAGAAAATAATATTGAAGAAATGTGAAATAAATAAAAAAATATTTTACTTAAAATTCAGAAAGATCCCAAATAAAACAAAAATAGATGATATAGGAGATAATTCGTTTTATGGATAGGAGAAAGGAATACCAAAATAAAAACTAAAGAGAATATAGAAGAATCCACTCAGAAACTGGTAGGAAAATAGGACAAGCAAAAGTAAGCTAGCATAGCAGGAATATGAATTAATTGAAGGAATGGAAAAAAGCATGACGAATTTTATCTATATAAAAAATAAAGCAATCAAAACAGTAACAAACTCGTTGACGTCCATCAACAACTAGTCAGGCGAGCTATCAAACTGGCAAAGACCGGAAAGGCGATGGGTTCAAATGAAGTTAGTGCTGAAATATTTAAGTTGCTAAAGGATAAAGGAAACGGAGCAATTAAAGAGCTCTTGATGAAACATGTTTTAAAAATATTTCTAAGTATAATATGTGGAAGAATATAAGATAAAATTGGGGAAACTTCGGTTTTCGTAAGAGTGGGAAACTGGGAAACTCTTTTGGGTGTACAGGTATCAGGATGCAAATTATGTATATATATATATGTATATATATATATATATATATATATATATATATATATATATATATATAGTATTGATTTAAAAAAGCCTTTGATAAGACAATAAGACTCCTTAAAGAGTCTGGGATAGACACCAGAGTCGTTCGAATTATCCAAAGCCTGTATTGGACTCAGAAAGTAGTGGGAAAAATTGCGCCGCATCTCAGTGATGGCATACAGATAAGGAGAGAGGTACGTCAGAGTTACGTTCTGTCACCTTTGTTGTTCGACCTGTATTCGGAAGAAATTTTCAACAAAACCCTAAGGGACAGCGTGCCGGGAATGGTCCTAAATGGAAAAACGCTCAACAACATCAGATACGCCGATGATACTTTAATCATTGCAAACAGTATGGTGAATCAAATTAAGAATTCGTGTGCTCACTACGAACTCAAATATAAGATTATTAGTAAGCATGACTCACCTCAGGACAAGAGCATTTATGTGGAGGGAGTACTTCTAAAGCGCTTTGAGAGGTAGTAGCACAACGATAAAAGGGACTCATCTAACGAAATTATAATTAGAATAGAAAAAGAATGAGCAGCAATTATAAAAATGAGAGAAGCTTTTTATAGCCATAATTTAAAACTTAGCATGAGAATGAAAATGGTTAAATGCTACGTGTTCCCTGTTCTTCTTTATGGCATGTAATCATAAACACTCATTGAAGTGACGCTCAAATGATAAGAGGCGTTTAAAATGTGGTTTACTGTCGCCTGCTAAAAATCAGTTGAGTTGATAAAATAAAGAACTCAAACAACTTAGACTAGAGTGCTTCGATCATATCATGCGGCACCCTGAGAAATATGGCATATTGCACCTCATAATGGAGGGAAAAATAAACAGCAAACGAAGTCCTGGTAGGAGAACATTTTAGTTAAAAAATGTTTTGCAATGATATGGAAAATCCTTGATCAAATTGTTTGATGCAGCCGTTAATAGAACAATGATGGTCAATATGGTAGCCAACCTGATATCCATTGATCGAGAAAGTTCATGAAACATCTTGCTGGTCTTAGTGACAAAATAGACTTGTTAAACGGTCATGGCACTGTAAGGAGAAGAAATAAATTTTGTTTTTTTTTTAATTTTTTTTAATCAGCGACCGTTCGTCAGCCGAAAAGAAGTGAGCATGACATTTTTTTCTGAAAAATAGTTGCGTACCATTTTTTTGTTGCTTGAAATATACACGTATGCCACTGATGGAAATACGGAAAATTATTTTACACAAAATATCGTATTTTATGGCTTTTAGTACCTGTTTACAAAATATCGGGCGGTCTCAAACATATCCTGGAATAAATTGTTTAGCAACTAGCATCTAAAAAATAAGTTAGCAACTGACACTGAGATACATCCTTTTTCTTAAAGTTATCCTTACATACTTCGTTGAAACTGTTTACAAAATTATAAAATTATACTTACGCCAACATTAATCTTATGCCTATGAAATTAATACTACATAGATATATCGCATATTTCTATCTATAAGATCGTGCTGTACCAAGGTATTATGTAACATTGTCTAGTTGTTCAAAGTTATTCATACAATAACAATCTAAGCTATCAAAACTTATTAGAAAGCGCTTTAGCGGGTTTCGCCGTATAAGGATTTCAAATTTCACGCACCGCTGGCTTCGTCAGATTCATTAAGATAATTAATTTATTTAATACCCAGAAATAAAAACTGTTTAATTACTTCAATTCTTTTGGAAGACGTCGGTTAAAAGAAGTTAGTGCGTAAAATCAAGTTTTAATTTTTGAAAAACCCGTTTTAATAAAAAAAATCGTGACACTTGATAACCAAAAAGTAAACTTGACAGCCCAAAACTAAAAAGGAATAAACAAGAAATTGTGAGGTCTATACCACACCTAAGCATTTTTTATATAGGTATATTGATTTACGAACATATCTTATATGTTAAACTAGAACTTTCACAATTAAAATCTGATTACTGCAAAATTAAAATTCTTACCCCATTATTGAGATTTCGACCTTAATATAAAATAATAAAAATTTTATCACTTTTTTGAACATTTTATTGAATGATTTCTAAACCTAAAAATCAATAGACCAATTAGAAATAATACGGCAAAAACATGAAAAAAAATTTTAATTTAAACTTAGTTTTAAATACGTCTGGCTGTTTTAAATGATCTTACAAAATTAACCCGGCTCAGTATTTATCTAGAAAGTTACTAACTACATTTTCTGAAATTCTTCGTACTGTCGTAATACTAATGTAACACATTATTTTATTAAAAATTTAAAACACATTGCAATATATTTTATGTATAATTCTACGAATTACGGGCTAACTGTTGAAAATAACCTTAAATTTAAGGTACAGCTTTAATAATTTTGTGTCTTAAATCGTGAATAAGTTACATGTACTTTGAAATTAAAGCTTTGTACATTAAATTTAATTGATTGTTACCTTAAATTCAAAAAGTTAATGAAATTTAATGTATGATTACATTAGTTTTAATGTGAAAATTATTAAATTTAATGCATTAACATTAAATGCATTTAATAAGCGGTTTATGAAATTTGCTTCCAACACATTTACAGTAAATTTAATGCATTCCTTTTTACAGTGTACATATACACTACTAGAAAAACCAAAAAAAAATGTAGAAAAAAACAAGTGACACTATTCAAAAACTCTACGTAAGTTTTCAAAAAAAATTCAATATAGAATGGACATTAAATTTGCATTAAATTTAAAGTTATTTTTAACAGTTTAGATATGAGGGAAGGAAACAATTCATAAATTTCCGACATTAAGTTAAAATCTTACTATCAGAAATGAAAGTTAATGTAGCACCAGGAGAGAATTCTATGGTTACTGTTAAAGAATGCGGAGAAGAACTATTGTCTGCAATTGTCTTATAGGAAAGAACGATCCCGATGAAATAACGTTGCTTCCATTCATGCACAAAAAGGGTAATTTTACTAAGCTTCAGAATTATAGGACTATTTGCTATCACATTTTTATAAGCTCTTTACATGATCTCCATCACCAAATCGATGAATTCAAACTTCAATGTTTACCAGTTCAGAGATAAGGTTGGATTTCGAGCAAGTTTTGATACAAACGATGACCTATAAAACATCAAAACAGTGATCGAGAAATCAGTTGAAAATAATGAGCTGCTAATTTTTGTGGATTATGAAATGGTATTTGATCCTGCCAACTATGCGAAGAGCACTTACTAAATACAGAGTAGATCATAGATACATAGATATATAGACATGCGTTCACCATATTTATCAAAACGTTACAGCTATCGTTCGGTTTTACAATGCCATCAAAAACTTTAGAATAAAATGAAGTGTACGCCAGAGAGACACTATGTTACTGAAACTTTTTATTACACTTTTGGAATCCATGTTTCTGAAGATAAACTTGGCTGCTATGATGAGAAGTTAAATCACCTCTGCCTCGCGGTCATCATATTAGAACACTTGAAGAATGCCAGTGAAATGCCGTATAGATTAAATTACGAATCACAATGGATGGGATCCAAAAATTAATATTTTAAAAACAAACATTATGGTTAACTACGTCACTATAATCTGCAGGACGTAACGCCTATTTCAAACATGATTAACACTTCTCTGAAACTAACATAAATGTGAGTGGCTTCACTTTGAAGAGTCGGACAGTTTTTTTAATCGCGAAACTTTTCTTATACGCTATGTTTTCAACGCGAAAAATTTTCAGCGTCGGAGTGGAAAAATGACGCCTAAAATTTGTTAAACAATATGACAACTCGATTTTACATTTATTAAACAACCGTGAAAAAACAGCTGATTGGTAATAAAAAAAACATGCAGATTATTTTAACACAAAAGGAGATATTTAAACACAACAAAATTTCAAAAGAATATTAAACATGTTGAATGTTGCTCTCGGTCCGATACAGCTCCACTGACGAGACCATGAGGTGGTCGAAACGCGTATGGAGAGAGGTCCAGAGTGGCATTTGCAGTAAATGAACTGTTTCTATATACTCTTTCCTTTTCTCTGCCTCAAGGGAGAATACATGTATAACAACTATCTCAATATGGCAGATAGATTTATTTTTTATTGAAATTTTGATTTAAAAAAAAATTCTCACTACTCCGGTGATTCATAGATGTCGTTCGACTGGCGATATTTTCCAGTCTCGACATCGAGGTCAGTAGGTGGCAGATTTGCAATATTCTACTGACATACCTTGGAATTTATATTTCATATATAAGTTATTTCCTGCGAATGTTGCTCTCGGTCTGATACAGCTCTACTGACGAGACCATGAGATGGTCGAAACGCGTATGGAGAAAGGAACAAAATGGTATTTGCAGGAAATAAAGTGTTTGTGTATTTTCGTTCCATTTCTCTGCCTGAAAGGCGAATACATATATAACAACTATGTTGAACTAGGAGTTACGTTCTGTAGACTATTATCAACATTCCCATCATTGACGGCACATCGATTGATCAGAACACATTCTACAAATATCCCGAGGGCGAAATTAGATTACGGCGTAACAATTAAACCTGTGAACTTAGCTAAAGGATTAATTTGAGACGGGCTGCGTAAGATTTCTATTGTGTATGGCTTAGAGACACTCACATTAATAAGAAGAAATTTAAATAAATTTCATATGTCTCAAAGAACTGTGGAAAGCTTAATATCGGGGATAACCTTGTTCGACAGATTTCCAAATATTTAAATTAAAAAGAGAATTGGAGTAACGTCACCGATGTATTAGAACGCATTACTAGCCTTAAATGCAATTTGGTAAGCAACATAATCAGGTTAACCGGTGGTGAGTAAAAAAGTTAATAGGTGTTTCGGTTAATAATGTCGATTTCACTAAGAGATGACGTCATTAATTCATATGTTGCTATATAGTAATTAAAACTATGGCGTTTCGAAAGATAAACACATCTCTTTAAAATCCAGTTCATTATCAATTGTCATCGTGTAAAAAACATAGTCCTTTATAGGTTAGAAAATGTCGAAATTTGTACCGGAAAAATACCTTTTCCGGGGAAGTTTAATAATCTTTCATTTAAAGAAAACAGCTGCTGAAGCTTATAGTGAGAAAATTTTAATTTAAAAAACAGGTGAACGATGATTAACACACTTCAAAAGTGATGATTTTGAAGATAAGGAGCATCTAGGTCAGTCGAAAAAGTTTGAAGATGCAGGGAGCTGTGTATTGCTAAAACCTGGTGAAACAATTACTGGCCATCGATTTCAACAAGAAATACTGAAATTAAACGGAGCATTGAATGAAAGACATGATAAAGTCATATTTCAACAGGACAATGCTCGGACTTACGTTGCAACATGTGTAGAAAATTACTTAGAAAACGTGAAATCTTATTTTAACCGCTGCATTCACCGGATCTAGCCCCTACGGACTACCACGGCTTTCAGAACAACACTTACATTCCTACGAAGTCATAGCTAATTCTATACTTTGATTATTGAGGTAATTCTTTTGTTCTGGAAATGCTCAAATTTTGGACGACATTACTAACTGAAATACCTTTTACATAAATAGAGACCTTACCATTTCGGAACAGGGGAACCCTACCTACCTATTCTATGGATTGATGACACTAGACGCATTGTTGAAAACTGGATGCAGAGTGCGAAAGATTGTTAAAAATAGAAAATATTAAAGAAGTTCTGTGTTTAAGCGTGAACAAGAGCGGCTGTGCGATGATGCTAATGGCAATGATGCAAAGATTACTGCGATTAAATGCATTTTTGATATAGTTTTCGCTCCTGAAAATTCCATTTTAAGCGTATAGTGTAGGAGCCACAGATATGCCAATTACCTTTTTAATTTAGATGAACCACCCTAATTTTTCATCTATTTTCAGCCACTGAACATGATTTTTGAGTATGAAAATTAGTGTATGTGGGAATAAGATTTTTATAAACAAATATTTGTTTTAATACTTGATATTTCCATTTTTACCTATTACCGATTCTAATACAAACAAAACACAGTTTTTTTATTAAAAGTTTATAACAATTAGCAATATTATTGCATTTGTTCTCTGTTTTTTTAAGGACCTAGTATATAAAGCATTAGCGATACTGAATGAATATTTGATGTAAATGTTGAATAGTGAGAATTCCACGGTACGGGATATCTAGTGTCAAAACGCTGGAGATTCCAATTGCTACTAATTTTTTAGTACGATACTTAGTTTCAGATATAAACTATGTTAAACATTTGAAAAATGCGATTTTGGCGATTCTTCAGCATCAATATTTTTTAACATTTATTAATTCTGCATACAGCGATCGAAAGCTCGAATTGAGGCTATAAGCTACAATAAAATTTTATTTCAAAAAGTTGTGTTTCAAATGACTCCATTTGAATATATCATTACTTAAATTACCTGTATATATCACTGCATAATCTTCAAAAATCAGTCCAAAATGTAACATAGTCTTTAGTAAAAAGCTTTTGACTTTGGGTCGCTGAAAAAGGTATATTTTTAAATATAAAACAACTTTCTGAATTTATTTTTATAATTCTTGCCTAGGTTTTCAAAAATCTTCAAACTCCTATCTTCGATATCTATAAATGTGAATTTAAGGGGCGTCCATTCACATTAATTTAAAATAATCTGCTGGAAGCAAATTTCATAAATCGTTTATTAAATGTATTTAATGTTAATGCATTTAATTTTTACATCAAATCAAATGTAATTATACATTAAATTTGGTATGTTTTCGGTTAGTTCATAGAAATTTAAGGTAACAGTCAATTAAATTTAATGTGTAAAGCTTAAATTTCAAAGTACTTGTAGATTATTCACGAAAAAAGTACGAAATCATTAAATTGAATTAATGAATGTAGGGATATAAGGGTTACTAGTTTATTTTTGCAAAAATCTAAGAGATTCACTAGGAATACTTATACCCGATCTAGATGTCATGGAAGTAAGATCATCTAGTTGTCCGGTTTTATTTTGTTTTTGATATTGTGATAATATGTAATACATATATCAACAAATAAATGCTTATATAGATATATTAAGAATAAAAATCTAGAGGTAAAAACGTGATATAGGTAGTAGAAACAGTTGCCCTCCGAAAGTAAACAAAAATTTCCATTTTTGTCAGCTTAGTAATAAAATAAATTTATTTTTTATTCATGTATTTGTAAGGTTCAAAACTTGCCTGACTTATTGTTGCACTCGTTATTTTAAACCATCTACTGTAACGTTAAACCGGTTTTAAAGTTAAACAGTGTAATAATTATTTTTTATATAAACCTTATTCTCAGTTGGATGAATTTTCACCCTAAAAATTTGTATTTAGGGTGTCAAAATACATAAAGAAACTTTAGTGGGTCCATTTAAATAAAGAGGCCGATGGAACTCTTCTGCCGCCACATATCGTAAAAATTCATATGGTTATTTTAAATTTCTGTAATTTTAGAAGCATTTTGGGAATAGTAAAATAAAAGGTAGCAGTGTACCTTTTTACTTTATGTTTTCACCATAGACAAACGCCCTCGTAGCACGACTAATCACAACTGAAGTCCAGTGTAAGATTTCTTTAATATATTCATTAGTTTCAGACTAGAAAAATTTTTTACACAACTTTTTATTATGACCAAGTACAGACGTCAAATTTTAACCCAGGTTTGGAAACTTCTATTTCATAGCGCGAAATAATCCCGTCCCAATTTTATCGCATTTCTTGGAAATATTGTAAAAATTTTCACTATAACCAACATTTTCTATAACAAACACTGTAATGGATACTATTACACTTAAGAAAGTACTTTTGATATTGAAAATTTCTCATTTACTCAAGAAGTTTGTGAAACTCCAAAAAAGCGTCACAAACGTCGAAAAAAAAATTCAATTTCAATTTCTTCGTTATCATTTTATTTCATTAAGTGTCCGATAGGTGCAGAGAGTAAAACTAGCTTTAGTTTTAATCATCACCCCAAGTAAACTAGTGCTCCATAGCCTGGTTGTATTGAGAACCCTAAATGTAATTAGGATGACAAATCGCCAATGACGAATTATGACAAAATCGGTCCAGTTTATAAATGGCAAGTCATTTTATAATAAAATAATATATTCTATTATTTTGACAAAATCAACTTTATTGCTTATTATTTTATGGAAGTACATGTTATGAGTGATATGAATAATGAAGAGGAAAAGTAGCTATCACTTGTTAAGGAATTTTTGGTAATTGCGTAGCACTATTTTTTTAATACATGAGTATGTAACCACTTCCAGTAGTTCCAGCTTTCCGCAATTAGCTGAGTTATAAGTGAATGATTTATTGGTCGCAAGTAAAAGTTAGTTTATTAAACCATATGTTCAAAATATTGTTCAAAAGAATTTTGGAAAATTTTGTTAGTTTAAGTAACTATAGATTTTTCCAGTTGGTTTGTTCTACCAATTTTTAAATCTATCAAACATCATTTGTTAGAAGGTTTTATGTGGTGGAAGATCGGAATTATGAATTTTAGTCTTTTGGTTCGCCGATTGCGCAAGATCAAGGTAAGTTTCCTTGTTCAGTTGAGATTTTTGAAAAAAATTTAACAGATAATTCTTTCTAAAATAAAAACTATCTTTTATTTTTGCTTAAGCATGTTATAATATATCTGCAGAAAAAAACATTTATTTAGCATTTAACGATGATATTCATTTTACGGCAATTTTTTTCAATTCTTAATAGGCCATTGCATGAAAACTATCTTGAAAACTGGATATAGGTCTGAATTACCTATTTTCTTTATTTAAACTACTTTTTGCTCAAGTGTTTGGCAACCTAATATTGGGTTAAGAGTTGTACTGCCTGGTTTTATGTTTTTTAGCACTATCACCAGGGTAAATCTTATCTAAAAGTTACCTGCCATTATGTAACATACAGATTCCTGAGCTGATAAAATGCGTATCTAAGTGAATTTGCCTGACAAAATCTTTGTAGAGCACACTGGGGCCAAAGCCACATGAAAAAGGATACTCAGATTTTAACATTCAAATCATATCTTTGGCTTATTTGAAGCTTATCAGTAGAATTTTGACTTCACCTGTTAGTCTGTTCCAAGTTTAAGAAGCTCGACTATATTTCTTATCTTATCTTGACTTAGTGGCAAATTACTTAACTTAAAATATCTTTAGCAATATATTGTCTTGAAGCAACAGGTTTTATCTTAATTACCTTTCACATTAAAATATGTCTATACATATTTAATGTATTAACCGTAGCACTAACCACATTGAAGAAAGATGCGTTTTTAATTCTTACGAATTCGGTTAAATAGACGAAATTTTGGTGTTAAAAATTAGGTTTAAATAAAATATATATTAACGAATAAGTTTTATTTGCTGGCTATTATAAATATAAAAAAAAATTAAATAATTTTATAGACTAATCCACACGAAAAGCTAGTGGACCATTCATGGATATATATTTTAACTATTATTGTTTTGTTCATTTGTGGTCATTTTGGATGACATTTGAAGATCTATATTTAATATAAAAAGATAAGTAATGTTAAAAATCAAGCAACGAATGTTCATTGTTATCATTACTGTTACATTTTAAGTGAGCTACCCTAGCAGTGACGCAGTTGGTTGTCACTGCTTCTAAAAAAAACAGTCAGGTAAATGTCATGGATCTAAGAACAATTCTAATGTAATATGAATCATCGCCACATCCGTTGCCGTTTTCCCCATTAGTCAGGCAAAGAAAAAATATTTATTAAAAATATCCGGAAAAGGAAAATCAAATTGATTTTTCGAAAGTATCTGTACCCCGTTAATACCAAAAAAAAACTATAAAACAAAAAATAACACGCCGAAAATAATTTCTTCTAATTACCTTCAGGTTAAATGAAAATTCGAGGTTCTATGTAGACCGTAAAGCCATTTGTTTGTTTACACCCTTCAGTAAAGGTGTTGTAAATTTGTCCCTGCAGGCAATAATGACATACTTGGTCGACAATCAAAGTAAAATCTGGTAGCTCGTTACGTAAACACCACAATCAGTTATAGCTTTGTTAATGATTGAGGTGGGTTTAACTTGTTTAATGTGAACTTTACACGATTCCTTTAGCGCAAAATCGTTATATTTTATCGTTTATATGTAAGATATAAGTCACTAGAAGTGTTATATATATAAAGGGTTTACTTTCTGCTAATATAAATATATCTCTGATAAAACAACAGACAGAATTAAATTTTGTCCGATGAAAAAATATGTACAATTCGTGTGCCGTTGGATATTCAGATGAGTTAATTGACTCTTGTTACTCTGTAATTAATTTTCCTTTGTTGTACTCAACAGCTGACTTCACACAAATTCATACATAAAGTCGCCAGGCTTTCTGTCACTCACTACGGCCGGCACTTATAAATAAATTTTGACGGGAACAACTATGATGTCGTAAGTGCGCTTTCTTTGTTCCTCCTTATTGGATAATATGAACATAATTATGAGCCTATTTTTTATCTTTTATTTATATAGTTGAGATCGGTAATTATTTAGTAATACTCGAAATTTAACCAATTTTTCGGGATGCATATATTTTGAAGCATGGACTACGATTATGAAAAGAAAATTTCGCCGAAGCTTTTAGGTTTTGAGATACTCCGTCCTGAAATGGGGTTTGATGTTTACGTTATTGCTTGACTCGCTTTTTTTTTTGCCCTTTTTGCCATTATATTTATCCAATTATCATTTTATAAAAATCATGAAAGATTTTAGAAAATTACGTACATTTTTATGAATTTATTGTGTCTAAATCTAAGGTAAGAAATTCCGGATGTTAAACAGTTGCTATCTGTAAACAATTTTAAAGTTTTTTGTCTGTTTGCGGTTATACTTAACATATGATTTAATTATTTCTAATCTTTAGAAAGCAGAAATTGTAGTTTAAAACAATTTAAATAAAATGGAACCAAAAACAGTCATGTCAACAAAAAACTCTCTAAAGTTTTTGTGTTATGAACTTAAAAACCAAAATCGTAAAAACATTAGAGTTATCATTATTAAATTGTTAATGATACCAAAATGAAAAAGGGTGATTATTACGAATTTATCAAAATGTGAACGAATATAAGTCGAAAGTCTAGATTACATATCCTTCAAAGTATATACAAAAAATATACTAAAAACTAAATACACCACAACTCATGCGTTCTGCAAAAATGGCTAACATTGGTGGTATGGTGGAATTAGATAATTACTCAAGTTTCATATAAATATCGGTCGATAACAGAGAGGCAGGGAAAACTTGGACGAGGGTTGAAAAGAAGAAAGATTCAAATGCAACATATCTACGTGCCCCAAACGAAAGGTGTATAATTGAAATGTTCTCTAAGTAATGGTCTATAAGTCTAGAACGCTTACATTAACTAAAATATCTGCTATTATGCTATTTAAAGAGCTATGGAGCGAACAGTGCCTAGACATGATACTCATGAAAGAAATGTCCAATAAAATCATACACAGTAGACTGAATGTGACTGACCCATCGACAAAATGGTTCGTTTAAAGTGGAATTGCGTCGAGCACCTTGCTAGGACGAAGGGTGAAAAATGATTAACGCGTATATTAGACCCAAAGACTACAGAAATTTAAATTTATATTTTATAAAATACTAAACCCCCTAATTCGTTAACATTATCTGCCTTTTAAACCAATCTTACTTTAATGCCGGTCTAACTTGACACTAGAGATTTTAACAAGTGCAACTTTAAGTCAAGCAAGCTTTGAACCTTAAAAATACGAGAATAAAAAGTTGTTTGTAATTATAACCAAGTCATCAAAAATGGAATATTTTGTTTATTTTCAGAAAACAATTATTCTTCTCACCGATGCCAAGGCCGTATCTTCAGGTTTTTACCCTTAATTTTCCTATAGAAACTTTTATTTGTTAACATTAGTAATCGAAAATATAATGATACCATAAGCAAAATAAAACCGTCCAACTATAAAATCAAAATTCTGTGGCATGGGAAAAATATAATTTGGTTGAAAAAGTCTTTATAAAGACAAATTAAAGATAAAAGCGAAAAGTGATTTATGAATACAATTTAAGAACTGAGTTTGTTAATATCTCTATAATATTTATTATTCAGCGACGTTAATAAGTTTATGAAGCATAAAGGAAATCATAATTGAGTGCGAATCTGGATGGATTTCAGAAGTCGGTTCAACTTTTTTATAAAAATATTATTCCGTATTTATACTAATTTTATATTAGATTCTACAATAAACAGAGAATCAAATAGGAACTCTTGATTTAATTCTTAACAGAAATATTTAACTTACCATCATTCGGTGAACGAAAGAAAGTGGAGACGACTTTTCACTCGAAAATAAAGCGCAATCATGAAAACAGTATATATTTTGTTAAAAAGATAATATTGCACGACTTTTTTAGTTCAAAGTATTCAAGAACTTGCTAGCATGAACGCCACTCGTAGAAGTAGAGAAAATTATTTTGCACACTAGAATATATTTTAATACCTACTTAAATATCTAAATCGGTTTGAGACATATCGAGGAAAAACCGATTTACAAGATATCCTAGAAAAGTTTTCTCTTTAAAAATGGAACAAGAGATAATTTTCTTTTGGGATAATTTAATTTTTAAACATCTTCCTTTACTTTTACGTTCATCCCTAGTTGCAACCATTTTATTCCATTAGAAGAAAATATGATTTCGGTTTACCTTCAAACTAAGCATCAACGCTATCTTTTATATAGTTATCGTCGGCACAATGACGTCCACTGACTTGTTTATTAAGTTTCTAAATAAGAAGAAAACAGCTAAATCTGGACTCTCCAGCGATTGGTCAATCTCACATAAGTTACATTCGCACAGGATGGGTTGAATTCTGACTGCCTTGTAAACTCACTCCTTATCGTAAAAATGGAGGACACTTTTGTGACACAAACCAGGATGTTTTTCATCAACTATCATACGAAATTCTTTAAATGTACTGCAGTAGATAATTTCTATTATTGTTGTAACTTTCATTTATTTAACAAAAATAACTCCTGCTTGACCCAGTTGGCAGTATGCATAAGCTTTTCAGCTGAAGATTACATGCGGGCCTCTTTTTGAGGCGGAGAACCCTTTTAATCCTATTGCATAGACTTTACTTTTGTTTCTGGCTCTCATCACCTGTCAGTATCTTAAAAAAAATTTTAAGGTCTACCGGTAAACATTCCAAGTGATTTTTAGAGTGTCTGTCTAAGCAGTTTTTGTTAGGGAATCAACAGTTTATCAAAAACAATTATCAAGATGCTTGATAAAGATATATTTAATCCTTTAGCACGAGGTATATACATATAAATAAATAAATATAAATATATATATATATATATATATATATATATATATATATTTATATGTATATCTCGACGAGATGTGTTCTTCTGATGTTCTTTGTTTTTTACTACAACGAGTCATGTCAGAATGGTAATTTTCTTTTTCCGAAATGTGTCGAACATAGGAAATGTTCAACTCTGGCTTTCGTTCCTTGTTCACTGTCGACCTTGTCCTATTCCTGCATTGTCCCAGAATCTTTTCCACCAGATTTACTGGGTATCGGTTGGCTGTCAGCCCACTTTTAATGGGATTTATTTTTCTCATCAAGTCATAGTTTGAGTTGCAAAGTAAATCGTCTTTAGATATAAGAGAGAGAGAGAGAGAGAGAGAGAGAGAGAGAGAGAGATTTTAGGCGCGTTGGTATCTATCACCATTTGGTACCTTCAGTGCATTTTTCCAACTATTTCGTTTTATATTTATAAACAATTTTCTTTTGTGTATGTAAATAAGGTGTTTGTGTTATTTGTTAAACAATATTAATATGTCCTTGTATAAGTTTAATTATTTAAGAAGTACTGTTAATATATTAAGATTTGCTGGATTTAAGAAAAGTGAATTACATAAAAGTTCCAAGTTGATGTTGTATTTGAATCGGATAGCGGTAAGTTCGCTGCATTCCATCAGGATGTGCTTTACAGTGAGAAGGTCATTACATTTTGGACATCTAGGATATGTTTCACTTTTTAACAAGTATAGATGTTTCCTATCATGAAATGACATGCTATAACTTTCTGATATATTGGAAAAATAGGTGTATTGGATAATTTTGGAAGTAGACTCTGTAGCTTATTATTTCCTTCCAGCATGTGCCAATCTATTTGAGATAGAATAAGCATCGTACTGTTTATTAGGGGAACCAGATCTTTATGATATAGAATACAGTTTGAATCGTTGTGATTTTGAATAGACGATTTGGCTACGAGATCAGCACGTTCGTTTCCATATATTCCGACATGACTCGGTATCCAAATGAATGATACATGTATGTTCTTAATTTAACAATGGATAACGAGGTTGTATATGTCTGTTAGAGTTGAATGGTGAGGTTGAAATGTACTCAGGGAGGTAAGTGAGCTCATGGAATCAGATGCAATCAACCATTTGTTGGGAAGTAAATCAAGAATGATTTTAATGGCAGATTTGAAGGAGTGGAGCTCAGCGCTCAAAATGCTATTGAGTGGATATAGCTTGTAGGAATTACTAAAGTCTAAACTATAGAGTTCTGATCCGGTGCGCTGTTTTTAATGATTTGATCCATCCGTATAGATTATTTTATGACTGGGAAAAGCGGAGTTTGTAATATTCTTAAAATGGTTTTTAAGGATTTTGGGATGAGTGTCTAGCTTTTTGTATTTGGTCATGTCAAGGTTGACTTCCAACTGCTACCTCTAGGGGGGAAAGGGTCTAAGTGGGGTCGTTTTGTGGATGGAAAAGTGAAATTATGTTCCTGTGAAAAGAGAATAAAGGTTATGTTAGGAGGAATGGTATGATTGTGATTTGTGTATTGATTAGGAGGGAATTTTGGATTGAAGAATTTATCATGTAAAAGAAGATGGGGTTTACACCAGAGATTTAAAGAGTATTTTAATAGTAGATGTAGTTTTCTGTATTGCAATGTGGGACAAACATTGAATACTTAGGATGGAACTGGTGCGAAAAGCCGCAAGGGCCATACGTAAGCTAGAGTTTTGTACAGTGTCCTGGGTTTTTATATAGGATTTACGAGAATAGTCATAGAAAAAGCAATCATAGTCCATTTTGCTTCTAAGAGATAGGTAGTTTAAACCCCTTGATGTACAAGAGAGATATTTTATGATATTGAGGTCATTTAGACATTTATTTTTGATAGAGATTATGTGTTCTTTCCAATTAAGCTTATTGTCAAAGACAATTACCAGAAATTTGTGACTAGAATGAATGGGAATGGGAATATTTGTAATATCTATGGTGCTAGGCCTGGAATAATTTCTCTTATGGTAGAAATATACTATAGATGACTTATTGGAGGAGAGAGTGAAACCAAACTCTCTAGTCCAGGTCGTTAGGGAATTTATACATATTTGCAACTTTCTTTCTCCCAATCTAGGGATAATAGATTGATAGTATATGACTATATCATCCGCATAGAGACACTTTAGATATAAGAGAAGTGTAGAAACTGTTTCTTAGTAATTGTAAATTAAAAGTAAATGGGACATAAGCACGCATTTATCTCGGTCACTGCTCACTGCATTTATTTTTTAGTGTCAATAGAAACGTAATGATATAAAGACAATGGAAGTCCAACAAATATCTACTACTTCGCAGAAAATATCGTTATTTATGACCTTCAAATAATGTGTTCATAAATATTTTAAGGATAATTATGTTTTATTGTCAAAACTTTAGTGAAACTGCGATATTCCAATTTTACAAAACCCTTTCTTTGTTGCAAAACACAAAATTTCTTTTTAATTACACATAGAAATAATGAATAATCAGTTTTTATGCACAAAAAGGAAAAAGCTCTCACAACAGATTGTATTATGGTATAAATAATTTGAGTGATTGACTCTGTCGTAAAAGAAATATTCGCCATAAAACTTTAAAAAATTTAGTTTTTTAAACATTTCTTTTAACTGTTATTAATTTTTACTCTCAATATAGTGTCTTTTAAATAAAGAACTGTAATGTTCGTTACAGTTTACCAATTTTTTTTATCTCATGATATTCTGTCAAATTCACTCAAACCGCCTGCTTAAAAGTTATATTGTCTTCTATTTGTATAGTCAGGTATTTATTTCACGACTATATGGTTATATCCTTAAATATGTGTCGCAAAAAAGAAAATTTACATTCTACATTTTAAAAATGAAATGGTTGCAGACATATATTAATATGAATTTTTTTTTGAAAGCATTCAACGTCTTACACCCTTAAGTGTAAACAAAATATATTACTGCTTATAATGATTAAAAGCGAGAAAATGTATTTCACGAAAAATTCTTGATGCTTTATTTATATTTTATATAATGTGAATGACTTTTCAAAAGGTCGATAGAAAGCTATGTTTATTTTGGAACGATATTAGCAATTTTAACAGCGTAAACCGAAAACACCTGCACGATATGCAGATTTTAAGTGTGCCATAGGAAAAGTGTATATTTATATTTTAATTTTGACTGCCTTCCAAGAAACACGATGAAAACAAAGCTCCTATTGCAAAATATTTATTTAGTAGGTAATTTTAATCCACCTAAACAACTTCGAAAATATATATGATAAGGGAAGATGCTTTAGACAATAGTGGTTAGGCCTCTATTTTAACCCTTGGTCAAAGTTTAAGGTCACTTGAAAATAGCTATTTTTTTTCAAGGAGAATCACTCTCCAAAAATCGTAAGTATAGAAAAATCTACGTCCGGAATACTGCACGGTCCAGTTTTAGATCAGACCAAATTTTCAAGCCCATTTTGGATATTTACCTTTGGGGTAGCTTTTAAAAGTGATTAGGGCTGTAATTACTTTTAAATACTAAAGGGCTAATTTTCAAGTCTTGTTAGGTAGTTTGGGGATGGTCGGAGAACCTGATAATGTTTGAAACATTTTTTTAAGGTCGCAATCGCGTTGAGCATTCAAAAAGACTTAGGTACTAAGACAATAAAGTATTTTATTGTATAAATCTTCTGCAGAAACAAGAAGACGATATTTTCACACAGTCAAGCTTCAATTTCCTTCAGATCTCTAAAACTAAACAATTAGTTTCCTAATGTAAAATAAAATAACCCCATATTTCGACATGACTTTGTACTAAAATGAGGCTGAAAAGTGATACTCCAAAAAAAATATTTTTTTTTTGCCAGCAAACTATAATTGCTCGAATATTTTCACTCTGCATAAGCACTAACAATAACTAAATACTATTTCCAAACCGATCTCCGGAAGATGAAATCCTGAATACAATTGAATGCGCAACAAAATTTCTTAGCAAATGGATGGAGAACACAATTATGACGAGAATTAGGAGCATGTATTAGTTGCTTTAGCGATGGTCCATCTAAACCCTCACATTAGCAGTTTTTAAATTGAAGAATGATCTGACAAATCATGTCGCACTGCATTGAAAATTTTAAGAATTGAAGGAGACGATTAGAGTTCTATCTGTGGACTCGGCGTATAATACTACCGGATCCTGATTTCTTCTCTACTTTTATTATGTTCTCAGATAAAACTAGCTTCAGAAATAATGACGAACTCAACTAACATAGTTGCCATTACTATTTGAATGTTAATCCACAATGGCTTAGATCAACTGGTAATCAATATCACTGGCGAATCAATGCCTGGTGTAGTTTAATAAAGAATTATTTATCTAACTTGACCCTAGCTTTTTTTTTGGAGAAGGAGAATATGTAAACTCTTTTTTGAGTTATCAGTCATCGATTTTATTTAAAAATATTAATTTGCATACGAATTTGTGAATACTGATGCAACAAGATGGAACTTAAGCTCATAATTATCAATTAGTTCGTGCTTATCTGAATACACTTTATATTGGTCGGACAATTGGACCACGTGGCCAGCAAAATCTCCGGATTTGACTTTTCCTGATTTTTATTGATGGAATTATTTTCAAATATTGTCTATAAATAGGAACTAACAATTAGAGAAGACATAAGTCGGAGAATCTAATATTCTTGACGAATTGTAACTTGGGTAGTTCTTTGGAAATGATTTCATCTATTGCAAAACGTTTTTGAACTACGAAAGGCAAGAAGATTCACGCTAATCAAGTAGTCCTAAAGAAACAATTCTTTACAACATCCATGGCTTTGTTTCTTCTTACTGCTAAAAGTAAAAGCGACGAAGTTGAAAAAGCAGGATAAAAATAAAACTAAAATGGGGGACAGGAGGATTTCTATTTTTTGCTAATGTCACACTAACACATTTTATGTGTAGTGTACACTTTTAGCAAACATGAAATACAATTTTACACTTTTCCCCTCGGCGCTCATGCAATTAATTTTTTTTGTCATTTTTCAGGGGCAAAACTAACAGTTCTTAATCGAATTTTACCTTTAAATAACCTAGATTTTAGATATTATGATCAAAACCAAGGTCATATTTAGATGACCTCCATTGGCTTAGGAAAGTTTTGTCTGAAACAATGCTAAATACGTATGGAGTCATTTATGTTTATCTATTGAAACAGAATACTTGCCCACCAAGTGATATTTTGGCTCATGTAAAATTTTCAGCTCTTTCGATTTCCGTAGTTAAAATTGGAGCTTACAAAAAAAATTTACCTTCAAATAACCTTGATCTCTAATACCTCAGGACCGAAAGCAAGATCTAAGTTTGTGGGCACATCAAATCCTCGCATTTTTTATCGATCCGCTTTCGTACATATTTTCAACCTATGAACAAGATAGCCCTAAAGAAAATTATGTATAATAAAAGAGAGAGGGGCGTAATATTACTATTTGTAGGAAATGTTGAAGTTATAATTATATATCGAGACCAAAAAAAAGAAGAACGAAATAAATTTAGTTAGAACTTCAAAAAATCTTTTTCAAGGAAACTCGATTAAAACCACTATGGAAGCTTGGATTGTAAATACCGAAAAAATGAGAAATGCTAGCAGGTACCATGTAAAATCGATTTTTAAGCTAAAGAGTAGCTTGACTAAAATTGCGATTTTTCTGACTAAAGGCTTCGGTTGTGATATATGTAAGAGTTCTACTAAAACAAATTACTTAAATACCAATTAAACATTATGTCATGTTATTTAAAATACATAACTTAAATGCAAATAAATGAATAAATGTTGCAAAATTTTTAATAATAGCTCTGTATAAATCCAGTTGAAAACCAAAGTAAACAGGACAAACCAGTAAATTTTTACTTAGTTGAGTAGCTAGTTTAATAAATATTAATTCGGCAAGTCACTAACATGATTATACCTTAGAACTAGTTTAAGTTGACAAAAAAAGGTTAAAATTGACGAATATAGCAAAAAGTCAACCAAGTTTCGATCCTTAAAGAAACAAGAATTAAAAAATCGTTTTCTTTGATAACCTAACCGGCAAACACGATATATTTTATTTATTTTGTAATAATCATAATAATAGTATATTAACGGATCAAATAAATACAGCCCATTTCAATAAATACGATCCATTTTTGGGAAACAACTGTCTCTCTAACCGATTTGAGGGCTTTATTTCAAGTTTTTGTTCTTAATTATTCAATACAAAGGTTTCTTTTTTGCGATTTATATAACGAATTATTACAATATCGTAAGCTCTTACTTAAACCTATTTAGTGAATCTGACTGTTAGAGTTCCTTCAGGTAACATTACATTTAAGGATAACGTAATAGTATTTGTTGTCAGGAACTAATAATATAATAATGTGAAATTAAGTAGTAATTTAAGCAAGACATCAATGTACTGTTTTCTCTCGAAGTCACATTTCCCTTTCTCTAAGGAAACACTCTTAATTTAATGTAAGTGACAGCGATACGTGTCAAACTTTTATTAATTTTTATCACAGTTCGAGTAATGATCAGCTCTGTTTTTGATTTAATCTGAAGTGTTGATTTACACCTACAAAATGGTTTAGCTTGATCAAATTATAAGTTTGCCATGTTTACCACAATAATTAACATACTAAATTAAATGGTTTTAATTTAGTTTTACAAATTATGCTAAAAAAATCGTTCTGATTGGCTTCGTTGTAATATTAAAACGATTTTTATAGTTTAGTATTATTTAGGGCAAAACTTCAATGACGTATTGTTTTCCTTGACAAATGTAACCTTTAATTGTAAAGTTTATTTCGAATTAAAACTTGTTTTTAAACAACCCAGTTCATATTTTGCATTCATGCTGCATAAAGGGATGAACAGAAATTATTATTCTTCAAGGTATTAAATTAAGTTCAAAACTTCATTTCCTGTTAGAGCTTCACAATTTCGAGAAAACAATCAAAAGATAGTAAAATACATTAAATGAACAACGGATCTTTTTGTTGACATCTAGATTAAAAATTTAAGGGACTTTTCAAGTTTACTACCGCTAAAAATACAGGCAGGTTTAGGTATCATATCTTGATATAAGATAGGGAAAAAGTTTTATTACTTTTCGTCGAATTTTAGAACAGGAAAGTTCTAATAGAGACATTATAATATATTTTTTTACTTCTGTTATTATTTATTTCAAAAATTCGTGACAAAAGATGACATTTTCACATAAATAAGTAATGTAGCAAAGTTATCTCAGCAAAAAATCACGACACAGTAACACGAGCAACAAACTAAGAAAAGGTAACTTTTGGATAAAAAATCAAAAAATTTAATATTGAAAGGGCTTAATTTGTGTTAGAAATTTGACTTATGTATGTTTTGTCCTCTAATACTTTCTTTCGACACAAAACCTACCAAAAACGTGTTATTAATTTTTATAAATGAAGTAACCCCAAATCACAGTGCACGCTAATATTGTGCATGTACCCTAACAAGATATCACATCCTGTAAACAACACATTTAAATGTATTGCAATTCCCTTAAGGGTAATTTTTGGGTAGCCCTCAGTGTAACTTTGTATTTATTTTATACAACCAGTATGATTATTACTTTTTGTGCGGTGCCAGTCACGCGACACTTTCATGACTTGTCGGCAAGAATTCAACTAAATACGTTGCATTTAGTTTCCGCCAGCATAGTCTCGCTAACCATACGTTTTCCTTATCTTTTTGGTTATAATGCGGGGATTTACTTTAGGTTGTCGAGTGCGCCAGGACTGATTTTCAGGTATTTGAGATGTTTATCTATTTAAAACAATGAAAATATTTATTGTAGATAAGTCAACTAAAAAATAACTCTAGCCCTACAAGATTACAAAAAACTATGTAGTCATGGTGTATTTAATTTAGAGTACGCTTCACGATATGCTATAACAAATAAAATTTTTATAAAAAAAACTGAACCGTTTTCTAAAAGTGCGCTAAAAGGTGAAAAATAACTATAAATTTTTATATGAAATTGAAATTTTTGAAGTCGGCGCCAAACTAATACCTAACAAAATGTGATTTGTATAAATAGATTAAAAATACCTTATTTGTAATTGCTTTCTTACCATAATTTGTATATATTAGTAGTTATTTATTTCATTTAGAAATAGTTTGGCGCCGACTTCAAAAATTTCAATTTCAAATAAAAATATATAGTTATTTTTCACTTTTTAAAGCACTTTTAGAAGTCGGTTCAATTTTTTTATAAAAATTTTATTTTTCGATTTTTAGTTTTGAATTCAATATGATATACATAAGTTATTTGAACGAAGTACTAATCGAGATTAGTGTACCACGCAATGACTTCAAGGTGGCAAAAAAGTACCCCTTTTATCCAAAGTTGTAAATCACCCTAAAATGACCAATAAACATTCTTTGATTCTTAGAGTTTTCCAAATACCAGTGCAATTGTATCAAACAAATATTTAGTCTGTCTTAGTAAATCCACTATTTTAAATTTCAAATTAATTTTAGATTGGTAATATAGGCCCCTAAATCTTCCAATATCGATATTTAAAGAACTTGAGACGTAAATTTATTAGTTAGATATATTTTATACTGCATATTGAGTTTGTATAAAAAATTAACTTCATATTCGTAAAACACCACCCCGAAACCCATTAATACCAAATCTGACAAAATGCGAATAAGGTAAAATTTTTAACCCAACATATTGGATCCGCAATATTGAATTTCAAAAACATAATTTTAACGCCTTAATGTAATATAAATTTAAATCCTTCAAAGCCCCCTAATACCAATTTTGGATGAAATCCGAAAATTTAAAATTTCTAGACCTATCGCCTCCAACATATTGGATTTTCTTAAAATAATTTTATATTCGCTATTTATATCATCAAAAACGATTTAGTCCCACCTTTGAACAAAATCGAAGAATGCAAAAATTTTAATCCGTTATATTGGAGTCACCATATTGAATCCTGATATACTTTTAAATTCATAATTTACAGGCGCAAGAACCCTATCATTTTGGAGAAAATCAAAAAATTTAAAATTTTTAGGACACCATATTGAATCCGCCAGATTGAGTTTTTCCAAAAATATTTGAAATTCGTAATTAACACTAACAAAAATCCCCCCATACTGATTTTTGACAACACTGAGAGATGTAGAAACTTCAGTCCGTCATCTTGGATCCGCCATATTTAATTTTTCTTTAAATAATTTCAGATTCATAATGTGCGACCCCGAAAACTCCTCCATATCAATTTTGAAAAAAATCGGACAAAATTTATTTTTTATCCACCATATTGGATACGCCATATTAAATTTTTTTAAAATAATTTCAGATTCGTTATGTGCGATCCCGAAAACTCCCCCAAACCGATTTGAATTTTTTAAAAACAATTTTAGGTTCGTTATGTGCGACCCCAAAAACTTCCCCGTATCAATTTTGGAGAAAATCGGACAAAATTGATTTTTTTGTCCGCCATATTGGATCCGCCATATTGAATTTTTTAAAAATAATAAATCCATGAAAATTATCTTAAATACCTGTGGCTGCTCTTGACCATGTATTTTCTTTACCTAAAATACCTGTTGCTAAAGCGTTTTGGAGCCTAATATTATGTTAAGAGCACTATGTTTTTTAACACTATCACCACGGTAAAAGTATCTAAGAGGTACCTGCCATTGTGCTATCTATAAATTTTTGAACTGATATTATGCTTATCTGAGGGAACTTGGCTAACACTCTATGAAGCCCATTAGAACTACAGCAATATGGAAAAGGATACTCGAGTTCCAACCTACTACATCAGGAGGACTACATGTATGTACTTCAATTCCTAAATATCTTATTAATTTAAAAGAAAATATAGAGAGTCAACTTCTCTACGTTTTGATACACTACGTGGTTGGTACTATAAAAAGAATCCTTTTTTTTTGATACTTATTAAGAAAATTAACTTTTCATTTTGACGGCAGGTATTATATTATAGTTTTCAAGTTAAGGGTACCAATCTTTTATTATATCATTTTAATTTTATGTATTATTGTTTTCAACAGTTATTGTTAATGAATTGTTTATTGTTCCTTCTGACTTTTATTTTACACACTTATTGTTCCTAACCTTAAATTTTCTAAATTTAGATTGAAACCCGGTGATGTTTACTATCAGTAATTTGCAGGGGATATAAACTTAAAAATAATGTCCTTTACACGATTCTAAACTTTATTCTGTAGGAATAAAGTTGGAATTAATAACCACAAGTTATATTATAAATACGTAACAATTACCAAGCAACATTTCAAATTATTGGTTTTTTAAGACTGTTATCAAAATGTATTCATATATACATTTTTAATAGTCTTAATAAGACTACGACATATCTATAATTATTTAATATTTGATTAGGCCTCAAACAATAATTATACATATGGGCGTTGCTCGATTAAAACATAATATTATTAAGTTCAGGTCCCAGTAATCTAAGCTCGTATTTGTAGCTCCCAAAGGTAAGCAAATTTAACTACGTTTGATCAAATTTTCCATCGTAATGGCCGCGTATAGAGAGTAGTGCACAATCCTTTAACTAATCGAATACGTATGTTTGCTGTTCCAACTCTGGATCCTTTCTAAATACAAGTGACATGTCATGTTTGTACTTGCTAATGATAAGTTTATAGCAAATCAACCAGGAAATTCGGCTCTGTTGTCTGTTTGTTTTGCCAACTAGGATCGATACTAATTTGGTTATAAACTGATGCCTTAAATCCCTAATGTTCCTATTGCTGTTTGCCAAAGTCTTGATTTGTGATGTACCTTGCTGTAGGTAATGTGCATCTTATTTGTTGTGTAAATGAACTGAAATACAATTGGCTGCTGCTGACATAATGAAATATGGGTAGTTTGCCGTTTAAATAAAAAATTGCCTTTCATCCAGTAAATTTATTCTTTATGTGTAGGTGTCATTGCAAAAATATAGGGGCTATACCGGGTGTCAACGAATCTATTAGACAATTCATAATTTCTAGAGTATTATGTGTATCAAAATGAGAATTGGTACAGGTAAATGTTATGTGAAGAGGAGAGTTTTCTCATATTTTCCACTTTTCGGTCACTTCCGGTTTCACCGGAAATGGCCCCGGTTTTGAATTCTTAAATAGAACACCTTGTATATTTTAACATCTTTGGATTTCTGATACAATTCTAGATCAGAATGTGGCATTTTAAAATCTTTTTACGCCTACTTCATTTTTTTAGAGCCACTTTTAAAATTGCATCTAGGTGGCCATGATCGGACGCAAACTAATCTAACGGCCTTAGGTGATACAATCGCAAAGTTTTAGTGACTAGTATGAAAGACAGGAATTGGATTAAAAATTTAACAAAATTAACAAAAAACTAACAAAATAAACTAATAACTTAGACCACGCACTTAAAATATTTGAAAGTACAGTAGCTGAATTTGTTAAAAAGTTTAGTGTAGTAAATGTTCAAAGTGCATTCCTTTTTTTTCACGACACATTTCAGCTCGTTCAATTGTTTCTCTCAACACGTTTTGTAGCATTTGGGGCGTTATACTTCTAAATGCCCGTAAAATTCTTTCTTCTAATATTTCAAGAGTACCTGGGGCTGCTCCATAGTAAACCCTTTCTTTAACATATCCCCAGACAAAGAAATCGAGCACAGTAAGATCCGGTGAGCGGGCTGGCCACCGTACCGAACCATTGGTTGCAATAATTCGATTATTAAAATGCTCTATTAAATAATTAAGAACTTCTCTAGTACTGTGAGGCGGTGCTCCATCTTGTTGAAAGTAAATTCACCGTAAAACTGCTAAAGGTATATCATTGAGATAATTTTCGATTTCATTTTGAAGAAAACCTAAGTATCTAACCTCTGTTAACTGACCTTGAAACAATATTGGCCCGATTATTCTGTTTCCAACGATACCAGCCCAGCCAAATCTTTCTTGAAAATTGCCCTCTCTCATTTCATGTTGATTTTGTTGAGCCCAGTACCGAGTATTTTGCTTATTGAACATACCATTATTTGTAAATCGGGATTCGTCGGAAAATAGAATAAAATCGATAAAATTTGGGTTAACTCTATGATTTTGAAGCAGCCAATCGCAAAACACTACCCGTCTATCGCCATCCTCAGTATACGAATGTTGATGTAACTGATATTTAAATGCTCGATATCCATGCTTTTTCAGTATTTTTCTTGCTGATTCATAACTTATCTGCAGTTCTTGACTAATTTTTCTTAACGAAACTGTTTTATCAACCTCAACCATAGCAAGTACGTTAATCTCAGTCTCTTCATCTATGATAAACCTCTGTTCCGCCTCTTGATTTCCTACTTGCCTAGAACGAGTCTCGACATACGGAAAATACTGATGGGCTGGATGTTGCCGATTCGGATATCTATGAGCATACAACTCGGCAGCATTCCTTGAATTTCTATGACACTCTCCAAATATTAAGAACATATCCACTTTTTCACTTTGAGTATACATTATTTTAACGAAAATTTAAACTAAACTTAACGAAAATTAAGAAACTTTTACGTCTGTTCTTAGAGCGTATGTTACTGTCATTATCTCCTTAAGTGAGTGCTTTGTTTTCCAAAGAAGACTTGATAAAAACAGTTGCAAATTATTATGCATCATGGCTGTCCATGGCGCACTTGTCATAAGTAAATAAATTATCCAGTATTTTGCTTAATAATATTTAATTTCTGTTCTTATGTCTAATCCAATCGCAAATAAATTAGTACCATTAGATTCGTCAAAGAATGCTTTTTTCGAAAAGTAGTTGTCAAAAAGGGGTCGCCATTTGAAAATTAATAGTTGGAAATGAAAACGTAATTTTTTCAACTTGTCTTATTCCTGTCTTTCATACTAGTAACTAAAACTTTGCGATTGTATTTTTTTGACATCACCTAAGGCCCTTAGATTAGTTTGCGTCCGATCATGGCCACCTAGATGCAATTTTAAAAGTGGCCCTAAAAAAATGAAGTAGACGTAAAAAGTTTTTAAAATGTCACATTCTGATCTAGAATTGTCTCAGAAATCCAAAGATGTTAAAATATACAGGGTGTTCCATTTAAAAATTCAAAACCGGGGCCATTTTCGGTGAAACCGGAAGTGGCCGGAAATTGAAAAATATGCGAAAACTCTCCCCTTCACATACCATTTACCTGCACCAATTCTCATTTTGATACACATAATACTCTAGAAATTATGACTTGTCTAATAGATTCGTTGACACCCGGTATACAGCTTTTAATGACTTTTTTTAGACTTTCATATGGGGTGTCCCATTATAAAAATGCTGCTGAATATTTTCTTTCGAAGTGTTTTTATAAAAAATTACTAGATTAAAGTGGATTAATTTCGAAGGGGACATCCAAGGGTGACAGAATTTGACTTTGACATGATGCTGAAAGTTTTTTTAAGAGTGTGACCAAAGCTCTAGGTCAAGATCACAATTGTATTAGACACTTGATAACCATTAACCATTATCTGTATAATTTTGGTGTTCAAGCCTGTGTACATGAATAGCAACTCAAATTTATTATATTTGACCTTCGAATGGCGAATAAAATGAAAACTTCTAAGTGATTTACATAATTGGACCCACAATTTTTCCTACCTTTCATTTTTACAATAAAATGGAGAACTTCCATTAAAAAAAAAAGCTGTTACCCTTGAAATAACCTTCAAGGTAACTATTAAGCTCACCACTGGGTACCCCCTCCAAAATTAAAATTTCGATTCGAGTAATTTTTTTATGAGAAGCTTTAAGCCTGGCTACAGAAATATCTTTATGGTTGACGCTTAAATGAGGTCAACGAGGAAAATATCGAAAAACTAGCATCGAACTATTGGCTAATGTCGGGGTAAATATTTCCTGAAACCGAATGCTTTATATTAGTTATCGAGATCAGGTCAGCCCAACGAAAAACTATCTGAGGTCCCTCGATTCAAAAGACCAATACCGAAAGGGACGTTTAATATTAGAGACAAGTCAACCAGAGTAGGAGGATGCCAATCATTTGCCGCATCGGAGTATAAGGAGAGACGTGATTCCGCAATGAAGATCATCCATTAAAAGTTCCAAGAGGAATTCAAACTGTTGCAGGTAAAGAGCACAGCTCGGAACTTGTACTGGAGAACAATGAGTTCACGATATACTAGAATCGCCCTGTGTTTACGAATTCTTCAGTTGGAATAACAGACCAGACCCCATTTTAGTGGATAAAACATCCAAGTGGGTAACACTAATAGACATCACCTTTCCTAGCAAGAACAATTTCAGGGTTAAGGATAATGAGATACAGAGACCTGATGGTACAAATAGGCAGGTAGTGGGGAGTAAGTAGCGTTCGAATATCCCCATAATTCTGTAAATAACGGGCATAGTACTGAAGCGTCTTTTGCTCAATAAAAAAAATTGGACCTTAAAGTAGGCCGGTATGAGGCTATATAAAAGTGCTACTTGAGACCTTTCTATTTCTGTCATTTCTTTGATCCCTAATTAATGATAATTTGAATCAGTAACTAGAATTTTTGTTTGGTTGAAGACAAATTCATATCTGGTGTCTTTGTCATGCTTATGGAGGGCCGTCGACGAGTTTTTTTTTAATATTTGTGGCTATTTAATCTATTTTCTAGATATAGAGTTATCATTCCAATTTTGACATGGAATCACACTAAATCTGATTTTTTGTAAGGTATTTTACTTTTTAGTGAAGGAAAAAATGATTTTAAACGGTTATAGGTTTTATGACTGTGACATTATATTTAGATAACATATTTTTCAGCTTTTCTGATAGTCCTTCTGGTTAGGGAATTGCAACGTATTCATTGTTGTTATTACTTGTTGTTTTTACTGTTTTTTGTTTGTTGTAAAAGAGAAATAATCGTTATTTAAAAATTCTTAGAAATTTTTTTTCTGGAAAATGATTATTTTTAAATGTTTTTGTACTTACTAATATTCATAAAAATACAATTGGTGTATTTGATGATTTTTTACATGCTTATAATTTACTAGTGACTTTCTTACAAACTCAATTTTTTTGTCAGTTGTCGCCTGAATGGGCATATTGGACCTTGGATCGTTCCGAAATCAAAACTTTCACATTCAGTTTGAGAAAACCAGTTTTTTCATCATCTATAAGGATAGAAATGTTGCCGCAAATTGCGTTTTTCGTGTCACGTCTTGTACGGTCGAGACAAGATACAAATTAGTTCTCATCTCAGCCGTCCAACTCCTCGTCTTAGCCGTCCAATTTTTCGTCTCAGCTATCTAACTTAAGGTGTCTTTTCTCGTACAAGAAAGATCTCTCTTTCCACGATTTGATTTCATTGACACGAAACCATCTTACTTGAACAAGTTCTTGAGAGGCAAAACGGCATGGATGCAAAGGGGATACAATAATTAACATTGTCATACAAAAGTCTATTTTATTACATTTTAGTACTTAAAAATTCAAATTATTATGGGATTTTGGTATGTAGAGCACATACGGGTAGGTAAAATGCAATTCACTCTTCTTCGGGAAAAGCATTGTTTCAGAAGAAATGTTCAAAATAACGATAAAAACAATTCCTGGAAGCATTTGGCAACTATTAAAAAAAGTTTAGTCAAAACTACTTCAAAGAAATTTTCGCGGCATCAGATTTACTCAGAAAACTTTAAAAGTTATTTGTTATGTATTATTAGCTCAATAATTAAGTGAAAATGTGCGTCAGTTTACAAGAGTAAATTATTTTGTACTGACTCTATTTTTAAAGAACATTATTGCTTATCTTAATCCCTGTTGCTCCGGCATTCTTATTACCACAATGTTGTTAACTGCCTAGCTTTTACTCTCGCAGAGATAACCTCTCGACATTAATACTTACAATCAAAGTTCAGCGGCTTATAATGACATACGTAAAATTTTATATAGGATATTTTCTAGGAGATTATCATTTTCTTTATTGGGTTCGACTAGTAACTACAAAACTCTAGAATCCTATATACTCACTTCTTGGGGAAAAGCATTGTTTGAGAAGAAATGTTCAAAACAGCGGTAAAAGTAATTCCTGTAAGTATTGTTAAAAAACAGTTTGGTCAAAACTACTTAACAGAAATTATTGCAGTAGCAGATTTACTCAAAAAAATTTTAAAAGTTATTTGATATACATTATTAGCTTTATAATTACATGAAAATGTGCGCCAGTTCACAAAAGTAAATTATTTTATACTAACTCCATTTTTAAAGTACATTATTGTTCATCTTAATCTTTACTGCACTAACATTCTTATTACTACAATGTTGTTAACTGCCTAGCCTTTACCCTCATAGAGATAAACTCTCTACGTTAATACTTACGATCAAAGTTCAGCGGCTTGTAATGACATACGTAAAATTTTATGTAGGATATTTTCCAGGAGATTATCATTTTCTTTATTTGGTTCGACTAGAAACTAGGACAAACTTTAAAATCCTATTATTTAATAAAATATTTTTTCAAAATGAAAAAAGGAAATTTTATAAATTGAAAAAATTTTAGATATGGTAAACCACAGGGGATAAAAAATGTCTAAATCCAATATAATATAATATTGGGATCTCACGCGAATTTTTGTTATTACTATGATTGTAGGCAAGAAAAATAGGAAACTGATAGCTAGTAAACTTAATAGCGCGGCTTGAATTTCCTGCCAGGCTGAGCCAATGCTATAAACCAGCAAATTTTGATCAACAATTTTTTCTATGATGGTTCGGGTTAAATATTATAGACTTTTTTTCAGCATTTGTAGTTGGATAAATGTCATATGCTTACTCTTCCGCACACAAGCGTACCTTTAAAATAACTATATATATATATATATATATATATATATATATATATATATATATATATATATATATACATAGATGTTTTATATTACATTTTTGGTTTAGTCGCTTTATTTTCCTCGCATTTAATTTTCCAACGGTAAATTTTAAAGGTCTTAAAATTGGTATAATAGCTCTTACTAAATATAGCAACTAAAATTACCACCGGCAAATTACCTCAACTAATTTGTATTTGGTTTGTCAGCTTAATATTTACTACATCGAAATATAAGCCTCTAAAGTTGCCTACAACTGTTGCCTTATTTTATAACTGTGAATTTTGGTTAATGCGTCACTCAAGACTGTGTACGGGAAAAGGGTTGCAGATCGTATGGGTTTTACCAGTTTTTTGTTAAGTTAGTTTTGTTCTGACTCAACTCGATTTGACACAGATGCAGAAATACAAATGAAAACAATAGAGAAGACACGCGGATTGCTTGGTCGCTGCGCTGAAGTATCGAAGTGGGAAAGGGGGAGATTCTTAAAATTTTTCCGAATTATACATCATATGAAGATTCTCAATGCGAATATATAACCACATAACAACAAAGAAAACCGTAATAACTGAAGAATCTTATTGCAATCTAAGGTTTTAAGCAGTAAAAATACAGTTACTGTCTAGGAGAGTAATTCTTAAACTTTTTTTTTAATCGTTGCTCTATTTTGATATTTTATAAATGTCCGTGAACCCCGTTTCTCATTCGCAATATTTGATCAATAAAATAAAGGAAGGGTTTGAAAAATAATATTTTAGAACTTATTAAAAGTGATATTTTTTTATTAAGTGTTACCTTTATATTATTAATGTGATGACTAAGCTTGTATCTGTTGAACAATGTTATAATTCTTGGATGAGTTTTTGTCAAGGCTAATTTCATTTCATCTTAAAGATTCAGCTTACTGAAGGTTTTTGTATTAATATGTAGAAAAGTTGAAAATCCACTTTCACAGAGGTAAATAGCAGCAAAGAGTCCCAATATGCGAAAAGAAAACATGGAAACCTTACGATATTAATGACGCACATTATATATAAATTGAGGTAACGATTTTTTCTGAACTGTATCATGTGCCGAAAAGTCATTTCGTAGCTCCAAAAATTAATTTTGAACTTCATCAGGAATGCTGACAACATCTAGAGATACAGGAAATGCTCTTATACTAATGCAGCTTTTTGTTCAGAAAACGAGAAATAATGCTGAATTTTAGATTCAAGGACTTGAAGGTAGTTATTAATTTCTTCCCTTAGATTATCCACAATTCTTGTCCCCAGTTCTTCAGTTTTGGTCTAAAAATATTCCAACATGGCGAAGTCGCCAAAATTTACTTTACGGTGTCAATTTAGTAGCTTTTTGATTTTCAATTTCAAATTTAGCTTATTTGGCCGCTCTTAGATATCCGATAAAAAAGACATTCTTTGGATCTAGGCCTCACTATTAGAGCGTGTTATAAACTGACATTATGATTGCATTTTTGAGAATTGTTTTAATTCGCTTTCCAACTGAAATACTGTGTTAATAATATTTCTTTTTGAGAATCAACGAACAGCAATATAAAAACGAAGAACTTCGTGATTGTATTACATGTTTTTGCATAATTCCTTATACAGATGAGTACTGAGAACACTGGGCTTTATGTTATTGACAATTGTCGCCAAACAGATGAGTGCTTCTTACAAAAGGCTTTTGGTAAAAATATGAAATCTGTAAATCATGCATTGAAATCCCATTGCTTGATATGTCAGCTCTTTAACTTTACACTGCGCAACTGGGAACATAAACTAATATCGGTAGATAACTTTTGTCGTTCATGTTTTTTAAAAAAGTCTTAGATAATATGTCCAGAATACTATTTTCAAGTGAAACTAGAGCGTTCAAGGTTTCATTTGCCGTTATTAATAATAGTCGAAAGTCCAAATTTAAAATAGTTTTAAATATATTTTCTCTTTTTAATCCACGACGTTACGGTCTAGAAAATAAAATACTTCAAGTTTTAAAACATGTTTAAGAATTTTTGAATTAAGTAATGTTGGTTACTTACCTACACGGTAAATACTAGAACAGCCTCTATTTCTAGGCAGGCTTATCGACGCTGAATTGTGATGAGCTAAACTGATAACTCGTCACAATTCAGCTTCGTATTGTATTGTATTGTAGCGTTTTTCGGATCAAACAGACCAACAATGACTTTGGAGGCTTATATTTCGCGAATGAGACAACAAAACAAAGAATGTAACAGAAAACTTTTAATTTGTATTTTTAAAGACCGATCCAATCATATCTCACTCGATGGGGAGAACGAAAAAAAAAATTTTTCATCCTAATTTTTTTTTACTCTAGACCTGTTTTAGAAATGCATGCATCAGCAAAATTTTATGGTAATATTTTTAGAACTGAAGACGGTTTAGCGCTATGAGAGAGAAGCGGACGTAGAGACAGACAGATGGACAGACAGACCAACGCATAGTAGGACGGATGAGCTGACGAACGGAACTATAAGAATTTGTCAAAAAATAACTTAACAACACACGATGAATGTTTAGTACACCTATCAGTTAATGAAGTTGGCCAGTGAGTGAAAATATCTAATTAACGAATACTCAATATTAAAGTCAATTTCCGATAAATTGCATTAGTTAAAATTTTTTGCAAATATGCAGTGTTACTAAATTTATAAAAGTGACAAATCCTGCTGTTATTTTTAAATTTGCGTGCTCGGCCGCTCCGCAGTTCATTGATCGACTCTACTAGTCCGTGTTAACCGTGCGTAAACGATAATTACTTTGGAAGTGTGCATGAATAGAAATAGATATATTCTAACCTAAAACAGTTCTTCTACCCTTTTTTCTTTTCTTTGCAAATATATGCCAATATAACTTCGCAAAAAATTTTAGTTTATTTGTTGTATCTTGTATGACAAGTGCATTTTTTTTGTTAATTTTGGGACGCTGAACTCAAAAATGACAATGAAATTAAAAACTTGGTTGAAATTTTCTAGAACAAGTTTTTTAACAACAATATAAATATACCATGTGCATTCTTGTGGTTATATTGCTAATATATAGGGAGACATGATATCACGTATCTCAAAAACTTGCACTAATATTAAAAAGATAAGTTTAGTTTCGGTTTTTACACACGAGAAATGGTAAGATTTAGTTGATTTTATTGTAGATCCTTTTTGGCTGTTGTCCCGTGTAATTATATTATTTATTAATATTACCTGATTATTACAAAATCTTATATTCCCCATTATTTTTTAAATAAATCATTAAAACCGTTGTGAATACTTTTACAAGCAAGTTATAATTCATTTAAAATCAAATGAATTTTGTTGTAAAGACAAATAAAACTCCTTAGTTATTTCTATCGAAATATTACTTTTATTTTATAAAATTTTATTTTTTTGAAATAAATGGTCAACTCTTTATAAAATGCACGTCCTCATTCCAGTTTTATAGCGAGGAGGCGTCATTTACTATTTTGTACTATACGGAAAGCTTTTAGATATTAATCGAACGTGGTATATTTATTACCCTAGTCATTTCTTAAGTATCTTAAACAAAATTTATATTTAGCATCATGATAGAAGGACCAACGACAATACATTTATATGAGAGGCCTTTGGCTATTTTACATAACGCATGAATGCAGTTTAATTAAATTCACAATATTTTAATTCCGTAATTTAACATTTCTCTATTTAGACACGACAGTCATTGTTTTCTTCATCAACATGTAGGATTTATTTTAATACACAAATATTTGAAATTTTCGTAAGTTATCATAATTACATGTTAAAGAAAAATAAACAGATATCATGGATTATATTTTTATGCTCTTGCATAAAATAAGATTTACTGATCTGAAATAAATGAGATTAAATAGTTTATTCTGTTTCGTTATTTTGCTTATTTTTCATCCACCTGCCTTAATAGTTATGTTTCTCCACATTTGCAATTATATCATAATTCGCCCCAGAAATAAATTATTCCTAATTTTTAAAGATGGTCCCTACACCTAAAATGAAAAATACATATTAACACAAGTTTTATGTTGCTCTAACATAGCTAGTAAAAATGTTTATAACATTTTCTCTATGTCATTGTATCTGTTGAATTTAAAACGATTTATTGTAGTGCATATAATCTGTTATGCTTGATCAGAGTCAACATAATGACAACGTCATATTAGTACTCCATAATTTGTGTAGCAGACTGACCATCAAATATCGTGTTTGTTTTATCGTGAGAGCAGTAAAATCGATATTAATTTGCTTAATTAAGTGATGACCTGCTTCCAGTAACTCATTTCATTAGCATTACCTGGATACATATGTTTGTTTAGAACTTGATTTCTGATTATCAGTAAAGTACTTGTAGATACGTTGAATCATATGAAGAGACCTTTATGCAAATACGTTTCAAGCGTGACGATAAGATACATTTATTAAGCATAACGTCAACATCGTTGTCATGGTAAAACTCTATATAACTAGAAAGGAAAATTGCTAAGTAACAAAAAGCAAAATTTACTGAGACATAAAAAATATAAAGTTTTTTTTCGTGGAGGAACAAGACGAGTTAGCTGTTGAGACCAAAGAACGTTAAAAAATTCCATTCATGTCTTAAAACGACTACCCAATCAAAAATACAAATAAAATGTAGAAAATCAAAAATTACGTTCACAATTTCATCTTGTTTTGAGTCAAAATAAGATAAGATCAAGACAACATAAAATTTGGATTCATCTTGCATCGACAATACAAAATAAAAAGAAATACTGTCATATAACAAACAGACACTGAATTATTTTAGAATAGCAGACAGTTTATATACTAGAATTTTTTTCCTCTGGCAGTCACGTGTAAGTTTCAAGTTGGATTCATAGATAGATAATATTTTTAATATATAGTTTTACTTTTATTTTCTGATTCAAACCTTTCACAAAATTTTATATATACAAACACATGGCCGTTCATGAGCTCATCGTAATAGTTTATCTGCTCTATACAAAGAAAGAATTTAATACAAAATTTATACACCAATTACACCATTGAACGGTCTGGAATATTTATCCCTTTTGAATGTTTCTATGATACTCCTAGTTCTATGTATCACTGAAATTTTAATACGTTGTAAAATGACTTGCTGAATATGTCTTTATCATTAGAAGTTACAGTTAATAAAATTTTTAATAAATGGAAAAAAAGGTTCATTAAACTAATTAAATTATAAATAAATTAAAAATAATAACATAATCTAAAGGTAAACCCTGCATTTTGTGAATTATAAATTGGGCACTTTTTCGACTGATAAATGTACACTATTACCACATAAATCACAAAATAAAATTCCCTGACCCTGTCGTTCTCTTTTCAATGTAAATGTAACAAAATTACATAAGAAATGTTCTTATTAGCATAAAGAATCATAGGTATAATATTAAAACACTCTTTTGACAGTTGGAAAAAAACATATGCAAAAATTTATTTACATGAAGAGGTTTGCCGTTTCTGATGTACTACAACACTGATACTGCTAAGTCTTGCCTAGTTTCTTTATTAATTATTTACGAGAGTATTAAAAAGCTTTTACTGTAGATTACCGTAGAGCGTGAATATTAACATATTTTTTTTAGTTCGTTATTCCATCATTGTGTTAATTTCTTAATACAACATCCATCCTAAATTAAAAATGTTTCTAAATATTAAATACGCTTTGCTGTCTATAAGAAAACTAAATAAAACTTTCTGCTGTAACGGCAATTTGTTCTAACGAAGTACTTTACCGTAATCTTATTAGCAAATAACTAAATTGATTAAATCCGCCTTTGCCAAGAAGCACTGAAGGCTTGGACAAACAGTTACCCCGCGCCATCTTGATGTTTTAGAGCGAGGAATTCGAGTGAATTACCAAAATTACTATCGATCCTCTTTTGATGAGTTGAATATGGTAACAGATTGGAGAGTTAAAAGTAGAATTTAGTCTTCTAATATCGCAAGTTTAGTTACAGTTAAATTATTATTGCGTCAAAAATACCAATGACTTGAATTTTTCTATTAAAAACATATAAGTTATTTCGTTGATTATATTTAAAATCTGTTGTTAAAATATTATTTTATTAGCATAAAAACTCAAAGCTAATCTTAAATGTAGATAGTGTATAGTATGTTAGTTTCTACAGAACATTATTTCACTAGTAGTTAACTTAATATAAAGAAATGCAAATTTAGGTATAAGAAGCATTTCTTTTGGAATCTACCCTTTGTAAAAAGCCAAAATGGAAACAATTTCTAGGCTAGATCGAATATGTAAAGAAAAAAAAATAGTTCATATAGTATTTGGCAGAGTTTTAGATTAGAGTTGCGTAGTTTCATCTTCTGTAAAGGTGCAGCTATCAGCGTGGATTTTAACCGACTTCAATATTTACCGATTGTGTCACTCTCCACTAACGCGCTGATCCAACATGATTACCAAAGTTTGGAGTTACATAACATCGAGCCAGCCCTACTATCGAGATTTAACAATGCAACCTAACGCCTTAATCGATGAACCTCTTTCTATAGTGCCAAATCACTAGTGACTATTACCAAATATATAAGATTATTTGTATTTTGGCTAATCCCTATATTTAGGACTTTTTCTCTATAACTCGTTGATCAAAAACTACCATAGTTATGCAACAATATAGAACAGAATCTGTTACACGTTTAAAGAAATGGGCAAAATTTAACATGCATTAAAAGGGCATCTTTTAGAAATCCAAAAACCTTTCCATATCATGCAGAACTAGTGAAATTATATTATATATATATATATATATATATATATATATATATATATATATATATATATATATATATATATTGCATATTTTATTTTTAATTATACGTATATTAATCGAAATTAATCACATTGAAGCTTTACAATAGATTTAGCTTAATGAAATAGCCTGATTTTGTTTATAACAATTGATTGGGAAAAACAATATTAAACAGTTTATTATTTAGTATTTCCTCCTCTAGCTCTAGCGATAGCCTGCATGCTCCTAGGCATGCTCCGTAGAAGGTAGTTGATCGTTTCCTGCGGAATTCGATTCCATTGTTCCTGTGTAGCAATTTTTCATGGTGCAATTGAGTTAGGAGCTGGATTTCGTGCCCGTATACATTGCTTTAAGATGACCCATAAATAATTTATGGGATTTGAGTCAGAACTAATCTAGATTCACAATCCCAACAGCGTCAAGATACTGGACTACTGTTCTTGCGACATGTGGACGAGTATTATAATGCATTATCATGAATTCATCCTTCCCAATCAGGCTGGAATTCTTAAATTCACGTCAGTAAGTTCCGTACGATTCTCTCAACTAATGCGATCGCATATCATAATGAAACCGCCACCAAAGCCAACGGTTTGTTCAAAATTGCATTTTGCAAAACGATTCACGTCCACCTGGCTTCCATAATTATATCCTGGTTTCATTTGTGAAAATAACTTGGCCTTCATTCCAGTTAGCATGAGCTCTTGCAAATTGTAACTGTTCAGTTTTGTAACGTAGGAGAATCCTAGGAATTTGGGCAGGACATTTTGGATATAAACCGACATCTTTAAGTCTTCTTATTCCTGTTTTGACACTTACATTAACTTGTATTGTGATTAGTAATTCATTTTTGTGGTGAGGATCTATAGATGTGCGATTTCGTAAAGACTAAATCATCTGAATCATCTCTTGGTGTACATCTTTTTCGTTCTTGATCAGGGCGGCTTTTATATTCTTCAGTTTTCCTGTATCGCTTTACTATACGAGAAACAGTCGAAAGATGGATACGCAATATCTTCTTGTCTGCAACCCCCATTGCTTAATAGCGACAAACAAAACGTAGCGATTTTTTGTCGCCAAAGCGTCCTATGCAATATTTGTGATTTGTTATATTATTGCTTCTTCCGCTCTAAGGGTATGTCTAAGTATTGTTTTATTGCAATTGCAATAAAAGTACGAAGCCATAGAATAAGAAATTTCACAACGAAAATACATAACGATTTAAAGGAAACTATATAATATATATATATATATATATATATATATATATATATATATATATATATATATATATATATATATATATTCTTGATTCTTGAATCATAGATTATATCATTTTCTTTATTTTGTCTTTTCTTGGGTTTAGGTTCTACATTTAATAAAATCACAAAACAATTGACGTTTCGCCCTTTATTCAAGGCATTTTCAAAATTCTTTCCTCCTAAAAATATTTTTATATAATTAAAATACACCCCATAAAAAACATATTTACAATTTCCAAAAACAAACAAGACACTTAAAAACAGTATTCAAAACTTTAAAATTTTTTAAAAATATTTAATTTTACCGGTACACACCTTGACATTTTGCTGCTCTGTTACTAAATAAAATTCAAAATTTACATCGTCTACTGAGGATACGTGGAATGCGAATGTGTTTTATTTTTTTTATATTTTACAATGCATAAAAAAACATATAAGGTATATGTTTGGTTTTATGTTTAAGAGGATATTCAATTTTTGATTCTTATTTGACCGGATCGAATACTTAATATTTTTGTTTAAATTAGGCTTGCGTAAATGTGGCTCAAATTTCCCATATCTGTTCTGTCGTTAACAGTGTTTTTATCTTTTTTAATTTCAATCATTTCCTTTATCTCTAATTTTTGGTAATTCATATCTTTGTTTTTTATAATGGTACTGTTATAATCAAAAGTATGTTTTTCGTCCTGTGTGTGTTTGTTTAACGCTGTTGAGGCGTTTTTCGTATATTTATGGCCATTTAATCTGTTCTTCAGCAATTGGCTCGTCATGCCTATATATTTTTTTGGACAATTTGTGCAAGGGATCGAATATATTATATTTGATTTATTCATGAGAGGAGTTTTACTTTTTAAATTTGTGAACAATGTATTTAATTTATTATGTGACCTGTGGCATACGATAATATCATGCTTTTTTAAAATGTATTTTATTTTTTGTGATAGCTCACTAGTGTACGGTAATGCCAAATATTTTTGGTGTTTATGTTCTATGTTTTTTGTTTTTACGTTATTTTAAAACTTATATGTTCGTTTATCAGTTATTTTGGTGATAGTCTTTTCGTTGAAATTATTATTTATTAGTGTCTCTTTTACTTTTTGCAGTATTTTTAGTCGGAATTCTGGAGACATTAGGGAGATAGTACGATCAGATAGACCAATTATAACGCTATTTTTTTGAGTTTTTGAATGATTAGAGAAATAGTTTAGATATCTACCTGACCAAGTTAGTTTGATATACCATTCAGTTAAAATTTTGTTTTTTCTGCGTATAAGTGTCATATCTAGAAAATTAATTTTATTATTATTCTCTGTTTCGGACGTGAACTGTAATTTTTCGTTGTTATTATTATTCTCTGTTTCGGACGTGAACTGTAATTTTTCGTTGAAACTGTTAAACTCTTGGAGAATTTCATTTATTTTATTTTGTGATATGGCTGCTATGCAATCATCGACAAAACGTTTGAAAAATATTATATTAAAATTTAATTTTTCTAAAACTTTTTCCTCTAAATATTCCAGTACTAACTGAGCAATGGTAGATGAAATTGGTGATCCCATAGCACATCCATCGAGTTGTTTGTAAAAGGTATTTTCGCACTGAAAGTAATTTGTATTTAGAATGAAGTCAACTCCTCTCATGAATAAATCAAATATAATATATTCGATCCCTTGCACAAATTGTCCCAAAAAATATATAGGCATGACGAGCCAATTGCTGAGGGACAGATTAAATGGCCATAAATATACGAAAAACGCCTCAACAGCGTTAAACAAACACACACAGGACGAAAAACATGCTTTTGATTATAACAGTACCATTATAAAAAACAAAGATATGATTTACCAAAAATTACAGATAAAGGAAATGATTGAAATTAAAAAAGATAAAAACACTGTTAACGACAGAATAGATATGGGAAATTTGAGCCACATTTACGCAAGCCTAATTTAAACAAAAATATTAAGTATTCGATCCGGTCAAATAAGAATCAAAAATTGAATATCCTCTTAAACATAAAACCAAACATATACCTTATTTGTTTTTTTATGCATTGTAAAATATAAAAAAAATAAAACACATTCGCATTCCATGTATCCTCAGTAGACGATGTAAAATTTGAATTTTATTTAGTAACAGAGCAGCAAAATGTCAAGGTGTGTACCGGTAAAATTAAATATTTTTAAAAAATTTTAAAGTTTTGAATACTGTTTTTAAGTGTCTTGCTTGTTTTTGGAAATTGTAAATATGTTTTTTATGTGGTGTATTTTAATTATATAAAAATATTTTTAGGAGGAAAGAATTTTGAAAATGCCTTGAATAAAGGGCGAAACGTCAATTGTTTTGTGTTTTTATTAAATATAGAACCTAAACCCAAGAAAAGACAAAATAAAGAAAAATGATGTATATATATATATATATATATATATATATATATATATATATATATATATATATATATATATATATATATGTATGTATGTATTGTTGTTTTTCCGGTTCATTAGTAGAAAAATATATAATTTATTGTACTAACAAGAAATTCAAATCGTATTTTTATGTTGATAATATATAGCTAAGTGATTAGCACTATTATTTTAAGCCGTAAAGAATTTATGTACTAAATTCACACTCTAACGGCAACTTTCCAGTGTCAATTTTCAAAATAAAAGTATTTTTCTCTTCAAATTGATTTCTTTGGTTTATGTATAAAATTTTATAGCTCACTTCGTTATTCCTACGTAACTACAGTTTCTATACATTAAACTTGTGCTACCCAAACACTTTTATGCTTTCATAAAACTCAGGCAGTTCTCGTTTATAACTTTTTCTAGTCAAAATAAAATTTTATTGAAAAATGCAGATTAGTACTCGACCACACATACAGTAAAAAGTATCATGTATTAAAACAAAAAAAAACACACCATATTTATAGGGAAACTGTGTTTCGTAATTATTATTTCAATTAAATATAGTCGCGTAAGGTCAAGGAAGTCATTTGAATATCTTAAACTGCCCAAGGACAATTAAGAACAGATTGATGAATTATCGTTCGGAGTATCGAAAATTCAATGTAATTTTAGAAATAGAAAAATTAATAATAAAATGTAATTGATTTAAATTAATATTATGAATAAATTATTATTTTAAAAATATAAAGATATTTCAATATATCAAGTTTGGAAATACCCTTTAAGTTTGGATGTGATTCAGATGCAAGTTCTCTTGGAACTTACTGGTTGATCTTTAACCAGCAAGCATGCTAAATGAGATTTAGGTGAAAAGTCTGCCAGTTTCTACAAGAAACAAAACTAAATATATATATATATATATATATATATATATATATATATATATATATATATATATATATATATATATATATATATATATATTTCCTATGGTATCCGATAATGGGGATATGGGGCCTAAATACCCAGTGATTTTTTGGCCTGTAACTTTTGAGCCCAGTTATATATTTTAAAGAACTTTTGGCATATGTATAACTGATAAAGACTCAAAAGTCGATTTCATAAATAAACTTTAATATTGCTAAACAACTCATAAACAATTCGCTCTACACTTATAGACCAAATATTTTGAATGGTGTTTTCAGATTTAAAAGCCGATTTATTAGCTAATTTGGACAATTATTTACAATTATCTCAAGAAATTATAACTTAATTTATTCCAAAAACTTAACTGTTTTCGATCAAAAATTACCGCAGCGATATATTGGAAAATAATAATGGGCGATCATTTATAATTTTTGCCTTTTTGTGACATAATTTTTTTCCCAATATATTTAGAAGTTTTAGTGCTTTTTAAGTTACCCGTTGAAATATTGAGAGCCTAGAATTCTACGAAAGAATACACGCCATTCAAATTTAAAATTCTAATTTAGATAGAAAATTTAATATATGGAGTTATTCAAAGTGATAAGGAAGCGTTATGTGCAGATCAAAACCTAAATCGCCATTTGTTGTTACAGGGTATACAAATATATTTTTTATGTTTTTTCGAAAATTATTTTTTCTTTTTCTTTTCGATTTCCTTACAAATTAGAGATGAGCTGTAACTTCAAGCAACACTGTCAAGAATTTTCTTTTAAGTTCCTTTTCACCCACGTTAAACGCTAAAGGTTATTTGAAAGCCAGTGAGCTGAAACTTCCAAATAACCGCGATAATCTTTAAGTTCCGGTCCTGCCACCCTTTAAAGTTCCCAAAATAACGTTAATTTTCTTGAATTAACAACTAACACATTACGCTGCTGAAGCATAATTCCCCTTTCGTCACGGTTATGTGGTGTATAATGGCGGTATAAGGAAAGAGGAAAGACCCCTATGTAGTTTCTAAGTCGGTGTCAGATTTCTTTGGTATGGGCACTCCTCTATCCGTTCTATTCAAAATTTATCTTTAGAATTTAATAGTGGTTTAAAGTAACGTAATATACACTAGCTCCCCGTCGCTTTTGTTTATTCTCTTAAGGCATCCAACCAAATATTGTTTTAAGTTACATTGTATTTTCTTGTAGGCTCATCGGGATGCATTTATTATTTTGATGGTCAGTAGTTTGGAGAAATCTTTAAAATATAAAATTTCATTACTAAAGTTTTTTTTATCCCTAAGAAAATTTATAATTAAATGTAGATTATTTTCTCTACCTAGCACAATATTAATAATACCATTACCAATAAATACACAGACCAGACTTTAAGGGACTTTAAGCCATATTTCCAACGAATTATTTCACTATCTTAAAATAAAACAGGTTATCGTGCGATCCATAACCCATATTTCTAAACGTAATTGCGAATTTGTGGGATATTATTTTTTAAAAATATCTTGCGTATGGACCTTTCTTTATGGAAAGCCCAAAAGGAAAATTATGTTTATAAAATAATTCGTTTTATATTTGCTAAACTATAGTATAAATATTATCATTAAATGAACTGATAATTAAAGCCTTTCATCAAATATGAAGGAAACCTAATAAAAAATTAACCTAACGCATTAATAACTTTCAAATAAAATACTAAGTACCGCGTCAGAACTGTTGACACTCGCATATTATATACATAACTACAAGTCGGCTTGGCACTAGCACAATTTAGAGTCAGCAGTTGGATGAGTCAGTCATGTCAAGATAAAGGAAACAAAACTTAGCAATTGAGTACGGCTCTGTAATAAAAATTCTGGTCACAGGGAAATTTGCTTTCATAAATAAGAGATTGTATGTTAAATTTATATTGTAGATCCCAAGCTTCAGATTTTTTTATAAATATAATATAAACTTGATCTTGAGAGATTAGATGATGATCCCAGTTTTGGAAGGATCCTTTCGGCAGTTACTGGTGAAGATAAAATTGTGCACCAAAACTAAGGATCTTATTATTTTTGACTCCAGAATTAAGCAATGGAAAATTTCAAGCGACATGAAAAAGGATAACAGGAAATAATTCAGACACATTTACAGATGTCGAAGGACAACGCAAGGTGTGTCACTAGAATATTGACTGGGTTTGATAGACAAGGTGCGATTTTTTTTTGTTTAAAATCTTTTAAAAAGACTTAAAGAGAACAGGAGTTTTCCAAAGATAAAAGCCGCAGCTATATTAGAAAGAAATCAAACGAATATTTTTTTTCGAACTAGTTTCTATATGTGGCAGATTTTAAAAGTGTATTTCTTTAGGAGGAGATTATATTTAAAATAATAATGTATACCTTTTATTTCATGTTCAGCTAGATTTTTTTCAACGATCCCTCAAATACCATGAAACGAGTTTTCTTAAAATGGGTAAAATCAAATTTCTAGTTCGCTTATAAACTTTACTTGCCTCTAATAGCTCACAAAATAATCCAGAAGTCAGGACGCCCAATCAAAAACCTCTCTCCTACTAGTAATCGGTCAGTAGAGTTAGAGATTTACTTGAAGACTTTGCTTTAACTATTCATTGATCACTGGTGGAAGAAAGGTCTTTGAGTGAGCTGTTTGACTTTTGGAAGTTGAGTCGCAAACAATCAAAGTCTTTAAATGAGCTGGATGTTTGATCATCTCCTGTAACTAACCTCTACAAGAACGCCACCCATTATATGTATGTATGTATATATATATATATATATATATATATATATATATATATATATATATATAATATTTATATATATATATATATATATATATATATATATATATATATATATATATTTGTGGAAGTTGTGAATAAACAAAAAACTATTCGATCAGTCGCGACCTAATTATTACTTATTTTTCGTGTCATAAATGAGCTAGTTAATAGATATATTTCATCTCGAAAAATCATCAAAGTAAACATAGTCGTGTGTATATGTACCATTCTGGCGCGAATCTAATAGTATAAAAAAATGAGTTAACTACATTATTTTCTTGTGCAAAGCAGAGACGGAGAATGCTAGTACTTGATAAGTAGGCTAGGTTTATAAAAGTTTATTCATAAATGCGTTATAGCCATGACTGGCACTTTAGTAAATGGATTTCAACGAGAACTACTATTCCACTATAGGCTTTGCTAAATAAAGATCATTATTTAACTTTTTATCCATTTAGTCTAAATGGGGAATAAAGACCTTAAGCCAAGTGTAACTATAAGTTAACCAAGTTTGGCCAACAAGAAGCCCTAACTAAAATCCTTTTAGTGACTCTGGCTGTATGTGTTTAGTAGTTTGAGTAATTATTTATTTCTGATACAAAAAATAACTATTTTGCAATATACCTATATGTATTTTCTAGTTTTAAGTTGTTTTCCTGAAAATTTACATGCTTAGGTTAGGTTTTCAATGCTGTACTTGTCATTTTCCATTCTCTACTAATATATTTGTCCACTTTTTGCTAAAGTCATAACTTAGATGTTAAATATCCACTGTCTAAAGAATATATAATTTTTACTTGTTGGAAGAACTGGTGCAAAAAAAGATAGAATTGCGATTTAAAAACAACTGAAATCTAATTTCAATAAAATGACGTTGTACAGTAAAAAACCTAACATTTTTGTGTAATGACTATTGTTTAACATCTCGAATTTCTTGCCATATATTTAAAAACAATAATCGAATTTCTAATATTTTTTTTTCTAAAATGATCGAGAGTTGAACAAAAACCTTTTTCTTCTCAATTTCTTAAATATAACTTACTTTTTGGAGTCTAAGAATAATTTCTATATTTTTCTGTGTTTTGATACTAGATAAATAAACATCGATCTCAGTTACATTCTCTCGGTGTACGAAAATGAAATTTTTTTTAATACTCTAGTTATTCAGCTTTAATTTTCCAACCTCTGTAGAGAAGGGAATATATCTATTTATACTCATCGAATAAATCGATAAAACGATTTCCAAAAGAATATCATCATTTATTAGGCATTCTAAAAAATATGACTTTGAAACACACAGCATATTATAGGGAATTACTGCTGAAATTAAAGCATCCAGTTGTAAGGTAAGAAATATCGTCAAGAAATTTGCAAACAAAACAATATAAAAGATTGGCTAATATGAATTCACTATTTCCCAAGCTATTTTAGTCACGGTATTAATGAAACGCATTATTTTCATACATCTTGCGGGTACATTATATAATTAAATAAAATAATTAAATAAAATGTGTTGAATCTTTTGGTTATAAAAATAAGTGATTATATGAAAAAGGCATAGAAGTTAAAAAATTAACTGTTTATAAGAAACACATTTTTTTGTTCAACAATTATTGGAAAAAAAACTTAAACTATTGCTTGCACCCCTTCAGTTAAAAAATTATATTATTATTGGTTAACGGAAGTAATTAACTCTTGCTCTGTTATGGTCTTTAACGTAGTAAATATCGTAGCTCGTAAATATGTAAAGTTTCTGAAATCAATTAAAAGAAAATAAACAAAAACGGAATGGCTTATTTCTTTCAATACAGTTTCTAAAACCCTTTTGAAAATCCAATGTTTGCATCGCGATAAGAATCGCAAATGCGCACCAAGCACATTATAACTTAGAAGCAGGTATGAAAATAAAACAGCAAAATATATTCTTGGCATCTTGAAAGTATAAAATATAATCCAAACTTTAGACGAGAGCTGCAGAGGAAACGGGACCAACTGCGTCAACAAGGATTGTTTAGATTTATTTTAGGAGGTTCGTAATAATCCCATGTAAGAAAAATATAGCATAGCGAGGAGGGAGTGCTGATAAATGATCTGAGAGACATATTATTTTTAATAACTTAGAAGATTTTCATATATTTCTTGATATGAAAATGTAACTTACTGTTTTCATCTAAAAATAAATATATTTATTTTATTTGGCAGAAATATTTCAAAAAGGGCCTTTCTTTTAAAAGAAAAACAATTTTTATATTTTATTCTTATTAGCATCCATGCTTGTTACGTTTTTTTATTTCCAAAATTGGTGAAGTGTAAGGCTTTTTTCGCTAAGGGTTTCTCGGAAAGGAACATTTAATAAATAAAAAAAGGGGTCTCGTCAATCAAACTTAACAGACAAATTATCATTCATGCTTGTTACTCTCTTTATATATAATAAATTGTTGAAGAGTAAAACTTTCTTTCCTAAGGGTTTCTTACAAATAGTCTCTCAGTACATAAAAAATAAATTCGGCATACGATTTGGACCAAGTTTCTCCCAGTCAAAACGAAAGGAGGTTAAAAGGAAACCAAGAATACTAAAAATATCTAAATATTTAAATTTTAAATTAATTATAATTAATAAATATTAAGAAATGTATGATAAGATTCGGGAAAATGTTTTAAGCTGAATATAGTTGAAATAGATGTAAAATCATTTATTTGTCCGGTTTTGTTCTGTTTATGTTATTGTTGTAATTTGTATTCTATATGTCAACAAACAACCTTAAAGGATACCGTTGAACTGTTGAATAGGTCTTCAAAAATGCCTTTAAACCAGTCATATAATAGTTTTTTCTTCAGCTATCTTTTTTAAGAAATAAAAACCTTTATTTAAAGTGGCTTACAATTGTCGCCTTATTTCAAAAATCTTACTTTTGGCGAATGCGCCGGTATGGAAGTGGTTAGACCAATTATATAATTTGTTCCTTTATAAGAGGTGCAGATCATATGGTGCTCCTTGATATGAAAGCACAGGGTTGACAGAGCTCTATGTATTTTATTATTACTTAGACCAAGTTTTTCCAGTATTTTGTTGTTTATATTTGTCAGTTCAATATTTACTACAACCTTGACGTCGGTTTATGTATATATTTTAGTTATTTTTATTAAATTCTGTCTTAATTTATTTTAGACCCAAGTCTGCAATGTAACTGTCCATCCCTTTAGTGTTTCCATGACGAATTTTAAAAATCTTAGGAAAATCGACTTAATACTCTTAATTCCGTAGTTTCTCAAAATAAGTTATTTGTTAACAAAAAATGTTTTATAGGACATATAATCTGGAATAAATTCATTATTTAAAACAGGCTGGGTTTTTTGAAAAATGATTCGGATACGTCGACTTTGTTTTTTCGTACGGCTCTTTCCAATATCACACACGGTAACTCGAAAGAAATTATGTTATAATCAATTTTGATTTTTTAAACAATGACCAAAAATGTTTCTACACTTTTAGACTTCCTATAAAATTCTGAATATTTTTTCTATTATATGTCCTATACCTAAATGTAACTGTTTTCGAGTTTGTAACAATACCTAATTTATTATTTGTTGAATGTTGAAAATGCTTCCCATTAGTTAACAGTAACCTAAGCGATCTGTAACTTCATTCTGAAAATGTATGACAACTTCTGTATAAATTAACTTTATTTCTTGAATAATCCGATTTTTTAAATTCTCTATGTGAATTAGCTTAGTACGTAAAATTTTACCTTTAAGATAACTCTACAAAAAGAAATCAAAAGAGTTTAAGTTTGGAGATTTCGGCCACTCAATAGGTCTGCATTTTCCTTGTGAAATTGGCGGAAGATTAGAATATTTTTCTGGGTTCTAACCCTATCCTCAAATCCTATCATCATAAGAGTTTCCATGTTCTCTGCCTCAGCAAGTTTCATTTTCAGTTAAATTTAATTAAAAGTGACAGTTCGACGAAATGTGACTAAGAAACAGATCATTGAATCAGTTAAGCTGATTAATAACTATTGTATGTTATTTCGAATTTAATTATCATTTAATCAAAATATTTAGGCATAAGACTTCAGAATTTTGCATGGAGTCTAAAAGTATACAAAAAATTGGGGTCACTATTTAAGAAAACAAAATTGATTGTACCATAGCTTCTTTCAAGTCATCCTACATAACTTAATGTATTGCAAAAAAAAATCTTATCAAAAAACAAAGTCGATAGAGCGTTCTTAAATAATAGTTTTCATCCAGGTTTTTCATTCTCATTGTGTATAATTTAAGCCTATGTACGTTCCAAACATATTTTATTTTATGAACGGTATGCCAAAAATATGCGCCACATCAAACTTTTATTATTTAAATACAGATATATCCTATATTTTGATTTAAATCATTTGTAGTTGCATACAAGTTTTTAATTTAAAAATTACAGCACTGTTTCAGTCATGCTCAGTGTTATCAAGATTCCGCGATGGAAATAGTTCAATTATTAAAAACTCTAGTTCTATGAATCATTTTCTTTAACAACACAGATGTTGGAACTTATGGCACTAACAATCGGAATGTCGAAAAGGGTCACATGACCATAGATCGATTTTTAAATAATATGCAATTAATTGGCAGCCATTTAGTTGTCTATCAAATTAATATGATAAAACTTCGTATGTTAGTATTATTTCCAGGTCAATAGAGTCCATTTAATACAAAAACTTAGTCGCCAAACTTTAAAATTTAATGAGTAATTAGGAAGACTACAGTTTTTTTTGCTTAAACTTAAAAGTATTCTCTAATACTTTGTAATCATATTCTTGAATTTTTGACGATCATAAATTAAAGTTATGCTATTTACATTACATAACACAGTGGTTTATAGGTTGGAAAAATAGTAATTTTACTGCTATGTTTTGAGAAAAATAGAAAACCTAAGATAATGTAATTCCGTTTTAAGATGGTTGATGTCTTCAGCAAACATAGCTATTTTCAAAGCAATATGATAATTTCTCGGTTTACCCTTTCAATTTCAACCCCAAAGTCAGCAATATGATAAAAACATGCAGCGATGAATGAATTTTTTAATAAATTTGTTTATATATAAATCAAAATAAAACATTTTAAACATTGTCCAGCGATTTGGTTAATCCATTGTGACTTTCGTACAAGAAAAAATAATTATTAATTTGGCCTTAACTTTTAAATTCCATCAATACTCAATCATAATAAAGAATAAATTTAGTTTGACGTTAAAGTGCACACAAAAAAACTTAGAATTTTGTTTTAATTATCAATTAAATTAACAGCTGGTTTCATAAAAGTAAATTAGTTATTAGAAATGTCACTCTTGTAAATTCAAATAGAACCAAAAATCTTATAAGTTATTGAAAATTTTACTATAATATGTCCTCAGAGTGTATATTTTTAAGATCTACAGTTGTCAGTCCAGTGTAATTTCCTATAATTTCATTAAAATTCTATGAATTCTAATGAGACTTTTTGGCCAAGCATATGCTACTATCTTCAAGAAACCAAACTAACGAACGGAAGAACTTCCAGATTTTTACAGACGAGCACCCAGTTAATTACCTGGTAGTAGCACAAAAGAAATGTAAATATTACCATTTATAAAGGGTGAGTTGGGGGAACGCCCCAAACTCAGAAGTGTATTCTATACGCCATACCAAAATTTCTCACACACGTTACTTGTTCCAAATACCGTTGTTTACTTCTTAACATTTCCTATTAGCAAGTACTCATGTTGCAGTTCTGATTGATTCGCGTCTTCCTGTAATATCAGCTGCAGCATTTCTAATAGACGTGCTTAGTAAATCTCGAGTGTCAACTTTTTTACACCAGTACCATCAACAATAGTCTAATAGGGTGAGGACAAGACATCTTAGAAGTCAACCGATATACCCAGCGCGACCAATCCAACGCTCTGGAAATCTTTTAGCTAAAAGATGTCTGAGCTGATGAGCAAAATGTGCAGGAGCTTAATCCTGTTGATAATGTATTGATATTCTGATATCTAGGGAAATATCCTCCAATAGTCCTTGTAATTCATTTAGTAATGAAAGTATCGGTCGATACAAGAATTATTTTTTATCCAGCGACAAAACTATAAGATGCGATCATAACCTTACAGTACTAGGTGGTATAGATGGTGTAAGTGGTATGAATATGAACCTTGTATCTGGAGCGTACGGATTAATCTTTTTTGACAAATGCCCTCTTGAGCACTTCGTGATCTTCTACTACATTTAGAATGTTTTCAAGTTCATCTACAACTTGTCGAATTGCACATTTAGTCATTATGTTTCATGAGGCGATCATAACTTATCAGTTGTAGGTGATGTATATGGTTTAAGAGGTATGGATGTAGACCTTGTAAGGGAGCATCGAGTAATGAGAGCAGCTGGGTAATGCGAATGATGGCGGTTGAATGGAACCTATGCTTCTTCGCGCATGCTTGGGTACTCGGGCGAGCTTGTCACTCATCAGGAAAGTTGGCCTAATACGCCTGACTCATTAGTGCTTCGCGTTGAGTCACAAGGAATGGTTGTTGATTTTTCGCTCCGCGCTTAGAAGAAATTACGGATTATCAGCCTCCAGGTAAGCATGAAAATATATGCTTACTGTACTATGTTTATGCTAATTACATACCCAAGTCTGTCTTCTTTTAAGTGTCGTTCATTAAATTGTGATTCGTTGTCGAATGAAATATTTGAATTATTATTTTTCAGTATGGCAGTTTATGAGTAATGGACCCTACATGGCTCTTATTACCCGACATAGTTCCCAATACCCCGTGACAGTTTATAATGTATTTTTAGTAAATTTTTAAGTAGAGGTATTTTCATTTTTATTTCAGACACAGCGCAAAAGAAATATGTAAAACTACAAAATCTTCATGGACAGTAGACTCATTAGAAATGCAATCACAACTCTTAGAAGAGGAGAAATTTTGGTGTACAAAGTATCTCAGGAAATTGGTATACCTTACAGTACCTTGAAGAACAATTTAGCTAAAGCTTATGTTACAAATGTTTTCCAAAATGTGAAGACATCGTGTTTTCACTTTTGAGAAGGAAAAGGTTCTGGCTGATTATCTTCGTACGACATCAAATAATTTTTATGGTATGTTACGCCACAGCTGAAAGACTAGGTGTTGCAGAAAGATTTAATAAAATAAATAAAACTGCTGGTAAAGATTGAATGTCTGGTTTTTTACAGTCACATCCTGATCTGAGTATCAGAAAGCCTGAAGCCACGAGAATAACTGGAATATTTGGATTTAAGACTGAATTTCTTCGAAAATTAAATTTGAAAAATGACGATTAAATATAACTTGGAATTACAAGTTATTTACAATGTAAATGAGACTGGTATGATCATTGTTTAAGAAAATTTTAGTTTCCAAAGGGCAAAAACGCGTTGAAGCTATTAGATCATGGGAAAGAGATAAAACCGTTACAGTAATATGTGTCATGAGCACTTCAGGATATTTCAATTCCCCTCTTTTAATTTTTCCTCGAGAACGTCACTCGCCACAGCTGGATAGAAATGGACCACTAGGAGCTCTTTACATATGTTCACAAAATGGTTGGACAAACGAAAATATATTCACCGAATCTACTGCTGAAAGACTAGTTTGGCCAGTATTGGATAATCACAATAGTCATTCTACTCTAGAAGCTTGGGAATTGGTGAAAGAAAACCCTGTCATAATGCTTATCGTCTACAAATCCTTGATGTTACTTTTTATTCCTCCCTCAAAAGAGCTTACCATGAAGAGTGATATGTATACGAAATTAAAAGGTTTGACAAAAATTACACCATATGAAATTGCAGGATTGTTAAATAAAGCCCATATGGAAGTAGCATGTTTTAAAAAAGAAGTTTCATGCTTTAAAACAACGGAAATATTCCTTATGAATCCTGATGAGAAGGCCGGTACGGATGATATTGTCTGTCCATATTGTATGGTATACAACAGCAGTCTGAGAGACGTTCCCGTCTTTAACACTTTGTTGTAGATTATGACAAATACTATTTTGCATTGACGATATTTTTCAACAGACTTTGAAGCATTTTCATTGGAAAACCCATAAACAAACACCATATTTGCTTATTCAAAATTTGAACAGGTATGTGGCTCTTTGCAGTACTTTATTAAATAGAACAGATGCTTTTAGTACTTTGATATTTAGTTTATTTATATCGCGATAGCTCGACCAGTTCAAAAAGTATTGAACGATGTTATGTCTCTTTCCTTTTCATTATGATTCTATATTCTATATCATTTTAGCGGATTACTATACGATATATATGCACCCATTATTGATACTTATCAGAACAAAAATATATTAAAATATATTTTGTGGCCAGCGGTGTAACTAAGAGTATGAGTAGATTTTTGAAGGCGTCCTACTATTTTGCACCAGTCTTGATCCCTCGTATTTATTAATATTCGTCAAGGGGCTTGAGAGCGCCCCCCCCCCCCGCACCATGCGGTCTGCGGGGTCGTTATTTACGCCACTGTTTGTGGCTAAAGCGAATGAATTTAGATAGCCAGGTCACAATAATAAGCTGTGGCTAGGTCAGTTATAGCGATAAGAATCGGTAAACAACTATTACGAAAAACTAAACTAAACTTTTGTGAAAAGGGCTTTCGATATTTTTGTTAATGCTTTATTAGAATACAGTAATTTGCAAACAAACGAAAATAGTACCATTACATTTAACATAAAGGAATTTTGTCATGACGTTATAACTTGAAATGAAGTAAAAATATTCGAGAATTTATAAATTATATTCACTCCTAGAGTATGAAACGTCCCTTCCTGCTCACCCTGTATACACAGTAAATCGAGCTATAATAAATTTATCCCATATATTTCATACGTTACCGTAGAAATGATTAACTTAGAGTTAATTTATTGCAGTACTTTAAGTTTTTTATATATAACCTAAACCAGGAAAAAATAGAATGGTTCTTCTACAGAAAACATGAAAAAAAACTTACTCAGCTTTCACGAAGGAATCTTGTGTAATCATTGGTTAACTTACCTAAAAAGGAAAATAATATTAAAAATTATGTTTATATTTTCAAAAATGATTCTAAAAAATCTTTAATACTTTGATATTTTAAATTAAGTATAAACATTGATGAGTAATATATATTGACTTATTTAACGTCTAAGAATATATTATCGTATTCTATTACATATAATTCAGTTTCCATAATGTAACATGTAATAAGTTTATTGAAACACATAATTAAATATAGTTTATTACTACCAATTTTCAGGTTTTCCCAAATGTCAATCTTTTTATCATTTCTATTAATAGAAATTCCTAAATTTATAAAAACCTAGCATGCCAAGATTGATCTCAAAACTATATTGTAGTAAATATTAAATAAGTGATTTGATTGCGTGGGTTCATTCAATATTCTGAAAATATTGGTAAAAATTTGGTAAAAATTCTAAGTTATTTGTCACAAAAATAGGTTTAGTAATCTATAAAATATTAAAGATATTTTTTGAACTTTATTAAATGGGGCCAACTAGCTAAAACGTAAACATTACGAGTTTGAAAGTGAAAAAAAAATAGGAATGTGAAAATGTATGCTCACAGAATCGGGCCCAAAGTGATCATTTTTAACCGACTTCTAAAAGAAGGAGGTTCTCAATTCGTCGACTATGTATTTTTTTAATGTATGTACACCGATTACTCCGGAACGGCGACACCTATTTGAATGAAATTTTTTACGTTATGTTCAGGAAGTTACTGCGGTGGTCACATATTTTTTTGGATGTAATTGGTGCAGTAAAATCCAAGATGGTGCTGACAATATGGCGGCAAAAAAATTAATTTTGTCCGATTTTCTCCAAAATTGGTATGGGGGTATTTTCGGGGTCGCACACAACAAATCTGAAATTATTTTTAAAAAATTCAGTATGGCAGATCCAATATCGCGGACAAAAAAATTAGCTTTGTCTGATTTTCTCCAAAATTGGGATAGGGGAATTTTCGGGGCCGCATATAACGAATCTGAAATTATTTTTAAAAATTCAATATGGCGGATCCAATATGTCGAACGAAAATATCAATTTTGTCTGATTTTCTCCAAAATTGGTAGAGGGGAGTTTTCTGGGTCACACATAACGAATCTAAAATTATTTTTTAAAAAACTAATATGGCGTATCCAATATGGCAGATAAAAAATTAATTTTGCCCCATTTTTTTCAAAATTGATATGGGGGATTTTTTGAGATCGCACATTACGAATCTAAAATTATTTAAAAAAATAAATATGGCGGATTCAAGATGGCGGACTGAAGTTTCTACATCTCTCAGTTTTGTCAAAAATCAGTATGGGGGGATTTTTGTTAATGTTGATTACGAATTTAAAATATTTTTTGAAAAACTCAATCTGACGGATTCGATATGGCGGATTAGAAATTTTTCATTTTTCGATTTTCCCCAAAACTGATATAGAGGGTTTTTGAGAGTGAAAATTATGAATTTAAAAGTATTTTTTCAGGATTCAATATGGCGAATCCAATGTAGCGGACTAAAAATTTTACATTTTTCGGTTTTGTTTAAAAGTGGGACTGAATCGTTTTTGAGGATCTAAATAGCGAATATAAAATAATTTTAAGACGATCTAATATGTCAGATGCAATATGACGGCCCAGAAATGTAAAATTTTCGGATTTCATCCACAATTGGTACTATGGGGCTTTGAAGGGTTTAGATTTAGATTATATTAAAAAATATTTTTTTGAAATTCAATATGGCCGATCTAATATGGTGGGTTAAAATTTTACCTTATTCGCATTTTTTCAGATTTGGTATTAACGGATTTTCAAGATCATTTATTACGAATATGAAGTTAATTTTTTACAACTATTAGGTTGATAAGATACAAATGAGGGACTGAAAATTTTACATTTTCCGATATTGTCTAAAACTGATATTGCGGGGTTTTTGGGGCGTATACAAACTCAATATGTAGTTTAAGATATATTGTGCTAAAAAATTTACTTCTCAAGTTCTTTAAATGTCGATGTTGAAAGGTTTTGGGGCTTATATTACCAATTTAAAATTAATTTGAAATTTAAGATAGGGAAATAAAACACTACTGATACATACAAATTATGGTAAGAAAACAATTACAAATAAGGTGTGTTTGTGCGAATCACATTTTCTCAGGTATTAGTTTGGCGCCGACTTCAAAAATTTAAATTTCATATAAAAATTTATAGTTATTTTTCACTTATTAACGCACTTTTAGGAGTCGGTTCAATTTTTTTATAAAAAGTTTATTTTAAATTGTTTTCCTTAGCCTTAGTATGCTGGTATATTCGTGGCTTTACAGTGCCTCGACATTATTTGAATTTTAAATAAACATGTTTTTTTTTATCATTATTACGTAAAAAAATTGCAACTTTTATATTTTTCCTACTCTCTGACTACTAGTATCGCTAAATTAATAAAATTAAAGTACCAAATAAAATCAATTCAATCAATATTATATATATTCTCTATCATTAAAATTTAGGATAACTATTGCCTGAGATTATAATAAACGACCATTATACATGGTACGTAGCAGATGCTGATTCTACGCTTGTCAAATTGGAAAGGACTGCTGGAGTTTTACCTAATGCTAGAGTCACATGCGAGAGACATATCACGGATAGACGCATCATGAATAGACGCGTCATATAGTTTAACACGTGCCAAAGGTGGGGGCAAGCGCAAACATATTGCCGTAACCTGAAATGCTGTTTGAGATGCGCATTAAATCATCTCTTCTTCTAATGTTCTGAAAATACCCTAGAGAGGTGCGCAAACCGTGAATATAAGCATATGACCTATAATAAAACTGTCCACTTTATTTATACAAAACTAGAAAGCTGAATGATTGTAGATATGAAGATTATGAAGAGGAAAGCAATTATATTGACGCTCGACCACCATAATGCCTGGGAGAGAAGATCGGCCAGGACGAATGACCTTATTGTACGGGATGAAATCGCGCCCTCCAACACTCGAAACAAGAAAAGAAGGATCCAAGACAAATATAAATGGACAAAATTTTTTAATATAAAGAGTCGTATCTGACGTGTTACTCACTAGGAAACCCAAAATAGTGCTTGAGTCTGTCTGATATTGCTTTGCTAGCTTGAATTACTATTTTATTTCAAGGGTGTAATTTTATGAAATTTATTTGAAACTAGTTTTAATTACAGGGAAGTAACGCCACAATTTTGATCATCGCAACGCTCATCTTTAAAATATTGGCGCCAAATTTGATTAAGACAGGCGATAACGCCAAGATCTCTTTCAATTATTAAGGCTCCAAATCAGTTGCATATAACAGCTTCCATTGAGAAATATTAAACAGACATCATTAAAAAATTCTTCCCTAAATTTAAATTAAATTTGCATTCTAACAAATCTACAACGACGAATAAGATGTACATAAATTGTTTAGTATATGAAATCACTCTAACCAACAACATTTTATCTCAAAAAACCACAATATTTAAAATGAAATGTTTTTCCTCTTCAGTCTTGAATTGAAAATGACTGCAGATATATAACATCCTGCTGACATATATTAATTGATAGTAATTTGACGCGGTAATATTAGTGTAATTTTTCCATTATTTTCAGATACTTTTCATTTTTTTGCATTTGTTTTCAACCAAAATGCTCATTAAAATGTAGCAAGAAGAGTTTTTGCGACGATAGCTCTCATAGTGTGAAATTCATATAGGTGGTTTTCGTAGTATTAATATAGTTTGATCCCAATAAATTTAATCGTTAATTTACTATTTCCTATAAAAATTTATCAAACGAACCTGAGTTTTAAAATAACTGTCATTTTCTCTTTATCGGAATAGACAGTAGACAATGAATGCCAAGATTGCTACGAATTCGATCACTATTTGATAAAGTTATTATATTCCAGTCGAATTAGGTCCTGAAAAGGTATACTCGAAGCGTGAAAAATTATTAACCGAAAAAATGTCAAAAATTTACGAGTTTTTTTATTTTTTTCCATTTTTTTTTTGTAAACATCAATCCCTGAGCAAAATATTATAATACAAAATTTGTTCGCCGCAAAATTTTCTCAAGCTACAAAACGAAACTGAATTTTTTAATATTGAACAGTTAAAAAAGTCTAAAATTTTTTTCGAAAAACACTATTTTCAGTTTATATACGAAACTGAAAAACTTTGCAATTATTAAAAAAAAAAATGAAAGCTTCAGCAGGCGGCAGCGGTTACGTTAAAACTGAAGTTGGAAACACAAAATCTCGTCGTGCTTTAAAAAGTCCATTTTCTCGACTTTTGTCCAACCAATACGTCCGAGAATACATGTATTAAGATTTAGTTGACAACAAACATACCTTGATTCTAAAACGTTGTAATTACTAAGCTAATGACTGTATCGGCACGAATCTTTCATTAGACAAAGCGAATTTTCGACTACTTTAATATTATATTTATTTTATATTATTTTGTTTAATAATCACAAAGTTATTCAATTTGTTTATAAGAGAGAGCAGAATAATTTTTAAAAAATTCTCCAAACTTGCCTAATTATTCGAACTGAAAAATATTAACTCGGTTTTGAAGCTAGAGTCGTTTTATATACATAAAAAAATTTGGATCCTAATGGATTATAATTAAACATGGGCCGAACATTTATTTGTTGCCTCGTAGTCATACGTCGAGTCAAAATTCAATGTGCACAAAGATATTTATCGTTCACTTCAAAAGATATCTTTCTTTTCCCTCCTGTTTCATGTTTTTTTCCAATTTGCATTTCTATATCGGCACAGATAAAAAAAAATTTTCGACAAAAAATTATATCCTATAATATCTTGCTCTAGAATTTATATTTAAGAAGTGATATAATCGAAAATAGGTGAGAAAATCATTTATTTTAAACATTTTTATGACAAAGACTTTATCACGCTTCGAGTTCTTCGCTTCTGGCTAGGTCAATTATCATTCCTGTTATCATTCTGAAATGATCTATCCAGAAAGTAAATCTGCCTCCCGCCAAAGCAACCTTGATGCCTAATTTCAATGCAACACAAAACGCTAGGCAGATCTTAATATTTTAATCAGAATTTTCCACAACAATAGAAAACTTGTAGATCTATCGACTGTCAACGAACCGTCTTCATCAATGAATGTCTACTTAAAAAGATATATTTTTTAAAACATACCCTTATAGCCGAGTTCCTAAAATGCAGAACGTATAAATCAAATTTATATGAAAGGATGCGTAATTGATATATTTTCGAAACAATAAAACATTTATATCAGGAGTGTATCTTTCGGATCTACGAAACTAATGGAAATAAAATAATTTAACATATTTTATTTTGGTATAAAATTTTCAAGATCTTTTTTAGACCAGTGCAATAAAACAAATTAATTTATATTTTTGGATTACGCAAGTGTCAAATTAAAAAAAAATCAGCTTACTTGTAGTGCAAATGGAGCTGTCAAACAGAAAATGACTGTAGTGTGCTCGTCACCATGGGGTTGGAAAACTAGTTTGCAAATATTTACTATACCAATAAATCGACTTAAAACTGTTATCCACTGACATTTCATGAATAGCAGTGTATAAATTTGGGTTTTTCCACAATAAAATACTTGGTTGTCTAAAAATCCATAATTACAATTACGAACAGAACTTTCTTTAATAGCTTTGTATGTCTCTAACATCAAAGTTGCTTGAAACTTATGAGCATATTCAGTTGTCTAAGCCTATTTTAATTAGAAATTAGAAACTTCTCTAAAAATAACAGAGGTGCCACCTCATTAATTATTTCAGCAAAAAATATATTTCGAAGAAACAGTTCAACATATTGTTTTGTTTAATGACTAGTCAACAAGAAAAAAAATAATGATTTTACTTCAAGAAAAACTTTTATTTTTACGACCGACCAACAGTATTGGAGACATCCAGAAGTAATAAGCATTTGACAGCAATTAGATCAGCCGGATCAGTTTACTACGTATTACAATTTTATAAGGTATATATCTTATACAATGGTATTACTGTTATGTTATCTCTTTCTGCTCTTCGCTTTTTCGACTATTTATGTTGATAAAAATTCGGAAAGTTAGGCGAATTGATTCTACCCTTGTCATTTCAAGACAAAGGATTATATCCCCTGGTACTGTCAAAACTGTTTTGGCCACCAGATGATGGATAGCACGTTGCAGTCATTTTTAGTTTATTACATGATCAGTCCAATTACTTTATAATATGCCTGCTTATAACTAAGCTTAAAGGTGAAGAGGTGAAAATGGCGACACAATATATTAAGAGTAAATATTCTATATAAAATCTTAAAAATAAAATAAATGCATTTAAGATTGTTAGAAGTTATTCACAATTCATGAAAATATTTGTTCTTAATTACTTATTTTTATAAAAATTCAAAATTTGACCAAAAAAGTTAATATTAATTGAAAATTTATCAATTTTAATCTAGTTTCTTAACATAAATAGTATTAAAATTAGATATACACAAAGATAGTCTACAAATGTTCATACTTTTATATTTTTAAGGCCGTTATATAAACTCAGAGTTCTTTCCAGAGAGTCAGTTCTTCATACCTTAGTCGTAACTAAATGTATTTTATACTTATTTTATGAAAGACAACCCTTTTATAATTTAATGGCATTTTTTTTTTGGAAATCAAAGCGCTTAGGACTGAATTACATATTTTGATATTTTAAATTTTCAGTAACTTATAAACATCCTTAAATAGATTATTTAATTCAAAAAGGTGAAACTTTAACACATGTCAGTAGTTTTTGTCAATTTTTTTACGTAAAATTTTATAAATATTGTTACGAATAATTGGGAGTAACTTATTGATACTCCCTCGTATATACAAATATTCCGACGCGATGAGTCATCTTTATTATAATGTGCCGAAAGGAATAGTGTCTCAATGATTCATCTTTCTAGATTGATCTCATCTTTTAAGTTCTAGATTTATTTAGGAACTTCTACAGGTATATAAATAGAGATATGATTAGCGTAGTAAGTTAGTTTGTAATTAGTCGTATAGTTGTAGTGTTAAGAGTTATTTATTGATATTTGTTAATTGCGATTTTAATGTAAATGTGTTGTTAATATAAGTATTGGAAGTATAAGTGAAAAGTGTTGTTTTTATTCTGCGAACCCAGGGAGAGATTTTTCAAGATACAAAATCGTAACAATATTAATATTGAATTTTACAGTAAATATTATGTATTGATAAATCTATTTCAAAATTGAGGAACGGAAAAAAAGCTGGAATTGTGGGCTATTAATGCACAGTGTTTATATGAAATAAGATTTTTTGGCTTATTATACATATAGTAAATAGTAGAAGGATGTTTAATATTAGTCTAGGGGTTAAAGAAAGGCTACCAGTCACTAATTTTTTATTGAATTATGCAAGTATTTGAAGATGCTCGTGTAATTTTGATTAGAAGAAATTCACTATGACTACAAAATTTAAAAACACGTTGTGATTAAAACGCGATTGCATATACATGTTGAAGCCAAAAAAAGGAAAATTGGATTAAATTTCTTACTAAACCAGTTGAATTTTGTTAAGCAATTTCCTATTTATAGTAAGTTTGACAAACTGCTTAGCAATTTTACCATTTTAGATGACTGGAAAAGTCAGGGGATAAAATTAATTCGATAAATTATATGCTACTGTTAAAAGTATTTAAATTAATAAAATTTTGTATGTTCCTCTCTAATGAATAATATCCTTCTTTGTTTTTAAATTTGAAATGTTAAATTAATAAAAATAGTTAAATAAGATGTCCTCCCACTTACTGATTATAATTTTAATTTGGGTCGGTGAAGGTATTCGTGCTAAATTAAAAATTAAAATAAAATCCATCCGATAAATAATAATAGTTACTCAATAATCTTGCAACACTGCCTTCTTTTGCCCACCTTTTTGCATATTAAATAAATATTGTTTTATCACTATATATAGTTTAATCAATTTTCTAAACAAATAAAGCTAAAAATAAATTATAATTACTGTTACTGATATTCAAAACCTAAAATTAACCTTTTATATATTTCGAAAGCAATCACTTTATTGGCTTGTAACCTTTTGTTGTATATTACTATTTTATGAGTCATACAAAAATCTTAAAACATAATATAATATATTATGGTATGTTAGTCTCCAGCTGCTTATGGGCATTAAAATTTCTTCAAAATATAACATATGCATTAGCCGACATGGGGGAGTTCCCTATTTGCCAAAAATGCAAGGCGTAGAATTTCATACAGGCTGGGCCTATACACTTTAGGTTTCTATATGTTGGGGAGGTAAAGAATTTACCTCTTCTTTACTTTCGTATCCTGCGGTTAAACACAGAAACTCACGAAATCTATGATTACACAGGGTGAACATAATAAAGTAAAAAAACAGGAATTTTCTTACTTTTCTTTGACAAATATCTAGATAAAATCATTTTATCTATCTGCGTTGATAGTAGTCACAATAATAAATAAAATAGTTTTAATATGCTTCTTTGTGTAAAAACTAGAATTAATAACTGGTAAAAATAAGACTGATATGACAAAAGAATAAATATAACACCTAGTAAAACATTTTATTATTCTACCCTATAACAGCAAAAATAATTCTTATGACAATATACTTCGGAATAAGCTATTGGAAACTCTTAGCCATCAAATATCACAGTGATTAAAATATAATTCAGAATATTTTCTACATTAATTCTAGAGATGAACTCAGAATTATATAAAATTCGAAAAATAACTTGTTTAAAAAATGGATAACCGTTACAAAAGTATCAAGAATTGAATGTGGCTAATAATAATAATAATAATAATAATTATGTGTTCTTTTCTGAATCTAAGAAAGTTAACAAAATATTATCCGTAACATAATAACATTGTTTTGAATACAGAAAAGATAAAGTCTAGATATGCATAATTCTTAAGTGATATCCACCCTGGTCAACTTAGCCCCCACTTAAGGAAAAAAATTAAACATAAAAAATCATATATTACTTATACACTTCATTTCAATATATTGATTATTTTATAGAAGCAACTGAACTAAAAGAAGCAACTATAGTTTTCTGATTTGTCTATCAAAGTGGTACTAAATAACGACCTATTTAAATTTTATAGACGTAAGAGTTTTGAAGCAATCCGGATGAGAATTATAATATAAAATCTAGCAACATTGTAGGTAAAAAGCGTTCAAAAAGGGAAACGTAGTTACTGCAACTTGAAAAGGGATATTATGGTTTGTGTGTATAGACGTTTTGAGCCCTTATATAGAATTCTACAATAAAAACAAGTTTGGTATAACCACCTCCCGCTTTCTATATTCAGCGCCTTATCTCCAGTAACTTATTAGATATTCTTTCATATTTATGAACCTCAAAAATAAATCGCAGGTTCGTACTTTTTATTATTTTTCGTTTTTAAATAGGCCTCAGAAAGATTCCATGTAGTACATCTCCGTGGCTAAATTCGGAAAACACCAAGCTTTATGCAATAATTGTAGCAATAACCCTAAAAAAGTTTTAATTCAATTTAAACTTTCTGAATATATTAGGAAGCTTTCTTACCAAATCACAATACACTGTCGAAGACAACATTACAATATTTAACATTATCTCTAGTGGACCGAATCGAATCCCCAATCTTAATTTTATAAAATTTTTAATATTATCTATACCACTTCTTTTTCCAAATATCATTTTATAGCGTTTTTCGGATTGAATGTGTGAATGAATGAAGAAGGGGTGGTGATACTAGATTATCGATGCCTAGGCCTCTATTGGGCCCTTTACATCCCACTATATCTACAGGTTATTCGAGGCCGATCGCCTTTGCGAATCAAAGCAGCCTCGTTAGTTAAAGTTGCCTAACTACTTCTGGTAACAAAACTGTATTTCCGAAATATCTCTCTCAGTCCATTGAGTGCTGGGCTCTCTCTGAGGACATGGTCAACGGTTTTGTCCTCCTCCAAACACCATCTGCACGCCGGGTCGTCTTCAACACCGATTCTATAAAGATGGCCCCTCAGATGACAATGTCGTGTCAACAATCCCACCACAATTCGCAGCTCTTTTCTTCCTAAGGAGAGAAGCTTCTCAGTACACCGTGCGCTAGGTCCAGTTATATGTTCCTTAGCACACCTCATTCCAGAAGCTCCCTTCCACGATCCAATAAATTTGCTTCCCAACAACGATTTTAATTCCCTTTTGCCAACAGCAATTGAGTTAGGTAGTATTGGTTAGGGTCAATACGGTTCAGTTGTCGAACCCAACTTTTCTAGACAGTCTGCTTTTTCATTCCCTCGTATGCCCAAGTTACCCGGGACCTACACGAGTCTGACTGTGCAGCCGTTCCTTGTCATACCATTCAGTATAACCTTAAACTCAGATACCAGTCGCGAAGTTACGACATAGGACTTCAGTGTCAATATCGCAGCCTCACTCTCTGAGCCCTTATTTATCACCCTGTTGCTGTCTATATCCCGCTCACAGAGATAGGCACACTGCAGAATAGTGAAGATTGTCGCACGTTGTTCGAAAGGGTAGTACCCTCTGACTCCTGTGCTCCTGCCGAACACCGGCTCCAGCTCTTTAATCTTGTCGGTATCCATCAGTATACTTCTAGGATCCATTTTTCGTAAGATTTTGCTCTCCCTCTCAATCCTCTCTACTTCGCAGAAATATATCCAGGGAGAGGTTGGGTTTTAAAAGAGGCGTCATGTAATCTGTCTGCATGGAGAGTGATGGACGCTTCTCCATCGCGGTTTCCCAGACACCTCAGTAGCCGCCAGTTCCAACTCCAAGATGCCCTAGAAAACTGGGATGATAAACAATCTTCCGAGCCTCGTTTAATATGTATAAGTGAAGAGGAGGCACGTTCACGAGGACTTCAAGAGCCCTAGTGGGAGCAGTCCTCATCGCACTTAATATTCCCACACAAGCCATTCTCTGAACTTTGTCAGATTAAGATACAAGGAATGCTGCAAAGACCTTGAATGAATAGCTTTAAGCTCTCACTTGATAGCATTGCAACATTCAAGAACAAGATCTAGGACTTATCTGCATACCAATACAATTTGCACATGTCTAATGTTCTGCTCTATGACAACGCTCGGTCACACACAGCTACATTAAACCAAGAAAAATTGGACAAAATTCAGAAAACACTGGAACATTCACCCTGCAGACCCGATCTGCCGCCGTGTGACTACCAGATGTTTGGTTCACTCAAAGAAGAACTGGGAGGTCATCATTTTGACGACGACGCGACGAGGTTCATTCTTTGATGATGGAATTAAAACATTTCCGAATCGGCGGGCAAAACGTGTGAATAAAAGAAAAGATTATATAGAAAAATAAGGTGTAGTCAAAAGTTTATTATTGTACCAATAATTCCGAAACAAAAGTCCAGTACATATTTCATTCGCCTTTGGATATCGTCCATGTTACTAGCCAGAGCGAAGATTTTGAAGTACTCAGGGACTGCTAACTGTATATCAAATTCAAAACAAAAAGTACTATTGACAGCGTTAGAGGGTTGGTATTGGAAAATAAATAAATTATATGCAGATTATTCGAGGCCGATCGCCTTTTCAAATCCAAGCAGCTTGAACTTGCCATATTCACCAGGACTTCCAGAGCCCTGGTGGGAGCAGTCCTCATCGCACTGTTATAAAGATAACATTGTAATTGCTGCTCGAAGATCTGGTCCCTGTCCCTTAACTAAAACATCCTCCTACTTTTGGTAGCTTTTTCTATTTACAATATATGCTTACAACTGCAAAATTTGACCCGCTGCTGACTTCTTGGTTCCAGGACTGAATCTCTGGAATTAATTATTTTACAGCAACAGTAAAGGAGAGCCTAGCAAATCCAAATTTGAATTCATATCATTGTTCCAAGTCAAATTATGCATGAACAAATCAAATTTAAAGTTGATAAAAATCTAAGATCAATTAAAAAAAACCAAATCCCTAAAATAAAATCCTTTCGAAATCTCACCTCATTGGTTTCGTAGACTGGCTTCAGTTTGAATCGATTTTCACATGACAGTATACCCAGAAAATTTTTCTCGCAGTTTCACGTGACAAATTTTAGGGCTTTTGTCACGTTTGCCAACTTTATTCTGAATCTGGGGCACACCCATTCAAACTAGTGGGTAGCAAATAAAATAACGATGAGCCATGGAATTATCAAAATGAAAATGGACAAAACAATCCTAAATTACTAATCCGTGATTAATACAAACTTTGAAAAATATCACCGATTTCATACTGTATTCTCAACCGTAAATTATCATACTTTACCTGCTTGTAGCAAAAGATAATTAACAGATCAAACGAACTTACCTGAAGTGAAGTTCGATCTGGATTATATGAGGCCTCGTTGAAGTAAATAAGTTGAATAGGTAGTATCTCCGCTATGCGTTGAGTCTCACACAATTTTAAAGCAAAACAAACAATCCTATTGCTCTCCCTTCGGGACCTGCATTCCTGGTCTTCTCCAGTCTTCTTTAAAGCTTAAGTGTTGCAACAAATGGGAACGAAATGGGGTAGGGAGGGACTTATTTACTTCAACGAGGCCTCATATAATCCAGATCGAACTTCACTTCAGGTAAGTTCGTTTGATCTGTTAATTATATTTCGGCCTCGTTTCGTAAATAAGTTGAATAGGTAGCTGTTTAAAGCAAGTTGCAACAAAATCACTAAATCGTTTATATCTCCAAATATGACAATAAATTAGACATTTTACTAAAATAAATTTGTAATTTAACTTATAGTCCATAAATTAACAATTTAGGACAGAGATGGCAAAATTATTCTCTTCAATAATGGGTCGATTATAAAATCGTGCGAATGCGGTTGATTAAGTAGTCAGTCGAATTGTATCATATGATATACCTTTTCTGACAGCAGCTGAAGTGGACGCACGGAGCGTACTGTATGCTGTGAATTGATTAGTATTCAACCAGTTCTTTTTAAAATTATTTTTAACCATCTACTTATCGTTTGGGAAGTGGCCCCGTAATAAGGTTTTCTAAATGTAATAATGGAATAGAAAAGTGAGAGTATATTTTTCTCTTATTTTTGCTGTTTTTTCTAAATACTTCAAGAGAGCTCTTGCTGGGTAAATCCATTTATCTAGATTGTAAAAAGGCAATACAAGAAGGGATTGGATTCTGCCGATTCGTGAAGACTTCAACCTACTTGCTACTTTAATTTCAATCTTTTTGTCGAACTTAACTATGTCTTTAATATCAATAAGTCTAAAGTCTGTACCATCTGTCCGTCGCAAGTGCTACAAGTGTTACTAATTTGTAGGTTAATTCTTCTAAGGAAGCCTCATCTGGCATGGTCTTTAAATATTTAAAACCACCGCCGGGTTCAATGTATGACTATCCTTTGGTTAGGAGGTCTTAAGCTGTGGACCCCTTCGAAAAATCTGCTTATTCTAAAATCTGATGTAAACTTCGGTTATAAAATTTGCAAGCTCTCGATAAGAATTTAGACTCCCAAAGGAAGCTCCTTTCTTGAACTGAACAGTAAGAAAATCTAGAACCCCTGAAACAGAGGCTGTAAATGAATCTAAACCTTTATTTCTCCTAAAAAACCACCATTGCTTTAGACCAACCTCATACTGTTTAATTGTACTGGTGGTTATGGATACCAAACAAGTTTTTAGGGATTTATCTGGTACGTTACCCAACTTTAATCCTTGTAAGATAAGATTCCGACCACCAGAGATATTTTCTTCCATCGTGGGTGTGGTAATCCGCTGAAAAAAAGCAATTTTTCATTAGGAGAAAAAATAATAGGTTCTTGTTCTAGCATTGAACAGAACATTGGATACGAAAGCTGAGAGGTCCAGCGTGGTACAATCAAAATTCCTCTTATTTTATCATTTCTGATTCTTTGTAGCACTCGGCGAATTATTGTGACTGCAGGAAAGGCATAAAAGAATAATTTTTTCAATTAAATATAAAGGCATCTACAGTAACACATTCTAGATCTCCTGGTTATGATACAAACTTCTTGCATTTTAAGTTATGTCTTGTAGCAAAAAGATTGATATCTGGCTGCCCAGATTCTTTAACTATCTGGTGAAAAATATTGATATAAAATTCCCACTCCGTTTTTTTTTTTTTTTTTTAATATTCAAGTCGAGATCTGTGTCAGCTATAAAGTTATCCTTAAATTTTATATAATATGCAAAAGTAACAATATTTCGTGATTCACACCATTGCCATATCTTTCAAGATAAAAGGTTTGAAACTGGATACTATACACTTCCCATTTTATTAATGTAGGCAAATGCTGTTGTGTTGTCACACACGACACAAAATATTCCATTTCAACATGTTGTTAGCGAAAAACCTTAATGCTAAAGATGCTGCTTGAAATTCTAAATAGTTAATATGATTTTCTTTTTCATCTGTCCAAACCCACCAGTGCTTGATATATTCTGTAACCACCAATTAAGGTCTGTTTGTGTCGGAAGATAAGTTCATTTTAGCATTAAAGTTACCTAAGGTATTTTTAAATACTAAAAATGTTTGACGTTCAAGCAATTCGGTGTAAACCCACTCATATTTAACTGCGAAATAAACAGAAGTTAGCGTTCCAAAGAATCTAGCACAATCTCGAATGTAGCAATTTCTAGAAGCTGCAAATTTCTTTAATAATTCAGTTATTTTTAAAATATTTTCCTTTGGAAGAGATATCGTCATGTCCAGCGAGTTATACACAAAACCCAGATAATTTACATATTGGGAAGGCATCAATTGGCTCTTATAATAATAAAATTAATAATAAAACCAAGCCTGTTCAAAGTTACTATTGTGATCTTGATATCATCTCAACATTCTTCATAGGAATTTCCTATTAACAAGAAATCGTCAAGATATAAAACGGAAATATGCCCTTTATTTCTAAGATATGATAATACTAGTTTCATTAACTTTGTAAAAGTTAGTGGTGCAAAATTTAGGCCATATACAATTATACTGATCTAGCTGATTGTTAAACTGCAACCTCAAATATTGCCTCTGAAATTTATAAATGGGAATTAAAAAATATGCATTTTTTAAATCCAAGGTAGCCATAAAGCTTCCTCTTTGTATCATTTTCGTTATTCTCTTCTGATCTTCAAGTTTAAAATACGAGATCAATAAATAGTTATTATTTGAAATTAACCTTTGGCAGCTATCTGGCTTTGATACTAAGAATATTTTTGAAAAATATTGGTTCTTACTTGGTTTAACAAGGGTTAAAGCTTTCACTTCCAATAAATTTTGAATACAGTAATTTATTACCTTCTGTTCAGCCAAAGGCCATTTAGGTTCTTTAGGACTAATTTTTTGTTTGGGTTTTTCAATAAGGGGCAATTTGTAACTTTGAATATATGGGAAAATAACTTGATTCGATGTTATTTTATCCCATTTGTTTACAAAAAAATAACAGCATAAGGACTAACCTCAGAACGAGTTATTGGTGATGATGATGTCGTTGTCTGCCTACTTTTTGTTTGAAACTGCTCTGAGTTATTGTACCCGGTCTCTTGAACTGATTTGTTTGATGATCTTGCTGGCTGTACCTCTGAGGATTATTCTGACGTTGATAAGGAGCATTTTGGTACTGCTGTCCAACTCCTTGGCTGGCTGAGATGGACTTCTTATGTTTAAGGTTTGAACAGGTTTCTCTATTAACTTAGGTTTCGGCGGTTTTAGCTCTTGGCTTGACTTTTGTATTTTTTTTTTTTTTTTAGCTTTGAGCCTTTCTTCTAGTGCCTTACCACAAAAAAAAAAACTTATTCGAAGGCACATCACATTGTATTTCCTTAAGCCATTTATTTAAGTTGAGTAAAATCAACTCCCTACGTGTTAATGTCTCTATGTGATGAAAATCACAAAGCACGCGTCCAGCATTGCTGAGCAATGTATAAGTTCACGACATTCCCCGTTGTCCTTGGCCAGCAAAATAGTTATTGCATTACCAATAGCTGAGATGCTCGCCTCTAAGTATCCTTGCTTATGTGTTAGACATTAACCCCTACATAACAGGGGAGGTGATACAGCAGCATTTACTTTTGGATTTAATATGGTTACTTTTAAGGCCAAAGATTCTTTGAAATTGAATGCCTTTTCATTAATTCCATCTCAATGTCATCTCTTAGGCCATTTTTTGAAATGTCTGTTCAACGTGACATAATGGCGTTGTGAACAGACCATACCTGTAAAGAATCATGCGCTGGTTCAGTTCCCAATAATTGCAATAAGTCTTCACCTAAATTTGAATCTGTCAAATCTTTCGCATGTTTAGTAAGGCTGCTCGTCTGAATAATATTTTCCTAGTCTCGAGAATTATTTTTTTTTTCATTTTCCAAGTCAAGATATAGAACACCATTAGTGTTATAGATATTCATAATGAATAGGCCAGATAACCTCTCCTTCAAAAAAAGGGAGAAAAAATGTGCCATCAAAAACACATAAATTAGGCTGTTATCAACAACGGCCTAAATTCGTATAACTTCCTTTGACAAGAAAGGAAAATGGAATACGAAATTAGTGTGTCATCAAAAACACACATGATTGTTATCAAAAACAATCGAATTATTGTGTTTTCAAAAACACAAGGTGGTTGTTATCAAAAACAACAGAAGTAGTACTATATTTGCGTGTTATCAAAAACACATATGGTTGTCATCAAAAACAACGAAATTAGTGTGTCATCAAAAACACACATGATTGTTATCAAAACCAATCCAATTATTGTGTTTTCAAAAACACAAAGTGGTTGTTATCAAAAACAACAGAAGTAGTACTATATTTGCGTGTTATCAAAAACACATATGGTTGTCATCAAAAACAACGAAATTAGTGTGTCATCAAAAACACACATGATTGTTATCAAAAACAATCGAATTCTTGTGTCTTCAAAAACACAAGGTGGTTGTTATCAAAAACAACAGAAGTAGTACTATATTTGCGTGTTATCAAAAACACATATGGTTGTCATCAAAAACAACGAAATTAGTGTGTCATCAAAAACACACATGATTGTTATCAAAAACAATCAAATTATTGTGTTTTCAAAAACACAAAAAGTTGTTATCAAGAACAACGGAATTTGTGCGCTATCAATAGCACGGTGTATAAAATCCCTTACCAGTAATATTTTCAATATTGCCGTCTTCATTACTTAACAAAGAGTGGCGAGTCGAAAAATCATCCAACTTTAATAAAGCGTCCCGACTGCTTCCAGGCTGCGCTTCTTGAGATATCTTACTTACATTCTGGGCTGCCTGCAAATCGTTTAATTGTTTCTCTTATGTTAAAACGTTTCTGTACCCATTCATCGTCCATTGAACGGAACGACTTCGCCGTTTTTTCCTGTGTTTGGGCATATTACACTATTTATTTTATATAAACAACACGCGACAGGCGGCGGTATTGTACTCTGGTACTTGCGAGATTAAAAATCGATATTTGACGCATGAAGGGAACTACGTGATCGACTCGGCACACATACGAAGACTGGAGAAGACCAGGAATGCAGGTCCCGAAGGGAGAGCAATAGGATTGTTTGTTTTGCTTTAAAATTGTGTGAGACTCAACGCATAGCGGAGATACTACCTATTCAACTTATTTACGAAACGAGGCCGAAATATAATCGAGTATATATCCATAATCAATGAATGAACTACCATTGAATATAATCTCACATTCTTTAACAATGTCTTGGGATGTAAATAAACAAGAACTTATTTAAAATAAAATCTTAAGTTCTGTTATTATATTCAAATTTAAATTAAATAATGTGGCCTATGAAATTACAATATTTTACAAACCCAGTTAAAAATGGAAAACTGATCATCTGCAAGATCATAAAGAGTTTTCAATGAAAATATCCATGTTCGCACAACTTTAAATTACATAACAAATAAATAAGTTTTATTTACGTAGAAATATAAAAATTTTAAGTTAAAATTTTAAAAACATTTAGCGTCGAAGCAAGCTGGTAATTTTATCTGCTATAATACATAGATAATTACATAAATTATATTAACGAATAATCCGAATATATTTTTTTACAATAGAAATTGAATTTTCAGTTCAAGAACATTTATATAAAATTATAGTATATTTTGATAAAGAAATCTTTTTCAGTCTTCTAATTAGGCAGTTGTTTTTAAGTGGTCAAAACTAGTATGGAGAGAGATCTAGAGAAGAATTGAATAAAAATAAACTGTATGGACTTTTGACGAGCGGGGTATTTAAATTTTGATTCAAAAGTTATCAGTAAAGTGCACCTGAGACTTTTTGTTCCAAAAAGTAAGGCACAATCAAATAATTCCCATTAATATCCTCACAATTGTTAATCATAAATCTTTGTTGGTGCCTAGCCTGTATTACTTCCAGGAGATTTTTTTAAGTCTACGCGCGTAAATTATGAAAATTTACAATACCGTCCCTTGTCAAGCCAGCTTTTTCCGTAAATAAAGTAATTCTAGTAAAATGCTGATTCTCTTTAAATTTTTATAAAAAGCAGTTTGATCTGCGAGCTTCCTTACATTGTTAGAAGGATTACCAGTAATCTCATCCAGAATATGTTTCTGTAACTTAAGTTTCGTTGGCCATCTTAGATGCAAACAAGTTGATTTTTCTAGAAAATGGTTGATTTTTTTTAAATAAATGTTGAGTATCTTTTTTTAGAAAAATATCTAAGAATTTAAAATATGGAGTTTAGCTCCGAAAACTGACACCAGTCAAAATTTTGGACATACGAGTTTAGCCCGTCCCTAACTTCTTTGGTAATGTCAAAAGTTGTTTATAACCTAAATTCGTGATCCTATATCGGTTATACAAAATACCAAAATTTTGTGAACGTATACAAGTTTACTCAAAAGCTACAGCCCAAAAGGAAAATCACCGGGTATCCCTTTTCGTCCCCATCTTATACGACATAATAAGGCTGTTTTGACACTTTCTGTACACTGTCGCGAGTTTGATATATATACTTACCGGATATTCTGTATAAACGGATATAAAATTTGCCGTAAATAGACGAATAAAATACAATAGGAAAAAACAAGGTCAAAATATAATAAAACGTACATATAATTAGTGCATAATTAACCTTATAAAGTCCGGGAATAAACCAGTTGACACCCCGCGCTTCTATATCAAGAAGCCACATACAATCAGCAAAATAAATCTGAATAAAAAATATTATATGATATATTTAATTACATTTCTGAAGACCTATTACATGAGATTTCACTTGATTTGATGATCAAGAAAGAAAAAAAAATAGTTCTTAACACTTTTTTCTTTAAATCATATTACCCCTAACAATTTTTGTTGCCTATATATATAAGTGTCATTATACCAAATTTTTTCGTATTTTTAAAAAGTATGATACATATTATGCAAATATAAGAACATATTGTTTATTTATATTTTTCTCACATTTTAATGTTTTAGCTGTCATAAAATTTCCCTTGAGATACAGCATACATAAACCAAAAAAGTCATTTTTAATAAGCAAAATACCATTAAAATAGCTTATTATTCTTAGGGTGTTTTACCTGCCAAGAATGCTTGTCGGAGAATTTTGTGTAGAGGCTGTGTGTGTCATGTTTTAAATGTATTTTAAAAGCGGTATAAACCTGACCTTCCACATACTCGTGTTTTGTTCTCGTATCCTACGGCTATATATCACAATTTAAAATTTTATTATGTATGTACGTTACGGTTTCGTATATTTTGGCCCTTACCTCGAGGAATTACTGAGCATTATACAAAGTTACTTAGATATATGAAGACAGCCAAAAATATTAGAAACCTCTATTTAGATTTAAAAACATAATTTAGCTCCCAAAGTTTGCCCCTCTCTGTTTATTTGAAAATAACATCCACCTTTGAATATGTTAAATATATGATATGAAAGCGTGAGGTAAGACAAACGACTTAAAATCTGAAGATTATCGTACAATATGCAGTGCTGGATTAAACAAATTCTAGGATTGAATACTCGAAAAAATAACTCCATTAATGACGTACCAAGTCTAACTTTAAAACCAAGTTAAATAAATGATTTAAATTGACAATTACAACAATTTTTTAAACTTAAAAAAAGAAAAATTATTTATTTTATTACCATAATGGCAAAAATGGATATTTTTATAGGTTCCTATCTTTAATATTCCTGTATAGAATTTCGTTTATACATATATAACATTGACAACATGGTTAATGTCAATAATTAATAGAAATAATAAATAAATGAAAAATGCCAATTGAATTAAAAGTTAGTGATGTAGTAAAAACTTAATTTAACGAATTCTTATTCTGTGGACTTTTTCGATTCAACTAGTGAAGTTATGATATCTAAAAACAAAAGGTTATTAGTACCAACAATATTATAATATAAAGCTAGCTAAAGATCTCATTATTAAATAACTTAATTTTTGAGCAAACAAAACAAATACCTGACAAAGGCAATATTACCACTGTGTCGAACTCCTAGGTGGAAACAAGTTATATTGAAAGATTTTTGATACCCATCAGATATGTAATAAATGTATAAACTTAGAAAAGGTGGTACAAAAAACGAAGGTGCCTCGGACTGGCGTAGCCCTACTACTAGCTCATCAGAAAATTACTCAAAAATCAGAAAAATCTGATTAAGAATTTACAAAAAACTTCAAAAGAATATATCAAACAAGAAATCAAAATATTATAATGGGTTAAAAATTAAAATTTCGTTAGAAAATAAAAATATATACTTCCGTAGAATTATTTTAACAAGTAACCATTTTCTCCTTCAGACAGTTAAAGAAAAAGCCAACTGTAATCTAAAACATCAACTATGCAAATAACTGATATGTTGAATTCGAATTTCTCAAAAGTTATCTGTGAACAATGAATATTTAAAAAAATTCAACAACAATACAAGACTACCCATGATGATAGATGACGATTGGTTAAGTTCAATATTTAACTACGACTGTGTAAAGACATCGAAAGACGAATTTTTAATTTTAGAAAAACAATTAAATATCGATTGTCTTGGTCCCAGAATTTCTAGTGTATATTCGGAATATAGCAAATAAAAAGGAACCGTTTAGTGTTAAAAACAAGAGTTAAAACTTCTGACTATTACAAAATCATTGTTTATGTCCAAAACTACCCTTATTTTCTATTTAGTATATTAATCTAATATAACTTCGGGATTTTTTAAACTCCTAGTCGCTCGTCCCAAAATATTGGCACTTGTTATTTTAAATGAAATATTGTTAAAGTGTAATTGATCATGTAACAACTAAAAACATAAAATCAACATCTAAATTTTTAGATTTCTATATATATTTTTATGAGAATATTTGTTTGTTCTTTGTTCTTCGAACAGTATTATAAACGCTGTTTATAATCTCATACTGACGTAAACGAGTGTTCTTTTTTAAACAAACGCTGGAAAATAGTCATAGTGTCCTGATCTCTAAACTAAAAATAATTTATTCTCCTCTCCGTCAGCTATTTATGGTATTTGGGTATTATAGTATTAAAAACTTTTAAAATACTATTTCGTGCTCTACGGGTATTTAATACAGATTGCGTTCTTAACCTTTTCGTTGTAATAAAGTTTTTATGGCAACATTTATAAGGAAATTTGATTCCCTTTAAAAAAAACTTGAGTAACTATTTTTCTAGAATGTAGGTTATTATGGTCAAATATTACTTTCATAATAAAGTAAACTGGATTTATCGAAATGTTTTTAAACTATTGTAATTTTTATAAAAGTGTAAGTCTGTAGTAAGAATGAATTTGCTAAAATCTTAGTATCATATGATTATTTTTACCTGAAACAATTTTTAAATGTATTTTTAACCGACTTCTAAAAGAAGGAGGTTCTCAATTCGTCGACTATGTATTTTTTTTTATATATGTACACCTATTACTCCGGAACGGCTGCACCGATTTGAAGGAAATTTTTACGTTATATTCAGGAAGTTGCTGCGGTGGTCTCATATTTTTTTAAATGAAATTGGTGCAGTAAAATCCAAGATGGCGCTTACAATATGGCGCCCAAAAAAATTAATTTTGTCCGATTTTCTCCAAAATTGGTATGGAGGAATTTTCGGGGTTGTACCCAAGAATCTGAAATTATTTTTAAAAAATTCAAAATTGCGGATCCAATATGGCGGCCAAAAAAATTAAATTTTGTCCGATTTGCTCCAAAATTGGTATGGGGGAATTTGCGAGGTCGCATATGACGAATCTAAAATTATTTTTAAAAAATTCAATATGGCGGATCCAATATGGCGGACCAAAAAAATCGATATTGCCCGATTTTCTCCAAAATTGGTATGGGGGAGTTTTCGGGATATCACATAACGAATTTGAAATTATTTTTAAAAAATTCAATATGGCGGATCCAATATGGCGGGCAAAAAAAAATTTAATTTTGTCCGATTTTTTCCAAATTGGTGTGAGGGAGTTTTCGGGATCTCACATAGCAAATCTGAAATAATTTTTAAAAAATTAAATATGGCGGATCCAATATGGCGGACAAAAAATCAATTTTGTCCGATTTTCTTCAAAATTGGTACGGAGGAGTTTTCGGGATCGCACATGACGAATCTAAAATTATTTTTAAACAAATTCAATATGGCGGACGAAAAAAATATTTTTAAAAAATTCGATATGGTGGATCCAATATAGTGGACCAAAAAGTTAATTTTGTCCGATTTTCTCCAAAATAGGTACGGGGGAGTTTCCGGGGTCGCACATCACGAATTCAAAATGTTTAAAAAAAAATTATTATGGCGTATCCAATATAGTAAATAAAAAATTAATTTTATCCGATTTTTTTCAAAATTGATATGGGGGAGTTTTTGGGATAGCACATTGCGAATCTGATATTATTTTAAAAAAAATTAAATATAGCGGACTTAAAATGGCGGATTAAACATTCTACATCTCTCGATTTTGTCTAAAGTTACTATTGGGGGATTTTTAATGTTAATTACGAAACTAAAATATTTTTTGAAAAACTCAATCTGGCGGATTCAATATGGCGTCCTAAAAATTTTACATTTTTCGACTTTCTCCAAAATTGATATAGAGAGTTCTTGAGGGTGTAAATTATGAATTTAAAAATATTTTTTCAGAATTCAGTATGGCGAATTCAATTTAGCGGACTAAAAATTTTACATTTTTCGATTTTGTTCAAATGTGGAACTGATTGGTTGTGAATTTCATTTTCGAGGATGTAAATAGCGAATATAAAATTATTTTAAGAAAATCTAATATATCAGAGGCAATATGACGGTCTAGAAATTTTAAATTTCTGGATTTCATCTAAAATTGGTACTAGGGGGCTTAATTAAGACGTTAAAATTATTTTTTTTTGAAATTCAATATGGCAGATCCAAGATGGTGGGTTGAAAATTTTACCTTATTCGCATTTTTTCAGATTTGGTATTAGGGGGTTGGGGGGTGGTGTATTACGAATATGAAGTTAATTTTTTACAACTATATACAACTGATAAGGTATAATATAAGGGACTAAAAATTTTACATTTGCCCATTTTATCTAAAATTGATATTACGGGGTTCTTGGGGCGTATACAAACAAAATATGCAATATAAAATATATCGTGCTAAAAAACTTACGTCTCAAACTTTTTAAATATCGATATTGGAAGGTTTTGGGGCCTATATCACCAATCTAAAATTAATCTGAAATTTAAGATAGTGAATTTACTACGACAGACTAAATATTTGTTTGACATAATTTCATTGGTATTTGGAGAACTCTAAGAATCAAGGAATTTTTAGTGGTACATTTTAGGGTGATTTATAATTCTGGATAAAGTGGATACTTTTTTGCCACCTTGGAGTCATTGCGAGGTACACTAATATCGATTAGTACTTAGTTCAAATAATTTATGAATATCATAATGAATTCAAAACTAAAAATCGAAAAATAAAATTTTTATAAAAAAATTGAACCGACTTCTAAAAGTGCGCTAAAAAGTGAAAAATAATAAAAAAATTTTTATGAAATTGAAATTTTTGAAGTCGGCGCCAAATTAATACCTGACAAAACGTTCTTCGCATAAACAAATTAAAAATACTTTATTTGTAATTGCTTTCTTACCATAATTTGTATATATTAATAGTTATTTATTTCATTTAGAAATAATTTGGCGCCGACTTCAAAAATTTCAATTTCATATAAAAATTTCTAGTTATTTTTCACTTTTTAGAGCACTTTTAGAAATCGGTTCAATTTTTTTATAAAAATTTTATGCGTATTAATTAGTATATTCTTATCTAAAATAATCTACCAATTATTCTTATAAACACTTTAGTAAAAACAACCTTGTATATAATTTTAGTTCCCTATTACAGCGTGTCTATGGAAGGTGTCAACAGTGAAGAATAAAAACAATACCTCAAATTTCTATAGTCATTTATACAAGGTTGTGATAAAGAAATGAATCAGGCTTTTATATAGAACATCGCTTATTTGATGAAAAATCACTTATTTTTTTGAAAGGAATTTTTTTAAGAAAAGCATTTATTATACAAGGTGGATCAGAAAAGTGCCACGTGTATCGACTTAAATTTGTTTAGTGAAATATATTATATACCATTACATTTTTAGGTTCAAGGAATCATTCTACATATTTTTCATTAAATACGTTATATATATATATATATATATATATATATATATATATATATATATATATATATATATATATATATATATATATATATATACTCCACCATAGCTGCAGGTTATTCGAGGCCGATCGCCGCCACCAAGGATTTGTATTTAATATTCGGGGACATGATAAACAAAAAAATTAAAGGAATTTGTTTTTGCTTTTAAGGCGATATAGACATTTTTGATATTATTAAGGGAATATCTGTGTCTAAATTATATTGTTGTAAATTTGACTTAGATTGTTTATGTCAGTTCTGTCATTTACTGTATGTGTTTCCTTTTTGATGGCTATCATTTCTTTTATTATTAATTTATGATAATTTTTGTCCTTATCGACTATTTTGGTATTTTCAAAGTTAAAAGAGTGTTTTTTATTCTTTTCATGTTTTGTCAATGCTGTAATAGCATTTTTGGTATATTTATGTCCATTTAGTCGATTTTTTAGTAATTGGCTTGTCAGTCCTATATATTGTTTTGGACAGTTTGCACACGGAACTGAATATACAATATTAGAAGTTTTCATAGTTGGTGTTTTGCTTTCCAATTTTGTAAAGATTGAGTTTAGTTGGTTGTAACTCTTGTGGCATGCTTCAATATTGTGTTTTTTTAAAATGTATTGTAATTTTTCTGAAAGGTCTGTTGCATAAGGTAATTCTATGTATTGTTTTTGTATTTCCTGTTGTGAATCATCCTTGTTTTTAGTTCTTAGATTGTTGTAGTGTTTGTAAGTTCTTTTTTTTAATAATTTCGTCAATATCTTTAATATTAAACTTGTTTTGTATAAGTGTGTCTTTAACTTTTCTTAGAATCGAGGGTCTGAATGTAGGAGACGTTAATGAAATGGCTCTGTCAACCAAGTTCACGATTACACTCCTTTTTTGGTTTTTTGAATGGTTTGAAAATTTGTTCAAATATCTTCCGGACCAGATTGGTTTTGTATACCACTGCGTTTGAATTTTATCATTCTAGCGTATTAGAGTCATATCCAGGTAATTTATTTTTCCGTTTGCTTTAGATTCTAATGTAAAATTAATTTGTTATGGAAATTATTAAATTGTTGTATAACGTAATCCACTTTGTCCTGAGGAATTGCCATTAAACAATCTTCAACGAAACGTTTAAAGAAAATTGAGTCTAAATTTAGATTTTGAATGACTCTTTCCTCCAAATATTTCATGACTAGCTGGGCGATCGAAGATGAAATAGGTGAACCCATTGCACAACCATCAACTTATTTGTAAAATTTATTGTCATACTGAAAGTAGTTTGTTGATAGTGCTAAAGTTACAGCTTCCATAAAACTATTCTTGGACAAAGTTGTGTAGATTTTTAGTTCTTCCCATTTTTCAGATAATATAATTTTAACTAAATCGTTTGGAATATTTGTGTATAGTGATACTACGTCCAGGAAGACAAGTTTGTAATTTTGAGGGATACTGGAATTTTTGAAAACTATGAATTTTTTGAAACAAAAGGAATCTTTAATATAAAAGTTATTTTTTCCTGTAATATTTGAGATAAAGCCGGAGAGATATTTTGACAAAAGTGATTGTATGCAGGAAACAATAGGTCTTAATGGAACGTTTGGTTTGTGTAATTTAGATAGTCTGTATATTTTTGGAGGAATAGCATTATGGATTGAGAGATTTTTCACTTCTGCGTCATTAATTTCTTTTTTGTGAGTAATTTCTTGATAAATTCATTATTTTTCTTTTGGTTTATATTTGTTGGATCGCCATGTATTTTCTGGTATGTTGTTTGGTCATTCACTAGTTCATTCATTTTGTGATCATAATCAGATTTATTCATCACTACTGTTTTATTGCTCTTGTCTGGATTTAAAACAATTATTTGAGGGTTTTCTTTTAAAAATTTACGTGTGCGAGCTATTTTTGTTTTGATTTTGTTTTATAAGCCTTAATTTTTTTGTCTGATTTTTATTTTGTGATTTGTGATAACATTTGTCACTTCTGCTCTAATTGTACCTTTATTGTCTTGTGGTTTGTCCTTTATTGCCAACTCAATATATATATATATATATATATATATATATATATATATATATATATATATATATATATATATATACATATATATACATATATATATATATATATATATATATATATATATATATATATATATATATATATATATATATATATATATATATATATATATATATATCTGTAAATGTTTTAAAAATATGTTGCGTTCTCTTTGACTTTATAATTTAGTTAAAGTACTGGCGGTTATTAATTCCAACTAATACAATAAAGTTTAGAATCGTGTGAAGGAAAAAATTTTAAAACTTACGTCCCTTACAAATTATTGATAGTAAAGCTCAGGTGGGTTCCAATCTAATTTAAGAAAATGTGAGGTTAAGAAGAAACGGAGAATGTAAAATGAAGAACAAAAAACCAGTAAACAATTTATTAACAATAAGTATTGAAAATGACTGTACACAAAATATTAGAATAACAAACTAAAAGGTAAGTACCCTTGAATTAAAAATTATAACCCAGCCTGTCTAGTCAAAATTAAAAGTCAAATTTCTTAACAGATATACCAGCTTTACCTTTAACTCTATCTGAGAAGTTATTCACTTTATTGCTCTCCTAGACACTGTTGATAGGCGAACGATTTTAGTTTTTTCATTGAACATATTGCAGCCTTCTCCATAACATCCAATTTTATCTTCATAGCCAACATTTATATGCGTCCATCTTTAGCAAGGTACATTTTAGATGTAGGAACAGCACCAAGAAATTCAAATTTCTGGTCGAAGTGAACTGAAAATAGGTATAGGGCATATCTTACAGAAAATATTAGAAATTTATTGTAGAATACAAAAATGTTTTAGCATGTGATATGTTTCATTAAACAATTCTGAGAAATAAAATTTATGGCGATTTTTCATCATAGAGGCGGTATTCCATATAAAAGGCAGACTATTTTCTTTATCACAACCCTGAACATAAAAAATAAGGGTAAAATAAATCGAAATTTATGAGTTGAAAACAATATTATATTAATAATATTAACTGAGTTGTATGCACTATTTAAATTGGGAGCTTGAGATTGTTAAAATTGCAGTTTTCCTCAAGACTGGTTTTATTTCAGCGACACTGGTTTCTTTAAATGGAGGAGCTGGATCACTTTTGTACTTAGTCTTTTAGAGGATCAGTTAATGTTATCTTTTCTTGAAATTAGTTAATAATTTCTGAACGCCTTCAGTTATCCGATTTGATGTGTGACATGTAGCGCCGTCTTGCTAAAAATAAATCCTTTAATTAAAGTATTCAAACAATTGTAAAGGTGCTGGTAAATCTATAATATTGCACAATATTCTCTAATAAAAGGTGTTTTTTTATAGAGGTATAGAACTTTTAATTGGAATAAAACAATGATGAATTTTTTAAATTAACATGAAATTTACTTTATTCGAAAGATAACCTTCTGGCATTATAATTTAAATATGATTTCTGGCATAGGACCGCCACGGCTGGCTCGGACGTCCAATTTTCGATGACTTTTTCCAACATTTGTGGCCGTATATCGGCAATAACGCTGCGAATGTCGTCCTCCAAGTGACCAATCGTTTTGGGCTTATCGGCGTAGACTAGCGACTTCACATATCCCCACAGAAAATAGTCTAGCGGCGTTAAGTCGCACGATCTTGGAAGCCAATTCACGGGTCCGAAACGTGAAACTATGCGGTTACCAAACGTTTCCTTCAATAAATCAATTGTGGCAAGAGCTGTGTAACATGTTGCGCCGTCTTGTTGAAACCACAGCTCCTGCACATCATGGTTGTTCAATTGATGAACGAAAAAGTCAGTAATCATGGCTCTATAGCGGTCACCATTGACTGTAACGTTCTGACCAGCATCGTTTTTAAAGAAGTACGGACCAATGATTCCACCAGCCCATAAAGCACACCAGTCAGTTTTTCTAGATGTAACGGTGTCTCAACATACACTTAAGGATTATCATCACTCCAAATATGGCAGTTTTGTTTATTGACGTATCTATTCAAACAAAAGTGAGCTTCATCGCTAAACAAAATTCGCTTATGAAAATCGGGATCAACGGCAATCTTGTTTTGGGCCCATTCACCGAATCTACGCCTTGCTAGGTGATCGTGTGGCTTCAATTCTTGCACGAGTTTGATTTTGTAAGCACGCAAACCAAGATCTTTCCGCAAAATCTTCCATAAAGTGAATGGACACATATCCAATTCCTGTGCACGATGGCGGATAGACTGATTCGTGTCTTCCTCTACGCTACGCTCTACAGCAGCAATGACTTCTTCTGTACGCACTGTACGACGTCTCTGTGGATGCGTATTATTATTTAGAGTAAACGTGGTGCGAAAACGTTCCATAGTTAACCGAATTAATTGCTCCGATGGACGATTATGTTGACCGGAAAATGGACGTAGTGCGCGATACGTATTTCGAACAGAACCATGATTTTCAAAATAAATCTGCACAATTTGGAAGCGTTGTTCAGGCGTCAGTCTATTCATGTTGAAATGCCAAACAAAACTAAACATAAATCACTTAACAGCTGACAAAATGGCCGCCAGTTAAAAAAGTGTTGCCAACTTAAATTTCTATACCTCTATAAAAAACACCCTTTATTAACTGACACTTGTTCGTTTTGATCCTTGAAAAAGGACTATTGGATTTTGCCATTAACAGCTATAGCAGTCCATGAGACTACCTTGTTACTGTGAAGTACGCCATTAAGCTCTCTTCCAGAGAGCAAATATTTCCATTAGCTCGTTGAAAACATTTACCTATGAAATATAATCTTCTCTGTTTCAATTCTTGTGCCAACCGTACTTTCTAAGCATGGCGATGATACTGTTGGAACCTCTCTGATTGACTGTTGACTTACTCGGTAATTTTTATGGATTGCGACCATCTTGTTGTTTTATATATTTAGTTTAGATCCAGTAGAATACTCTGATTTATGTTTGTAGGGCGGGGGGGTTGGATGTTTGGCAACTAGTAAAGAGTATGATACATATAATGCGCTGTTACGACAGAATTATTATTCTGGTAAAACGTCTAGATGCAAAAAGTGTGTAGTGTGTAAACGAGTCTATTATGTCTAAAATTCTTTAAATTGATTTGCAATTCGGCGCCCCACTCACAGACTTTTACCGCCGCGTCGGAAGGTAAAAGAGTAGACGAAATGCTAACCCAAACACTCTTTTTTGATAGCTTATATAATCTGGTTACTTAATTTTAAAGTATGAATAATCTTGTTGTCAATAAATTATTCAACTTAACAGTTATTTTTAATTAGCTAAGACACTTTAAGAATGCAGTGGGCACACAAGTGGTTAGTATTTAAAACCAAATATTTATGTAAATAAATTTTATTTATTTGCATGTACCTGGAGTACCTGGAGTCTCTTTTTGTAAGTGAATCGATTGAAGTTGGACTTTTCTTATTTTATAGGCAATAACATAATCCCAAAATCATATGTAAAACAATTAATTTATCAAAAGTAACTCTAATTAGCTAAGATATCTAAATTCTTGCCTATGAAATACCTAATTAAAATTTAGTAAAAATACTCGTATTTATTTTATAGCAACACCAAAAAATTTAACAGGAAGTGTTTTAAAATTCATTAAATTATTGGTTACGTTTTTGAATTTCTAATCTGTTTTGGTTAAACTAGATAAAACATGATAATCTAAACTAGGAATGGACAAAACAAATTTGCTTTATAATGCGGACACTGTAATTACCACATTTAATGTGAAAAAGACGTTTCCAATATTAACTCGAAAAGAATAATTCGATCAAAAAATATTGCTGGTTTAAATGAATGTTGTAATTTTATAAATACTTACTAATAATCATCCAGTGCAGAAATATTACTTAAGTACAAGGTCAACGGAGTTCGGACGTAGAGTATTGAATTTATTAGGAAGAACTTCATGGGAAAGTTCAATTAATATTATCATGAAATTTATATTGTTATGAAATTTATATTGTTATGAAATTTCGATTTTAAGTTATGTTTTAAAAATTTTACTTTTTTTTTGAAATGTTAAACACCTTTTAAAATTAATATAAACATATACAAGTAATGGAAAGTAACTTTCGTAGACAGCTGACTTTTAGAACTTGTGAATTATGCGAGTTTTGAAAAGTGCACGGAATGTATTAAAACTAGTACTGCCTATCTAGAACAAGATAATTCTACCTTCCTTTCATGGAGATTTATTCTAGAGGAAATAATATTAAAAATTTCAAACCGAAGCTCTTGTATTTCCGCTATTGTAGGTGATTATTTATTTATAGGTTAATTTATTGTTCCTAATGCTTAGATTAAAGCGCAGATATGGAAAAGAAGATGTTCTGGGAACAACAAAAGAGAAGAGTAAAATGAGCAGGTAAAAAATAATGATGAAATTGTGAAGACTATTTTCATGTAGTGCTAAGAAAAATTCATCCTGTTTGAGAGCTTGCAATTTGGCAATGATTGGGTGCGTAGTAGTGCAATCCACAAAGAATATTAAAGAAATTCTAAAATTTGTGTATGCAAAGTTTTGAGTGCCTACATGTTTAAAATAACCTTAAATTATGCAAATTTAATGTACATTGTAAATAAAATTTAATGATTTTGTATTTTCGTTAAATGCATTTAATAAACCTTTGTTAAATTTGCTTCCAGTACATTTGCATTAAGTTTAATGCATTTTTTTACAGTGTATGACCAGTCACAGAAAAAACTCTTTTGATCCATGGGGCTCAATACTGTTACCAAATTTGTAGCGTGTCTTAAAGAGTTACATTAAAAAGAAATATACTCGATGTAAAAGGCCCAATGAGAACTTAGGCATTGGTCATCAAGTATCACCACCTTTTGTTCATTCAAACTCGATCTTTTTGAGGCGTATTTAGTTTACCACACAAGATAGCTTTTTGCGAACTTAAGCCAGTTGCGGGACAGAATTGAAGCAGTATAGACTTACTTACAACTGATACGCAAGGCAATTTTGCAATTCAAAAGAAGAAGCTGCACGCAGAAAATATTGGTCATATAAAGCAATTTTTGAAGTAGTTTTGTGCGATTTAGTTACGGTAACGGTAATAAAAAATATAATTTTTCCATTTTCAATTTGAGTCAACTTTGAATCTAATGTTTTTTTGTAAGCAATAAAAATTCAAAAATCTGAATAACCTTTTAAGCAAAACCCGAAAAAAAAAATAATAAAGAGTAAGGTTAATACATTGGTACAAGTTAATTCCAATAAAATACTCTTTAAAGACAATAATATTTTAAAATAATTCTTTAGATCTTACAATTAAATATTAAATTTAAGTTAAAACAATCGGTATTACATATTAGTACAGCTAATTACATTTCAGACATGGTTTAACATAAAAATATTTTAAGATCTGCAGCAGTTTATTTTAAGTGCCATTAAAATTTCAACTCGGATTTCGATTAACATAATGCTTAATAAGAAATAAACAAAACCGAATTCACCTTGTCCGTGCTTCGGAACATATGTCACTTAATTTTCACTTAAGTCAGCAATAAATCTGTTACCATGCCACTGTATAAAGAATGTACCCTTTGAAGTTATTCTGGATCACACACAGGCAAAACATACATTAATTTTCTTTTTAATGTTCCTAAAATTGCACGTTTGAAAAAGTAATAGGGTACAACTATATAATTTGTATTTTAATTAGATATGTGGAAAAAAATTATTTTCAAGACAAATGGTCCAAAAATTGGTGCTGTTTTAAAAAATACACTAGACATTTTTCAATATTTAACAGTTAGCATTATATTCAGGTATCTGTACCTAATATTAATTACCCAGGTTTAGAAAAAAAAGCAGTGGATTTCTGAGGTCAATGAATCCGAATCCGAGGTTTGCTTCATCCCCCAAGGTGGGCTAGAGGTCTTTTTAGGATCATCACAAGGTCAAATTGAGAAAAAAGATGTAGGTTTTTGAGGTCGCCAAATCCGAATTCGTAGTTTGTTTAATCCCGCAAGATCAGCTAGAGGTCATTTCAAGGTCAAATTGAGAAAAATCCACTAAATGAATCTGAAAAAGAGGATATGTATGTTTTTGGGGTCGCTGAATCTAAATTCGTGGTTTGTTTGATCCTCCAAGATCATACAGAGATTATTTCAGCATCATTTCAAGGTCAAATTGAGAAAATCTACTAAATAGATCTGTAAAAGAAAAAGGTGGACTTTTGAAAGTGCTAAGCCTGAATTCGTGTTTGTTTAATACCTCAAGGTTAACCAAAGATCATTTCAAGGCCAATTCTAGGTCAAATTGGAAAAATCCACTAAATAGATCTCAAAAATAAGAGAACGCATGCACTGCTAGATCAATATCGGCTACATAGCAGACAGGCAAGCGGATCGCGTTTTTGAGCCGAAACTGAAGCTCCCAAAACCTTGTTCCTCACGCATAGCTAGATATGCAAGTGGAGATAGTTATTATGAAATAGTAATCCAAAACCCAAGCGCCTAAACTCGCATAACCTATGCACAGCTAGAGTGACATCCATTACGCAGCAGACAGGGGAGCGGATCGAGTTTTTAAGGCGAAACCTGAGCTGCCAAAATCACACACTCCACGTGCAGCTAGACTGATTATCACTATACAGCAGACAGGCGGCTGAACTGGACAAGTTTTTATAAATATGCCAAAACATAAGCTCTCATAACCACATATCTCACACGCAGCGAGATTAATCCCCGTTATGCAGCAGATATAGAAACCCAAGCTCTCCGAGAACCATATACCCCAGACACAGCATGTATGATAGTTTAGAGTTTGTGTCATACACTTATAAAAAGTCGCTTCGCTAGCCTAGCTGTTATTTAACGGTTATCAATCCAGCAGCGCGAGGGGTATGTGGTTTTAGAAGCTTGGGTTTCGCCTTGAAAATTCGCTATGATCATGTGCCTACGTGGGGTAAGTGGTTTTGGGAGCTTAAGTTTCGGCTCAAAAACTCGATCCGCTTGGCTGTCTGTTGTGTAACGGATATCGATCTAGCTGTGCGTGTGTTCTCTTTTTTACAGATTTATTCATTAGATTTTTTCAAATTGACCTTGAAATGACTTAAAAATGGTCTCTGGTTAACCTTGAGGTGTTAAACAAACCACAAATTCAGCGCCCCTAAAAGTCTATTTATCTTCTTTTACACATCTATTTATTAGATGTTTCTCAATTTGACCTTGAAATGACCCTACAGTCACCTCTGGCTGAACTTGGTAGATTAAACAAACCACGATTTCGGATTCAGCTACTTCAAAAACTTATGTATCTACTTCTTCAGATTTATTTAGTGAATTTTACTCCATTTGACCTTGAAAGCACTTTGAACCTGACGTGATAGAAGTTATCGGACCACAGATTTGGGTTCAGTGCCTTTAATTGCATAACAATAAAATGGTCTGGTCAAATCGGCATAGAATTTTTTTTCTAATCCTGTTATTAATTAAATATTTTTGAGTTCTTTACTTAAAAGCAATATTTTTTGAAACGAATCCAAAAAATTTATATATATATATATATATATATATATATATATATATATATATATATATATATATATATATATATATATATATATATATATGGAATCGTAACAAAATGCGGGTTAAACCACAGTATTACTTCAGGTGCCAGTGTATATATATATATATATATATATATATATATATATATATATATATATATATATATATACAGGGGCGGATCCAGCCGCTCTCTTTGGGGGGGGCGGTGATATCACAAAAGTACAGTATGTCAAGAAAGGCAAGCAGCATACTCATTCCTAATATAAAAGGCAGAATGGGTTCTATTTTCCTGAACTCAAAGCTCTTGAATCGATCGCAAGTACACACATTCCTATACTATATTCAAGAACTAGAGAGAGTAATAAAACTGTTACCGAAACCTCCAACGTACCTGCTCCAGTGCCGCTGGTAACTGAGAACTGCCGTAAATCTAATTATATTTCATTATATTACTGTAACATAAAAATTCTGATAGTTTAATTTAATTTCTGTCAGTGAGCAAAGTACACCTTACAGTTTGTTCTTAGTGATTTATCTTGTCTACGTTTGTTTTTATATATTATATATCTAGATAATAATGTTAAAAGCTCTATTGAGATGTGTTCCAACATGACAGGAGTTGGAAAATCTACTATGTACCGAATACTGAAGGAGAAAAAACGACTGGAATTGTTAGTACTCCCCAGCCACATTCGATCATAAGCAGATGAAAAACCTCGTTGGAAGAAGAAATAAGAACTGCAATTAAAGGGGTTGTATATACATTTTATTATGAGAAGCAGATCCCAACCGTCTACAAAATTCTAACTAAAATCAATGAGGATCGCGATTTACCTGAAATTAAAAGAACTGATCTCTGGAAATTGCTCAGAGAACTTAATTTTTGCTGGGAAAAACCAGATAGAAAATCTGTTCCTATAGATAGTCCGGAAACTGTCCATTGAAGAAGTAAATATATCTCTCAATTAAAAGGTAGAGTTGCTAGAAATAACACAATTAACAAAATTAGTAATTTAACTAAACTTTTGAAAGATTTTTTGAATAAAGTTACTGCGGAAAATTGGAAAAAATCCATATAATAAAAGAATAAAACGAAATGTGAGAACTCGATCTCATGATCGGTGAGATAGAGGAACCAATTATAATTAATTTGAGCGAAGATAGTTTCACTGACTTTGATTAGGAATTATATACGTAATGTTAATTAGTGTAAACTCAATTTATTATTTAAATTTTTGTTTTTGTTGTATTTTATTGTTTAATGTTGTTTATATGTTTTTTTTATATATATTTTTATTTTAGTATGTCAACTCTTTAATTTTATATATATTTAATTCCAATTAGCCGTAAGTTTATTATTATGTTATTATTGTATTTGTGTCTTGTTCTTAAGCGTGTAGAATTAACATGTTTATCTTAATTTTTGAGGCTATCGTATTTCCATATAATAAAGTAAATTAAATTATCAGTACAATAGAAATAAAAATAAGTAGGTCTAATTTTAATTACAACATAAAGAAGTAATTACATTTAAATCCCTTTTTAGTGTTTAATTGTAATACTGCAGATGGTTTAAGAAATAAATAAACTGAAACGTCAAATATCCTAAAAATGTTTTTAATTAATAATAAAATGACCGATAGCCCCAAAAATATTTTAATATTATATGGACCAATTTATTTTTTTATATATGTTTACCTTTTTGTATTTTTGACAATGGATATTTTGTAAGTATTTAAATTATAACTTCGAATTTTTTGAGAGAATAAGGCTACGTTTTAGTCCATTATTATAGATCGGTATTTTTGATTATAAAATTTGTAACCCGTTCCTATGAAAAATATATGTGTCTACATGATTTTGCTAAAGACACCGGACTAAAGAACACAGGTAGTTTGCGAATAGAAAAAGGATAAAAAATGATTTATTACTCTCTCTAGTTCTTAAATAAACTGTAGTATAAGAGGAAACATCGAGTCCATTTTCCTAAACTCCAAGCTCTTGGGGGGGGGGCGATCGCCCCCACCGCCCCCCCCCCTTGGATCCGCGCCTGTATATATAAAGGGTGTTTTTTATAGAGGTATAAAACTTTAAGTTGGCAACACTTTTTTAACTGGCGGCCATTTTGTCAGCTGTCAAGTGATTTATGTTTAGTTTGGTTTGGCATTTCAACATGAATAGACTGACGCCTGAACAACGCTTCCAAATTGTGCCAATTTATTTTGAAAATCATGGTTCTGTTCGAAATAAGTATCGCGCACTACGTCCATTTTATAGTCAACATAATCGTCCATCAGAGCAATTAATTCGATTAACTATGGAACGTTTTCGCACCACGTTTACTCTAAATGATAATACGCATCCACAGAGACGTCGTACAGTGCGTACAGAAGAAGTCATTGCTGCTGTAGAGCGTAGCGTAGAGGAAGATCCGAATCAGTCTATCCGCCATCGTGCACAGGAATTGGATATGTGTCCATTCACTTTATGGAAGATTTTGCGGAAAGATCTTGGTTTGCGTGCTTACAAAATCCAACTCGTGCAAGAATTGATGCCACACGATCACCTAGCAAGGCGTAGATTCGGTGAATGGGCCCAAAACAAGATTGCCGTTGGTCCCGATTTTCATAAGCGAATTTTGTTTAGCGATGAAGCTCACTTTTGTTTGAATGGATACATCAATAAACAAAACTGCCGTATTTGGAGTGATGATAATCCTCAAGTGTATGTTGAGATACCGTTACATCTAGAAAAACTGACTGTTTGGTGTGCTTTATGGGCTGGTGGAATTATTGTACTTCTTTAAAAATGATGCTGGTCAGAACGTTATAGTCAATGATGACCGCTATAGAGACATGATTACTGACTTTTTCGTTCATCAATTGAACAACCATGATGTGCAGGAGCTGTGGTTTCAACAAGACGGCGCAACATGTCACACAGCTCTTGCCACAATTGATTTATTGAAGGAAACGTTTGGTAACCGCATAGTTTCACGTTTCGGACCCGTGAATTGGCTTCCAAGATCGTGCGACTTAACGCCGCTAGACTATTTTCTGTGAGGATATGTGAAGTCGCTAGTCTACGCCGATAGGCCCGAAACGATTGATCACTTGGAGGACAACATTCGCCGCGTTATTGCCAATATACGGCCACAAATGTTGGAAAAAGTCATCGAAAATTGGACCTCCAGATTAGACTACGTCCGAGCCAGCCGTGGCGGTCATATGCCAGAAGTCATATTTAAATTATAATGCCAGAAGGTTATCTTTCGAAGTAAATTTCATGTCAATTTAAAAAATTCATCTTTGTTTTATTCCATTTAAAATTTCTATACCATATATATATATATATATATATATATATATATATATATATATATATATATATATATATATATGGAATCTTAACAAAATGCGGGTTAAACCACAGTATTACTTCAGGTGCCAGTATATATATATATATATATATATATATATATATATATATATATATATATATATATATATATATATATATATATATATATATTGTTTTAGGTGAAATGACAGCATTTATTTACAAAATTTCATTATAAAAGATAAATGTTTATTATTTATTCATTTAAATAATAGATTTTTTATATGCTATAAGTTAGTCAACTTAACCATACCTGTATTGGAAGTATTTACTAAATGCTACAAGTATAATGTAATTGTTTTGGAATATTGAAAGGCGGAACACATTGCGAACAACTTTTCACATAGATTGAGGTACCCTAATCACTTAAGTATTTCACCTCATGTCCATTTTTAGATGAAATGAGAGTATGTGGCATAAAAATTTTGCTACAAATTAAAAAAAAAATACAGTTTCAAGTCCATGGCATAGACAGTCAGTGTTGGACAGATAATTGAACTGACTGGCATGATAAAACTATAAAGATTTATAGAAGGCTACGCAACTACATGTATCGATGCTTATAACTATCAATCTATATAATATCTTTATTTAAAAGCTATTTGGTTTATAATAATTTACTAAAATATGGAATAAAGTACTTTGTTTAACACCTACATAATTAAAATGAAAAATTAAGTTGCAGTTTGAGGATTCTATGAGAACTTATCAAGAATGAATTAGATGTCTATAGTCAATACAATAAAGGGTAAAAAAGCATCTTTATAGAATCAGGCCCCAAATATATCAAACTTTAGATAGGGTCGACATACCATGAGAATAATGAGAAACCGTTAGTGTTCAGGTGAAACAATTAACTCCTGAAATATTACCTGCTCTATTTAAGACGTCTAGTAATATTTCTTAACAGTTTGCCAGTTTCTTAACAGTTTTAACTCTGGAGTGGTCTGGGTAATTAGCGAAGATAATGTTTATTAAGTTGCTCCTAAAATAGCGCAACGGCTATTTATGTCTGATGGCTCCGTGGTGTGCTGTGTCGATAAAAATGCATTGTACGAGTCGTTGACATTACGCTAGAGCAGTATATGGGTTAAAGTCTACATTAAAAAAGTTAATATACACGATCAAATGGCTAGAACATATTGTTATATTTTCAATAATTTATTACCAAAAAGCGGAAAGAGCTGTCGATTTTATGTCAGTTTTATATCCACTGAAAAAATATATCTTAAATAAAAACTATAATTTTTGGATTCTTGTGGTTCATACTATATGCATATAGTTAATGATTTTTAAAGAAAAATTCCATTTTTACCCATTTCTAGAAAAACATTTCGGATACTAGGGCTGCGCAAAAGAAATTTAGACCTATTGCACAAACTCAGTATTAACTTATTTTTAACAGTAAAATTAGCTTTGACAGTGCAGACCACTTATAAAACAAAATCAGCGCTATCGTTTTTGGTGATCTGATTTGGAGAGGCATTTATGGGTTAATTTATTTCAAAAGGGAAAGCAATAGTGAAAAATGAGTCCCGTTTTAACCATCGCATTATATCAATTACCCCGGAAAAGACGAGATGAGTTGTGAAGGCCGCTAAATTACTTATGACGAGATTGAGGCTCTCAAAGTTTGATAGTAACCTTAAAAAGCTATTCTGAGCTCATGTAACAACTAAATTGAAGGCATAATTTTTTGCGGTGAAAATACAGGCCTCAATGTCACTTTATGATAATAGCCACAAAAATCTTACATTTGGAAGTGAAAATCACAAGAAAACCCATATTAGATAACCACGGCGTCGTTTAGTGTATCTTTTTTATTCGAGTTACATGTAGATACTTAAACTGCTTCATTGCTCGATATGTTATTAAAATTGCTGAGTTATGGCTCTGTTGACAAACTTACTCGATTGTGGAAAAAATATTAGGAGCAAATTGGCTATGTTACTATTAAATTTGAAAATCTAAAGATAATATATTGTTATAGAGTAATATTTCATGAATAGAGGAATTCGGGAATACTTCCATTTGTTCGTTGTTTCTTGTAAAAAGCAAACATTTCTCCAAAATCGCATTTGATATCTGTGCTTGCTGGTTACAGATCAACTGAACGAAATTCAATGTGCAGCGAACTTTATACGCGGTTGTGGGTCGTACTCCGCCCCCTTTTCGAGCGCCATTGGTTGTGTCAGTCTAGGCTTAAATGCAGTGTCGGTACAATAGTCCCGCAAGAGGATAAATTTCCAGGTGCAAAGAAAATTAGGTGCATCGTCTCCCTTATCCAATCAATCTTGTAGGGTTTTATGTGGTTTCCTGGCAGTTGTCAAAATCAATTTCGTGTCCTGACTCGTGTTGATTCTGGGAAAGGGCCGATATTTTCTATTTGTTTCTTATGCTGAGTTTGTGTTCTTCTAGTGTTGCAGATATTCTTCTGTCGCTCTGGCCTATGTAAGTTTTACTGCAGGTGCCACATGCGATCTTATATATGGCTCGATTTTTTAGATTTATTTTGTCTTTTGGGTTTCTTAGAGATTGCTTTTTGTGGTTTTCAGGCTACATATATGCTACATTTCCAGAGCAATTTGCCGATACTATGTTGTTCTTTTTGTATAAGGAAGTATGATGATTTGTTGGTTTCGGCAGATGGTCTTATTTTTTGCATTATTTTTTGTTGCAGTTCAATTATTTTATTTATGGTTGGTGATTTGTCACAAGTTTGTTTGAGGGCAGTTTTTCTTTGGTTGTCGGCTAAACGAACCGATCTCGATATTAGGGTGTTGGCTATGCCTTGTATTTGTGAGGGGGTAATTGTAAACTTAAAATTAGAAGAAACCAACGAAGCAAAAACACAGCCCAAGCCACTCGATATAAACATAAAGTACATAAAACTTGAAGCCGAAAATGCTACACTAAAATTTCAAAACGCCCAAACAAGTATAGATTATACCACAGTGAAAGAAAACTTGAACGAGAAAATACTGGAATTCAATGCACGTTTGGAAGAAGTGAACAACAAACATACAAATGAAATAGCCTGCCTACAACAAACCATGCAAAATGAAAAAGATGACCCGAAACAAACAATAACACTGCTACAAGATCAAATACAAAAGTTAGAGAACACATAGTCAGATGAAACGGAGGTACCAAACTCGTCAAACAACAACGGAAATGGCTTTACGTTCCTTAATCATAAAAGAAGACGACAACCAGTACAACAAGATGGATCTATCCTAGAGCCCACCATTCCTTAAACGAACAGAAAATCCCACCAATTATTTTACGATATTAGAATGTATACAATGGACTAAGAATCAAATGCCAACAGGCCTAGATCACGCCTGAATTTGCCAACTACACTTAAAGAAGTAAAAATTGAATACCAAAACCAAAGAGATACTGATCACAAACAACATTCAGCATCATACCTACCTGTCAGAAGGAAAAAAAAAACAATTAACATCGTCCTGAGAGGAATACTAGAGACTACATCAGAGGCAGATACAGTGGAAAATCTAAAGAACAAAGACTTTCAGTCGACTACAATTTTTAGATGGCACTACAGGAGCAGTGATCCTATGCCCAGCTAAGAAAAAGACTTATTCCCTACCAAAGACATAATAGGTGATAATATCACCGTAGAAAATTAAAAATCAAAAACGAAGACCTTTCAGTACTACAACTGTATGGGCCTGCGGCAGTAAACTGCAGGGCCCGACCAAGTTGCATCCATTGTGGTAATAACCATTCATCTTCATCATGCACATACCTGAAACCAGATGCACGAACTGCAGCGTTAAGGGGGGCCCCAAAGGACCATAACTCAGAAAAGAGTCCCTTACACACATCGCACCAGATAACATAAAGGAACCCACGCAAAAAGACTGCAACCATCACACACACACTCGAAAAGCAGAATCACAACAGAAAGTCAAGAACCCCTTTAAAAAGCCACAGCATGGTGTCATACTTTCAAAGCTTTCTACTGCCGTTGACGTCCAACTCAGCGGTTAAGATTACCCATGAATCAGACCAACAGACAGGACCAGCTAACGACATGTAAAAGTTTAACCCAAGAAGGTTCTGCGAAACATGGAGACACACTAACCTTTTTACAGAATATCTTAAGTTTAATTTAATATTTTTATATATTAAGTTGTAAACTTGCTCGACAAGTCATTTCGACAGAATGTAAAAAGGATTATATGGCATTGTTAAATTTACTCATAAGCCAATAAGAGTATGATGATAATTCGCCTTTCTTATGATGAAGTGTACTTACCTACTCTGTACTGACGAGAATCAATGAGTCAGAAACCAGTTTTCAGATAGCGGTACACTGCTAATATCAGAAATTTATAAGGCTTTTTCGGTTGCTTTATTGCATATATATACATATTTACTTATTTATTTTTTATATATACCAGTCATAAAAATTTTGTCATCATTTACGACTCAAATAGATCTCGTAAGAGATTTTTCTAGTCAGATTGCTTGAAATTCCGGGAGATGGGGTATTATATATTCTTTTAAAATAAGTTGCTTAAAATATTCATTTTCCTTGTTATGAATTTTACCTGCCTACCCTGTACTTACGAGAACCAATAAGTTCAAAATCGGTCTGCAGGTGGTGGGACATTGTTAATACCAGAAATTTCCACCCTTTTCTGGTCGTTTCTTGCATCCAGAACAAAGTAGGCTTCTACCAATAAGGCATTTTCCTTGGTTTATTGTATCGTCATCATTTACTATTAAAATAGATCTCGCAAGAGATTTCTCTGGTCAGATTGGATGGAATTCTGGGAGATGGCGTACCTTATATTGAACTTTTACTTTAGTTTAATATAAATTGCTTAAAGGACCCACTTTCTTTATGATGAATTGTACCTGCGTACCCTGTACGGACGAGAACCAATGAGTTCGAAACCGGTCTGCAGGTGGCGCAACATGGCTAATACTAGAAATTTACACCTTTTTCGGGTAGTTTCCTGTAATCTGAAGTAGTGTTTTCGATTTCTAACTAGAACAAAACGTGCCTGCCCTTATAATATAAGACTTTTTCAGTTGGTTCATTCTATATATGCATTTATTTAACTAAATTAAATGCTAAAAATGGTTTATATACTAAAGTTGTTTAGGTTATAAATCGATTTTGCTTCTTTTTCTTCTTCTTAAACTACCATCTTCTCTCAGAAGCTTGATAATCATCATGGTTATTCTTATTTTTGACAATACAGCTCCAAACGAATCAGCAGGCCTACATTTCTATTACTTAATTAATTAATTAACCTTAACGCTGGCGATCTTGTTAGAGTATTATTAACTTGTTATTCTCTCCTTCATTTCTATATTTTTGTCTCTAACTAGCTGAATGAAGCAGTTGTGGCGAACCCTGCCCAAAGGTTTTATTGTAGTCAATAAAATAAATCTAAATGATTAATTGGCATTTATTCATTCCCTTTTTTGCATCAGTACCTTAAAGCCAAAAAAAGAATTTCTTGTACCCATATTATTTCAAAAGCCAAACTGTGTATAGGTAATATCATGTGCCAGTCTTTTGCAAATTTTTAAATGTATAATTTTTTTAACAATATTTTAAAAGGATGGTAAATATTAATATTTTTGATGGTCATCACACTCCTTCACGTTTGACTTTTTCGGCAGTGTAATAAATAGTATAATTAATGTTTGAGCCATACCCTAGGGATAATTCCAGTATTATATAGGTCTACTAGAACACCTACTTGATCTGAAAATAATTTGATCCTTCTTGCTAGAATTTTATCCAATGGGTGGCTTAATTGGCTGTTGATAGTTTTATTACACGTACTATTTCATCTTTAGTTATGTTTGATAGGACCTATGTTTTTTTTTCTGTATAATCCTCACCTATTTTTTTATGTATTTTGTCTTTAAACAGTTCTTGAATGTATTCCTTCTATATTCCTAGTCTGTCTCTGATGACGGATAATATATTTCCATCTATATTCACCAGGATGGTATTTTAGCTTGGTTTATTTATGCCTGCAAATTCTTTGCTTTTTTGGGCAAATTAAATTTGTCATAATGCCTTTGAAATTCTTCAATTTCTGAACATTCTAAGCCACCCTACTTTTCTTTGGTTACTGGTATTTTTGATCTTATTTCTTTGTATGTGTTTTGAGTACTTTCATTTTTAATTTATATGCAATCTTCTTGTAACTATCAGTTATAATATTTCTTCCATCATCCATGGAGTATTTATTACGTCGATCTGAAGGCTAACCATTTTTCATTTTCAGTCTTCGTTTATAATAGACACTTTTTTATGTAGTTTTTCATTGAATCCTTATCAATAATTCCTCTTTTATTACTGGGTGCTTTAGAAACGAAATGATCTGTTGTACATTATGTTGGAATTTTAACTCCATTAGTTATTTAATTATTACTACGATATATGTTGTCAAGTCTGCGCCTCCACATGTCTTCGCCGATTTAATGGAATTTCAGTATTTTTTTTTACTAGAACATAATTTATTTGATTTTTTACATTTTTTTTTCTTACTATAGGAGGAAGAATTCGTACTGGCTATTGGAAATAAGTATTCTGCCATTCTGTTTCCCATCCCGTTCCTGATTCCTAGTTTGAATTCACCAATAATATCTTTAACCTTAATTTTTTCTAGTTTAGCATTAAAGTCCTTCATTATGATCGTGATGTCTCTGTTATAAGTAATATCTAATGCTTTTTCGCCGTTATTGTAAAATCTTTTTATTTTGTCCTTATTCTGTTTGCAATAGCCTCACATTTTGTCTTGGCTGTTAAGCCGGCTTTATTTTAGTTTGGTCATTTTTATAGATAATTAGATTTAACCTACCTTAAAATTTCAAAATTTCTGATAGCCAATTAATTTTAAGACTTACGTACAATACATAAAAATGGCTTTTTATGTATTTTTTATGATAAACGAATTTACAACAAAACAGAAATAATTTCACGATAATTAAATTTTTGTTAATTATTCTTATATGATGCAAAAGTACTAATCAACTGACTTTGTAACTTTATACCTAGGCCTATAAACCAAATATAAAACATTAAATATACTCGATCCCCAATAAGGCATTTTTTTATAAAAGCCATATTAATTTGAATGCTTTATATTTGTTCATATAATTTTAGACCATATATTTTCCCACGCTTTAACAAAGAATTTATAATATCAGTTAACACTACAAAACAACATACCTATTGTTTTAAACCGATTAGTCAATTCAAATACCAAAATGGTAGGTGTATTTGTAGTGGTACGAGTAGTGATAAATGGTCTTCCTTTCTTTATACGTAAATGTACATATATAAGGAATTACATAATATCATACATAGAATATTTTAGGTGGGATACAATTAGTAACAAATAAGAAAAGAGCGTAAATATGTATAAAATTTAAATTGCCGAGAATATTTACCCTACAAATCTTGAAGATAAAGATACTTTATATTACTTTGGTTAATTGCGTGGTGGCTTTCACGTATAAAATAAGAATGCATGATAGAAAATATATATATATATATATATATATATATATATATATATATATATATATATATATATATATATATATATATATATATATTCTCGAGATCCCGCATTTAAAATTATTCATAACCGCATCTCAAATTATTCATAAATCATTGATTTCAAGACATGTGTAAATGACTCTAAAAAATATTTTTTAAATATATTTGTAAACACCTATAAAGATCCAAAATGTTACAATATTTTTTGATAATTTAATCTAGACAGTTAATTTTCCACCTACTTTATATCATATACAATAGATTTAAAGTAAATCAAGAGATTATTTACTGATCAAAATCTGTATACCACATTCAATACTACTTTATTTTCTTGTACTTTCCATAAATATACAGAATTTTCTTTGTACTTTCAGTATTATTAGTAGTATTTTAGGAGTATTTTTCTTACTTTCAACATGTTGTTATTGTTGTATTTTTATATATATTTTTTTGATAACGAATATAATTTTTTATATTTTATTTTGAATGTTAGGAACACAAAAAATTCTTTGATTTAACATGTTTCTTTTAACTTCAAAATATTCGGTATACCTTCTTAAACTTCTAAACCAATATAATCAAGATGTCAAAAGTGTTTTTAAATTTGCTCTAGACATAGTTTAGAATTGTCAGAAAGATTTCCGTTTTATAAAGAGGGGGTAGTACAAAAAGGGCTGAAAATAAAGAAAGTTGGAAAAGTGTTCATAATTTTGATTGGTCACTGGTATCCTTTGAAGACTATGCAAGTAATAAGTCAAAATTTAATATAGTCAAAAGAAAAAAAATTAAATTTTTAGCTCTTGATTTTAGGAGTGATTTTGGGGATCAAATGAATCACACTCCTTTCGTTCATGTCGGGATATTAAATCAAAAATGCATGATTTAAATACATGTGTAAGTATAAATAGCCTAATTTCTTTACTATAGCGAAATAGTAATTTTATATTGTATTATACGTAAGAGGCAACAGCATTGCGAGCGAAAGCAACAGTCAGAGGCACATAACGCTACAATGTGATTTTGTACTTTTATTTTATGTCAAAAAGCAGCAAATAATCGACTTTTTTTGGGCGACGTTGAAGTAATGTGTGTATTTAAAAAGATATTCTAGTGCATCGCAGAAATTCTGACGATATATTTTTAGTACCTGGTTTCGTCGTATGTAAGACTAACAACTAGTCGCTAATGAGGACTAATTTGGGAAAAAATAAATAAGCAGTAAGTATGGCAAAGCTCATATGATTAGTTAAGCTAAAAACCATATTTTATTTTATGAGATGATGTTGTACTTTGACTGTAAAATTATTTGGTCTACTTTGATCAATATACTACGTGAAGTTCTTGAAAATGGAGTTTATAAAATTTTTTAGTATATTATTCTTTCTAGTTACTTGTACGTTATTTACCTTTCAGTGGTTACAAATAAATATTAATTAAAATATTTAGAATATAGCAGAATTGCTCATACTTGTGTCACACTCTATTTTTAACTGGGACCATTTTAGGCACACCTATTAAATAATTATTGTATCATTAGTTCATAAGCAAATCTGAAGATAAAATTGACATTAGTTACAAGTTATTAGGTTTCGTTTGGGTGTGTCACAAATAATTATATATATTTTTAACAAAACATTAAAGCGAAGATTTTCTGTAGGTAATATTGATATACATGCAGTAAAAACTGCTGATTAAATTGGGATAAAAATTGGACGTTAACTTCAAAAGTCATTTCGAAAATATTGCCGTTCATAAAAATTAGAAATAATATTTAACTTAAATAGTTAAATTTCTAAAATGATAGGTGTTAAAAAACGAACAATTATTGTACCGAGCCTATCAGTACATAAAATTATTTTGAAGCAACAAAAAACTTATATAAATATATAAAAATAATTGCCAAGCAGAATACATAAATAGGAAGATTTTAAATGTTTGAGTTATTTTGAAAAAATAAAATTAAACATTAACAGCCGGATTCACTAACATGGTTTAAATTTAAAATTATCCTAAACTGGCAGCAAACCGCTTAAACTGACAAGAGCAACAATAAGCCAAGCAAGTTTTAAACCCTAAAAATACAAGCATAAGAAAATCGTTTTGTTTTATTACTGAACCTGCAAAAATGGAGACCTTTATTTATTTTCGGGATACAACTATTTCTGTAACATATTTCAAGGCTTTATTGGCAGGTTCTTATCCTTAATATCCCTATATGATCATTTATTTGTTGACATATAAATTATGACAAGATTGTAAGCAAAACAAAACTGGTCGACTATAAGATTTAAATTTCATGGCAACTAGATCGGGTCTAAGTGTTAAATCTCCTTAGTGAATCTGGCTGTAAAATTTTTAAGAATCTAACACTATAAAATATATTTTGTTTAAATTGAGACAATATATATATTATATAATAGAATTAAAAGTTACAAAGGATTTGATTCCTGAGTTTCATGAAAATAAAAGAATTAGATCTTCTAGCCATATAAATTAAGAATTATCTACTAACAATTAAGAGATTGGTCAACTTCTGAACCCTTACTAAGTTTAATATGTAAAGTCGGTCTAATTCGTGTTCGGTTGTTTTCGGGCTGGAGGAAAAATTGAAACATGCATCAATAAAATTTGGTAAAAATGTTGCGTAAAATAGTTGAAACTTAGTTAAATAACGAAAATAGAAAAGCAAAAAATTTACATTTTATTATCAATTTTATTATCAACCTTACTTCTTAATGAAGCTTTTCAAACTCTTCGAATTTTTGACAAGGGTTCTTTTCTGTAAAAAAACGCCTCAATTGCCCTAAAAATATAGTTACGACCGTTCATCAATCAGGCTTTTCACTATCGCTTACATTCAAATTGAATTTCAGTAATGTAATTTCTTATTTAAGCGCAATATATCTTGAAAATAATAGAGTACGAATAAAATTTTGCTACAAAAATTCAAAATAAAAGCACAGATTTTGGATTTCAAGTAAATCACCCTTAATTAAAACAAAAAAATAATAAATATTTCTTAAAAATCTGATTAGCTATATCCTTATCACTATTAACCTAATTAATGCCTAGTATAATAATGTCATTAGCGGTATGCTAGGACTACTGTTTAAATATTTATGAGCTTCGCGTGGTAATAAATTATTTTTGAAATTTAATTTCTAAGTTGTAATTTCATTTATCCAAATAAGTCTCCTTGAATATCTTATTATTTCAAAACCAATATTTTAAGAGAAAATTTAAATAAATAAAAATATATTCAATAATATATTGACAGCAAATTAAAGTAAAACTTCTGTCCTTTTCCATTTTAACTAGATTTTAAAAATTATATGACCGGAACTATTTCATCTTTCAACGTTTCATAGAAATAAATTGATTTAAATTCTTTTAGGTTTAAACAACCTTTTTGAATATTCAAACGTATTCCCAAACTCGCTACTAAACAGGTCGTATATAATAAAAATCTCCCCGATTTTTCTAATTAATGTTTATTAATAATATACAAAAATATTAATTTTTCTACGCCGAATTTTAGCTCACATCTTTTAAAATTGTGCATAATTATTAACATCTACAAATCAAATTATCGATAAGCATATTTTATACGTTCATTTTTACTTGCACTAAGAACACTTTATATTTCCTATTGTTATTGAAAAAAGTGAAAATTATTTTCATATTTAACTACCGGAAGTCATGTTCTTTCGTTGTAATAATATATTAAATATTATCACCAAGATTTAGCAGTTAAATTTCTTCGCTTATTATCCATCCCAACCAGGACGTTGAAAAATAGTTTACACAAAAATGCTTACAGGTAGCTTATTGGATATGTTTCTCAAAAAGAAACCCAAGATTTATATAGATGACTAAAATTCAATTTCATATATCGCAAACATCTTGTAACCATTAGAGTTGTAGTCAAATCAAAATTACTTTCTTTTACTGTCTTCTTCACACTTCAGGGTGGGCATATTCTCCCTTATGCCTTAATTTTGATAGTTTTAGTAACACCCTTGGTAACATCTGGTCCACGGCTTCAATTTTTATTACAGTATGGACAAAGGTTATTTATGTGTCAAATTAATTAGTAGTTTAATACAGTCTTGTTCAAAGATAAAGCTAAACCGGCACCTCAGCACCTTGTTGGGCGCCACTTATAGAATACGTTCCTTGGTTATAAAGTTATTTGTTTATATTCATTTTTGTTATCCATTATAAGTTTAAAAAATAGAAACTCGCTGGATACTAGTTAAATTTTAGTTACCGTACCTATTCTGCTTCTGATCAAATAACAAATGTATATAGCGCCTAATAGGAAAAATTGAATGCTTTACTGACATGATAATTTGGCTCTTAAATTTATTTGAAAGAAGAAAATGTACTAAAAATATTAAACTTTATTTTATTTAATTCATCATTTAATGATTTCCAATTAAATGCCTTTATTCGACTTTAGCTGTTTATTTACATTATTGGATGTAAGTCATATAATTGACGTGACCTTTTTCATTTAGGCATTTAATAATAATTTAGATACGTATTTTTAAATCTTACTTAATTTTAATTTGATTTAACGCCGCTAGATTGGCGCCATATCTAAATAGTTATTCTTGAATTACTATAATGATTATAATTTAGATTCTTTTAGCCAAACTCACTAAAATACTTCAACATATAAAACGTTTGTAATTATCAAGAAAATTAAATCTTCTAATGAGCCAGTGATATTTTGCTTATGACATATATGTGGATACGTTGAAATACCAAACATTATTAAAAAAATAAGCATAAAAAACCGAAAGAAATTGGAATCGGTAAGAGAGATAGTTGTCCCAATAGATAAAGATCCTTTTCTAGCATTTTTAAGGCTCAAAACTTCATTGATTTTATGTTACACTAGTTAATTTAAATCTTTTATTGTCAAATTAGACCATGTCATTCAATTAAAAGGTTAATACCATGTAGAATTATAAGAGGGTATAAAACAAACTTATATTTAAGTAACGTAAGTATTGCCCAACTCGTAAAATAAAAGGTATCTTCGTAATTTTACGGGAGTAACAAGAAAGGCTAAAAACATATAGTGAGGGAAAAATACTTATCTAATGGAACGATAATATAAAACTAACGCAATAAAATGTTTATATTATTTATATTGTTAACCTTGTTCTTAAAATAACCTATTTTATAATTATAGTTTTTGTGACTGATGCATAAAACTGTTTATTTTATTAGTATTTTTTTAAGTAAACTTATTTAAACCAACAAAGTTAAAAAATTATACATGAAATAATCATATTAAAAAATAATATCTACTTTTCCATGAGCTATAACTAATTAAATAAATAAAGACGTCACAGGTGCGTTTATTGTATTAACGCGAAGCAGAAATATATTTACCCGTAGCAAAACTAGAAGGAAGCAATCGGTGCTTATCCAACAACACTTTCTTATTTAATCCACTATCATAAACATTAATGCAATTTACATGTGTTGTAACACCAATGCAGGAAATCCCTCATTTAAATCGACCGTCAGTGACACCTCTAATAGTGTGCGCACAGTAAGCCTTCAAAACAATAGAACACACGTCAAAAAACAGCTGAAAGCTCGACCGACCGCGCGGCTTGCTGTTCTGGCCAACCGAGAACAGTGACTGAAACTGAAGGCTGAAAGACTTAGACTAAACTAAACATTTAGGCTGAAAGCGTTTTAGTTTGGATCTCCTGCTCACTCCGCCGTCCTCGCGACCCTCTTCAATCGAGAGATCCATATTTGGCGGCAATGCAGGGGTTGGGGTTAGGGGATGGTTGGATTTGTTAGCAGAGGCGCAGGATTATGGGGAGCGGTATAGTCCTTTAGCCACTATAAAATAGGTTTAATTTTGATGGAAATTATATATATATATATATATATATATATATATATATATATATATATATATATATATACTCAGATTTGATAAATACATATCTTGTTTATTTTGTTTAAAGAAATGTACTCATCTAATTTTTTGGTAAAATTATGTTTTATACACAACGCTGTTTTTGTCTTTAGACCTAGTAAAAGATATAAGACTGGCAATGATCCCGGTGCTCCATATTTATTTATTATTTACAAAAAGGGCTCACAATGTAGCGAGTTAAAAACACTAAAATTTACAAGTGTTTGCAAGTTGGAAATTTGTGACTGTGGTATATATGTATTGAAAAACATAAAAATTCTTTTAAGTGCTTTTTATTTCATATTACACCTGATAAAACAAATGTGCCGTTTTTAAACTTATGGGTACATGCTTAAATCAATATATTCAAGCATTTGTATCCAGTAAATGTATTCATATGACCTTTTTTGTTAATTTTGAGTGGAACGATTGGGATATAATTTTATTTCCGTTCGAAAACACAGCTCCTGTGAAATAATCGGAATAACCCCATGCTGAACTATTTTTGGTACATTTTGTTACCAAAAATTATTAGCTCTGCTTGATTTTTAGATCAAACAGGCAAAGATATTGCCTATTGTCATGAGCAAGAATGGCCACAATTAATTTTGTTAAATTATTTATTGACTGTCGATTGTCCCGTATAATATTTATTCGTAACGTTTGCATTTACTGACTTCACAAAATTATACAAGACAACTAATTTGAAGATAATCAAATTTATTTAATGTGTCTCCATATCCCGAAGCTGCATCGCGTATAAATTGCTCTAATGTTTCTACCACTGTAAGAGTTACTTGTTAAGTTTATTCTCATTTTCAATTAAATAGACTTTATTTAGAGTAGCTTGAAAGTAGCCGGACTTTTAACTACTCTCAAGCCACTCCCTCTTTGGCTATGGGCCGTTCGGTTACAAAATCAATAACCTCTTTTATCCTTAAAACTTCCCTTATCTTTATGATCTTATTTAGTTGCAATTACAAAAACAGAATGCGACATATGTGAACATTTTTTACCGAGCTTGTTAAAAATCCAAGTTTAACAGATAGACCCTGCATATCCTGAAATATAAAGATATCTGGAAAGAAATGCACAAAAACTGACATAACCAGGTTAGAGGCCATAACTTCAATAGAATATCCTTATTTTGAAAATACTCAATTATTTAGAACCAATTGCCTATGATAAAAATGCTGCGTTTGTCAATCTTCTATGAGAAATAAAGTATATATAAAAGGAGTCTTGTTGAGATATTGATATATTGATACAGAAAATGGATTTTTTACAAAAAGTGGAAAACATAAAATTACTATAATAAAATATTTATATTTCTAGCAATAAAAACACATAAAAATTATGTTCTTTCATAATACAAACGGTCGGACAAAACATTTAGAAAATTCGTCGTAAAAATTCAAGTGATAAAAATTTTATTATAATATGAATATACGTTCCCTTAAAAAAAGTATTGGTTTAGTTTTCATGATATATTTTGTTATGCAAAGTAAACTAACACTTGCAACTTTTTTATTTTTTACATTTTTTAGGTTGAAATAAAAATTTTATTTATAAATAGTTTAAACTATTAAGTACTAACTAACGCGTCAAGAACTATAAATTTTTTATTTTTGAGAGTGGTCCCTGAAATTTTGTATTTAGCCAGAAAGTTAGTCTTAAACATACCTTTGGTTTTGGTTTTCTGTATTTTTTAATTAGAAGCAAAAATCGAGTGGACTTTTAAAATTTGTTAGTATTTTTTTTTTTTTCGCCAAATGTGTAGAGGCCATCTGCTATAATTTGATTTCTTTTTCAATCTTATTAATTTTATTATCGTGGAACATCCCTACAATATAGTAAATTTTTTACCGGCTTAACATTATCAATTTACAAATAAAAACTATTTTCTTAAATTGTAACTCTTAACTTTTTCCCGACAAAAATAACTCTAAAAATGTCGTATAAAAGACATGTAGCTTTAGTAGGGCGGCTAAGTTGGCTTCTTAGATATAAAACCAAAAGTACCCCCATTTTTAGATATTTTCAGGTGAATAACTTTGGGTTTTACTTAGTTAAAACGAATAATATATACACATTAAACTTTATTTTAACCGAATTCGCAATCTCTTTCTTCTTGTGAGCAATAAATAAAATCAATCAAGAAATTAGTTCAAGTTGAATAAAAAATTCGCAATAAATAATTTTTTTTTTCAGCATGTACCTCAAATATTGGAACACACACAAAACAGGAGATAAGATCTAGTATTTCAAACAATTTTTCCATTTAATTGTGGTCGCAACCTTGATGAATTTTACCACCGAATTTAGTAAAAATACAAGTATATCCTTGAGAGTACTAGAGTTTTTTTGGATGGTAAATGATAGTAGAAATAGAACAATAGTTCAGATATATAGTTTATTAATTATATTCCATAAAATTAATTGTCCAATAGGAACAGGTCGTAATAAAAGATTTATATATATTTTTAGAGAAAAGTATATAAAAAAACAGTCAACTCTCATTCTACTCTTTCCCACTACTACTAATTACTAATCAATAGCCCCTCATACTGAAGCGTAAGCAAAACAACCGTTTTGTTTTAATAAAAACATTACCATGTCTCACACATGAGAACCAACATGAAAAAAATTCTTAATTTTGTTTTCCCTTTGTTTACTATCGATAAAAGTAAAAACTCAAATGACAGATCATCGTTATGAAATCAAATGTGTCTCAATATGAGTATTTTAAGATATATTTCTGGAACTCAAAATTTTTCTGACCAAATACGGCCTTTTTTAGAATAAAGAACTTTAAGTTATTCTTAAATTTATAAAAATAACTACGGAAAGTTTAATGGTAGAGGTATAATTTTGACGTGTTTTTCCGGGGTGTTTTCAAGCCTGAATCGGATTAAAGCTGATCTGCATTTGTGTTATTATGTGAACAAGAATGACTATTTATACTGTATGTTGCTGGATTCTTATGAATTTCCAGAAGTGTTTGATAAATCTATATTAAAGGTGGTTACATGATTTTCAGTTCTGTGAAAAAAGATTGGTAGTGCTCCCTGGGCTGTAAACCTATCAAGAGCTCTTTTCTATTGCCAAAATATCAATAGATGCAGCACTATAACTCCACAGCGCTGCTTCATATGTCAAATATGAATGGAAAAGGGAAAAATATACCAATTTATTAATACGATACTTCTTAACTGCCTAAAAGAAACAGCTAGGTATCTTTGGTACTAAACTATCTACATGATTGCTCTAATTTAGCTGATCGTCAGTATTTGTACCTAATAGTTTAACAGTCTGACCTTAGCAACTTTACTATTTGAGGATATGACCATTTCTAAAGATCAACTCAGATTTAGATAAACCATTTGTTGGTATTATCTTCTATTTCTTTCGATTTAGTATGTATTTTCTCTAGTCCTGGCAAAATAATTAAATAAATGGAAAATAGAGTCATTGATACCAATAATAAAGAATAAGGGTCCCAGAAAAGGGTCCTGTTGCTTCCAACAATTTAACTTTTTTAACGTAATTGCGTCAAGTATTTCTTTTTCTGTAGTAGATCGTAGAAAAATAGTTCCAGTTGGTTTTGGTACATTCTTGGTAGCAGAAAATTTAAATACAATGACATATTACTCAATATATTTCAGCTTATATCACAGATGGCCAGACGATTACTCTTAGGTACTGCATGGTAAATTTTTCCGCCTCAATACATGTTGACGAATTCTCAGTTACGTTTGTAGTCTCTATTTTTAGATGATTTATACCAAAAAAGGAAGTGAGACCCTGCAACTCAGACAATCTGATGGAATTAGTTTTATTGTTCTTAACACAAAAATCACTAATAAACTTTGGAATTTTTTTAGAAAAACAACATCTCACACACGACCTATATTCGGAAATTATTAAGATATTCGAGTTTACTGGCAAACTCTGTAGTCGGAATTATACTTATCCAGAATTCAAACTTTAGAATCGCTACTGTTACAAATTAAAACAAGGATGCACCATGGAGGTGATTTTTCCTTGCATAAAAAGTTATCTTTTAAAATTGCAGTTTTCTGTTAGTAAAACAAGCCGTTGGGTATTTACTTTTGCATACTGTTGGAGTAGACTCCCTGTAATCAATTCTAAAATGGCCCTTCTTAAAGCCTTGTTTTTTACAAAAGTGCTCGATACTTTTTTGAAAGTATACTTTACCGAAATATTTTGGTGCGCTGAATCTGAATCTGACTTCACATTTGCTCCATCATGTCAGATTTTTGAGATATCCTAACCTAAAAGTGCAAAAAAACACCCTTTTCGATATATTTGAGGTTATGTAAAGTCAAAAGGTAATATTTTTTCACACAACTAGTAAAAGCACCTGAAAGTATAATCATTTCTCTTTAAAATTAATTTTGAAATGTCTAAATATATTTTTTTTTTCACCGAGATATGCTAATTTGAATTTTGTATCTCGTCGATCTACTCGATTGCAAGCCAAAAACATAGTAAAAACTACCTCCTTGAGTGTACTTTTCTAAATTCTTTTATTTTGAGGAAAATAACTGTATAAGCATTCTAAGGGTTGCTCACTGCATATCTACTGTCGAATATTAACAATTTCAAATGGTATAAAATTTCTTTAAAGTTTCAAAACTTTTTGAAAATTTTTCCGCCATACTGGATAAGCCATTTTGAATTTTCAAAATCTGATGCTGGATTTGTAATCAGCGATCCCTAAAATTCTTATATTTTCATTAAAATAACAGAATTTAAAAAGTTCACTCAAAGAGGTAGCTTGTACTCACTTTTGCTTGCATTTGAGAAGATCGGTGAGACGCAAACTTCAAATTAACATATCTTGGTGAAAAAAACGAGATCTGTTATATTTCAGAATTGATTTTAAATAGATACTCAGACATTCTTACTAATTTTCTGAAAAAAAAAAAATTACCTTGTGATTTTACGTAATTTTAAATATGGCGAAAAACTGTGTTTTTTACCCATTTAGCTTAGAATATATCAAATACCTGATGAGCTGAAGTAATGCTGAAGCCAGATTCAGATTTAGCGTACCAAAATCCCTCGGGAAAGTATACTAGAGTTTCTGTTGCTTGACCCTTGTTGGCCTGTATAATAAATATTTGTATCATAATATGACATTTTAACGAACTAACTTCACATGCGAATTGCATCTTGTAATTGTATACAAAAAAAATATGTTAATATATATAAAACAAACAAGAAGTTTAACTAATTGTTCTGTTATTGATCAACAACCTGTGGACATTATTTTTCAAAATATTTTAGCGATATTAGATAATAAAAATGAAGTATATTATTTTCTAAATCTTTAACCTCTTTCATGTATATACATGTATATATATATATATATATATATATATATATATATATATATATATATATATATATATATTGGTTTGATGTTGGCTATTTTTAAAAGACCAGTACCAAAAATTAAACTAATTATATGTGGTAGCAGATTTGTTGTTATGTTAGATGTAACCTTTAAAACAAAAAAAAAATTTGAATCGATTGTTACTATTAATAATTTTCTGGTAATTACCAAATAAACGTGTTGATCTCAGAATTATTACATTTTGATATGCTTGAACTTTTTTTATAGTCTACATTGGAGCTAACATGAACATATGGACATGCATTGATAAAATAAGAATATATGTGACTTAAAATTTCACGGGTTCTGCAAAGTTTTTGGTAAAGTAATGCTGCAACATTAAAAAATATCTGATTTTTTATTTGAACAGATATTCAATTGTAAAAACTTTGAAAAAATGTGTTGAAGTATCCGACAAATAAATAATTATTTTTATCATTTATGCTGTTTGTTTACTTGTTATTGCATTGATTTTCAAAAAAGTGAATTCATAAATTGGCAAAAGTTCTTATCCTTCTTTTTTTGTTCAAATCCGTTCCATAATGGCACACAAATAAAACTATGGAGAAAAACAAGTAATTACGGGAACGAGTGTGCGCGTTTTGTCATGCTTAATAGACCTACTTATCGGAGTTTTTCAGGATTAAATTTTAATGCTTGAGCACAACAATTTTGCTTAGTGATATGGCATTGTCACTATGTCGTGTTGTACTGGTCGTCGCGAATAGCGGGCCTTTACGTTAAAGGTTATACTACACAAATTAATGTTATTTGATTTCGTTCTTATTGTGTTTAGTTCTTTGTTGAAAAATAAAGATAAAAATTGTATAAATAACTAAGATAAGATCAGAATTGTAAAACTGATAAATTTATGGCACTTTAAAGTATTGGAGAAGTGGAATAATCGGTTTGTCAACAGGTGAAATACGTTCTCGGAAGGTCGTGAGGGTAGGTGCTTTCTTTTCATAATTTCACGTATTATATGATGAAATTTCTGTTACTAACAGTTGTGTTTAAAAATATCATCCTTGACACTTTAGTCAACATGAAATTAACAAGATGGCGCTTGGTCGAGTAATACAAAATGTGGTTCAATTCTATTCAAATTTTTTGTTTCGAAGATACTTGTATGATATTAAGAATACTTTGATTTAACCCTCAATAATGCTTAATACATTAAAAGTTCATTTTAATTCTTAATCGACGTTATATCAATGTTGATTTTTGTTGCCAAATTTCGTTGTTTTATAGAGTTGAATCAACTTTCATTTTGTGGATATTTCATCTAGTTAGTTTCCCTTATTCAAGTTATAAATATTGTTGCTTAACACGAGATTTTCCTTACAATTCAATGTGGTTTCCTCATCAAAACGAGCGTGTGTCTACTGAGTTCCTACCGGAAACGATATTCACCACCATTTTCATAATGACTTATATTATTACATATATATGGTACCAGAATTACGATTATACAATAGTCCCACTATCATAGATATTAACTAATTTTGTCAAAAATCTTTCTTACATAGTTTATTGTTTAAATAGTTTACTGTCAACTGTCTAAGTATTAAAACCAAAAAATTAAGTCAATTTGGAATAAATAATTGCCAAAATATTTCTTTAAAATTTTAAAATACATTTTTTTAACTGAAATATATATTTTTTTAATGTACAGGTTATATATTTTTTAAACTACGATATTTTCAACAATGACGGTGACCTCAAATAGCCGAAATGCTATAAGAGAAATATAGCTATGTAATAAGATTCTACGTGAAATGTTGCTCCTATATATTTTTAAAAAGTTGCTGATTGAAAAAAAACCATATAATTAAATTCCCATTTAATCGCTTTCCTCAATACTAGAACATATACTACCAGAATTGTCTATACTGACTACTGCTATGCCTAAACAGAAACTAGAAAGGCAGGTAACAATACGCCAAAGAATTGAGAACCGTATATTATTTTCCCTAAGTTTACAATTTGTTCTTCTAACTTTATACTTTATAAAACAAGCAACTTTAACTCTAAAAGTTGACATGTGAAAGACCTAAACTGTAGAGGATTTTCAAATTTGATATCTTAAACTTAAAAACCACAATACTATCTACTTTAAGACATTTTAAGGTGGAACACTTTACGTTTCTCTCTGTTAAAATGGAAAACATGTTAGCCTAAAAGTTCATTCTAACCAGTTTAGAGGTTTCAATTTTCATGTATTCATTTAACTTTGAAATACCTTTTATTGACATTATTAAAGTGTGTAACATTCCTCTTTCTTTATTTAAATATAATAATTGGTAAGAATGCATCGTCATTGTTAAGTTAATAACTTTAGGATTAAAGTATTTTCATGTTTTTATGTTGCACTCTTCTTGAATAAATAAAAAATAATATGAATTATTAAAAGTTTAATAGCATCCGTACAAAAATAAAAAAGGGTCCAGTCAGAGTATAACCATACATAACTAAGAGATCTCTGCTAAATCCTGCGATTAGGATATTAAAATTGATTCATTAGCTAGGATTTATGTGACTTTGATTGACTATTAGCAATGGATTTTAACAAGAATTACTATTAAATTTTTGAAGAAATATATGACTATTTTTATTTATCTTAAAAATAATATATATTTAATAGTTTCAGTAATTAATTACTATTACTACACCAAGCCAAAATTACCTAGGTTCCCTAAAGAAATGTGTGGTTTCAGGTACTCCTTCATAAACCGTACCTACAAAGGTATGCAAAGGTTAGGTTGTAAATATTTTATTTGCTATTTTCCACTTCAAAATATTAAAATTTACAGAAAATACTTTCAAAATTAAGTTCTAATTATAGAGATATTAAGAAAAGGTCATTTATTAGAAATAATGTATTTCCACTTGATTCAAATTCGAATTCGATAGTTTCCAAACATTACTCATTAGAAATGAAATTGTACTCAAATTCAAACAAAACAGCGGTAAAAACAGACATATAGACAAAAACTATAGAGTTTTTGTGACATATCAGTTGTTTAATATCTCGAATTTGTCGTTTGTAAATAAATAGTTCATTGATAGTGTCATCTGATCGTTACAATACTATTGATAGACCATCACAATTCGTCTTTGATAGGCATGTCTAAAAATATGGGCTTTTTATTATTTACTGGTAAGTAAAAAACAATGAATAATGACACATATTTTAAATTTTTCGAATATTTTTGATAACTATTTTGAAGTATTTTTTACCGACTTCTAAAAGAAGGAGGTTCTCAATTCGTCGACTATGTATTTTTTATGTGTGTACACCGATTACTCCGGAACGGCGACTCCGATTTGAATGAAATTTATTGCGTTATATTTAGGAAGTTGCTGCGGTGGTCCCATATTTTTTTAAATGAAATTGGTGCAGTAAAATACAATATGGCGCTGACAATATAGCGGCCAAAAAAATTAATTTTGTCCGATTTTCTCCAAAATTGGTATGTCGAAATTTTCGGGGTCGTATACATCGAATACGAAATTATTTTAAAAAAATTCAATATGGCGGATCCAATGTGGCGGACAAAAAAATTTAATTTTGTCCAATTTTCTCCAAAATTGGTGTGGGGGAATTTTCAGGGTTGCACATAATGAATACAAAATATTTTTTAAAAATTCGATATGGCGGATCCAATATAGCGAGCGAAAAAATCAATATTCTCCAATTTTCTCCAAAACTGGCATGGGGGAGTTTTCGGAATTGCACATAACCAATCTAAATTTATTTTTAAAACATTCAATATGGCGTGTCCAATATGGCGAATAAAAAGTTAATTTTGTCCGATTTTTTCAAAATTGATATGGAGGAGTTTTTGAGATCGCACATTACGAATCTGAAATTATTTAAAAAAATTAAATATAGCGTATCCAATATGGTAGACAAAAAATCCAAGATGGCGGATTAAAGATTCTATATATTTTGTCTAAAATCAGGGGATTTTTGTTAGTGTTAATTACGAATTTAAAATATTTTTTTTAAAAACTGAATATGGGGATTCAATATGGTGTCCTGAAAAGTTTACTTTCTTCAATTTTCTCCAAAACTGATATAGGGGGTTCTTGATGATGTAAATTATGAATTTAAAAGTATTGTTTTATGATTCAATATGGCGAATCCAATATGGCGGACTAAAAATTTTACATTTTATATATTACCGATCTAAAATTAATTTGAAATCTAAGATGGTAGATGTACTATGACAGACTAAATATTTGTTTCACACAATTTCACTGGTATTTGGAGATCTCTAAGAATCAAAGAATTTTTAGTGATTCACTTCAGGGTGATTTACAACTTTGTATAAAATGGATACTTTTTTGTTGCCTTGAAGTCATTGCGAGGTAATCTCGATTAGTACTTTGTTCAAATAAAAGTAAAATAATTAAAATAAAAGTAAAAAAGAACTATAAATTTTTATATGAAATTGAAGTTTTTGAAGTCGGCGCCAAATTCTTTCTATATGAAATAAATAACTACCGGTATATACAAATTATGGTAAGAAAGCAATTACAAATAAAGTATTTTTAATCTGTTTATGCGAATCACATTTTGTCAGGTATTAGTTTGGCACCGACTTCAAAAAATTCAATTTCATATAAAAGTTTCTAGTTATTTTTCACTTTTTAGCGCACTTTTAAAAGTCGGTTCAGTTTTTTTTTCATAAAAATTTTATGTTTTCTAGATATCAACGTCACGGAGAAAGAAGAGAATATTTGGAGAATTATTTAAAACTTGGATATTAGAATGTTATTAATAACGTCATAGAAAGCCACGATGTTTTTTTTTTTTAATTCAGCTCTTACAAGGGAACCATTTCAAACCGACTCTACCGAGTTTGATAAGTTGTGGATATGTTGAAGTATTTGAGAAAATCATAGACATGTATTTTTTTATCGGCTGACATTTACTTTTAAGGGGTGAAATTCATCCCTATAATTGACCCTTAGGATTGTTTTTTTTTTCAATATATCTCAGCATCTAATGAATATTTTTAAATAAAATAAAGTGCCTAATATTTGCCATAAAAGTCACAAATATGAGATATATTTATGACCAAAGGGGTTGCAACCCCTATATTATATTTTTAAAAAACTACATTATTTATGAATATTTTTTTTATAAATATCGGGGAGTGATCTTAAAAAATTATAAAAAGCACTTTTGTTAACAATATCGATTATTAGTGTTGGCGTGTTTTGAGATTTTTCAAATCACCACCACTAAATACTGTTAACTACCCCTTACAGGGATGGACCGTATATAAGTGGTGAAAATTTTTTTTTTTTATTAAAAGTCATTCAATGTGTAAAGCGAATGTAATTTATAACAAATGTAAATATATTATTTTTTTTTAATAATAGTACCAAACGGGTGAAAAAAGTCACACCCAAAGTAAATACCTAATACATCACGAGTTCTAATTAAATTTTTTAATAAAAAAAAGAAAATAAATCCTTTGTAAACGAAAAATCAAATATCATTAGTTTTTTCAATATACTAACATTTTTTTAAGTGGTAAAAATCACCCCTAGAGTTTACCCTTAAAATTCATTTTGATACATCTTACTATTTAACAAAAATTTTTGAATAAAACCAAATGTAAAAATATTTGTCGTAGAAACCTGAAATATAAGGTGTATTTATGACCTAAGGTGACCTAAGGCGACAAAAATCTTCCCTGTGGACAGCCCCTACTTGACAGTGCTTTAACAGTTACATTGTTGGGCTCAGCATATATTATTCTCTTAGTTAACATTGCTCTGATCCATGCGACTATTGTCGGTTCAGAGCTTCGTCGTTGTAGAGCATTGAATATCGAATCCTGAGAGCGCGCCCTCGACTCTTGTGACGAGTCGATGTAGCGCCGCATCTGTGGACTTTCCTGCCTGATAGGCAAATTGCAAAGGATGTATGGGATATTGCACCATTATTCCTTCCTTAATGTGTCGATCTACCAACCTTTCCAGTGTCTTTAATAAGAAACTGGTCAGGCTGATAGGGCGGAATGACTTAGGATTTGTATAGTCTGTTCTTCCTACCTTGGGAATAAAGACTACTTTTGTTTCCTTCCAGGCCATCGATATGTATCCCAAGCACAAACATGAGCGGAATAGTTTTACTAGGTGGCTTATTATAATATCGGAGGAATTTTGTAGTAAATCTGGAAATATACCATCCTTACAAGGCGACTTGAAAGGGACAAAAGTCTCCATCGACCATTTCACCCTTTCATAAGTCACTATTGTTTTAACTAACTTGTAGTCATGATATGCTAAGGTGAGTCTCCGTTCTTTAGATTCGCCCTCACATCGATTTGAGCCTGGAAAGTGCACTCTTAGGAGCTCCCTTAGGGCCCCCTCTTCTGTCGTGATTTGACCTTCTTCAGGAAGAGCCAGTGCTCTGTGAGTCCCTTATTAGCTTCTTGTATTCTCACTGGGCAGCTTTTTAATCGAAATTTGATGTTATTTGCTCCTTCTTACCTGCGAAAGTGGATTTTCATCTATTCTGCAAATCTAAAGAAGAACCGGAAATAAACTAGAATTTCAAGATGATATGGCACGAATTATAATATTTGTTACGTAGATGCAAGCTCAGTCATTGATAATTAGTACTTAAAAAAATCATCACTTTTATTAAATCCTAAAATATATTTTTTAAAATTCTTTATTTTTTCTTTCAAATATGATGGTTGGGAAAGGGGGTCGCGAACATTTTCAAAATATCGAAAACATGGCGCGAATAAAAAAGGTTGGAAACCATTGCTCTAGAACAATTAATAACATGAGAAAGCTTACTTACTGATTTGATGCTTTTAGTACATAGTATGATCTTCTTACCTGAAATAGAATAGTCAAATTAAATTTTAGTGGATACAAATTTACTTTTAAATATACTTTTAAAACTAAAGAATCTTCGTATTAGAATTTGTTCAATAAAAGTAGGGACGCGGCGAGGGTAAACATTATATGATTCGAAACAAATATTTTGTTTTTATTTATTTGTAATAATTAAGTATGGAAATTCAATAAGAGATGATGCCAAACACTGCGGCAGTTTTAGAAGCACGACGCAAATACATTTGACGTGCATGACTATAAAAAAAGAAGGAAGTATAAGATGAAAATTGACGGAAACATTTTCATACCATTTTATTGGAAATATACAACGCAAATACATTTGACGTGCATGACTATAAAAAAAGAAGGAAGTATAAGATGAAAATTGACGGAAACATTTTCATACCATTTTATTGGAAATATTTCTCTTCCCACAAGATCGGTCACCGGAATCAGTTATTGAAATCCGATGGCTAGTTATATTATAGTATGCAAGCAAAAGAAGGTGAGTGTACTTAATGTTTTCTAGTTAAATTTCGTCATGTTTGTTCATTTGTATGTCACAAATATCGAAAAGAGAAAAGAATTTCTTGTATATACCACAAAAGCTCGAGGTTACATATCAGAACTTATCAATTATTTTGTAAAACATATCATTCAAGACCTGTAATTTTGTGTCGATGAGACTGCAGTTATTTTTTTAACATAATATAAGTCATTTTGAATTTATTTTGTAAGAAAAGAGAATTTTGGGTGGTACAAAAGAACCTATTACGAAATTTTTTCAATTGTCATATTAATTCTAACTGGATAAAATGTATTCTTAGTAAACAGAGGAAAAAAACACCTGAAATTTCGTCTCAATTTTTTTCGATCTATTTTAAAATCAAAAAATAGCCGAATATTCAGGAATTACCTTTATTCACGCAAAGCGATTACCACCATCAAAAATGAGTAATACGTATGCTCGTCATTATTCCAAAATTTCATAATTAATAGAACTTGCGGGTTCGGGATGTTCCATTTCAAGCATGGAATAGTAATAGATTACATACTTTTGCATGACGGTACAAAATACTAAGCTCTCACTATGTCCAAGATAATTTGTATCTGAAGAACTTGCCTATCTTATCAGTTTATAATAATAGTGAATAATTATAAAATAATAAAAACGTGTAAAAAACTTTCTAAGTCAAACAGTTTTATATGATTTAACGAATTAAGCATTGAAATATTGAAAATAAGTTATTTAATCCAAGGACTTTTGATCACCTTAACGTTTTCTTGTGAATAAGTGGACGCCTCATTAATGGTTAAAAAAATATTTGTTTGTTTATCCTACGCTTATCTAATTTACATGAATATCTTCGTTTGTTCTCTAGATGAAACTATAAGCTAAAATTATTAGTAATTGCTTACCGAACGACTTACGCCAACTAATAAGTACGTATCTCTCAATTCTTGAGTTGCATTCAGTTTTCTCTAATTAGTTATGAAGTCAAAAAGATGTGGCTTTTTGCACAATTTTTTAATAATATTTATTAAATCAAGCAGTAAAATAAGAATAAATTATTTTATTTCTAAACTCGTGTATAAAAGTGTAAGCAATACTGATATTTGTGTCGTTTTATTAAGCAAAAGGCTAAATGTTTATTTAAAGGTTGTAGACCATGTTGAAGATTGACTAAAATGTGCTTATCCTACTTGCATTGTCTTTATTTTTGTTTATTTTTACGAAGTTTCGATTAGGTTGTATCTCTAATCGTAATTCAAGTATAAACTGATTATTTTATCTTAAGACCATGAGCACCATACACACCTCAATGATTTGATGTTACAAAGTAGTGGTTACTAAAGATTAGGTATCCCAACACTGGGTTTACTGATGACTTCATTATTATTTTTAATGAGTTTCTACTATATTGCCACAGCTTCAGACCATTTTATATGGTTTTGTTTATCCCAGGCGTGTTCTGCAATACCTGATCTCGACGTTTCTCACTTTTATGTATTGGTTTGTCCAGTGGGTAGTTCTTACTTTCAAGTAAAGGACGAGTTCTATGTAATATATATATATATATATATATATATATATATATATATATATACAAACAATCATATTTTTCTTTTTTGTTATCGACCGGGTTGCGGTCTGTAGGATAAATAATTAACTCATTTTCTTTTTAATACTCAATATTTCAACATTTATTTCATGTCTTCTTCTGGAATAAAAAAAAATTAGAGTTGCCTTCTACGAAATCAACCCTAACACACTCAACATCTTACGAAGTGTAAACATCCAATCCATTGAGATCAGATATTGCAGAGCACGCCTGGGATAAACAACACCATATAAAATGGTCTGAGCTGTTGCAATATATTTGGAACCCAACACGAAAAATAAAAAAGGAAATTTACAAAAGCAGCTTACATACTCGGATCTTCAGTTAACTCAATATTGAGATACCTAATCTTTGGCAATCACTACTTTGTAACGTCAAATAATTGAGGTGTAGACAGTGAAGCGAAACTTTGTTCTTCAATAGACATAGTTCCTATATAAGCTCGTAGCCTTAAGACAAAACATTCAGTTTATACTTGATAACGATTAGAGATACAACCTAATAGAAACGTTGTAAAAATAAACAAATATAAAGACAATGCAAATCCGCCACATATTAGTTGAAAGGCTGAATACTACGTTACTGTCATCATTAAATTCGAGCATTCTCTTGCAAGAAATAAGATGAGAAAAGAATTTGTGTTGCTGGGCTGAGAGATAACGTCATTCTCGCAACATCACTAGTCACAGCGATCTAACTTCATCATTTTACCATATTTTCCGATCTTTCAACCTAAAGTCATTTGTTTAAAATTCCCATGTGAAGAAATAATATCTCATTAATGTAATTACAAAGATGAATTATTAATTAAAATTAGCAAAAATTTCTTTAATAACGATATTTTAAACACCCTAATTATATTTCTCCTCGACAGAAAAATAAATTTTACAGCCAATAGTTTACAAGAATAAACTATTCTATAATTATTAACAACGTAAGGTTTGAAGTTACCCATGTGGGAAGAAATTTAACAAAAACCATTGACAGAAACAATCTAGTGATTAATTATAACCTAAGATTAATGAATTATTGACTCACATTGAGAATAATAAATAATATACTTGTAAAAAAAATATTGATAATATACCTCTAAGCGTTACCAAATGTAATTAGACAACTTTTATTTTATTATTGACTAACAACAAGCTTCAATAGCAGCATGTTTTCAGTTTCTCTTATTCTGTTTGTTTAGGTTTACTCTAAAACCAAGATATATTCTGGAGAGTATTCATCCCGTTAAATACTAAAGTAGGGCAAAAGTTAAGCCGCGGTCCCAATAAAATAGCTATAAAATCTACCACATGACAGCACCGAAACTAAAACAGTGCATTAGATACGCCTAGTGCAAATTTATTTTAAGCATTTCCCGAATTTATCCTTAGTAGTGCCTTTAAATTATTTAACCTAGAAAGGATTTAACAGGCTTCATCGCCAACAAATAAAGCTGTATTTTTCGGAGAGTAGTTGGAATAGAAAAGTATTATTTAGTAAGAAATGACCAAGAATATTGTAAAAGGAGAGTTCAAAGAACTCCTCAATTAGAATTAGCAACCCTAGGCAATATTTAACTTAGAAACAAGAGTTTTTAAGTACGTCGACTCAGACCAACTTTGAAATTTTGACATAGAAAAAAATCTTAAAGTGCTCCTTAACTGAGATACAGAGCTTTAAAGGGGTACCCAGCGACTTACCTTATCGGATCCAAGTTTTAGACCTACTTGTATAATTTAAAGAAATTATAATATTTTATGGAGGTCATAAAGACCTATTAAACCATACAAACCCCATACAATTGCATAGATGTTATAGATCATCAGAAAAGTCAGGAACGGAGTTGCAGTTACAATCGTTGAGCCTAATTTTTGACAGGTGTTATTTTACAGAGCTAAAATCTGATTTTTTTAAATACCTTGGTCATTCCTCTTCAAAAAATGATACTCTTAATTTATTTCGATAAAACTGGTGGTTTTCAAGGTAAATCGGTTTTTATGCGAAAAACTTAAAAGTTACTAATGTTAAATACAAACAGGTAAAAATAAAATACCCAGAGTGTGCTGATGTGCTTTAATTTATGAGATAGAACTGTCTTACTCTTCAAAGGCAAGAAAATGTTTTGTTGAAAAATTTCCAGCTCACATCTTGTTGAGTCCAGAAACTAATAAAATTTTTATAAAAAAATTGAACCGACTTCTAAAAGTGCGCTAAAAAGTGAAAAATAACTTTAAATTTTTATATGAAATTGAACTTTTTGAAGTCGGCGCCAAACTAATACCTGACAAAACGTGATTTGCATAAACAGATTAAAACTACTTTATTTGTAATTGCTTTCTTACCATAATTTGTATATATTAGTATTTAATTATTTCATTTACAAATAATATGGCGCCGACTTCAAAAATTTCAATTTCATATAAAAATTTAAAGTTATTTTTCACATTTTAGCGCACTTTTAGAAGTCGGTTCAATTTTTTTACAAAAATTTTATTTTTCCTTTTTTTAGTTTTAGAATTCATTTTGATATTCATAAATTATTTGAACTAAGTACTAATCAAAGTTAGTGTACTTCACAATGACTCCAAAATGGCAAAAAAGTACATATGTTATCCAAAGTTGTAAATCACTCTAAAATGAGCCACTAAAAATTCTTTAGTTCTTAGAGTTTTTCAAATACCAATCAAATTGAGTCAAACGAATATTTAGTCTGTCATAGAAAATCCACTATCTTAAATTTCAAATTAATTTTAGATTGGTAATATAGGCCCCAAAACATTCCAATATCGATATTTAAATAAAATAAATTAATTTTTTATCCACCATATTAGATACGCCATATTAAATTTTTTTAAAATAATTTTAGATTTGTCATGTGTGACCCCGAAAACTGTCCCGTACCAATTTTGGTGAAAATCGGACAAAATTGATTTTTTTGTTTGCCATATTGAATCCGCCATATTGAATTTTTTAAAAATAATTTCAGATTCTTTATGTGAGGCCCCGAAACCTTCCTCATACCAATTTTGGAGAAAATCGGACAAAATTGATTTTTTCGTACGCCATATTGGATCCGCCATATTGAATTTTTTAAAAATGATTTTAGATTCGTCATATGCGACCCCGAGAACTCCCCCGTACCAATTTTGGAGAAAATCGGAAAAAATTGATTTTTTTCGTCCGCCATATTGGATCCGCCATTTTGAATTTTTTAAAAATAATATCAGATTCGTTATGAGGCACTTCGAAAACTCCCCCATACCAATTTTGGAGAATTGAGAACCTCCTTCTTTTAGAAGTCGGTTAAAAATAGTGAAAATGTTTAAATGGTATTTTGGAAAATGTTCAATATGGGCTCCACGTACTTCAATAAATTTTCTTATTCTTCGAATATTTTCCCGCTGCACTGCAAATAATATTCCGCCATTACTATGGACTTCGTTAGAATGATGTGCTATTCTCGCTAGCAGTTTTCTCTAATTCTTACTGGTGTTGAATAAACTAGTTCTTTTAGATGTTTCCAGAGGAAAAAGTCTAAAGGATTTAGGTCTGAAGTACTTGGTGGCCATAAAACAGGCCCACCTCTACCTCTCCCCCAAGGGCAAAAAACGTTAGTTAAGTCTTGACGTACTATATGGTTAAAATGAGGTCGAGCACCATCATGCCCGTACCACATTTGCATTATTCTATCAAGAGGTACGTTTTTCAATAAATTATTTAAAAATTGTAAATTAATGTTACCATTGAGCCTTCCGTCCAAAACAAATGGACCAATAAGGTTATTTCCGATGGTACCAGCCCCCACACATTTACAATAAACCTTTATGTTTGTTTTGAATTATAGCGTACGGGTTTTAATCAGTCCAAAAATGTAAATTGTGTTAGTTTATTATGCCATCTCTTATAAAACCGGCCTCATCGGTGAACAAAATAGGGTCAAAAAATTTAGATTTAGGTTATGTAGCTATATAAACTAGTTGAAGTACTGGTTTATATAGCAACATTGTTTTGTGTCGCTAGCTTTGTTATGCTATTTGAAGGGTTGTCAGTAATATCTTGCAAAATTTGTTCCTCTGCGTGAGGGTTTCGTGCTCTCCTGGGAGAGCAATCATCACCACGTCGCGGCAAAAATGACCCTGAATAAAATATGTAAAAACTAATTCGTTAGCTCTCATAATTATTTTCAATTCATATTTTACCTGTTTCCCTTAGGCTTCGATCAACTTTTTCAAAAGTTTTTAAACTTGGCAATGTTCGAGCTGCAAATCTTGCAGCAAAAAGTATTCTTGCCTTCGAAGAATTTGACAGGGCTTCACCATAAGAATATTCTTCCATTGTTTTAAAATTATTTTTACTTCAATAGCAATAACAACCTGATTTTTACCTGTTTATGTTTATTTAGCATAAGTAATTTTTTAGTGTTTTATCGAAATAAATTAAGAGTACCTTTTTTGAAGACTAATGACCAAAGTATATAAAAAATCAGTATTCCGTTTTGTAAAATGACACCTGTTAAAAATTAGGCCCAACGAGTGTGACTGCAAGTCTGTTCCTAACTTTGATGATATAAAATTTCTACTATAGTATGGTTTAGTAAATCGAATACTTAACTGAACAAATTGAATGAACGGGTTTCCTAAATCAGTTTTCTTAAGGAAATATGATATGGGTGATATTCATACTTTCCTGTATTACAAGTAATTTTTGGTCATCAGAAAATATTAAGTTAATTAAAAATCAGACTTGTGTATAAAAACAATAGACCCTAGGACTATAGAAACATATGTATAAAAGCACGTTTCGCTGTATGCAGAAATTTAATTTATTTTTTCCCAGGGAGCAATTATATTAATAGTGTCTAAATTTATTTTGCCAAAAAAAGACGTAAATATAAAATTTAATAATGAGAACGTACCATGACTATTTTCTTTGCATTTTTGATTCAGAGCATAAAATATAATATGTAGTTGTGTTGAAGTAACAAGGTGTAAAAGTTGAAGCAATATATTCCTTTTATGTAATTTTTCTATTGTAGCTAAATATATAAAGGTAATGAGGTACAGATTAAGTTCAGTTCGATAAATCGTAAATCCACACAGACGCAGATCCAAGAGCTTTGAGTTCAGGAAAAAAGACCCGATTTTGTCTCTTATACTATAGTTTATTCAAGAACTAAAGAGAGTAATAAATCATTTTTACCTTTCTTTTCTTTGCAAAATACCTGTGTTTTTTAGTTCGGTGTCCTTGGCTAAATCTGTTAGACACATAAATTTTTTATAGGAATCGGTTAGAAATTTTATAATCAAAAATACTGGTCTATGATAATAGACTATTTGGGTTGAATAACAATAGATATTTGGAAGTGTGAAGTATTAAAAATGATTTTAATCCTTGTCATAGGCGTCGGAAGGTGTTTTATTTTATCACTAAGTATTTGTGGAGTTAAATATTATTTCGGTAATAAATTTAAAATAAAAAGTTTTTATAATATTATTTTATTTCTTATGATTTCTTAATAATTCACATACATTACAAAATATAGATAATTTTATCATATTTAACACAAATCACAACTGTGTTTTTATTTTTAATTTTGACATAAAAACCGTTTTAGGCACATTCAGACTAAAATGTAGCCTTATTCTCTCAGAAAATTCTAAGTAATAATTTAGATTCTTACAAAATACCCATTGTCAAAAATACATATATAAAAAAATAAATTCGTCCATATAATATTAAAATTTTTTTGTGGCTATCGGTCGTTTTATTACTAATCAGAAATATTTTTAGGATGTTTCAGTTTATTTATTTTTTAAACCATCTGCAGAATTACAATTAAACATTAAAAAGGGATTCAAATGTAATTAATCTTTATATGTTAATCCGATAGCCCCAAACATATAAAATAAACATGTTAATTCTACACGCTTAAGAAAAAGACACAAATACAATAATAAAATAATAAATAAATTACGTATAATTGGAATTAAATATATATAAAATTAAAGAGTACGACACATATACAAAATAAAAATATATAAAAAAATTTAAAAAAATACATAAACAACATTAGACAATAACATACAACAAAAACAAAATTTTAAATAATAAATTGTATTTACATTGGTTAACAATAGATATCTAATTCGTAATCAAAGTCAGTAAAGCTATCTTCGCTCGAATTAATTATAATTGGTTCTTCTATCTCACCGATCATGAGATCGAGTTTCCACATTTTGTTTTATTCTTTTATTATATGGATTTTATTCAAAAAAATCTTTCAAAAGTTCAGTTAAATTATTAATTTTGTAAGTTGTGTTATTTCTAGCAACTTTACCTTTTCCTTGAAAGAGATATTTCCTGCTCCAACGAACAGTTTCCGAACGATGTATAAGAACAGATTTCCTATCTGGTTTTTTCCTCCAAAAATTAAGTTTTCTGAGCAATTTGCAGAGCTGAGTTCTTTTAATTTCAGGAAAATCCCGATATTCATTGTTTTTAGTTAGAATTTTGTCGACGGTTGGGATTTGCTTCTCGTAATAAAATGTATGTACAACTCCTTTTATTGCAGCTTTCATCTCTTCTTCCAACGAGGTTTTTCGTCTGCCTGTGATCGAATTTGACTTGGGAGTACTAACAATTACAGTAGTTTTTTTTCTCCCTCAGTATTCAGTACATAGTAGATTTTCTAACTGCTGTAATGTAGGAACACATCTCAATAGAGCTTTTAACAATATTATCTAGATTTTGATATCTTAAGGCATCATAAAAATTCATCGTAATAAGTTTGTCGTTGAGGAAAAAATGCCCTGGTTTAACGATTTTGGAATAAATATAGAGGTGGGAGCCATATCTTTTGGGTATCTCACTAATCTCAAATAATATATAAAAACAAGCGCAAACAAGATAAATCATTAAGGACATACGGCAGTTCTCAGTTACCTGCGGCACTGAAGCAGGTACGTTGGAGGTTTCAGTAACAGTTTTATTACTCTCTCTAGTGCTTGAATTGACTATAGGAATGAGTATGCTAGCGATCGCCCCCCCCCCCCCCAAGAGCTTTGAGTTCAGGAAAATAGAACCGATTCTGCCTCTTATACTAGGAATGTGTATGTTGCTGGCATCCCCTCCTGTCGGCAACTTGTTTTTTCTTGTGATCGCCCTCCCTCTCCAAGAGCTTTAAATTCAGAAAAATAGACCCGACCCTGCCTCTTACACTAGAAATTGGAATGTTGCTGGTATCTCTCCCCTCCCCCATCGACAACATGCTTTCGCTTACCATACTGTACTTTTGTAATATGACCCCCCCTCCAAACAGAGAGGTTGGATCCGGCCTTGTATCCAAATTAATTTAAACTTTCCAAATATTAATATTTATCACGTGATATTCTCCCATAAAATTATATTAAAAAATCATTTAAGTAATTACATTTAAATATGTAAGAGATTATGTACTATCGCCACGTAAAACCTTGTATAAATATTTTGCTGAAATCGGCTAATTCTATTTATATTTAAATTTAAATATTTCGTAATTAAACAAAAAGAATGTATACATTTTACCACATTTATGACCTTTGTTTATGCTTACTGACCAAGAAAAAAATACAATAAATTAGTGAAACCCACATAAATAGCGACAATCTGTTTTATTATACACACTTTTGTTAGATAAGACTAAAATAAGGCTAAAGTTACGAAACAATCAAATCATTAAATTCATAATAAATTTTATTGCTCAAATTGCGCATTCAATTAAATTACAAAAAACAGCAGGAAACGTATTAAATGAACAAACTCGCCTACAAAATTGGAAAAGTCCAAAGTTATACCATTTTTTTTTAACTTTTTCTATTGGATAAAACCTAAAGACGTCTAAATTAGATATATTGTATCTGCCACACATAAGATTAATAGGAGAATATTTTGAAATATGTGACGTTGGTAAATATAAAGTCATATTTTGAGTCATATAGTATCTGTAATTCCTCAGTGTCATCAAAATCCTTAATAGAACGCATGACGAAGCTAAAAATTCTTGAAGTATTCGCTGTGACTTCATGGACATGAGGCACGAAGGAAGGCTTTGGGTAAAAGGAACCCATAGCTGGCGTGTATATGATACCGTAGTGCACTTCTTAATGTTAACCTGCAATTGTTAATTAAACATCAAGTATTAAGTAATACAAGATTGGTTGAAAAGTAGTAGGGCTAGTATAGATCCTGGTAAATACCAGAAGTATAACCATACCGACTCGAACCGTAGTCATAAAAAGCAATGGATTGCTTGGATGTTCGGTGGGATATGATTTAAAAAAGATTGATTAAGGAACCAGAAAAACCTAACGATTTAAGCTTATATACCAAAAATCGAGTCAGTCAAATGCTTCGGAAAAATGCAAATATTTTACTTTCTGAAACTCCCCATCCCAACTCAGAGAGGTTCTGAGTAATGCTCGGTAAGTTGATTACTGTGGAACAGCACTTGAAAAAGTCATGTTGCTCCAGTACTATCAAGGCAAATATAACGTCATGTAGCAAGAACTCAAAGACCTTAGAAAAATAATGAACAATGAGCACTGGCCCATAGTTCAATATATCCGACCTTTCGGCCTTTTTGTAGACAGGGTAGGGCCGGGCGATATCTCAGGGTGTATTAATATTATGTAATAATAACGTATCGAATAAACAAATATTGATGCGCCGATATATTGGTGTCAAACTATCCATATTTTAAATATCGATACATTAGTATCATTCATATTTTATTTAAGTTTTGTATATTAAAAGGAAAATTAAAATAACAAAGAATTGAAAGAAAAACCAAAATAAGAAGTATATGAGACAAACAGTAAAGTATAAAAAAAAATTAAATCCAGTGAATTAATATTTTTAAAATTATTTAAAGCATAGTACAAATAACTTATTTAAATAAAAGAAAGAGGTTCTCAATTCGACCGCTATGTATTTTTTATATATGTACATTGATTACTCCGAAACAGCCGCACCGATTTAAATGAAATCTTTTTCGTTATGTTCAGGAAGTTGCTGCGTCAGCCCCATATTATTTTGGACGAAATCGGTGCAATAAATTTCAAATTGCAGATAAAAAAATTTATTTTGTTCGATTTTCTCCAAAATTGGTATGTTGGAATTTTCGCGGTCGCTCTAAACGAATCTGAAATTATTTTTAAAAAATTCAATATTGCGGATCCAATATGGTGGACAAAAGAAATTAATTTTGTTCGATTTTTCTTAAAATAGTTGTCACGAAGTTTTTGGGATCGTATGAAACGAATCTTAAATTATTTTTCAAAAATTCAATATGATGGATCCAATATGGCGGACAAAAAAATTTGTCCGATTTGTTCCTAAATTGATATAGGAATGTTCTCGCGATCGCACCATAATGAACCTGAAACTATTTGGTGGATCCAATAAGGACGATACAATAATTTTTTTTCCCGATTTTCTCTAAAATTGGCATGGGGAGTTTTCGGGGATGCACACAACAAATTAAAATTTTTTTTTTTGATAGTTGAAATCTGGCGAATCCAATATGGCGAATTAAATATTTTACATCTTTCGATTTTGTCCAAAGTGGTTTTGGAGATTTTTGGGAGTGCTAATTACGAATTTAAAATTACTTTTGAAAAATTCCATATGTTCAATCCAGATTTCCTCCAAAATTGATACATGAGCGTTCTTGATGGTTTTAAAATTATTTTCGGAATAAGATTCAATATGGCGAATCCAATATGGCGGATTAAAAATTTGACATTTTTTGATTTTGTTCTATATCAATACTGGGCCTTTTTGGGGCGTACAAATAGTGAATATAAAATTATTTAATGAAAATTTAATGTTGACGACCTAAAAATTTTACATTTCCGAATTTTGTCCAAATTGGTACTAGGAGATTTTCGTGGGTGTAGATTCAGATTAGATTAAGAGGTTAAAATAATTTTTTGAATCTCAATATGTCGGATCCAATAAGGGGGGTTGAAAATTTTACGTATTCATATTTTTTCAAATTTGGTATTAGGAAATTTTCGGGGTCGTAGGTTACGAATCGGAAGTAAATTGTTTACAACTTAGTGTGGCAGATACAATATGGAGAAAAAAAAAATTTCGTTTATTCCGATTTTATTCAAAATTGATTTTGAAGGGGTTCTTGGGGAGTATGCAAAATAAGTATGCAGAATAAAATATTTACGTCTCAAGTCCTTTAGATATCGGAGTTGGGAGGTTTTGGGGGCCTTATTACTAATACTAAATTAATTTAAAATGCAAGATATCGCTTTCCATGACAGACTAAATATTTGTTTTATATAATTTCATTAAAAACTGTTATTTGGAAAATTCTCAGAATTAAAGAATTTTATGTCGTTCATTTTGGTGTTATGTACAACTTTGGATAAAATGAGTACTTTTCTCCAATCTTGGAATCATTGTAAGGTACACTAATCTCGCTTGGTATTTGTTTCAAATAATTTATGAATATCATAATAAGTTCAAAATCAAAAATCAAAAAATAAAGATCTTGTAAAAGAAAATGAACCGACGGTCTAAAGAATGGAGTGGGCACCTATACCCCCATTTTTGCCCTAATAAAAGCATTTGATTGTGTATCACATGATTTCCTATTACAAAAATTATCTTTTTAAAAAGTTTATCTCAAATCAGTTCGGATTACTAGGTCACACCTATCGGGCTTTATTCCACATGGATGCCAGGGGTCTGTACGGAGTTCAATATTATTCATAATTTACATGAAGTATAATTCATTATTCTCACTCAAATGTTTAAGACTTGATTCCTATTTAATAGATAAAAGCTTAATTTTTCCAAGACCTAAAACTTAAATTTCATCCAATGCTTTTCAACCCAGTTGTGCCTATTGATAATGCAATGAAGTTTATAGTGTTTACTAGGATGCTGATGTGACATGGAGGGAACATATTACACAACTCAGTTATAAGTTGTCAAAAGTAGTTTAATTAAAAATCTTTTCTAGAGTATTTCTGGTAGCGTTGCTATCGGCTTGCCATATGTACCTTGGGTCAAATATGTCATATACTATTCTTAGCTGGAGATATACTGCTCCTACTAAAAAAAATGTAAAGCTACAGCGCAGACGTGCTGTCATAATTTCTTTCTGGAATTTGACATATTGACCTTACCTTCTGCGTTTATCTATGAATGTCTCTCTTATATTAAACAAAATATACATCTTTTTACACCAAATAGAAACATACTTAACTGCTGAACAAGAAACGACAATAATATTGTTCCAAATTCTTACTGATTTACGAGGACTAGAAGAAGCATTGAACATTATAGTGGTCAATCCCTTAAGAGTCTACCTCCTGGTATAACGTAAGAAAGCTGAAAAAGGACGATTTTTGGTGAGACATGAAAGAATATTTCATTTTAAATTCGTTTTGTTCTTTTAAAAATTACCTGAAAAATTATTTTAATGACTTATGTTAATGCATCTTGTACTTTGTTTATTAATATAACATTTTATTATGATCTATTTCCATTTTCTAACCTAAATCATTTTACTTTATTACTAAAACATCAATATATTAGTATGTATTATTGCATCATTATACCTAACTAGGTAAATTAATATATGTAGGTACATTTTTTAAGTGTTCTATTTAGAACATTTCCAATTTGGTTCGTAAATCTCATTTGTATAAATATTACCATTATTTATTGAAGTTTCTATTTTTCTACCTATCTATTTTAATATAGATTACGATGTTTTCACATTTTGCTAAGTAATTTTAATCAAAATTTATAGATCAAAATACTTTCTTAAATTTATGTTAACTCTAGGAAACTATTTTACACATTTTTAAATAAAAAATTGTATAAAACTGCTTCCAATCTAATCCAATCTTTAATCGTTTTATAAGAAAATATAGATTTTGTACATCTAAATAACTAATTTATATAATATGCTCTTAATATTTTATGCGCTGTATAACCCTGTGTATTCTTAATCCCTGTGTTTTTCAAGCATGCCAACACAATCTTAATCACGTAGTCTCATTAATTATGTCGCGCCTCTGCCTGGCTCTGTCTTTCCAGAGCCTTTCTGGAAATTTATGTCTCTTAATCTGGAAAGATATTCACGGGAACGAATGTCGGAGCCAACGCATTTACTCTAGGGAATTATGGACAAGACATGACGGTTATATTTCTGCTTTCTTAAGCCCCATGACGCTAAAAAGTTTGTGTGTTATGCTTCGTCTATGCTTTTAAATTGCCCACTTTACGTTTTACGATTCTACATGTCAGTAATTAAAAGTTTTTTACGGTTTTCTTCGAATTGCTTTCTGCGGTTACCCAGATCTATGACACTAACTTAATTTGTCACGTTATTTAACATGGTATTTATTTTGATTGTTTGAAACGCACTGGATATGCGATTATTTAATCGTACGAAATGTCGTAAAACCTTTTTTTCACAAGTGGTACTAATAGTATAAGCATTTAATTTTTGTAGAATAGCGTAAAGTAATTTTAATTTTATAATGAAAACATAATTTTCGTTCATACTTGACGTAAATATTGTAATTAGAATCTGGTCATAACGAATCTTTCTAACCAATTTGCTCTAAATTACGTTAGAGATAAAATTGACAATATCCATTCAAAAATATTATATATTAAGAGCCAAAACTATATTCAGCAATAAAATGCATTTAAAATTTGGAAGATTTGAATTAATAAAAGATGGAAAATCTTACAAAGCATAATCATATATTTAATTATAATAAATTAATTTAAATTATTATAAAAATTATTAAATTAAATGCATTACATTAAATGTATTTAACAACGTTTATGAAATTTGTTTCCAGCATATTTGCTTTGAATCTAATACATTTTCTAATTACAGTGTAATATTTTACTAAGAATTTGAAAAAGGACATCTAAAGCTGGGTATCACAGGTTATAATTAAAAATGATTACTTATTTAGAAGTGAATTAGGCCATACCAAAATACAAATCAAATGGTTGGATATAATACGGAACATTCAAATATGTTTAACCAAAAGAAAACAAGAACCCTTTATTTGGATTTAATAAATGTATATTTCATTAATTGCTTATTACCCTAAGAAAATAAAACTAAAACTATTATTTCAAGCTCATGTAGTAAGAAAAATCAATCGTGAAATTTTCAGTTTTTCACTGATCTTTGAAAATTTTAACTTTCGGGAAATCTTACTTCAGATTATCAAACACTCATGGAAAGAAATTTATAATTATGAAAAAAGTAATTTTGTATTTGTCAATTTTTTAGATCAAAATTCCTAGTTTAAGCCAGTGCAAAAATTAAATGTTGCTAATAAATTATTATGTATTTATTTAGAATAAAAATATTTATTAATGTATTAGGTTTGAATTTGTACAATTATTTTTTATGTAGAATAAATGTTTTGTCTAGATGGATTAGCTTTTAAATATAAACTCCATTATTACTATTTAGAGTTTAAATTAATAATATAGTACATGCTATTTTACTTCTTTAAATTAAATCAACGTTAGTCTAAAGAAAATGTCAAAATTGAAGTTATTCATTGAAAGTTGTTAACTGTATATAAATACCTAATGAATCAGCACCGCACAAGTATCCAGAACAAAATAATTTTACAGGCGCCCTTGTTTAAGCTGTTTTTAACCGACTTGTAAAAGAAGCAGATTCCCAATTCGTCGCCTATATATATATATATATATATATATATATATATATATATATATATATATATATATATATATATATGTTATGTCGGATATTCTCACGGGTGTGATGTGTAATCGAAGGTTTTCGGGCATCCCGTGTATGTGCTGAGTCCCTCTCAGGACTGTAACGCAGCTGACGTTTCGGTGAAATCTCATTCACCATTTTCAAAGCTCACTGTATGGCGTCTACGAGCGAACAGTTCGCGTAGGGGGGGGGGGAGACTCCAGCAATATTCCTATTTCTAGTGTAAAAGGCAGGATCGGGTCTATTTTTCTGAATTTGAAGCTCTTGGAAAGGTGAGGGGCGATCACAAGAAAAAACAAGTTGCCGACGGGGGGAGGATGCGAGAAGCATACACATTCCTAGTATATGAGGCAGAATCGGGTCTATTTTCCTGAACTCAAAGCTCTTGGGGGGCCTACGCAAGAAAAATAAATTGTCAATCGGGGGGGGGGGGGGGGGCGTGCTAGCAGCATACACATTCCTAATATAAAAAACAAAATCGGTTCTATTTTCCTGAACTCAAAGCTCCTGGGAAGGAGAGGGGCGATCGCAAGAATACACATTCATATACTCTATTCAAGAACTAGAGAGAGTAATAAAACTGTTTTCGAAACCTCCAACGTACCTACTCCAGTGCCGCAGGTAACTGAAGACTGCTGTGAATCTAATTATATTAAATTATATTTAAATATTATAAGCTTTTATAAATTTATTGCAACAATAAAATTTCTGATAGTTCAATCTAGTTTCCGTCAGTAAGCAAAGTACATCTTACAGTGTGTCCTTAGTGATTTATCTTGTTTATGCTTGTTTTATATATTATTTGAGATAAGTGAGATACCCAAAAGATATGGCTTCCACATCTATATTTATTCCAAAATCGTTAAACCAGGGCATTTTTTCCTCAACGAATAACTTATTACGATGAATGTTTATGATTCCTTAAGATATCAATATCTAGATAATAATGTTAAGAACTCTGTTGAGATATGTTCCAACATGACAGGAGTTGGAAAATCTACTATGTACCGAATACCGAAGGAGAAAAAAACAACTGGAATTGTTAGTACTCCCAAGCCACATTCGATCATAGGCGGAAGAAAACCTCGTTGGAAGAAGAGATGTAAACTGCAATAACAGGAGGTGTACATACATTTTATTACGAGAAGCAGATCCTAACCGTCGACAAAATTCTAACCAAAATCAATGAAGATCGGTTTTAGCTGAAATTAAAAGAACTGAGCTCTGGAAATTGCTCAGAGAACTTGGCTGGAAAAAAACAAATAGGAAATTTGTTCTCATAGATCGTTCGGAAAATGTCCGTTGGAGAAGAAAATATCTCTCTCAAGTAAAAGGTAGAGTTGCTGGAACAACTTATAAAATTAGTAATTTAATTGAACTTTTGAAAGATTTTTCTGAATAAAGCTACTGCAGAAAATTGGGGAAAATCTATATAATAAAAGAATAAAAGAAAATGTGGAAACTCGATCTCATGATCGGTGAGATAGAGGAACCAATTATAATTAATTTGAGCGAAGATAGCTTCATTGACTTTGATTGCGAATCAGATACGTAATATTTACCAGTGTAAACACAATTTATTATTTAAATTTTCTGTAATATATAAAAATTAATTACATTTAAATCCCTTTTTAGTGTTTAATTGTAATTCTGCAGATGATTTAAGAAATAAATAAACTGAAACGTCAAATGACTTAAAAATGTTTTTAATTAATAATAAAATGACCGATAGCCCCAAAAAAATTTTAATATTATATGGACGAATTTATTTTTTATATATATGCTTAATTTCTTGTATTTTTGACAATGGGTATTTTGTAAGTATTCAAATTATAGCTTAGAATTTTTGGAGAGAAAAAGGCTACTTTTTAGTCTGAATGAGCTTAAAACGCCTATGCTAAAATTAAAAATAATAAAAATGCAGTTGTGATTTGTGTTAAATATGTCAAGATTATTTATATTTTCTAATGTATGTGAATTATTAAGAAATCATAAGAAATAAAATCATATTATAAAAACTTTTTATTTTACGTTTATTACCGAAATGATATTATTCTATGCAATAAATACTTGGTGATAAAATAAACCTCCTCCCGACGCCTATGACAAGGATTAAAATACTTTAACACCTCACACATCCAAATATCTATTTCTGATTATAAAATTTCAAACCCATTTCTACGAAAAATATATGTGTCTAACAGATTTTGCCATAGACACCGGACTAAAGAACACAGGTAGTTTGCAAAGAAAAAAAGGGTAAAAATTGATTTATTACTCTCTCTAGTTTTTGAATAAACTATAGTATAAGAGGCAAAATCAGGTCTATTTTCCTAAACTCAAAGCTCTTGGGGGGGGGGGGGGGCGATCGCCCCCACCGCCCCCCCCCCTGGATCCGCGCCTGACACGGGATGCCCGAAAACCTTCGATTACACACACACACATATATATATATATATATATATATATATATATATATATATATATATATATATATATATATATATATATATATTATGTATGTACACCGATTATTCCGGAACGGCTGCACCCATTTGAATGAAATTTTTTACGTTATGTTCAGGAAGTTGCTGTGGTGGTTCCTTATTTTTTTGGACAAAATTGATGCAGTAATATCAAAGATGGCGCTTACAATATGGTGGCCAAAAAAATCAATTTTGTCCGATTTTCTCCAAAATTGGTACGGAGGAATTTTCGGGGTTGTACCCAACGAATCTGAAATTATTTTTAAAAAATTCAAAATGGCGGATCCAATATGGCGGATAAAATTTTTTTATTTTGTCAGATTTTCTCCAATATTGGTATGGAGTTTTTTCCGAGGTCGCACATTACGAATTCAAAACATTTTTAAAAAAATTCAATATGGCGGACAAAAAAATCGATTTTGTCCGATTTTCACCAAGATTGGTACGGGGGAGTTTTCGGGGTCGCACATGACGAGTCTAAAATTATTTAAAGAAAAAAATCAATATGGCGGATCCAATATGGCGAACGAAAAAATCAATTTTGTCCGATTTGCTTCAAAATTCGTACGGGTGAATTTTCGGGGTCTCACATAACGAATCTGAAATTGTTTTTAAAAATTCAATATAATGCACAAAAAAATCAATTTTGTCCGATTTTCACCAAAATTGGTACGGGGGAGTTTTCGGGGTCTCACATGACGATTCTAAATTATTTTAAAAAAAATTCAATATGGCGTATCCAATATGGAGGATAAAGAATTAATTTTGTTGGATTTTTTTCAAACTGATATAAGGGAATTTTTGGGATAGCACATTACGAATCTGATATTATTTAAAAAAAAAAACTAAATATGGCGAATCTAAGATGGCGGATTAAAGATGCTACATCTCTCGATTTTGTCTAAAGTGAGTATGGAGGGATTTCTGTTGGTGTCAATTACCAAATTAAAAATTTTTTGAAAAACTCAATCTGGCGGATTCAATATGGTGTTCTAAAAATTTTACATTTTTCGACTTTCTCCAAAACTGATATAGAGGGTTCTTGAGGGTGTAAATTATGAATTTAATAGTATTTTTTCAGGATTCAATATGGGGAATGCAATATAGCTGGCTAAAAATTTTACATTTTTCGATTTTTAACCGACTTCTAAAAGAAGGAGGTTCTCAATTCGTCGACTATGTATTTTTTTTTTTTATGTATGTACACCGATTACTTCGGAACAGCTGCACCGATTTGAATGAAATTTTTTACGTTATATAAAGGAAGTTGCTGTGGTGGTCTCATATTTTTTTAGATGAAATTGGTGCAGTAAAATCCAAGATGGCGCTTACAATATGGCGGCCAAAAAACTTAATTTTGTCCGATTTTCTCCAAAATTGGTATGGAGGAATTTTTGGAGTTGTACCCAACGAATCTGAAATTATTTTTCAAAAATTCAAAATGGCGGATTCAATATGGCGGACAAAAAAATTTAATTTAGTCCGATTTTCTCCAAAATTGGTATGGGGGAATTTTCGGGGTTGTACCCAACGAATCTGAAATTATTTTTCAAAAATTCAAAATGGCGGATTCAATATGGCGGACAAAAAAATTTAATTTAGTCCGATTTTCTCCAAAATTGGTATGGGGGAGTTTTCGAGGTACCACATAACGAATCTAATATTATTTTAAAAAAATTCAATATGGCGGATCCAATATGGCGGACGAAAAAATCAATTTTGTCCGATTTTCTCCAAAATTAGTACAGGGGAGTTTTCGGTCTCGCATATGACGAATCTAAAATAATTAAAAAAAAAATTCAATATGGCGGATCCAATATGGCCGAAAAAAAAAATTAATTTTGTCCGATTTTCTCCAAAATTAGTACGGGGGAGTTTTCGGAGTCGCATATGACGAATCTAAAATAATTTTTTAAAAATTCAATATGGCGGATCTAACATGGCGGACGAAAAAATCAATTTTGTCCGATTTTCTCCAAAATTGGTATGGGGAAGTTTTCGGGGCCTCACATAAAGAATCAGAAATTATTTTTAAAAAATTCAATATGGTACGGAAGAGTTTTCGGGGTCACACATGACGAATCTAAAATTATTTTTAAAAAATTTAATATGGCGTATCTAATATGGTGGATAAAAAATTAATTTATTTTCTTTAAATATCGATATTGGAAGGTGTTGAGGCCTATATTACCAATCTAAAATTAATTTGAAATTTAAGATAGTGGATTTTCTATGACAGACTAAATATTCGTTTGACCCAATTTGATTGGTATTTGGAAAACTCTAAGAACTAAAGAATTTTTAGTGGTTCATTTTATCGTGATTTACAACTTTGGATAAAATTTGTACTTTTTTGCCACTTTGGAGTCATTGCAAAGTACACTAATTTCGATTAGTTCTTAGTTCAAATAATTTATGAATATCATAATGAATTCTAAAACTAAAAATAGAAAAATAATATTTTTCTAAAAAAATTGAACCAACTTTTAAAAGTGCGCTAAAAAGTGAAAAATAACCATAAATTTTTATATGAAATTGAACTTTTTGAAGTCAGCGCCAAATTATTTGTAAATGAAATAAATAACTACCAATACATACAAATTATGGTAAGAAAGCAATTACAAAAAAAGTATTTTAACTCTGTTTATGCAAATCACATTTTGTCAAGTATTAGTTTGGCGCCGACTTCAAAAAGTTCAATTTCATATAAAAATTTATGGTTATTTTTCACTTTTTAGCGCACTTTTAGAAGTCTGTTCAATTTTTTTATAAAAATATTATTTTCAAATGTGGAACTGAATCATTTTTGAGGATGTAAATAGCGAATATAAAATTATTTTAAGAAAATCTAATATGTCAGATGCAATATGACCATTTAGAAATTTTAAATTTTTGGATTTCATCTAAAATTGGTACTAAGGGGCTTTGAAGGGTTTAGATTTAGATTAGATTAAGACGTTAAAATTATTTTTTTGAAATTCAATATGGCAGATCCAATATGGTGGGTTGAAAATTTTATCTTATTCTCATTTTTTCAGATTTGGTATTAGGGCGTTGGGGGGTAGTGTATTACGAATATGAAGTTAATTTTTTACAACTATTAGGTTGATATGATACTATATGAAGAACAAAAAATTTTACATTTTCCGGTTGTATCTAGAATTGATATTGCGGGTTTCTTGGAGCGTGTACAAACTGAATATGCAATATGAAATATATCGGGCTAAGAAATTTACGTCTCAAATTCTTTAAGTATCGATATTGGAAGGTTTTGAGGCATATATTACCAATCTAAAATTAATTTTAAATTTAAGATAGTGGATTTACTATGACAGTTGTTGACACAATTTCATTGGTATTTCATCAATCAAAGAATTTTTAGTGGTTCATTTTAGGGTGATTTACAATTCTGGATAAAATGGCTACTTTTTTGCCACCTTGGAGTCGTTGCGAGATACATTAATCTCGATTAGCACGGCGCCAAATTATTTCTAAATGAAATAAATAACTATTAATATATACAAATTATGGAGTTGGTAAGAAACCAATTACAAATAAAGTATTTTTAATCTGTTCATGCGAATCACATTTTGTCAGGTATTAGTTTGGCGCCGACTTTCAATTTCATATAAAAATTTCTAGTTATTTTTCCCTTTTTAGCGCACCTTTAATAGTCGGTTCAATTTTTTTATAAAAATTTTATTAAATTATAAAATCATATTACTTTCAATAGATTGTATGGACATTTTGAGACCTTACATTAAACAATATATAATTGATATAAAATTTACTGAAAATGTATGCCTTAATTCTTTTTAATATTTAACTTTATACACTCTATAGTCAAGCAGGTGATATAGATTATATATACTATTGTTATTTAAAAAAAATACCGCTATCCTACCATCCTTTTCAAAATGGATATGTGAAACATAAAATTAGTCTCGATTTATTCTTCTAGCATATTTCACGTCTTATGTGTTAGCCAAATGAATATTTTTGGTAGAAAATATAATATATAAACTATCATAATCATATAAAAAGTATTCTCGTCTATTCGTGTAGAAACTGCTACAAAATATCAATGATAAAATTCCAATAAATTCTCTCGAATAATCTTATTTCCAGTGTATACACCCTTTTAAGTAGAGCAAAAAATTAGTAGTAAAGTAATTACTTTGAAGTTTCATACAAATGTGGCATCTTAATAGTGACCAGAAAGGCAGGAGGGGGAGCAAAAATTAGTCAAGTATGCAGTTTAGTTTTATACATCAAGTTTGCAGCTCATTCGTTTTTCTTTTAATTCTTTTTCGGTCTTTATTTTGACATCAATGTAATGGAGAAATTTTTAAAGAAGTTGGTACTACTGTGATTAGGTTTTGCTTTCGGAGAACTTAAATAAATCAACGTTTAATAAAACTGTATCATCCCTATTTTTACTTAAAGTGTTATTACAATGAAAATAATTGCACGATTTTAATAATTTAGAAAATTAATCAATTATTACTAAAAAAGCACGAGCGTAGCCGTTTACAATTCGGGAATCGACAACCCTAGCATTGCTAGGTGCCACCTGACATAGCTACTGTAAAGTTTGGCATTTACGATGGTATACGTAGTCAGAATATTTTGATAGTTCGTGGTGTTTTTACTGTAACTTCAAAATTTAATTTTGACCAAAAAATTTAAATAACTCATAAATATTTTGGTGCGATTATTTTTGACAACTTTCGACGTGGTTTATCTCAAGAAGAGTGCATCCATAAACGTAGTTCTTTATATGGTGATAAAGCACATACAAAAACTAATGTATATCGCTGATCTAGTGAATTCAATCGTAGCCATCATTCGATTATAGACGACTCGTAAAAAGGTCGTCCAAAATCGGTTGTACTGCAAGAAAACATCGCAGCTGTGCTTGACTGATAATGCAAGGTCGCCATGTGACATACCGTGAGATTGAAGCATCCTTAAGCATTAGTAACACCGTACAAAATATATTGCATGAACTTTTGATCATTAAGAAGCTACGTTCGCGTTGGATCGCGTATAATTTGACAATGGCTGGAAAAAAGATTCGTGTGGATTGGTGCAAGAAAATGCTCAAAAAATATGATCGCGCTGCTTCCAAAAATATTTATAAATTCATAACAGGTGACAAGTCTTGGATCTATGCGTTTGAGCCCGAAACTGAACAGCAGTCGATCGTATGGGTTTTTCACAATGAGCTAAAATCAACAAAATTTGTTTGCACCCTAAGCACTTAGAAGTAAATGGTCGCTTGTTTTTTCGGAGAAACTGTCCAATCAGAACCATGCCTTTAGAAAAGCGTAGAACAGCCAATTTTAAATGGTACAGAATCATTTGTTTGCCGAACCTCTTCAATAAACTCAGAGCAACCATCCGAATAGTGCATTAAAATATAAAATATGAATATTTTTGTACATGAAAGTAATGAGTGATTAAGATATGTGTCAAACAAAACTTCAGCGAATTTTTACGATACGTTGGCAACGCAAGCAAGTTGAATATTATTCTGTTTCCAACTTCTGGTTTGTTAATGTATTCAGTTTTTTGCGACATTTTCTTGTATTAATCGTGTTGATAAATTATACTTCCGTATAAAATTTAAAACTAACCTGTAGACCAATTATTATCTTTATTTTTGCATTTTGTTCAAAATTTTTGATCTCATTTAAACAAAATATATAATTTTTTCAGATTTTGGAAATATATTATTTAATTAAAATGCCGCAGTGAACTTTTAATATTAATAATTTACTTAAAGTCGGTATAGTTACGCATACAAGATATTTATTAATATAGCATATAACAAGACAAGCGAATTATTTCACATAGCTATTATATGACAAAACTACAAATTAGAGCAACCTGTTGAAGGTAGCATGATTCTTAATATATTTATCATCCAGAAACTCTTCTTTAAAAATGTAAGAGCATTTTGCAAAAATAGATGCTTTTTAGCCTGTCATGAGATTCTCGATTTTCTTTAATTATGTATTTTCAAGTAGCCAAGAATGAATTCCGCTGAGGATAAGTGAGTTCTCATGGACTGGATGTCATAAGTGTAAGATGATGATTGAAAATAATAACGCAAATTTTCCTTTTAATACAAATTTGCCACAAATATCTCTCAGTATTACATTTCAGTCATTTTCTATTATTATTTGAAAATACTGCTGCTATGAGTGTTCCACGAATATTTAGCACTTTGTAAGTACTTAATCTACAATAATAAACATTTCGTAATATCGTGTGTACGTGTGACCTCAATGTGAAGATATATAATGAGGACGCAAAGTCTAGAAAAAAATTTATTATTTAAAAACGCTGGGCTTTTTGAAAAATCATTCAGACACATTGACTTTGTTTTCCAGACACGATTTTTTTTCCAGGATATTAAATTATACAGGGTGACTCGAAAGAAGCTCTGATATAGTCTACTTCGATTTGTTAAATAGTGACCCCTAATTTTTTCTACACTTTATTACTCACTGTAATATTTATTACATATCTTATTCCCAAATGTAACTATTTATAATTTATCCGAATTAAAGCTCGAAATGAAGTAGCAATAACTATTAATTTTTATTTTATTAAATGTTGAAAATGCCTTCCATTGGTTAATTTGACAGTAACCTAAGCAATTTATAAATTCATTCTGGACCATACTCTTGAATAATCCGATTCGTTTAGTCTTCTATGTCAACTCCACAAAAATAAGTCAAGATGGTTTAAGTCTGGAAAACTCAGTGGAAATTTCTGCTTCATCTTACTCATTGTCAAATATGAAATTGATAGAAGATGGGATATTTTTCTTTAAACAACAGATACACTTCTTCTTGAGTTTTTATCCTATCACTATATTCTATCATCACAAGAGTTTCTGGCCCAATTAGTAAAAAAATATTTAAATTTCATTTGTTTGCTGAGGAAATATATTAATCTTTGGAGGCTGGTTATTTTTGTTGTTCATTTTTTTTTAACCTTGACTGTACAAAAGTGTTCGCTATATTCTAGTAGTCCCAATAATTCTAAATCAGCATAAAATAGGTAAAATATCATTAAATTTATTATGCTTTTAAGAGCATCAAATTTTTGAGCGTATCCAAACAATAACCCCTATACGATATTAATGAAATGCACTATATGCATTTAAGATTAATTATGAAATATCTTCCCAGTTACTATTTTGTATGGCTTTGCTACATTATATTCTGTGCACATTACGCTTCACATAACTCAAACGTCCGTTAACATTGTACCCAATGTTGTATAAAACACAAACATAATATGCAAACTAAAATAAAGTTAAATAAACGGAAGTCCAAGTTCAGAGGCCAGCCGGCAAGTTGATTGTCTTTAATGTTTAACAATTGCCAATTAACTATCTTTGTTCTGAGAACAATAACAGTCTCTATTAAATACATAAAGTTTATAATTGGTTTCAATCCAGTATGTCATTTGGGGATTAAAAGAGGTATAGAGTTTAAATTATTGATGTAAAATTAACTTATAAATGAACATTAGTTGAAGTTTGTTTTACTAAAATCAAATAAAAAATATACCAGATGTCACTGAATTGAAGAAATGCATTATAATCTACATATAAAGAATAGCCTATCGCATACGTCGGAAATTGACAAATTAATGATTCAATATTATATTCCCTTGATTTTCAATAAAAATGCACGAGATTGATGGATATGAGTAAGTTGCCCTTTACTGTTGCTAAATTCGTAGCTTCAGGAACAATGAAAACAAATGAAGACATTCTTAGGTACTGAATTGGACTGACATTAGAACTGAATTAGATTCGTTTATTATTAGTGTTAGCTTTTTAGGAATTGTTAATCACAGGACAGGTATTGTATATTCATTAAGGAATAGCAAATATTATATGTCGAGTATATTCGGCAAACTAAAGTCGAGGAATTAGAACTCCCGGTAAAATCGTCGAAATGCAATAAACATAGTTCTCACAATCACTTAATATCTCCATTTATTTCCGGAGAAATAAGTAGGGTTTAGGAGAAATCCTAAAATTTAAACAAATTTAATAAAAATAATTTTTTTAAATTTTGAAATGTACGAGCTTTTATCATAGTTTTTATATTTATGTGTTTGAAAAAGATTTTCTTACGGTAACCTCGCGACTAACGCCTAAAATAAAACTATTATTTAATGGTAAAAAGTTATTATGGGGCTGTGAAATAAATATATTAAAGCTATAAAGATTATGTTATAATATAAAAAGGCTAGAATATTAAATCAGCGTCTTTTGTGTCATACTGAGGTAGAAAGTAATTCTATTTTAAATGTTCCACATGAGAAAGAAACCAAATTTTATGGAGTTAACATTGATGGATGACGTACTTATTAAAACAATTTTGAGGACAATGTTACATACACGGATGTGCTTTTAGGGTGACAATTACTTTATTGTAGAGTATGATCTTTAATGGTAAACCTATCTCATTATTTGAAAAATGAAACGAGCATACAGTAAACTTTTAGTTAGAGACGGACATTATTTAAAATGCAAATATTTTGCAACTAGCTAGATTTTTCAAGTGTTTTGACGGTCTATGTTTAAAATTGTTTTACTCTTAATATACTGCCATAAAGAAATGTCCTAACTTTGCTCAATTCTTGATTTTCCACGGAAACCAAAAAATTATTTTTAAATCAACAGTGAATAACATATATTTAGTAAGTGACACTAAAACTAGCTTTAGAAATATGATTTATTATATATATTTATAAAATGTTATTTTATATTGCTTATATATTTTTTTTTAATTCCATAGTAGTGGGGTAGTAGTTCCTCCCATATAAAAGCGAACAAGGTCTCTGTTGAAATGATAAAGCCACTGATTGTCCATATTAACTGAGATGTATAGGTAAATTTTCCGGTGTGCTGATAAAATAAAAAATATACCAATATAACAAAGCAAACTTTTTCCTATGACATTTGTTTTTTTTACATCCCATTGTGTATTATGTATTAAACTATTAAACTGTCAAGTCGATAGAGATGTAAAATATTTCAAAATTGTAGATACAAACTATATTAGATATGATATTAAAATTGTTTTATTAGATAATAATTAAAGCAGTCAACTTGTAAATATGAAGTAATAAAAAAAAGTAAATGCTTATTAATATTAAATATTAAGGTAGTCACATACATTAAAAATAAATAAAACAGGGGCATTTTGACTGTCCCTGTAATTATTCCGTACCTACACCAAAAGCAATATTTTCAAAAGCACTCTATGAGTTGTAAATTTTTGAAATAGTCAATTGTTAATTACCTAATACCTTTTGAAATATATAATTTTTAAATAATTGCAAAAAAGTTGACAATCAACTAAAAAGATTACTCCATTATTTTTATAGTATAATTACTACGATGTCTTCAAGTTTTAGTCACTATTGTAATGACCGATCAATATGTTTTAATATATGCAGTTTTTCTAGTAAAAACGTTAGTAGTAATTTTGGAAACAAAAACAAAAAAACTTGTAATTTGATGTAGATTATCATGCTTTTGAGGTACTAGTTATTTTAATACTTCAACATTTATAGGTATTTTAAAAATAATTTTCTAACAATTATAGATACAGTAATGATTTGCTTTCAACTAGCTACCAGATATGATAGGGTTCAATTTAAGCTAATGTAGGTGAGGGCAATATTATTGCATTCTCCTGGTAATTATTATTGACGTGTGTCAAAATTTTCCTGTAATAATTTTATTAGGAAACGAGTATTGTTCTTAGAGGAATTCGAAATTTCAAACCAACCTCTTCTCTTCGAGTTAGTAGTTTAGATGGTAGGAATTGTTTTTGAGTCCGAGTCAGTTGAATAAATAGCTTTTTTTCTAATTAATAATTTAAAATAGTATAGCAAGTTGATCAGCTAATATATCAGTAAACTAAAGTGTATTCATGACAATTTCATTTAGAAACAAGATTCGATCTATTTCAAAAACACAATTAAAAGAATATTATTTTAATTAATAGCTAATACAAATTATCAGTGTTATAACCACTAAATCTCCTATTATGACTTCCACTATCATAATTTTTTAGCCTGTTCTATCCATCGCTAAATATAAGCTTAAGTTTCCACTTCTCTTTAATCTGGGCCGTTAAGGTTCAATTGGTTTAGATTTTTTTTTAAATTATCCATCAAGGCAGTGGTCTTCCTCGGCTGTGCTGATCGATAGTCGGTCTCCATTTCAGAATTTTCTTCGTCTGCCTGTTGTCCCTCGATGTGGCCACATGACCGGTTCATACCCATTTTGATTTCGTCATTATCATTAAGACATTCTCTACATTCGCTCTTTTTCTTATTTCTTCGTATCTGACTCATTTTCTGAGGGACAGCTTAAGCATGAACCTCTCCATTCTTGGTTATGTTATTTGCTATTTCTAAGCACACATTTCTGAGAGTGTTAATATTTCAGCTAAATATCTTAGGACTGGGAGAATACACAAGTTAAAGGCTTACCTTGTAAAGCTTATAAGAATGTCCATTTTGAATATGTCACTAAGTTTTCCATAATCAGCCCATCCTAACGTTGTTCGTCTATGGATCTCAGATGTCTCATATTATAATTTATTTTCAGGCTTGCTTATTGCAGCTGCTGTAGCATTTTTCTAGAATCTTTCAAGTTACTTGGTTTTAAGACTATGTCAAAAACTTATTTTCAAACGGAAACATGTTTTAAATGATACATCTTATTTTGATTAGAATAAAATTAAATTCACATAAATAAGTTAGGAACTACGTTATGTATGTGACTATCTATTATATGTTTATCAGGACAGTCCCATAGTAAGGTCCAACAGTAGTTTGCAATCATATAGTGAGCCCACCCACCATGATACCTTTCTTTCATGTTCCTGGTGGAACCGTTCCCCTGTTCTTTACTATGGCCAACTAGGTTGTCTGGAAATATACCCAAATGTCTAAGCAAATAATGTAATTTGATACTCATATTGGCTCCCGGTTATTCAAAATTCACAAGCAATTTGGGGACTGATTTGAAATTATTTGCAGCTTTGTAGTTCCCCAAAAAGTTTAGATAAAATCATTGTTTATAAGACTATGCATTTGTGATCCCTCAAAGATGTCTACTTTTAATTTTTCGATACTGAGGCCAGAAAATGATTGAAAAATATATTTAAAGCAACACCTATTCGTGTCTAAGCTTTCACTAACTATTTAATAAACCCAAGTTTAACATGAAGTTGCACCATAATGACTTTTTTTTCGAGATATCAATGGTTCACAAATGATCTTTCCTATTACAGTGTTCATTTTTGCCCGACTGTCTCACAGGCACAGAAGACAGAGGTATTAAGTGTAATTGCTGACTCAATAAAAGATTTGCCATTTTTAAATCTATACAAACTGACTATTGACGTTGAACAGATGAAATTTTTGTCTAAAACAAGTATAATATTTTCATATTCTTCGTTAGATTTCGTTGAATGACCTATCGGAATCGAAGCTATTTTGTTTCTGTTATGCAGCAACACATATATGAAACTTATCCTTGAGCTATCCATCAAGAGTCATCAATCTTCACGCCGATATACTGAAAGGCCCAATAAATTTAAAGGCCCAGAAATATCCACACAATATACGATATCATTGTTGTCAGCAAAATATGAAAGAATATCTTTTTCTCTATTTCTGTACGATGTTATTGACACGCCAGGCCGAAGACAGTGTTTCTCCTGAAGTCCTGATGCAAGAAGCTATTCTGATTTTTTCCGATAAATTTAAATCTGGAATAAAGTCGTTCACTTCACCTTGAGAGAAATCCTCATGTGCAGGACTGCATCCTGTAAATTCACTTTCGCTAACGCTTTCGCAGTGTGTATCTAATATTTCAACATCATCATTGTTCATGTTTAATAAAGTAGAAAATCTTGGTACAAGCAGGTCTTTACTATGACCGCATTGTATAGGTTCATGTCTCTTACTTTCACGAAACAAAATTAATCATCATGAAAGTGTTTTTTTAGCTCGTTTCATGTCATTGGCACTCTGAATGTAAGCCCTCTTTGACTCCAATAACGAAGTGACTCCACTTCAGTTTTACAAACTTTGTCAGTATTTGTCCTGTTTTCCCAATTTCTTCCAAAATATGCTTGGGGGGCTCTTTTATAAAATCATTCTTCGTTATTTTTCTTGACAAAATTTACCACACATATAACAAAAATAGTCGGGTTATTTATATTAATACAAGACGTCCATAAATAATTCATAATTTTTCTGCCGTTAGGACAAATTAATGAACGAACTGTTATTTTTACCTATTAAAAATGATAAACAAGATGCTCTAAGTAAAATACTCCAACAATATCAAACATTTGTTATGATCTACATAGAATAATAACGTTAACAAGAGTAGGTACGTAAGAAATCTATATTTTTTATTGTTCAATTTGTCGTGACAACGAGATAGTAAAATTAAATAAATATACTAAGAGTACATACTAGTACTGATTACACTTGAATCCACTAGGAAAACTACGGCCGCAGAATTTTTTTTGTTCCCCCGTGTTATTTAGACGGGTAGTAATGAGGGTGAAATATATTTACTAATTTTACCTACTCCTCGGCGCCAAAGATATTATCTTTACAGCATTTTGTGGATGTGGTATTAATGTTTAAGTTCTGTGAATATTTCTTCATAGTTATGTTGTTGAAAAAAATTCCAAAATAGATTTTTTATTTAAAAGCACGGTATTTTAAAAATGTAGAGTTTTTAAAATGACTAACTTATTTATTATGCTTTTGAGAATTACAACTTAACACGTTGTAAACATATTTTACCGAATTATTATATTCTTCATGGCGTACATTAAAATATTTAACTGTTAATATAAAACAGTAGTCTAAATTCGCGTAAATTTTTATTACTTTCGGAAACTGGAACAGTTATTTTTGTCAGTAGTGTGTGAAATAATATTTAAGTGCCCGATAATAAAATTGTTTTAGAAAGCTCAGTGGTGGCTGTAAAAGATTTAATATCTGTGAAATATCATCAAAAAATATAAAATAAAAAGAGTGCTTCTTTTCCTGAACTTTTTACTGCATTAATAAACAACAAATATAAAAAAAATTTAAAAATTTTAGAATCCTTGGTTTTCCATATAACACAAAAATTATATTTTTATGATTTCAAGAACATGAAGGTATTTAAAACTGGCAATTAAATGAGAAAAAAGTACTGCGAATGTGACTTATACTAGGCCTCCGCGCCTGGCTACCCCTACATAGAAAGAGTCATGCTAATTTTACTAAAAATCTAAATTTTGATATTTTAGTTGATAAAAGTAAGTAGCTTAACTATAGAATATTTTACTATTTGGTACAGTGTACAACACTATTAAAATATATATCTTAATTTATTTGAAGTATACGTCGCTATAGATTTTCTGTTTTTAAAAGTAAGTGTTATCTAATTCATATTATTAGACTTTTAATAAATGTCCGTGAATCGATAGAACTCATTTTTCCAGTTGCAAATTTACCTTTGTAATTTAACTATCTCAAAAACTAAAAATCTACATTTGTCACTATTCTTGTCCTATAAATTTTGAGTGAAGTACCACCAATGCTTTAGAAATTTAGTTTAATTAGATTCTGAAAAAGTGGAAGGGGTATTCGACGCGTATTTTCAACAGTATCTATGAAATCGTCTACTAAAGTAATTGTTTTAAAATTATTTTAATTAATCCTTTCGAATGGTATCCTACATTACCCACTACCAAAAAAAATATTGTAAGAAAGTAGTAATGCATGCTAAGCCGCATACAAGGTGTTCGAAATTGCAATCCCGAAAACTACAAGAGATATAAAAACGGTTAAATGGGAAAAGCTTTAGGCAATTATGTCATTAGGTTTTTAGTGTGTGTGAGACGATTCTGTTTTTTTTTTGCGTTTTTGAGATATTAAAAAAAAGTGAGATGCTACATTTTCTTAGATTGGCTATAACTTCTTTATTTCTCAATATTTTTAAATCTGTCAATACTTTATGTGACCACTTTTTACGTAAAATACGTCCACTTGGCCAAATCTTAGTTAAAAAGTTTCGGTTTTCTGGAACCATTATCAACTTTGTTTTTCCTTATGACTACCATCTTGAATTTTATACTTATCGAAAAGGACTTAATTTTTTCTATTTCACATTATGTGAAATACTAATGCAAAAAACAACGTTATAACCTAAAAAAACTAAAAACACTTTTTTAATTGAAATTTAAATATTTGACAAAACCGAAATTTTAAATAATTCATTTACTTAAGAATAAAGTCAAATAAATAAATATTTCTTTATCCTGAGTTCAAAGTATGTAAAAACCTTCCAAAAGTATTAAAAAATATTAATAAGAAACTTTAAAATTAAGCCAAGCTAATTCATTGATTCGGTTATTGTAATATTTTTGTTTAGTAAACCAAGAACCTGAAACAAATGAGATTCTTTATTCCGCCATAAATCCGACTTTTATTTATGTTTTTCAGTGCTTTTTGACGTTTTAATAAACATTTTTACAATAGCATTAAATTTTTCTAACAAAGAAAAGTTTCATATATCAGAGTGTTAAATCAGATATCAAAAAAAATATTTTGACATGTAACCCAAACGACGACAACTCAGAACCTATTTTCCTAAACTGATTAGAAACTTACTTAAATTTGGTAATTTCGAAAAATCTCGTTTTAAAAATTATTTAAAAAATAACGTGGATCATAATAAAAATATTACAAGAATTCCTGGCACCGAGCTTAACATTCCAAAATCCAGTGTTCATGATTTTTCAAAAGTTACTAAATACTATCCTTATAAACTAGTAATTGTAGAAGCACTTCAAGAAGGTGATTTTGATAGAAAAGTCGTTTTTTTATGATTGGTGTCCTGGTAAGTGTCTAGAAAATCTCGCCTTTTCCGATAAAGTTTTGTGGATAGATGAAACACATTTTAGTAAGTGAGAAGTTTTTAATAAAAGGAATAAGAATTACTGGGCTCTTGAAAATAATTCTTTAAGTTTAAAATATATTTATTAATACTGTAATACTTACGATTTATCTTTTTTAATATTCTCCATTATTTTTATCAAATCTTCTGATTGACCTATTTACTTCTGACCGGATATTGACAGGTCAAAGATATGTTGCAATGTTACAAAATCAAATTATTTCTGCCATTTGAGAAGTTCTGCCAAATAATCAGTTTGATAATGTGTGGTTTCAGCAAGACGATTGCCCTGCACATATTTCCAGAGAAATACAACCATTTTTAAAGAAGATAATCTCCAACAGTGGTTCTGAGCACTGGCCTGCTAGGCGAAAGACTAGTGGAGACTTTTGGTGAAAAATTAATCTCAAACCGTGGTTTTATGCGCTGGCCTGAGTAATATCAATCGAAATATTCTTCATAGTGTAACCAGAGCTATTTCAAACAAATGAAACAGTGTATTCAAAATCATGGTAGACATTTTGAACTTTTGAATGACTGTCTTATAGAGAGGTATTGTAATTAGTTTGATTTTATTCTTAAGTAAAAGAACTATTTAAAATTTCAGTGTTGTAAAATATTTAAATTTTTATTAAAAAAAAGTTTTTTAGTTATTTTTAGATAATAAAGTTGTTTTTTTTTGTTGTTTTAAATAGTGTAATAGAAAAATTAAGTACTTCTCGATGAGTTAAAGATCCAATATGGGGGTTATAATGACAAATAGAGTTGATGATGGGTCCAGAAAATCGAAACGTAGTAACTAAAATTTGACTAAATAGACGTAAAAAGTGACCGTACAAAAATGTTTACAGATTAAAAAATATAGGGAAATAAAAAATTTATAGCCGATCTAAGAAAACGTAACATTTTACTTTTTTTATATTTCAAAAACGCAAAACACAAAAACGGATACACAAGCACTAATAAATAATCTAAAGACATAATTGCCTAAAACTTTCTCCATATAACTGCCCTTATTTCTTCTATAGTTTTCAAGATTGAAATGCTCTCATCAGCATTCCGGACACTCTGTATGCGGCTTAGCAAGCACTATAACTAGTAAAATTATGTCATAAAATTAATACATGAGAAACGAATTTCACAACTGCAATAGATTGAAATAGTTAAGAAATTTCTTATTTACAATATTTTTTTTTATTTGTGAATAATGAAATTCTTTGAAATATTAAAATGTCAGTCAAATCTGACAGTCTGATTTAATTTTTTAACATCCCAATAGGCAAATTTTTTAATAAGTAGTACTTACATGTTGAGAACTGTTCAATGACACTTTCGAATAATATACTAAATTTATTATTAAACTGGTTCGGTTGAGGGACCGTCGACTTTCTAAAATCTTCCTGGTTGGTCTTCCCAGCCGTCTCCCTTTAGGGTGGATCTCATGAGGTGTCTCTTTAGATAGTTGTTTAGCTGGAATACATATCATTCCTTCTTTACCATTACACAAGAACTAATCACGAAGTCTGTTTTTTGCTATTACTAGGGCAGTATCAAATTAAACACTGGCTAAAATTTCGTTCCATTATGTTCCATAGCGTTCGAAAGTTATTGCACTAAAACGATTTTTTAAAAATATTTTTTAACATCCTGTTAACTTAGAAACGAATATTCGTAGAGCAAAACTACATATTAAAAAAATATATTTTTTACTAAGGAATCCACTGTTTAATTTATCCCAAGTTTTATGTTACAACCTGTATTTATCATTGGAAATGTTTTTTTCTTGTTTAAACCCGTCTCCACAATGATAAGTATACTATTGCATGAATTTAATTTAATCCAAAAAGCATGTCTGCCACTGTGAAGGTTATATCCCCAAAACAAGGTTTTTGCATCAACCGTTCTTTATGTTCGGAAGTAAAATGAAATCATTGCAAGCCAAGTCAGGACTGTACTGTGAATGACCTATCAATTCCAGGTTTTGAGTGCTCAAAAAGTCACTTGTTTGAGCTCGTGTGTGAGAGTTCGCATTGTCAAGTTAAAGTATGATCCGTCTCCCCCGTTTTTTTCCCATTTTACCGAAGACTTCAGGCAAACAAATGATTGTGTGCTATTCAGAATTGACGATTCACCGATTCTCTAGTGGCACGGTTGCGAGGTTTTTCCTAAAAAGACAGAAGACTATTTGCTTCGAAGTACTTCGTACGTAAGCAACTTTTTTTGGTTTTGACCCATCATGAAAACCCATATGATCGACTGCTGTTTACTTTCGACCTAATACGAACAGATCCAAGACTCACCTCCTGTTATGATCTTATAAATGTTTTTGAAGCGCCGCGATCGTTTTTTTTTGAGCATTTTCTTATACTAATCGACACGAGCCATTGTGAGCAGTTCTTAAATTTTGCGAGATCCAACACGAACAAATCTTCTTGACGTCCAAATGTTCTTACAATATATTACATACGCTAGTGTTCACAAGATAATTCCATTTTTTGGTAGAAATAAAACAAATGGCATCCCCTCGTCAAATGCTTTTGAAAACCTCTACCATATAAAACACCAAACTTTACAATGAATTTATTAGATGGCATCTAGCAATGCCAGTGTTGCCATTTCCGGAAGTTTAAGCAGCTACTCTCGTGTTTGAAATACCGAAGTTTCCCTTTGTATATGATATCCGAAAATGAAGTACCTGCATTTTTAGTAAATACGTTATATTGAGATTATTGTTGGCTCTTTTGGTCTAGAAAAGTATGAATGTTTTAAATCCCCGTGATCACGCTGCAAAAACACCTCTATTGCATTTATGTTTTAGAGTAGAATATTTACCCCGTTAACGGTAGCAAACCCGAAATTTGATACAAAGGTATATTTTAAAATATAATCATGTACGTCAGTCAACAATCATTGAATCAAAATTGTTGTGTCGCATTATAATCGATACACTAATAACTGTGATGAATCTTAGTATACAGTAATTTCATAGAAAGATTCAAATAAATAATTAGCCGAATATTTAAGGGGTAACACCACTGCAGCAAGATGAAAAAAATCGATTTTTTTATTGCTTTAAACAAACTATTAGGTATTCAAAATCAATATCCAGTTAATCCCTTAGCGAAAAAAAATTAAATGTCGAAATCTCGATTTTGCGGAAATGACTTTAGCGCGGGCTAAGCACGAAGCGCTCCGCCGGCGCCTCCTGCATACTTTGTGTCATTGCTTTTATATTACCGTTACCTGTGGAAATGGTAAGTGAACCACTAGATGTTCTAGAAGTTCACAAGTACGACAATTCTATATAATGAATGTGTACGCATGTAAAACTTTAAACGCGTTTTTCTCAAAACCACTTTTTTCAAAATGGATGAAAACGTTACTCCAACACTATTGCACCGATCGATCTGAAATTTTAACAGTAGCTTCACAATCATATTTTATTCCCGTTTTTTGATTGGATGTAAACTTCTTTTTATAAACAATTTTTTTTTTACCGCAAATCGACTAATTTTTTTCAAAAGTGCGCCATTTTTACAAAAACCTATTAAAAAAAAACCCTACGTCATCAGAAACCCTTCCGATCATAGATTTAAACAACAATAGATTTCTTTAAAGGCTGTTTACGGTCGGTGGGAGAGGTCTTTTTGATGTTTGATAGACATAAACATGCTTACTTATCTTTTCTTTCAGTTTAATTCTTTGTCGTGACTCTTCTCAGTGTTTTTAAGTCTAAGAAATTACTATAAAATACAAGTTTGCAATCAATATTAACATAAAGAGGATTCAACAATTAATTTTTGTTGATAAATATTGATAGATATTGTTTATATATTGAAAATAACAATATTAATAATTTTGGGCAACCATAAATAATACTTTTATGTATTCTAGAATTGACGTACCGATTATCATATGATACTCGTTTAAATGATGCATTTAGAAAAATATAGCATAAAATCGATATATGTGTACCAAAAAATGAAATATCTACTGTTTATCAACACTTTTTCAAATATAAATAAAATTATTCAGTGTTTAAACAACTGGACCCTAGTTCTGACGTTATGCTAATTCAACAGGGGTATGTTCGAAGAGAAAACCAATTATATACAAATTATAAGTTTTCTTTGTTTTTTATTCTAGGATTCACAGTTCATATAACATGTTTTCGCAGGTTTTTAAATTTTTAAAAAAGGTGAAAATAATTTTTCTACTTCTCTTCCACAGTCCCAAAAAAAAATGGTCAAAAGTAACCTTATTTTTCGACCGTTATAGGGGTGTTACCCCCTAAGTATTTTATCCGGCATGGAGTGCCTTGTACTGATGAATGAAAAAAGTAGTATCTTAGAAAGATCATAAAATCGAGAATTTTGGTTTGCGGTCTTCGAAGAAAATAAGAGTAACGACATCAAAACTTTTTCCTTTTAAGAAAAAAGTAATTTTGATGAGAATTTCTGATTCACGTAAAGATAATTTGGTTCTGATGAAGGTAACAAAAAATACAAAGTACAAAATAATGAAAAAAATATCAGGTTAAAAATTTAACAGCTGAATTTACTAACATGATTACCATTTAAAACAGTCTTAAACTGATAACAGAGGGCGAAAACTGACAGCAGCAACAATAATTCAAGATAGTTTTAATTCCTAAAAATACAAGCATAAAAAATACTGAAATATTACTGAAGCGGCAATAAATTGAGAGATCTATTTATTTTCTCTCACATATTCAAGGCTTGATGATAAGATCCTTAATATATCTAAATAAGCGTTTATTTGTTGACATATGTAATATAAATTATGACCATATCATAAGCAAAACAAAGCTGGCCGACTATCAGATTTAAATTTCGTGGCAACTAGGTCGGGTGTAAATCTTAAATCTTCTTAGTGAATCTGGCTGTAAAAATTTTGAATCTCTGATCATTTTATATGAAAAACGAAAGCGAGACACTGATGAGATATTTTTGAGTGACTTATAATTTTCTACGGTGCGGCAATCAAACAATTAAAACTTAAGTGTTATTAAGAAACAAAATATCTAGTTTAGAATTACCCAATCATAATGAGGAGAATTGAAATCAAAATTGACATGACGATATCGATATTATTTTCAATGGGTGCATCTTTTAAGAGTACCTTTTCGTTTCAAGAAAAGAGTGTTCCCCTTACAAAACTTAATTTAATTTTAATTATTAATTTTGGTATTTAGACGAAATCAGACTAAAAAAAAAACTTAATTAGAACCGGGGATAGTTTCCTAACAACTAACATTTTAAGGTTGAGCATACACAGTGTGACGGGAATTAATTACTTTAGCGATATATTTAAATCCTTTTTTTTCAGGAATATTCTGTAAAATATTTTAAGAGCATATTGCAAAATGGTATTCTTTTCTACAAATATTTAAAAAGAGCCAATTTCATCTAATTATTTTCTTTCCCCAAAATCAATAGTACCAAAATGCAGAAGGTCAAAGACCTAACGTAATAAGCCAAAAGTATACATCGGATTTCCCATAAAGCTAAATATAAATCTTAACGCTCCCTATCTGCTCTATACGCTCGACCTAAAATATTAGTAACGAAATTAGGGCGTATAAAACTGTGGCAAATTTAAAAGATTAGGCTCACTTTCGAGATTGGAGTTTCTCACGCATGGATAACGACGTGCGTATATCCAGACAATCAACGGTGTATCCAGCTTATTCACACTAACACTTAAAATTTACAACGTAGTAAACTGTATTTTATGTTGTGTCTGTTTTTAGAAGCAGAATCAAGCCAGACTATGGCCACTGGAAGAATTTTTTATTACTAAATTTTTCGTTCAGGATTTTCAAATATTTTTTAAATTTGTCCAATATTATGCCTTTCGAATTATATGTATTTTTTTCACCATCTATATCCATTAACAAAATTAATTGTCTTCAATAATATCTCAGTCTAATTCAGTGAGATTAGCGATATAATGATAAATCATTTAAAAGAAGCCCCTTGAATGAACGATGTTATCTATGCAAGGTTCAGTGATTGATTTTGCTAGTTTATCGGCCTCCTTACCAATGGCTGGGAACCATATAAATTTAATAATATGTCCATTTATTTGACTTTTATCAGTAATGAGTTATTTGTATAGATTTATTCTTTTTATTTCTTTCTATAGATCTATAGAAAGTACTCATTACTAAGAAAAGTTAAATAAAAGGACATGTGATTAAATTTATATAGTTTCCCAGCCATACTAATAAGGAGGCCGATAAACTAGCAAAATCAATTACAGATTAGCTTTGGACACTGTCTAAATTGGATCCCTTCCTTTCACAAAGGAAAACTCTTCCTTTTTCGATATGCAAATTATGGTCAACCTAGTTGATATTCTTTGGTTTACCAATTACGTTAAACATTTTTTTAATTCATCATATTCCGTCCCTCCTAATTTGATATTCCAAAAAAAATCCATGAGAGTTTGTAATATGGAACTATTTCCTTTCTTGGTATCCGGTACATTCCGTCCCTGGAACCTTTGCCTTATACAAATTAACTTCTTCCTGTTATCACATGACAAAAGTCCACCAATCCTAAACTCATAGAAAACGTATTTAAGGATTACATTTGAAATGAATATCAAGGTTATATAATTATATACACGGAATCCTTATTTCAACAGATTCAGCTATTTGGCTAACTCTTCACTCTGAATGGTATTAGATAAATCATTGGGCAAGCATGTTTTCATCGAAGTTACTCGTTATAGAAAAAGCTATAGCATTCATAGTAGGCGTTGGGTGATAATTACATCAACGAACAATTGACAAAAATACTTGTAGAGATGTAAGATTTTATACTGTTAATTGCAACTGGAAAAAGGGAATAAGTGAATGAAAAGCCTTTTTTCAAGATATAAGAATTTTATAGATATCATCAGATTCTCATTTAAAAGTTTCTTTCCGATAAGAGATTTAATGTAAAGATAGGAAGGTTTCCCCTGATCCCCCCATTGTATAGGCTTCTTAGAACATCAAATTTCCAGGTAGTATCCTACGCATGAGAAAGATCTTTAAACACTGATAATAGAAGTTTTCTGAGATAGAAGCTTTTATGTATGTTGAGTTGAGTATCCCTCTGTAAATCCGTACAGGTTAGGATCTATTAGTTTTTACAAAGGTGGTTAGTGAGTGATATTGGGCGGTAACTTTTCACTAATGAACTAGGTTTTCCCGGCTCTGAGATCTTCGGGTTACTTACTTTTGGCTTGCCAGCAGCCTGAGGGGGGCCAAGCTCTGGTAAGTAGGTTGACGACAGCAAAACCATGCAGAACACCCTATTGGTTGTTTTTTGTTTGAAATTCAGGGTTTGCGATTAGCTAGATTAAAACCTAGTGCATCCTTTAGTTTGGTGCATACTACAATACACTCCCTCTTGTGTAGCGGATCATTTGGATCCCTCTTTATCTTTATAAAGTCATTTTTGATTTAATGGTACATTATTTTTCCTTTTTTTTTTAATTATCCGCTTTGCGAGAATGTTTTAACATTCATTGTAGATACTGAATACATGAACTTTTCTTATATTCTTTAATTACTTTCTTCGCTAAGGCTCTAGTTCCTTTAAATTCAATGAATTTATCAAGGGTTAGGACATGTGCGAAATGATTTAAAGCGGATTTCCTCTAAAATATAGTCGTCTTACATTCTTGGGACCACCGAGGGACTCAAGGAAAGTTGGAGTTAATTTGCTTGTGAGAAATACTAGCTATTGATGATTTCTGGATTGCTGAGCTGAATGATTTCATAAATTTATCTATGTCTGAAGGGTCTAGCTTATTACATTTAAGAAGAGATCTGAAAACATCTCTGTTAGCTTTGAATAAGCCCAAAGTAAATTTTGGGTGAGTGAAAAGATGCTATTGGAAACGTTTATAAAGTATAGGATAATGATCACTACCTTAAGTATCATGAAGAGTTTCACATTGGTAATGACGAACCAGACATGAAGAACAAATGGAAAGGAAAGCAAGAAATCGCAGATAAAGAGCCGTATGCGGAGCTAGCAAATGTGTGAGAAAATTTAGCATGATTAAGGAGTAATCTTCAGTCCCCAGAGGATACTGTGAGCGTTAAAAACTCCAAAAACTGATTAGGAGAAAGTTAGTGGAGTTGGATATATATATTGAGCAAAAGATTAAATTTAAATCGTCCGCTTTAATTACTATTACTTCCAAATCTGTGTTGAGATTCAAAATTGTGAATTGAAAGTAACTACTAATGAGTACAGGAATGTCTTCAGATACTCTATTGTTATTTAATCTATCCTTTCTGACTACATAAAAATGGTTTAACCTAAAATCTTCCTGAAATAAGTTCGTCCTCTGAAGTAACAGAATCGCAGGACTATACTTTGAAATAATTAATTTGAGGTTTTCTAAGTTATTGCGTAATTTTACCATATTCCAAAAAATAGAAGCGTGAAGTAATGTGAGAGTATATTTCTAAGGTATAGTCGCTTGAGATAATGTCTTATATTGTTATTTTTTGTTTGAAGGACAAGAGCTTTTTCGAATTCTAATCAAATAATCCATCTATCATCATATCATTAGAAATGTTCTTTGATTACGTTGATGATGAGTTATTTTGAGATTTGTAAGATGTTCTAGAAGATGTCTTGATTGAGGTTTGCTAGATTAAGACGATAATTTTTTCCTTGAGATTGTAGCAAGGGGGGAGTTAAAGCGATGTTGGGAAAGTTTTGAATGGGGAAGGGAGAAGGATTTTGAAGGGGAAAAGGAAAAAGTGGAGAGGCAGGACAAAAGATTTGATAGGGGGGTTTATTATTGCGAAGTTCTATAGTGATAGGTTTACCCATTAAGTTTATAAGTGTAATTTCGCCGAAGGAGCCAGCAAAAGAAGGATTTGAAGATTAAAATTTTATTTTAGTTTTAGGTTACTAAATCTTTTCTACGGTGCAAATCTTTTGAATGGCAAATTCTTCTGTAGGTGGGCATCTTTTATATCTAGGGGAGTAGTTAAGTTTAAAATTGGAACAAATTGGAGAAAGTTTACAATTAATTCCCTCGTGAGACGGACGATCACATGACAGCTATAGGGAAGGATTAGAACAGCTATACCCGAATCTTTGAGATTCAGCATAGCTTCTTATTGGATTGAAGGTAATGATATACTTATGGCAGGTAAAGTCGTTTTTCTCATTTTTTGAAACCATTCTCTTGACTTGGACTACTCCCTGATTTTTTGTTTTTCTCGAATTTCTTATTTAAACAGTTGAAAAAATCCCGACAAATTATTATGCCCTTAATAAAATTCAAAGGAATGTTGACAGTACATCTCACAATTCTATATGTAATGTTCTACAACGACGAGGGTCTGAACTGACAGTAATCGCATGGATCAGAGCAATGTTAACTCAAAAACTAATCTAGGCCGAGCTTAACAATGTAAATGATAAAGCAAGTGCAAGTAAGGGCTGTCCACAGGGAGTTCTATCGCGTTTGCTGGGGAGTCTTATAGTGGACAGCCTGCTGAGCGAATTGAAGGACGCTGATTTGTATACACAGGCCTACGCCGATGATCTGATCATTTTATGCCCTGATCACAATATCCGCGACTTGGAAGGACCAATGATGCGGGCTACCAGATCGCGGAGCGATAGTGTCACAGGGAAGGGCTCAGAATAAACCCGGACAATACTAAAGCAGTACTTTTTACAAAAAAAGGAAAATGGAGAGATTTACCATAATTGCATTGTCAGGAAAGACTTCAATACAAGGAGACAGTTAAATACATGGGAGTAATTCTGAACTCACTCCTGAGCTAGCATGATCAAATCGAGGCTCAAACCAAGAAGCCCATATGTGCTTTCTTGGCTTTCTGAGCTTGTAAACGACCCTTTGGGTTCACATCAAAGCTGACACCAAGAGTGCTATTTTGGATATACATTATGGTGATCCGTCCCATGTTAACATACGCCGTTATTGTATGGTAGACTAGTACAGCAAAGCGCAAACATCGTCGTCAACTTGACGAAATTCTAAGAATGGCTTTTGTGGGAATATTGGGTGCGATGAGGACTACCTCCACCAGAGCTCTAGAAGTCCTCGTGAATCCGCCTCCTCTCCACTTATACATAGTGAATGAGGCTCTGAAGACTGTTTGTTGTCTCAGTTGCCTAGGACATATCGGAATTGGAATGGGCGGCTACTCAGGTGTCTGAGAAAGCATGGTAGAGAGTCCCTATGCAGGGCATGAAGCCACTTTTAAAACCCTACCACTTTCTTGAGATATTTCTGCTGACGATCTTTACAGAGGAAATTTATGCTATTGTGCAATGTGCCCATCTCTGTGACAGGAACATAAAACAAGAATAGGGTAATAAACATATGCTCAGACAGTAGGCTGCGATAAAGGCACTGAAGTCCATTGTCGTAACTTTGCGACTGGTATCTGAGAGCCAGAATATATCGATCAGTCTGACAAGGAACGGCAGCACAATCAGACTCGTGTTGGTCTCAGGTCACTCAGGTATACGCGGGAATGAGGAAGCGGACCGTCTGGCAAAGTTGGGGCTCACAACTGAACTATATTGAAAATTAATAATATCCTCTCAAAAAATCAATTTGAATTTTAAAAATTGATAATATCTATTGTGACCCTTTAGACATCAAAATCGGGGTTCCTCAAGGGACGGTACTGGGACTGATTTTGTTTAGAATTTGTATAAACTCACTAACAAACATGTGCTTGGAGTATGGTTCTCTAATGTCATACGCGGACGATACAGTTGTCGTTTCTTCTAGAGAAACCTGGGCTCAAGTAAATGAATCAACAAAAACTGGTCTGCTTAAAATAATAAACTGGTTGGATTCCTCTAAGCGTACTTTGAACGTTGACAAGACTCATTATATTGCATTTTCGATAACAATATCAAATCATCCAGATTTTAACCATATTGAAGCTGGAAATATCTTAATAAAAGATGTACCTTCCATAAAATATTCAGGTATACTTATTGGTAAAAATTTAAAATGGGATCAGCATATTCTAAAGTTAACAAACAGCATCAGAAAGTTAATTCCTAAATTTTATATACTAAGAAACATTTTCACTAGGCAGCTTTTAATAAATATTTACAAAATAATAAAAAAATCCTTAATTAGATATGGAATAATTGTTTGGGATGGCCTGTATCAAAACTCTTTACAACTCAACGTAGTACAAAATTATATTTTGATGGTAATTTTTTGGAAGAAAAAAATATTCTACTAGGTTTCTTTATTCAGAACAAATTTTTGTTGTCCGTTCATTGTATATATATTGTTTTCTTATATTTATGTATATAAGACTACTAAATTTAAAAATTACGTAAGTCACTCTTATGAAACGAGGTGTAGAATGAATAAATATCTAAGGATACCAAACAGTAATAAGAATATTAGTCATAGATTTGTTAGCTGTCTGGCTCCAAAGTTTTATAATACTATTCCAATTAATATAAGAACAATCTTAAATGTGAAAAAATTTGGTAAGCTTTGTAGAACATATATTTTTAATAATATTGATCAATTTAAGCCCTTTCTTTAATAAATCTCCATAGGTTACTTAGTGGGTAGGTTTATTTAGTGTGTAGGCTTGTTTAGTATGTAGGTATTTCTATTGATTAGTATTATTATCCATTCACTATGGTTGTTTTTGTTTTTTTTTTGAAATTACGATGATATGATATATAGGTATTATGTTACCTAGGTGCATAATTATTTGAGGACTCTATTGAAACTGTTCGTAATATATTATTATAATATTATTATTATTATTATATGGACCCAATCAATTCTACCTGTCCTAACTGCCGTTGATAAAAGACAATTAAAATCATTACTGGAAAACCATTTTATTTAATAGATTTTGAAAAAAAAATGTAATTCAGAGTTAATAATGCTGAACAAATATATAATTTATTTCAATGCTGTATGATTTATCCTTCATACTAGCAACGATTTCATTTCAATAACCATTAAGCTGCATTTTTTACGTGATTGGACTTCAATGCATTTTCGCCCTTTCTAAGAACCTCATTACCGTTTTCCAAAAAATCGTTGATGCTAGAAAGTTTTAACACATACTTGGAAGTCCTACTTTCATATAAAAACTAAAAATAATATAAAAACAATATTAAATATTAGAATGTTTAACATTAACATAACCTCAGTATGTTTTAGTCGTGCGAAAAGACTTACCTTTTGACAATATTTTTTCAACAAAACCCTCGAAATAGAAGAACTCTGCAAATTTTTCAATTTGACCACTCTTATTTGCAATAAAATTAACGATAGATAAGAAATTAGAAATCCCCTATAGTCATCATGAGTTATTGATTTATTGGAAAGTCCATTCTGTAAGCATATAACCACAAACTTAAGGAAGCTGCAAGATTTCTTTTATGACATGATGTTTCGCTTTATTTTTTATAATTTTCAATTCGTTGTGACTTTTGCTCCAAAACACTCAACTAAATTGAATTCCGGTATCTTAATTAAACGTTCTACGCCGATTATCAGTTGATAGTGGAATATTTTCCTCTAATGAATTCATGTAAAAAGAGAACACCAATGTCAGATCACATCAGTTACAGTTTTTGATTAGTCAACTGGCCAACCCGGGAATTATGATATGTCTATTTTTGACCTGTTTTTATATACGCTAATACTTGAAAAATAAATGTCGATTTGTTATGATTTTTTAGATGGAACAGTGTTTACAAAAATGCAAGTTTTTTTTTAAATAAAATCGATTTTAAAAATTATTGAATTTTTTGAAAAATTGAAACAGAAACTTGTGTACTTTAAAGTAAAGTCTATCCTTCGTTATGCCTTTCGTAAGCATTTTTTGAAAGTTTTAGGTATGAATCGTTTTTCCATTTTCAGTTGAAGAGTTTCAAAAATGTCGAATTTTCGGCCAAAATAATAAATTAAATGGAGCAAAAGACCTTGAAAAATGTGTCCTTAAATGTGCTAGAACTGGCTATCACTTCTAGCGTGCGTTAAAACTCCTCAAATAAATTCTTTTCTTGGATATTTTATGACTCATTGTTTGGGGTTAGGATATCATGCAGGTTATTTTATTAAATATTTCTTTTATAGAAGTAAGTTTGCGTTAAAATTTTTCTTTAAATAATGGAAGTATGACACTTCAATTTGAATATAATAATTTGTTTTTACTGAAATTTTATATTTTGACTGAAAGTACCTTAAATAATGTCCAATCGCACGATAGGTCTTTAAAACTTAGAGAATAAGTTTGCTAATGCTATTTTAGAAACATAAATAAGTATTAAAAATTTTCCAAAAAGTATTAAAAAGTTTAAAATCGATTATTAATATTAAAATAAAAATTAATAGGTTTCTTAAATCGTGAGCAACTGTGACAAATTTCGTATAAATATGGTTAATGACGTGTTTATATTCATACATTCCACAGTATATGCAGCTTATTCACACTAACACTTAAAATTAATAACATTGTAAACACTATTGTATATTGAGTTTATTTTTAGATCTAAAATCAAGCCAGCCTGTGGCAAGTACAAGATTTATAGTTACTAAATTGGGCTACTTTCATGATTTTATTTTTCATAGGCGTATTATTTATTTATGCAGGAGCTGTTTTTATATATAATTGTTATTGGCTTGTAAACTCATCTCAAACAGCAAGCGTTTAAGATATTTATTTTAATTTTGAAGGTTACGTAACTAGCTAGGAACCCTTGGAGTTACTCCGTTCGTCAGTTTTTAATTTTTTGCTATAAAATTTAGCCAGTACATGCCAAAAACAGCCATCAGATATTATATTATTTGCACTTTTTTAATCACTTCCAAAGAAATTTACACAATATTAATAATCAGTGAAGTACAGTACGAATTGTGATATTTTTAGATATGATTAATGCATTTAAAGTAAATGATAACATTTTTTTCCATGAATTCGTCCCGAAACCAGGCGCATTGTGGCAAGTATAGATAGGTCTATTGTGTTCGCCTTTGACTTACAACCACTCTGTTAATTTAGCCTCCTGAGCCAATTTATACTGGTTAGCTAAGGAATGAGTATGTGACTCATCAAGTTCCAAGGTTGTTGACCCAAAGATTTAGTGTCTTTTCCTCTACCTCCCATATAGCTTGCAGCTGAGGTTTCCATTGTAAAGACTCATTTTATGCAAGTGAATTTTGAGGGCAATGTCTCCCGTCATTATCCCTGTGGTTACCTTCAGTTGATTCTGGCTAACTTCGAGTTTGCTACGGTTCAATCCCTGTCTGGGTGTCAAGTGATTTTTGTACTCTTTTTTGATCCATTGTTTAATAGTTTCTCGTGCCGCACACCTTTGCACTTCAAGAGCCAATTCTGGATCAATATATTGGGATGATGAGCCCGCTCTCGCTAGCTTTTCGGTTTTTTAATTTCTATATATGGCTTCGTGTCCTGGTACTCACTCTAGCCTAACTCTGTTGTTCTTGGCCAGAGTTTTTTGTTCATTCTAAAATCCTCAAACTAATCTAGGTGATATCTTTTGACTCTTGAGCGTCTTGAAGGGTACTTGGCTGTCGAAATAAATGTAGATCTGCTTCCTTATGTAAATTCTCCTCTTTCTCTCGCCTCCACATTGTAGAACTACATATATTTCTGCCTGAAATACTGTTGGGTATTTTTCCAATGGAAAAATAATTTCCCTTGGGAAATTTCATTTACTAATATTTGAATGTATTAGGTACATATTCCTTATTATTTAATAGAAAATTCAATTTAATATTAAATGTCTAATCGATTTTATAATTTGTTTTGTCAAATTTTAGTTTTGAGAAAGTTTAAATTATGTAGATATTTATTCCGAAATGGCTACGATATTCTATCATGTGCATACCTAACACGAACTTGGCTCGATTTTTAATTATTGGATTTTGTATTTTTGAACTATATTTGATTTAATATGCAGGACTACCTTATATTCAGAGCCACAACTTGTGTCATTTTCTAAATGTGACAAAACAGATGTATATATGTTCAGAAGCTATAAAAATTTCATTTTTAAAGGAAAAACATAGTCAAATTTACATAAGAGATTAATCTACGCCAATCTTGTTTTTCATATTAACAAGTTTGAAATTTAAATATAAAACAATTTTTACTTAAGACAGTTTGTTGTTGTATTCTCCGGAGTATTTGCAGATAATTATTTATTAGTAACTAAGTTTTGATCTTATACATATAAAATAAATACTAATATTGGCCGATAAAAGTAATATGATCCCAGCAATATAAAATAGCAACAGTAAAGGCCTCAGTTCATCTATTAGTTCCCAAAGTTTTCTATCTGCAGGGGCTAAATGTTCTAATTTTATTAAATATTTTGAACCATCTCGAGCATGGTTAAATTTACATGCTTTTCCCAAAACATAGATTACTTTTAAAATCTTATAATCAATCATATTGAAACCATCATATTAAATTATATCATTAAATTAAATCATAAATGTTATTAAATGTAAAGCTTGCAGAGAAATCGCAAACTACGTACCAACCAGAATTTACGAAAATAATCGGGTGACAGTTTGCAAACCCTTTTTGGACGATCTGATTGGTGCTGACTAGTTTCTATTATAATTGGTTGAAAGGCAAGAATTATACAATTTTTAACTTGTCCATTTACCGTAAAATTATTTAAAAATTATAACCTGGAATATTTATTAAAGCCAGTTTTATTTGTTATCTAGCAAAATAAAATTTTTAATTATCTATTTTGAATTCTATGAATTAAATTATTGTTTCTGATAAAATATCCCTATATCGATTCAATTTTTTTTTAAACCTAGATATTTTTAACAGATTTTTTAATCTGATATATTGATAGTTCTATAACAAAAACTGAATGTCATCGTAGACATAATATTTAAAAAATTGTCTTATAACAACTAACTAGCCTTTCAAAAACTAGACCAAAATATTTAACTTCAGTATCAATATCAGTTGCATCTGAAAATCATTCATTGGCAATCAATATTGTGGTATCCAACGACTGCAGCAGATAAGGTACAAATAAGAGTTTTCATAAAGATTATTCCTCAAAAATACTAAATAAAAATGCATCATACACTGAATAGAGTGGTGAATTTTGAGAACATCCTTACTTCCTCTTTTAGGAACAACATTCTATATAAAAACTGTACAACTTTACACTTTTTTTTTATTTTGGATGTAATTTTAATCCCTTCATCTAGAATGACCAATGGCCAATCGCTAGATCAAGAAATAAGGCTTACCAATTTTTTTTTTGTAAATTTCTACCATCATATAAATAAAATAAATATTTTTTTCTACAAAAACGATTTCATTTTCATTAAAGTAACACTTTAAAGGGTATAAAATAATTTTCTCTTCCGCACTGTATTCTCATATTATGAGGTGTACAGGTTAAAGTTATAGTATATTATGCCAGTTAATATAAAAATATGTTAAAAAATATACGAAAAATTGTGATATACAATAGATTCATATTTACAATTACTAGTTTGTTAATTTATTATGGTTATAAAATCGTGTGCGTTTATTTTGTATGACTCAAATTGTGCTATCAATTGCTAACTGTATTTTACTTTGAGAGTCACACGAGAGTGAGAGTTTATCAGATTGAAAATAATGTACATTAATCACTATTTAGCCATACGTCATTAAATTAGAGCATAGGGAGCCCTCGATTTTATAACCTGAATAAAATATCAAACTAGTATTTCAAAATATAAATCTATTGTATATCATTATTTTTCGTATAGTTTTTTACCATATATTTATAATGGTTGACATAATATCTTATAACTTTAACTTTTACAGTTTATAATATGATAATTCAATGTGAAATAGTTAGAAAGTTATTTTTCTACAGTTTAGTGTATGATTTTCATGAAAAAATGTTTCTTTTATTTGTTACACTTTTTAGTTGTCAAGCTTTACGGCGCGATACAAATCGTGACTTGGGTAGGAGAGTGTGCTTGCGGCATCATGTTAAGCGATCCTATTGCATCATTCCTTAGTGCACTACAAACCTTAATTTGGGTGGGAGGAGTATTCAAACTGGCTCAATTTCAATGGGTCTCCGCTCAGTATTGCGTAGTTCCTGGCTATAACTAGAACCAGAGTAGCCACTGAAAAGCATCTAGCGAGCCCAAACTTAGTAGCACTACTTACGCCAAAACACAGATCCTAGAGCTATCTTCCGTCTTTATCATCGGACTGTCTTAGTGGTACCATACTATTGCAATGTCATCGCTTTTATATAAACATTTTTTCCTAAGATGTCAGTTGGTATAGTAGCATTTGTTGTGAATACCTTTTGTGTTCTGGTTAATTTCAAACACTATTAAGTGACCTATTATCAGGTTTTTACCTTGTGTTAGGGTCTTTTTCGAAAAAGGTTCTAGAATGTATATCATCACATAATGTGAAGAAGCCGAGCAATGACGACGATTTGATATTTATTCAGAGACGAAACAATGTTTTCTAGGCTTATGCTGACTATACCGTTGCAGTTGCAGGGCTCTCTTACTCGCAATATCCGGATAAAATCTGTTTATGCTAACAGTTACAGAAAAAAAAATGTTTAAGAGCAACGGTACATATGGAAAATCGGCTGTTAAAATCCGATTTTCTTATTACAGGAAAACTAGGTTGTCCAAACTTTCCAAATTGAAATATAATGTTAGCGTAGCTGTGCGTTATAAATTCAATAGCTTTCGTAGTGCCAGATATTCGGATGAAAATTTTAAAAGAACTTCTAAATTTGATTAATAAATACACCTAGGATTTAGATTAAGAGGTAACAATGCTTCAGGAATTTTTTACTCTTTACAATCGTTCGCCGTCTATACTAGGTTAAGTGAAGATACTATAATTATCAATACGAGGAAGATAGCAGAAGATGTCTTTATTTTCCTTATATAGGTTCTTTAAATTTGATATCTGAAACGCGGCTGCTCACTATATTGCAACATCATATCAAAAGATTGCTGTAATTTTATCCCAGAACTTTTTAGATTCAGATAACTTAACTGAATAAATAACACTACGATATGGCTGAAAAACATAGAGCAGTAGACAGCGTTATACACTATACAATCATTGACATACACATTACAGAGCAGAAAAATAACGAAAATGTAATTGGAAATATTAGTTAGCGGATACGCATCAGAAGAAAACGAATCTTTTTTTTTAAACCTCTAACATGTAACGGAGATATTTTTCATTGGTTGGGGATGAATCAAAAAACAAGACCGATATTCAACACAAAATTAACCTTAATTTGTTTTTTTTTTGCTGGGCCTGCACCACAACCTTAATATTAATGTATGAATAAATGAAAAAATATATTTGTTAATTTTATAAAGTGTTTAAGCTAAATATTTTCTTTCAGAAAAATTAATATGATATTACTTAACAATGTTGGGTATTGCCATTTTAATGACACAAAGAAAATTTCTAAAGGAGTTTTACCGAAGCGTAGGTTTCTCCTTCTTCTTTTTTTTTCATCATACGTTTGTTCACTCCTGGATAACCCTGATGTCACCTACCCTTCTTTTCCGAGTTCGTCTATCCAGTCTATTAGCATTTTCTCCTTGCACCTTTCCAGTGATGTATCCAATTTTTATTCTTCTCCTTATTTCTTCATATCATATGCTGTTTCTAACTGTAAATTTTAACATACAATATGAACGTATTATAAAGGTTGGAGTGGAGGTCAGTTAACCGTTTAACTTTTTCGGATTTAAAAAAGTTACCATTAATAAATTAGACTGTTGATCATTAGCATGGACCAACTAATGAACAAGATGATAGTATAAGGGTTCCTAGCTGGCTACGAAACTTTGAAAATTGACCCTTAATATTTATTACCGAACTCGTGCACTTATCGCTGGGCTCAGTTCAGGAATAACAATTTTATTTAGCACTACAGTATCACTATTATTTCACAACCAAAAAATAAACACTTAAATTTATTAGTAGTTAGTTTAGGTACTTGTAATCACTTTTACTTTGACATGCGAGGGATCAGGCGTATCCGTAGCAGTTACATCAACGAAGTTATTCCAGCGACAATAACACATACACGCCACTTTGTAAGATTGTGCATTTAACTTAATTCAATTACAATAGTCTGTCAGATATGTCACTTCGTGAGATTAGGAATGGAACATATCACTTACTAAGAAAATAATTGGCTTATACAAATTTTTGAATAAAGGAAAGAATCAGGACCTAATATGTTCGAGTTAAAGGAATACATCGGATCGAGATGAAGAGGTTGCGAATTTACGAGGATGGTTCGACAAGTTCTCGACCTGATAAAGAAAACAAAAGATTTTTGAAAATGTTTTTATTTATTTTTTAACATAGTTCTCTTGTACTTCAAAACATATAGACCAACAATGTTCTAACATTTTAATACCCGTAATATAATGCGATTTGTACAAGTCTGCAAAATAAGCGGTTGTGGCTGCTCTAGTCTCGTTATTTGATGGGAATTTCATCCAGCGAGCCATTTTTTCAAGTTTTAGAAGAGAAAGTAATCGCTGGGAGCTAGATCCGAGCTCTTCAATACATAGGTCATGAAGTTTTGCAGCAATAAAGCAGCAGCAAAGATTTGTGTGCAGACGCGTTATCCTGATGAAAGGGCACTTTTTTTTGGCAAGATGTGGACGTTTGGCCTTAATCACATGCTGCAAACGGTCCAGTAGCGAAGCGTAATACTTCCCGGTGAATGCCTTGCCTTGTTCTAAATAGTCTATAAGCACCACGCCATGAGAATCCCAAAAAACTGTTATCGTGACTTTGTCTGCAGACGAAACAGTTTTTGCTTTATCTGGCGCACTTTCACCTGCCCCCACCCACTATTTAGACTGCTGTTTTGTCTCTGGCGCGTAATGGTGAATCCATATTTGATCTATAGTTATAAAACGTCGAAGAAACTGAGCAGGATTGCGTCTGAATAAGTCTAAACGCTCTTTGGAAGTGTTCATTCGAAGACGTTTTTGGTCGACTGTTAACAAACGCGGCACCCATTGCGCAGAAAGCTTCCTCATGCCAAGAAGGTTTTGTAGAATGTAGTGGACAATATATATCGAAATGTTTGCTATACCAGCAAGCCCTCGTACTTTCAGTCGGCGGTCATGAAGTATGACATTGTAAATTTTTGTGACAATTTTGTGAGTTGTAGCGGTTTTTGAACGTCCCGAGCGTTCATTGTCTTGAATTGATGTGCGACTACGATTAAATTCAGCAGCCCATTTTTTTACTGTCGAAAACGAAGGTGAAGAGAACTCATTTTTATTGTCCGTAGAAGTTAAGCTTTTTAAAAAAAAGTACTTTATAACCACTCGAACTTCAATTTTATCCATCTTTCACAATATATCGAACCTTATGTGTTCACTCGATCGCCACAAACAAGCAACTGAACGCAAACATCTGAAACTTTGCAGGACGTCATCTCAAGGTTAATGCTTACAAAATATAGTTATTTGATCCTACTAGCGCCCTCTCTGTTTCAGGCCGAGAACTTATCGAACCACCCTCGTATATAGTCTTTGTTTGGTAATTTAGCTACACTAACTAAAAATAGTTAATTTTAAACAATTTAAATTATTGTTAAAATGTATTTTTTTATGTCAAATTTATATGCAGTTTTCTAGAAAAAGTAAACCCTTATGGTATCTATAAAGAGTCCAGTTTCCCCTAAGACTTGTTTTTTTTTTTATCTGTGTTATAATAATATAAAAACAATAAACCAAACTAAAGAATTTGTTACGTTTAAAAAAGTTTCAAATAGAGAATTTGTCGTAACCTTATGGCAGTTAAATTAATCTTGAAAATAGAATGGATTAAAAGTGAGCCAATTACATAATTTTGGGCGGTATAATTTTTTTTTTAAATTTCTTTCATGTAGCATATACTCGATTTTTTCTCTAAATACAAAATAAAACATTTTATTTCCAGCATATCCTGGATGACAACATTCTTGAATAAAGATCTAATTATTTTTAAATATTATATTTAGTTCATAGAAAATTAAGTTAGCAATTTACAGTAAAATTTTCCAATAAATCAAAATTGATGACACTGACGGTATCGCTAACTTAGTCTTCATTGATAACACCTTCGTTAAATAATATATTTATTATTATTGCATCAATTCTAATAGCTTAGGTAAAGAAAATATATCTTCAATATTTCCTATTGGGTTTCGCAAATAAAAAAAAGATTTAAAGCCATCTGGTCTTAATGCACTAAATAAGAAAAGTCCATATATTTTGTATTCACGATAAACATTTGGCAACCTAATGCATGAGCCAGACAATCGAAGCTCAATTTATTCTTGGCAAGCTTTTTAATTGAATATATGTCAGACCTGAATGTCTGCGATATAGTGTAAAGACTGCTCTTACGGCAGGTCCTATGAAAAGGGTCGCCTGCATTCAACTTGGTCCAATAATACGAAAACGTCGCAATGCAGTTTTGTGCTGTACGATTCCGGCAACGTTTAATTTGTTTTAAAAGCAATTTGGAGTAGTAACTGGATGCATGTCACGTTTTTCCAGGTTTATTCTTTTGAATTATTTACAATCAAAAATCGTGAAGTGTACATTTGTTTTCTCTTATAAGTATTTTCATACTGAGTGATTCTAAATAGGTACTCTAAACTCGATCAAAAAATAGTGAATCATGGATCCATATATGTTTCGCTTGTATAATATGAAGAATTAAAAAAAACGTAACAAAAAGTTTAGTTTCAAATATAAATTATATAAATCTGAATAATTAAACAAACTTCAAGTAATTTTTGCTTTAACACATTTATAATTTTTACCTACAATTCAGGTTTCAAATATTTATGTTTTAAATAAAGGAAAACGCTTCAACATGCATGCTTTCCTAAGTAGGTATACGTTTGTTTTCGCCTAGTAACAACGAATTTCCTCGTAGCAATAACATATCGTAAGAATTATAGCCCGTTATGTAGTCGATGAATCATGTGATAATATTTTAATTGTTATTTGGACAAGGGTTGATAAACACTGAGTTTATTTATTTATCGGTACATCTACCAATGTTATTTTTTTCTAATTACAACAATATTTCCAAAATGCTAATCTGTATTTCGGTCGGAGAATAAAATAACTCGCTCATTCATTTTTGGTGGCCTAGCATATTATTTTCGATACATAAATAATATTTAACAATAGGTTCTGATGAAAATAAGTTCTTAATTCTCATTTTTTTGACAGCAATTATAAATTTTACTTTTATGAAATTTTTTACAATCAGCGAACTTGTTTTCAATTGATCGACGTTTATTACTATTCTTAAATACCATTCCCGAAAATTAGTAAAAAGGAGTGGTAGCTTGTTCTTAGGTTTGTAGGTTTGCGCAACCCCAAAAGAAATTGTAAATTAAAATAAAACATGCTAATAAATATAAGTACAAGTATTTTTTTAATTTATACTGATAATTTATTGATTAAATTTAAATCGATTTTTTTACCTAGATTATACGCAAATGGCAAATTATTAAAATAATTTAACTTACTTCACCTAAATATCATTAATAATTTATCTATATAACAATATTACGCCTGGAAATGTTATCGCTTTACATACCAGTAATTTTATTGCAATCCAAGTTAATCCATTGGAGTGTATATGGAGTTGCCTATCTAAGATGTGGAGATTAATTTCGTCTCATAAGCTTCATGTAGGTTGCAAGTCGATTTGCAAACCTGAGTTTACTTTGTTCCACAAAGTATTCCTGTGTTAGAAAAATTTCTCTTCTGCAACCCACTGAACGAGTATTTGAACTTTTGCTTTCAGTCGCGCGTGGCGCTGTTAGTATCAAGTAAAGGTTTCTTCTTCAAGCAGCAGTTAAACAATTCCTTTAGTTCAGTTTAGAATACAACCGTGGTGTCAACTGTACCGGTATTTCTATGCATAATGTCTACTGTACCGGTATTTTAATTTTTGTGTAAGTAACTATGTTTTTACTTGGATCAAGATATTCTGTTACGTTATAACAAGGTTAAAAATGTTTGGCGAGAAAAAACCACCCAAAATTATGTGCTCTGTACCAAACTGTGCAGACAAACACAATGGCCGTTTTTTATTTCCGAAATCAAAGAATTTCGAATTACGAAGGAATATATAATAAAATTTTTATAAAAAAATTGAACCGACTTCTAAAAGTGCGCTAAAAAGTGAAAAATAATTAGAAATTTTTATATGAAATTGAAATTTTTGAAGTCGGCGCCAAACTAATACGTGATTCGCATAAACAGATTAAAAATACTTTATTTGTAATTGCTTTCTTACCATAATTTGTATATATTAGTAGTTATTTATTTCATTTAGAAATAATTTGGCGCCGACTTCAAAAATTTCAATTTCATATAAAAATTTCTAATTATTTTTCACTTTTTAGCGCACTTTTAGAAGTCGGTTCAATTTTTTTATAAAAATTTTATTTTTCGATTTTTAGTTTTGAATTGGTTATGATATTCATAAATTATTTGAACTAAGTGCTAATCGAGATTAGTGTACCTCGCAATGACTCCAAGGTAGCAAAAAAGTACCCATTTTATCCATAATTATAAATCACCCTAAAATAAACCACTAAAAATTTTTTGATTCTTAGAGTTCTCCAAATACCAATGAAATTGTGTCAAACGAATATTTAGTCTGTCATAGTAAATCCACTATCTTAAATTTCTTATTTTTAGATTGGTAATATAGGCTCCAAAACCTTCCAATATCGATATTTAAAGAAAATAAATTAATTTTTTATCCACCATGTTGGATACGCCATATTGAATTTTTTTAAAATAATTTTAGATTCGTCACGTGTGACCCCTAAAACTCATCCTTACCAATTTTGGCGAAAATCGGACAAAATTGATTTTTTTTGTCCGCCATATTGAATTTTTTTAAAATAATTTCAGATTCTTTATGTAAGGCCCTGAAATCTTTCCCATACCAAATTTGGAAGAAAATCGGACAAAATTGATTTTTTCGTCCGCCATATTGATTTTTTTAAAAACTATTTTAAATTCGTCATAGGCGACCCCGAAAACTCATCCGTACCAATTTTGGAGAAAATCGGACAAAAACGATTTTTTGTCGGCCATATTGGATCCGCCAAATTGAATTTTCTAAAAATTATTTAACATTCGTCATATGCGACCTCGAAAACTTCCCTGTACCAATTTTGGAGAAAATCGGACAAAATTGATTTTTTGTCGGCCATATTGGATCCGCCATATTGATTTTTTTTAAAATTATTTTAGATTCGTCATATGCGATCCCGAAAACTCCCCTGTACGAATTTTGGAGAAAATCGGACAAAGTGGAATTTTTCGTCCACCATATTGGATCCGCCATATTGATTTTTTAAAAATTATTTTAAATTCGTTATATGCGACCCCAAAAACTCCCCCGTGCCAATTTTGGTGAAAATCGGACAAAATTGATTTTTTCGTCGGCCATATTGGATCCGCCATATTGAATTTTTTAAAAGTAATATCAGATTCGTTATGTGCAACCTCGAAAACTCCCCCATACCAGTTTTGGAGAAAATCGGATAAAATTAAATTTTTTTAGCAGCCATATTGGATCCGCCATTTTGAATTTTTTTAAAATAATTTCAGATTCGTTGGGTACAACCCTGAAAATTCCTCCATACCAATTTTGGACAAAATCGGACAAAATTAATTTTTTGGGCCGCCATATTGTAAGCGCCATCTTGGATTTTACTGCACCAATTTCATCTAAAAAAATATGAGACCACCGCAGCAACTTCCTTTACATAACGTAAAAAATTTCATTCAAATCGGTTAAGCCGTTCCGGAATAATCGGTGTACATACATAAAAAAAAAATACATAGTCGACGAATTGAGAACCTCCTTCTTTTAGAAGTCGGTTAAAAACCATCGTATATGTGTGACATTTTTAAGAATTTCTTGTAAGAGATTCTAAAAAAGCGGTTAAATATTTCTGCTCTCTATCTTTCTGTATGTGTAAGTAACACCAAGTAAGTGCTTTTTTATTTTCTAGGAAACATGAGCGGCTCGTCGATGGGGTGCAAGCAATTATAAAAACCTATGAACATGTTGCTTACGTGCATTTTTATGCACATTCATCAAATTTGGTAATGTTAAACGCTGCATTCGTTAATAAAAATGTCTGCATATTTTTTCCAATTTACAAAAGAGTTGTTCTTTTTTTTCGAATAGTCCTCAAAGAACCGCAATACTAGATTAAATTGTTAACGAATGCTTACCTCGTTCGACGCTAACAGGATGGAATTTTAATTCTATATTTTTTTGTACTGTATTCGAATACAAAGATGGCATTCTAGAGGCCATGGAAAAAAACTTAGATAACAATAGATACGTTAGTACCCACTCATCAGGGTATGTCAAAATTCTCAAAAACAAGAGTTTCTTTTCATGGTTAAACTGATTTTACAAAATAATGCCTCAAGTTGATTTGTTATTTGGTAAGTTTCAAACAAGATAAATTAACGCTGTAATCGCAAATATATTATCATTTGAATCAAAATTAACAGAAATTAGAAATAATATTACCTCAAGCGACGTTGAGCTATCTCCTACTTCAAAGCGACGTAAGTTCGATGATTACGTGGAGTTTTCTCGGGAAGCAAAAGCAATGATTATTATATCGTTAATTGTCAAATAAAAGAACAATTTAGCTTGTCGATGTAGTATATGTTTCTCGAATAAAAATTTAATAATACGATTAAAATTTACCACTTTTTTATCGAACAAAAACTCCGTACAAAACTGACCGTTATATATGAAACCGAAGAATTTAGATCAATTTCAGAACTTCTTGTACTATATGACTATCTTTCGCGAAACGTCGAGCTAGGCGAGATATTTAGTGAAGCTCTAAAACTTTTAAAAATTTTAATTACTATTCCGATAGCATCGGCTGAAACAGAACGGTGATTTTCTATCCTCAAACAGATTAAAACGTTTTTACGGAATACTATGTGCCAAGAAAGACTTTCTGTTTTGGCAATGCTTTCTAAAGAAAGGGATCTTATCGAAAGCACACCTGATTTCAATCAACGGATCATTGGTAAGTTTGCTACTGCCAAAGATCGGCCTGTGGATTTTCTTAATAAATAATTCACACAGTAAGTTCTACGTGCATTTTGTTTTGACTGGTATATTTTTAAAATTTACCACTTTCTATATGTTTAGCCATTTAAAATACTGCTTTGTTTCAAATTAACTCAATTTTCAAAAACTTTTATTTTTTCATTCACCGGTGCCTATGGTAGGTTTTATACATATCTATGTTTTTAATGTACCATTAGAATTGCAACCCCTACTTTTTTAATACATCTGCCGCCACTACTAATTAGGAATTAAATTTTTGTAAACTTTTGCATCTCCACTATTAAACGAAATAATCTAAGATGGTGAATTGAAAAGGATAAAGAAAATTTAGTTAAAATAAGTGGAATTTCTAATTGTACAATTTAAAGTTGTGATTAGATATATAAAATATGTTATTTTTATTCATAATTTTGTCTTAATTTATAACAGAATTTTTTCCGAGCCACATTCATAAAAAATATTTTAACAGTCCTCGGTGTTACACATATCAAATATTTTAGTTTATGATAAGAAACTAGGGATTCTAGTAGCCAGCTTACAGTTTGTTATTACTCTAACCATATGTTAGGAGGTATTGCATACAATTTTGTTTTAACTTGTATAATTTAAAATATTACGATTAAAAATTAAATTTAATAACAAAAATTATATGAATAAATTGATTCCTAGAATATTATTTACTGCATACATTTACTTTTTGTCAAGATTCTATGAAGAGGTAATTTTTGATCCAAAATCGATAGTTTATTAAATAAATATAAAATATTCTGAGATAGCTCATAATGCTTAAAAAAGTTCATTTAAAATTAGGTGTTGCTTTTAACGACACACCTTTCTTCGATTTATGCATAATTTTGCGAGCTACCTATGGAAACATTAAAGAAGCAACACCTATCATTTTCAGATATCCACTGACTAAAAATCTAGCTTATTCGTATTTGAGAAAAATAAGTATAATATTTGATTTTCGTTATTAATAATACAATAACCATAGAGAGTTGGGTTACATCCAAGCAAAATCATATGACATGTAATAAATCGACGTATTATTTCGAAAGAGTTAGTTCGCCTCTTCCTATCATTGATAAATTATGTGACTAAATTTGTTATTTTATTTTAAAATTATATAAGAGGAAGGAACTCCTTCACAAAGTAATTAAAGACAATTAAAAATTAAACGAGTTTTCTGATTCAATTCCCAGTGGAAAGAAAGCTCTTTTAATACATGAGATTAATAACTTCATTAGGATAATGCCATAACCGTTATTCACAGAACTGCAATGGGTCAAGTAAGAACAATACAAATAGTGTCGTACCTACCTCCTACATGGACATCTGGCCCCAGAAGGGGTAAGGAGTCTCTCAAAATAACTAAACACAAATGACCCAGTTATCGAAAACTGACGTTAAATATCGCAATACACAAACCATAGGACTACTAAGCAGTGGCGCCCAACATGGAATAAATACCCTGCGTATGCAGTAGCACTGAGAAACAAAAATTACTAAAATGTTATTATGGCCCAGGTCAAGGCAAATAAATTCAACCCCGAATATACAATGAGAGTTCCTGCATTACTAAAATACATCAACAATCAAGAGACGATTTCAAAATATCATGAAATATCTAGATGTTAATAAAGAATTGCACATATTCGAATTACAGGCGACAAAATGGCTAAATATTTTTCCTAGGGATGTCCCAAAGTTGCAAGAATTTAAATAATGAAAAAATTGTAAGAAAAAGTCCTTGGATGGTTTTACAAAAGCGGAAAATCAATATGTACTGGTTTTACTATCTAGCAGTACACAGAAATAAATCACAATAAAAATATTTTCGAAATCGGTAAAATTAGTTATCTTCCTCTCAACTGTGTCATTGAAGTGTTGTAGCATGTCAAAATATTAAATATTGTTACGATTTTATCTCTCAAAAAACCACTCACTGGGTTCGCAGAATAAAACGCAACACCTTTTACTAATACTTTCAATACTTATATTAACTATTTCTTGGTTCAACTGAAACACAACTCTCTTATTACTACTTCTTAATCTTCACTATTCAAATACTACAATACAACTAACTATACTACGCTCATCCTATCCCCATTTATATACCTGTGAAATTCTCTATACAAATCTAGACCATAAAAGTTGAGGTCTATTTAGAAATATGACTCATCGATATTATATTCTTTTCGTCATATTATTATGAAGATGACTCATCATATCTTTCTTCTAGTTGTTCGTAATACTGCCCCCTCCCAATTCCTATCGTCCGGATCAGCCTTCATATCCCCATGATATGCCTTCAACTTGTGTAGATGTACTACTTTCATTTTGGTCTTGGTACTTCGTTGGATTCTATAAACAACGTCATTGATTCTTTTCAGAACAGTATATGGTCCTTTCCCTGATGGCGCCAACTGATGGCAATTTGTTCTTCTTTTTCTGTGTATTCCATAACCAAACTTTATCACCTAGCTGGAACCCTGCCGAGTTTGCCTTGATGTTATATCAATTGACTAATGCCTTCAGTACCAGGTATTTATAGGGTTGGCTGGAGAGTTGAACTAATTCGTCGTGGTTTACAGAACGCTCCTCCAGTTTTCCGTAAATGATTTTCTCCGTGCGTTCCCTTATTCTGGTTGTTTGTTAGGCAATGTCTCCAAATGGTTCGTTTTCACGGCTCTGGGACAAAACAAATTCTTCGGTGCCAAGCTTTAGAATGTTAACTCATCTTCTATGTTAGCAACTAGCACCAAATCTGTAGCACTCGATCTGGTTTCTGCTATAAGTGCTATAATCAGTTCTTCCTGATTTCTTCTGTAGCGTGAAGTATCATCTTTCTTATCTAGTTTCTTAAGAATTTCAGATAACATGGTCTCCATTCTTCGGTGCCAAGCTTTAGAATGTTAAGCTTGTTGTCGAAGGAGAATCCATGTTGACGAATCAGGTCCACTCCCAGTATACACTCATCTTTCATGTTAGTAACTAGCACCAAACCTGTAGCACTCGATCTAGTTTCTGCTATAATTGCTCTAATCAGTTCTTTCTGATTTCTTCTGTAGCGTGAAGTATCATCTTTCTTATCTAGTTTCATAAGAATTTCAGATAACATGGTCTCCATTGTTTGGTTCGGTAAGTCTATATTTTTCTTTAAAGTAACAGCTTTTATTTTTGGCCTTGATATATCATAAACTGCCTCTTTTTCTGAAGCTCTGTCCAATGCTTCACCATAAGAACTAAACTTGTTCATGCGCAACATAAGCTCTATTTTTTGATCTCTGATCCCATAAGCAAAATACTGGATTGTAAGCTCTTCTCGGAATTCTTTGGTAGCTCCTGGGTAAGCCAGATAAACAAGGCGTCGGACATTTTTTTCATATTTTCGCAAACTTTCTACATTTCTCTGGTGTCTTGATTTGAGCTGTAACTGATATAACTGGCGCCGATGCTGATCTCCAAATCTTTTTTCTAGTGCAGCACAAAGGATTTCATAGTCTTTTGTAGGGTTACAGGAACTGTTTGTAATAACTCTAGTGCTAGTCTACGAAGTGCCGTTGCTAATGTAGTAGCCATCTTTTCATAATTCAAGTTATTAGCACTAGCGGCAGCTTCAAATTGTCGTTCGCACATTATCCAACATATTTAACCATTATAAGTTGGAGGTTTAATGTTCTGTCCGGTGGTTATTACTTTGTCAGAAGGGCCATGCGTGTTTATTTTAATAACTTCTACCTGCAGGCTCTTCATTTTGGATTCTATCCCGTCTACGACTTCTTTCATTTCTTGTTGCACTTCTCCTACGTTTTTTTGCACTTCGCTTAGCTCTTTCTTAAACTTTTGTATTTGTCCTTGTACAATTTAATCGAATTTTTGCTTTTCTTGTGTCCATTTGCAAATTTTATCTTCCTCTTTAATACGATGTTCTTCTTCTATTTGGCGACGTTTTTCTTTTCCCTGTGTTTCTTTTTGGCGACGCGCTTCTTCTTCCTGTTTTTCTTTTTGACGACTTTGCTTGTGTTGTTTTCTTTTTGGGTGGCGATTTTCTTCTTTTTATTTTTCTTTTAGATGATGTTGTTCTTCTTTTTGGCGACGTGATTCTTCTTTTTGTTTTTCTTTTAAACGATGTTGTTCTTTTTTTTGGCAACGTGATTCTTCTTTTGTTTGTCTTTAAGACGTCGTTGTTCAATACTTTCCATAAAATTGACCAATATTTTATTTATTTGCTCCATTTCGGCTGTTTGCTGTCTAGTTTTTACCATAGAATCTCCTAAAATGTCGCCAAAAAGGATGTCATATCGATTCTTAATGGTAAATCCGATGGCAAAGTCCATTTTTCGTTATCCCTTTTAGTTTCCAAATAGAATTTTCTACAACTATACCGAAAATTCGGTTCTGAGCTTTTTTCTTAATGACAAATGCAATAGAGAAGCCCATTTTTCGATATTTGATAACAAATGTGTTTTTCTAATTTCTCTTCTAATTTCCAATATAATTTTCCAGAAACCCGGTGATAATCCTCACTTTTGACACCAACTGTTACGATTTTGTCTCTTGAAAAATTGGTCACTGGGTTCGCAGAATAAAACACGACACTTTTCACTAATACTTCCAATACTTATATCAAGTACTTCTTAATACAGCTAAAACCCAACTCTCTTATTACTACTTCTTAATCTTCTCTATTAAAATACTATCATACAACTAATTATACTACGGTAATCCTATCCCTATTTATATACCTAAGGAAACCCCTATACAAATCTGGAGCACAAAAGTTGAGATCTATCTAGATATATGACTTATCGATATAATATTCTTTTCGTCACATTATAATAAAGATGACTCATCACATCGGAATATTTGTATACGAGGGCGTATCAATAAATTTCTTCTAAGTGTTCGTAACAATGTCTAATTTTTTACAAGTAAAAAAATACACTTTAAAATAGACAAACTGACGAAAATAGGATGGACTTATTCTTCAACAAGTCATTTATTTTTCTTTTATTGAATTTTAGCAACTTATGCATAATTGTATTATTACTTGATTTACATTTTTTGACTAGTACTTAAGCCCACAACAAAGGATATGATTTCGGAAATCTTATTGTAGATACAGATATCATCAAGAGAATCGTTACTGTATATTCATATAAAATAAAACACTTTGAAATAAATTATCCTGGTGTTTCCATTTCTTATTAGTAAATGAGTCACTAGACCATCAATTCCATGCGAGAGCTTTGCAACTACTGTTTTTTCATCTGCGACATTTCCTTTGCAAGCACGAAGTAAACCTAACAAACTGCAACTATTTTGTTCACACAGTATAAACTAAGATACTTTTTAAGATACATCTCAATAAATTTGCTTGATGTACAGGGTGAGTCAACGATTGGATGAAGTAGGTTTGTGCCTTTTCGGTGAAATTAACAAAGAAACTATATTTATTGTTTGATACAGTTTATTTTTACGCAGATTTTAAAAATATTTAGGACTCTACAGGGTGAGCCAAAAAACTAGGACAGCATAAAGTTGTATTTTTTTAAATAGAACACCCTATATACGAATCATATTTTCGATTTAGCTTATAATTTTAAATCTTTTTTATTAAGGGTTTACTATAACAAAACTTTATAGTTTCTGAGATAATTAAGTTTAAAGAAAAAAAGTCACATTTTCAAGCATCAATTCAATCCTAAATAACGTTTTCAATTTTGTGACAAATATATTCAAATTTGGAATTTAGCAAGGCCAAGGATAAGTTAACATAATTTTTACCTAATATTTGCAATAAATGCTACAGGGTGTTGAACACATCGGCTCAAATTTGAACAAGTTTAAATGAATAAATATCTTTTTTTTTAAATGGTACACCCTGTATATTTTCATGTCATTTAATAGAGTAATAAAAACCCTAAAAGTTTTGTTCAATATATCCTATACCTATTTATAATAGTTTTTGAGATATTTCAGTTTTTCTTATTTTTCATACTTTTTTACAGAAATAGTCTTCATTATCATAGTAGCCATGGCAAAAACAATGTAAAAGAACATTTTTCTGTGTGTCAAATTTATAACCGCAATCGCTTCTTTTGGTTTTTATGTAGTGTAGTTTGGTTTTTTTTTTTGCATTCATCTTATATTGTAAAATGAATTTTCCAAATAATGAGTTAATAGATATGATTTATACAATAGGAGAGGCTCAAAAAAATTGCCTTCTTGCTCAAAGAATTTACAAAATGAAGTATCCTGATCGACGCCAGCCTAATACCCATACTTTTCAAAACTTAATGCAAAGATTTGATTCTTCTGGTACTGTTGATTATCCAAAACGTAAAGTGGTCAACAAACCAGTAACTAATGAAGAAAAAGAACTACAAGTATTGTTAAATGTTCAGAAAAATCCTTATATTGGTAGGCGTCAGTTAGCAGCATTATGTGAAACATCACAATCCACCGCTAATCGTACTACCAAAAAATATAGGTATCATCCATATCACATGGAATTACACCAAGAATTGCATGGACAGGATTTTGAAAGTCGTGTAAACTTTTGTCGTACAATAAATGCGGAGATTCAATTAAATCCAAATTTATTATGCAAGGTAATGTTTAGTGATGAAGCTACTTTTAGAAGTAACGGTGCCGTAAATAGACGCAACATGCATTATTATGCCACAGAAAACCCATTTTGGATTAGAGAGGTGCAACATCAAAACCACTGGTCATTAAATGTTTGGTGTGGTATTCGTCATAATCGAATTATTGGACCCCACTTTTTTAATGAACCACTAAATGGCCATAGTTACCTGAACTTTCTACAAGAAGAACTACCCCAACTGCGTCAAGGTCTCGATAGGGATGAGCTCGACAGTATGTGGTTCCAGCACGATGGTGCGCCTCCGCATTACCATCGTGAAGTTCGTGCGTTTTTGGACCAACGATATCCGCAAAAATGAATTGGACGTGGGGGTTTCATTAGTGGCCACCAAGGTCTTGCGACATCACCCCATTAGATTTCTTCCTATGGGGTTATATTAAAAATAAGGTGTATGTTAATCCACCAACAACAGTGGAAGGTATGCGAAACAGGATTAGGGATACCTGTAGAACAATAACGCCACTAATTTTGTCCAGGGTCCGAGAAAATCTGCAAAAAAGACTAAATTTGTGCATTGCACAAGAGGGTCGTTTATTCGAACACTTATTAAAAAGAAATAATTAATCTCAGTATTTAAAAGGTAATTTTTTTGTTTCAATTTAGTATAAAAGTAAATATGTATTTGCCTTGTCGTTATTGTTGTGTTAATTTTTTCACATTATGTTTAATTAAACTATTGCCGTTGTAACATAACGAATAATGTATTTCATCATATTTAACCACATTCTGTTTGTTTCTGTAGTTTCTTTTTATTATTTTACATGGCTACTATGATAATGAAGACTATTTCTGTAAAAAAGTATGGAAAATAAGAAAAACTGAAATATCTCAAAAACTATTATAAATAGGTATAGGATATATTGAACAAAACTTTTAGGGTTTCTATTACTCTATTAAATAACATGAAAATATACAGGGTGTTCCATATAAAAAAAAAGATATTTATTCATTTAAACTTGTTCAAATTTGAGCCGATGTGTTCAACACCCTGTAGCTTTTATTGCAAATATTAGGTAAAAATTATGTTAACTTGTCCTTGGCCTTGCTAAATTCCAAATTTGAATATATTTGTCACAAAATTGAAAACGTTATTTAGGATTGAATTGATGCTTGAAAATGTGACTTTTTTTCTTTAAACTTAATTATCTCAGAAACTATAAAGTTTTGTTATAGTAAACCCTTAATAAAAAAGATTTAAAATTATAAGCTAAATCGAAAATATGATTCGTATATAGGGTGTTCTATCTAAAAAAATACAACTTTATGCTCTCCTAGTTTTTTGGCTCACCCTGTAGAGTCCTAAATATTTTTAAAATCTGCGTAAAAATAAACTGTATCAAACACTAAATATAGTTTCTTTGTTCATTTCACCGAAAAGGCACAAACCTACTTCATCCAATCGTTGACTCACCCTGTACATTGGTCTATTTTTATTGCAGATTTTTGGAAGTATTTTATGATGTAGTTTGCCTCAGATATTGTTATTTAGTATTGTTGTCGAAAAAATCGACTTATCAAAGACAGTAGTAGCTATATTTTTAAATTTGAGTTGTTATTACATTATATTTTAAAGGAATTATATGAATAGCTTAAATAGCAAAAGACCTAGCAGATTTCAGAGGTTATAATTATTAAGTCATTTCCTCACGGTTTATTGTTATTACGATTCTAAAGCAATCTATTTAGCAAAAAAAGGTAGCATGTTTTTATTTTTTTTTTCCGATTTGGATAAGGTTACGACAATAATTAATCGCAAGCGTCATTTTAATGATTTAAATAGGATACTCTACAGATGCAAGTCGTTTTTAAAGTTCAAATGTGTCAAAACAACCAGACAGCACCTTTTTAAATCTACTTAAGACTAAATTAAATATGATAGAGCATATTTATCGTGACGTATAAAACCCGAAAGCATATCGTTCACATCAGGAGTTGGCAGAAATTCTTTTTCTTATCCCGGGTGGTCGCTAAGCGATGTCGGCAAAAACAGATGTTAGTGTTTACTTGAATTATCTAAGATATCTCAGTCAGAAGGAATGAGGCTTTAACTAGTTAGCTGGAAAAATATCATCGCTTAGGTTTAACGTTTAATGACATTTACACTTGTACAAACAAGCGTTTAAGTGCATCAGTGTTTTTTGTTTATTTATGGTCTATAAAACGGAAGAAAACATTACGAAGGGGAGAGTTTTAATTAGCAGTAAAATACGTATGGTACTTTTTAAGGATTTATATTGTGGTAACAGATTAGGTAAAAATTATATAAAAGAGTAAATTATTTTAATAAAAGATCTGGACAAAAACCATAACGACTTAAGGGCGAGTTTTTTCTAATATTTGTATAAAACAAATAAAAATTTTGGCAGCGTTTATACTTAAGTGATTATTTCAAAAATGATCTGTATTACCTGCTTACACACACCATACCTTAACTTCACCGCCAACACTTAATATTACGCGAGGAAGATATGATGTGATTAAATTCAAGATGAAACAGACTGTCGCTGGATATCATCACTTCGTAACTTTATCTGGTCTTATAACATTGTCCCATGTTACACCGTATATTTTCATGTCTGGACCAGTGAAGAAGAAATTAATGAACCTTATATGTTTATACAGGGTATCAGGGATAATGTGGAAAATCTCCCAAATATGAAAAAAACACGTGAAAGGAATACTACAAGTTCATACAAACTTGTTTCTCTCTTCGGAGATATGAGCTCCCACAGATTTGCAATAGAATCAAGTTTTTGACACATAATTATTGAACCACCAGGTATATTTCAATTTTTTTTAATATGATGTATACCAGGTAAGAGCCTTCAAATTACTATCCAAGAAGGTGTTGTGAATTACTCATAGCTGCAGAAACGGGCTAGCTGTGATACTCACGACTCCATTTTTTTACGCCTTGTATGATAAGAAGCTTTTTTGCATCTCTTTAACTATTGATTAAAAATTAGGTACTTTTCATTCATGTCGCTAATCCTAAGCGTTTTCGAAAAAACGTAATTTTATTTACGTCATGCATTTGGTGTATTTTGATTAAAGATACATCTTTGTTCCTATCAAATGTTCAACCTTCAACCTTATGATAAAAAAAATTCGATATAAAACTAGGGTTTAGGTTTAGTTAAAAAATTCTAATTCTGTGATTTGGAGTTCGATCTAGGTTCGCAAAAAAATGTGCGTTTTATTTTATCGGCACCAAAAACAAAGTATTGTAGCAAACGTTGCTAGGTACGAAATAGATATCCTGCATTTTAGAACTTGTCAACTTTCACATCGCTGACACATTGGTTCTTTACTTGGATATTAATTTACTGATTTTTGGTATTCGTGGTGAAATTAATTGTGAAATAATTCGAAATACAAAATACACGTTTGTCAGAAATCATTGACAATTTTTTAATTGGATCATTGGTATTGTCGCTACGACTAAATGAATAACTTTATTTAGAGTTTCTCCAGAACGCTTTTCCCGATTTAATAGAGCAGTTACTAATTGAAACCCGCCGAAATATATACTATATGCACGATGGGGACCGTTTCATTTCAACGTTGCTGTGCGAGAGCACCTGAATAACGTCTATCCTAATCGTTGAATAGGTAGAGGAGGACCTATTGAAACTATGGCGACAGGGGAAAATTCCTCTTTTTCATATTAAACCCGACAGAGTTTAGGAGACTAATAGTGAATAAAATGAAGTTATTTCGATAACGGTTAGAATTAGCTAATCTAGAGTTAAAGGTATGTATATATGGTGGCCAATCTAGAGTTACAATTCAAACAGCGTCAAGAAACTGGACTTCTGTTCTTGTGGCATGTGTACGGGCATTATCATGCATTAGCACGAATTCATCGTACCCAGTCAAGTAGGCATAAAGTAAAATATGATCCTCAAGGATGTTGTGTATGTACCAATCAGCATTCATTCTTAAACTCACCTCAATAAGGTCCGTACGACTCTCCCAACTAATGCCACTCTATAGCATAATGGAAAGCTAACGGTTTGTCCAAGATAACATTTTGCAAAACGTTCTCCAGACCTTCTGTATACTCTACCACGTCTATCTGGCTTCGATAATTGTATTCTGGTTTTATCTATGAAAATAACTTTTCCCTATTGGTCTTCATTTCAGTTAGCATGTGCTCTTGAAAATTGTAACCATTCAGTTTTGTGACATAGGAGCACCGTAGGAACTCTGGCAGGACGTGTTTTGAATTTAAACCGACCTCTTTATGTATTCTTATTACTGTTTTGATACTTACATAAACTTCCCATGTGATTAGCAATTCGGTTTTTAGGTGCGGAGTTGTAAGTTTGCGATTTCGCAAAGACTGAATTCTCAAATATTGGTCATCTCTGGGTGTTGTACATCTTGTTCGTCCTGGACCAGGGCGCATTTTGTATTCTCCAGTCGATTGTTGCAACCCTTATTGGCTTAAATAACAATTTTAACATATACTAAATCATTTAAATGTGCCATCTTAGTAAGAAAAGTACAGAATCAACAAATAAAACAATAGGAATGGAACAACAGCGACAAAAAAAAAAGAGCAGCGATTTTTAGTCGCCAAGGCATCCTATGCAATATTTGTAATTTGTAATATTATTGCTTCTTCGGCTCTAAAGGCTGTGTCTAAGTATTATTTTATCTGTAATAAATTGCAATAAAAGAAAAAACCGTAGCATAGAAATTTAACAATGAAAATACATAACGATTTAAAGGAAAAAAAATATATATTAAAAAATTCTTAAAAGTAAGATATGCAATATTTTTGTCCGTGAATGTATAACTTCTATTATTTTTGAGGAAAACGGAATGCTAGATACGATTTTTAATATATTAAACTAAAAATTTTCTGAAATTATTAAGCATACATAAATATTTTACAGGACACAGTTATGAATTAACCATGTTTTACAAATTTCATAATATCTAATTTGAACAAGAAATAGCAGTATACGCAATTTTTACCTACATCACAAAAAAAAAAAGAAAAATGTGCCGACGAGCTACTTATCTAATTAGCACATATTTTACTATAGATTTAATATTTTAGATCCAAAATATATAAGCTTACATATCTCGAAGTATTTCAGAACATGTGTTAAAAAAGGAAAAAATCACTTTGCTTTTAAAATAAAATTATTAAAGGATGTTAACGCAGCTGAATTTCTAGGACAAAATGAAACTTGGAAAAGAGCTAAGCTATATAGGATTGAATAAGGACAAATTTATCGGATTTTATTGATTGTAAAGGTACTCAAAAATAAACCTTTTTAGTGGCTACTGACGGAATATTTTATAAAGAAGACCATACTTCAAGTATAAAGGTGTTAAAGAGTTCTTTTTGTCAAAAGCTAGTTGCAAGACCATTAAAAGTCATGCGTCTGGGCCGAATGCAACTGAAAATTTATAACTTTTCTTGCTTTTATTTTCGAGGTTTATTCCAAGTAAAAAAAATTTTTATTATTTTCCTTTATAAAAAAGGCTTTGAAAAAAAACAGAGGAGAAACCATTTAGAACTTGAAGAGAGTTTACAGAAAATCCCCCTTTCTGTTAATGGCCTTAATAAGAACCGGTAGATTCTTAGAAATAATTACACAAAGCTCAAATTGCACGGATTTTTTGTTATATTATGACCGAAAACTTATGAGGGGACGTTTAATTTCTTTTTTAAAAATCGAAAAAGGAAAAAACTGGACATTTTTGATAGAAAAATACAGGATTAAAATTATTGCTCCTTAAAGTAATAGGAGGGCTTAAACTGCATTATTGCTATTATGAACTTTTACAAATATACTATATATATATATATATATATATATATATATATATATATATATATATATATATACATATACAGCCGAAGGTTTTTGTGCATCCCGTGTATGTGCTGAGTCCCTCTCAGGACTGTAAGGCGACTGACGTTTCGGTAAAATCTCATTCACCATTTTCAAAGCTCACTGTATGGCGTCTACGAGCGAACTGACGCTCGCGACTCGGGTGCTGTCGGTCCCGTGTGTACATCGGACGCGTTCGTTTTCCGAATGGTTCTGGCCAATCAGGTTGCGAAATCTGCTTCGCGTCATCAGTCCTGTTGCCAGTGTTTGGAGTTGCGTTGCCGAGTTGTAATCTGTTTCGTTACTAAGTGGTACTGATTGATGTTTTATAAGCAGATTTTTCCAAGTATTAAGAATTCTCTGGCTATCATCTCTGCTATTTAAGTTGTTGGGCCTCTTTGTAATTTCAATGGCTTCCCTTATAACTCTTGTGGACAGGTTTTCTCATCTCGATAGCATTTTCGTTCCTCAGAAATTTATCTTATGTCCTGTGTTTAACCAGTATTGGGCCAGAGCAGAAGAAGTTGTTTTTTGCTTGACAGCGTTTATATGTTCGTCCCGTCTGGCGCTTATTTTACCATTTGTTTGGCCTACGTAAGATGAGCTGCATTCTCCACATGGAATTTCGTACACTCCCTGGTTTTCTAGAGGGATTCTTTCTTTAGGTGTTGGCTAGAGATATTTTACTTTACAGTCTGTGGTGAAAATGGTTTCAATGTTGTTTCCTGAGAATTTTTACGATCTTGTCTGTGGTGCCTCTAACATAAGGAACAAAAGCTTTGGAGCTATTCTCTTGGTTTTCGCGATTTTTTGGGGCCAAGTGTTTTTAGAGCCTTTTCTATATTTTTTTTTTATAAATGTTTTTTGTTAGGGTGTCTTGCAGTATGTTCATTTTTTTGTAGTAATTTTCTTAATGTGTAAGGGACTGCGATCGAAACGCAAGAGAGTTCACTACTGCAAACAATTGGGCGGGGTGGTGATGTGAATCGGCATTGAGGTATCTAGTGGTGTGAGTGGGTTTTCTGTAAACAGTGTGCGAAAGCAAACCATCCTCTTTTCTTTTCAGTAGGATATCTAGAAAAGGTAGTTTTCTTTCCTGTTCTGTCTCCATGGTGAATTTGATTTTTGGATATATACTGTTTATGTGATTTAGGAAACTTTTGAGATTTTCTTCTCCATATCGCTAGATAACGAATCGGTCATCTACGTAACTCAGCCACAGTCGTGGTTTGAGGTCTCCAAAGCGTTTGTTTCAAATTCTTCCATAAATAAGTGGGTGAGTGCAGGAGATAACGGCGATCCCATAGGGGCTCCCTCGACTTGTTTATATCGTTGGCCTTCATAAGTAAAATAGGTGTTATCAAGACCGTGTCTAGCTAATTCGATGGTATATTTTGGAAGATTGTATTTGTTTTGTATTACAGAAAGAGCTTCTTTGACTGGCATTTGAGTGAAAAATGATGTTACGTCGAAACTAACTAGACATTCTTTTTCTTGTAAACGAATGTTTTTGATTATTTCGCAAAAATGTTGCGAGTTTTTAACGCAGGAGGCCGTTTTGACGAAGGGTTGGAGAATGGTGGCTAGATGTTTTGCTAGGGGCTGAGTTGGAGAGCCAACAGAGCTTACAATTGGTTTCAAGGGGGCTCCGGGCTTATGTATATTGGGTAGGCCATAAAGTTTAGGACATGATAGTAATGATTGATATATATATATATATATATATATATATATATATATATATATATATATATATATATATATATATATATACAATTTTTCGTCTCAAACTGCAAAATTTTTTTAATCGTTCTTTTTCCTTCCTTTGAAGCCTCTAAATTATCAAGTATTCCAGTTTAGAATTGTATACTTTTTAGCACATTTATGTGATATTATTGTCTAAGAGATACTTTTAATTCTGTAAAATATGGCCCAACAATTATATATAAAAACTGTTTTTAATAAACGTAACTCACTTTACCTATGCCATTTATGACTCCCCCATAATTAGGTAAAAGGATACGTAAAATAAATTTCCGCTAACATTTTTTTATTCAACCATAAACATTGGGAAGAGAAATAAGTGAAAGCATTATTGTCTGAAGTGGATTTTTCAGATACGAAGGGGTTGGACGATGTTGGGGTGCGCTCTATAACGAGCTTTTGATTACAAACTTAATCTACTCGCTGATTGGATCGCCTTGACTAAAAATCAGTGCGTAGTAGAATTGACTTAAAATCTTTTATCCCCGTAACGAAGCGAGCTTTTTATGTTTTTAATCAACTTTAAAAGTTCGATAATGTCTGCTAAAAACTTTTTTATGTGGGCAGTTTCACGATGATGAGCGCTTTTAGCAAAATTAAATTGGGACCTCATAAAAAAGCTACGATCCGATTTTAAAGGTAAAACAAACTTTTCGTCTTTTTATTTTTTTTTAATGGCTATATTAGGCCACCAAAACAGTTAATTTTCTTTTCCTTTTAACAACTCTTAAATTATAAGAGTTAAAATCTATCATTTATAAATTGTAGTTTTTATATTAACTAAAAAATGAAAAAAAAAGAGTTTGGTTTATTTAAATTTAAACATAGAAAGAAGCTCAGGATTAAATTCAGTTAATCTGAACATCAAGATTTATATCTAAAATTTTTAGTTCTTGAACACTTCTGTGTAGTTAAAAATACCCGTTTAGTTGGCATTTCGTTCATTCCAAAACACAATGATGAAAACTTAAAAATTTAAATAAGTAATCTATATTTAATATTTAACATTCAGATATTAATTTGTATCGTGCATAATTTGAGAACAGTAAAAGTTAAAGAGTTTTATGAACAAGGTAATTTTCAGATAAACTGTCGATAAATTTCAATGGTTTTTGTAAAGAAAATATCTGATCTTTAATTTTTAATCTATTTTTTTTTTGATTTTGGAAGCAACGGGTGCGGTGCTCCAATGGCCCCTGTCAGAATACGTGTTGGTATAAAATATTTATGTATAAATAAGTGAAGATAGAAATATGTTTTAGATACTTTTTTAATGGTATGTATTTGTATCGTACAAAAATTTCTAAGTTGATTTCTTTTATTTTTCTTCCTGTTAAAATAAATGCTTTTGAAATCATTTTTATGAATCTGGCGTAAAAATATGATTAAACCAAAATGACCCGTATACGTATCTCTTAAAAAAAACTGATTTTTCAATATTTCGAGTTGGTTTAAGCTAGTGCCATACAGCTCAATACCCAGTCTTCCTTTTTGTAAATTGCTTTAATATAGTGGTGGATTTCGGTAAACTAGTAATTTTCTAAGGTTGTTAGAAATAAAATGTCTGATATTAAGTTTTGGTTTCCACGTTAGGCATTTTAATTTTAGAGTTAAGATATATATCAGCAGTTACGACTGATTTACGTAAAATTAGGTTAATGCATAGTGGTTCTATAGTTGCAACTCTGTTGGAAACATGTACGACTTCATGACAAATGACAATCGAGAGATTCTTGGCGAGACTTGCGTATGGCACATTTTTACTAGTTTAAATACATTTATTTAACGGAAAAATTTGGTAATCTTAAAAATGATATACATATGTTCTCTAACTAATTCATGAACTTCTTGCAACCTGTCTTCTAAGGCATTCACACAGTCTTGAATCATCATTTATTCATGAATTGAAGAACCCAACGATGTGTCGTAAGGCAGTTTAAGTTTGTTTTCAAATAAGACCTTCGCTGGTGTAACTCTGGTAGTTTCATGAAATACGGATCGATAGGCTATTAAGAAAATTGGCCAATATTTGTCTCAATCTTTCCGATGTCCGTCCACAACCATTGAGAGGTGTTCTTTAGTAGTCGTATTTAGTCGTTCAATTACGTCATCTGACTGAAAATGTAAAGCTGTTGTCCTGGTTTTACGGATGCTAAGTAAATTGCAGAGTTCTTGAAAAATTTTGGACTCAAAATTACGTTCTTGATGAGAATATAGCTTCAAATGAATCCCAAATCGGCTGAACACATTAATGTCTAAGAGTTCAGCTACTGTTAAGGTCTTTTGGTTAGGGAGGAAAATAACTCAGGCTATTAACTGAAGTAGCTAACAGCAACCACCATGTATTTGCTGCATTTACCTGTTTTTGGGAATGGTACAGCTATGTTAATAGCAATCCATTCAAAAGGTATTCCAACATTCTACTTCTTCATTTTTCCCTTGGATCTTGTGCTTGGGTTCTTAGATAGCTGCACAGTTAGAGCACGGTATACACCATGATTTTACGTCTTAACTGCAGTTAATCCAGAAAATATTTCTCGAACCTTGTCTAGAGTTTTGTTAACTCATCAATGAGAACTCAACTTTCCATTGTGAATTTCCTCTAAAACTACTGGAATTTCGATTCTGGGTACTACCACCAGAGTTTTAATTTCCGTACCATCGATATTTTTCTAGGATCTCTTAAGTAACCGGTATTCACTCAATACCGAGTCCCACTGAGCCCAGAGTGCCTTGAATGTATATCGTTTATCCAGGATCTCTTTCCAACTAGAACGCCTTCCATTATTTTCTTTAAGTTGAAGAAATAACGCCAAATCATTGTCTTCAAATTGGTCTTTTTTCGAAAATTACTGGTTTTGATTTTTGCAAAAACTTCTTTTAGATTCTGCCAATGTTCATCAAATATATTACCCATAACTATGACATCATCAAGGTAGACTAGACTTCTTTTCCGTAAAAAATTTCGCAGTAATCAAAGGTGACAAAAGCATTGCAGGGTCCGAGTAACATAACACTAAAAAAGCAGTATTTTCCATTTCTTTATCTTGGATGCATACTTGCCAATATCCACTTTTCAGGTCCAGTATTAAGAACCATTGTGATCCAGCCAACATTGTCAAAATGTCATTAATTTAAGATGTAAATAGCTGTCTTTCTTAGGGTGCGTTCCACTAAGCACTCACAATAATCACGTTCATGATCGCAGTTTTTCCCGTTCCACTAGCTTGTGAGCATTCTAATCATAAACCCAAGTGGAATGGGATTGTGGGCGTTGAGTTAAATATTACAAATGGCGGATTTGAAAACAAATCAGGTTATGTTATAATTTTTAAGCTTTAATTTTAATAATTGGTTATAATTATTGGTTAACTTGCTTTATATTAAAGAAAAATACTATTTAGTTTCTTTTGTGGCGACAGTTGGATATTTGTTGGTGGATCGTAATAATGCTTCAGAAAGTAGTTCATCTAGTTCAGATCAAGAATGGTATGCAGTTTTACAAAATCGAGAAAAGCGAAAAACGCCACGTATTATTGATGATGATAATATTATTAATCGTTATTCAGATAAAGAATTCAAAAGTCATTTTTAGGGTAAATTTTATATAATTACTACATTCTATAAATGTACTTGTATATAATTACTACATTTTTATAAATTTATTTTTCAGTAACACCTTTTGTGGATTGGACTACACCGTGTAATTCAGTGTATTTTGAATCTAAACTAAATTATACTTATTTTTTCTCATATGTTACACTGTAATTTGGAAACTCTTACATTCAATTGTCTTTAAATTTAAAAAAACGCGCCAAAATTCTCAACGTCCACTTTGACCCACCTTTTCAGATGGGTCGTTGTGAGCTCGGCGTGAGCGAGAAGAATGACGTCATTAATGACGTTTTCGCCGCGACCGCAACGACCGTAGTCGTCATGTGGAACGACTGAAGGAATATTTTGGGCGTTGTGAGCGCCTAGTGGAATGCACCCTTAGTGATATCATTTATCTTCCTGTCGCAAACACAAAATCTAGTCGTTCCTTCATTTTTAGCTACCAATACCACGGGAGATGACCAAGAACTAACTCCCTCATTCGGCATTCTGAGTACGAGTATCTTTACTTCCTGGCGTTTGGTTATGGGAAGTCTTCTAAGTAGCTAGCATATTGGTTGTGCACCGCTAGTATTTATTTCGTGCTGGATGATGTTTATTTTACCAGTATTACCATCTTCTACTTCAAAAACATCGTTTACCTTTCTTATAAACCTACTGTTTTTTTCAAGTTCTTTTGAACAAAGATATTTTCAGCTTTGATGTAGCTTTGCCCGTTCGTTTACATTTTACTACCCATTTTACTGACTCTTATAATGTTACTTCGTCGCCTTTATTAGTTTTGATAGTTAGGAAGAACATTGGCTACTCTTATTGGTACGATGCAATGAGAATGGACTAATACCTTAGTTATCAGGGTTTATTGAAGTGTTCAATCAATCCGACGTGTCTTTTAGAACTCCTGTCTTGTCTTTCACAAATAATCTTCTCTTTGCTTCCCTTTATTCTGCTTGTTTGTTCGGCAATGACTCTGATTACGGTTCTTTGAAAGAATAAATTGTTCGGTGCTAAAATTTAGAATATTAAGATTATTGTCGAAGGAAAACTCATGTTTTCAAATCAGTTCCATACCTAGAATAAACTCATCTTCTATGTCGGCAACTAACACTAAATGGTTTAGTTTTAGCCTTCCAAGTTGAAGCGCCACTTGCATTTTTCGATCAGCTTCTTTTCCAGTTATAGTTCTCAACGTTACTTTCTTGGGCAATGGTAAATTTATTAACAAGGGCAACCAGAAATGCTGCAGCACCAGTGTCAGTAGTTAAGGTAATACGAGTAGCATTGATTTTTCATTCGAATATAAGACTGTGGGCTCTCCTTCCTAGATTAGGAGCGGAAAGAATTCTGGGGACCTTCTCGAAATTGTTAAACACTTGACGTCTTAATGTTGACTAATTGCAGTTTCTTTAGTTGTCTTCTCTGCGGTCCTTGGATGGTGATTGAAGCCTTAATCGCACCTGAGGGTACCTTCTCATGTGTCCACTTCGTGCATTTCTGTAACACTCGATCTGGTCTCTTCTATAGCTTGAAGTATCACCTTTTGTGTTTAATATCTTAAAGATTCTAGACAACATTGTCTTTGTTATTTTGTCGGTGAATCATTATTTTCCTCCGTAGCAACGGTTTTTTTTTTCCGCATTGATACATTGTAGGCTGCTTTTATTTCTCGTGTCCATCATTTTACTACATAAATTAAACTTGCTTGTACGGAACATATGTTATATTTCTTGATCTCTGATCTAATCAATAAAATATTAGATTGCATACCCTTCTCGGCATTCTTCTGTAGTTCTTGGATAAGACAGATGAACAAGACGTCGGACATCTGTTTCATATTCTTACAAAATTTCTCAATTTCTCTGATATCTTGACTTGAGTTTGTTTGAAGCTCATAGACAACGATGGTTCTTGAGAAATGGTAGATTTCTGTTGGACTTCCATTGTCTTTATTTTTTGTTGGATATCACAACGATTCGGCTAGTAGTTGTAATTTTTCACCTTAACTACTGGCTAAAACGTCGTAATATTCAACAAGAAATAAAGACAGTGAAAGTATTACAGATATCTACTATTTCCCAAGTCTTAACTTGAGTTGTGACTGGTATAACTGGTGCCGATTTTGATATCTAAATCTCCTTTCCAATGCCGCACTAAGAATTTCATAGTCTTTTTGTTGGGTTGTAGGAATGGTTTGCGATAATTCCAGTGCTGGTCCATGGATTGTAATTACTAATGCAGTAGCCATTTTTTCGGAGTTCCATTTATTCGCGTAGCGGTAGCTTCAAATTGGCGTTTGTACATTATTCAAGATGTTTGACTGTCGTATGTAAGTTAAGGATCTGATGTTCTATACGGTGATTATTACTTTATCAGAAGGACCACGTTTCTTTATTTTATTGACTGCTATCTAAAGGCTATTAATTTTAGATACTATTCCGTCTACTATTTCTTTCACTTCTTGTTTCACTTCTCCTACGTCTTGTCACACAACTGATGTTATTTACTTCTTTGCGTACATCTCCTATGTCTTGTTTTATTTTTCCTACATCTAGTCGTACATTTAATTCACTATAATCTACTTTTTCTTCTTGTTTGTCTTTAAGGAAGGTTCTTCTTATGTTGTTTTTCTTTTAGACGACGTTGTTCTTGTTTTAGACGACGTTGTTCTTGTTTTTGGAGACGTGCTTCATTTTCTTCTTGTTTGCCTTTAAGGTGACGTTTTTTTGTATCGTGTTTAGTAATTACCATATAAATTTCTAGAATATTGTTGAAAACTCGGTACTAAACTTTTTTCTTGATAAATAAATGCATATTTAGAAGAAATTAACAAAAAAAGCGTTATATTATAAGGCGGACGTCCTTTGTTACAATTAGGAATCAAAAACACTACTTCGGATTGCAAAAACTATTACAAAAAGGTAGAAACTTTTGCCATTGGTAGTGTTCCACTATCTGCAGACCGGTTTCGGTCTCATTGGTTCTCGTCAGTACAAAGGAGGGAAGTACACCTCACCGTAAGGAGAGTAAATCTTTTAAGCCATTTATATGAACTAAAAACAAGTTCAATAAAACCTGCGCCATCTCCATATATATCATGCAATTTGAACAAAAAATTCTTTTGTGACATCTATTTAAATAGTAGATGTTGAAAAATACATATCCAAATAAATAAATAAATCCATGTTTAGAAGCAACTAACTGAAGAAGTTTTATATTTTAAGGACGGGTATACTTTGTTCTAGTTATGACTCATAATCACTACTTCAGATTGCAAGAAACAACCAGAAAAAGGGGAAAACTTTTCGCATTAGCTGTTTAAGTTTTAGAAGTTTAGAAAAATTGCGGAATATCGAAATAAATTTTGTTCTATGTAAGTTTCAAATGACCAAAGCCACAAACAGGCATGCTACCCAAAGTGTTTTAACTTATAATATCTGGAGGTAGCTCATTTCATTTGAAAAAAGCAACTAATACCCAAGTTTTAATTTTCTATACACATGAAACTCGGGCCAGTTAGTACTATGTGACCAAGTCAAAAGACGGATAAGCTTTAATTACCTCACTCTCTAACTCATTAAATCGAAGGACAACGACTTACGCATGAATTATGTAGGTTAGGGAGCCTAAGTTGTAAATCTTGCCTATCTGTGGTCAGGTTTAACTCGCTATTCCCTGGTAAGGTAAGTTTGAAGATCGCCTATCTGCGATCTTGCTCACGTAGGACTCACTGTCCTCTAGTTACGTGGTTTAGGGAGTCTAGGCTGTAAAGCTGACGGGCTCGTTCCCCGGTTATGGGGGTTTGTACCTTTTTTGTCTGGGATTTTCGTCCTGTAAAACATCCTCCGGTTATCTGATTTTGGGAGCTTGAGGCTTATTATCTGCTGCACTCACCTGTTAGCGATCTTGGTTTCTTAGAATTCGCTGTCTTCCGGTTATGTACGTTAAGAATTATCAAGTTTACAACTTGAATATCGTGTTCTTGGATATAATATATAACTCGCTGTTCCCCAGTTATGTGAGTTAAGCAGTATATGCGCTCGCCTGTCTATAGTCTTAGTCACGTGACACTAGTTGTCCCCTGGTTATGTGAGTTAGAGATCTTGAGAATTAAAGTTTACCTATTTTTCATATTTTGTCGTGTACAACTCACTGTCTCCTGGTTCCAAGAGTTTAGAAGATGAAAACGTACCTATTTACGTTTTTGTTACGTGTAACTCGCTTTCCTTAAGTATTATGAGTTAGAAATCTTGGCGTTTGTAACTCAGCTGTCTGTAGCCTTGGCTACTTGAAACTTCCGAAAAACAATATTTTTTTGATTCCTAAAATCTGTCTGTAGAATTGTGAGATTGAAATCTTTTTAAGCCTACCAAAAAAGAAAAGAAAACGTTTTGTGTCAATTTCAAAAAGCTAAAATTTTCGAAATTTTGAAAAGTGACGCAATTGCAATTTTTGTTTACAGGCGAAAATTTTCTGAAATTTTAAAACTTCTAATGTTTATGGAATCGGGAGTTTTTAGCTTTCTGAGAGTACATTAATCGAAATTATAGGCTTTAAAAAGACCTTTTTTTTTTTTGGTACATCCAAAAAAAACTTGAGGAGTTTCGTTTCTAGGACAGTTATAATTTCAAATATCGAAAATTCGTTTTCTTAGGAATGCTTTTGAATTTCTTGAGACTTAAAAAATATCTATGTAACTTAAAATGACTTTTCCTTTATTTTTCTTAGAATTTTAACATCACAATTACCGAAGCTTCTGATTGTATATCGCCTTTAAAATTAAGCACAATAGTTAGATAAATAATAAAGTCTAACAAAGAATATACGCCTATGATGTAATAGTAATTTTTGTTACAATCAATTGATTATAGCACCAGTCAAGCCACAAAATTGTTGAGAAATTTGTGATTGTAGTCTGCTATTATAACAGCGGTTTTAGGTTTTAAACTTACGAAATTTTAACATCTCATCTAGGGCAATAAACTGTTTGATTGGGCGGTCTTATCGTGGAATAGTTTAGGAAAAACTCTAAAGTCAATAAGATCTAACTGAATAATTATTGTGATAGGTTATTGCGTTTTTCTAAATACTACTTGAGTTTATTGTATCAATTACCATATTGTGCACTTTGAATGATATCAAATGGCATATTTCCAAAAATATTCATAAGTAATTTTCTTTACTTTAAGATAAGGATTAGGAAAGGGCGGGATAGAATGCCACATAGAAGCTCTCGTTACAATCATCAAAGAATGATTACAGACGCTACAAGTGTCAAGCAAACATCGATACATAACATGCCCTTTTAGAATTATTATTTTTTGTTTCAGAGATTTTCAGCGAACTAAATAGTTTAAAAATTTTTATTAGTAACGACTTTGGTTAACGATAATAAAATAGGACACACTGTGTGCCATGAAGTATGGCTCCTTTTTATGATGTTACAGAATAAGTACTGGAATTGATTTTCAGTAATTTATTCTTTCCTAGAAAACCAGCTACACATTGTTTGAAGCAAACTTTCCCCAATTCGAGCAAATCGTTAGATAGACCACTGAAAATTAAGCATTTGAAAAGTGTTCAGCTCCTGCTTACAATGTTTTCATGTTCTGAATTATATGATGCTTCTTTATAACATTTACAGATCGAATATCTATTAAGATATAATTTAATTTGTATGCTTTTCCTACCGATAGTTCTAATAAAACTTAATAATATTTCATATAGTTATCTAAAAATGTTTCATCTTCATGATACAGGTGATTGAAATTGTTAGAACAAGCTATTGGAAAACAGTGCAAAACTCAATTTTTTTATTTTATATATTTTGAAATATGCAATGTGTATACAAAAATTTAGATTTATTTGGTTTTGAATCCAAAAATGGATTTAACAGAGTAGAACTAAAAATTATTCTTCGTTTGAGTTGGCTTTTATTATTTCAAATAGTTTTAAATTACATTATATAAGAGTAGCTGCAAAAAATCATTATTGTAGACAGTAAAAATGTATTCAGGTTTTAATATTCATTGTCGTGTTGCAATATTTCCATTATTAAACGAGACAATTTAAAATAGGAAAGTACAAACCATGACAGTGAATAATCAGAAATAATAAGAGCTTAAACTCCTCCCAATGATTCTCTCTTAAGAAGAAAATATTTTAAATTTTAGTTTCTTATGTATCTATATGGCCTGAATATTAGAAAATGTGCGATACAAACACAGTCACAGTTTTTAAGCCACCGAAAAATCTACATAAACTTACAGATTTGTATGATTACCTTGTAACGGCCGTATTACTTATAGTATACACGGGAATAATGGTAGAGGATATCTTACCTGCAACAGAAAAAAAAAAGAAATTAGGGTTATAAATTATTTTGAAATAATGTTATACGTCATTAAATACATTGGTTTTGAAAAAATATAGGAATAGGAAATTTAGTTTACATTTAATTCAAAGTAGATTCTCTTCGTTTTCACACTTGGAAGGGGCAATTATCATCTGCTCAAGTAAGTGCAGCCAAAGATATATCTATCAGACTGATTTAAGACCGGATCATATTACTACTCCAAGCTAAAATGAAAAACATCAGCAAGGCAAGTATGAAGCAATGCTTAAATCTGAAATGCCTTTGAGGTCAAAAATTTAAAATAAATATGAAGATTTAAAAAATAAACTTAAACGTAAGACCGCCAAGTAGAAGACACTGGGTCTTTGTTCTTTTTTTGGTAATATTCAAATAGACAAGAATTTCAGACGCTAAAACTAAATTTGAAGATACAACGAGAAACTATCATAGAACTTCTTAAACTCTTGAATGTAAGATATAAGTGACTTACAACTTTCGGCTGACAGTTCAAAGCGAGCATGCGACCGACACTGTGTTGCTACTTGTGGATCAGAACATAAATTCTGTATGCTGTGACACTCAGCTTGAAGAAGAAATTGTTTTACAGAGTGATGTTCCCATGCACTAAGTAAAATAAAATTCCAAAAAACCAGTAGAATTGCAAAATGCATAAGTTCTACCAAGATACATATAGTAAATCCAAGCATTAATCGGCCTTAAATAGAATTGCCATGGCTCAAGATCTCTAATCTGGACATTGAACATGAATTATGAAGTGATACCTGATTGTTGTCAAGCGAATGGAGGGGTGTACCTCAACTAGAGAAGAATTGAATGATATCGTTTACTCACAGATTCAAAATAAAAGAAGGGTATGGACTGAGAATATCAAGTTTAAATTTTGGATTTGCCAAATGCGTGCAATCAAAATCTGTGCTGACGAGTGTCTCTAAAGAAACACTAAGAAGGCCTAAATATACACATTGTCATATAGCCAAGCAGCGCTAAAAGGTATTAGATTGCAGGCAAGCCTTAAAGCAATTGGCAAGGAATAACAGGGTAACACCCTAATATGGGTGCCAAGTGCAAGAGAATTAAATGAAACGAGGAAGCCTCGCAAAAGAAGGGACAAAAACGACTTTTCTTGATCCAGAATCTTTCTGTGGAAAACCCAAAAGCAACGTAAAAAGGAGCTTCGGAACTGGGAACAGAATTTGGTGAAATTAGAAGCCTAGTCTTAGACAATTGAAAAAATTCATTTATTCGTCGCCAAAGAACGCAAAAATGCTTCTCGATCTCTCAAAAAGGGATATTCGAAGTTACTGCCCTCTGAGATATTATCTCAAAAAAAAAAAACAATAGCTTTTCCTAAAACTCAAAAAACTGTTATTTCACACATTTATTGTTAAATAAAAAATTTTCCCCAAAAAAGAAAATGAGAAATAAGATACTACATAAATACTATTATTCTTCTGAAGGTTTCTACGTAATTAGAAGTCTACTAACAATAAATTTCAAAATCACCTCGTATGAGGCTAACTCCGCCGGCCTATTGTTATACTAACAGTATTTCAAAATGAGTAGATTGTCACAAATTTAAGCATACCGACAAAATATTTTGTTAAATCTTTACATTTTTATTGGTACGGCTACGATGCGTACGGCAGCTCAAAATATCGGAGGCTAGGCCCGTCTCTTTTTTTACAGATAATTGTGTTTTATTTGGTTATCTGATAGGCGCTACCTGTTTTACAGTTTGTGGTACGTACCTAGTATATAGAAACAGGAAAATTCATAGGCTAATGGAATAATGTTAATTTATCAAATTTCTGGTGTGTAGCTCCATAAACACAAAAACAAATATGTAAAACAAAATAACTCTTTAATTTTATTCTCACTGAGCTAGTAGCAAAAAAGATACAAATCAAAAAGAGGAATGGTATCTAAAATCTTTCTTGGTAAAAATTATTTAAATAAGTTGTTTTAGTTCTCAAAATTCTGTATTGCCTAAATTATTTAAAGAAACTTTTTAGGTTTAGTTTCTCTCAAGGTTCTAGTCCTTTTCCCTTAACTTAAACTTCCTCCTACCTTTGGCAGCTTTCCTTACTTAAAATCCATATTTACAATAGTAAACTGAACCTGATGCTGACCTCTTGGTATGAGGACTTAATCTCTGGTATTTATTTCATAGCAACTTTCACGTAGGTCCCCACAAATCAAAGAGGATATGTTATATAGAAATCAGATTTAAGGTTAATTCAAAAAATGTCAAGGGAGAAAAAACGAAAAGGAAAATATTCACGGATTTAGTAGACTGATTTAATATAATATTACATATTACTATGCCCTTTCAGATTAATTGGCGAAAAAATATGCTGCCACACCCTTTCGACGGTCCAATCGGGAAGGACTCGAACACTGTTTACACCGTTTCACGTGGCAAGTATTAGGGATTTTCTTTTCTCACGCTGGCCAACTTCATTCTGGACCTGCTGCACTTCCATTCGATTCCGAACTTACACAGGTTGGCGGGCAATAACTAAAATAAAGATAAGCCATGGAAAATTATCAAGAAGATAAAAATTATCAACAGAGTCCTAAGTTTCTAAGCCATGATAAAAACAAACTTTGTAATAAGAGGAAACCATCGGGCATATATCCACAACTAATGAATATAACCTATAGAAAAAAATTGTCTCATGCTTTGAAAGAGACAGAGCGTTTTCTATGAGTAATACCTCTCTTTCTGTAGGCGAAACTAAGCACGATACTCCAAACATCATTGGATATCCCTGTCACTTGATCGAAATTAGAAAGAGAGGTACCACTTATCGAAAACGCTCCATCTCTTTCTAAGCGTCAGCCAACTTTCTTCTATTAGATCCGCAGTCTATGTTTGGAACATAAACAAACAAGGATTTATTCAAAATAAAATTTTTAGTTCTGTTATATTCTGATTTAAGCTAAATAATATAGAAAATTACAAAATTTTACCAATCAAGTTAAATAGAAAAAAGGTGATCTACTTTAATACAATAAAAACTTGTTAATGAAAAAAGATATAGACGTTCAAAAACTTAATATTACAGGACAAATAATTAACTTTTATTCAGGTTAAAATATATAAATAATATAATATTATTTAAAGATATGTAGCATCGAAGTAAACTGATAAATTTAAATGCTACAGTTTTATGTAGCTTAAGTATCACGTATTATTATCCACAAAAACAGCGGAAGAACTTATCTGAATTTAATTTAGAGATATTTTGTCCATTAAGAGTAGATGTAGACAGTCTTGAATCTATTTACAGAACCGGTTATTTCTGCACCATTTCTCAGAATTAAATATCATTTTCCCCGCTGTAATCTGTAATTCGTCGACGCTAGAATTAATCATCATCACGCTGGTATCATCAGCAAATAATACTAATCGGGATTTATCATATATGATGTAATTATAAAGATCATTAACGGAAGCCAGAAACAATAGTAATGAGAGAGCAGAGTTGTACAAAACTCCAAGTAAAAGCCCCCTTGTAGAGAAGGAAGTATTATTAATCTTGATTTTGATCTCTCATCCTTTCAGAAATAAAGCCCGAATGTTCATTGCCTTCAACTTAGCGATAATGCTGCCTGGAACTACACAATTAAGAATTCGAGCAAAATCAAAAAATAGACCCAGCACCTGTCCAAACCTGTAAATGTAAATTCGTTGCTTTATTCATTTCTTCAATTTTTGTGATATACATTATTTAAGGGTTATTCTAAGTTTAATCCCTACTAGTCCTTTATTTCATTTCCATATTTTATTTAAAACTGTTTTCATTATATTTAAATATTCTCAAATTTCTTACGCTTCACCATCAAATGTACATGTTTAGTACCGCTTTTTCTTATTTACTTTAAGCAAAAGCACTTAAACATGTAAACTGAACGGGGATGGAATTGAAAATCTCAGACCTTCATTTTAAGCGTCAAAGGAAAACGCGCCAATATCTTACAGTAATCAATAACGTTTCCCTTTGACTAACATTTTCTCAAATAACTTTGCTTATATTTAGTGTTTGTTTACGTTTTATCAGACACTCTTGGTAATAACGCTTTTAGCTGTTTTAGAAATATTGAAAATATTTTCCGACGTTATTAGTTAAAGAAAGAAAAATGTTGAAGTTACTTAAAAAATATTTTCTGTTGTAAATCAAATATTCAGGATTTTAGTATTTTCGGTAAGTGAGTTCATAAATTAATAACAAACACGTTAGAGGTCAAGTTACAGGTAAAAATACAAATAAAATGTAGAAAAAAACCTCTGTGCGTTTTCAACTGCTGAATCATTATACATATAGGGTTGTGATAAAGAAAGAGATCAGCTTTTTATCTAGATCACCCCTTAATTGGTGAAAAACCGTTTGGACCTGATAAGAAAATATTATATCGGGTGAGTACTACGTGTATCAACCTAAATTTGTTTAATAAAACCGACTGTATTTTGACATTCTAAAATAAATCCTATACGTTTTTTATAAAAGATACCCTATACCCTTCTATAATTAATTTCGGAGTACTTACAGTTTTGGCTTATAAAAATATTTATTGATTTACCTAAATTTATCATAGTTTAAGGTATTTACAATTTTAAATCCTCCAAGGTCGAAGAAAATCACATCCAATTTAATGAGAAGGTTAATCTTTACATAATAATTATTGGAAATAGGGCAATTGGGCAATTTTGTATTAACGAAAATCTCACTGTATACAGATATCTAGATATTCTTTAGAATGATTAAGTACTTCCAGTTGACAATGATTCTGATTTGCCAAGTTTAACCTTATGGCTTCAATAGGATGTGCTCCTCCACATTATGCTGCTCATGTATGTGCGTACTTAAATACAATTTTTTTAGTACGATGGATAAGTAGATATCATTCCAAATTTTACTCTGCCCCGTAGAAGAATCTACTTATAGAGAAGCGAATTGCGCAAACAAGCCAGTAATAACAGCCTTGATTACTGTTATCTTTGTATTGAATAAAGTTAATTGACCCCTGTAAACGTAGTATCTCATCTCTGAACCGACACACGCGACAGTACAAAAATGTCTAAAGTACAGATCAAGATCGGAACTGGGCTCCTCACATATGTTGCCAAACCTGTCAAGCAAATCTAAGTAACTAATTAAATGGTCAACGCTCTTCTATGATTTTTGAAGTTTCTCTAATTTGGAGAAAACCAACAAATCATTTTAACGACTGTTACTTTGCATTACAAAAGTGGATATTCCCTCAGCAATAAAACTGCTACTTTATGGAGAAGGATTACCAGTTCCAGAGCCCCGCCAAAAATTGGAGAAATATTTAGAAATATATGATGATAAGACAGAACCCGATACTGTATCAGAAAAGGACGATTCTTATGTTCCCGAAAGTGAAGGAAAAGCACCCCATTTAATCGAACAACCGGAATTGAATGATCCAGTTCGAGACTTTCACTTGTCCAAAGAGCATGCTGAGTATTAGAATCTAAATTACAACAATGGAATTTACTAGCCACTGGAACCAAAGTTACAATGTTTTTTACTCTGCAGTATAAAATGTGTGTTTGCGTTAATCCAAATTGTGTTATGGAAAAATTAAGATTTACACATAACCTGAACGAATCGCGCTTATTTCTAGATTTTTCTAAAATAAGTTTAAAAGCAGTTCTTCTACATAATGGCAACAAAAGTCCCTCAATTTCTCTTACACATGAAGTTAACATGAAGGAAACATACGCAAGTATGTCACTTATTCTCAATGCAATAAGCTATGGTACATATCAGTGGCAAATATGTGGTGATCTACAAGTCATAGGACTATTACTAAGGCTTCAGGGTGGATTTACGAAGTACTGCTGTTTTCTTTGTCTTTTGGACAGTGGAGCAACGCAGAGCCATTACCATATAAAAGAATTGCCTCCGAGAGACCAATATATTCCACGTCGAAGTAACCCAAAAAATATATCTCTTGTTGATCCCAAAAAAGTACTGTTATCTTCATTACACATTAAACTGGGAATGACTAAAAATTTCATTAAAGCATTAGATAAAGAAAGAGATGCGGTTAAATACCTTAAACAAATTTTTCCTAAACCAAGTGATGATAAGCTTAAGGAGGGGATATTTGTTGAACCACAAATTAGATTAATACTAAAGGATTAACAGTTTAATCAAAAATTAACTGATGTTGAATTAGCTGGGTGGAATTCTTTGAAAACAATTTTTTTCGGGTTTTTAGGAAACAAAAAAGTAGGAAACTACGAAGAACTTGTGGAAGAACTACTTTAAAGCTACAGCAAAATGGGCTGTCACATGTCTCTTAAAATTTAAGTTTTTTCCCAGAAAATTTAGGTGCATGGAGTTCTTTTAAAACAATTGTTTCGGAGTTTTTAGGAAACAAAAAAGTAAAAAACTACGAAAAACTTTTAGAAGAACTACTTGGAAACTACTGCAAAATTGGCTGTCGCATGTCTTATAAAATACAATTCTTGCCCACCCATTTAAATTTTTCTTTGGATGTGGTTAGTGACGAGCAAGAAGAAAGATTCTACCAAGACATACTAACAATGGAGCTACGCTACCAAGGCAGATGGGATCTAGCAATGATGGGGGATTATTGTTGGTTTCTTATGAGATAAAGCGATCAGGAATATAAACGAAAGTGAACATTTGCAAAAAAGTTATGTAAAAATACTTACTATAAATGTATTTTCATGTATATTTTTGTAAATCAATCCTGTTATTCTTACAATATTTTGTTCCTTTTTATTGTTTTGAACTTATGTATAAATATTTTATAAACATATTTTTATTAAATAAAAATAACTGATGTATTATATAACTCAAAATCTATACGTGGTGGAAAATTTTGCATTGTTGAATTCGCAATCAGGACGCATTAAACTCCCATGGACAGCCATTATAACATCAGTAGCATTTTTTTTGTATTTATTGACTAGTGTAATATATGCTCACTGATATGTTTAACATTAACTATTTAGCTTAAACTGGCGCTATAAAATTGCTACTGTCAGATAAAAAGGAAATATAATTGCATGCCACGTGCAGCAACATACCTCCCAGTCGAAATATACTGGGCTTATAGACCAGGGTAGTGTACAAAACATCTTATAGGTCGAAGTGCTGTAGCGAGGCAAAGAGAGCTTTAATGACCCTCTCACAATCTATAAATGACGATGCTATTAGCGGGACCACCTAAATATTTATTTAAATTTTCATTTCAACATTTAGTAGTCGAGATAACTATTCTTAAAAGTATGTAATATTGTTATAATTATTTATATATTATATATATTATAAATTATTATATATTCCCTCATTATTTTACTTATGGGACTTTCCTTACCTCCACCCCCTTCTATCCCTTACTTCTGTGATTCCCAATTTCTTATATACATATTGCTGTTGTTGTGCTGAAATCACATTCATCAAACGTACAACTATATGTAACTCCGCGTGTGAATGAAGTAAAATGAGAACAATGAATGCAAACTTCGTTCCATCATATCCTTTCCATGTTGTTATGGGTTGTATTTTTAGGGACGCTGCACAGAAAACTAGCAAGGTAGAGTTTATTAAAGAGCTGCATATTCCCTCTCTCTTTTACTTACAGTTCCTTATCTATCATCTATTATATCCTCTACTTTCATCCTTCCTTATCGCTTGCATATAAATATTATACTTTGTTATACATTTTAGTACCCGTTTTTCTAAATTCGTTTTCTTGTTATATTTTAATTTACACCAGCGGTAAAATAAAATTTTACTTGGATTTAAAACTTTTCACTGAAAAGTTCAATAATTGACTGACCGCCGTTTCAAATAAAATAAGGTGATATCTAATTAAGGTTATTATAATTAGAAGTTAAAATAAATAAAAGTACATAATTTGTATTTAAGTAGTTTATTTTAACTACATAAAATATTTCATCGTTTGCCTAAGGAACTGGGTGTCGGTTTAAATCAATATATATTCCCTAAATTATTATCGGCTGTCAAATATAGTACAAATATTTGGATATTATGGAATGGAAAATCATGTTTCTATAAGCCCTTGACTAATTTCTATATCAGTAATGCATTTAAGCCACATATCCAGGTATTAATTGCCTATATTAATTAACCGCAGAAGATAGAGTGGCTTAGGAATGAGAAACACTCTGTTTATACACCAATGAGATTTGTTATTTGTCCTATCAAATTGTTCGTTGTTTGCATGGGATATTATTTATTTATTGATTTATTCGAGGATTTAAATTTTATTTTTGTTCTTACAATCAAAATAATTTGGAAAAATTTAACGACTAAAGTTTGCCTTCGAAAAACAAAGTAAATTAACAGACATGCACCAGCATCCAGAAATAAATGTTACTTATCGACAGTTTTTCAAAAATCGAGTTCTTGGTACTGTTGAATTCTGTTAAATATATCCTTGCTTTAGATAAAAAATGACAAAAAGACCTCTTTGGTTATATATCTTTTGTTAACATTTACTACCCTTTTATTTTCAAGAATCTTAGGAAAGATTTATATTACAAAGTCTAGTAGAGGCGTTAGAATAAGAGGTATAGACGAATAGAAAAAATATTAAATTTATACAAGTGCTATTCGTGGTAGCTTTCAATGAATAACAATATCTCGGCCCTCTTAAACAGAAATTAGCTCTGTGGTCAGCAACAGCCGAAAGCGAGATAATGCGCCTTTCGAACGATGAGAAAACATTTCTATTGAAAGCTAAGTTAATCACATAACATGTCAGATAATAGATGTTCGAATAAAAAATGCATAGAAAGACCAACTAGTTTTAATTCCTCACAGTCACATTAATGTTAGCTGGGAAAGAACCTCAAATCTGTTAAGGCTGAAGTAAGATATATTTTAAGCCGTTCATATTTAAGAAATTCTTTGACAGTGTGAAGGTATTTCATAATTGAAAAGCTCCAAGCCTTTGAATACACACATCTATGGACCACACGAGAAAAACAATTTCATTTATTTTTGTATGGTTCTCTCCTAACCGGGAACCAGAATAGGCCAACGTAATTACAGTCTAGCGAAGGAACATACTGAAGGTGCAATGGTGGCAAAAAAAATGTAGTCTGTAACCAGGTCTTTACTAACTGGAGAAACCTAGGTAAACCTTCGACTTAGTGTTACATGACTAGCTGGCAATTATAAGTTTTTTAGTGTATTTTTCAGCAGCAACATCGAAACCGATACAATTCTATGACAAAAGAGAATATCTCCTGGCGATTCAGTACGCCCATTATGGTTCAGCCATGTGTTAAAGGCGCTATCACGCCATTTAAACTCCACCAAATAATGTTTTAATATTAAGAACAATAACGAGGCAGAAGACACATTGAATCAACTCTAAACAGACGGCTTCCATCAGAAACCAAATGAAATAAATATTCAAAACGATGTAGGCATTTTTGGGGGATATAGGATTACATTTCAAGACTCTTGAAATACAGAACGGTCAAAATATTGCGGTAATGGAGGCTGAAATGACATTTAAGTATCTGGGTATAAAAGAGGTACTTAAAATTTATTATCGAACTGTAAAGACCGAACACGTATTTTCGTGTTCAGAGACAATCTAAGAAATCTAAGAAATAATTAAAGAAAGCCTTCAGAAGCCTCTAATGAATATTTTTGTCATGTAAGTATACATAAAATCCCAATATCTCATCGAAGACAATAGATAAAGTTATGGAGTCTGAATTTTGTTACAGTTCTTAAAAATATGTTTATGTATGTAAAAATTTTTTTGTTTATAATAATATGCTATAAACTGGAGTTCTGTGCTGTTAATTAATGTTGTGAATCAAATATTACTGCATGATTCTTTTCAAAGTTTAAAGGTATCAAAATATATCATCAGTTCTAGTTCTTCCCAAAAGAAAAAATTTTGATTTATTATTGTTTCAACAAAAATCTCTGACTCTATGTCACCTGATAAAATCTAAACAGGTTATTTTGGTGTTGATACTAAAATTTAAAGGTATCTCAGCCAATCAAAAATTGGACCAAATTGCAAGATAACCGTCTGCTGCCAAATTTATAGTACCAAAATCATAATTTGGCATCTTTAAAACTACCATGTGGATAAATCAACATTTGAATCACAGGAATTACATAGTGGGCAATAAGCATATAAAACTATTACTTAGAAACTACCAATCGTAAGGAAAGATCTGCATACCATGAATAATTTATAATGTAGACTATCTTACGAACAGGACGAAATAGATTCACACATCATTTTTGAATGCGAAGTTTTAACGTACTGGACATTTCCTCAAAGGCCAATCAATATTGAAGGTATATATCCAGAGATTTTAAGGCAACCAACTTGTTCGCTAGGAATTAACCTGAACTGGTATAACAGGCAACATATTAAGCCACTAGGTTGCAATGTAACCCAAGGCGCTCACTGATATGGTATGCAAGTGACGTGACAGCAACTTGGTAATCCAGCAATAGGTGGAGCCACTAAAGTATACGTAATCAAAGGCAGTCCCGCTTATTAAAGTAGGGTGGCGGTGGGATGGTGCGGATGTTTTCATAATTTCACTTGCCATTTAATTACCACGTCACTGTCACATAACGTGCTTAATACTTTAGTGCCTATCTTGGCTAAGTCTTTCCAACCCTATCCTGCTATATCATTCAATCAATCAATCCACAATTCTGGGACAAAGTAATATGTGAATCATCACTAATTCGGCAGATTCATTTTGCTGTATTGTTTAAAATAAACAGTAACATAAATGAGTATAGTGTTTTACGAGGAAGGTTTAGGTCTATAATTTGTTTATATTTTTTGTAAATCTCATGAATTTCCTCGGAGAGATATTTTCATATATATATATATATATATATATATATATATATATATATATATATATATATATGAAGCAAAATGCGAACAGTAAATGCAAACTTCTCTCAATCATATTCTTTCTGTGTTAGAGGTGGCATCCGTGAAAACCGCATATATATATATATATATATATATATATATATATATATATATATATATATATATATATATATATATATATATACGGTCTGCGGCAATTATCTTGAGACAACTGAATATCTCGATGGGATCACATTTTCTCGAAAAATGTTTTATACAAAAAATATAGGGTGGTAGGGGAGGCTCACTAGCAGTGATCCTTAAAATGACATTGATCTTGCCATTCAAGGTCATTTGAAGGTCAACTTTAGAATTTTAAATAGGACCACCAACTTCGACCATTTAAATGGAAAGGGCAGGAAATATTATGATCGGATAGGACCTCGACATCAAGGTAAAGGTTAAATAGCAAGGTCAGTTCAAGGTCAAAACAAAAAGATAGCAGTATTTCGTCAATTTTTACGTGCAAAGGTTGTTGGGTGGCAAGGGGATTAGGTCGCAGTGATCTTGAAAATAACCTTACCCTTGACCTTCAAGGTCATTTGAAGATTAATTCCAAAATTTGGAAAGGAAACTCCTAGTTTGGCAAAAGTACGATGCAATTGATGTAGAATAGTTGATGACAAGCCTGTGGGTCCATACTTTCTTGAAGGTAATTTGAACAACGCTAAATATCGTGATATTTAAGGAAATAAACTTCCACTTTTGCTTGAAGACGTAATTGACACGCAAGATCGGCAGATTTTTATTTATGGGGTTATTTGAACTGCAAAGTTTATAAAGACGTGCTAACTATTGATGAAAACATAAAGCAATGATAAGACCAACCTTGAAAATCATGGCATTTACAGTATGCTATGTGCAGATTGCCATCAAACATACATAGGAAAAACAAACAGGCGCATATCAGCAAGATTTCAAGAACATAAAAATAGACTCAAAAACACACAGACAACCTCAGCTCTATTTCAACATCACCAAACAACCGGACACACCATCGATTTTGAAAAAGCAAAAGAAATAGTACCAGTACGGAACTACAAGGTACGCGTCATAAGAGAGGCCCTATAAATCGAAAAAGAGGGACAGCTGAATAAACGAGACGATGCTATACATATTTGAACTACATGGAAAACTAATAAAAAATCAATAAACAAATCAACAAAAATCAGCCAATACACGAGAGACAATCGTACAAGTATCAAATATATCGTACTCGGCAGAGGGGAAGAAGAGCCTGCGAAGCACAAAGCGAGCCAACTAAACAAAACTCGAAATTTATCAGTTCTCAGCGAGTAACGAGACGAACCGCACTTGAAAATGCCAAACAAGATTTTAGCCAAACGTCGTGAAAACCATTTTTTGAACGATCGGATTGAAACCCGAAATAACTAAACCATTCATATAATTATATATATATATATATATATATATATATATATATATATATATTTTAGAAGGAAGTTTCTGAACTCATTCCACCACCTGCGGCGTATAAAGAAATATTTTATCCTATCCTTAAAAAATGGTTGAGATATAATAATCTTGGCTACACTAAATAATAGTAAAGAGTAAAACAGTAACCTGACAACAACATTTCCCGTGCGAAAACAGGACGGTTTGCTGATATATTACATATCAGAAAATTTTTGAGTCAGTAATTCTGATTATATATATATATATATATATATATATATATATATATATATATATATATATATATAATCATACTTTCTTCCAATCTGTCCTTTGCATAAACAGGTGGATGTCGGTACCCTGATGAGTCCAGTAGAGACGAAACATGTACCTCTGCCGTATCACTGTAGCGGGGAGGGTAAGTTTTGACTTTCTTCTCGATATGGTAGTACAGGCAGGCCATCATCTCAATGGTGGTGGAATTGGATAAATTTTGTTCTGTAGCAATTTATTGAAACTGTGCAACCTCTAACACGAAAATGATATGACGGAAAGAAGTTTGCATTTACTGTTCGCATTTTATATATATATATATATATATATATATATATATATATATATATATATATATATATATATACTACTTAAATTTTAAAATTTTTATTGGAATAAAATGGATCATAAAATGTTAGTGCTCTTTGTCTACGTAAGATCCTGAAAATCTCTGCTTACCGCCTATACTATGCATACCACATTTAAAAGAGTTGATATAGTATGTTAAAGCATTAGTGGCAATATTGGTGCATTTATATTATTATTTGGAAGTAAAAATTTAAACTATAAAAAAAATTGTTATTAACGGAATGAGACTAGAATATGAACTTATTATGTTTTTAGTACCTTTTTCACGTGTTTAATCGTTATCATAGTAATAATTTGAATATATGCTAAAACGACTATATAGAAAAAGTTTTATTATTTCTAGTAAAAGGATAGTAAAGAATAATTGGTTGTAAATGATTTTGTTTGAGCGATGCGGGAAATCTCGCTATAATATTTCTATACCATTTCATCATTCTATACAAAGCGTAATATTTTACCTGCAAACTTCTTCCTTTAGAAGAAGTTTCTGTTAGACTATGCGGACCTAAACGTTCATCTTCCTTACTTGTTTTGTAGTAATATAACTTTCCTTATAAGTATATGGGCTCTGATACAAGCTTAAATACACAGATATAAGAAGGTATAGGAACGCAGACCGTAAAAAAGTTCAATAGGAAAAATAGTCGCCGACATTGCTAAAGGTATGTCGACGAATTCAGCATACCAAATTAGTTGTGCTTCGAGAACTGCGTTGGATAACATACAAATTCAGGTTTTGTTGCCTATTTAGGCAAAATGCAAAGAGATAATGCTAACAGAATTTCTTTAAAAATGTTGATATGCATCTTAAAAAGTTCCCCCAAAATTTCGTACTAAATAGCTTCCCGAAAAATAAATCTGTGTTACTGGTACCATGCTATACTATAAAACAGTGGAGTATACTTTTAATTTGTAAATAAAATTAATATCTAGATTAAAAAAAACACCGAGTCTAATAATTCCTTTTCTGTAATTACATGCCTGAATCTAATCGAGCTCTCCTAAACAAACGATTAACTCGAAATCAAAATATAGTCAAAGCATATAGTAAGATGCAATAGCACCACTGCTATTGCATCTTACACGGAGGAATCCGTGAAAGCTGAATAAACATATATATGCCATCCGGCGGGAGGTCGGCGAAGCCGCGTTCAGTATTTGCGTGCTTCCTTCCGATCGGTCCTTTTGCACAGCCAGGTGCATGTCGGTACCCTGATGATTCTGGTAGGGGCGGAACATCTACTCTGCCGTATCACGTTTGCTGAATGTGATTTCAGCATTACAATGGCATAATGTGGATGTATCCACTGCTATTGCATCTCACACGGAGGAATCCGTGAAAGCCGAATAAACATATATATATATATATATATATATATATATATATATATATATATATATATATATATGTATATATATATATGTATATATATATATATATATATATATATATACACTTATGTTTTCTAGTTTTCAATCTGCTCGTCAGTAGAAAAATCATCACGACGTATCCCCAATATCTCAGCTGGCATTTTCTTGTGATGCGAGCTGTTTGGTTTTCTGAAAATTTATAGTGTATCTTGATGATGTTGGCATAAAGCTGATGTAGGCTGCTTATTCTTTATGCTAGTTTTATGTTTTTGGACTCTGGTCGAGATTATTCTGTTGGGCCGATGTATTCTTTTTCGCAGTTTCTATACGGGATGTTGTACACTCCTTGGTTTTTGCAATGATATTTTGTCTTCGGGATTGCCCAATAATTTGTGTATTGTTGTTTTTGGCTTGTAATTTGTGCGTATGTCATGTTTCTTCAGAATTCTTCCAATTACGTCTATTACATCTTTTATGAATGGCAGCGTGGTTTTTGATTTGGATTTGTCATCTTCTTCTTTTTTCTCTGCTATTGCATTTGTGTTCTGTTTTATGGCTTGTTTTGTTGTTTTGTTTTAGAGTTGTCATGATACTGATAAATTATTCTTAGCGGTTCATAGATTTGGTTAGGGGTAGGGATCTGGAGATCAGTGTGATGGCTGTAACTGCGATGGATGTTGGTGAGATTCGGCATTTAGTTATCTGTTTCTTTGTGTGGGTTTTCTGAAGACCATATAATCGTTTCTTAGATCGTCATTTCTAGTGATTAGAAGGTCAAGGAAAGGTAGCTGCTTATTGACTTCGACCTTCGGTGTGAACTGTATGCCGTGATGAATACTATTTAGTTCCTCTAAAAATTTGTCTAGATTGGATCTTCCGCGTGGTCATATGATGAAGATGTCATCCACGTAACGTTTCCAAAGGCATGGTTTAGTTTTAGTTTTTCTTGGGACCTCTACTTCGAAATATTTTATAAGAAGGTTTTCAATGGCTGGTGATAGCGAAAATCCCGTAGGAGCACCGTTTGTCTGTCGGTGGAAGTTGTTTTCATAGGAAAAATATGTGTTTTTGAGACAATGTTCGGAAAAGTCGACGAAATAATGTGGGAACTCCTTATTCAAAGCAAATCTGGTCTAGAACTTCGTTAATTGGTATGCTTGGATACAGGGATGTGATGTCCCCTAGCAAGAATGTCATCTTTTTGCAGTTTTAGCACTTAAAGTATGCTGACCAGATGATCCCAATTTTTCAGGTATGGGTCTGCAACTTCGATTGCCAGTTGTTTATTTTGGGCCAGGTGTTTTTCTAGTTGTTGGGTAGGTGAAGCTACTGCACTTACTATGAGTATTATCGGTGTTCTTTCTTCATGGATTTTTGGTAGTCCATATAGTTTGGAACATTTGCTTGCTTTTTTTCGAGGAACGATGCGCTTCTCGATTCCATCTCCTAGTTTTGCGGTTTTGATTATGTTCTTTGTCGCTTTTTCAAGGTATGTAGTTGGATCTCTTTAATTTGTTTGTAGGTGTGGTCAGGAGGATTTCTGTCATCTTGGTTTTGTACTCTTCTGTGTTTATGGCTACAGTGGCGTTCCCTTTGTCTGATGGTAGGAAGATGATGTTGATGTTGTTTTTAAGATTACTTAGAGTTTTTACTTCCGAGCGTTTTATGTTTAGTTTCGGTGGTTTGCTGGATCTTAATATGCTAGCCTGTCTCGTATTATTTCTGCTTCTCCTTCCAACTTCTGGTGTAACATAGCCTCCCAGACCCAAGAAGCAAGGATAGCAACTAGGCAGAACCAAGGTACAACCTGCGTAAGCGCCAAACTATAAAAAGGCATACATAGGACTAGCGCGCTCATTCAAAGCCAAGCAGCCGTTGAGCAAGCATCACTTGCCAGCTGAGATGTTGGTAAAACATCGTGACTATTTTTCTACTGACGAATGGATTGAAAACCGTGTACATTCCACCATCCGTGAAAACCTACGTTCTAACATTGTATAGCTCTACAGAGAGTAGACCTTCAAAAGAACCAGACGGTTCAAGACACTAAGGTCCAAGATATCAACACTAATTTGTGACATTACATTCGTAATGAAATGCCGAGATAAAAACATATTGTCTACTTGTACAAAACTATCATACCACCTCAAAACTAGAAAAATGGAAGCCATGCTAAGGAACACAAGCAAAGCACATCTACGGGAAGATTCGAGAAAAGCGAAAACAACTTGCAGAAACGGAAAAAACTGTCTACGAGCTGCACTAAGCAGACAGATTCACCCGCCAGAAGAACGTGAAAAATAGTTGTTCCTGGAGAAAAGAAACCGACATGGACCACAAAATTAACAAGCTAAAGAAATTTGCCCAATTATAACAAAAACTTCTCACCAAACCAAGCCGATATACATCACAAAGGTTGTTCATACTATCTCGAATTATCAACTTTCGGAAGACAAAAAACAAGTTTTAAGTAAAGGCTTCAACTACGCAATAACCCTAAAGATCATACCAAATGACGACATTAACGCCAATATTGAGGCCACGTTACACCAGAAGTCAGAAGGAGCAGCAGAAATAATACGACAGGAGGTAGCTTGCGTATTAAAAACCAGCAAATCACCAAAACCAAACATAAAAAGCTCAGAAATTAAAGTCCTAAATAATCCTAGAATCAATAAAAACATCATTTTCCTGAACAAAGAAGAATACAAAACCAAGATGATAGAAATCCTCCAACACCACACCTACAAACAAGTTGCAAGAAATCCAACTACATACCACGAAAAAACAACAAAAAACATAATCAAAACCGCAAAACTAGGAGATGAAATCGAAAGAAAGCAAATGTCCTAAACTATGTGAACTACCAAAAATCCACCGATAAGACCCATTGTGAGTGCAGTAGATTCACCTACCCAACAACTAGAAAAATGCCTGACCCAAAATACGCAACCGGCGACCGAAGTTGCAGACTCATACCTGAAAAATTCGGATCACCTAGTCAGCATACTTTAAAGGCTAAAATTGCAAGAAGATGACATTCTTGCTAGCTTGGACATGAAATCCCTGTATCAAAGCATAGCAACTGACGAATCTCTAGACCAGATTGCTATGAATGAGGATTTCCCACATTATTTCATCGACTTTTCCTAACACTGTCTCAAAAACAGATATTTGTCCTATGAAAACAACTTCTACCGACCGACGGACGGTGCTCCTATAGGATCTTCGCTATCATCTGCCATTACAAACCTTTTTCTGAAATACTTCAAAGTAGAAGCTCTAAAAAAACCGAAACAAAACAATCGCTTTGGAAATCTTACTTGGATGACATGTTCGTCACATGGCCACACGAAAGATCCAACCTAAACATATTTTTAGACGAACTAAATAGTATTCATCACCGCATACAATTCACACTGGAGGTCGAAGTCAATAAGCAGTTACCTTTCCTTGTCCTTCTAATAATTAGAAAAGATGATCTAAGCATGGATTATATGGTGTACAGAAAATCCACACACAAACAGATACCTAAATGCCGAATCTCACCACCATCCATCACAATTACAGTCAGTCGCCAACACACTCATCTCCAGATCTATACGACTACTCAAATTTACGAAGTGTCAAGAAGAACTCAATGATATCACGACCGTTCGAAAACAAAACAACTACAAAGAACACAATATCGAGAAGGCCATAAAACAGAACACAAATACAATAGCAGAGAAAAAAGTAGGGTATGACAAATCCAAATCAAAAATCACACTGCCATTCGTGCACCAGACGTAATTGAAAGAATTCTGATGAAGCATGACATATACACAATTTACAAGCCACAAACAACAATATACAAATTATTGGGCAAACCCAAAGACAAAATACCATTGCAAAGCCAGGGAGTGTACAGCAGCCCATATAGAGACTGCGAAAAAGAATACATCAGCCAAACAAACAGAAGAAGTCCAAGAACATAAAAATAGCATAAAGAATAAGCAACGTACATCAGCTTTATACCAATATCATTAGGGGCAGGACATACTGTAGATTTCTAGGAAACCAAACAGCTCGCACCCATAAAGCACTATAGAAGGCTCATCATCAGAGAAGCTCTCGAAATAGAAAAAACTGAAAACCTCAACAAGAGAGATGATATACAAAACATCTCAAATACATGGAAAACTTTAATCAAAATACAACTAAAAATAACACACCAGAGAAACATGATAGCTAGACGAGAGGATGTCCAGACCTAGGAAAGCGAGGAAACCAACCAATAATATAATCCAACCCAGAGTTTTCGTGCTTTCATAATTTCAATTCAGTTATTTCGTTCTTAATACTGTGTTTTAAGTTTCCGGATAAAATAACATCAAATTCAAGGGATTAGATTTTAAAGCGCCACCCGGAAGAGTTTCCAAGTTTTAGTTAATTTCTGCTAGAACTCTATTAGTTTCAGATTTATCAAAATGTTATTAGTCCAGGGTATGTCCAGCGTCACATCTGAATCTTTCAATACTTCAGACATTTTTAAAAGAAATGCATTGTTAAAAAAATAGATTAAATATCTAAAAAACCCGGTAGTCACTTTCTATTCGGATGATAATGCTGGACCTAAAAAACTCTATCCAGTAAGTTGGACATGAAAAGTGTAGTGTTATTAGTTCCAATTGACTTTAAAATAATCATACTATCAAGTGGCCGACTAAAGTCTTACAATACCAGCGCACTCATTTTATCCTGATCAGAAACTCTAATTATATTATTTAACTTATAGATGAAACTGTTCGTTAGGTTTAGCCTTCACGCCAAAATTGAAAGTAATTGTTCCAGTAATAAACTAGATATGAATTAAAAACAAATAAAGTAACTTTATTTACCTGTAACTAGGACACTATTATATCTTTTATATTTCTCAAACGATTTACTACCTTTATGTTATCATATTGAATAACCTGCCTAAGCTTCCTGATGTTATAGTGACTCATATTCAAATAAAATTAGCAATTATGAAATTAATGCAAAATGAAGATTAGCGAATAAAACAATATACTTTTATGCAAGTTTAGTGCCAGTAATTATTTTACCGCTGTATATTTTCCCACCTGCATTCCACACCCAATTCATTTTATTATTGTGGTGGCGTTCCGTGATCAATATAATTAAAAAATTTAAAATGCTCTTACAAATTGATATAATCTATATTCACGTGAAAGTATTATTATGTAATTTACGTTGTTTCGTAATAATAGCAACACTTAAGCTTTTGTTTTAGATATAAATAACCTGGCCAAGAGCTTTTGCAAGTTTACGTGCTTGTAGTTGTTCTGCGGAGCTCGTTTAAATTTTTCATGCATTTTTTACTTTTTTATTTATTTACCTTTTACATGGAACTTGCGTTTTTAATTTGCAAACTATTTCTGTTTTTTATTAACTTAGAGCGCTACCCTCTAATTCACTAAAATATTCTAACTTAAAACTGGTCTCAATTGGCAAAAAAGATGAAATTAATACGTGCAACAATCGATCTATCAAGTTTTGAACCTTAAAAATGCCAAAATCGGAGAATATTTTCTTACTATTAAACCCACAAAAATGGAAAATTGAGTTTATTTTCGGAAGATTAGTTTTCCTGGTAGCAGTTACAAAAATTTCCGCTTTTCGCTTTAATCAAGATAATAGCAGTTATCTGTAGCGGCTTTGCCAGGGAATTCTAAAAAAGAAGGTCAATGAAATTTTATTAAACCTCATTTTTAACCGACTTCTAAAAGAAGGAGGTTCTCAATTCGTCGACTATGTATTTTTTTTATGTATGTACACCGATTACTCCGGAACGGCTGCACCGATTTGAATGAATTTTTTTTACATTATGTAAAGGAAGTTGCTGCGGTGGTCCCATATTTTTTTAGATGAAACTGGTGTAGTAAAATCCAATATGGCGGCCGAAAAAATTAATTTTGTCCGATTTTCTCTAAAACTGGTATGAAGGAATTTTCGGGGTTGTACCCAACGAATCTGAAATTATTTTTAAAAAATTCAAAATGACGGATCCAATATGGCGGACAAAAAAATTTAATTTAGTTCGATTTTCTCCGAAATTAGTATGGGGGAGTTTTCGAGGTTGCACAAAACGAATCTGATATAATTTTTAAAAATCCAATATGGCGGATCCAATATGGCGGACGAAAAAATTAATTTTGTCCGATTTTCACCAAAATTGGTAAGAGGGAGTTTACGGGGTCACATATGACGAATCTAAAATAATTTTTAAAAAATTCAATATGACGGATCCAATATGGCGAACGAAAAAATCAATTTTGTCCGATTTTCTCCAAAATTAATACGGGGGAGTTTTCGGAGTCGCATATGACGAATTTAAAATAATTTTTAAAAAATTCAATATGGCGGATCCAATATGGCCGCCAAAATAATTAATTTTGTCCGATTTTCCCCAAAATTGGTACGGGGGAATTTTCGGGGTCGCATATGACGAATCTAAAATAATTTTTAAAAAATTCAATTTGGCGGATCCAATATGGCGAACGAAAAAATCAATTTTGTCCTATTTTCTCCAAAACTGGTATGGGGAAGTTTTCGGGGCCTCACATAACGAATCTGAAATTATTTTTAAAAACTCAATATAGCGGATTCACTATGGCGGCCAAAAAAAATCAATTTTGACCGATTTTCACCAAAATTGGTACGGGAGAGTTTTCGGGGTCACACATGACGAATCTAAAATTATCTTTAAAAAATTCAATATGGCGTATCCAATATCTTCTTCTTAAAGTGCCTATCCTCTTTGGATGTTGGCTATCACATTGGTCCATATTACTTTATTCACTGCTGCTCTGAACAGACCTGTTGATGTCATTCCCATCCATGTTCGTAGGTTGCGCAGCCATGATATTTTTCTTCGTCCAGCTGATCTCTGGCCTTCCATCTTCCCCTGCAGGATAAGTTGGAGCAGGCGATATTTCTCATTCCGCATGATATGTCCAAAGTACTCCAATTTTCTGCGTTTGACATTTGTAAGGTATTCCAGTTCTCCACCGATACGTTGTAAAATGTTTTCGTTTGATACGTGGTGTATCCAAGGAACCCTAAGCGTGCGGCGGTAGCACCACATCTCAAATGCATCTATTCAATATGGTGGATAAAAATTAATTTATTTTCTTTAAATATCGATATTGGAAGGTTTTTGGGGCCTATATTACCAATCTAAAATTAATTTGAAATTTAAAATAGTGGATTCTCTATGGCAGACTTAAAATTCGTTTGACCCAATTTGATTGGTATTTGGAAAACTTTAAGAACTAAAGAATTTTTAGCGGTTCATTTTAGGGTGATTTACAACTTTGGATAAAATGGGTACTTTTTTGCCAGTTTGGAGTCATTGCGAGGTACATTAATCTCGATTAGTACTTAGTTCAAATAATTTATGAATATCATAATGAATTCTAAAACTAAAAATAGAAAAATAAAATTTTTATAAAAAAAATTGAACCGACTTCTAAAAGTGCGCTAAAAAGTGAAAAATAACCATAAATTTTTATATGAAATTGAACTTTTTGAAGTCAGCGCCAAAGCAATACCTGACAAAATGTGATTTGCATAAACAGATTAAAAATACTTTATTTGTAATTGCGTTCTTACCATAATTTGTACATATTAGTAGTTATTTATTTCGTGTACAAATAATTTGGCGCCAACTTCAAAAAGTTCAATTTCATATAAAAATTTATGGTTATTTTTCACTTTTTAGCGCACTTTTAGAAGTCGGTTCAATTTTTTTTATAAAAATTTTATTACGTAGCTTTTCATTTATACTTTTTAGTGAAATTTACTTTAAGAAGCTCAGCGCAAATAGATCAGATATAGTTAATTACCATATGGAATTTATCAATAATGCAATAAATCAAAGTGCCCTATTACAGAATGAATATTTGAAAGAGCTTTAAGCAGAAAAATAATAATCATTCTAGAGTGATTGCGAATTAATTAAAAACATGCTAAAATACTTTTTTAGAATTATTTTCGTCAATTCTGCACTATTTATTTATATTTTTGTCAATTAATTCGTTTTTGAAATGTACATATTATGAAAAATTTTTCTAGTTATTTTATAATTATTGATTAATTACATAATAATTAACTTCATGTAGTATATTTGAGCTGAGGCTTTTAGAACTCCTAGAAAAATTTTCCTTGGATCCCGTTTAGCATTTTTCTTTGAATTTAAAAAAAATCTAAATGAGTCAGAAATTATGCAAAAATAATCCGATTAGCATCATTTCATAATTTATTATAGTAACTAAATATTTCACATTTCAAATATTCACTTCATTACACATTATTATATTTTACTAGATTATTGAAAAAATTACACAAAATAATGAACAATATCTGGTCAAAAAAATGAATTAGTCTTTAGGCCCTTGGAAGATTCAGGTAGTCAATAGCAATCAACATGTATTTGTTGCCTGTTTCTGTTTATTACATTTTTTCATTTTTCCTTTAGATCTTATGCTTGGATCTTGGCTGGCTGCACATTTAGATTACTGTTTACACTATTATTTTAGGTCTTGACAGTAGTTAATCCAACGAAGTTTGTCTAGAATTTTGCTAACTTTCCATTGTAAATTTCTCCTAAAGCCTACTTTTTTATGGATACTATCAACTGAGTGTTGATTTCCTTGTTATTGGCACTCTACCAGAATCTCTTTAGTAACCAGTCATTAATTAAAAGCAAGTCACAACTAGTTTATAGTGCCTTTAATGTAAATTCTTTATCCGATATATCTTCCCAGCTAGAACGCCTTTCACTATTTTTTTAAGGTTGAAGAAATTGCAAAATTTGTCTTTTCAAACCTGAGCTGTACTCCAGTCTGAATCAACGTCAAAAGTGACTCTTTAAATAAGAAATCCTTCTTTTTGTTCAATTTTGTTACAGTTCTGAAAAAGCATCTGCGTTGTTATGCAGTCTTCCTGGTTTGTTTTTAAAATTGTACTGTTGTAGTTTTTCAGACCACCTTGCTATTTGTCCTTCAGGTTGCTTTATATTCAAGACTTATTTGAGAGTTGCGTGGTCTATTCTTAATAAAATTCCTTTCTGTACAACTATCTATGAAATTGTTGAACAGCTTTGATCCTGGCGAGTAGCTCTTTCCTCGTGGCATAATAATTTCTTTCGTGTCTTTAATTCACTAATCTAAAATATTCAATAACTAGTTCTTGTCCATCCCGTACTGAGACAATCCAGCTCCTACTACTATGTTGCTGACATCACGATCCAATATGAACTTTCCGTGATATTATGGGCAGCATAAAATTGGAATGGAACATAAGGACGCCTTTAGTTTCCAAAAAGCTAGATCACAATCAGAATTACATTAATAAAAAATCTTTTCCTCGGTAAACTTATGCAAGGGAAAAGCAATATCGGAAAAAACTTCTACCATATCTTGGATGTCTATTTTCCAATATCCACTTTTGGGAGCAAGTGTGGAGAACCATTTTGTTCCAGCTAACGTAGTCAAATCATCGCCAGTTCAAGGAAATGGATATCTGCACTTCTTAATGACGCTATTAAGCTTCTTTTAGTCAACACAAAATGTGTAGTTCTCTCCTTTTTGGATACCAAAACAGCATGCGGCGTTCTTCCTACCGGCATTACTATCTGTCACTTCAAAAACATCAATATGCTTCCTTATAAACTTCTTGGTTTCGTCAGATTTTGTGACAAAACATGATTCCACTTTGCCAAAAGCTGTTTAATTAGCCCCTCTATAATAATTTGGATGTAGCTTTGTCGGGTTGTGCACATTTTACCACCCATTTTAAAGGCTCGCATAATTCTACTATCAAAATAACAACAAGCCTTAATTTCTTATGTTACTTATAATAATTCTAGGAAATGAACTCTTTTAAGAATATTAGATAATCTTAAATTTACTTTACTTATAATGCATTATAAAATAAAACAACTCAATAAAATATTCAAAAAACTGTGTGGATTAACGCGAGCGACGTTCCTTTGCCATGAGAACTGAATTGTTCTTATATTTTTGACTTAAGTTTGTTCTTTTTGTAAGGTATGATACATCGTTTGTAAACTAAAAAACATAATTTTTCAAACCAATAAAATACAATATGGAGGTCATAATAAAAAAATATGTTGTTAAAATGCTTAAATTAAAGTTCAGTCACATAAAAGAATTCTTCTCAAAAAGTACTTTTACAGTAATTAAAAGGAATCGAAATAAAAGGTTAAGGCAGATTTTAAAAAATGCAACGTGCATATCTTTTCAAATTACCTAACAAACATAAACAACTAAAATCCTCCCGTTAGCATTTTTTAATTACTTACAAAATTCTCTAAAACTTTCAATCATTTTTCTATCCCTTATAGTATTTCGATATCGCAATACATCTATCATCAATTTGGGACACTTTGTATATACATTCGTGACCTATTTACTAGTTCGAAACCCAGAAAATAGCAAATAAGACACGAACAGAGACATCTTGACAGATAACTCAATAACACAAGTATAATAACCGTTAACAATATTGTATGAAAACGCCATGTATTGACGCGATGGTAAAATCAAAATAGACATCTACCAACATCGATACTAAGGCATGCCAGCTCAAAGAATATAGGTCGCATTATTTGGCACTGCCATCCAAACTAGTTGAGAGATTTTTCGCAGTAAAAGTAGGATCTCATCAACGATCTCCCTCTGAGAGCACTGTGTTTTTTAAATCAACATGGATTGTCAATAAATATTTCTCTCGTATTACTCGTATTATAAAGTGCGGAGAACTCCAAGATAATGGAAATGCTCCGGATACAGAAAATGACGACAACGCTGTTTCTTCCTCATTGGGAATCAAGAGGTAATTTCATCCAATACAATCCATCATTTGGTAGCACTTACCTACCGTTTTCAAACCAATAAAACAGCTCCCTATGAGTACGAAACAGCGCTGTCGTTATTTTCGGAACTTGGAGCCTCTCGACTGTTTTGGAGTTCTCGGCACTTTTTAATACGGATGTAATGTTCACTGAAAATCCATATCCGCGCAGCCGAAAATTTTCTAGTTTCTTGCAAAAATGCATTTTAAGGAAATATTTTCAAATATACAGATCGATTTAAAAGTTTATATTACACCAAAGTTAGTTTTTTAAATTGAATTTTTTTGTCTTAGACCATTTTACTTACGCTAAATTCTGGGTATATGATTGTATAAAGCATAATATGGCTACCTATATGTAATGTTTTCTAGTATAAGGATCTCTAAGTAAAAACTAAAATGGATCTCTGTTGTCGCGGCCTAGGTGATGTTATGGTCCTCTTTATTTCCTATATGCTTCCGGACAATTCGAGCGTCCCCAAATAGCCTTTTGCATAACCTTATTCATGGGTTCGCTAAGGCCCAATCACTTGATATTAAATAAAACGCTCATACGTGCTATGGGGATCGCTCAAACGCTACTCATTCCCAATTGTCTGCGTATTGCTACCTTCAAATCTGATTATACTTATACCTTAAACTGTTCTTAGGGATGGTGACTTTCACTAGTGTTGCTCGCTTGGATGTTTATCTACTGTTATGTGCAGCCCTAAGATGTGTAAGTATACTTCGATTCTAGTACACCTTGAACTCATTATTCTCCACTATACGCTCTGGGCTGTATTCATAATAACGTACGTTCTCTATCTGCTATAACTTGAATTTGTCTGCCAACTCTTGATGAATAATTTTAGCGGCTGAATCGTATTTTTCCTTGTATTCCGATGCGTAAAATGCTTGCCATCCGATTGTCTCTGATGTTTGACATCCATATTAGCATTACCTGTTCTAGATCGAAAAGTCTCTGAGTATATGTTTCAAATAGTTTTTGTGTATGTAGGTTTTCTGTAGTAAGTCAAGAAAAGGTAGCTGCTTGGTTACTTCGACCTCCAGTTTGAACTGTATGCGATACCAAATCAAAACCGCCAAACAAGGAGGTGAAATCGAAAAACGTATCGTTCCTCGGGAAAAAGCTAGCAGATGTCCCAAACTATACGAACTACCAAAAATCCACAAAGAAGAAACACCGATAAAAATCATCGTAAGTGCAGTAGATTTACCTACCCAACAACTAGGAAAATACCTGGCCCAAAATATGCAACCGGGGACCAAAATTGCAGACTCATAACTGAAAAATTCGGATCACCTGGTCAGCATACTTCAGGGACTAAAACTGTAAAAAGGTGACATTATTGCCTTGTATCCAAGCATACCAATTGACGAAGACCAGATTGCTATGAACGAGGAGTTTCCACATCACTTCATCGGTCTCTCCGAACACTGTCTCAAAAACACATATTTTTCCTATGAAAATAACTTCCACCCTAACAAAGACCGAAACATAACCATCCCTCTGGAAGCGTTACGTGGATGAGATTTTCATCATATGGCCACACGTAAGGTCCAACCTAGATATATTTTTAGAGCAACTAAACAGCATTCATCACGGCATACAGTTCACACTGGAGGTTGAAGTAAACAAGCAGCTACCTTTCCTTGACCTACTCATAATCAGAAAGGATGACCTGAGTATCGATTTTACGGTCTACAGAAAACCTACACACACAAACAGATACCTGAACGCCGAATCTCACCACCATCCATCACAGTTAAAATCAGTCGCCAAGACACGGATTTCTAGATCCTTGCGACTAACCAAACCCACGAACCGCCAAGAAGAACTCAACAACATTACAACAGCTCTAAAACAAAACAACTACAAAGAACACAATATCAAAAAGGCCTTTAAAACGGAACACAAATGCAATAGCAGAGGAAAACGAAGATGACAAATCGAAACCAAAAACCACATTGCCGTATATAAAAGGTGTAACAGACGTACATTGAAGAATTCTGTATGGAGTGTACAACATCCCATGGAGAGAATGTGAAAAGGAATACATCAGCCAAACATACAGAAGAATTTCCACTAGAGTTCAAGAACATAAAGATAGCATAAAGAATAAGCAAACCACATCAGCTTTATTCCAACATCATCAGGAGATACGACATACTATAAATTTCCTGGAAAGATATCGCACCCATAAAGCATTATAGAAGCTCTCTAAATAGAAAATACTAAAAACCTTAACAAGAGAAATGATGCACAAATACATAGAAAACTGTAATGAAAATCCAATCAAAAACAACACATAAAAGAAATAGGACAGCGAGCCGAGAAGAGGCCCAGACCCAGGGTAGCGAGGAAACTAACCAGGCAAAACCAAGGTATAAAAAGGCGGACACAGGACCAACATGCTCATTCCAAGCCGATCAACAGTCGAGGAAGCATCATGCCAGCTGAGATGTAGACCAAACGTCGTGAAGATTTTTCTATTGACGAACGGATTAAAAACCAGAAAAACATCATATATATATATATATATATATATATATATATATATATATATATATATATATATATATATATGTATGTATATATAATACTCCCACACAAGCCATTCTTTGAACTTTGTCAAGTTGAACAATGTTTGCGCTTTCTTGTACTATGCCACCATACAATAGCGGCGTATATATATATATATATATATATATATATATATATATATATATATATATATATATATATATATATGTATATATAATACTCCCACACAAGCCATTCTTTGAACTTTGTCAAGTTGAACAATGTTTGCGCTTTCTTGTACTATGCCACCATACAATAGCGGCGTACGTTATCATGGGACGGATCACCATAGTGTAGATCCAAAATAGCACATTAAGTGTCAGTCCCCACAAAGGCACGTTTACAAGCCCGGACAGCACATGCGGCTTTCTTGGTTCGAGCCTCAATATGATTATTCCTGCTCTTACCACCAATGTAATTGTGGGAAGTCTCCCCATTTTCCTCTTTTTTTGTAAATAGTACCACCTCTACCTTGTCCGGGTTTATTCCGAGCCGGCATTATTCAGTTCACTCGACAGGTTGTCCACCACAAGGCTCCACAGCAAAGGCCATAGCACTCCTCCCTGTGGACAGTCCTTACTTGACAGCGCCATTCATTGTTAAACTCAGCGTATATTATTCTCTTAGTTAACATTGCTCTAATCCATGCGACTACTGTCAGTTCAGAGCCTCGTCGTTGTAGAGCATTGGATATCGGATCGTGGGACGTGTTGTTTAATGCCTCCTCGATATCGATAAAGGTACCTAAGGCAGATCGTCCACCCAACAACGCGTTTCCTACTCTTGTGATGAGTCAGTGTAACGCGGCATCTGTGGATTTTCCAGCCTGCTGCAAATTGCAAATGATGTAAGAGATATTGCTCCACTATTCCTTTCTTAATATGTCGATCCACCAACCTTTCCAGTGTCTTTAATAAGAAACTGGTCAGGTTGATAAGGAGGAAAGACTTAGGATTAGTATAGTCTGTTCTTTTTACCTTAATAATAAAGACTACTTTTCTTCCCCTCCATGCCATCGGTATGTATCTCAAGCTCAAACATGAGCGGAATAGTTTTACCATGTGGCGTATTATAATATCGGAGGAATTTTGTAGTAAAGCTGGAAATATACCATCCTTACCAGCTGACTTGAAAGGGGAAAAAGTTTCCAATGACCATTTCACTCTTTCACTATTGTTTTAACTATCTTGGGGACTGTTCGTTCTTTAGATTCGCTCTCATATCGATTTGAGCCTGGAAAGTGTACTCTTAGTAACTTCCCTAGACTCTCCTCTTCTGCCGTGGTTTGACCTCGCTCAGGAAGAGCCAGTGCTCCAATCTAGGCACCAGGATCTTTAGATAGTATTTTGCAGAGGCGGGATGCTAAGGGCATGCTTTCTATACTCTGGTAATATTTCTTCCACACGTTCCTCTGTGAGCCTTATTTGCTTCTTGTATTCCCTCTGGGCTATTTTATATTTCATTTCGGTATTTTAGCGCTTTTTTAAAGAGTTTTAGAATATTTTTCCGGTGGTTCCCGATTTGAGAGTTCCACTAGGATATTTTGGAGTTTATGGACCTTAGTCCTATTTGACAGCTAACCTCAAATGAACCCCGAAGTACATCACCGATTTATTCGGTAGCGATTTCCAAATCAGCTTCATCAGGGTATTTCTAGAAGAACCCTATGACTCTGCTCCCCAGTTCCTCCCAAAAGAGTCCCAGTTTGTAGTTCTAGGGTGTCGGTATTCCGCTACTACTACATCTTGTTCAACATCAATTTCAAATAGGATTGTCGGTGATCTGATAACGAGACCTCCGAACCAACTTCCCACTACCTTACCAAGTTCCGCATATCTGAAGCCTATTGCCTATCCTTACAAGGCTTTTTCAATTGGCTTATATACACATTTATTTATTTATCTATACTAGTTGCAAGTATATCATCATTATTCACTATTCAAATAGATGGCGGAAGAGATTTCTGTGTTTGGACAATCTGAAATTCCGGGAGATGACGTAGCTTGTACAGAACTTTTTATTTATTTTAATATAGTTACACTGTTAATAGGGGAAGTTTCTACCCATTCTTGATAGTTCTTTGCAATCTGCAGGAGTACTTTTAATTCCCAACTAGAACAAAACATGCCGTCCTTATAAAGCTTTTTTAGTTGTTTTCTCCTATATTTAAATACTCTAAAAAAATATTTTTCAGAACTGAATTCTGACCATGTCTAAAATTTCTTAGGTATAATTGTTTATTTGGCGACATATATAATTCAAATTATGGCAACTAGATCGAATTTGAAAGTAAAACGCCATGCATAAGCCTGACTAAAGGATTTCTTGAGGGGTTATATTATATTATCCATGCATCTTAATTCTTTTTAACATTTATATTCCTATGGTTCACTGAGTTTTATACTTTATTTATAAAATTTCTTGAAAAAATTATATTTTAAAAGAAGCATATATATATATATATATATATATATATATATATATATATATATATATATATATATATATATATATATAGTATAGTTTTAGGCAAGAGGGTCTTCTTTTGTGGATATAATTTCAAAACGTGATATTGTCCCACCTACTCTGAATTATCACTATATTTCAACGCTGGTTTTATGGTTTTAAAATCCAACGTCTTCAAAAATTAATTCAATTTTTAATAAATTGAAGATCTTCAGATTTTCTTATTTTAATTCTAATATTTCTAAGATGATTTTATTGATCTATAAATTTTCAAGGTTAGTCCAATTATTTTAATTCACATGTCGCTTTAAGTACATTTAAAATTGCTTCATTGTTATGGTATTTCACAAGATTTTGACCATATAAACATCAGAATAATTTTAACTTAATAAAAATATTTTTAAAATTTTAACTGTTAAGTCATAGGGAGTATACCACATTTTTATATTACATTTTTTATTTCGTCGCTTCATTCACGAAATATGAGCCTCCAAAGAGGCTTTTTAAATTTTTTAACGCTACATTTAATAAATCTGAAAAAATTTAGCATAACAGCCCTTACTAAATATATACAGAGAGAATTATCACGGGTAGGATACGTCAATTCATTAATGAGATATAAAAAACTCTAATTTCATTGTTTTTTGCTTATTCGATCGAGTGGAATACCATTAAGTAGATCTTCAAAAATTCAATTAAGTTTAGCATGTAGAATGTACTCTTATAAATAAAGCTTATTATAATTATAATTATTATAATCCATATACCTATATGTGGTAAGTTTAAATATTAATAACACAACTTCAGCTCTTATTTTAGATAAACATGCAAAGAACTCATTCAAGGCTACGTGCTTATAGTTGCACTGCCATTCTCATTAAAAATTTGCCTGATTTTTTCCTCTTTACTTTCTTCTTGAGTTAGACTTGACGTGACAATGTATAATGTTCTTTATACTTACACTATTGAACCAAGTTAGTCCTAGTCTTGATTAATGTGATTATTTTAGCATATTAAATCCAGGTGTTCTTCAAAAACTAAATTTTAATGTACACTCTTAAAGAAAGTTGAAGTGATTTTGTTGTTTTGAATTGAATGAAAATTATAAGCTTTTGATACCTAACTTAAATGAAATATTATCATCACCATCATATTAATATTGCACATTAGTAAATTTTAAAGAAAACTTAGTTTCACAAGTATTTAAAATTTTAAAATCGACGACAACAAGTGCGACAAAAGTAAAGTAAAAAAAATATATCCAAGAATATTTTATTTTACCGATTATAAGAAACAATATTAAACACATTTAAGAATCACAATAGCTATTATGTTAAAGCTAACAAAATACCATTTATTATTTATTACTTTCCGGCAACGTCGCAGAGTGGGAAAAAATGGACAAAAGTCTGCATCAGACTCAAATTTTGAAAGATTGGGATACATTTTTTTAATTACTTAGAAAAAATATATTCTAACGGTATCTACACCTTCAACAAAACCTTAATCCAGGAACCCATAACTATGAACCATATACCCATAAAGTCCAAGTCCATAAACGCATATATCCCCATCCGATAAACCTCAATTCCATCAACCCTGAACTCGTTAACCCAAAACCCCATACCCATAAACCCACAAACTTCAGACCTATGAACTACCTACCTGTAAAGTCTAAACCGACAATCCCACTCGCGAGTCCATAGGTTAGGGTTCACGGATTAGGCTATTGTCGCAGGTGTGCCATTAGAATACGTATTCCTAAGTAAAAAAATAATACAGATCCTTTAAAATTTGTGTTTGTTGCATACTTATGTTCAGTTTTCTCCACTGTGCGTCGCGGCGTTGAGGTAATCAAATTTTGAATAAAATTTTCCGAGAGATTTGTTCAAATTGTACTTTATTAACAAAGGATTGTTCATTTGAATACAACGTTCTACTTTTTCCTACAGATGTTTCACGAGATTAAGATCTAGAGACTATATCAGCCACTTCAAAAACCGAATATTATTTTCCTGAAATTACTCTTGAACAACTCGTGAAGACTATTTCGGATCGTTATCCAGTTGGAAAATAAATTGCAGTGATATTTCGCATTCTGCAAAAGATACCAATATATTTTGCATTATATTCTTATAGGCAAATCGATCAATGAAGTTTAAAGGGCCAATCCTTATTTCATGAGAAATAATTCCATTGAAAGATGCAGCCTTTGCTACGTTTAACGAACAAATTGGGTTCAAACCATTTATTGATTGGTCACCTTATACGTTTTATATCATTAGAATTCGAAATCTTGGTACTGATTCTACCGCTAAATAGAACTTTTTTGTCTTGTCTATTGTTCAGTTTAAACGTCGAATGCAAGTCTTATGACTCAGTTTTTTCCAAAATAAGGGACTTTTTAGCCGGTCGTCTACTAGGCAGCTTTTATGAACTGTAATTTTGGCAGTTATCCAGACGCGGGCGTTCAAAAATCATTTCGAGAAATAATTTTGATACCTCCATCCGTCCATACTGTTTTTCTCATTATGTTCGATTCTGATAGATCATCTAAATGTCTCCTTTCACTATAACATGAGATTATTTTGGATACTCTATTTTTATGTAAAACAAACTTTCTTGAAATTGTAGATTGTGCTAATATTCCAAAAATTCATTCAATACTCTGCCATAAGTTCGCTCTAAATTGCAACATCTCTAAAAGAGATAACCTAGACGAGCACTCGCTCAAAGTTGAGTTACTTCTTCTACCGAATGAGGCACTATACTTCGTCAAACAAAGGAGAAGAAATTGAAAGCTCATTGAGAGGTTAAAACTTTTTTTTATTAAAATATTTTCCCAGTAGTATCAAAATAGTCGTTGAACAATTCCAGAATTAATCTCCTATATTCAGCGGTTCGTGTTTGAAAAGAAAGTTTTTAAAAATTGAAAAAATAACATAAAAAATATGAAAAAAATTAAACTCAAAATCACGGATGACAGGACTAACACAAGGCGAGCTATGAGAAAAATTTTATGGGAAAATATTTATTTACAGAAAACATACCTCAATTTAACATAGATGAGGAAAACACAGTTGTAGAAGAAGCGGATAAAAGTGAATCAACTGAACTTGAAGAAATTGTTCCAGAGCTAATAAAATGTGGTTCAGGAAAACTATATCGCATGTGTCACCAAATAGCTAACTGAATTTAAAAAAGTTGCCATCAAAATAGACTAGAGCCTATATCACACCGATATTTAAATGAAAAGGAACCGAAAAAGATGTGAGAATTTCGAGGAATATGTGTTTGTTGTAAATAAAAAGCTATGTGGAAGAGCAGGAAAAAAATAGCAACTATAATTAACAGAAAAATGAGCAGGCCGATCATGCGCCGATCATATTTACATATATCCTTCAATACCTCATATAGCAGAAAATTGCTAAGATTAGAATCTGACATTTACAGACCTAAAAAAAGCTTACGGCTCCATATCTAAAAAAATTGTGAAGCCAATGAAGAACACTAAAATAACCTCCCATATGATTAGAATAATGGCAAGATTATATCACAAGAACGAAGTGTTTTTCGAATTAAAGAATAGAATATTTAAAAGTTTTAGTAAAACTAAAAGATTATTGACGGTATACTCGACATCGCCTATACTATTTAAAATATTCCTAGCATAGACTCTGGAAAAGTAAATGCGAGAAAATTGATGTCCCAATCAATGGTGAATATCTAATCTGCTTAGCTTTGCAGACGACTAAGTAATTGTAACGCAAGATAAAGAAGATCTAAGTGACATAGTGCGGAAGCATAAGGAAGAATATATTAAGAAAAAATTAGAAAAAAACTTTGCGAAACAAAACACACAGCAAAAACAGAAAACCTAGTTAAATTACAGATTGATGATGATTGAGAAATAAAACGCAATCAAAAATTTAAGTATCTGGGTTTCATTATTTCAAAAAGGTACATCAGAATAATAGATTAACAACATGCATGGTCAAACACGCAGTTGTATCAGACAACCTAATCCTATCTTACGAAATACTCATATTACTAATAACACTAAGAAAAAGGTCTATAACACCACAGTACGTAATATAATAACAGTGATTTTCAGAACAGAAAACCTTGTAATAAATAAAACATATCGAAGCCAAATAATAATCATAGAAATGAATCCTTAAACAAGGAGCTGTCGACTGAGTAGAAGGAACTGAATCAGATATGACAAAATCAAATGGAGATTAAAGAATATGTTTTCAATTTTATCGAAGAAAAAAGCCTAATATGGTACGATCATATAAGTAGGGCAGACAAAAATAAGTTGATACTACTGGACAACAGCCAAAATGTATCTAAAATAAAATTGAATAAATCTTACCATTTTTGGTGTACTAAAACCGAAACTGAACTTATTAGTTTAAGTTTTAGAGATACTTGATGTCATGTCTCCCTATATATTAACAATGTAACCGCAAGAATGCACGTGGTATATTTGTATTATTATTAAAAAACTTGTTCTTGAAAATTGCAACTAAGTTTTTAACTTCGTTGTCATTTCTGTGTTCAGCCCCCCAAAATTAACATAAAAATGCACTTTTCATACAAGATACAACAAATATACTAAAATTTGTTGTATAGTGTAATTAGAGTAATAGAATAAAGTCCTATACGCAGAAGAAAAATAGGCATATCACGGAAATCTTGGAAACATAAAGTAGATAAATTGATGAAAAGACAAGGTCTTGAAGATGGAGAGTGGCAGGATCAGGGCAAGTGGAAGAAATCAATAGGAAATACCTTAACTATTTTAACAGAAGTATTTCGAATTTAAAATTCTAGAAACATTAAGATCCAAAGAGCGGAGCTTATGTGGCTTTTTAATTTTGATTTTTAACCATAAAACAACAACATTTCCTTATTGCTGGTTAGATCATTTTTGTACGTTTTTTTTTATTTTAGCCTGTTCATTCATCATTAGAAATCTTGATAACTCAATATGCAGTGTAGTACAATCTTTAGATCATAGTTAAGAAATAAATAAATTATTATTACTTTATAAAATAAATTACTCGATAAAAAATATCTTTACTAGTACTTGATTTATTATCCTGACTATTATTTCAAATATTTATAAATAATAGTATAAAAATATTTTGAAATACAATTAATTTAAAATTACGGAATGGTAAAAAAATGTAACATTCTAATTTAATCTACGTCTTCCTGTTTATAGCGGTTTAATTCTTGTTTGTCTATTTTAAAGTTATTCCGTCTGAGTTTGTTTTATTTGGCTTGTAATAAAATATAATTTTGAGACTAACTCCTTGCCTGATCAGCACAATTAAAAAAAATGGAAAGAAAATCTATGAACACAATATAAAAAGCATAGCATTATTGGATCTCCTATTTTAAAGTCATATTAGAAGATATTTTTAATATTTATAGCTTTTAAGGCATTTAAAATAATAGGACAATTAAATTCTGAACCTTAGAAATATAACAATAAAAATTTGTTTTCCTTTATTGTCAAACCAGCAAAAATGAAAAATTTTATTTAGTTTCGTGAGCTTATCAATTCCAAGGCTATATATCTAGATTTTTTTGCCTACATTTTTCTATGTAATAGATGGTGGTGGTCCTTCAAAAAATATTTTCTAAATAGGTTTATCGCAAAAGGGCCGAAAACTGATAATAATTGCGATCCAGCGAAATTTTTCACCGAATTCATTCTTATATAATTTTTGATAGTATTGAGATATGTTGACAAAATTTTCAGCATATTTTAAAAGGTAATTCTATATAAATATTTCCAGTATAGATTTATTGCAAGGAGATTGGAAACTAAAAAAACTTTTAAAATAAAGATTTTTATTTTTACGAGCCTAAAAATCCTCAGACTTTATCTTTAGGATTTTATCTTGCGTTTTTCTATATAAAGATTGGTCTGTTACAGTATGTAATACACATTTTAACCATAGAATAAACAAACAGAACATACCAACTTTAATAGTTGTAGTATCAGTAGATAAAACCGTTCTAGTAAAGCTGTATATGTCAAACAATTTACAATATGATCAAGTGCTAGAATATAATTTAGAGATACTAAAAAAAGCATTTTGGCAACAATGTTGGCTCCTCCATTTCTATTACTCTCCGCTCATTCTAAGAACATTTCTTATATTTAAAAACACGAAACATCTAAACCAAATATTTAGTGTTGGATATTCCTCGTAGCTATTAAATATATCCAATAAATTTCGTCCGTCTGTCAAACAAAACTCTCTTAGCATAGATTGTCCTTTAAGAATAAAAATTAATTACATTAGACATATGGATTAAGTGGTATTTTTCTTGCCTGCCTGAACGCATAAAAATGCAGATTTTTAGGATATTCGTTAACCGAAATAAAATTAAAAGGTTGGTTCCATCGGAATGTTTTTTTTATACAATTTGGAATTATCATATTAGAAGTGAAAGAAAATTTTGGAATTCACCTATATCTTAGTACAAACATTTTCGCTATAGTTTTTTATAAAAAATTTGATATAAATTCAATGGTGAACCATGAAAAATTCATGGAAACCTGATTTAAAGTTTCTATGTCAGACATAATTTTAAAATTGCGTCCCAATTCACTAACGAAGTTTAACTTTAAAAGAAGCTTATGGGTGTAAAATAAAAGTACAACAATAAGTAAAGCAAGTATCAACTTTCAAAAATACTAGGATAAAAAATCGTTTTCTTTTACTAACAAAAAAAAATTAAAAATTTTATTTCTTTTCAGGTTTTTATCCTTAGTTTTTCTATGTTTGTTTATTAAAATATATAGTATAAAATTTTTATAGAAAAAATTGAACCGACTTCTAAAAGTGTGCTAAAAAGTGAAAAATAACTATACATTTTTATATGAAATTGAAATTTTTGAAGTTGGCGCCAAACTAATACCGGAGAAAATGGGATTAGCATAAACAAATTAAAAATACTTTATTTGTAATTTCTTTCTTACCATAATTTGTATATATTAGTAGTTATTTATTTCATTTAGAAATAATTTCGCGCCGACTTCTAAAATTTGAATTTCATATAAAAACTTTAGCACACTTTCAGAAGTCGGTTCAATTTAAAAAAAAAATTTTTTCGATTTTTAGTTTTGAATTCTTTATGATACCCCTAAATTATTTGAACCAAGTACTACATTTTATCCAAAGTTGTAAATCACCTTAAAATGAACCATTACAAATTCTTTGATTCTTAGGGTTCTCTTAATATCCGTGAAATTGTGCCAAATAAATATTTGATCTGTCATAGTATATCCGCCATCTTAAATTTCAAATTAATTTTTAGATTGGTAATATAGGCCCCAAAACCTTCCAATATCGATATTGAAAGAATTTTAGACGTAAGTTTCTTAGCCCGATATATTTTATACTGCATATTGAGTTTTTATAGGCCCCATGAACCATGCAATATCATTTTAGACAAAACCGGAAAATGTAAAATTTTCAGTCTTTCGTACTCTCTCATCAACCTAATAGTTGTAAAAAATTAACTTTATATCCCGAAAAATCACTAATACCAAATCTGAAAAAATGCGAATTAGGTAAAATTTTTCAACCCACCATACTGGATTCGCCATATTGGACTTCAATCGTCTTAATCTTATCTAAATCTAAACCCTTCAAAGCCTTCTAGTACCAGTTTTGGATGAAATCCGGAAATTTAAAATTTTTACACCGTCATATTGCATCTCACATATTACGTTTTCTTAAAATAATTTTATATTCGCTATTTACGTCCTCAAAAATGACTCAGTCTCACTTTTAAACAAAATCGAAAAATGTAAAATTTTTAGTTTGCTATATTGTATTCGCCATACTGAATCCTAAAAAAATTCTTTTAAGTTCAAAATTTATACTCTGAAGAACTGGTTGTATCAGTTTTGGAGAAAATCAAAAACTGTAAAATTTTCAGGACGCCATATTGAATCCGCCAGATTCAGTTTTTCAATTCGTAATTAACACTAACAAAAAAAACCCAATACTGATCTTAGACAAAATCGAGAAATGTAGAATTTTTAATTCGCTATCTTGGATTTGCCATGATTAATTTTTTTAAAAATAATTTCAAATTCGTAATGTGCGATCTCAAAAACTCCCCTGTATCAATTTTGAAAAAAATCGGACAAACTTAATATTTTATTCGCTATGTTGGATACATCATATTGAATTTTTTAAAAATAATTTCAGGTTCGTTATGTGCAACCCCGAAAACTCCCCTATACCAATTTTGAAGAAAATCGAATAAAATTGATTTTTTGTCCGCCATATTAGATCCGCCATATCAAATTTTTGACAAATATTTGGTATTCGCTATGTGCGACTCTGAAAATTCTCCCACACCAATTATGGAGAAAATTGGACAAAATTAAATTTTTTCGTCCGCCATATTGATTTTTTTTAAAATAATTTTATGTTCGTTATGTGCCACCCCGAAAACTTCCCCGTACCAAAATTGATTTTTTTTGTCCGCCATATTGATTTTTTTTAAATATTTTGTATCCGTTATGTGCGACCCCGAAAATCCCCCCCAACCAATTTTGAAGAAAATCGGACAAAATAAATTTTTTTGTCCGCCATATTCGATTCGCCATATTGAATTTTTTGAAAATAATTTCAGATTCTTTGTGTACGATCTCGAAAATCCTTTCATACCAATTTTGGAGAAAATAGGACAAAATTAATTTTTTTGGCCGCCATATTGTCAGCGCCATCTTGGATTTTACTGCACCAATTTTGTCCAGAAAAATATGGGACCACCACAGCAATTTCCTGAACATAACGTAAGAAATTTCATTCATATCGGTGCCGCCGTTCCGGAGTAATCACATAGGCTTTTAGAAGTCGGTTAAAAAATTATAATAACATGTTAAGCCAACAAAAATGGCCATCCAGAAGATTTAACTCCATTGCAACTAGATTTTATACTTAAATCTTTCTCGTCAACATAGCAAATGCCATTTTTATACTCCGACATCATGCAAGACAAATATTAAAAATACTATTTTAGATAATAATTATATGGGGTTTTAAAAATTGCGATATATTTTATGTTATTTTTACACTAAAATAACGCTTTAGGATTTTTATTAATCAAAAATAAATATTCTTATTTTTGCATTATTGTCCATATTTTAGCAGAAAATAATCATCTTGATCACAAATGTCAGAAAGAAATAAAAAACAGGCTTGGATCCAACTACCCAAGTAGTAACTATTTTTGTAAGAGGACACTACTTGGATAGTTGGATACAAGCTTGTTCTTTATTTCTTTTTGATATTATACAGTTTTATTAAATGGTAAATTGCTTGGTTTATAATAACTAAGGAATATCAAAAGAATTAATTTGATATCAATTTTATTTGTATGTTTATAATGGATCTAGCTCTAAATCCTCGATTTTGCTCTCGAAATAACTGATAGATCTTAGTTATGTACGTTGGTTTAATGCATTTACAACTATTATCTTGGATCGATTTTTTTCTAGCCTAATTTAACAACAATTTAATTTTTAATGTTAATTTTTAAATTTTTAATATGATTGAATTAATGGATTGATAATCTTTTGTTTTTAAATGTACTGCTAGGTTGTCTTTTGTTAGTTTGTTTGGCATGTGTCGTTTTGTTCATTTTAGTCTGCCATGCCTGATAATGCAATATATGTTGTTGCGAAACCGGTACCTTATTTATTACTAGAGAATTTTTCGGAAAATAAGAAGACATTTTTTTATTTCCTTTGTAATTCCACTGCCCGAAATGGACTATTTAGAATCTTTAAAAATAAAATTAGTGTAAATTTATAACAATTGTGTTATTATTATTTAGAATGAATTTTTATAAAGTATCAGCTGGACCTGTAAACTTATCTAAATGTTTTTTTTTTGAAAACTGAAATATATGAACTTTGTCTGATCGACTTTAAATATTGCACACTTAAAAATATTTTAGGCATGAATAATTTTTGAACACGTTGAGAGTGATTTTTTTTCTCTTTGCCATATATTATTGTTTTATAGTAATAACTAAGGTTCAGTCGAAATGTTTTGATGCGTTTCATTCAATTGAAAACGAACTTGCTAAAGGCGCATTTATAGTTATAAATACTGAATTCAAAGAACAAGATTTTTTTTAGTTATTAAAACATTCATTTCATGCTTGTGAAAATATCAGCCAACTTCCACAAAGAGTTTTTCAATAAAAAATTATTAAAAATCATCATTTTTTTTATTTACAAGTTATTCTCCCTTTAAAATTAACTGAGAGTAAATTAACTTAGACTACATGTATGTTCGATTAGATTTTGGTAAGTATGCTTTAGGCATAAACGAGTTGAATATTTTTCAGCAAATATTTCGAAAAAAAAAGATAGACCACCCAACTTTGTTCTTCCAATCTTTTCCGGCTAACTCTTTTCCAACGAAATAATTTAATCTGTGTACAACTGAGACGTATTAAATCTGACTGAATGGCTATTAGTGGCAGATAAGAAAGGTCGAGGTGTTATCGATCGATCATTTGTTCTTTCCTTTATTCGCCATTGTCCTTGCAGAGAATCGCAAAATTAATTTGAGAGGAACGAGAACTTTTGGGCCCATTATTAATAATTCAAAGGTTGAAGATACCTAACACTAACAATACTATTATTAGAATCGTGATATATATCAAAAATTATTATACAAAGTAAAGTCCTCTGCACTTTTTTAACTCATAATTAAAATGTAAATATATTTCTTTGTTTTTGATCTTAACTATTAAAAATTTTACTAAGAATTTAGCTCTACAAAAGCGAATTATTATGATGCTTGTGAAAAAAAAAAGGATTAAAGTCACTGAGCGTAATGTATCATGGGAAATGCGACAGTTAAACAAGTAGATCAATGTTTATATTAAATTAATTTATAAATAACAGGATTAGTGTTTAATTCTGATTCCTTGAAAAATCCTAAGACGACTAAAAAACCTAAGGATCGATAAGGCGATTAAAGGCAGAATGCCCTAATAAAAATAAAGAATACCGTGATCTGATCGTGAAATATTTTCAAGTACATCTTTAATACTCAAAAGCTGGTGTAGTTAATTGAAGATTAATATAAGCATAGGATTCATTTAAGAACTTTTGGTAAATCAAGGAATGATTAGTGGATCTTGAGTACAATTATATAGATTACCTCTCATGACATACCGCTTGCGGCTTGTCTTTTTTCAGAACAAAAAATCCAGGCTCAGTGGTGAAAGCACTTACTGAAAAAGATAAAAGGAATATCCTGGTGGCTTTAACACACTTCGCAAAAGAAATACAAGTTCGTCCTCTATGAAGTTTTCATGACAAATTAAATAAATTAATGAGCAAATATCAAACAACAGGTCAATGTCCGACTGGACATAGACTAAAGTAATAAACTCTCTATAAATACCTAATCTCTAAACTAAATGATAAGTTAATATATAGGAAACATTTAAAGTTGGGAAATCGGGGCGTGTAGTTATTCACAAATACAGCGAAAGAACTCGAAGCAACCTCGGTAAACTTAGAAGGAGGTCAATTATAAAAGCATTAGCGGCACTATAGAAGTAATATAGACCATTTAGTAAGACATGGTGACTATAACACAAAATGATATACTGGTCATATACAAAATTGTGACCATACCAATCACTACTTATACCTTCATTGAACTGATGGCAAAGAACACCGTAAATACTGGACTAGGTAAGTTGCGTAAATTGGAATGACTTGTCTATCCAGGAATTGTGGGAGCAATAAGAGTATGCTCAATGGTCTCAATGGTCTAATGGTCTGGAGATGAAATTATAGCCACTTCTTTTGCATTTGTGAATGCATTACCGAGTGGTACCAAGGTCATTTAGTCAAACAAATTAAAGACTACCTTTGACTTAAAGCTATTCTAGAAAAATTGAAAATTTTCCAACTAACTCGAAAGATGCAATAAAAGTACTCTGATGTGGATGAGGGGTGTGAAGGGACACGAATACCATTTTATGCTCCGGAATCTAACCAAAAAAAAAACTAGAGATCGCCTACAAAAGGATCTCAGAAAATGGGAAAGAAATCAAAACTAAATTTATTTGAGAAACATGCCAGGACAATAGTGGTCAAGACAAACATGTATATATATATATATATATATATATATATATATATATATATATATATATATATATATATATATATGGTGGGGCCAATCGCCCCCCTCCCAATAGCTTTGAGTTTAGGAAAATGGACCAGATTTTACCTCTTATACTATAGTTTATTCATGAAGTAGAGAGAGTAATAAATCATTTTTTACCTTTTTTTTTTCTTTTCGCGAACTACCTGTGTTCTTTAATCCGGTGTCTTTGGCAAAATCTGTTAGACGCATATATTTTTCATAGGAATAGATTAGAAATTTTATAATCAAAATACCGGTTTTTGTAATATTATTCTATTTCTTACGATTTTTTAATAATTCACATACATTAGAAAATATAGATTATTTTGACATATTTAACGCAAATCACAACTGTACTTTTATTATTTTTAATTTTGGCATAGAAATCTTTTTAGGCACATTCAGAATAAAACGTAGCTTTTTTCCCTCAAAAAATTCTAATTTATAATTTAAATACTTACAAAATACCCATTTTCAAAAATACAAGATGTTAAACATATATAAAATAAAATACGTCCATATAATATTAAAATTTTTTTGGGTCTATCGGTCATTTTATTATTAACTAAAAACATTTTTAGGACATTTGACGTTTAAGTTTATTTATTTCTTAAACCATCTGCAGAATTACAATTAAACACTGAAAAGGGATTGAAATGTGATTAATTTTTATATGTTACAGAAAATTTAAATAATAAATTGTGTTTACGCTGGTAAATATTACGTATCTAATTCGTAATCAAAGTCAGTGAAGCTATCTTCGCTCAAATTAATTATAATTGATTCTTCTATCTTACCAATCATGAGATCGAGTTTCCACATTTTCTTTTATTCTTTTATTATATGGATTTTTTCCAATTTTCTGCAGTAACTTTGTTCAAAAAAATCTTTCAAAAGTTCATTTGAATTTCTAATTTTGTGAGTTGTGTTATTTCTAGCAACTCTACCTTTTACTTGAGAGAGATTTTTCCTTCTCCAACGGACATTTTCAGGACGATCTATAAGAACAGATTTCCTATCTCGTTTTTCCCAACAAAAATTAAGTTCTTTGAGCAATTTCCGGAGCTCCGTTCTTTTAATTTCAGGTAAATCCCGTCTTCATTAATTTTAGTTAGAGTTCTGTCGACGGTTAGGATCTGCTTCATATAATAAAATGTATGTATAACTCCTTTTATTGTAGTTTACATCTCTTCTTCTAACGAGATTTTACGTCTGCCTATGATCGAATGTGGCTTGGAAGTACTAACAATTCCAGTCATTTTTTTCGCCTTCAGTAATCGGTACATAGTAGATTTTCCAACTCCTGTCATATTGGAACATATTTCAATAGAGCTTTAACATTATTATCAAGATATTGACATCTTAAAGCACCATAAACACTCATCGTAATAAGTTTTTCGTTGAGGAAAATATGCCCTGGTTTAACAATTTTAGAAAAAATATAGATGTTGAAGCCATATCTTTTGGGTATCTCACTAATCTAAAATAACATATAAAAATAAACACAAACAAGATAAATCGCTAAGGACACACTGTAAGGTGTACTTTGCTCACTGACAGAAATTAAATTGAACTATCTAAAATTGTATTGTTGCACCAAATTTATAAAAGCTTATAATATTTAAATAGAATTAAATATAATTAGATTTACGGCAGTTCTCAGTTACCTGCGACACTGGAGCAGGTACGTTGGAGGTTTTGGTTATTACTCTCTCTAGTTCTTGAATGGAGTATAGAAATGTGTATGAGTTGAGAAACGATTCTGCGTTTTATATTAGGAATGTGTATGCTGCTGGCACTCCCCCCCCCCCCCCCGTTGAAAACTTGTTTTTTTTGTAATAGCCCCCCCCCCCAAAGCTTTGAGTTCAGGAAAATAGACCCGATTTTGCCTCTTATACTAGGAATGTGTATGCTGCTCGTATCCATCCCCCCTGTCGGCAAATTGTTTTTTTCTTGTGATCGTCCTCCCCTCTCCAAAAGCTTCAAATTCAGAACACTAGATCCGACCCTGTCTTTTATACTAGAAATGGGAATGTTACTGGTGTCTGCCCCCCCCCCCCCGGCGACAACTTGCTTTCGCTTGCCATACTGTACTTTTGTGATATCGCCGCCACCCCCAAAGATAGAGGCTGGATCCGCCCCTGATAACCCATGGTTGCCTACCAAACAAATGTCTCTAATTGGGGTTACCAGGATTTAAATGATGTAGTCTCGCGCTGCATGAGTGTAAACGCTGTCTCGAATGATAGATATGGCAATACCAGTGTGTAATCTAAGTAATATTGCTTTTTAATTTTTTATCCGTGAAACAGGGATATTTGAAAATGGAGGACGGAAACAAAACCTATTTTTTTTAATAATAAAAACTAAAAACAATCCTTTTAGGGCAAATTATTTAATAATTATGTTTTCTTCTGAAATTGTATTTATCGGAATCTTCAGATTTTGATCCATATCCACGTTTTTCTCCTCCGCCAAAGCTTCATTCATGCCTTCAGAACTTTCCCTCTTTGGTATGCGAATTTTATTTACTTACGGTTGCCAATGCAAGCATGTTGGTTTTAAAGCACAATAAATTGACATCTGATAACAATCTTCAGGATTCAATGTGATACAAGATAGATCTATTGCATTTGGCCAATACTTCACATATTTTGTTTCAATGACTTCGAATAAAAAATTTCTACTTTTTTAAAATTTCTTATTAATTTTTGTCATTGGACCAAAATTATATTATTATATTCTCCAATGGTAATGTAACCAACTTTTCTTCCAGTAATTTGTCTAAAAAGAGCCTCCTTGAAACGATTAATTTTGAAGAAATAGACGGATTTTGTATTTCAGTGTATGTTTTTATTAATATCGGCCAAGCGCTGTCGGTCTAACAGACCATCCTCAGGGCTCAGATCTCGTCAAAGGGCACACCTTAACCCTGCCAGTTTAAGAGCAGTCGCCAGCCGTAGCCTCCACACAGAACAAATTGTATACAATTAAAAAATTTTTAAAAAACTTTGTCACAAATTAACATAATTTGTGACAAAGTTTTTTAAAATTTTTTTAATTGTATACAATTTGTTCTGTGTGGAGGCTACGGCTGGCGACTGCTCTTAAACTGGCAGGGTTAAGGTGTGCCCTTTGACGAGGTATGAGCCCTGAGGATGGTCTGTTAGACCGAAAGCGCTTGGCCGATATTAATAAAAACATACACTGAAATACAAAACCCATCTATTTCTTGATTTCTTCGGTGTACAACCTGTTAATAACTTATAACTGATTAATTTTGAGACTTCTCAAAAGACTAGTTAGTCTTGATTGAAGAAGGCCATTAATCGTGTATGGAATATCAAGCTCTTTTCTAATTTGTCTTTATCTATCACAATAAGCAGAGCGTTCATTCCATCTCTCTCGTTTACTCTCATGCAGTGAGAGAGCAAATCACTGAAATTCCGGCATCACTATTTGCCAGCCACCATGAGTTATCATGCAAAGAAAATTTTAAACTTTGATTTGATATATGTGTTTAAAAAAATTGATATATCATAAATTTCGCTGAATATGTAGGGATTACGGAACAATAAACTATGAAGTGTATCCACCAAAAATATGCCTAGGACTAAATGAAGTTAGGCTATTTTATAGTCAAACGCTGCCGTAATCTGCAATACAACTGATCCTTATAACTTACAATTTTTGATTATCTAAACTAACAAATCCATTTCATTTAACAAAGTTCAAGGAAGTTGTTCCAATGAAACACTCGAATTACATTGATCAGCAAGATTTTTCGCTGGTAAATATTCAAATTTATTTCCATGAGTTTCAATTATTTTGCGAAGAACCTTGAAATACATCTTGTTTTACTATAAATTGACAAACTTAGAATTGATTGTCAATCTAGCACATTTGTGATTAATTTTTATACACCTAGAATAATTTAAAGCTAATCAAATTACAAATTAAATAAAAATTTGTTAACCAGATATCATTCCTATCAAAGAAGCTTTATTTCTTTAGGATAAAAATAGGAAAATCATAAATTTCATGGAAATAATATATTCTTTCCTTAGGATGGTGTAAAATATTTAAGTGATCACTATTTAATTTAAGAATTCTAATAATAAAGTCATTATCGTCATATTTGTATGTTTCTGAAAACAGCGAAATATGTTTCAGGAAGGGAGATAAAATAAAATTAGACCAATAAACTGGCTATTACTTGTATAATATTCTATTCTGTGATTTTAATTAAAAAATTTGAATCTTTAAAAACAGAATCTGAAACTAGAAACATATGAATTTAAACTTAACAGAATTTAAGCAAAGGTAATTTTTATATACACTTAATTATACTTGAAACTGTAAATAATCATATGCCGAATCTAAAAATATTATGAAGTATAATAAATGCACTTAAAATAAACAAAAATGGTCAGAGTTTTACCAAATTACTCAAGATTTTTCGTTTTACGAACTTTTAGATTTAATAATTTTCCAACTTTCCAAGGTTTATATATAATTAAATTTAATGTTTCGAAGAAAGTACAATAACAGTGCTGCAAATTTTTTAATTCAAAATCAAGTTGTATGGCAACAGGAATATATTACACTATGTGTATGTAAAGTCGTTTATTATCAGTAGTAAAACGACCCACAAGGCACAAAAATTACTCAATAATGTCAAAATACTTAAGTATTCTTTCTTTTTGTTTGAAGAATTCACAGTTATTCAAAAATAAACATAAAATCTTTATATATTGAAAAAATAGAATTTTATTGGAGAAAATTTTAAAATTTAAATATAAGACTGTGTACCCAAGAAACCAATAAAAATAAATTCGAAGGTGTAAAAGGAATAAACGAATAGATGTATGAACTTGAATAAAACGACTTATAGCGTTAGATAGATTTGCAGCAGTAAGTAAAGAATTGTACTCTTTCAATTTTTTTTAAATATTACAAAAAATTATATATCTTGATTAGTATGGGATAGGTAATAGAGCTTAATATAAAAAAGAGAAAATGTTACCATTTGACTACTTTAAATTTCTTTGTTCTTATTGTTATGGTTTCCATAAGATGTGCGGAAGAAAAATAAAAAATAAAATAATACGGGTCACTTATACTGTAAAAACGTAATATGTCATAGAAGCGAAAAAAACCTATTACACAATTATGTTCAATTTGGTGAACTTAAAAATATTACAAATCATATCAAACAAAATATATAAAATATAAAATGGCAACTTTTTTACGACGTAAAGAATGCATATGAGTCTACCCACTTTTATACATGCAAATGCCAGAAATTCTTTTAAGTATATTATATGTCTACTAACCATATTTATTTCTTTATATTTACACGTTTAATATTTTATAAACCAAATAAAAAAAACTTTATTTAATATAAAAATATGTTTCTGCACTAGACCCTTAAATCAAAGAACATCGCAAAGTAAAAATTCTGAAAACAGTCCTAATGTTCGTGCCCAAAAACTAGATGCAAATTTTGTTCTAATCCATGTCAATGACACCGAAGTATATATCCTAATCTATTACTCAATAAAATAAAATATCTGTGTCAACAAAGAGGTAAACATTTAGAAAGTCAATAATAACGAATTTGCGACTATAATGTAAAAGGCATGTTAATTTGTGGTTTCTGAATGTGAAAGTGATGGTAAAAGCTTCCTAACACGTAAGATTTTTGAGTTATGATTTTTTCAGAAAAAATGAATAAGTATCTAATCACATTATTTTTAAAAGTAATTTGTACTATACCGGAGCGCTACGTTGCCAAATTTACATTTTCCATAAGTTAGGCAAATTGTGCACAATCTGGCAACACGAAGTCTTAATCCCCTAGGGCTTAAAACAACGAAAGTATCCATTTAAATCCATGATTAAGTGAGAAGTTTCCTTCCAAAATATGATGAAATCAAACTATAATAATTGACTTTTAAAGACTAATTCTACATATATGTAATTTATAATAATGTATATATAATTCTACTATTTTTAAAATCATGATTTGCCAGTTTTTATATCTTTAGTAACTAGTAAATCAAAAATTTGATAGTATAATCTAATCGAAAGTTGTAGAGATCCAAATACAAGCGTAGATGAAGAGAGGGGTATTGAGGTAATGACCCCACTTAAAGTATGTTCATCTGCTAAGAAATACCGGAAATCCTATTCCCTAAGCATCGTACATCAGTGTATATATATATATATATATATATATATATATATATATATATATATATATATATATATATATATATATATATTTATATATATATATATATATATATATATATATATATATATATATATATATATATATATATATATATTATATTTTCCAGATTCTTGAACCATAGATTATCTCTTTTTTATTTTATCTCTTGTTGCAAAACCGAAAATACGTATACATTTAATTTTATGTTTAAGAGAAGATTCAACTTTTGTTTATTAACAAGATCGAATACTTAATATATTTGTTTAAATTAGGCTGGTGTAAATGTGGCTGAAATTTACTATAATCGTTCTATCATTAACAATGTTTATATTTTTTTTAATTTCTATCCTTTCCTTTATTTGCGATTTTTGGTAATTCACATCTTTGTTTCTAATTATGGTACTGTTATAATCAAAGGTATATTTTTCGTCCTGTCTGTGTTTGCTTAACGCTGTTGAGGCGTTTTTCGTATATTTATGGCATACTCAATCTGTTCTTTAGTAATTGACTCGTCATGCCTCTATATTTTTTGGGACAATTCTCCAGAATTTCGATCAAGAATACTACAAAAAGTGAAAAAGACGGTAGTAAATAATAATTTCAATGAAAAGATTATCACCAAAATAATTAATAAACAAACATATAAACAAAAGAACAGATTGAATGGCCAAAAATATACAAAAAACGCCTCAACAGCGTTAAACAAATACACAGGACGAAAAACATATCTTTGATTATAGCAGTACCATAATTAAAAACAGAAATAAAAATTACCAAATATTGCCAATAAAGAAAACGATAGGAATTAAAAAAGATAAAAATACTGTTGAATACAGAACGGATATAGGAAATTTGAGCCACATCTACACAGCCTAATTTAAACAAAAATATTAAGTATTCGAACCTGTAAATAAACATCAAAAATTGAATAGCCTCTTAAACACTAACTATACGTTTTTTTCGGTTTTTTGGTGCATTGTAAAATATAAAAAATAAAACACACTCGCATTCCACGTATCTTCAGTACCTAAAGAGACGATGTAAAAGTTGCATTTCATTTATTAATAAATAAACAAAATGTCAAGGTGTGTACTGGTAAAATTAAATACTTTTTTGAAACTTTTAAAAATTTGAATAGTGTTTGTTTTTTAAAATTGTAAATTTGTTCTTGTATGAATGTTTTTAATTATAGAAAAAATATTTTTAGGAAGGAAAATAAATAAAAAAAATTGAAAATGCCTGAAATAAAGGGCGAAACTTCAATCGTTTGGATTTTTTGTTAAATAAGGAACCTAAACCCAAGAAAAGACAAAATAGAAAAAAAGATATCTATATATATATATATATATATATATATATATATATATATATATATATATATATATAGGTTATTTAAACTTTCAGTAACCATTCCACATGCAGCCGTTCATTTTTTACTTTGAATAATCTGCGAATTTGTATGCTAACATGACGACAAAATTAGATTGATTAAGAAAAATAAAAAACAGATATATTTCAGCACTTTCTAGATCTAATTTACCGACATACATTAAGCTTCATGTATTAGTAGCGAAATGATGATTAATATATTACTCAATCCTTACCTACCATCATACATTTAATTTGAAATCATTATATCATTAGTCCTTTCTATAAGTTAGAATGATTATTGGTTGTTTTAATAAAGCCTAAAATTTTCCTTTTTTAAGTTAGGGAACTGCTTGGCCATGAAGCTCAGGTGCCTGCTAGGATTAAAGCGATTTTACATGTCAACTCGAACGATATGCCTTTCGGAAGGTAAGAACCTTTATATTGAGATCCTTTATCCATTTTAGACAAGACCTTCTTTACGTTAATGTCTAAAACAGGTTGGGTATTACAGTACCCTATACTTAGCTTAACAATTTAGAAGAGAACAACTTTTCTTTTAATAAAATACATTTGAAAGAGCCAACAAATATTTTTTTAACTTAAGGAGTAAGAAAGCAAACCTACTCAGATGCTATTGTAAAAAAGACTTAGTATATTTTTCAAGATACAACAGAAATTTATTTTATACTTGGCAGAGATCTTCCATGTATACAAAGTAAACTAGAAACTGTGTGTTTTAACAACTGAATGGTAAATTAATTTACGTATTATAAATATATATATATATATATATATATATATATATATATTTATATATATATATATATATATATATATATATATATATATATATATATATATATATATATATATATATATATAAATATATAGGGTAGGCCAATAGTGTGTCAAAGTCTAATAGCACCTTTATGATAAAAGTAAAATTTTTTATATAAATGATATAGATGATTACAATGTCCATACTCCTAAATTTTTTTATATAGGGTGAAATTGGAAAGTATGAGAGCAAAAAATGTAATTTTTTTAAATGAGATGTGCTATATGTTGTCCACAACATTCTCTATACTATTTTGAAATTAGTTCAACATTTTGTTACGTAGTTGCCAAATTAATATAAACTGTATAAATTTTGTGCAAAAAAAATGTTTGTAACATTTTCCAACTAATATCAATGAGAACAAAAACACCTGTAGTTATTATAGATAAAGGAAAAAAAATATATAAGAAACATAAGGTACAGGGTTCTTTTTGGAGACAAATTTTCCAAAATTCAAAATTTTTTTAACAAGTTTTTTTAAATGGGGCACCCTGTATTTATTTTCCTTATTCTATACATATTCCCTTTAATATTCGTTGATGTACCTCCATATGCGTTTTCAAATTGATTGGAATTTTATTAAAAATATAATATTTTGAGTTTTCCTAGATACTCATGCCAAAATCTAAAAAACTTTCAGATTGATAAAGTCATTCTCTTTTTAAATCAAAATTTTGTATTCCTACTTCAATTTCATATTACAATACTTTAAAATATCTTTTTCCAAGGCTGAAATAGTTGATATGTTCTAGATATCAACGCAAAAATTTCTATTAGCGATCAGAATTTACAAAGAAAGATATTCAGAGAGAAGACAGCCAGATAGAAGACACTTGAAAAGTTTAAGGAGCATTTTGTAAGTAAAGAATGTGTTTTCTGTAACATTAATATAAAAATTATAGAAGAAAATGGATTCTTAAAGAAGGAAATGAATCAGATGTTCTATTAGTTGTTGCTGAAGATCCGCATATCGGTCAAAAACCACCCGGTCAAAAGAAAAATTTAATAGTCAGCTAAATACACCCATACTATCGTCAGTTATTACAAGAACTTAATGATGAGAATTACTAGAGAAGGGTAAATTTTTGTGAGTGGACTCAAAATAAAAAGGAAAACACCGGAATTTCTCAAATTATGTGTTATTTTGTAATGAGAAAACATTTCATAAAAATGGTAAAATAGGCATAATTTTCATTATAATGACAAAACTTTCAAATTTTCACCTTTTTTTAAAAACCCATTCCCTAATTTTTTTTTTGGGGATGGAGGGAGTTAGACTATTTGTTAATTTGACCATATTTTTTTCAGGGTGACGATTATTTAGACTTCTTGCAAAATTACTTGCCGCAGTTACTTGTTCATACATAGTAAAATTCGGGAACGCATGTGGTTTCTTTATGATAGGGCTCACGTTCATTTCATAAGGCGATTTAATCTATTTTTTGAAATGAAGACAACAATCAATTCGTGTAAGATCAGGTACATAATTGTCTCCAACTACAAAAGACAATATGAAAATTATAGTTAGGAAAATGTATCTGCAGAAATATGTAGAAACTTAATCAGATCATTTGAAGTACACTTTAAAATTTGTTTAAAGATTCATGTGGCTACAGCGAATATCTAACTATAAATTGTTTAAAAAGGTGAGGAGGAGGAAGATAGGAATAAGTTTTTTCAACGACATGGGTATATATATATATATATATATATATATATATATATATATATATATATATTTATATTTATATTTATATATATATATATATATATATATATATATATATATATATATATAACCATCGGTGTATCGTCAATTATCCAATTCTATAAAATAAACTGTTGTTTTAGCTTTGACATCATCATTTCAACTGAATCTACATCCAGTGAGCCATTTTTTCAGGTTTGGGAAGAGGAAATAATCCCTGAGAGCCAAATTTGCGGAATAAGGTGCATATAGAAGCGCATGGTGGTTATAAAGAAGCACTTTCTTTTTGATCTGATGCGGATATTTAGCCATGAACGAAAAACCTTTAAATGGTTTTTGAAGCGTAAGACTGTCATGTAATGTTCCTGAAGATGGAACGGTTGTTTTCTTTGGGACACTTTCACCTGCTTTCGTCCATTGTTTGGACAGCTGCTTCATCTCTGGTATATGATGGTATATCCATGCTGTTGTAAAATGTGAAAGTGACTAAACAGAATCACGTTTAAATAAGTCTAAATACGATGAAGAAGCGCTCACTTGAATGCATTTTTGATCGGCTAGTAACAAAGATGGCACCCATCGAGATTTTTCATATTCAAAATAAAACCATCTATCGATATAATTGCAGAATGTTAGCAAACTTGCTTACCATCAGTTGGGAGTACGGCATTGTACAATCCAGTTTTTCATTGAAAAAGAATACCTTAAAGTTGAATCAACTCTTTCGATGTATCATTAATAAAAAGTACTTTAAAACAGCTGAATTTCAATTTTATCCAGTTTTTTAAACAAGATTTTTATTTCTGCTCTATCCCCACAAACTAGTAACCAAACAGTCGCATCCGAAACTTTGCAGCATCCCATTTAAAGAACCATACGTGACAAATATAGCCATTTTTTCATTTTTTCGTCATCTCTATATCATCTCGAAAACTTTTCGAACAATTCTGACTGTTTAACCGTTCGTGGCCAATAGGATATCTAAAATTTTGGCAATTAAATGAATAGGGAACCTTTCTAAATTTTAAAATAAAATCAGTCTTTGGTTTTATACATAAGGTGGGACACTCATATAATCTTTGGTAACCAATGTTTTATAGGACTGATACAAAATTTTAAATCTTTAGTAGGCAAAATAGGAAAAAGTTCTCAAACCCCTATATATATATATATATATATATATATATATATATATATATATATATATATATATATATATATATATATATATAGATATATTGATCAGGTTATGTCTATCAATAGGGACTTATTATGGATTAAGGAAAAAACTTTTAACCCTCTATCTTCTTTATTAATATTTTACTCTAAACGGAGTAAAGCAGTTCTTTTTATACAACTTTTAACTTAAATTAAGTACTGGTGAAATATATAAAAAAATTCACAGAATTTACATTGCTTTTAATATTAATATTTTATAAATTTTTGTTTACAGCTTAAGTATTATTAATTGTGTTAATAAGTAAATAGATATCTAAAATCATTGGTTACTAATGCAATAAAAAAATTGCTTTAAATAAAACATTTTTTAAAACTATTGAGAATTATACTATAAAACTAAAATTTCGTTGTACTGTGCATGTTACGGTTTAGTAATAGTAAGAAAATTTATTAAAACAATGCGTATTTTAATAGACTTTCAATAACAAAACAAAATATCATCCAAACAAGCCCAGATAGGTATAGGAATACCGACAATAATTTGTTATCCCATTTGGAGAAAACGTGGTAAATCAGTTTCGCATCTGCGCACCCTGTACAAATACTAATTATTTTATGAATCCAGACAATCTATCTAATCTTTATCTATAATAGTTACAAATGTTTATAACACCACAAGGTTTTTTTTTAAATTGTTAGATTTTTCTCAAGAAATTTTTGCTGTCCTACTTTTCCATATCACCCAGTATTATCAATAATAATCTTAATAGATATATTATTCCTGTACAACTTTTATATAAAATATTATTTCTTGCTTTCATACCCATGGAACTATTAGAGTTTGCCACAATATTAGACCACTCTGTATGTTTGTACAAACTTATAGTGAATTTTTCCTTTTAGATTTATATGTGAAACATACACCATTATAACACTACATCTATGGTAATAGAAATAGTAACTTTTATTTGTCGAAATACAAGATATAAAAAAATGCACTGAAAAAAATGTATAAATCAGACATAGATTTTTGAAATATTAACATTTTTAAAACGATACTACCCCTATTTCAAAAGCTGTACCTTCTAGAAAAAGCTTCCAGTAAAGTAACTGGTACAATTTTGTCGTAGTGTTCATGACTACTAAAAATCTTGTTAATAATATAGTGACATAGCACTGCTACCCAATATATATTTTTTTCTATTTTAAACTTGATTTATGTTCAATCTATAATCTGCTGTAGCTTGTTATTTTCTTAAATTCGCAATTTTATAGACTGTCCCTCTTTCATATTTTGGATAACTGTGTCTAATAGAGTAATTTTAACCATATATGCTCGTTTATTCTTGAAAAGTATTGAAACCTTTTCAAGGGTTTTTTAACCTTATGTTTCTGAAAAGTTTATTTGAAACTAAACTTGTAACAAAATGATTGCTGATTACGTTTTTTGTTTATATTCACAGCTTTGTTATAAACATCATTACCGTTAATTAAGTTTCAAGCTACTTGGGCAAGTAATTCTTAAATTAAAAAAAATGATTTCATTGTTTATAAGGGAGATGAATGACAAAAGTAATTTAGGACAATTTTCAGCTAGATATCACGAAAGATCAAATCAAATATAGGTCAGAATCAGAAGTACCTGCTATCGCAACCAAAAATTCAATTTATCATTGGAAAATGAAATATAACTAAACAAGGTATATCAAAGCACTTTATTTTATGACTATGCATGTTGTACTGCTATATTAATTTTTAGGAAAACTAAATGTGGTGTTTGAGAACTTTTTTCCTATTTTGCCTACTAGAGATTTAAAAATTTTTATCAGTCCTATAAAGCATTGGTTACCAAAGATTATATGAGTGTCCCACCTTCTGTATAAAACTAAAGACTGATTTTATTTTAAAGTTTAGAAAGGTTCCCTATATCATCAAAAATGCATTCAAGTGAGCGCCTCTTAATCGTATTTAGACTTATTTATACGTGATTCTGTTTAGTCACTTTCACATTTTCCAACAGCATGGATATACCATCATATACCAGAGATGAAGCAGCTATCCAAACAATGGACAAAAGCAGGTGAAAGTGTCCCAAAGAAAACAACCGTTCCATCTTCAGGAACATTACATGACAGTCTTATGCTTCAAAAACCATTTAAAGGTTTTTCGTTCATGGCTAAATATCCACATCAGATCAAAAATAAAGTGCTTCTTTATAACGACCATGCGCTTCCATATGCACCTTATTCCCCAAATTTGGTTCTCAGGGATTATTTCTTCCCAAACCTGAAAAAATGGCTCGCTGGATATAGATTCAGTTGAAATGATGATGTCAAAGCTAAAATAACAAGTTATTATATTTCGGCCTCGTTTCGTAAATAAGTTGAATAGGTAGTATCTCCGCTATGCGTTGAGTCTCACACAATTTTAAAGCAAAACAAACAATCCTACTGCTCTCCCTTCGGGACCTGCATTCCTGGTCTTCTCCAGTCTTCGTATGTGTGCCGAGTCGATCACGTAGTTCCCTTCGTGCGTCAAATATCGATTTTTAATCTCGCAAGTACCAGAGTACAATACCGCCGCCTGTCGCGTGTTGTTTATATAAAATAAATAGTGTAATATGCCCAAACACAGGAACAAACGGCTAAGGCAAGGGACGCTTTATTAAAGTTGGATGATTTTTCGACTCGCCACTCTTTGTTAAGTAATGAAGATGGCAATATTGAAAATATTACTGGTAATGGATTTTATACACTGTGCTATTGATGGCGCACTAATTCCGTTGTTTTTGATAACAACTTTTTGTGTTTTTGAAAACACAATAATTTGATTGTTTTTGATAACAATCATGTGTGTTTTTGATGACACACTAATTTCGTTGTTTTTGATGACAACCATATGTGTTTTTGATAACACGCAAATATCGTACTACTTCTGTTGTTTTTGATAACAACCACCTTGTGTTTTTGAAGACACAATAATTCGATTGTTTTTGATAACAATCATGTGTGTTTTTGATGACACACTAATTTCGTTGTTTTTGATGACAACCATATGTGTTTTTGATAACACGCAAATATAGTACTACTTCTGTTGTTTTTGATAACAACCACCTTGTGTTTTTGAAAACACAATAATTCGATTGTTTTTGATAACAATCATGTGTGTTTTTGATGACACACTAATTTCGTTGTTTTTGATGACAACCATATGTGTTTTTGATAACACGCAAATATAGTACTACTTCTGTTGTTTTTGATAACAACCACCTTGTGTTTTTGAAAACACAATAATTTGATTGTTTTTGATAACAATCATGTGTGTTTTTGATGACACACTAATTTCGTTGTTTTTGATGACAACCATATGTGTTTTTGATAACACGCAAATATAGTACTACTTCTGTTGTTTTTGATAACAACCACCTTGTGTTTTTGAAGACACAATAATTCGATTGTTTTTGATAACAATCATGTGTGTTTTTGATGACACACTAATTTCGTATTCCATTTTCCTTTCTTGTCAAAGAAAGTTATACGAATTTAGGCCGTTGTTGATAACAGCCTAATTTATGTGTTTTTGATGGCACATTTTTTCTCCTTTTTTTTGAAGGAGAGGTTATCTGGCCTATTCATTATGAATATCTATAACACTAATTGTGTTCTATATTTTGACTTGGAAAATGAAGAAAATAATTCTCGAGACTAGGAAAATATTATTGAGACGAGCAGCCCACTAAACATGCGAAAGATTTGACAGATTCAAATTTAGGTGAAGACTTATTGCAATTATTGGGAACTGAACCAGCGCATGATTCTTTATATGTATGGTCCGTTCACAACGCCATTATGTCACGTTGAACAGACATTTCAAAAAATGGCCTAAGAGACGACATTGAGATGGAATTAATGAAAAGGCATTCAATTTCAAAGAATTTTTGGCCCTAAAAGTAACCATATATTCAAGGTTACCTTATTAAAAAACCCAAACAAAAAATGAGCCCTAAAGAACCTAAATGGCCTTTGGCTGAACAGAAGGTAATAAATTACTGTATTCAAAATTTATTGGAAGTGAAAGCTTTAACCATTGTTAAGCCAAGTAAGAACCAATATTTTTCAAAAATATTCTTAGTATCAAAGCCAGATAGCTGCCAAAGGTTAATTTCAAATAATAACTATTTATTGATCTCATATTTTAAACTTGAAGATCAGAAGAGAGTAACGAAAATGATACAAAGAGGAAGCTTTATGGCTACCTTGGATTTAAAAAATGCATATTTTTTAATTCCCATTTATAAATTTCGGAGGCAATATTTGAGGTTGCAGTTTAACAATAAGCTAGATCAGTATAATTGTATACTGTATGGCCTAAATTTTGCACCACTAACTTTTACAAAGTTAATGAAACTAGTATTATCATATCTTAGAAATAAAGGGCATATTTCCGTTTTATATCTTGACGATTTCTTGTTAATAGGAAATTCCTATGAAGAATGTTGAGATGATATCAAGATCACAATAGTAACTTTGAACAGGTTTGGTTTTATTATTAATTTTAATAAAAGCCAATTGATGCCTTCCCAATAAGTAAATTATCTGGGTTTTGTATATAACTCGCTGGACATGGCGGTATCTCTTCCAAAGGAAAATATTTTAAAAATAACTGAATTATTAAAGAAATTTGCAGCTTCTAGAAATTGCTACATTCGAGATTGTGCTAGATTCATTGGAACGCTAACTTCTGTTTATCTCGCAGTTAAATATTAGTGGGTTTACACCGAATTGTTTGAACGTCAAACATTTTTAGTATTTAAAAATACCTTAGGTAACTTTAATGCTAAAATGGACTTATCTTCCGACACAAACAGACCTTAATTGGTGGTTACAGAATATATCAAGCACTGGTGAGTTTGGACAGATGAAAAAGAAAATCATATTAACTATTTAGAATTTCAAGCAGCATCTTTAGCATTAAGGTTTTTCGCTAACAACATGTTGAAATGGAATATTTTGTGTCGTGTGGACAACACAACAGCATTTGCCTACATTAATAAAATGGGAAATGTACAGTATCCAGTTTCAAACTTTTTATCTTGAAAGATATGGCAATGGTGTGAATCACGAAATATTGTTACTTTTGCATATTATATAAAATTTAAGGATAACTTTATAGCTGACACAGAATCTCGACTTGAATATTCAAAAAAAAAAAAAAAAAAAAAGGAAAACGGAGTGGGAAATTTATATCAATATTTTTCACCAGATAGTTAAAGAATCTGGGCAGCCAGATATCGATCTTTTTGCTACAAGACATAACTTAAAATGCAAGAAGTTTGTATCATAACCAGGAGATCTAGAATGTGTTACTGTAGATGCCTTTATATTTAATTGAAAAAATTATTCTTTTATGCCTTTCCTCCATTCACTACAAAGAATCAGAAATGATAAAACAAGAGGAATTTTGATTGTACCACGCTGGACCTCTCAGCTTTCGTATCCAATGTTCTGTTCAATGCTAGAACAAGAACCTATTATTTTTTCTCCTAATGAAAAAATTGCTTTTTTTTTTTCAGCGAATTACCACACCCACGATATAAGAAAATATCTTTGGTGGTCGGAATCTTATCTTATAAGGATTAAAGTTGGGTAACGTACCAGATAAATCCCTAAAAACTTGTTTGGTATCCATAACCACCAGTACAATTAAACAGTATGAGGTTGGTCTAAAGCAATGGTGTTTTTTTAGGAGAAAAAAGGTTTAGATTCATTTACAGCCTCTGTTTCAGGGGTTCTAGATTTTCTTACTGTTCAGTTCAAGAAAGGAGCTTCCTTTGGGAGTCTAAATTCTTATCGAGCGCTTGCAAATTTTATAACCGAAGTTTACATCAGATTTAAGAATAAACAGATTTTTCGAAGGGGTCCACAGCTTAAGACCTCCTAACCAAAGGATAGTCATACATTGAACCCGGCGGTGGTTTTAAATATTTAAAGACCATGCCAGATGAGGCTTCCTTAGAAGAATTAACCTACAAATTAGTAACCCTTGTAGCACTTGCGACGGACAGATGGTACAGACTTTAGACTTATTGATATTATAGACATAGTTAAGTTCGACAAAAAGATTGAAATTAAAGTAGCAAGTAGGTTGAAGTCTTCACGAATCGGCAGAATCCAATCCCTTCTTGTATTGCCTTTTTACAATCTAGATAAATCGATTTACCCAGCAAGAGCTCTCTTGAAGTATTTAGAAAAAACAGCAAGAATAAGAGAGAAATATACTCTCACTTTTCTATTCCATTATTACATTTAGAAAACCTTATTACGGGGCCACTTCCCAAACGATAAGTAGATGGATAAAAATAATTTTAAAAAGAGCTGGTTGAATACTAATCAATTCACAGCACACAGTACGCTCCGTGCGTCCACTTCAGCTGCAGTCAGAAAAGGTATATCATATGATACAATTCGACTGACTACTTAATCAAGCGTATTCGCACGATTTTATAATCGACCCATTATTGAAAAGAATAATTTTGCCACCTCTGTCCTAAATTGTTGATTTATGGACTATAAGTTAAATTACAAATTTATTTTAGTAAAATGTCTAATTTATTGTCATATTTGGAGATATAAACGACTTAGTGATTTTGTTGCAACTTGCTTTAAACAGCTACCTATTCAACTTATTTACGAAACGAGGCCGAAATATAATTAACAGATCAAACGAACTTACCTGAAGTGAAGTTCGATCTGGATTATATGAGGCCTCGTTGAAGTAAATAAGTCCCTCCCTACCCCATTTCGTTCCCATTTGTTGCAACACTTAGGCTTTAAAGAAGACTGGAGAAGACCAGGAATGCAGGTCCCGAAGGGAGAGCAGTAGGATTGTTTGTTTTGCTTTAAAATTGTGTGAGACTCAACGCATAGCGGAGATACTACCTATTCAACTTATTTACTTCAACGAGGCCTCATATAATCCAGATCGAACTTCACTTCAGGTAAGTTCGTTTGATCTGTTAATTTTACAGAATTGGATAATTGACGATAGACCGAGGGTATTAAAAACTATTAAATTGCAAAAGGACTGTGTTAAAAGCTTTAAAAAATCACAAATATTTTCCGTTTTCTTTCTCAGCCAGAGAACATTTTAAATTACATTTACACTTTTTTGAAGAAAGCTGGATTCAAATTAATAATAATAAGTAATAAAAATATTACAATACTCAATATTTATTTTTTATTTATTTAGAGAGAAGATAACCTGAAAAACAATGTCGATTTTCTAAATTTAATGTTAAGTTAAATATACATGAGTATGTATTTCACGTTACTCAATATTATTTATTTAATACCCCTTGCAACAGATGGGCTATTTTTAAACAGTCCATTTTATATAGGTTCAGAATAAATCGCAACAGCTCTTATTTAATAGTAATTAGAATAAAAATTTCTATTATAAAAACGTTACTGAAGAAATCTCAGCTATAAAGGTTCCCAAAGTAGTCCATATGAACCTCCAGGAGTCGACTGCGATCAAAAGGGTTCCGAGTCAACGGGAAAAATTGCGGTGCATGAAATGTAAATGAAGATCCACGAAGGTAGATCCTATTTCAGCAGATTATGACCAAAATTTAGGCGTTCCGTAAAGGTGACAATGTATCGAATAAAGATTGAACCCATAAACTTACATAATACTTATAATAGAATTGACAAAGTAATTACCTAGTTATATATTAATTTAGTATATTTCAGTAAATTTTTGTATAAGTAGGTACCTATTTGCTTTGTGGTCTCACTACTAATTACTTATAAAAACTTGGTCATTTGATAGCAACGCATTGCACTCATACACGCGATAGCAAACATGTCTAGACCTCAGCCAAAACTGCAAGGACGCTGACGCAGACCTGTACGGGCTAATACGTGTGTCAAAGGCAAAATTTTTGTTTTGAGTTTTGAGATAACAAAGGACCAAATCTTTTAAAAAATAATAATAGACCGATTGTCGATCATGCCTTGAGGTATAGGTCATTCGATATTCTTATCTACCTCTTACACCAATATTAACTTTTTCAATTTTCTTAATTAATAATATTTAAATGCCCTGTACAGAGGTTTTAAAACCAGATTTGGGAACGTTTGGTGGATTAGTAGATTATCAACTCATGTGGTGAAATTGATTAATAGAATAAAGAACTGGTCGGAATAAGTACTACTGAAGAACTTACGATGATGTTTAGAAATGAATATCAGCAATTTTAACGATGCTCCGAAAGCGAAAATAGGAGCTGCAGCTATTTTTGTGTTCTGCGCATCGTCCCCTACCTACCACAAGTATCGAATAAAGGGATTAATTTTTTTGTGTATTTAATTTAAGTAAGAATTTTATTAGATTCGATAGATAATTAATAACAATATGATTTGTAGCTATAACATTTTTTCTCATATTAATATTTACCTCCCTAAAGTAAACCCTATTAAGTTGCGAGGTGAAAACCACATCACATTCCGATGATTATTCGAAACATTGTACAAGTAGGTAAGTTCAAGAATGCTCTAAAACATTATCTTATATTTAAATGCCATTAGTTGTAAATCATTTCTTTACTAATATGTGACTATAAAAACTTCTTAAGTAGTATTTAATCTAGTGGTTAGTATATTTAAATGTACGCTGGCGTGTCCAAACGCCAATATACAAACGGCTTTAAGTCCATCGTGGAAACCTCTTCATGTTACATATTGTAAATTCTCTTGGATTAAGGATTTATGTTGTATTAAAAGAATAGGAAGGAAGTTATATACCAGCAAAAATCAACAGCAAATGAAGTATAGCGTTGTGGTTGTGCATATAAACTGTCAAGCAAGAGTCTCAGCTTTAATTTCCAGACGGATCAAATTACGAAACCAATTAACATAAATTTTCGCACATACTAAAAAGAAGAAATAAAATTCGGAAAAAAAATAAAATAATTTTATATATACTACTTCTCATTTTTGCACTAAGCAGTTTAATTTTTTTTATATATTTTGTGTTATGTTATATGGCACGCTTTGACTAAACGTAATCTGGACAATAAAAACGAAAATATTACTAGCTACGCTAAACTCAGACTACTTATGAGTGAATGAGGAAATCCCTTGATTTTATATTCAAACTAAAATTATCGAATTAATGGTCGAACATAACACAATACGTATACCTATCATGTCCTCCTTCCTCCCAGAATCGGGTATACATATTATTGTTATGTATTAAATCTGAAAATATTATGTACAAATAAATAACGACAGAAACGGTAATAGCTTAATCGAGAATAAATCGTCGTAACGAAGTAAGAATTTTTTTATCTTAGCTTTCGAAGCAATTATATTTTTTACTTCACCCGTAGTCCCACACTGGATAGAATTGAGACGAAATAAGGTTAATTACCTATTAGAGACACATAAAATTTAACCAGATCATCTAAATTTAATTCAAATTTAGTGACATTACTTTGTAAACACAAATAAGCCTAAAATAATTAAACGGAAGTGAAAACGGGATGTTCGAGAGTCATTTTGTTCATTCCCACTGACTTTATTGTGTGTTTATTACAGTGCGGCTGTGGTTCTTAAACATTTGTCATCTCATGAGTTCATAAATTAATGACTCTGTATAATCTCTAACGCTATTTTTGATTGATATGTACGTGATAAAAATTATATATACAAAAGAAACGAGACGGCTGAATATTTTCCTCAGGTAAGATTTTTTAAAAAAGTTCTATGGCATTATTTATGTAATTTTTAACGAGTAATCTAATGGTGAACTTTAATTTTTTTGAATTGAAACCCCTCGCCTTTGACATCGGTAATCAAGTATAGACTAAGGTTATAGGTCCGACATGACCTGAAAGGTCACTCTAAGGTCATTTAAACTTAAATTATGTATAGACAAAAGTTATTTATTTAACAAAGCGCGTTAGGTAGTAACTTTCATCTTAGCCATGATCTTGACCTTCAAAGTTATTTGATTTGATGATTCGTTCATGGCAAAATAGTTTTTTTTTGGAACTCAATTGATATTATTATAGTAAAATAAGAATTTGGGTTCTTTATAACAATATTGAATCTATAAACCAGATGATCAATATCTTTTATTGGTCCAAAAATCTGATACATTTGCACTTTGAAATCGACATGTGTTTGATTTTGGGTTATTAATAAAAAACCGATAGCCAATCGAGTTTTTCTCACAATTTACAAGTTAAGGTACACATGGGAGTTGTATGCTTCTGCTAAACTTTCTTGTAAGCCAAAATTTTTTTGCTGTCCAAATTATATCCCACAACGTATGCATATCTTTTTGACTATAGCAAAAAGGTTTTTAAGATCGATAACTGTGCGAGAATTTTTACAACTGTCACTGTTACTTTGATTTTTATTGAATATTTGCTACTTCATATCTTGCAATAACTTTAAAGCATGAAAAGAAAATGTAAAATAAAATTATCTATGATACCGAAAAGCTCATAAATGATAAAAGTCTCTTGTATATTTAGAAGTTATATATAATATTGTAATCGGTTTATTTTCTTATTGCCACACTTTTTAAAAATTCTATTTTATTTTGTGCGGAACGTCAAACTAAAAAACCAAAAAGCCATTTTTACAAGCACTTCAGGCGTGACATGCCAAACTAAATCTATATTTTCTTTCTGCGGCCACAAGGTCTATTATCCGTTCACCAATATATTTTTAGAATGGTCGTGGAAACAAGTAAGTGATATCGAAGTGGGCCCCGGAGAACAATGCATTCAGTTTCTGAAGGCGAAAACCCAGATGTAAATAGGATTCCGCAAGAGAGACACTTCGTATGGAGATATGTTGCTCGAGGCAGATGAATTTGTTATGGCTGAATTTTCTCGCCGAAGCCCGCCTGAAAAGAGTTACTTTGCATACTTTTAAAGTCCTCCGCTACCGGCTTTTGGGAAAAGTTTTGTGGGTTTTACGGCGCCATACGTTGCCTTTAACTATTTTCCTTGTTAGAAAAAATTCATTCTTTATGTTTATTTAAATAATGTTTTTTAGAAATAATCCTATTATTTAAGGATATTTGTAAAATACAAATATACATGTATAATAAAATAGTTATACAAATTCAAAATACAAATATTATCCCACTTCAAATGTATATTATTTTCTAAAATTTTTTTAAGCACCTGAATGAATTCTCACTGACTTGGGTTTTTACAAATTTGCACTTCTACGTTACAAAACAAAACAAAGTCATCAAAATTCGACAAAATAAGTACGTTATGGACATACAGGGTGTTCAGTAACGAATGAGTTATAAAAATCAAAGTGTTTGTTGTTACTGACAAAGGGATCAGCAGGATTTATAACCCACAATAATTATATGATGCAGAGGAGACCTTTGTGAACACGAACCAAAAACCGTTTAGGCGCATTGTGGTCAAAACGACGACTTTAGCGCGAATTTACAGGAAATTTGTATTGCTGATTTTTTTATCATGTTTGGATGATGATTTGATGAGTATACAGTAATGTCGCGGTTCAAATTTCAATTTCGGTTTACTATTCAGTTAATTTTACCTTATTTTTGCAAATATTCACATTATGTGCAAGCAAAATATCCTTTTCTGTAAGTATGTCTCATAAATTCTTCGAATAGAAACGTATCATTTGTCGGTTAGTTGCATTTTTTTTACTTCCCTATAGATACTTGTAGTTGTATATTCCTTTGAGAGCTCAGTTATTTCATCTTCCTGAATTGTGACTACATTCATACACTACAAATTACGGTTTTATGTTATATTTAATTATTACTGTTTAAACCCATTTATGCTGTTTGCTTGGCATTTCCTAGACTGTGGGTCGTTGTATTAATTTCTATTGTTGTTAAACTACTACCTTTTTCCAGTGAAATCTCAATTTTATTGCCTACTATTCTGGTATAATTCTTCCTTTCATCCTTTCGTATGGCAGTTTTCTTGAAATTTCTTTGATCAATTCAATTGATTTCGCTTTATTTATGACATTGATTTATTAGGTTGGGTTATCTGTCATTTTTGAGTTTGCATTTGGACGGCAATTTGGGCAGAAAACTTATTTAGTACCTGTTCAACGTCTGTAATGACAAGCGGAAAATATATTTCTTTGATTTAAAAATAACTAGTGAGCTACTTACGAAATTTTGAGCATAAAATGTTGAGGATTAATAAATCGGTTTATTTTACAAATCTATTTCAGCCGACTATTGTGCTCAGGAATCTTTGATATAAAGCCGATGCCATTTGGCCTTGATGTTTTACTTTCCTTTTTGAAACAACGAAAAAAGCTACAAATTTTTCATCTAAATTGTAAACCATCCGTTGGGATTTTGGGCTGAAAAACTTTTTGAATTATTATGGTAATTGAGTTTAGTTGTTTAGTTACCTTGTCTTTAACATGTTTTGTTGTCCATTTAGTATTCTTACCGGAATAAACCTCGAGAGAGCGATTTTAGGAGTTCTCCACGTTTCAATGAAAAAATTCTTTTAATTCATTAATTACTAAAACAATTTTTTTATAGGTTTTCTATGGGTATTAAGGTTTGAGCTTAAAATTAATTCTTAATGAGTAATTGTAATGTAATTTGTCATTTGAATCTAGTTATAGTATGCTGTTCTTCTTAATACTTAAATTTAACTTCATTAATCAATTTTTAATTTGTGCAATATGTTGGATCTTAAGGAGGTTTGTTGTTTTTTTATGAATAATGCAATATTTTTTCTTGAGTTTTTTTATTAATTAATAGCTGTTACTATGGTAACGTTTTAATCATTCCTTTTATTTTAGCAAGGATTAATATTAAGAGTGGCATTTTTTACTTATTATGAAATTAACTATATTTTAGTACGTATTTGCTCTCTGGATTTATCACGATGGCTCCAAATTGTTGATATATTTCAAAATAAATTTGAATTGTAATAAATCTCTTGGCCCCACTACAGATTTAAAATTGGTACGAACAAGATAATATAACATTGTAATATGTTTGGTGGCTCGAATATTTTCAGTTTGACTTCAATGTGAATTTTGTTTGCTATGTCGTGATAAGTGGACATTTCATACTGGTCAAATCAGGTTAGAACTCAAAAAATTCTTAGCAAGTAATTTATTTATTTTTAATTAATTAAAATTTAGTTCCGAAATATATATCCTAGCTTTCTACATAGTATTATAGTAAATATCGTAATTATATTTTGATTCATTATTTTTGCTTTGGAGCATAATTTAAACTGCATTTATTTTTGCCTGATTGAAGCTGATTTGTTAGTATACTTGAAACGCTGTATATCTTTAAAAATTTAGTAATTGTAACGGTTTTTAGTTGCCATACATCAAAAAAAAATGTTCCTCATAAATATAACTAGGGTCGTTCATTTCGATTTTCTGTCCTCCTCTCGGAGTAGAGAAAAATAAGTTATTTTTACAATTGAAACAACATTTATACTTATTTCATAATTTTTAACATGTTTTATTATCTAAAATTTTATAATTCTTCAAAATATCCCATTAATATTTGTATAAAAATATGAACGTTAACACGCTTATCTACTCCGTATCTACTCCAGACATAACATAAATCGGAAAAAACTGATGATTTTCCCTCCTTGTTTCTCTTAATAATAATGAAAGAGATAAAAGATATCACAGGTCAGGAGCAAGGAAACAAAAGAAAGCCGCTGTTATTTACATAACCTTGCCTCAGACTAACTGTGTCTTTATTTTGTCCTTCTATAATAACGGCAAACAATATTATTAAAGGCATTTTTGTCGACAACGTTGCGATATTTTTATTATATTACGATATAAAATAGTTTAGACACTTTGTGCCGCTATTTAATATTGTAGTGTTTAGTGTTTGTGACTTTAAACATTTGATAGCCTATAAATTTTAGACTATCGTTATTATAATAAAAACACTTTACTAGTGCTTGTTTTTATTGGATTTATTTAGGTTTTCTAACTGGATATGGATGTACATATGGATAATTTTAATCAGCTTGATATACCGGTAAGTAACTAATAAAGAGGTTTTTCTTTCGAAAACGTTAAGCAACATTCTGTAGAGCTTTATGAAAATACACAGTATTTCAAACTCATGTGTACACTATGATTAGTTAATACAGCTTGTACAGAATGTAATTAGAAATATTTAAAATATTATAACAAAGAATAATACAATAGCTGAAAACAAGGGAAACTGTTCCTTGAAACATATGCCTGAAATGCTTAATTTTGGAAGAAAAAAATAACAAGATGAACAAAATAGTACACATGCACAAATTTTTTAGTTATTTTTACAGGGAACGTTTTAGATTTCTAGGTATTTATTGGATTTAGTGAAGATTTAGGAGATTATTAGAGTACTTTAAGGTAGTTTTTGGAAAAGAAAACAAAATCGTAGCTCCATTCTTAGTATAATGTACTCTCTAGTATACAGGATCCTATCATTTTTCCAACCTATAATCTATATGAAAGAGGCCACTTTTAGCAACTCACATTTGTGTTTTAGGATATGGAGAATCACCCTTCTTCTTCAAGTATGCAGAGTCCTAAATTCCGCCACATAAGAAGCTGTCCTATAGCCCAAGATTGGATTAAATTTACTCACGATTATGTTAGAAGGAAGCTGCCTAATTGTAATCCTATAGAGGTAAATTTGGGTTATGCTTATTTTTATACCTAACTGTTATTAGTCGCACTTTTTAGAAATTGAATTGTTGATTTTAAAAACAACATAGTTGACTCCAGCCCTACTGTTATTTATTTTCTACTACATAACATTTTTTTGTCATATTTGTTTCTAACTTTTGTTTTTTAAGTGATTCAGAAAGTGTTTAAAATGTTTGTCAGTTTTAGTAAAACATACTTCTGACTACAAAGGAACAATACCCTGAAAATAAAATGTGAAACCTTAGTGACTGCACATTTGTCAATAAAATTATATCAATATACATGTATAAAAATATTAGTAAATTTGTTCACCCAGAACTTCCTTCATCATTAATTTGATGTGCTTTAATTGCTCAGTTGAACTCGTATAACAATTTTTTTTAAGCCAAATCACTATTTTTGATTTTAACTTAAATTTCCACCCATGTGCCGACTTATTCTGATATAATTATACATATTCAGTTGATATGATTATTAAATTCCATTACCCAAGAATCCTGAAAACGTATGACAGTGTAAATTCAAAATTAAACTTCTCCATCTACCAACAACCTCTTGTTCGTAAAATATTAAATGCTATAATTCAGGTAAGCAAGTACCTTAAAAATATTTTGAAAATACGGATAAATCCCATGGAATATATTAACTTCCATTCTTTTCACTTTGTCTTGTTACAGTATTGTTTCATCTAATTAGTTTTTGTTTACTTTTCGTTTCCGGAATATATATTTTTCAAAATTTTATATAGCTGGTATAATTGTCAATAAGAGAAAAATTACTTTTAGAATTCTTAAGTTTAAATCTAGTTTATGTGTCCCCTAATCATTTATCCAAAAATCACTTGAAAAATATTTGTTTATAGTATGAAATATGTACATTTAAAAAATTTTCCTTACAGGCTAATTTACTAATTAAAACAAGTAGCAAGGGAAGATCTGGGTAATCAACTTTATGAATTTTTAAAATTCAAATTAGAAATTAAATTGCAATTTTTTTTTATAAAAATTTAAAACAACTTAGGAAACTGCCCAATGCTTACACTTATCCCATACAACTGTGAGAACTTTCCTAAATGTCCCAATAACGACAATAAAGGAAACAAGAAAAAGGAAGAGACCAAAAACTGAAGATACGCCGGAAGCAACAAAATTACAAATTAGAGATGAAGTATATATGATGTATTCTGAGGGTAAGTATTTCTAAAAAATTTTATATGTTATATTTTATTCTAACTTGTTTTGTTTACATTTTCTAACCCGTCAAGGTGTATGTATAATGAAAATATAAGTTTTAAAAATAAAAAAACCCAAAAAAATATTTGTAATGAATACAAAAAGTAAACCTAATTTTACTAAATTAAATAGAATATCAAGATTTCGTCATTTCTTCATAACAATTTTTTATTTGTGAAGGTACCTCATTAACAGTCTCAATATTGTTAGAACGATTAAAGGCAAAAGAAATATACCATGGAGCAAGGACAAGTCTAGGCATATTACTAAAGCAAATAGGATTTATCTACAGGTAAACAATCATTTACATACAACAAATAAATGTTAGATACAAATATAAAGCAGTTGCAATTGGGTCAAAATAATGACCGTAAGATACTGTCAGATGACAACTTAATTTAAATATTTTTATATCGGTAAATGTAAAATATAAAGCGTTAATTTTTTTGTGTTTTTTATAGGACTTCTTGAGGGAGCAGGATTTTTCACAGGAGACCTGTGCAATTTATTTTTGGAGGATACACATTTCATTTTTATTTATATATTTATATAGGAAGGATGACCCACGTAGAGCTTTAATGGAGAAACCACAAATTCAGAAAATGAGAAGAGACTTTCTTGAACAGTACTTAAAGAACGAAGAAAAAGGGGAAAATAAATTTGAGCCAGTCTTTATAGACGAGACATGGATTTTTCAAAATGGCACCCACAGACGATCATGGCAGGACGATAGCACTCGATCAGTACGAAAAATATCTGGGGAGGGATTTAGGTAATATATCTGTTATTTGCACTTACACAATTTGAATTTTTTTCATCTATAACAGGTTGCAAAAAGCTTTATTTAAATAATCCTTGGATCATTTCCTATTAGCAGGATGTTAAATATTAAATTTTTACTTTAATACTTTATTTCCTGGGGAGATTGAGAAATTTCTTACTTTAATTTCTGTATGTTTTATCAAACAAGTTTGAACTTTTTTAGGAAAAATTTTTACTTAATATGATAAAAATGTTTCCTTAATAAATGAAAGTTAACCAAATAATTTAATTTACATTTTACAAAATAATAATGATCATCTTACTTTGATACAGGCTTTCCAGAAATCCAAAAAAAAAAATCTTGTGATTTCTTAAGCGGCTTTATAAAAGAATTTGATATAAACATATATCTAAAATATTTCGTTTTCAAAATACAGGGCGTTAAAAATTATGAAAAAAAAATATATTATCAAAATATAAAAACTGCTTACAGGTATTTTGCTGAAACGTGAAGTAAATCTGTATCGCGAAACTAATATTTTTATATTAAAATATGGTACGTCAGTGTTCTTGCCTGAGTTCTCAGGCGAGTCAATGCTTTGCCAATCGAAACTGCTGAAATGGTATCATGTTTTATTGTGCTAAAAAAAGCCGATTTGAAATAAGTATTATACTTATTTAATTGCACACTCCTCACCCATAATTTGTACAACATAAAGGTGCTTAAAAATAAACCAAAAATGGGTATAATACAGTATATTTTTAACAATACATTATATTTCTAAAAAATAAACAGATGAAATAAATTTTCCAATTTCAAGGCATTAATGACATAAAAATTGAGAAAAATAAATTAATTTTGATATTATCCTTTAACTAAGACCATCAACACATGCAATATTCCGTGTTCTATTTACGTGAAATGAAGATCCCTGAAGATGTTTCGAGCAATCTAGGTAAAAAGTTGCATAACAATTCAAATTTGACTTGGTCTAAACTCAAGAACCACTATTTCTCAATTGACCAAAACCATGAAAGCTTCCGTTGGTTAAGACCAATTTGTGTTTCTGCAAAATATTTCAAATAATTTGTACTGCCACATACTACTCTACTTTTTTTCAGGTACATAGTACTGAATGCAGGAAATGAAAATGGATTCGTTGAAGATGCAATGCTGATTTTTAAATCAAAGTCAAAAACTGGAGATTACCATGGAGAAATGAATTCGGAAAACTTTGAAGCTTGGTTAAAAGATTTTTTGCCAAAACTGGAAACACCTTCTTTAATTGTTTTAGATAATGCTTCCTATCATAGTAGGCAACTTCAAAAATGGCCAACAAAGGGTTGGAACAAGGATGCTATGAAAGCGTGGCTGAAAGAAAAATATATCAACTTTGGAGAAGATGCTACAAAAGATACTTTGTGGTCTTTGATATCTCGGGTACCAAAGCCTGCAAAATGCTTTGTAGTAGATGAGCTAATAGAATCTTCTGGACATAAAGTTTTACGCTTGCCTCCATACCATTGCCATTTTAACCCAATTGAAATGGTATGGAGTCAGGCAAAGAGAAATTATGACCAACTGATTCTACAAGTTAAAGAACCAATAGAGGCTTGGAAAAAGGCGTTAGGAACAGTGACAAAACAGAATTGGGCTAACTATGTGGAACACACAAATAATATTATTAAAAAGCAGTGGGAAATTGAAAAGAAAATTCGAGTTCCTTTACAGCCACTTATTATTCATGTTGGTGAGAGTGATAGCGATTCCTCAGAATAAGAGAAGTCATTTTGACCCTTAATCCTCTTTTCAGTTTTTGATAATATGTGGATGTACAGACATTTTTAATAATTCTCTTTTGTGTTTTTTTTAATCTCTTTTGGCATTTTCATACATAAAAATTTCACCACTTCTAAAGTATTCTCATAAAATTCTTTTTTACATATTTTCTAAATTTTTAACTTAAATTTTTTATTGGCATTTTTTAAGCACTTCTTTTCTTTTTCCATTTCTATATAGGATATTTTTTTCTTTTGCCCATGGCATTATATAAAACAAGAAAGAGTATGGTATCATTTTTTTTATATTTATTATATATAAATAATCAATCTTAATTATAATTAGTTCATTTACGATTTCTATTTTTTTATGGCAGTATTATTTTCATATATGTGTTACTCTGTTTCAGTGAACTTGATGCAACATAGGGGCCCTAGATTTTGCCTCAGATCTAGATGCCCCCAACCGAGCCCCTTTCATTATTTTGCATGTTTATATGCTTATACATTTATGTGTGAGGATGTTGCATGTGGAATCTTGAAATGAGGTCAATAAAAGACTCAGAGCCATGAGTCGTGCGATGTATTAAATCTTACCTTTTGGGGCACCCATTTTTTTAAATTTGTTTATTTATTTTTAAGAAAACTAGCTATTTAATGAAGAAGAAACTAATTAATTATTTATATTTTTATTCAATATTTTTGTAGCTTGAATACCTTAGTTTTTGCAGTCAAAGATCATAAAGTTACAATAATTTAATATAAAATACTTATCATTTCTAGGATATTGTATATATACCTATAATTTTTGAAAATAGTGTTAGGTATATAAATAAATAATTAATCTTAATTGTAATTAGTTCACTTACGATTTCTATTGTTCCATGTCTGTATTATTTTTTATGCATGTATTACTCTATTTCAGTGAACCTGATGCAATATTGGGGCCTTAGATCTGGATGCCCTGGACCGAACCCCTTTCATTATTTTACACATTTATATGTTTATAAATTTATCTGTGAGGATAGGGCATGAGGAATCTTGAAATGTAGTCAGTAAAAGACTCGAAGCCATGAGTCGTGCGTTGTGTTAACTATTATCTATTGAAGCATACATTTTTTTTAAATTTATGTATTTATTTTTAAGAAAACTAGGCTATTTGATGAAGATGATTAATTATTATATAATTAGTTTTATTCAATATTTTTGCAGCTTAACTACTTCATTTATTGCAGTCAGAAATCATAAAGTTAGTCATTAAGTATAAAACACTGAATAATTTCTAGAATATTGTATACTTACCCACTGTTTCTAAGAATACTATTTTTTAGTTCCGATTCTATTAGAATAGTCAATTTATTTTTAGTTTTCAGTTAGACTACCCTAATATTGTTATACCTAACTGGAGTATTATAATAAAAATAGAACTTTATCAACAAATTGCGTATAATTTTTTCTGTTACCGAAATAGTTACCAATAATTTAGAATATAAACGATTTACTTTATAAAATAAATAAATAAAGCTTTTATTGTCATAAATAAACATGCCAACAACATAGGTTCACTTATAAAAGTGAACATACACATAAGCACTCCACACTTGTACCTTCAGACATCAGCCTACTAATCCCAAAATTAAAAAGAGTGTGTTTAAAATTTTTAGTACAATAGTTTCTACAATTTCAAAATTATCAGCTAACAACATATTAAAAAGGCAATGCTTATTAAAGAATGTACTAATACGTAAAGTAAATTATTTTTAGCAGTAGTACATCTCTTAGTGTAGTAATATAAAAGAGGAAATTTTAATCCGCTTTTAAAATCTCTCATACTTAAAATTTCACTTAAAATATCAAACCCATTATAAGCACATAAACTCCTTCATTAAATAGCCCTATACAAATGGGATATAAAATTATCGATATGTCTAAACAGAAGGAAAAACTTCGATTTTAAAATTTTTGTGTATAACATTTTTCTTTTTTAAGGATATTTAGTTTGTGAAACTTGCTTATAAACTATTCGACAAATTTCTTGTTAAAAAAAAAATAGTAGAATGAGCCACTCCGACCCTGTTACAGTTCTCAAAAAAACAATGTCACTAGTTTGATGCATATGTCAAATTTTGACGTAAAGATATACAGCGGTTCAACTATAGTAACGAATGTCAACCAGTGGTCTCAAATCCTAATTATCATTTATTTTATTTTTATTCTTTTTTTCAATCACGAGATGGTTAATTTAGTTAAATAATTATTTTGTAAATATTTTGTATTATTTAATATTAAAGTAAATTCTGGTGATCACCCGAAGGCAGACTAAAATTTGTACGTTTACATATTTTCACTTTTAGCTGCCTATGAATTCAACAGTTTTAAGTAGCGTATTACTTTAAATTGACTATTTGTTTAATTATTACTAATTAAACATTGATTAATATATGGTTTTCTTATGATACTTTAACTTTAGGATCACCTACGATATCTTTTTTTTCTGAATATGCATGAAGCTTAAGATTTTAAATTAAGAAAGAAATAAAATAAGAATAATTTAATAATTGATTCAAATTTCTTGTCTGTTTGGCGAAGGTTGATTAACAAATTCATTTGCTGTGTTAGACACCTGTTGTTTTTTAGTGTTCTATCTTCTGGTTTCTTTCTTCAGTTTTTCTACATCCAACGTTTTTCTTCTACGTTCTCTTTTCCTGTATATTTTTGGTGAACACTTTCAGTTTTCAATATGAACTGATGTTTAACTAGTGCCATATATCACTACTTGGTTTGGCAGTGTTGCAGCCAGATTTGTACGAGATAACACACTAACGGAATAACTGGTAAACTAAGTATTATTTTTTTTTTAATATTTTAAATAATAACAATCCAATCAATTTTCTGAATTCAAGTTCATTCTTTTCTTTTTGTTATAAGGCGTTGCGCAATTTTCCGATGCTCTATCCAGTGATAATGGAATATACAGGTTTGCATTATGTTTTGGCTCCACTAGTTACTACTGTTGTAATGTATTGGATTTTATTTATAGCATATCTAGCTTTATACTAGAACAACATAGCTAGTCATTCAATTAAAAATATTTTATTATTTATTAGCAAGTTTTATTTGATCCACATGTTCACTTGCGGGTCTATATTTATTTATAGTGTAGCTATAGAAGTGTAGTTGAAAGCTAGTTTCTAACGTAACCCGCACCTACTCTCAAGTATAGTGGTCAGCTTGGCATATTTTCTCGCTGGAACGGCTACTCAACGGAACTCATGTTATTTCATTTTATTATTCTATTTAGGTTATACTTTATTACTGAGTTTCTTCTCAATTATAGTAAAATTACTAAACCGCTTAACTATTTTATTAATGACAAGTAGATAAATATCAAACTACCTGTACTTTATTTAATCGCAATTGAAATTTTCACAGGTCGATTTAAATTAAACGAGTTTTTTACATAAAAGTGTGTATTTTGTTATCATGTTACTTGTGTTAGTATAGTTTTAGCTAGAATGCTTCCTTTATTTGCTTGACCTGTATTCTAAGAAGAGTGCGGAAAATAGCGAAGTTTTTAAAAAATTGCACACTTTTGTAAATATGTGTCTTTTCACACATAAGAAAACTAATCTATAAAGTTATATTTTTAGATTGACTGGAAGAATAGTTCAAAATTAAGAATCAACTACAGATTTATGTAATTTTTTTACTGTCAGCAGTCCCAATAATATGGCGTTCAGGAAAATGTAGCAAAAAGAAAATACTCAATCCAATAAATACTGAAGGCTTGCCAATTTTTTAAATATTAATACGGTTAGTGAAGACTGACTTTTTTCAATCATTTTTTTTTTATTTTACTGTCTTTCTCTGACTTATATTTTAGAAAATTACCTTTGAATTATGTTTTATTTTAAGGTTGTTCTTAAGCAACAAATAAATGAAAAGTACTTTGTAAGCAAACACTCAATTGTATTATAAATATTTAATTTAATATCATTAAACTTGATTTCTAAATCAGAATATGTCGAAAGGGTCTTTTTTATTTTTTAGGAAACAAGTCATAAATTTACGTCAATCTTATATACCGATTATAATTATTCATAAATTCAAGCCCACAGCCGTACAGTAAGTTTATAGTCAACTGCTGCAAACCTGGGTTCGCGAGGTAGCTCCATTATTTTTTTATATTTTGCTTTTAATGAGGTTTATTAAAAAAAAATTTGTCATTATAAATATTAACAATTGTGTCACCTGACCAACTCTTCACTGAAATAATTATTTTCAATAAAAGAGATTTGTTTAAATAATGAATAAAAAGCAAAAAAAACGTCAAAAATCGGTAGCGCCTCATCTCGAGCCTGAGTTTATAGTTTGCTATACGTGTGTTAGATTGAATTTAAAATAATCGGCACATAAAATAGACAACAATCTTTGATTTTCTAGGTTTTAATGATAAAAAATAGTTGTTAAAACCATAAGTATATATGAAGGACAATTATATATTAATTTACTAAACTTCTAGGATCGTAATCTCGATAATCTTCTAGTGAGTTATAGACTATTAAGTTTTTATTTACATAAACATTACCGAAAATTACCTATCACGACTGGAGTAAAAGACATTTCAAGTCTTCTTCACAAGGCTATAATAAATTAAATGTTAACAAAACATTATCAGCCAGATTCACTAAGAAGATTTAAGATTTAAAATCGATCTAGTTGCTAATAAATTAAAATTTTATAGTGGGCCAGTTTTGTTTTGCTTATGATATTGTCATAATTTATATTAGATATGTCAACAAATAAACGCTTATATAGGGATATTAAGGATAATAACCTTGCGATATAGCCTTAAAATATTTCGAGGAAATAATTGTCTCCCGAAAAAAATAAAGTTCTCCATTTTGGCGGTTCAGTAATAAAACAAAATAATTTTATGATCTTATTTTTAGGGTTTAAAATTTGCTTGACTTACTGTTGCATTTCTCAATTTAAGACCTCAGCTGTTAATTTAGGGCGGTTTTAAATTTAAGCCACGTTAGTGTGTAGCTGTATAATTTTAACTAAAAAATGACCTAAATTTTTAACTTTTTATTCAATTTCTGAAGTGTTTTCAAAGAAATATCTAAAAGAAAATTGAATACAATCAAAATTAATTTAAAAATTTGCAAACACATGTACTATCAGCACTTGACGTTTTCAAAATTAAAATGGTCTTTATATATTTTTAAAAAATGTAAACTCAAAATCATTTAAAAAAATCGCTATGAGTGGTTGAATTCTGATCTGGCGTTAGTTTACCAAAAGTAAACTAGTTTTCTATTTTCATTTTATTATCCTGGATATGTATTACGTGTTGGTTATGCTTGAGAGTCATAAAGTTCGTAACGTACAAATGCCGTGAAACTTTTACAATAATTAAATTACCATTAAAAAAACATTACATTAATATTATCCTATTACTACATTAACACCTACTCTTTTCAACACAGCGCCTTTGACAGTTGATGAATTATGATAACGTTAAAAAATGCTGTGAAAAAATGATTTTCTAAAATTACGTTATTAAAACAGAATCTATGTTTAATTTATATTATAAAAAAATATTGTCGCGGTTTGTATTTTAGATTTAGTGACGAATCTAAATTAATTCATCAGATAAACACATGGGATAAAGATCCCTCCCAAAATACTTAGTCATTTTAAAAATAGGCTCTATAAGTAACATTTTTAGGTTGTTTGTCTGAGCAATTAAAACTTCCAATTACATATTTCAACTTAACATCATTCCCATAGGCATTAGCGTAGAGACTGGCTTAAAACGAGGAAGGGTAAAAATAAATTCTACTTTTAAACACACCAAATGTTAGTCATAATAGCTTATCAGTCTAAATAAACTTGTTTTTATATTAAGTTTTTGTAAATTAAATGACTGCGGATCGTCCTTGCGATTATGAACTACGGGCATCTAACACCGACGCAGTGCTTAGGTTCTGGAGGACGAGGTGTCCAAATCATTTTCAAATCCACGTTTTGTAGTCAACTTTTTTCAGTTTTTTGCAAGACTTCGTAAGTAGTGGAACCTATGTGTCAAATATAAGCGACTCGTTTGTCTTAGTTATCAATAACTAATATAAAAAAAATCTATCAAAAACAACATAATCAAAAATGTCTAATCTATTCTGTAATAATTATAATACAAAGTACTCCATGGAAATTAGATCAAAAAAGAGCTGTTTTGTTAACAAAAATGTAACATTGGTTTTTTGCTGGAATGTGTTCATTTTGGCATCCTACAAAACATATCTCGATGGTAACTTTGAAAGACCTGTGCAAAAAGAGTGACGAACCCAAAATAGTCACGATTTTCGGTTTTTTGAGTTTATCTCGAAAAGTATCGAAAGATGTTTCAAACAAAAGTTGTAGATAATTAAAAAACTTATCGATTCGTGTAATATAAGTTATAGGTGGCGCCACTAGTTATCGACATTTTTCTTTCGACAAAATTTACGGTTTTTGTTTTTTTTTAAAGACATTTATTAACAAATTACCGATTTAAAATTTAACACAAATATAGGTATTATCATTCTAAAAAAAGTGTATAAAACCCCGAATCTATGAGTTTTTTATTTTCCAAGAAATTCGATGTCAAAGTTGAAAATTCAACCTCAATTTTCCGATTTTCTAATTAAAATACAATACAAAAAAACCATAAAATAAGTAATATATAATTGAATATTTGTATGACTTTCTCTTTAATTTTTTATAAAAATTTTATTAATAAACTGTTAGATAATACTAATATAAATTAAAAAAACAGTAGAATGTGTAATATATAATTGAATATTTGTATGATTTTCTCTATAATTTGTTGTAAAAATTTTGTTAATAAACAAATTAATAATTAATATAACTAAACAAATTGTTACTATCATATAAATTAATAAAACAACATCAATATTATAAATATTACTTGTGATGCATAAGTATCCTTGAAGCGCCAATGAATAATGCACCTGAACTATGGCAACTCGCTGACAGCGGCCTGCAGCGTATTTCTTGGATCCAAAAAATTCATAGGTAAAGTACAAGTATTAAAAAACATCTTCTGCCAATTTGAGCCCTTAATATTCATTTGCCACGCCATTATGAATTTTTGAAAAAAAAAAACGTTTTTTTCGTTCAAATTTTTGAGATCGGAAATGATACATCTAAATCCAATGAACGCATTAAAAAAATTTTATTTCCATCCGGTGAAAAGTTATCGCAACTTTTTTGTTGCAAAAATTGGTTTTTGCAAAATTTCTCGGCGAACGATTGGATTTTTTTTTTCATAGATCTTCAAAATATAAAACAATACAAATAATTTCCATTAAAACTAAGCATTGTATCTTAATTACGAAAGCGTAAACTTGAGGTTCAATTTTCAACGTTGACATCGAATTTCTCGGAAAATAAAAAACTGACAGATTCCGGGTTTGACATACTTTCTTAGAATGATAATACCTATATTTATGTTAAATTTTAAATCGGTAATTTGTTAATAAATGTCTTTTCTTAAAACAAAAACCGTAATAACCGCAATAACTAGTGGCACCACCTATATTATATTAATCGATAGGTTTTTTAATTCTCTACAACTTTTGTTGTGTATTGAAGTACCAGGAGCCCATATTGAACATTTGCCAAAACAAAATTATAACGTTTTCACTATTTTTGCATTTTAATAACATTGTAAATTAACTGAGCCCCGGTTAACCCCTTGAAAGGTTTCCGGATTTGACAATGTCTGAGCTGGAAATCTTTCAGCACAACATCTTCTTGCCTTCGAAGAGTGAGACAGCGCTTGCCCATAAATTAAAGCACATCAGCACATCCTGAGTATTTTGTTTTTACCCGTTTGTGTTTAGCATTAGTAACTTTTCAGTTTTTCGATGCAAGTTTTACTTTTCGAGATAAACTCAGAAAAACGAAAATCGCGACCATTTTTGGTTCGCCATTTTTTTACACTGATCTTTCAGAGTTACCATCGTGATATGTTTTATAGGATGCAGAAATGTACACATTCCAGCCAAAAAAACCAATGTCACATTATTGTTACTGACGAAAGTCTATTTTCCATGGAGTTAAGAAGAGACTGTAAAACGATTATATTTTTGATGTAAATGATGAGCACCTTTTCTTTTTGTTAAATTATCTGGTAGATGTCAATGTTTATTAAGGATATTCAATGTAAATACATTTTGTCTGAAATTCTAGAAAACTTACATATGATTATGTGTATGAAAAAAAAAACAAATTTTTTATCCGAGGTTTCTGCAAAAAATAGCTGGAAAAGCAGCTTCATATAAGATTGCTCTTACGGAAAATTCAAGCATCGGTCGCGCAAACCTTGATGTTTTAACATAACCAATGTTTATAAATAGAACAAAAGGTAATGGTATGACAGAATAGATTTTCAAAAATGATTTAGTATATGTTTTTTCTTATTGGACATTTTGAAATAATTAGAAACAACGCGTTCACACATATTACGTATAAACGTAAACCCTATAACAGAAGTTCGCAAACTAAAAATAACCAACACAAAATGTATGTCAAAATTCATTCGACATTTATGAACTAAATAATATTAATAATAGCATAATATAAGTTTTTAAAATATTTTATGTGCTCATAATACAACTCAAAATATAATTTCCTTGGAATATTCCATGATCCATACTTTTTATCAAAAAATTGCAGAATTGTGATCTTCCTACGATTTTATCCCATGCCTTTCCTATCCCCTCCCTCTGTGATACCACTGAGCATCCTTAACAAAATCTTTTCTTTACCACAATATGTTCGTTAGTGAGCTGTGTACATCAAATTGAGAAGGAAAGCAGACATAATATCCTTTAAAATTTACGTTTATATTGTTAAAAGCGGAAATTAATTATTTTTATCACACCATACCAATGCTGACCATTTTGTTCAATACATGTATTTTGAGGCGTAGAAACGAAATTTGGCACAAAGTTTAGTTTTTGAGATAGTTCCTCTTAAAGTGAAATTATTATAGATATTGGGTTATCATTGGTTCATTTGCCATTTTTCCTTCTATATTTATAATATTTTTGTTAACATCACAAAAATCACCGTACTTTTACTCGGGAAATATTAACAGCCGGATTCACTAACATGGTTTAAATTTAAAACCGCTCTAAATTAACAGCTAAGGTATTAAATTGACAAACGCAACAGTAAGTCAAGCAAATTTTAAACCCTAAAAATAAAAGAATAACAAATTATTTTGTTTTATTATTGAACCAGCAGAAACCGTTTATTTGTTGACATATCTAATGTAAATTATGACAATATCATAAGCAAAACAAAACTGGTCCACTATAAGATTTAAATTTCATAGCAACTAGATCGGGTTTAAATCTTAAATCTTCTTAGTGAATCTGGCTATAAAAATTTTAACGACGTTGCATTTTATATGATTATGTAAGAAAAGATATCGAGATGCCAAGCAACTGCACACAAAACTTTAAAACTTTAGTGTTTTTTACTTGTTGGCTTTGGCGTTGTAGTACTTAAACGTATTTTCAGTTTTTTTGAATAATTATTCCAAGTACTAAAGTTTAGAAATAATTGAGTTTGAAATTTAATAAAATTGCCCTAAATGCAGTTCTGCCAACTAAACCAAAAAAACCCTAAATTTTTATAGATAGCGGTAAATTAGAATTTTGAACTTATGAGTATGAAAACAATAATTGTATAAAAATAAAATAAATAAATATTTAAAAAAAGATTTTATTTTCCTGAATTACGTGAACTAGATTTTATAAATTAACTTACTATTTTATACTACATTGTCACATTATAAGATCTAAAAGTCAAATTTATATATATTATGTCAACTAATATAAAAATATGGTAAAAAAACATACGGAAAAATAATGATCTTGCTTTGTACGACTGAAATTATGCTATTAATTGTCAATAATTTTTTTTCTAATTTGAGAGTTCCATGAGAGTGAGTCTCTCAAATTGACAATTATGTACAATAATCACTGATTAGTTATTCGTCATTAAATTAGAGCGTCCAGATTTTATGACTAAAATAAATTATCAAACTAGAAATCTAAAATCTACATCTATTTTAATTTATTATTTTCGTACATTTTTTGACACTAAGTTTGTATTGATTGACATTATATAATATAACTGAGACTTTTTCACTTAAAAAAAGAATTAATTTATTTTAAGTAATATTTGCCCGCATAAACGAGAATTTCCTATTTTAATTTAAAATTACACGGACGATAATTTCTCACATTATATATATATATGTATATATATATATATATATATATATATATATATATATATATATATATATATATATATATGGCAATGCAAAATTGAAGCTTATAGAGAAAAAAATATTTAAACCAAAATATAATTTGGGCTCCAAGATTATTGGATATTTCTCTACAATATCATAACATCGAAAAAAGTTAAAATAAAATTCCTTCCAAACGATTCAACTTAATTTACAAAAATAGAAGTTAATAGTAATATTTTTAGGATATATATCTAAATATCTACAATCTCTAATTACACATTTTAAACTTCGGACATTATTATGCAGACTGGTTCAAAACGTAGGAGGGTTAAAAATAAAACTTTACTTTTAACCACACCAAATGTTCATCACAACAAATTGCCGGTCTGTCTAAATCCCACTGTGACATTTGCTTTCTGAATAATGCTGAAGCTTAAAGGGATTACGCAACCCTATGTACTTGTGTGCTTTTGTACGCTGCATGGGAGGATTAACATTTTGTCGGTCAATAAGTTTTCCATTAATTATTTTTGTGGATTTACTATCAGTTATTTTCGGTTCAAACTTTCTAGTTATTTTATTAATAAACACACCTAAGTTTTGGCTAATATCTTGGGCTTTACATATAAGTGCTATATGTATCCGAAGTGAGTCTTGTAGTGTTGTTCATTTTGTCACTATCACTAAAAGGTACTTTCCGTATAGGAACTTTCTGTGATTTTGCTATTTTTTTCTAGTTTAGGTAAAAAGTTAGAGGAGAAATATCCAGTTATAAAGCATTCTTGTTTTGTACGGTATGTATCCTTCCAAGATCAAACTGATATTTACATTAATTATGTACTTTAATAAGCCTGGTGATAGTACAGTGACTTTTATCGGCAGGATGTATATTTAGATTTTGGTACGAATATTTTAAAACTTTTTCTCCAATTTTAAAAATTTTGTGAGTAATTTAAGTCACCATAGTTCCAAAAAACGATTGTAGAAATTATACACACTGGACCGATCGTACTTCACACGAGGTACGGATCTGTATTTTCCATTCCATTTTGGAAACAACCTGTTAACCCAAAAGGGATCAGGTCTGACTCAATGGCTTTTCTTGACGTTTTGACATTAAATATTCATCATTCAATATTAGTCCGTATTATGACCCTGATTTATCTTGTGTAGCAAGGAAATTTAGACGATTTTTGGTGTTAATTAGAACAAAATACGAAGGGAATAAATTCATAATTTATTTGGAGAAAGAAAAAATAAATTCTATTTATAGAGACTTAAACTACTCCTGATTACTGGACCTACATAACAACAGTAAATTATCTTGTTAACAAAAAGCAACAACAATAACAATAATCAAAGTAAATAGGTTCCTTGAGCATTCTGGGGAAGATTTTGTTAAAAGCTAAAAATTTTAAACTAAATCCTCTAAATTTTCAGAGAACATTAACTTATTCTTCACATAATCTTATATATAAAAACGTGGTGGCTAATGTACATACAGGCCTCCATATTCGGTTATTCGGTTTGAAATGAACCAAAATTTAACGTTTCTTCAATCCCGATGTATAAAAAGGATTTATTTTTTCTTTTCCGAAAGAATAATTGATTTAAATTCCTCATATTTTATTGTAATTAATAAAGAAAAATAGTCTTGGTGCCCTAGTTAGGCCGGTTGGTAGAGAAATTACAAACCATTCAGCGCCAACCAAAATTTGCGAAAGCGGTCAGGTGACAGTTGGCGAACTATTTGTGAACGATTTAATTGGCGCTGACTTATTTTTGATTGTGAACGGAGCTTTCATATAAGCAGAAATAGAATCGCAATAAGGAAAAAAACTGCTAATGTTTATTTAATATCAAAACACAGGTCTGCAAAAAATGGGGTCTTGATTGTTGTTAGGTAGATGGGAGTTATTTCCGAAATAATTTGTTGCTTAGAATCTGAATACGAGTTCAGAATTAGCCAATCAAAATGAGTTCTTTGGCTACTTTTGAGGTTATGTGCCAATTGCACTTTACTTTTGCCTTACAAAATCAGCTATTGAGAGGTCACCTACGTTGATTTTAAATTCAGGTTAATGGACCAATATGGTTTTTTTGCAAATGTCGATCCACCATTTTGAATCCAGCATTTTAAAAATAAAAATTTCTACTTTCTGACATAATTCTCGTAATCAGCGACTCTGGAAAATCACAAATAAATTTTTTTTAGTACCAATATAATTTTCTGTAAATTTTGATGCGCCATTTGGAATCTGTCTTCTTGAAAAACCCATAGAGTAGAAAAATGTATGCTTCAAATGGTTAATGTAAATTCTGTTGGATATATTTCATAACTTAAAATGAAAAGAAAGAAAAAATCGTAGGTGACTGTTTAATCAGTGGCGTAGCTACCGGTGTGGTAGGGATGGCTATACCACTCGGCTCTGAGTCATATTAGCCGCCGTAGGCGCCGTCCCAATCCTATTATTTTATTACTGTAATTACTATAAGCTAGAAAACACATATTATTAGAAAAATATATTAAAAATAAATAAAGAATTAATATTTTAAAGTGGACAAAAATCATCACTCTATTCATGTAGTGTGTAGTAACATAATTTTTTTTTTAATTTATGTATTTATCCTAATGCTAAAGAAAAAAGTAGGCTTTTTTTAACGACTAAAATTTTTCATATTTCAATAAACAACGCGACGCCGCGTCATGTGTAAATTGCCGATAAACAGTAGCGACACTGCGGCGAACGTCTATTTTCTTTGAGAAGTCCCGATAAAGGCGGAACGAGAAAAGCGGGCAGTGGATAATTATTTTTATGAATATTTCCAATTTTGTTGATCCGCATTTTTAGAACGATGTGTGAAAAAGTTGGAAGAGATACGTAATAGGTAGATATGCAATAATTCGAATATTTTCTCGTATTTAGTTTTGTCTTTTGTATTGTGAAGTTAAAGTAAAGGGTGGTGAAAATATTTCATTGTATATTTTTAATGAAAAATAATAATCAAATGAGGTCTTCTTTTGAAGGCTTAGTAAGCTAAATATATATATATATATATATATATATATATATATATATATATATATATATATATATATATATATATATATATATATATATATAAATATATATATATATATATATATATATATATATATATATTTATATAGAAAGAATTGAGAGTAGTTGATAGTTTTTTTTAATATAACTATTATTATGTAATGAATTAAGTTTGTTGGACAATTTATTTGTTCTTTCTGTAAGATGTTTCACGTTTTAGATCAGCCTAAAATAGAAAAAAAATAAAGGAAAGAAATCGACTCGATGGGAAAGAAAGAGAAAGAAATAAAAAAAGAGAAGTTTCAGGAAATTTGTGCTTATTTTCCAAGTTCTCAAAATCAGATTAGGGAATAACGGAAGCGAAAGCGTTATATTCGGAAATTTCAACGCTAATAGAAGAAGCTTCAATTCCAGATAGTTTAGGCTTAGACAAACTTGTGGCTAATGATAAAGTTAATTTAAATGCTTTTGAAGTGTCTTCACAACTGGCAAGGAATGAAAATAATTTTGGTTCCGTCGATGAAGACCAAATGCTAGAAACGTTAATAAAACAAAAATATCCTCCACGCAGAGGTTATTACGAAAACATTGTTAAAAGTGATCCAAATGCTGGTTAATTGTTAGTAGTGAATGGTTATGTTACTCCGTTAAGCTAGATTGTTGTTACTGCGAGGCTTGTTGGTTATTTGCTGATAGAAGTTTAAGTTTAGTTGTAACGCACTCCAAAATTTTCGAGTTAGAAAAAAATGCAGAATACGTTCATTGTGCCGCTCATAACTTAAATTTAGTTATAAATGATGCTATCAAGGGAGTCTTAATGGCAAAAAAATGTTTGGATATTGTTGGTGGCCTATGTTATTTTTTTTCGAATAGTATTAAACAGTGGAAGTTAAAGAATCTTCAGTAAGTAAACTTACATTAAAAAGTTCGATTTCTACTATATGGTCTTTTAAGAATTAATCGTTGGACGCATTGCGATTTAATTTCAAAAACTCTAGACAGAAATTTCATAAAAAGTAAAAATAAAGAAAAAAAATCGAAGCAGTCGGACTTAAAAAAAGTTAGAATATATCGAATTTTTACTTAATATTTTATTGTTTTCTAAAATTCTTCATTCTATAAACATAGTTCTTAAAGTTCTTCAAAGTAAGAAGTCTAATATTGTGCAAGCTTCCAATTTATTTAAAAATGCTTACGAAGAACTTTGTAAACTGCGTCACAGTCACGATCAAATTCGATGTGAAGCTTCGGGTACAGTAGCAAATTGGGGTATTAGAGCTTTTTTTACTGAAAAGCGATAAAAAATTTCCAAAAAAATTTTATTGATAGATTTAAATTCCTTCATTCCTCATTTATGAACACCGGTACACTGAGTTTTATGAAATAAATACGACGATGATATATCTGATAATTTTGCCACCGAAATTCTCGGTTTTGCTCAGCTTTTCCTGAAAATTTAAAAGAATTCTCGAGAACATATGAGCTGGTTCATTTTATGTTTTGTAAAAAGCACAACAGCTCATCAAATTTTTCCAATGTGTGTACCGCACTATTAATATTGTTAACTGTTTCTGCAACTTCTTCTACTGCTGAGCGATCATTTTCCAAAATGAATTTAATTAAGAATTTGTTAGGAAATAGTGATAGTCAGGAACTTTTAAGTAGTTTGGCAATTCTATGCATAGAAATAAATGCGCAAAATAAATCAATTTTGATAAAGCAATTGACATTTTTGCAAGCATGAAGAACCGCAAAAGGCATATCTAATATATATTACGTTATAGGAAATATCAGTTTCTAGTACATATTAGTACGCACTAGACCATGTCTAAAATGAGCGATTTATTGAGTATTGAGTTGTCATGCGTTCGCGGTTCGCTTAAGCTCATTTTTTCTGGTTATTTTGAATTTTTAGTAATATAAACCAAGCTAAACAAACCCATTGCCCTAGTATTGCCATTCCGAGAAATTACCCATTTCGGATATGTCATGGGACGTAGTAGCATGTCCTGAGAGAAAACTGATATTTCCTGTAACATATGTACTATCCAAGTCAATGCAAGATTAAGGATTAAGAACCTAAATTGAGAGATTATCAAAAAATATGAAATAACTAACTTGACTTTAATTTCTATTATTATACGACAACAAACAATTAAAGTGGGAATTAAATATAATAAGTATAAAATTTTGCGATTAAAATATTGACGAAATAAATTTTAAAAAAACTGGTATAATCATTTTTTATACTTAAGTAAAAAAAATAGGTACCATATTTCGATTTTTCTCAAGACCTCAAAGTAACTCTTGCCAACTTACGCCGTTAAATTTAGGTACACCACTGTGCTTAATAGCTTATTTTGAAGCAGAAGAGTAGTATTAAATGATGCAACTGAAAAAAAAAAAACAAAAAAAAAAGTATTCTGTACGTAACTTCAAAAGTAGCAAAAACAAGCATTTTTCCAGTACATAAACACAAATATCTCAAGATCCAGATATGAAGGGATCATTCCGATCTGGGATTGGGATTCTTAGCAACAAATTACCTCAGAAATGATCCCCACCCACTTAACAGCAGAAGCTTGGAGACGCCTGTTATTTTGTAAATTTTTTAATTTTTTCTAATATCTCCGAAAGTATGAAAAAATTGCAATTCTAAAAAAAATTTTCCTTTAATTTAACCGACTCCATCTTTATTATCGTTTTGGTGAAAGAAATAATGATGTCATCTAAATTACACAACCTGGATATACACTGGAGCTGACGGTATTGCTGCATCATACCTATTTTGTGCTTAATTTAAAGGCATCTCGTGGCAAGATTTTTAATCTGTTTCTTACAGAACTAACGGAAATTTCCTTTAAATTTATTTAGAAGTATTTCTAACTAATCTCTCTCTCTCTCTCTCTCTCTCTTTGTCAACCTTTGTCCATCCACTTCTGGATATAGGTCTCTCTCAATTGTTTCCATCTTTCTCTATTCTTCGCCAATCTCATCCACTGTTTGCCCGCCACTGTCCTTATGTCGTCTACCCATCGTTTTGAGGTCTTCCCGTGCTTCTTTTTGTCTCTCGCGGTCTCCATTCCAGGATTCTTCGTGTCTATCTGTTGTCCTCATATCAGGAAATGTGACCAGCCCATCGCCACTTCATCTTTGCCACCTCCTTCAAGATGTCTTTGATTTTCATTCTGCGTCTTATCTCCGTGTTTTTAATCCTGTCTCTTAATGATATTCCAAGCATATTTCTTTCCATCGCTCTTTGAACTGTTTCTAATTTTTTAGCGGACTTTTTGGTGGGGGACATTGTCTCCAATCTATACGTACACACCTATAATATGCATGTGTCGTATACTGTTCTTTTTAGATTTATGGGAATTGAATTATTTTTCAGGATGTATGCAAGTTTACCAAAAGCGGCCCATGTCAGCTGTGTTCTCCTTTTTATTTCAGCATCCTGATTTGATTTTCCTAGTCTGATGTCATGACCCAAGTATACATAGTGTTCGACGTTTTCTATCCTCTGGTTCTGTATTGTTATGTTTGCCTGTTCGTGGCTCATTATTTTTGTTTTGATGTAGTTCATTTTAAGGCCTACAAATGCGGATACGTGATTTAGCTGTTGTAGCATTTCGTTCAATTCTTGGAGATTACTTGCTATTAAGATTATGTCATCAGCAAATCTGAGATGGTTCAAGTATATTCCGTCGATGTTTATACCTTTGATGTCCCATTTAAGTTCCTTAAAAATATCCTCTAGTACTAGGGTGAACAGTTTTGGCGAGATAGTGTCCCCTTGTCTTACTCCCCTTTGTAGTTTTATGGGGTTCGTTTTCGTCTTGTCGTCTATCTTTATTTGAATGGTTGCATTTTTTACTAATAATAACGTTTAAGTTTATATGTCGCTTAGAACAACCAGTTAGTCTGATTTATAAACAAACTAACGTTGCACATCTTAGTTGGGGAGCCCAGTGGGTTTTGTAGCCTTTAAAGAGATGTGGCGACACCAAAGTTTTCGTATATATTTTGACCCCTTGATTCTCGAAAAATGGTTAGGTCATTTGTTGAAAGCAAAAAGTATCTTCTTTAATTTTTCCGGTCGAACCATAGTTTTTGAGTTAAAAAATCGTTAAACATTTGAATTCCACTTTTCAATATAAATAACTTTTGATTCAATAAATATTGTTTAATTCTGCGCCCAGCAATTAATAATTGAAGCCAAGAACTACAAGCTAGGATTAAGCGAAATCCGATAATGTAATGTTTTTGTTGTTTTTTAACGCTATAAATAAATAATCGTAACGTTCGCGCCGGCGTGTATTAACACATAATTCAGTATAGCTTTCGCTGATCATTGCATTATTACTTTAAACATATTTTAATATTTATCTATTTTTATTAATCAATTATAAGCATCTAATCATAAAATAAACAATAAAATACCATAAGTTACTATAACTATTTTTGCATGTTTGGTGCGCTGCTTGAGTTTTTTTTTTAATTTCAAAACTTTCCATATGTTTTCTTCAATGCGATATAAAGCGTGATACTCGATTTTTAAAGTTAATAAATTTTCTGGTAAAATATTAACACAATTTTGTTGTAGAGGTGATCTTTGAATAATAAGGAAGCTGTATATAATTTTTTAGGACCTGCCCGTGATTCCATCTAATGTAGTTCAGTATTTCCCAGTATCGGTTGGTCCATTAAAAAGTTAGGGGTTGCAATTCCAATAGTACATTAAAAACATAGATATGTGTAGAACGTGTCATAGGTACCGTTGGGTAAAAAAAATAAAAGTGTTTAAAAATTGAGTTAGTATGAAACAAAGCAGTGTATTTTTAATAACTAAGCATAAAGAAGGTAAAACATTTTAAAAATATAACAGTCACAACAAAATTTACGTATAACTTACTGTGTGAATTATTTCGAAAGAAAATCCTTTGACTGACCTTTGGCATTATCAAACTTACTAATAACCCGCTGATTGAAATCAGGTATGCTTATGATAAGATCCCTTTCTTTACAAAGCATTTTCAAAGCAGAAAAATCTTTCTTGGCTCATAGTATTCCGTAAAAACATATTTATCTGTTTAAGGTAGGAAAGACCCGTTTTGGTTCAGCCGATGCGATTGAAAAACAAATTCAAATTTTTAAAAGTTTTAGAACTTCACTAAATGTTTCATTTAGCTCGATGTTTTGAGAAAGATAATCGCAAAGTACAAGAAGTCCCGAAATTGATCTAAATTCTTCGTTTCATATATGACGGTCAGTTCTGTAGGGAGTTTTTGTTCGATACAAAAGGGGTAAATTTTAATCGTATCCTTAAATTTTTGTTCGAGAAAACATGTACTATATTCGACATACTGTTTCGAAAAAAAAACTGGCTGCTACCAAGTAATAAGCTAAATCGTTTTTTTCTTGGCAAATAATTATATCACAAACTTCTTTTGCTTTTCGAGAAAACTCCGCGGAATCATCGAGCTTATGTCGTTTTGAAGTAGATGAAGATGATTAAACATCGTTTGAGGTAATATTATTTCTAACATGACGTATTATTATATAAAATAAGTTTAACTGTGAAAGGAAACTCTTGCTTTTGAGAATTTTACCAGATTTAATTTATGTGCATAATAATGCACGTAAGCAGCATGTTCATAAGTTTCTTTTATAATAGCTTGCACTCCATTAGACGAGCCGCTAATGTTTTCTAGAAAATAAAAAAGCGCTCACTTGGTTTTACTTACACATACAGGAAGTAGAGAGAAGGAACTGCATTATGTTTAACGGCTTTTCTAGGATCTCTTACAAGAGATTCCTAAAACTGTCACACAAATATGATGATTTTTAAAAATTCCTTTGTAACTCGGAATCATTTGAATTCGGAAATCGAAGTTTGTACTTGTCTTCACAATTTGGGAAAGAGTACTTAATTTTGGATGTTTTTTTCTCGCCAAACAATCTTGATTAAAGTAAAAACATAGTCACTTTCACAAATATTAAAATACCGATACCGTAGACATCACGCATAGAAATACCAGCACAATAGACAACACGGTTGTATTCTATACTTGATACTGGCAGTGCCACGCGCGACTGGTAGCAAAACTAAACACAGATTTGCAAGTCGATTTGCAACCTACATGAAGCTTATGAGAGAAAATCAATCTCCACGTCCTAGATAGGCAATTCTTGATATAAGTTATTAACAGGTTGTACACCGAAGAAATCAAGAAATAGACGGGTTTTGTATTTCAGTGTATAATTTAATTAAAATCGGCCAAGCGCTTTCGGTCTAACAGACCATCCTCAGGGCTCAGACCCTAAAAACAAGAGAATATGGTCAGCAAATAAGCTTAGTACTTACCAACCATACTCACTCGTCAAAGGGCACACCTTAACCCTGCCAGTTTGAGAGCAGTCGCCAGCCGTAGCCTCCACACAGAACAAATTGTACACAATTAAAAACCTTTAAAAAACCTTGTCACAAATTAAAATTAAAACAAAACATTCAACATACTAGTACATTAACACTGTTAAAACAATAAACCTCTTTAATAAAAATCCAAAAGAGTGAGGTTATGCCACCCAGTCATAGCATAGCATAGCAACAAAACTGTCCAAAAATTAAAACTATATACAAGTATGTGTAAGCCTGAATAGAGATTTTCTGTATTAGTTCTATTTCAATTTCTTGTCAATTGTATTTCAAATCCATAATTCATTGACAATGAGTGAAAAGAGAAAAAAGGGCAGAAAGAAAGGGCAGTAAAAGTTTATTAATCTACAACGTTGCTGTTATCGGTCATTCTGTGATATATTTCGAACACTTGGGTTCAGTGGCATGAAATCATTTCCATTTTTGTAAAAAAGTAACAAATTATACGAACATAGGCGTAGTTGAAATTAATAATTTAAGAAAAAAGTTTGAAAATGGGGTTGCGGTCATTTACGTTGTTCATTCTTATATTGAGGCAATGGTCGGGGTTTCTCTTTATCTCCCTGCATATTTCAAGGTCTTCTCTGTAATCCAAGGTTTTTGAGTTATTACCCCTGGAGTGGTATAAGATTTTACTATTATGTGTAGGAGAGAAACTGTGTTTGGTAAAACTAATATGGTGACCAAACACAGAGGCCTGAGGTTTGTTAATATGTTCTCTAATTCGGACTGCTAATGGTCTAATAGTTTTTCCTATATACGTCGAAGGGCAGTCTGGGCAAGAAAGTTGATAGACCCCACTTTTTTGTATATGAGATATCAATTGTTTGTTATTGACCAGATGGGAACTGAGTTGATTTACACTCTTAAATGAAATCTTCACATTTTGAGTGTGGTTTGTTAGAGTCCGTGCTATTTTATTAGAGAAGTGACCTAAGTACGAGAGTGAGAAAAATTTTCCTTGCTGACTTTCATTGTAAGAAGTCGAGCTGTAAGCCTCTTGGGATTCTTTCTTGTTTTTAATTTTCTCTATATATTTGTCGATGATTGTATGCTCATACCCATTGTTTACGGCAATTTGCTTGAGAATATTGACCTCGTTGTTGTAATCCTCCGCTGACATGGGAATGTTGAGCAATCTATTAACATAGCAGTTTATTGAGGCCATTTTATGTTGTAAAGGGTGGTTAGAATTAAAAGGAATTATGTGGTCTGTTTGAGTGGGTTTTCGAAAAATTTTGAAACTGAGAGAATTATTGGTTTTTCTGATAGTTAAATCTAAAAAATTAAGTTTGTTTTCGGTTTCTATTTCTAAGGTAAATTTTAGAGTAGGATGTAGAGAATTAAGACTATTTAGAATATCAATAGCCTGCTGTTCATTGCCCAGAATAATTGTAAAACAGTCATCCACATAACGAAGCCAGTTAATTATCTTGCTCTCGGAAATCAATCTCGGAATTAATGCATTCTCCAAGTTATCCAGGAAGATGTCTGCTAAAAGAGGAGATAGAGGATTCCCCATTGCCAACCCCGAAGGTTGTTCGTAATATTTGTTATTGAAAGCAAAAAAGTCCTGAGATAAACAGAACTTAAGAAGGGTCATTATACTAAGTTGGTCGTCACTAGAGATATATGGTATGAGATATCAATAACAAATACTACGAACAACCCTCGGGGTTGGCAATGGGGAATCCTCTATCTCCTCTTTTAGCAGACATCTTCCTGGATAACTTGGAGAATGCATTAATTCCGAGATTGATTTCCGAGAGCAAGATAATTAACTGGCTTCGTTATGTGGATGACTGTTTTACAATTATTCTGGGCAATGAACAGCAGGCTATTGATATTCTAAATAGTCTTAATTCTCTACATCCTGCTCTAAAATTTACCTTAGAAATAGAAACCGAAAACAAACTTAATTTTTTAGATTTAACTATCAGAAAAACCAATAATTCTCTCAGTTTCAAAATTTTTCGAAAACCCACTCAAACAGACCACATAATTCCTTTTAATTCTAACCACCCTTTACAACATAAAATGGCCTCAATAAACTGCTATGTTAATAGATTGCTCAACATTCCCATGTCAGCGGAGGATTACAACAACGAGGTCAATATTCTCAAGCAAATTGCCGTAAACAATGGGTATGAGCATACAATCATCGACAAATATATAGAGAAAATTAAAAACAAGAAAGAATCCCAAGAGGCTTACAGCTCGACTTCTTACAATGAAAGTCAGCAAGGAAAATTTTTCTCACTCTCGTACTTAGGTCACTTCTCTAATAAAATAGCACGGACTCTAACAAACCACACTCAAAATGTGAAGATTTCATTTAAGAGTGTAAATCAACTCAGTTCCCATCTGGTCAATAACAAACAATTGATATCTCATATACAAAAAAGTGGGGTCTATCAACTTTCTTGCCCAGACTGCCCTTCGACGTATATAGGAAAAACTATTAGACCATTAGCAGTCCGAATTAGAGAACATATTAACAAACCTCAGGCCTCTGTGTTTGGTCACCATATTAGTTTTACCAAACACAGTTTCTCTCCTACACATAATAGTAAAATCTTATACCACTCCAGGGGTAATAACTCAAAAACCTTGGATTACAGAGAAGACCTTGAAATATGCAGGGAGATAAAGAGAAACCCCGACCATTGCCTCAATATAAGAATGAACAACGTAAATGACCGCAACCCCATTTTCAAACTTTTTTCTTAAATTATTAATTTCAACTACGCCTATGTTCGTATAATTTGTTACTTTTTTACAAAAATGGAAATGATTTCATGCCACTGAACCCAAGTGTTCGAAATATATCACAGAATGACCGATAACAGCAACGTTGTAGATTAATAAACTTTTACTGCCCTTTCTTTCTGCCCTTTTTTCTCTTTTCACTCATTGTCAATGAATTATGGATTTGAAATACAATTGACAAGAAATTGAAATAGAACTAATACAGAAAATCTCTATTCAGGCTTACACATACTTGTATATAGTTTTAATTTTTGGACAGTTTTGTTGCTATGCTATGCTATGACTGGGTGGCATAACCTCACTCTTTTGGATTTTTATTAAAGAGGTTTATTGTTTTAACAGTGTTAATGTACTAGTATGTTGAATGTTTTGTTTTAATTTTAATTTGTGACGAGGTTTTTTAAAGGTTTTTAATTATGTACAATTTGTTCTGTGTGGAGGCTACGGCTGGCGACTGCTCTCAAACTGGCAGGGTTAAGGTGTGCCCTTTGACGAGTGAGTATGGTTGGTAAGTACTAAGCTTATTTGCTGACCATATTCTCTTGTTTTTAGGGTCTGAGCCCTGAGGATGGTCTGTTAGACCGAAAGCGCTTGGCCGATTTTAATTAAATTATACACTGAAATACAAAACCCGTCTTTTTCTTGAATTCTAGATATGCTCCAATGGATTAGCTTAGATTACATCAAAATTGCATACTAGCAAAGCGATAACATTTTATAGCATAATACTGTAATACTGACAAATTATTAATGATATTTAAGCGAAGTAAGTTAAATTATTTCAATAATTAACTGTTGATCGCGCATTATCTAGGTAAAAAATTGATTTAAATTTAATCATTAAATTATAAGTAGAAATAAAAAAAAATATTTGTACTTATATTTATTAGTATGTTTCATTTTAATTTATAATTTTTTTGGAGCAAATCTCCAAACTTAAGGAAAAGCCGCCACCGGTATTGTACGATGTTTGCTCGCAAATAATACATTTGCTAGTATTTATCACGCAACTATTAGAGCACCTCGTTGATTATTGCGTTGATATCGATTTTTGACTAAACTTAAGTTTTTGGCATTCCTCAATATTACACGTACTTAGATCACTGTTTTCTCTTTTTGGATTTTTGTTTTTAACTTTTAAACTATCTAAGGTTTTATGATATATATATATATATATATATATATATATATATATATATATATATATATATATATATATATATATATTTATAGCATTCAATGGTCATATCGTACTTGAACAGATATATGAATTATATCAATCTAATCCGATAATTATTCCTTATATTGAATTAATGTTTATGTAAAATTGTGGGAAATTAAATAAAATGTTTGTAGACTGAAGATAGATGCATAAGGTTTATTATAAAGTAATTTTACCTTCTTTAGCTGTGACGTCCAAACGACAAAACACAATTTAAATCGGCGGTGTCACGTATTCGACACTTACCTTGATCAGTACTATCAAATTCATGGCTTTTTTATTTTCTTAATAAATAACGCACATATCAATGCTAAAGCATAATCTTACAGGTTTACTCATGTAGATTTCCACTTCTCTTCATAATTGACGAAATGCTATTTGTTTGTAACTTTAAAAAGCAATAAAAACATTACATTTTCGCATTTCGCTTAATCCCAGCTTGTAGTCCTTGCCTTCGACTATCAATTACTAGGTACAGAATTTGAAAACTTTTAATTAAAATGCAAAAAAGTGGGAAAAGATATCATTTTCAAATAATTAAAAAATTTTAACTTTAGAATCGGAATATTTTTTATTTTCCAAAAGAAAAACAATTTTTTTAATTACCAATAATTTTTTTGTCTATAACAAACTACCTGACCATTTTTCGAAAATCAACTCTCGATATTCGAATCGGGAAGTCAAAATACATATAAAAAACTTTGGTGAAGCCAATCTCTTCATCGGCTACAAAAATCCACTGGGCTCCTGGAAAATATTTTTGTGCATTTAAATAATAGCCTGTATTTCAGAAGATTTGCTTAAATTTTACCTATTTCTAAATCTCACTTGTTTTTGCTAGTACGAGAATGATAAAGTATAAGAAATTCTAATTACTACAATTTTCGACAGATTACCATTTTAATTTCATTAAATATTTTGGTTAAAACGGAAACGACAGCCAAATGTGCACTATCAACAATTTCCATTTCAACGCAATTCTTTTGATAAATTAAGTCAGTTAAATGATTTATCCTACAGTTTACTTAACAAATTTTAAGTAAATTGCTCCTCGAGCTCTAATTATTGCCTGCATCTTTCTTGACATGTGAATGTATTTATATGGAATTGCGTTCCATTAATATTGCGCGGCAAACTGACGCTCTTCTAATGTACTTGGAGCAGGATTTTTGATCGCTTTCAATGTTTTGGTTGATCCTACATGTACTTCATTGCGGCTAATCTAGTTTTTAAATTTAGACTCATCGAGGTAATTAGTTACTTTGCCAACTACATGAGGTCGTATGTTTTCTTACATTAATACGTTTTTTTGTCATTCAATATGGTCAACATAGAATAAAAATATATCTTCCAGGATGCTTTTGACATAAAATATACCTCTAAACTGATACTTTTCTATTATGAGTTTGCAGCTGGCGTACCATTTTCCAGCTTTTGGATAGACGTGGTTTCCATAATTAAATTGAAGTCTTATCCATATGGAACAGTTTTCCGCTTCTTGATATTTCACTGAATATACGATCTGGCAAATTCTAACTGACTACTTTATGTTTTTAGAAAGGACGTGGAACTTCGGCAAGCCCTCTTGGTTTTAAACTTATTTGTTTTATTCATTCCAAAATCATCAATAGCTGTTGTACATCTTTTACGCCTTTGACCGGGTCATTATAAATGCGAATCATATACAGGGTGATTCAAAAATCGATCAGGAAACTTAAGGGGGTGATTCTACTTGACAAAATAAGGGTAGAGCTTCATATAATTTTTTTTCAAAATGTCATTCGTTTTCGAGTTACAAGCCGTCCAAGTTCAAGTTTTTATTTTTTGTTTTTTGAATTACTCGCTTACAGGAAAACCGATTTGACTAATATTTGAAAGATAGGCTAAGTCTTCTGCGCTTCTTCATTTTAGTAACAATTCACATTGATTGTTTGCCGCTAGAGGGCACTTTACCTACATTGAAAATTGTTTTTTTGTCATAATTTTTTAGTGTTGACAGCTACAGTAGTTTTTGGCATAATTTCTGAAAGACTGATGCCAGGCCTTTAAAAAAGGTGCTCTTTATTTACATGGCTAAACCCAACGGTTTAGACGTAAATCACCCTTAAAAATTAAGTGGTAAATTTACTTTTCTCATTACATTACCACCAGCTACCAGGTAAATAGCTATCAAAGTATACTAGAACTGTCAGTTTAACATCAAATAAATTCGCTTTTTAAACTATTTAATTTATAATCTTAAAATAACTAATAATGGCTAATCACCAATATTCAAATATCGAATATTGTGATATCCATTTTTGTTATGGAAAAGCAAATGGTAATGCAGAGTTGGCAAGAAGATATTATATGGAGAGTTATCCGGAAAGAAATATCCCTCATGCTCAAACATTTTCCAGTGTGCACAGGAGGCTTGCGGAATGTGGTTCCTTTAAAAGTTATAATGGAAATAGGGGAAGACCTAGAACTGCTAGAAACGTGCAACAAGAAGAAAGAGTGCTTGAAATTATTGAAGATAATCCAGGTATTAGTACTAGAAAAATTGGGAATGAAGTGCGGCTCTGTCAGGCTAGTTCATGGAGGATACTAAGAGAAGAACAACTCTACCCGTTTCATTCAAAAAAGGTGCAGGCTCTTTATGACGATGATCGGCCGAGACGGTTGGAAATGTGCAATCAGATCCTAGCTAAGTATGAACATGATAATCGATTAATTGGCGTCATATTATTCACTGACAAAGCTGGTTTCACTCGTGATGGCATAACAAATCTACACAACATCCACACATATGCTTACGAGAACCCAAACAATGTGGTAGAAACGAAACATCAGCGTAGATTTTCACTAAATGTGTGGGCAGGGATAATAGGAGATTACCTTATTGGTCCTCATTTCTTTGATGGCCCATTAACTGGTGACGTATACTTAGATTTTATCCAAAATCGTCTCCCATTGTATCTGGAAGATGTGCCATTGGAAGTAAGGGCCAACATGTGGATCCTCCAAGACGGAGCTCCGCCCCACTTTAGTATACGTGTCCGACAGTATTTGAATGCAACGTATCCTGAGCGATGGATAGGACGAAGTGGACCATTGGCATGGGCAGCGAGGTCACCAGACCTTAATCCTATGGATTTTTTCTTTTGGGGTCATTTGAAACAATTGGTGTACGATATTCCAGTAATCAACGTCGAGGATCTTCGCTTCAGGATAATCGAAAAGTGCCAAATTATTAAAGAAACACCAGGAATTTTTCATCGAGTTAGGCGACATTTTTTGAAGAGTGTTAGGAAATGTATGGAAGAAAATGGGGGACATTTTGAGGATCTTTTTTAGTTTGTTTAGTACTGTTTCATTAATTTTTATCAATTAAATGTATATCGCAATAATCCATAATATGAATATTTACTGATTAGCCATTATTAGTTATTTTAAGATTATAAATTAAATAGTTTAAAAAGCGAATTTATTTGATGTTAAACTGACAGCTCTAGTATACTTTGATAGCTATTTACCTGGTAGCTGGTGGTAATGAAATGAGAAAAGTAAATTTACCACTTAATTTTTAAGGGTGATTTACGTCTAAACCGTTGGGTTTAGCGATGTAAATAAAGAGCACCTTTTTTAAAGGCCTGGCATCAGTCTTTCAGAAATTATGCCAAAAACTACTGTAGCTGTCAACACTAAAAAATTATGACAAAAAAAAAATTTTCATTGTAGGTAAAGTGCCCTCTAGCGGCAAACAATCAATGTGAATTGTTACTAAAATGATGAAGCGCAGAAGACTTAGCCTATCTTTCAAATATTAGTCAAATCGGTTTTCCTGTAAGCGAGTAATTCAAAAAACAAAAAATAAAAACTTGAACTTGGACGGCTTGTAACTCGAAAACGAATGACATTTTGAAAAAAAATTATATGAAGCTCTACCCTTATTTTGTCAAGTAGAATCACCCCTTTAAGTTTCGTGATCGATTTTTGAATCACCCTGTATATGTTTACGGCAGTAAATTAAAGTTATTTTTATCAATAGTGATAACAAAAAAGATTGATATTTTGTTCATGAATATACTAATATAGTCTCAAAAGTTTTAAATTAACAATACATTTAATGGATCGTTCATGTTTGATGGTAAAAAGATTATAAATAACTACAAAAAATAATAAAAATGAATGATATCTTATAAATGACAAAATTTTAAAGTAATTATAATTCAATTCGAATATCATTTGCCTAAAAAACCTGGATCAGAAACTTGACATTATGGCGAATGGATATAAAATTTAAAACAGTACTGCCAAACTACCGGACATTACAGCAACAACAACTATTTATGATATATGTTGAGTCTCATAATACAATCAAAATATTTTTTCATTTTTAATCGTTCGTCTTTTTCCAATTGTTGTAACAATTTCACATTATGCTATTAAAGCCGCTGTTACTGTCGATTCTTCTACACCAAATAGGAAATACGTACCATCTTATCGGTGTTTATTCAGAAAGTAGGATAAGTCATTGTTTGCCTAAAAATTTTTATAATGCTCGAGTTTTTTCGGTTCTTGACAAAACTTTGGTGGACAAGTTTCATTTTACATTAATTTTGGTTTATATGATTCCACATATTCTATTGGTTGACATTCCATATAAATTGTTCAGTTGGCTGTTAATTTTTTCGTAGCCAATTAGTTTAGGAAATATTTAGGCTGGCCCTCTGTACTTCCTACATCAGGTGTTCACTAAAGTTACTAGCAAGTAGGGCCATAGAAACTACGTACCTTTTGTTGTTAATTAACTCTACGTTTAATTTGATACCGTCGGTAATTTCATCCAAAACTTCCTCAAATATTTCTTCAAAGTACATATTAAACCAAAGAGATGGTAAAATATAGCTCGATCATACACCTTTCATAATTTTAATATCCTCAATGAAATTCCCAACAGAACCTTTTTTCAAATACTAAACATTTCATTATGTAGTTCAAACTGGTAAGAATTAATCACTTATATTTATTGACGATTTGACAACCGTTCCGCCGAACAAATAAATTTCGATGGCACATAGGTGGTAAAAGGTAGGGAGAATGTTAGAGATGCTCTTAAGAGCTTATTTAATTAATTCTAAGTAACATTTTATTACATTTTGCTCTAAGCAAGAGTACTTTTCGCTAGGATCAATTCTAAGTTTTTTCACTTTATAATCACTTTGTACATGTTATTTCAAGTTGAAATAGTTTAATGTCATTTCTTCAGTACCAAGAACTAAAGGTAAATTTAATATTATGTAGTGTATTCTGAAAAAGGAGACTAGTTTACTACCAAACTACTTATTACTTGGATATAAGCAAATAAAGCTTTTGTTTGGTTATTTTTTGCACTTTTTGTATAAAGTACAAAACGTCAAAAAATAATTTGAGAAAATAAATGTTTTCGCTTAAAACTTAAGGGTTTCTTAAAATATATTTCGTGAAAATTTAGTTAAAAACAATTAATTATGAAATATAAAATAGGGGATCTTGTATCTTTTAGTTCTCATTATTTTTAACTTTTTTACCTCCCAAAAATTTTTGTTAATGTCACAGTTTTTAAGATATTTTAACATATTCATTAATGAATAGAAATTTTTAACATATAATTTAATTTTCATCAAATTCGAATCTAATAATTAAATGTAAACTGTAAATCTAGAAAATTCATATTAAAAAAAATAGATTAAGTTACTGAATAAACATAAATATTTATCAAGATTAATGATGATTTATTAGCATCATGTACAGGTATAAGAGGATAATAATACTATTTAGGTCATCTCAATTTGTTAAAGGATAATTTTGAAAAAATTAATAAATAATTATTTTGTAATAGTAAAAAAAGTTTAGAACTAAAAATTTGTTTCATATGACCTCGATTGTTTTGTATATACATACGAACTTTTTATGAAAGGAAATCTAAGACTTTTAAAGATATGTGGCTTTAATCCAAACTGCTCGTTAGCCCAAAAAATTTTTGATCTTAAATGACTCTCGCTTAATATCGAAACCAAGTACAGAAAATAGATAGCAACAGGAACATCTCGATCCCGACCAATCCAGCGATTTGCGACTTCTAAAAGTGCGCTAAAAAGTGAAAAATAACTAGAAATTTTTATATGAAATTGAAATTTTTGAAGTAAGCACCAAACTAATACCTGACATTCGCATAAACAGATTAAAAATACTTTATTTGTAATTGCTTTTTTTACCATAAGTTCTATATATTAGTAGTTATTTATCTCATTTAGAAATAATTTGGAGCCGACTTCAAAGATTTCAATTTCATATAAAAATTTTTAGTTATTTTTGCACTTTTTAGCGCACTTTTAGAAGTCGGTTCAATTTTTTTATAAAAATTTTATTTTTCGATTTTTAGTTTTGAATTCATTATAATATTCATAAATTATTTGAACTAAGTGCTAATCGAGATTAGTGTACCTCGCAATGACTACAAGGTGGCAAAAAAGTACCCATTTTATCCAGAATTGTAAATCACCCTAAAAAACTACTAAAAATTCTTTGATTCTTAGAGTTCTCCAAATACCAATGAAATTGTGTCAAACAACCCCCTAATACCAAATCTGAAAAAATGTGAGTAAGGTAAAATTTTTAACCCACCCTATTGGATCCGCCATATTGAATTTCTAAAAATAATTTTAACATCTTAATCTAATCTAAATCTAAACCCTTTAAAGCCCCCTACTACCAATTTTAGATCAAATCCAGAAATTTAAAATTTTTAAACCGTCATATTGCATCTGACATATTAGATTTACTTAAAATGATTTTATATTCCCTATTTACATCCTCAAAAACGATTCAGTTCCACATTTGAACAAAATCGAAAAATGTAAAATTTTTAGTCAGCTATATTGTATTCGCCATATTGAATCCTGAAAAAATACCATTGAATTCATAATTTACACCCTCAAGAACCCTCTATATCAGTTTTGGAGAAAGTCGAAAAATGTAAAATTTTTTGGACAACATATAATCCGCCAGATAGAGATTTTCAAAAAATCCCCCAATACTGACTTTAGACAAAATCGAGAGATGTAGAATATTTAATCGGCCATCTTGAATCCGCCATATTTAATTTATTTTAAATAATATCAGATTCGTAATGTACTAACCCAAAAACTTCCTCATATCAATTTTGAAAAAAATCGGACAAAATTATTTTTTTTATCCACCATATTCGATACACCATATTGATTTTTTTAAAAATAATTTTAGATTCGTCACGTGCGACCTAAAAAACTCCCCTGTACCAATTTTGAAGAAAATCGGACAAAATAGATTTTTTGTCCACCATATTGAATCTGCCATTTTGAATTTTTTAAAAATAATTTCAGATTCGTTATGTAAGACTCTGAAAACTCCCCATATCAATTTTGGAGAAAATCGGACAAAATTGATTTTTTCGTCCGCCATATTGAATCCGCCATACTGAATTTTTTAAAAATAATTTTAGATTCGTTATGTGCGACTTCAAAAACTTCCTCGTACCAATTTTGGAGAAAATCGGACAAAATCGATTTTTTGTCCGCCATATTGAATTTTTTTAAAATATTTTGAATTCGTTATGTGCGACTTCGAAAACTCCTACATACCAATTTTGGAGAAAATTGGACAAAATGAAATTTTTTTGTCCGCCATATTGGATCCGACATTTTGAATTTTAAAAAAATTATTTCAAATTCGTTGGGTACAACCCCGAAAATTCCTCCATTCCAATTTTGGAGAAAATCGAACAAAATTAAATTTTTCGGCCGCCATATTGTAAGCGCCATCTTGGATTTTACTGCACCAATTTCATCTAAAAAAATATGGTACTACCGCAGCAACTTCCTAAACATAACGTAAAAAAATTCTTTCAAATCGGTGCAGCTGTTCCGGAGTAATCGGTATGCATACATAAAAAAATACATAGTCGACGAATTGAGAACCTCCTTGTTTTAGAAGTCGGTTAATAATTCCAAACGTATATAGTAAAATGTGAAACGGATTCGTTTAATTAAAACCATATATTTTGTTATTTTGCAAAGGCACACTATTAAGTAAATCTGGCAGGGTATTTTTAACCGACTTCTAAAAGAAGGAGGTTCTCAATTCGTCGCGTATATATATATATATTTTTTTTATGTATGTACACCGATTATTCCGGAATGGCTTAACCGATTTGAATGAAATTTTTTACGTTATGTAAAGGAAGTTGCTGCGGTGGTCCCATATTTTTTTGGACGAAATTGGTGAAGTAAAATCCAAGATGGCGCTGACAATATGGCGGCCAAAAAAATTTATTTTGTCCGATTTTCTCCAAAATTGATATGGAGGAATTTTCGGGGTTGTACCCAACGAATCTGAAATTATTTTTAAAAAATTCAAAATGGCGGATTCAATATGGCGGACAAAAAAATTTAATTTTGTCCGATTTTCTCAAAAATTGGTTTGGGGGAGTTTTCGAGGTCGCAAATTACGAATTCAAAATATTTTTAAAAAATTCAATATGGCGGATTCAATATGGCGGACAAAAAAATCAATTTTGTCCGATTTTCTCCAAAATTGGTACGGGGGAGTTTTCGGGGTCGCACATGACGAATCTAAAATTTATTTTAATAAATTCAATATGGCGGATCCAATATGGCGGACGAAAAAATCAATTTTGTCCGATTTTCACCAAAATTGGTATGGGGGAGTTTTCGGGGTAGCACATGACGAATCTAAAACTATTTTTAAAAAATTCAATATGGCGTATCCAATATGATGGATAAAAAATTAATTGTGTTCGATTTTTTTCGAAATTGACATGAGGGAATTTTTAGGATAGCACATTACGAATCTAATATTATTTAAAGAAAATTAAATATGGCGGATCTAAAATTGCGGATTAAAGATCCTACATCTCTAGAATTTGTCTGAATTGAGTATGGAGGGATTTTTGTTAGTGTTAATTACGAAATTAAAATATTTTTTGAAAAAATCAATCTGGCGAATTCAATATAGTGTTCTAAAAATTTTACATATCTCGACTTTCTCCAAAACTGATATAGAGAGTTCTTAAGGGTGTAAATTATGAATTTAACCCTGTTTTTTCAGGATTCAATATGGCGAATGCAATATAGCTGACAAAAAATTTTACATGTTTCGATTTTGTTCAAATGTGGAACTAAATCGTTTTTCAGGATGTAAATAGCGAATATAAAATTATTTTAAGAAAATCTAATACGTCAGATGCAACATGACCGTTTAGAAATTTTAAATTTCTGGATTTCATCTAAAATTGGTACTAGGGGGCTTTGAAGGGTTTAGATTTAGATTAGATTAAGACGTTTTTTTGAAATTCATTATGGCGGATCCAATATGGTGGGTTGAAAATTTTACGTTATCCACATTTTTTTAGATTTGGTATTAGGGCGTTGGGGAGTAGTGTATTACGAATATGAAGTTGATTTTTTACAACTATAAGGTTGATTAGATACAATATGAAGGACTAAAAATTTTACATTTTCCGGTTTTATCTAAAATTGATATTGCAGGGTTCTTGGGGCGTGTACAAGCTCAATATGCAATATAAAATATATCGGGCTAAGAAATGTACGTCTCAAATTCTTTAAATATTGATATTGGAAGGTTTTGGGGCGTATATTACCAATCTAAAATTAATTTGAAATATAAGATATTGGATTTACTATGACAGACTAAATATTTGTTTGACACTATTTCATTGATATTTGGAGAACTCTAAGAATCAAAGAATTTTTAGTGGTTCATTTTAGGGTGACTTACAATTCTGGATAAAATGGGTACTTTTTTGCCACCTTGGAGTCACTGCAAGGTACATTAATCTCGATTAGCATGTAATTCAAATAATTTATGAATATCATAAAGAATTCAAAACTAAAAATCGAAAAATAAAATTTTTATAAAAAAATTGAACCGACTTCTAAAAGTACGGTAAAAAGGGAAAAATAACTAGAAATTTTTATATGAAATTGAAATTTTTGAAGTCGGCGCCAAATTATTTCTAAATGAAATAAATAACTACTAATATATATAAATTATGGTAAGAAAGCAATTACAAATAAAGTACTTTTAATCTGTTTATGCGAATCACATTTTGTCAGGTTTTAGTTTGGCGCCGACTTCAAAAATTTCAATTTCATATAAAAATTTCTAGTTATTTTTCCCTTTTTAGCGCACTTTTAGAAGTCGGTTCAATTTTTTTATAAAAATTTTATTGAGAAATTTCGAGTCCATTTTCCTGATAAAATAACTGACACAAAAGAAAATTATCTAGCTCACTTGACTATGAATGAATGAAACAAAGGGTGGTGATATTAGATCATCGATGTCTAGGGCTCTATTGGGCCCTTACATCCCACCATAGCTGCAAGTCATTCGAGGCCGATTGTCTTGGCGAATCCAAGCAGCCCCGATAGTTGAACTTACCAAACTGCTTCCGGTAACAAAATTGTATCTCCGAAATATCTCTGGCTCAGTCCGTTGAGTGCTTGGCACTCTCTGAGGGCATGGTCAACAGTTTCATCATCCTCTAAACACTATCAGCACATAGGGTTGTCTTCGATACCGATCTTATGAAGATGGCTCCTCAGAATACACAGCTCTGTCCTTCCTAAGGATAGAAGTACTCTAGTACGCCGTGCGGTAGGTCCAGTTATATGTTCCTTAATACACCTCATTTCAGGAGCTCTCTTCCACGATTCAATAAATTTGCTTTCCAGCAACGATTTTAATTCCTTTTTGTCAACGGCAATTGGGAAAATTAAAATTGGTTGGAGTCCATATGGTTGTCCCAATCCTCTCCACTTTGCAGAAATATTTCTAGAGATAGGTTGGGTTTTAAAAACGGTGTCATGTAATCTATCTGCATGTGGAATAATGGACACATCTCCATCGCACTCTCCCAGACACCTGAGTAGCTGCCCGTTCCAATTCCAAGATGCCCTATGCAAGTGAGACGAGAAACAGTCTTCAGGGCCTCGTTCTCTATGTATAAGTAAACAGGAGACAGGTTGACAGAACTTCAATAGCTCTAGTGGTAGCAGTCCTCATCGCACTCAATATTTCTACAGAAGCCATTCTTTGAACTTTGTCAAGTTGAAGGCTGTGTTGGCGCTTTGTTGCACTACTCCACCATACAATAGCGGCGCACGTTATCATGGGGCGGATCGCCCACTTGACCATATTTTGAGTATAAAAGTTTACTTGATGAGGCGTCTCTCTCTAGAGGTTTTTTTAGCTCTCATATATATGTGTTATGCATATTTATCATCTCGTTCTCGTAAATATTGCTGCATCAGCAAATAAATATTTTCAAAAAACCGAACTTCTGTGTTATTGGATTCACATATTCATCTAAACTCAAACCTAGCTCCGAAATCTCGTGGCACTATTTGGGCCTTGTAAGACTCTTGTACTAATGTTGAGTAATTTGTCAAAAATTTCTAGGATATTTTCTTCCTGTTCTAGTCTAATCCCAACTGGTCGGGCCTAATAACTCCTGCCCCTTTTACAGAAATTTTCAGCTTTCCTTGATTCATTTACCAAAATAATTTTTTTTTTTGGTCAAAATCGATTTGCAAATTTTTGGACATACTAACTAGCAACTAAACTGTCATTTGACTCACATTTTCTTGCTTTGATAAACTGATAAATACATAAATAAATGATTACCGATGAATTTTAGCAATGGTTAAAATTATATTACCTATTTCAGGGGGTATTTTCAATTCGACGAGCGATGTTGTTTTTTTTTGACTTGTAACTTCTAAAATCGAACTTTAACTTTTTGCGATAAAAATTTTTAAAATAAAATTACTTTGACAGTAAAAAAACTATATCGAATTCAATTTAATAACTTTTTTTACGAAACTAGTTGACTTGATTAATTTAAAAGGTTAAAATTACATAATCGAGATGTCGACGTAATAATAAAGATATTAAATTTTCTCAAAAATTATGGCCTAACAAATTTTTTTGGAGACGAATGGGCCAAAAATATTATCAATTTACTATAAAAATACGAGTCACGTCCATAGATATGTGCCTGAAGAAAATTATTATTATTAATTAGGTTTACGAAATATGTGCGTTTATACCGTACTTTACCGTATAAAAACAATAAGACACTCATAAAGACACAACAAGGAGTAACAGAAGAAATACCTATCATGACGGGAATACGACAAGGCGACAGTATGAGTCCATTTCTCTTTAATTCAATTATGGACAAGATAATTCAAAATGTAAAAGAAGTCAATGGAGAATACAAAATGGGACGAAAATCTTTAAAAATCTCATGTTTTGCCGACGACACCTTACTGTTAGCAGAAAATGAAGACGATCTGCAACGACTACCATACCGATTCCAGACCACATCAAAAAATTTAAATATGGAAATATCTACAGAAAAGACCGAAACGATGGTAATTTCAAAAGATCATGTCAGATGCAAATTGGTGGTGAAGAACCATTCTATCAGACAAAGCATGTCTTGCAGATAATTGGGAGTTGATGTATCAAGAAATAAAAATCTATACCAGGAAGTCAGAGCACAGGCTAACAAGGCCTCAAGGATATCAGGTTGCCTGAGGGGCATAATCTGAAAAAATAAGTATATGTCCACAGACAGTAAAGTACGCATCTACAGAACTGTGATAAGACCAGTACTAACTTATGCATCGAAAACTCCAGCCGAAACATTTAAAACAAAAAGTATGCTACGAACGGCTGAAATGAAAACGTTAAGAACAATCAAAGGAGTAACCCTAAGAGATCAAAATAAGAAGTTCCGAAATAAGGGAAGAGCTCAAGGTGCCTGATGTGGTACGGTTCATCAGGTCAAGGCGCAGGTATTGGAGGGACCATGTGGACAGAATGGGAGACGATCGATGGGCAAAATGGGCTAAGAACGAGATACCAAACACAAGAAGATCCACTGGTCGACCTCCAAAACGATGGCAAAAATGTTGGACATCAACATCACAGTAGGTTTAATATAGCAGAAAAACAAGACGTCGTCTTAAATAAAAGAGGAAGAAGAAGAAGAAGAAGTGCGTTTATACAAAAATATGCTATTTCAATAACTTAAGAAACGCCACAGTAATAAGAGTTTTTTATAATTAATTTTCGACACACTGTATTTCCAATAAACAGCGCCAAAATGAAAAAAAAAACCTGATGATAATCTCTTTTTCTTTACTTAAAGAATGTATGGTTAACGGGTTGGTCTCGTTTTCCGGACATCTTCTTGTATAATTTCTTTTAAATGCTCTTGTATAACTTCACTCTAGTAGTATGGAAAAAACTATCATTCAAAAGTAAAACTATTATTACTCATTTTCCTTAAATTTTTGTACAAAACATTATTTTAATTCCTTATTTACTGCAAAAAAAAACTCAATATTCAATTTTTCATCAGTCTCCAACATAGCTTTCCAATTATTGGAATATAATAATATGAAAATCCCAAGCCAAATATTGATTAAATTTTACGTTAATGGAATTTAATATACAAAGAGAATGTGGACTAACCATGATATGGAATTGTTATTTATATTTTGACTTTGATATTTTTGTTTCAGTTATGTGTTCAATAAAATGGAAAAAAAATATGTTTTTCGTAAATTTTTATGTTGAAAGTCGAGTATTTTCTAAGACATAATAAAACATATATAGATATGTATATATATATATATATATATATATATATATATATATATATATATATGTATCAAAGGTCGCATTAACAATTCGCCAACTAAAGCAAAATCAGCAAAAAGGACATTGTAACACGGACTCCGTGACTTTGGATGATGGAACATAATTCAACTTGCTGACGCTGCTACACAAAGATTATAAATACCTTTTCAATCGTTATTTTTAAGAAGTAATAGTAAACCAGGCAACTAATACTGTTACTTAGTTAGGTTAAGTTTCAAAGAATTGAAAATTGAATGTTGAAAATAAAAGTAATTGTTAAACAAGTAAAAAATAAAGTTTTTTAAAAAGTGATTTAAGAAAGGAGAAATATAACAATTGGCGCAGTCGGTAGGATCCATCAAACGTCGACAAAACAAGAGAAAATTCCAATTGTTGACGGCGGATTCTCGTCCCTCAACGGAGAAAAGAATCTCAACGGCGTCCTCACTCCCGGAAGTTGTGGACAAGGAACACCTGGTGAAGCCCCTGACAACAGACGGATAGAACAAGAGCCGATGACTCCTCTTCTAATAGTGTAAGTAGCATTGATCGTCAAGATTTTAGTAAAAATTTACATTACTGTTCGATTTTCGAAAAAGAAATAGAGTAATTTTTCTTAAACGAAAACCTAGTTATTTTAAATAAGTTAAATAGATTTAAATAATAATTATTAAAAAAACAAAAGACCATGCTAGAAACAAGATCCCAAAGGATAAATACTGATATTGAGCCCTACGAGCTCTACGAAATTTTTTCAATCATTCCTGAATTCGAAGGAGAACACATCTCTCTCGGTACTTTCCTAAACGCTTGTGATTGCGGGTACAAAATGGCAACAGAAGATCAACGCATTCTGTTAGTGATTCATATCAAAAATAAATTAAAAGTCGTGCTGCACAGCTGATAAATTCTCGAAACGCGTCCACTTATAATGAAATAAAACAGCTTCTAAATCTCCATTTCGGCGATTCTAGAGATCTTTGATCCCTTATTCAATATCAAAGGTTAAGACAGCTTTCAAATGAGTTACCATTAACATTCGTAAATCGATTACAAGCTCTGAATGCCAAAATGCTGGCGTATGTCCAAAAGTCAACCTTGACAAACGAACAAAAGGCAGCTAAATCTACCTTAATTGACAAAATGTCTTTAAACACCCTCCTGACAGGCCTTGAGTCAAGACTAGGACAAATAATTCGTGCAGGAAATCCTAAAGATCTTCTAGGAGCTCAGTCTCGCATTAGACGAGAGTTGCAACTGTCCTATTTCGAAACCCAAAAATCTTCTAAACCCGTAGTTCAAAAACCACCTCAACCTGTAAGGAAATCCCCGATGCAAATTAGCCGTTGTTTTAATTGTGGAAGTATGGGCCATTTAGCCGCTGATTGCCGTTCTCAAATGCAATAATGTCCTAATAATTTCCAAAATTATAACGCAAATTTTCAAAGGTAAGCCCCTCCGCAAAACGAACCGTCTCAACAACAGAGACACAGTGTGTTTCTAAATCAAAACAGGCCTTCTGTAATTCAACAAAATAATACTCAAGCTCGTCCCAGCATAATTCAAAGAAATCCATACCATTCTTTAAATCAACAAACAACACACCACGTTAATTTAGACTATCCAAACTACGACGAAAGTTCTGACTACTTACGCAGAAGATAGTTATGATTACCCCGATTACGACCCAAATTTTCAAAATTTTGATGAAAACTGTGAACCGGTAATTGACTCTCATGATTACCAAAATTTTCTTTCACTTCCGCAACCAGGCCAACCGCCCGATAACCCATACAGACAGACAGATCATGTCACAGCACTTCAGGAACAAATTCAAACCCTAAATTTGGAAGACATGAACTCAAATCTCGAACTTCCCGGAACAAATCATCATTTAAATCCCTTACTCGCAGTCAATCCGAAAAACTTGTATTACATTTATGATTCCACAAATACTTTCAAATTACTAATTGACACTGGCGCTGGAATTTTTATTTTTAGAGCAAACACAGTAAAAAATTTCCCTAAGCGTTCTCCTGAATACAAGGGATAACGAATCAAAAACTTCATGTCTCACAATTCACCCTTATACCTTTCAACATAGGTGATCCCCATAAAGGGTTTATTTATGATTTAGATATTGACTTTGACGGCATCCTTTTTCTCGATTTCTTAGAGCACTACGAATGCATAATAGATTTAAAATCAAAAAATCTTATCACTAACTTTAAAACCGTACCCCTACATAAGGAACATAATTAATACATAATATCTCTATAGAAGGTCGTACAGAGAAAATTTTTAAATTAACATGCAACCTAAAAAATACGGACGCAGTCCCTTACTCTCAAGAAAAAGAAAAGGTTAGATTACCAGACGCTCTGGTACATTTCAATGCAAATGGCGAATTCTTATCAACTGTCATAAATGCTAATGCAATTCCCAAAAATATCCATTTCTCGGATATTTCTATTGAACCTTTTACCCCCAGCGAAACATTATTATATTTTAATTTCGAAAACGACTTAATTCTATTCAAACTGACAAAATTCAAACGATTAAAGATCAATTAAGAACCGAACATTTGAACTCGGGAGAAAAAGAATTAATTACCGACCTTTGTTTAGAAGACCGTGACATATTTTACCTCGAACGCGATGTCTTAACTTTTACCAACGAAGTGAAACATTCTATAGAAACAAACAATGCACGTCCTATTTTTACAAAGTTATATAGGTATCCTCAAGTGCATAAAGAGGAAGTGAAAGCCCAAACTACCAAAATGCTCGAAAAAGGAATTATTCGACCGTCTATTTCACCTTGATCTTCTCCTGTTTGGGTGGTACCCAAAAAATTGGATGCCTCTAGCAAGCAAAAATGGCGCATTGTAATAGATTACCGAAAATTAAACGAGGTCAGTGTTGATGGCGGTATCCTCTCCCAAACATCTCTGATTTGCTAGATCAGCTTGGCAAATGCCAGTATTTTACTAAGCTCAAGATTCCATCAAATAGAGATTAATCCTGATGATATCCCTGAGGCAACCTTCTTAATCGAAAATGGTCATTACAAATTCGTTCGTATGACATTCGGCCTGAAAAATGCACCGTCCACCTTCCAAAGAGTCATGAACAACATACTCCTTCGCCTTCAAAATGAAAGATGTCTAGTTGACATAGACGACATAATCGTCTACTATGCCATAAGCCATAAACACATGGAACGACTTAAGGAAGTATTCAAACGTCTTCGGAAAGCCAACTTAAGAATTCAGCCTGATAAGTGCGAGTTTCTTAGAAAAGAAGTCGCTTACCTTGGTCGCATAGTAACCAAAGATGGAGTCAAACCTAATCCTTCTAAGGTTGACTGTATCAAAAACTTTCCTGAGCCAAAAACTCCCAAAGAAATCAAATCCTTCTTAGGTTTAGTAGGTTACTACAGGCGATTTATTCCTAATCTCGCTAGAACATCGAAACCACTGACTAAACTTCTAAAGAAAGACATCTAGTTCTTCTTCGATACTGAATGTAAATCTGCATTTGAAGAGCTAAAAAATGCCCTTATCTCAGATCCCGTTCTTACTTACCCCAACTTCGATGAATCTTTCCTTCTGACCATAGATGCAAGTGTATTTGCAATAGGTGCAGTTCTTTCTGAAGGTCCCATAGGTAGAGATCTCTCGATAGCCTTTGCCTCCAGAACTCTCTGTAGCGCAGAAACAAAATCTCCCACCATTAAAAGGGAGTTACTTGCCATTGTCTGGGCAGTAAAACATTTCCGCCCCTATTTACTTGGAAGTAAGTTCACCCTCATAACTGATCACAGGCCTCTCACCAGGCTTTTTTCTATTAAAGATCCCGGTAGCAGAATGGCTCGGTGGCGTCTCAAACTTGAGGAACACGATTATAAAATCGAATATAAAGCAGGAAAAATAAACAAAAACGCGGACGTTTTGTCTAGAATACGCATTAACTATTTTCAAGAATGCTCAAACTTTTAATCAAAAATGTCAGTTTATGCCGCGAACGATGAAGATGAATCCGAAAACGAGAATACAGAAAATCTCGAAATAGACGATGAAACCCTCACCACGGAATATAATAGATTTGTCGAACTATATAATACTAAGTCCCTAATAGACTACTCTAAAATCGAAATTATAAACTCCCAACTCCTAGACAAATCCAAGAGAAACATAGTAACTTTTTTTGGCAAAATAAATTTGGAGACATTCACCATAATATTTTCGAGGAAAACTTCAAACTCGATCACAATAAAGTCAATGTAACTTCCAGCAAAACAGTTAAAGATCGTACATACTTATTTTATATCTTATTCAAGAACCAAAACGAATTCCAACCCGAAAAAACCTATTGTGTGGACAATAACGGAGAGCTACCCATCCTCGAGATTTTTTCATTTATTTTTGCAGATAAAGACATCAAAATAAAAATCTGTCAAAAACCCGGAAGATGACGAAATACCCCAAATTTTAGACTATTACTATTCAGGTAAAAACAATTTACACCATAGTATAAATGAAACAGTCAGGCGAATCAAAGAAAAGTACAACTGGCCGAACTTAGCTAAAGGTGTCGAAAAATTTATAAAAAAGTGCGAAACTTGTCAAAAATTAAAGGTTTGTAGAAAAAATCTAAGTACCCCTCTTGTCATAATGGAAACACCAAAGACTCCTTTCGAAAGAATAAATATTGATATTTACTAATACCCTGAAAGAAATTATGCCCTTACTATACGAGACGAACTTACAAAATTCACCCAGGCCTATCCCTTAAAGGACAAGAAAGCAAATACTATTATAATTACTCTATTAGTATTTTTTCAGGAGTATGGAACTCCACTAAGGATTCATTCTGACTATGGCCGTCAGTTCGATAACACCCTCATGAAAGGCCTATGCGAACTTCTTGATATTAAAATAACATTTTCAAGCGTAGGCCATCCACAATCAAATGGCTCAGTTGAACCATTTCATGCAACCATCTCTGAAATGATTCGAGCTAATATGACCGAAAACCCTCACGAGCATCCCTTCAACGTGTTACCCTATGCCACTATATGTTATAATAATGCACAAAATAAGACCCACGGATCTACACCCTATGAAGTTTTTTCCGGACACACGTCCAGTAGACCCCTGGAGACTTTATACAACCAACAAAAACTAATTTCGAAATACGTGAGAGACTTAAATAACCTCATGAAATATTATTACAAACTTGCCAGAGAAAGAACGCAAACCCAAAAAGAAAAAGCCAAAGCTAGATATGACCAAAAAACACCCACTCATATTCACGACTATAAAATTGGCGACAACGTATATCTTAAAGAATCTCAAATCAAAACAAAAGGTAAAAATAAATTTAACGGATCCTTTGAAATAAAAGAAATTTTCCAAAATTCAGCCGTTCTCTTTAACCCTCGAACCAAACAAAATACAAAAGTCAATTTCGATAGGTTAAAGCCCTATTATGACTAGCGTTCTTTTCTTATTTACAGATATTGTGGGCTATCCTCGGTTACCCTCGCCCAATTCACTCTCCCATCCATTGAAAACTCCGTAGGAATCTTCTTCCATGAAGCAAGGAACTTGAACATATCCAATGATAAATGGACACTTCTCGTATATAAAGACCTTGTACATATTAAAGAGAGTATTGTTAATAACGATAAAATTTTAGACCATCTTTTAGATGCCTTCATGTACTCGGAAACATCCCTAATGATAGCTTTTAAAAAGGACGGACAAATTCATATCAGCCTCCATGATCAGATTTCTGAATCCGTAAATCTAAAATATAAGGAAATATTTGCCGATACGCAAAATTATATTTATAGGGAAAAACAAGAAGTTTTCTACGGAATAGGTACCGTTTGGAAATCGATCACGGGAAACCTTGATGCTTCAGACAGAGAATACTTTAACGAATGTATCAACAGAGTATCACAAGATGAGCGACAGATAGAAGGTCTTTTGAAAAGTCAAATTTCGGTAACGACATCAGTTATCAGAAATTTCAATAGTACTAAACAAAAATTGCAAATAGACGAGGAAACCTTTAACAAAGATTTGAACGAAATTAATTAATCTATCAATTTTATCAGATGACCTAGCTTTCTACCACGCCCAAGTAAGAACTTTGCAATATTGCGAATCACTAATGGAAAGTTATACCTTCATTGAAAACTTTCTCAACGTCGTTATATATGCCATTTCTTTTGTGCTTCTTAATGTTTTACATAGCTCAATAATTACCCCGATAGATTTGGTCCAATCTGTACAACAAATTTCTCAATCATTAAAGAAAAACAATCTTCCCTTGCCTGTCTTTTCTTCTACTATAGCAGAATACATTAACATAATTGAATTAGATGCATATCAATCCGACTCAAAGATAGTTTTGTTCTCAAAATACCATTAGTCGAACCTGAATCTTACACCCTTTATCACCTGTACCCTATACCAGTACTCGATAATCGAACAGGTCTCTATCATATTATTCCTGTTTCTCATAAATATATCGCGAGAGATGACGATTCAATATTATATGTATCTCTTTGAAACCTGGAGAAATGTAAGTCTCTAAAGCAAGGCAAGAAGATATGTTCAGAAGTCCTAACATATCCTATTGATAGGGAAGCCATGTGTGAAACCCAAGTTCTGAAGCCCAAAGCCTATCTTTCGAAAGCCTGTCAAGTTATAATCCTTGCTGCTAATGAATACAACGTCAAAGAAATTGACCAAAACTTTTGGTTAATTACAGTTTTTGACCCGTTACCAGTAACAGCGAATTGCGAAGGCAAAGAAATGAAAACTAAAATAATCAATACAAACTCACTGCTAAAACTCCAGCCAGGATGTCACGGCTTCATAGGAAGTCAAATATCTTATAGAAAGATATCAAAATATTACCTACAAAAACCATCCAATAAAAATTCCATTAGTCTTCTGCTAAACAATTTCTTTAAAGAATCACATTCCTGACCTCAAGCCTCTGATGCTCAACAAGATCGATATTTCTTAATGTGGCCTAACAAAAATTGGACCAATATTCTGAAGAACTTGACCAACTAATAAACCAGCTGTTCATACACAAACACCTTTCTTGGGTCACAATCCTCACCATTGTTCTGATATCTGCCCTATTGGTCATCTATATTTTCGGCAAATGTCGTAAAAAGAGGTTACCCAGGCTTACAGCAAATGAAGACCAGTCTTACCCACCTGGATCAGCACCACGGAAACAACCTAGGCTACGAATACTCAATACTCTAGGAAGAAGAAGACCCTCCATTCGTCCCCAAGAAGTCACTGAAGATGAAGATGAAGTCTTTGAGCTCAGGGAGAGCACTTAAATTTTTTTTTTTTTGGGGAGAGTTGTTATATGCGATTCTACGACAATGTTATAATTAAAAACTCTTAATAACTTACTCCTTGACCGCGGTATCAAAGGTCGCATTAACAATTCGCCAACTAAAGCAAAATCAGCAAAAGCAACATTGTAACACGGAGTCCGTGATTTTGGATGATGCAACATGATGCAACTTGCTGACGCTGCTACACAAAGATTATAAATACCTTTTCAATCGTTATTTTTAAGAAATAATAGTAATCAAGACAACTAAAGCTGTTACTCAGTTAGGTTAAGATTCAAAAAATTGAAAGTTGAAACTAACAGTAATTGTTAAACAAGTAAAAAATAAAGTTTTTTAAAAAGTGAGTTAAGAAAGAAGAAATATAACATATATATATATATATATATATATATATATATATATATATATATAATTTATTTTTGTATCTTAAACCTTTTGTTAAATAACATACACACAAAACTACTTTCAAGATGTAAAATAAATATACCAAGCTCTTTTGAAGAAGCTCGCTATGTAGAGCGAAACGTCAGAAAGAAAATTGTTGTCCTTTGTTTCTCTAATGAAAAACCTATACCCAAGAAAATATTAGAAAAAAATATATATATATATATATATATATATATATATATATATGTATATATACGAAAAGAAGCACGCAAATACCTTTTACAATAATGTTTATGACAAAATCTTAGAAATACAATAATAGTAAATTTAACTCCAATTGAAGTTTTTCGGTTAGTTAAGTTTAAAAATGTGATCAAAGTAATATATATGTTTCTCTAATATATTGTTTCTTTGAAAATTATGTGTTTTAAGTATTAATAGTTAATTCTTAAAAAATACTTATATTTAAAAATTAAATAAGGTAATAAAATGAGAAAAATTACCAAAACTTGCGTATACCATCACAGCTCTAATAAACGAAACAAAGTAGTTAACAATATGTCTAAGATATATTTTCCTTGAGTATTATTGAATATTAAACTGTTCTCACATATTGAAAAATATTAGTTATTTAAAAAAATATTAGATTGTTCTTACTATGTCAATTTATTAAATAAATAAAAAAAGTTTATAAATAGAGAACTGGAATAAACTAACTATAACTTCTTCAATTAATATTTAGCTATCGACTATCAACTATGAAATAGCATGATTTATCAATGTTGTAGTCAGTTATTCACTCACTGTTTATTAATCGATTAAGCTGAAATTTTGGAAAAATGAATAAAACTGAGGAGAATATAATATTACAAACCCTGAGATTATGGCGATAACCAGGATGGTGGAAGAGGGAAGAGGAGGAGTCTCAGGTTTGTAGTATTCAAAACTTAAACTCCATAAGGCTTTATTATGATAAGAAAATAAACTCATTGGCAAATAATTACTTTTAAATTAAAATTGTATAGAAGATGCTCCTACACAATAAATATAAAATACTAAAAACTAACACAAAACATGTAGTTAAATCTTTAAAAAAATGCGGCAAATAAGATAGATAAGAAAATGAATGAGATGAAATTAATAAAACATCACAAAGAGATTGACTAAAAGTCTCGCTCACAAATCACGAGCATCAACATTAACTATCCGAAAAAAATTATTCTTTTTAAATAGTAAGCCTTTTCAATCAAATTCCTTTTAAATTTATTTCTAAATTTTAATTTATTAACGATATTCCTAGTTTTCACTGGAAGCTGAATAAAAATCCTTCTACTTCTGTAGATAATCGACTACGTATGAAAGCTGCACTCGAAATATCTAATATTTGTGGGAACTAATATGAGTACTAAAAAAAATTAACTGAAAATCAAAGACAGAGGAGACAGAAAAGCAGAACAATAGTGTCAAAAAAAAAACGCCCAACAGAAGATGAACAAATAAAACGCAAACGGTTTAAATTTGTCGTGAAATAAAGCAAAACCCGTTAAGGTCTTTTAATAGTATTGAAGAATGAAATCAACAGGATGCGAAGATAACGCAGTGATTCTGCAGATAAAATCTTCAAACAAATTTTTCTAGATTTCAGGAAACATTAAATAAAAGGAAACGAAGAACAATTTTATTTAAATTAGCTATCACTTTTGCACCAAATAGTCTGAGAGGTATTCACTACACTTCTCTGTCTCCTACTTATTTCTGAAGTGAAAAAGATTTGGAAATCCTATGTATTGTATTATGTTCGATAATTACTGAATCTGATCTGAACAAGAAACGTAAATATTCCACAAAATACGTTAAAATAAAACTACTGGTCAGTAAAGGTACTCTACTTGATATTACATAAAATCTTTAAAACATAACACAAAGCATATAATCTTCTGACCGCCTTTTTTATCGTAGGAATCAGTTAAAACCATACTATTGTGAATATCTGTCATAGGGTGATATACTAATGAAAATATTTTTATACCATTAAGTGTAAAACTTATGATATAAATTAAATCGTTTCACTTACTTTTTTTTCACCTATTATGATTTGATATACTTTTTTGTGGCTGAATATGTTGTTTATTTACTCGTTTATGGTTTTAAAAAATTTATTAAAAAATTCCATAAATGTTTGAAATGAACTTATATGATCTCTAACATAGTTACTCAGAAGAAAAGATATGTTACCAAAAATTAGATCTCCACCCCAAGTTACAAAAGACTTAATTGATAAGTTATGCTTTTTAGCGAAAATTATCAATCTATTCCGTTTAGTTTTAAAAAATATATTGAAAAACACTTTAATATTATGTTCATAACCTCAATTTTCTTTAATTAATTACGCAACTTGTTCAGTACTCTTTTTATAAAACAAAAGAAAAAGTTTTATGCTCATTTTTTTATTTTTAGGAGTTAATTGTCAAGTTAACGAATAATATATAGAATTTTTCAAAAAAAATATCGAGCTGATAGAGCAAAGATTCCTATCAAACCTTATACTTCAGTTCTCTCGAAATATTTTTGGTAAATAGGAAGGAACAGGAGAAAAGCCAACTCTTTCGAGAAATAGATCCTAGCGGTTTACAGACGGATTTAGATATTAAGAAAAAGTTGGAGCTGATATGTCAAATCGGGAAATAAGAGCTCACGAGTTTTTGTATTTTTCTTACAGATGATTTTCTCATTTATGTATCCACCTTGTAAATTAACAAAGAAAAAATACAGCTTTTCACAGACAAATTTAACCTTATTTCTGCTTATATAATTTTACCATCTCTAAAAATGCATAAAGTATGACTGTTTTGTTCCAATATAACCCTATACCCTTATTTTGATATTGTTGAAATAATGCAAATTAAGGATGTACAGTGGTGTCATAACGGATGGTACGAGGACAGGCCTCGCATGGGATGCAAACACAAAAGATCACAATGATGCAAACCTTAGACAAAAAAATATACGGTTTTCAACATCCCTTAAACAAATGAGTTGTATTTTAAGTAATATAAATCATATTTAAAAGTTATAATATTGAAAGAGATTTGACAAGAGCGCATACATTTTGTATCGTCAAATTTCTACTTGCCAACTTCTGTCAGGATTTTAACCTTTCTATTTGACATGTATAAACGCCTTTTTTGTCAGTGATACTCATCTAATATGATAAAACCTCACCGTATTATCTATAGACAGGGAAATAATGTTAAGGAGATCCGAAATGGCAAAATATATATTAGAATATAAGTTCTTATTCTGTTGTAGCAAAGTATAAAAATAGTATCATTATTAAAAATTTAAGTAAAATTTTCTTTCTAAATTGTGCGACAAGATAAGAAAAAATATCGAATCATTATTGAAAACCTATTCTATAATACCATTACTATTTTTTTTTTGAACATGGGACATATTATCAAACCATGTTTTAAGCGACCAGTTAAACTTTCCCTAAAAGCAATATTACTTGGGAGTATTGTTTTGTTCGCCAAAACCCTCGATAAAAATCCCAAAAAAATTTAATTTTTTTACATATTAAATATCATATTTAAGAGTTTTGTAGGTTTCCATGAACAACTGTGTAAGCAGTATTTAATGCATCTTGTATATCTATAGTGTAGCTTAAATTGTATTATATAAACGTAACGATATTTTGTCCTCATTACAAAGTTGTATTTACAATTCTATTGTATTGTTAATTCATTTCTCCTATTAATTTTTAAGCAAATTATAGTTACCAGGCAAATTCTACTTTCTTGTTTCCACTTAAATAATTTTATCGTTCGGATAATAATTTTCCCGGGAGTTTTAATTAGATGAGAATAAGAGAACAAAACTTATTTAAAGGAAGCTCAAGTTTTTGCTCTGGATGGATTGTTCCGTTTAATGGAAACATGAGCCTATAAAAGGGTAATTAATTTCACAATAATTTGCTTTCGTGGAACAATATTAATTTTGTATAATTTTAGCCGTTTTGAGCCAGTAGCAACGAAACCTTATTTTGAGGGATTAGAAATTAATTCAAAGGAAACTTAGCGAAAATATTCCGAATATTATCAGTGCGGTTAGGGTAAAACAATATTTTGAAAGGATGGTAAAATTTTGCTCTATATTTGATGATGGTATTAGCATAGCTTCTGAAACTTTTGAAAGTCCAAGTATTTAAGTTTCTAGTTTCAATTTCATACACATATAATTAATGTGATCCAATGTTTTTTTTCCCTTAAAATAAAATACTGTTATTTAATAATGATTATTTCAACGATAATTTAAACACTATGCATATTAACCCAAATTATAAATTATTAAGAGTAATGTATAAGAGATTTGTTTAAAATCAAAGAAACATTACAAAAATATGAGAAGTTTTGTCTTATAACAAATTTTCAGGAAAAATCTGTAAAATATTTTAAGTATTTTTATTTGTTATAAATATTTATAAGGTCAAGTAGACACTTAATACATACTTTTGCTAATCTATACTTACTAATACAATCGAAACGGGGTATTTTGTATCTACGTTCTATTAGTTTCCGCAAAAATGAACAATTGCAAGATAAATTCCATTTTTTTCTTAAGTTTTGGCTGTTTTGCTTAAACTGGGGTAAGCGTTTTTTCATATTCAAATCCCAAAGAATTCCGAATTTATTTCACCTAAAGAAAATAACGGCTTACTATCGGCAGGTATATCCAGCATGACGGCATTTATGAATGAAAATTTGACGGTAAACATTTTATAACATTACATTTTCGTAGCAATTTCTTTTTAAATTTTTAAATAAAAGTAGACTTTGGATTGTTTTTTTATTCAAATAATATGAAGTTGTGTATTCAAGGTGATGAAACTGATCAACAAACCACTTTTACCCTCCTAAATTATCCAAGAAATTACAGTTTTATTCACCAAGAGTAAACGTTCTAATTTCTAAAGTCCCTTTGCACCTAAAATGTTTTCTCTAAGTAACATTGTCAAAGATAATACAAATTCGACGGATATAATGAAAAAAGGACATACATTTCAATAAGTTGTAGTTTTAATATAAGTTAAATAAATTTTTTATTTGTAAAATAATTTAAAACTTTGTAAAAAGTCACAAAGATTGAAAACATTTTTATGTATAAAAATTATGGGACGTCAAAGGAAAAATTTGAAAAATTTCATAGCATCAATCACGAAAATTTGGAGCATCTGTTTAGCTAGTTTAGGTTGCATAGTATTAAAGACATTAACTAAATTAGGTATCCATGAAAAATTAATCCTTTGGAACTTTCAGATTGGACAATCGAATATGCTTAGATTTTATATATTACTTTTAGATAAAAGTTATCAAAAAATTCATAGCATAAAAATTTAGTATTCGTCTCATTAAATTACAAAAATACAAAACAAAATTATTTTGCTTTAATATTAGGTTTATTTTGCAAAATAGGTATATATTTTGACAATATGTTGTATTATATTTTGAATCAAATCAATTTCACTCCAATTAACAGAATTATATGTTAATTATTACTATTTCAAGACAAAGGAATTTTATATGCTGAATGGTGTGATTTAAATCAAAAATAGGTACTTATAGAAACTAACACATCCCTGGATCTAAAATGTCATGTTCCGACCATTCATTACAGAGCTCAATAATCTAAAGCCACAACCGTAACTCTCCGAGTTTCACTACTTTATTTTGGAAACGATATTCAGTTTTGGGTGATACCCTGTTAAAGGTCAAAATTTAAAAAAAAAAATATTTTTTCATCAAAAACGGCTAGAGTAGAGCAAAAAACTTTGAGAAAAAGTTACCGGCAAGGAAGAAAGTAATACAAAATAATAGAATATATAGGGTGATCCATTTAAAATGGTTAAGTTTCGGACAACTTCAGAAGAAGTCGCATAGGATCGTTGTTACTTCATCTTAAGAGAACATCACCGAAAACGCCATTATACAAATCTGCAGGAGTCAAATCGCATTACTTCTCGAGATATTCGAAAGGACATTCACTGTGAGATACCCTATATATGTACAAAACTAGCTGTTTGTCAAATAAAAAATGTTTAAATTATCAACAAAAATTTTGGGCAAAAATTAAAAATTTTTTTTATAGAAATGGAAAAATTAATTTATCCTATTGTCCCCTTATAATAGCATCGACAATAAGACATTTAAAATGTTATTGGTTTGTGCCAAGCTGACGGGAACTATTTAAAACTTTTTATGTAGGTATAATGTTTTATTTTTTGGTGATTTGTTTTTATACTTAAATAAAAATTTAATTTATTATTATTATATTTTGCCTTACTTTAATTATAGATCATAATTGTTAATATTACTGTATATGGAGATTTAAAAAGAATACCTAGCTACTATTTATTGAATATTAGCAGTTATATTGGACAAATCAAAATAAATCCTTAAGGAATAATAGGTGCAATAGACAGGGAAAAATCTTGTGGTTTTACAAATTTATTTTTAGATATAAATAATGCTTTGATAACCTGAACAAATGAGTGTCATGTATTAAAGAAAAAGTAATAAAACTGTACATTATAAAACAGTAGAAATAGAAATTAGAAATATTTTAAAAGGTTTTATTAATACCTGAATTTAAATCAACTAATATTTCAATTGCTCGAATTTTTTTTTTCAATAATATTTTGCTCACAGCCACAACGGAAATGTCTACAGAGTTCAGGATATTTAAACTTGAAAAAATGTTAAACTGACTTTTCAATAATTTCTTTTAGCATAAGATAAAACGGCCAGCGGACATTGCTGCCAAAGCTAATTGTGTTTTTTTTGTCGCCCTTTTTAGAAGGCCGGTTTCTAAAAGATTTTAGGGTGGAAAAATTATTAATCAAATAATACGGTTTAAGCAATATTAAGAAAAAAATATGAAGTTCGATTGGAAAAGGCCAAAAGGTCCTTCCAGGCCTCTTAGTTTTTGAATGAAATATCGAGGTACGGTAAAAATTAGGTAATTTTTTACAAAAAAAATCTCATGACTCAATATCAAGAGAGTCCTGTTAGCTTTTTTAATAGAAAAGGGAACCTTTTGATACATGATTTTAAGGGCGTTCTGATTTTAAAAATAAAACTTGATTCAATGCCTCTTTGATTTTATAATTAGGTCCAGCCATTCCATTTTTACGGGTATATCAATAATATAATTTTTATTTATAGGAACTTGCTTGAAAGAAATATATCAAAGGCTGCCTGGTACAATTTATTGTTTTTACCTAAATAAAAAAAGTGGCTAGTAATATGATTAAGGTCAAGATTATTTGGAATCAAAATACCGAAATATTTGTCACTAAATATTTAAACAAATTACTAATTAATCATATCTTCTGGTTAAAAAATTTAAAAATACCTCAATGTTATTTTTTTAGAAATCTTTACTATTAACTTGTAATTGCAAAATAAAACATACCTGAAATTTGAATATACTTACCTCTTTATTTATTAAAATCAAAATAATTTGATAAAGCGTAATGATTTCTCAAATAAAGATCATGTTGGATGCTGAGAGCCACTCTGTATATTTTATAAACAGTACAAACTAACTTGTTATCTCTTAGACACAGACTTTTAATTAAATTAAAAGGCTGAGAAAGGCATAAGACGGTATACTACTGGGAGTGTAATTGATTAGACGTCTCCAAATAACCTCCACAATACAGAGGCTGTTAAAATAACGAAGTTACGTTCCTAAATTACTTGGTCTCTGGTGACATGCTAATATCATGACAGAATAAAAATCACGATTCTCTCCCCAAGGAGTTTTGGAAATAAAAGAAAATTAGTAAATTTTTAAAAATATATTAATGGGGTCAGGGAAATTACGTTTTTGTGAGAGCTTCCTAATATTGTTTAATTAAATTATATTTTTAATTATTCTTAATAAAAAGCCTGCAAGTAATTTAAAAGATTTATGTAAGTACAATTAACTTAATTAAATCTATGTAACCAAATATTGAAATTCTAATTAAAAAAATATAGAAACTTTTTGGAATCATTTCCAAGTACCTAATATTCAAATATCCAACGTTAATTTAAAACTCTTAGGTTGTCAGCTAAAAAATAACTTTTAGACCTTCGATGGCTTGGAGACTTCTTTCTTCATTTATTTGTCAGGACAAAGATAATCTAGGAAATAAGAAACTAAAAAGTAAAAAGGTAGAACAGAAGAAGAAGCCACTACAAGAGTCAGTTATTTTTTGATCCCCAAGGAAACTCGTATATCTGTAAGCAAATCCGGACTAACAAGTTTTATAAATAGTTATAACATCAATGCGGAAGTTTTAAAAATCAGCCTTAAGGCAATCGTTTTATTTTTCTGATAAAACATTTTTGGCACACCACGACAATACCTTCAAATGAAAAGGTATCTTAAGTAAAAAAACTGAAAAAAAGGAAAGCAAAGAAAGTTTAGAAAGAAACTGGAGGGATATTACGATATTAAGTTAGTTCATGTGCTAACTGAATTTCGATTCTATCTTCGTGAAACTTCGAGTTTGTCATAAGACTGTGAAATTTCAGTCACCTTTCCCATCTGATATTGGATATAATCAATATAAAAATATTACATTTAATATGAGCTTTATGGGAAGAACCATAGTTAATCTGTGACATAATCCTATATAACATACCAACTTCTCTATATATTTTTCTAGTATGATATATAACATTATAAGGCATGATATACTTCAAGATAGAGATTTTGAGTCATGCTGTTAGTTCACAGTTGTAGAGTAAACTTCGTTCTCTAATTGTATTTTCATTTATGGTGGTACTAGAATGGAGAAGCGGCAATACTATAACTCGAGGTAGGCACGCAAAAGTTGCATTTTTACTGATCATAGACACGTCATCAGTTGAATTTTAAGTAATGACGGTCATTAATAATGTGTTACCGGCTTTTATACATTACTTATAGGAGATACGTAAATCTTATTGGACTAGGACATGCGTGTGGATGTGTATAGTCAGCGTCCAAAGTTTAGAAGAAAAATCAGGGTGACAGCAAAAAATTCATGGTTCAGAAATCGTTATAGACGACAATTTTAATCCATTTGATATAACTTCTTTTAATGGCCAATAATGAATATAGGAAAGAACTATCTAGCTTGATTTTTGATAAATATTAAAACAAATATTACAAATGAACAATAATTTTAATATGACAAAAAAATATTTTTTTAAACAATTCTAGAGAATACAAAATGATGATTTTCACAGTTACTGTTTGTTTTTATTTATTTTAAGGATCCCTAGATTAAAATTGTAATATTTTTTACAACATTTTTCAAAATTCCTGCTAGACAGTCTTTTTCTATATTCATTGGTAAACATTAAAAAATATTAATTATTTAGCAGAGCTTGTGAAGCGAGATTAGATCCAAATGATACTACAAAACCTTAAGCACTTTTGTATTTAAACGTTTCTACTGCCTTGGTCATATAATAAACGTCACAGTTCGTACCGAAAAGATAACAATTATATCACTAAAACCAGAAGTACCTCAAAAATACTCAACCCCAGATAGAGCTAAATAACATACAAATCAAACACCAAGCTGAAGGCCTTTAATTCTTACATCAAGAATGTGCTTTTCTCGTTGACGATCAAATTGCAGACATTCATAAACAAATGAAAAATGTGTCAACCGTAGTCATAGATTTATAGACACGTTGCAACCAAATAAGATTACAGCAACAGATTAAATACAGAAAATAGGGTTGAATTAGATACACCGAAAATTCGCTAAATAGGCACTAGAAAAATGACCAGCTTCGCTATGCTTCATGCAAAAATATGGGCGAACATAGAATCTTTAACTATAGACAGAGTCTCTCATGGATGCTTCATATTTCAGCTATCACGACAAAATTAAGTTTTTCAATAATCCGGCAGATAACTCTTGTTTCATAAAACGTGTCTGAAGCTTTCCCTATTTAAACGTTTTGGCATGTATTACATGTTTCAAAATTTGAAAATATGTGTGTACAGAATGGGCCAATACTGTGTAAGTAGATTCAAGGAGTGATTTAACAATAGAAAAACTTTTAGATTGGAATAAATTATTTCCCATAAAATTGTTGATTAAGGCTAAAAGAATTAATGAAATGCGTTTTTGCAATAATCAAATCTTTTAGAGCGTAATGTCTACTTTTCTATCGAAATTATATAAAAGAAAACTTCCCATGCGACGGTCCCACTATAGTGATATTCTGACTCGCTCCTTTATCAATTTAAGCTTTTGAAGTTTTAATATATACCTTGAAAAAGTAATAGTTGACAAGAAATTTCCAGCAGATTAAAAAAAGGCTTATTGACATAGTTAATACACTACACTCAAAATAGCATATGATTTTCCTGCATCATTCTGGAACACTTAAAATATGATTGCTAGTTCATAAATTTTATTTGGATAATTGAATACGTTCTCATAGACGAGATCGCCAAATTCAAGAGTTCGTCATATTGTTTGGTAGTTTTAAATATTTATAAGTTAAGAAACCATCCGTTTTTATTTTTGGAGCTATAAAATATCTAATTTTACTAAAAAATTATTTTCTAAAAGTTGTAGCAAAATTAATACATAAATAATTTTTGAAATAAAAAAAGAGTTTTTATACAGGACAAAAAAGTATAAAATAATTTTTCTTAGCCTCATAGAGACTTAAAACTTCACATAGACACCGTCTTGAAAATTTGTGATTGTGAATTTTAAATATCTATGAAAATACTTTTGATATTTAAAATGAAAAGGTGGGGTACATGCAATAGACAGTATTAATGAGTGTAGAGACTAGCTGTCGTTAAGAAAACTAACACAATATTTACTATCTATTTCCCCCATGTTTTCTCTTTTAACCTTACAACTATTTTCATTGCTATTAAAAATTCACAATCACAAGTTTTCTGGACAATGTATATGGGGTTGGTAATCTGTAGCAGATATTATATTATACTGTTTAGTCTGTTTTAAAAACGTGATTTATAATTTTTTTTATTTAATTCATTATTTTCTGCTTTATAGTCTTTAGTTTAAAATAAAAAAAAATTATACCATACCGACAAAAATATATTGTGAAATTTGTACCGAACAGACAGATAAACAAACAGACCAAAAAAAAATAGATTAGTATTCTATCGTCATTCAGTTCTCAGCTATATTTAAAGTTTCAAGTCTCTAGCTTATCATGAAGTTAGTTTAAAGTCGATTACAAAATTTGCATCGAGCAGACAAATAAACAAGGGTTCAAACTCCAGTCTATTTATATTTATCTAATTATTCTATGGCGCATAATGAAACAAATAGACAGACAGCCAAGAGAGCGAGTTAATAAAAACGTGGTAATAAAATATTATTTAAAAAGTTTTAAGTTTAACACGTTGTTTCAGGATTTAAAAACAATGCCTATAAGTAAGTAACCAATGAGTGATTTGCTTATGACTATAATCCGTAAATATGGTAAGTACACATAAAACAGTTTAACATGTTAATTCTAATTGTAAATTGTAGTTAAAAATAATACAACAAATTTAAACAAGTATCCTCAAAACATTTCCATAACAAAAACAGTAAAATAGTTCCAAAGTCGAAATCAAAGACAATAAATAGTATAGTTTACGAATATCAAAAACACTAAATAAAAAGGGAGGATTCATGATTGATAGACATTTAATGTCGAAGCGGAAAACCGTAAAAGAAAGTATACAGTAAATGTGAAAACTTGCAGTGGATCCCATCTCTTTAAATGACTCGTCGAATAGACCAAAGAATAAAACATAAACATTTTTGAAACAAATCTAGCGTGCAAAATGGATACATTAGAGGCACAAAGAAGACATCCACTTACCCTAATGGGTACGCAATCTCTCGAATACAAAATAATTAATGTACGAATTCTTTGAAATTAATGAACTCTGCACTTGTGAACTAAAAGAATTTGATTTGGATTTTTTGTTGTTCATTGGAAGCATTTGCTGTAATTGGTTTAAATTACTTATGATTGCCTGAAAAGATAACAAAAAATCTCTTTATTTTGATACTCTATGTCTGACCTATCGTTGCCTTGTGTTACTGTTCTTTTAAGAAAAAAATTATTTTCGAGTACATGTTTTTAAAAATACGAAACTGGCGCTTGCGCATTGATTCCTGATTTCGTGGCCAAAAATACTTTTTATTATTGGAATGTAAAAATTTCCATACTGTGGGTTGTTTGGTCATTGATTTCAAAAATGCAATTTGTTTATTGAAATTCAAAATGGCGGTACCAATTGTTTATTAAAAAATTGCTTATTATGAAATTTAGTACAATTTGATGTACTTGTTTATAAATGATGATTGCAATAAAGGAATTCAAGTTTTGATATTTAAAAATATGAAAAATGTTCTAACAAAAGAAAGAGTATTTCGTGTAGAAATTGGACAGGGGGAACATCGAAAACCTGCAGAGGAAAATAAGAACACTCTTAACAAAAGCACACCACCCTCGGATGCTATTGAACGTGCAATGCTTCCAAGACACTAAGGAGTAAGAGGATTGGTCGATATTGGTAAATAATAAACTTATGTTCTTATTTCCACAGGTTAGCGGACTCTTCCACACTACATCGAGCAATATGCGAGGCAGACGATTCAACGCCACTACAGCTGAGGGACCGGGATATTGCTTCTCATCACCGAACAGACCAAGAGAAGGTACAAGTCTGGATAAAGAATCCACTTCATGAACAGCATCCAAATAAGGTCATCCAGAACAATATTATTCCGACGATCTATCAGAAGTTCATCAGAAATCCCTCAATAAAAAATGATCAATGTAGATATGGCTGTTAAACATCAGAGACAATCCAGCACATAACTGGAGGATGCCAAGCCGCAACCGAGTATAAAAAAAGACACGACTCAGCCGCTAAGGTACTCCACCAAGAGTTAGCAGATAAGTTAAAACTATTGCAGGAAGGAAAAGTGAGTTACTACATACACAATCCAGAGCCTATCTTGAAAACAATGAGTTCAAGTTATATTGGGATCGAAGGGTTCTAACGGATCAGGCAGTTGCACATAATGGGCCAGACATTATACTATCAGATAAAATTTCTAGGCGAACTACACTCATCGACATTGTTATACTTAACAACAGTACAGAAGACCACTCCACTTAGGACCTGATAACATTGAAAGGGTCCCCAGAGAACTTCATATTTTGGTGTCTCCTGGTATGGGTAAATAATCCCTGGAGGAAGTGCGAAGCCGTTTGGCTTGTAAATCTAAAGATCCTTTATTCAATCGTTAAAGAGGTAGTAAGCGTGAATCATACATGGTTGATCTTGAACTGACGGCTGCTACCAGAAATCAGCTGGGCATATTTTGAACCTCGTTAAAGGTAAGATACAACCAGGAGTATTTGAAATACACAACGGTAAAACTATAGCTGCAATGGAAGCAGAACAAACGTACAAATACCTAGGTATGAAACAGGTTAAAAGAATTGACCATCATACTATGAAAGTCAAGTTGCAACCGAATTTTTCAGGAGCCTAAGGCGGGCATTACGAACTAACCTAAATAGTAGAAATTTGTTCAAGGCGCTCAACACGTAAGCTTGCTTTGCATTTAGCTACTCTTTTGAAACTGAAAAATGGAGTAGGATGCACATCCAAAACTTGCAAAGAAAAATAAGAACATTCCTAACAAAAGCACAAAAACATCACCCTCGGAGTGCTATTGAACGTACAATGCTTCCAAGACATCAAGGAGGAAGAGGATTTGTGAATATTGGTAAGCTGCTCGACTAACAAATAATAAACTGATGTTCATATTTCCACAGGTTAGCGGACTCTTCCACATTGCATCGAGTAATATGCGAAGCAGACGAGTCAACGCTGCTACAGCTGAGGAAAGTTACAAACCTAGCTACAGAAATCACTCCATGAACGGCATCCAAATGAGGTCAATTAGGACAATGTCGACAACTCGGCGTCGAACTAATGGTTGATTTCAGGACAGATGTTTCCGGAAACGGAGGGCTTTTTGTTAGCTATCCAAGGCCAGGTTATTCCGACGAAGAACTATCGGCAGTTCACCATTAGAGATCTCTCAATAGAAAATGACCAATGTAGATATGGCTGTCGAACATCAAAGACAATCCAATATATAACTGGAAGATGCCAAGCGTTTGCCGCAACCGAGTATAAGGAAAGACATGACTCATCCGCTAAAATACTTCACCAAGAGTTAGCAAATAAGTTAATCCCATTGTTGGTAGGAAAAGTACCCTATTACCAATACAATCCGGAGCCCAGTTCAAGTGATATTGGGACCGGATGGTTCTGATGACTCAAGACAGTTGCTCATAATAGACCAGACATTATACTAAGAGGTAAAATTTCTATGCAAACTACACTAACCGACATTGGTGTACCTAACAATAACAACAACCTAAGGCCAAAATACAACGAGAAGATCGCCAAATACAGAAATCTGGAGGTGCAAATTCGAAGACAATGGGCAATGAACTGCATCCAAACGATTCCCATAATTTTATCAACAACTAGAGTAATACCAAAGAACCTCTTGTAGAACATCAAGAGACTGGGCCTTAGTGAGCATCTGTATAAGTCGATTCAGAGAGCAGATCTCCTTGCAACTGCGCGAACCGTCCCAAAATTCGTAGGAAATACAGCAGACCACGTCACTTAAGACCCGATAACATGAAAAAAGTTCCCACAGAGCTTCATACTTTTGATATCTTTGTATTCTTGGTATGAGTCAATATTCCCTGCGAAGCTTTTTGGCTTTTCTAACATAAAATATATAAAAAACACTAGCAGTAAAAGCGCAGTTTAGCCTAAAGCCTACCGTTTAATTCATAGAGAAATAGAAGGCTATACGACATTAAATAACAAGTACTCTATAAGCAATTAAGTGTAAGTTAACCTTAAATAATTGGTTCTGAAACTTATCATAAAATGTATTAAAAACACTGGCAACAAAGGCGCAGTTTGGCCACTTAACCATAGAGAACTGTAAGGCTATATGACATTAAATAAGTACCTTAAAAGAAATTAAGTGCAAGACAACCTTAATTAATTAGATCGGAAAATTATCATAAAATATATTAAAATTAAATAATATTATAAAACCGAATGATTTATGTTGATCAAGTAAGAGTTGAACAATATTCCTTCTTGAAAAACAGCAAGTTAAGATTATATTTCAGATTATTTAGTATGGTGTTGAATGTGTGAACTACCTGGTAACTAACGTCTCTCTGAAATAAAGCCATCACATCTTGAAATATCCAGCATTGTTCTGTCATGAATATGTATTCACTTAGTCCAGTGAGAGAATACCCATGCATCATCAATTTACGAACTTATCAAAGACAGTTCATCTATATTTGTATAGAAATAGTAGGAACCAAGCCATACGTCGCAGAAAACCTAACATTGTAAGTAGCCCAAGATAAAAAGAAAGAACAGAGACCAACCAGTAATTTCGTTTCATGATTACAAACTTTCTGCTGACTTCAATCAAAACATTATTTTATTGACAGTCACCGTTCAGTTTTATTTACATTGTGTTTTTGAGAAATTTTGATCATCCAAGTGAATTTAAGACAGAAGATTGTTTCATTTAAAAGCTATTGATAATTGTTGTATACTCGATTGCCCGTAAAGTATGTATAATTTTTATTAAAAAAACTAAACTAAAATGTAGAAATATGTCTTATCTTCAAATCTGTCATCGGTGTCTAAATGTCCAACACACGTATATAACTTAAAAAAATAATGAGAGTCGATTTGCCTTTTTAGATATTGCGTGGTGATTTTTTTAACAGGTAAGCACAACTGCTTTTGCGTAATTTATGTGAGTATTTCGAATTGAAGAAAAGCAACGGTGGTGCTGTGAAATCAGTTTCATCTGTCCGAGAGGTAAACAAAAAATTTTATTTTTGGAAATAAACATTTTCAATTAGGTATCATTATTTTAAGGGAGTAAACACGGCCCTTAAAATTTCAAGGAAAACTCTATATGCCATGTGAAAAAGGAAAGAAAACAATCCAATTATTTCCTCTTCTAGAAAAAATAGACCTTCTCAAAAAGAAAAATCACAGATGTTCCTGAAAGATCAAAAATTGAAGTTCTACATTCACTCTACTAAGAAAGTAAGAGTATAATCTCTGTTATAATCTAACCTAACCCTAAAAGTAGTATCCTTGATCTATATTTAATAATATTAATGTCTGTATTTTTTATTATTTTTAGAAAAGCATGTTACTGTAAAAAGCTTAAATACTGAACTCACCAACAAAGAGATTGTGTCTCTAGATAAATCGCCTTTAAGTATTCTGCTTAAGGAGCTGAAATTCAAATATAATTAGGCTGATAGGAGAAGAACATTAAGAGGCGCGTTACCTAACAATGAGATGAAAGAGAGAGTTAATTTAATTCAAAAAATATAAAGAAAAAACTATTGTACAGTTGAAGGCTAATAGCAGCACTAGCGAGCAAAAATGCCGAGCTAATTCCCTATGACGGAGAGTAGGGGTGGCAAAGTAAGAGCGCCACTGCATCAAGAGCTAGGCTGAATGCAGAAACTTTCCACGATGTTGTTAGGAACTAGCTTTCAACTTTACTCTGCAGCAAGCATAACGAAACAAGAAAATATAGAAGAGCAAGCAGCAGGTGGTTCAAATAAAACTCGGTCGTAGTTCGAGAAGATTAAACTGTAGCGTACGCTAGATGTAACAAAATATTAAAAGAATACCAAACTTGATTAAATACACAAAGTAGAAACAGAAAATAAATACAATTGGTTGACAATAAACGTCACACAATATACTAGTTTTAAAATTGTAAATCAAAACAGTTTTTTTCCTATGATCACAGATCGTATATTACATCGCAATGCCTCACAGTAATGAAATAAATCGAAAGTAACCAAAGTTATTATTAAATTATTAATAAAAAAAATGGTGAGTCGGTCAGTTGTTCAATTTCTCAGCTTAACGGCGTGGGCCCCGCTGCCACAGGAATACGCAGGTGGCAGCATCAACAATTAAACCTTGAGGTAGACGTCAGTACAACATGTCCCGAGGGTGGATTTACAGGACACAAATAGTGATTTAAGCCATAGGGTGGATAACAGTCACAGTATGCCAACAGGGTGGATGCCTATAGGGTGGATAGCGGCAACAAAAAAAATACCCTGAGTTTGGGTCCCGATTTCTTGGGGCCTATACTGATTGCTTGCTAAAAAACATACTCAAAATCCCTGTTTCCAGGTTCTTTCCTTTTGTGGATTCTACCAGGAAAAAGTGAAAATGAAGGCAAGAATGCCTCCATTTTATAGGTAAGCCCCATGCTTGCGCGACACGCTTTTTCCTTTAAGTGCCAAAGGAAATTTTACAGGGATCCCAATTTTTAAAAAATTGTAGTTACAAAATTAACCTGGAGAGACTCGGAACAACAAGAAAAGGCTGAAACAGAATTGCTAATTAATTAGTCGTTAGCATTTTCGGCTCTGAATCAGATAGGAATTTATTGTTTATTTTTATTTTTGAATTAAGAAAAAAACACGGTATTAGTTGCCCATCCTAATTTCCTCCAAAAATTACAAAAGAGTAACCACAGTCCAACTCGCTACCTCATAAAAGCATGAGAACTGTCTATCTTCAGCTTGAAGCGACACACTAGACACTGATAAATAACCTAACTTCAACAAAATGTCAACAAAATCTACGAAATTATTTAAAATAAAAATAAAAAATCAGGGAAAACTGCTATAAGAAAGGATTAACCTAGGAATTTCACTTGAATAACCGGCAAGAAAACGATTCCCAACAAAAAAAGGTGAAAACAAATTACTTATCTAAATAAAACAACCTAGTATAGTATCATGGAATCAACGACCTATGAATAAAGCTAGAAATAAAAATTAAATTTAGGTTGTATTTATTCTAGGCAAATTACAGAATGATAAAGAAAATAATTGAGTTCGGAAGAAAATTTGCAAGGAAGAAAAATTAAGATGGCTCGGGATATAGTAAAATTCAAAAATGCAACAAACAGTATGCTATTTTCTAAATTCTTAATGAAAGTGATATTGTGTTGCCGAAAAGGAGAATATTTGCACAAATAAGGTAAACTTAATCAAATTAACCATAATAAACTTAAGATCAAATTTTAACCGTGACAATCAGGCCAGATTTTTACTATAGGGCAGCTCTCGAACAGGAGAAACAGTGAACCTATTCATACTCTCAGTTTCGCGGAGATTTCGATATCGTAAACTCTTTTTCATTTAAAAAAAATGTATCGAACCGAGAGCGAACAGAGATCGTATCAAGAATGGCACTATAGTGAGAATCAAGCCTTACATACATTTGTTTGTTGCAATTTAATGTTTTTTAGATTAGAAAAGTATTTCTTGTACACTGTACTTTTTGGGCATTTGCTTGTTATATACTTAGATAATAATAAAATAAATAAAATGTTTTTTTTTATGCTTTTTGTAAGGATTAATATTTTATTCGCACGTTTTTTTTGTATGATTATTATTGTTGCTACTTTTCAACCTTAAAAGTATATTTTATAAATATTATGTCCAAAAGAGCTATAGCAAAAATTATAAATAATTTTTCATAGTGTATACCTTTAAAAAATATGCTTATTTCAGGTGTTTGCAGATAAACTTTCGGTTAAGAAAGTAGTCCTAATTCCGCCTCTGCGTTGTGTGATAATTTTTCCTTTTTAATAAATCTATTTATTATTATAATTATTTCACTGATATTTCTACTTACCTAAAAAAGTAAGAGTATAATCTCTGTTACACGTTGTAATTATTCCTTTTTCCTGATAGCGAATCAGAAAACATAGTGGGATTTTCAGGCACTTCTGAATATAAACTTTGTATTGACTAATTAATTTCGACTTAGTTCAGATGAATATTATTGATGACGCATGGGTATTCTTTCGGTGAACCAACTGTATACCTGGATGTCGCACCCCAAAAGTCGTTACATTTTTGGACTCCGTAACATGATGCTCATAAGGGCAAAAGTTATAATGTAATTGCGTATCATCAACATGGGCATTGTAAGTGTAGGATTTAATAAAATATAAAATATTTGAGATGTATATTATGAACAAAAGAAGTCCCATTATCTAACTCTGGGACACCCCAGACATCATCGTCCGCAGTGATGAGACCACAGGCTCTACCGTAACTATTTAAGACCTTTTGAAATAAATATAATTTTATATAATTTAAAACATCAAGCCCATAATATCGCATATTATTAATCATTACTTGTTGTGTTCAATACTAAGGGAGCAAGGGAGGCACCATTCCTGAATTCATATCCCTAAGATGTTGTCCAAAGCATTGGAAACTGTAGCGTATTATGTTTTATCCTAAAATCTGATTGGTTTTCAATAATAATCTTTAAATCATTTACGTAGTTATTTATATCCTTATAAACTATCCTTCCCTAAACCAGACAATTCCGGGAAAAGACCGACAGGACGAAAGTTTCCTGTTTCCAAATGTATATTCACAATATAAGTCATGTACGGATCTATAAATGAACTACACAATTTTAGTATCTGCCGAAAAATTCGATACGAACCCGAAGCATAGAACTTTTTACTGTTTAGGGCTCTGTTAGTTTCTTCGACTATGGCCAAACACAAAAGTGATTTATTATTTTGAATCGGATTTAAACTATTATAGTAAGAAATTATTTCGTCATTAGGATTATTGTTAAACCAAATCCAAAATAATTATTAATTTCATCAGCATTAGAAAGATATTCAGAAATAATACTCTGTTTAGTGTGCCTAACATGCATATCGCGATATGCATGTTAGGCACACTAAACAGAGTATTATTTCTGAATATCTTTCTAATGCTGATGAAATTATATATATATATATATATATATATATATATATATATATATATATATATATATATATATATATATATATATATATATATAATTGAAAGAAAATATGGAGTTTGGTTTGCGATATGCAGGTTAGGCACACTAAACAGAGTATTATTTCTGAATATCTTTCTAATGCTGATGAAATTAATAATTATTTATATATATATATATATATATATATATATATATATATATATATATATATATATATATATATTACGAACGAGATTAAGAGAGTTTTATATGAAGCACAATTTCCCAATGACGTGCCCCCCGGAACGAAGTGGGGAAACCCAGACATTAGACTGTTCTATTTTTTAGGCTGCTCGTGGTTCTCGAAGCAGGATGTCTTTGACAACGTAGCATTCTACAAACAACAAAGATCGTGCACCTGTCTTAATTCCTGAAATTCAAGTCAAAATTACCGTTGATAAAAAGACGAAGTTAGCAGCGCGTATGAGTTACTTAAACTACGCATTCTGACTTAAAAATAATTGCCAGAATATGACCAAGTGGAGGTGACCTGATTTGACATTACGACTAATATTCAGCTTCATGTTGGGTATCAAGTTATGAAAAATAATTTCCGAACATGACAGTGGAGGGTGAAATAAACCTGAATTTGACTCGTGGAAAATAACTGAATTCAGAACATAAAAAAGCGGTAAAAGTTACGAAAATGAAATAAAAGTTAGCTAACAGTTTAGGATGAGCGTCACTTGATAATCTTTTCTCAATGGACTCATTTCCTAGAAGTGTTCCCTGATAAAAAGTTAACACTTAATTAATTTTCATTCTTTTGAATTTCATTCATTCCCGTTTTATTCCGGTGGATGAAAAAAAAGATGAGGCGGTTATAGTTTCTAACATAGTCAGAAAATTTGGCGGGATTTCACCAACAACCCCTAATTTGTGTTAAAACTTAGGTTTCACACAAATAATTGATAATGCGAAAATTCTAAAAATAAATTACTCCCGATAGAAACGATCTTCCATGTTTCCTGAAGGGTAAATTAATCCAATAAGCCCAGTAAACGCATAAATAGGTCCATATTCTCGGAAAGGGGTACAAAAATACCGAATAATGGCGAAGTGAGTTGACGTCTCACTAAAATCAAACACTTAGTTGTCATCACGAAAAGTAGTTGAAAGAGACCATTGGAAAAAATTTAATTAAAAATTCCGTAAATAGAATCATTAATGCAACATGGAATCGAAAATGGGATATGATTGTTATTGACGTGGCAAAAATTAAATTAAAACATCTATACACGGTTAATATAACCATATGTTTGAATATAATCACTTATATTCTTTTCTTTTCACTTAGAATGTAAACAGTTGAACCGAATTCAACAAGAGAGGTTTTTGTTCCTCTAGTGACTACGGCTATATAATATTTGAATAGAAAAAAAAATAATAACAGAGGTTGCAAGATATATCATATCAAGTAGAATAGAAAATTGAATTTACCTGAAGTAACCTGAACTAATGGTTTATAAATAATTACATTTTTTTTCTTGACAAAATGATCAATATCAAATTAACGATCACAGCGACTAAATTAGTTAACTATATACTGTAGAATAATATAAAAGTAAACTAAAACCTGAACATGGTAAAAAATATGATAGTCTTCAAATTTCTAGAAACAAGTTAAATTATATGTATGGTATTTGACTTTAACCAGTCTCTCTGCCTAGTACCATATGTTTCAATATATTGTAATTCATTTTAGTCATATCCAGTAAATTAATTAAAAATAAAATTTCCTTGAGATAAATTATTAAAATTTTTCCATAGGTTACGAAATATCTAAAAAATTCTACATAAAAAAAAATATTATTAAAAGTTGGATTTAAGACTAATCTTGAATCTGACCAATAATCAATCACTATTCGCTATTTACACTTATATTTAACCTGTAACTTTTTTCTATACAATCAATCCATAATGTTTGTTTTAATTGAGTTTATATGTGGTGAAACTAAACTCGTCGGCAAATAAAAGCCTATTATTTTACCTTAAGATCCTTTATAAATCTTACTTTTAGTAGGTAGTTGGAAAACCAATACGACTGTTTTTACTTTGGAAACAAAGCAAGCTTTATTCTATACATCTTGTGCTATCTGTGTTCAAAGTTTCCCAAGTACGGTAACGCGCATTCAAGAAGTGTGATTTAAAGGGCTGCGGTTTTGGCTTTATATTGATAAAGGGCCTTAGTTCTCCGCATGGTTTGCGGCCAGAGCCGGTATAAATCACTGGGGCAACAAACAACCATCATTCTACTGGCGGTCTTAAAATCCAATGTTTATCACCGCGCTTGTTCCAAATTAACCGACTATCCATCTTGGACTTACCCGGCCTAGAAACCACAAAAAATGACTGGTCAAGAGTTTAGTCTCTCGTGAATTAAGGAGCTTTTGTTATAAATATTCTTGCAATAATCAGAAAGCTTTTATGTGTGTGAGGTAAGTTTTTTTAGCAAAATTAGAAACATCTTATCAAGTTTATCAAAGGATGGAAAATTGTTATTTTTTTGTTCATTTAATAGGTATAGGAAATATTTATGGAGCATCAGAAATTACTGATTAATTTGACATCACTAGGATAATTATCAAAAAATATGCGAAGTCGTGTAACCTATATATTTGAACCTACTGGCGGTATTCATTCATTCATAAATAGTTAAAATTCTCATTGGCCACACAAAACACAATAGCTTAATCAAATACACATTATTTAAAATTATTGTATAAATTAAAGGGCGACATTAAATAATATTTGATAAATTAAAGAAACTATTTTAGAATAAAAATTATCGACCAAGTATAAATAAAAAAGCGTTCATAAAAATACTAATCATAAATCTAAGTAAAATTTAATAAAAAGGACAATGAAAAAAATAAAATAAAACAATAGCAATAATAATAACATTAATAGAAGTTGCCATCCCTAACAACAACTAAGGAATAAGCATGATGAGAAGATCGCGAAATACAGAGACCTGGAGGTACAAATACGCAGACAATGGGAAATGAATAGCGTCCGGATTATCCTCATAATTCTGCCAACAACTTGTGTTGTGCCCAAGAGCCTTCTGCTTAATGTGGAAGGATTAAGCCTTAGCGAACGCCTGTATAAGGCCATGCAAAAAGCAGTGCTATTGGAGACCGCTCGAACTGTCCGAAAGTTTTTGGGTAATACTGAGGACCAAAGCATAATCTAGGGCCCGACCATATGCAAAGGGCCCTCCACAAAGATCTATCCTTATGATATTTGAGTATATCTTGAAGGAGCGAATGTTCCTTCAAAGGAGTTCAAAAGCCATTTGCCTAATTATATGAGATACTAATAATGAGCCATCCTTTTGATATCCTAATATATCTGGGATAAACAAATGTTCCCCTAAAAGGGGTACGAAAGCTTACTTGGCACTCAGTTTCTCTTTTAGAATTGTGAAGTAGAGCAGGATGAAAATAGAAAGTCTGCAGACAAAAGTAAGGACACTCTTGACAAAGACACGCAAACATCATAGTGCTACCTCGCACAAAATGTGCGGCAGACGATTCAACACTGCTGCGATTGAGGGACCATGATGTGATTTCCCATCACCAACCAAACTTGGTTACAGAAGCCCCCTTAAAGACGACACCTAAATGGAGTCAACCACAAAAATGTCGACAAATTAGCGTCGACCTACTGGTTGACGTCAGGCCAGATGCTTCCTGAAGCTGAAGCTAGCCATCCAAGATAAGGTCATCTCAGCGAGAAACTATCTGAAAAATATAATCAGAAACCTTTCGACCAATGCAGGTATGAATGGCGAACATTCCGGTCAGTCCAGCACAGGATACCAAGCATTTGTTGCATCGAAATACAAGAAGAGACAGCCTCCAAGAAAAGTACCATATTATAAATACAATCTGGAGCTTATACTCGAGGACAACGAATTCAAGCTGTACTGGGATCGAACTGTGCTCACGGATCATACAGTTGCACATAACATACCATATCACATTTTAGTGAATAACACTAATAGAAGTCGCCATCCCTAACAACAACAACAATCTAAATAACTTGGAGGTACAAATACGTACTAACTGTTTGGCTAATTATATAGATAATAATAAAAATAGTAAGTAGTATGACGACCAAATGAACAACGAGTTCATAAAACGGGTAATATAGGTATTGCAAACTAATCTAAAACAACTAAAATCGATTTAAAGTTCTTAACACATATACGTGCTTTGCCCTCAGCTACTCCTTTCGAAATGTAAAACGGAACAAGACGAACATAGAAAGTCAACAGAGAAGAGTCTGAATAACTCTTACGATGGCTACCGTGATACAATAGAAGAAGATGATTGGTGGATATTGATAAGCAATTGAAACAACAAATAACAAACTTCATATTCATATTTGCACAGATTAGCAGATTCTTCTTTACTACACTGGACAGTATGCGATGCATAACTTTCAACACCGCTGCAATTGAGGAAAAATAACCTGGCTTCTCCACTAACCAGGCAAAGAGCTTGGCTGCAAGAACCCATCTTGAACCATACTCGAATGAGGTTAACCAGGAAAATGTCGATTGCGATTAGATTCGACCTACTGGTAGACGCCAGAGAAAATGTTCTTAGAGACCGGAGGATTCTTATTAAGTTTTAAGGACTACGCCATTTTAATGAAAATATATCTGTAATGCATGATCAGAGATAATCTAGCACTTAATAGAAGGTTACCAAGTATTTATCGCATTAAAATACAAGGAGAGACACTATTTAGTCACCATTGTCATCCATCAAGAGTTAGCAGATAACTTAAAACTTTTGCAAGCAGAGACAGTACCATACTATGAAACAAGCGAAACCAATAATGAAAAACAATTTTAGTAGATTAGCTGTTGAAGCCAGATCCTTAGCCAGACGACAGTACAGAAGACCTTGTTAACCACGTCAAAATAGTTCAACACTTAACTTAGCTACTTTTGCCTCTTAATTTGCAATTTCTTATCTTATCTTATCTTCGACACTTTTAGGGATATTGAAGTTATTATCATAGATAGATTTTCGCTTACGTATTCTACTTTTTGACAAAATTAAATATTCCAAGAGTAAAATTTGTCAATAAAAATTAAAATGTCAGTAAGAAGTAACTACATCTTTTACTGGCGTGTTTAAATAGTTACCTATATTTGTTCTTCTTTCAGGTAGTTAATGGAGAGAATATAGTCGGTGTAGCTGACGAGAACATTAGGTGGTCGAAAAGCGTATGGAGAGAAAACCAGAGTTTTATTTGTTGGAAAAACTATTTGTATCTGTTCCTTACTGTATTTGCCCATAAGGAGAATAAATGTAGGTAACAGTTGAAACATGGCAGTAAAATATTTATTCATTTTTTACTGAAATTTTTATTTTAAGTTTTGCAGCACTGGATGTATAAATGCAATACTACTGGCGGTATTTTTCTGCCTGACATCGGAAAGTCTGCATGTTTAATATCCTGTCGACATGTTTCGGAATTTATATTTTATATGGACAGTTCTTTCCTACTAATGTTGCTCTTGGCTCGATATAGCTCCACTGGTGAGATCACTAGATGGTCGAAAGGCATATGAAGAGAGAACCAGAGTTGTGTTTGTAGGAAGTAAACTGTTTCAATATAGGTATTATTTCCTTGCTCTGGAACAAGAATATTAACAAAAAACGAAAATATGACATATAATAAAAAGTTGTTTCATTTACGGGGCTGAGACGTGGAGACTTAAAGATAAAAGACGAGTAGAAACTGTAGAAAAGGATGCTTTAGGAGATCAACAGGAATATTGCAGATACGAAGAATAAGAAACGAAGGGATATTAAGACAGATGAGAATAGAAAATAAGATCATGAAAGATATAGGAAGAAAATAGTAAATCTGGTAAGCACATATACGATGAATGGCTGAATTACGAATATCCATGCAAATCATGAATTGTTATTCAAAATATCGTAGAAGAATAGGAAGACTAAATAGAAATTTGACGGAATAAGAAGAAAAACAAGTAAACCTCAAGATGAGCAGTGGTATAATAGGAAAAAATAGAGAAATATATATATATATATATATATATATATATATATATATATATATATATATATATATATATATGTATACATATTCTATGCTCTATTTTTTCTTATCATACCACTACTCATCTTGAGGTTACTTGCTTTTCTTCTTTTTCCGTTCAATTTCTATTTAGTCTTCCTATTCTTCTACGAAACTCTGAATACCAATTCATGATTTGCATGGGCATTATATTATATATATATATATATATATATATATATATATATATATATATATATATATATATATATATATATATATATATATACCAATTTGAAAAACATAAGTTTGGTTAATATTTCGAAAACTAAACTTTTTAAGAGAAAGATAACTACGCCACTGAATCTTATGTAAAAACCTTATCATGATCAGTTTTTATTTTTCTTTTTAAATAAATTAACCATCCAAGAAAACCATGACAAATTTGTCTTCGAAATCTTTTGTTTAGTTGGAAACTTAAGTGATAATAGCAACACTTTATTTTTGATAATAAGTCCAATATCCCCTAAAGTGTCGACAATAGGGTACCTTCTACGTAAAAAGCGCCACTTTATGTGGGTTATCCACAACATTCTTAAAAGCATTGCGACAGTAATTATAATGTGTTAAACTTTTTACTACACAGTTATTTCACTCAAAGAATATTTTAATAAATTAGTGAAGAATTGCGTAACCTGGTGGCTTATGAAATTTTGTTAAGAATAAGAAATGTTTTTTTGCTATTTTCAGGAAATATTGTAAAAGAAAAAGCCTTTGGATAATTCAAAGAATGTTGCTCAGCCAAAAGCTCCCTTAATAAAACAGAATCTACTTTAAATATGAAACAAATAAAAATCAAAAATTACTTGGTTACAAGTCATGCATCACAAAACTGTGAATGTCAAGAAAAAGTCCTGGCCAACTACTTTTAATGATAAAGCTGTCTGTAGCAATGCTTTATTTGCCAAATCGTACGAATTTTACCGTATATTAAAAAGTTTACTACTAAAATTACATTTTTTGAAGAATTTTAAAACATGATAAATAAATAAAAAAGAAAAGCTAAAGTTTCGTGATAGGATTATTTGGAACTGAAGTATGATGACTTTACATTGCCATATTTTTGCGGAAGTGGTTCGAAACTCATAAATCTAAAAGAATTACTTATTAATTGAGAAAACCAAGCAAAAAAGCAAGATATATTACAAAAGGGCGTAAAGCCTCCACAAAATCTAACAATTGATGACGAATGTTAATTATGAGGGAACTCAAATTTCAATTAATTTTGATCATTACTATGAAATTTTTTAAAGTTCAGAGTCTACTTCAAATCTTAACATTTTGTAAATTTAGCATTAAATTCATTGATAGCACAATAGTCATGCATCTGGATGGGAAAAAATGCCAAATTTATACATTCTGAGGTGGTTTTAAATTTTTATATTCGATGAAAACTAGAGCATAAAATATCTATACTTCCCTGGTTTCCATTTGTACATTGTTTTATTTGTACATTATTTAATTGTGGATATAACTTACAGCTGCGAGATGGCCATCAGAATTTAAATTATATAATTTTTATAGTACATTAATAATATTTAAATTTTGTATACATACCATGTATTGTACATACCGGGTAAACGACTTTTTCTGTAACAAAAATAAATATTAAAGCAAAACATATACCACAGTACATTCCTTTTTGTTGATTTAATACCTTTAAAGGGTCTTTTGGGTTACAATTTTTCCAAAAAAATTTTTTTCCATTAATTTTTTTTTAATAGAAAGAAAAGAGACATCATTTTCTAATTTTGCACATATATTTATTCGTACTTTAAGTATACAAAAATATTTTTTTTTTGGATTTTTTTATGGGTTTTTTTTACCCATAACAATTTAAAAAAAAAAACAAAAAATAACCGCGGACGTGATTCCAAGTGACTGAATTGTCTGACAAGAAAAAAAAATACCAAATTAATTCTTGTTCAAGTGCCTATGGTCGGTATCGGAATCACTTTGATCGGTAACAAATTTTCCGATTTTTACCCGATTTTTCACCCTAAAAAATGGATTTTTTTTTCAAATGGCAGCCATTTTGTTATTTTTGAATGAAAAAAAATTATTCCGGTATGGACCATGGGCACTTAAACAAGGATTAATTCGGTATTTTTTTTTTCTTTTCAGGCGATTCAGTCACCTGGTATCACGTCCGCCGTCATTTTTTGGTGTTTTTTAAAAAAATTGTAATGGGTAAAAAAAACCATAAAGAAATCAAAAAAAAATATTTTTATATACTTAAAGTACGAATACATGAATGTGCAAAATTATAAAACGATATCTCTTTTCTTTCTATTAAAAAAAAATTAATAAAATTTTTTTTTTTTGAAAAATTGTAACCTAAAAGACCCCTTAAATCAATATATACTTAACTTAAAATATTATTATAATATTACATTACTTTGAAGTATTTATATTATGTAAGTTTAACATTGATGAATTAATTTCTGAATCTTTATGAACTTCATAATTCTGGTATAAAAATTTTTAATTTGAGAGACAAAAGCAAATATTTGCCTGGGCATCAGAAAATTCATAAAAAAACTTACAAATATAATCAGCATTAAAAAGTAATTCCTTACATATTAGTTCTAACTGTCACCATTACCAAAATTTTGCCTATATGTCTGTTTTGAGACATGGTGCAGGAAAAACCGGCTAGCGATCATTATATCCAAGACCGCCTACATCATTTTCTATAAAAAGAAATAATTTTTTATCTTGATCGAACTCTTAATAGAGAAAAATTCGCTAAATTAACTTCAGTAAGGTTCTTGAGTTGTTCTTTGAATGAAAAATTGTGTTTGTTAAGCCACATATAAAATGGTGTCGGTAAGCTAAACTCGGCATACTTTGCAATTCGAAATCTCACAGCTATTTATATTACTAAAATATAGTACTGGAAGCTCGCAGCCTTGATGAATTACAGATTATGGCAAGGAAGATACTCTCTGATTTTGAGACATGGTGCAGGAAAAACCGGCTAGCGATAATTAAATCCAAGACCACCTACATCATTTTCCATAAAAAGAAAGAAATTTTTAATCTTGATCTAACTCTTAGAGGAAAATTCTCTAGATTTACTTCGGTAAGGTTCTTGAGTTGTTCTTTGAATGAAAAACTGTGTTTGTTAAGCCCCTTATAAAATGGTGTTGGTAAGCTGAACTCGGTATACTTTGCAATTCGGCATCTTACAGCTAGTTTCGATGAAAAGGAACTTAAGTATGTATATTATGCGCTTATTTATATTCATCTAAAATAGGAAAAAAAAGTTTTTTCTCGGACTGAATAAATCTAAACCATAAATAAAATTTTTATAAAAAAACTGAATCGACTTCTAAAAAGCGCTAAAGGCAAACAATAACAATATGATTTTTTTTATGAAATTGAAATTTTAGAAGTCGACGTAACATCAATACCTAATAAAATATGATTCACCTAAGAATATTGAGAAATTCTTTATTTGCAATTGCTTTTTTACCGTAGCCTGTATGTATCTTGTGTTAGTAGTTATTGGCTTCAATTAGTAATAATTTGGCGCTGTCTTCAAAAATTTCAGTTTCATAAAAAAATTTATGTTATTTTTCGTTTTGTAACGCTTTTTTTAGAGATAGGTACATTTTTTTTGAAAAATTTAATTTTTCGATTTTTAGTTTTGAATTGAGTTGAGTTCCTAGGGTCGCAAAAAAGAACCCATTTTCTCCATAGTTGTAGACCACAATAAACTGAATAACAAAAATTCTTCGATTTTGAGAATTTCCCAAATACTAGTTTTGGACGAAATTGCACCAAATAAATATTTAGTCTATTATAGTAAATCCACAATCTTGAATTGTAAGAAATTAATTTTAGATTACATTAACCGCATTTAATAAACGTTTATGAAATTCACTTCCAGCACATTTACCTTAAATTTTATGCATTTCCTTTTTACAGTGTATATTAAAACTTAATTTTTTATCAAAGATAATCCCGAGACCATTAAAAAATAACACACACTCCAAATTGATTGATATCATTTATATGATAAGAATTTATTACAGGCGAAAAACATTTAAAAAATCTTATAACTTTACATTTGTTTACATCAAAAGTCAAAAAATTAGCATGATACCGTTTGATCAGTAAATCTAGCTCTCGTTGAATATAAACATAATCGTCAAACGAAGAAAGAATTGAAAATAATTTGAAATCATCAGCATACAAAAGACTACGACAACATTTAAATAGTTATAACATCATTATTAAACACTAAGAATAAAATAGGACCTAAATGGGACCCTTGGGGAACTCCAGATAATACGAAGATTACTTTTGATTTTTCATCACACAATTTAACCTACTGCGTACGCGAAGACTGATATGAGGCTATCCATTTTAAATATGGATTACATACTCCAAGATACTCAAACTTCTGCACCAGCAACTTCTAACAAACACTGTCAAAGGCTTTAGTCAAATTCGTGTATATAGAGTCCATTTAATATCCTGCCTCCATATTTCGGACAAGAAATCTCTATAAACAGCCAGATTGGTAACGGTTGATCTTCTTTAGACAAAAACATGTTGTTCTGAGCCTATGAAAGCATTGAACAACTCATCAGTTATTATCAACTCAAATATCTTTCCCATAATCCACAGCAATGATATACCCAGGCGCGGATCCAAGGGGGAGCGGTGAGGGTGATCTCCTCCACAAGAGGTTGGAATTCAGAAAAATAGACTCGTCTGCCTGCTACATAAGAAACGTGAATGTCGCTTACACCCCCTCCGACAACTCATGTTCGCTTGTCATACTGTCTTGTATACAAAAGGGATGGGGATAATTTCGATGTTTTCTTAACTCTTGTGATGTCGCCCCGCCCCCCTGGATCCAGCACCTGGTAAATGTGACGATTCTCCATCGGGTTCCGCACGCTAATTACAGTCCAACAATTCATTCTCGTTATGAACTTCGCAAAGTAAATATACGGGATTGCAAATGTCCAACTCCATTTACTGAGTTGATGTCAAAAGAATTAACGATACTGTAATCAGAATAGCACGACTGAAAATGCTGAGCAAAAGCCGCGACTAAGTCATGTGAAGTGTTCAGCTGCCTGTTGTAATATTTCATTATCCGAGGAATGCCGTTGTCCTTACGTAAATTTTTAACGTGACCAGAAAAACATTCATAATCTAACTGAAGCCCAAATTGTTTAAATTTATGATATAATCTGTTCTTATTAATCAGCATTTTAAGTTCTGCTACCTGAAATTCTCCCAGAAAGTACGAAATTATTGATGATTATTGATCTAGATCCTCCACAACATCAATAAATGTCCAGCACGTATTCTAGAAAGTGTTATTGATTTTATCGTAATCAATTTATTAAATAAAAATATATCCACATTTGTTTTTGAGCGCCTGAAGAAAGGTGTGCTTAAATTAAATGATTTCGAGAGCAGGATGATATTCGTCCAATTTAGTAAGTTAAGAAGTCTGACTAAAATTTAAACCATTAAACTCGGCCAAAAGAATTAGATCCAAGGTTTTATTGAAATGGTGTTTGATGGTATTTATCTGCTGCAGCTCCAGATAGAACATATGCCCCACAAACATTTCCGCTGCTGGACCAAGAATCTTAGCAGGAACCTGCACTCTATCTTCCCATGACCACTGTAGTATAGGTAAATTAAAATCGCCAGAAATAAGCATTTTAGCCGTAGGGTAAGTGTTTCGAATATATTCCACCGACTTGATAAGAGATGTTTGAGCCTTGTCTCGAAATAACCCAGAGCTTTTCGAATTATTCATTTGACACATCTTTTACACTTTCAGATACAAAATCATTCAAAGCGACAATTACCATTTCTCCGCCCCGTTTACGGCCAGTTTCTGCATAATCCCTATCCCGACGAAAAACCTGATGATGTGAAGGAAACATTTCACTACTGCTGGTTTCCTCATAGAGCCAAGACTCGGTCAAAATAAGGAGGTCAAAATTACTAGCACTAATTTCTGCAAATAGCTCCATAGTCTTGATCCTGAGACTAGTACATTCTAATAATAAAGGGTGTCCACTTCTGAAAAAATATTTTTTTGTTGTCTATTGCTACTTATGGAGACCCTTAAGCATTCGGGCCTTGTCGAAAATTTTCCGAATTAGAGATTCCTTGCTCCGGTGATTCCTCAACATTGAAAAAAGATGGACCACTCCATGATTTATCCACTAAAGAATGACACTAACTTGAATTTAGGTCGAAAACCAGCATCCGCATACCAATTCCTGTATACAATATCTTGAAAATTATCCGTGGTAAGAATCAGTGATTTATGTTTGTTGTTACTAACATTTTTAAATATACTTAGGTTTGTTTCATAGATCAGTCTCTTGAATATTTGTCTATCACATGTAAAAGGGAGCTCTATGACAATCAGGTTGGTTCTTCCTGAGATATTTATAAGTGCCCTTTACATTAAGAAATAAACAAGCTCAGAAGTAAAAAAAAAAACGTTGTTTTGTAAAAGAAAGAAATAAATACAAACATTGGTTCGTAAAGAATCTGGTTTGCATATTAATATACTTAAACAGGTTATGGTAATACCGATAATGACAATACCGTCAGGGCTTTTTTGCAAACATCTCTACATAATTACTCAAATTGATCAAAATTTAATTGAAAGATTTAGTATAATTCTGAAAATTTTGAACTCTCCTTATAAAATCAATAATAATAACAAATTTGCAATGTTTTTATTCAATTGTATAATTGTGTCCTATGATACCAACTGTCCACAAAGTATTTGGCAATATCATTATGCATTTTAGGAATATATGCACAAGATAGTAGGCATAAACATATAAGATACTATAGAACGCATAATATGCGAAAAATTACACAGGGACTAACAAATGGAAACTTATTAAAAATTTTGTTGATATCATCAGATCCAATAATAATAAAAGGTATAAAACAAGTTGGTAAGTTGTAAGTTGAAGTGTTAAACTTATTGGATGAACCAGAATTAGTGCAATTTGACAGTTTATTATTTAGAAAATGGAAAAATTTTACTTAAAAAATTGTTTTAAAGTATTTTTTATATTAAGTCTCTATGACTAATTCAATATTAACCTAATCTAATCATAAAACAAAGGCTATGATTAGTTTCATTGTATTATCTAGCTTTTTTATATTTATCCCGCTAGTTCACAAAAACAGATTACTCTGTCTTGGAACTAAATTTAGAGTCTTCTCCAAATAATATGTCAAAGCTCGAGTGACCCTAAAAATAGGTGAAAATTAGTCTATTTCGTGGACTTCGTATTTGAAACCAAAATGTGTGCTAATTGAAAGTCTATGACTAGATAATACTCTAAGAGAAGTTCTAAGATTAGCATTTGTTTTAATTTTGAGAAATTAATTATCAAAGTTAAGGAATTTGAGTTGCATAATGTGTATCAGTTGAATAAAATTTGAACATTAAAAATCTAATATCTCAAGAATAAAAGAAGATAAGCAAATTTACCATACCTCATTTTAAAGCTTAGGTCACGTAGAATACTAAAAAATATCAGTGATATAAAAGATTGTTAAATTCACTGAAAAAAATAGTGTTCATGAGTCATAATTTAAGCTGATCATTAAGTAGCAATTGCCATATAATATGGTTCGTTTTGATTGACATTCACTCTTCCATCGGGATAAAAACAACCCCTAATAGTCAAAAATACCGAAAAATATTTATAAAAATTTGAAAAACATTATTTCTGCATCACACAAATTACTAGAAATATGAAAAAAATTTTTTTCATCAGATCCAATAAAAATATACCATATAAAGAAGGTATATCTCTACGATGAACGTGAATTTTTAATCGATTAATATTATAGAAAAAGGATATTCGCCAGTGGTCAATTTTGTTTGCGAAGTTGGTAAAAAATGGTTCCAAAAATATTTTTTGAGCGTTTAGTGACTTCACATGAATTAACGTGACCTTATCCTTAAAGCAAATTAACAGGCATGGAGGAATTTATTTTATCATTTGAGATTAGAATTTTACTCTTTTATTTCCAACCCTAGTTTAGATAGAACGTTTTTTTTTTAAATTATTTATTTCGATGACACTTGACCATAAAAAGTATCGTCTTGATTTACTAACAGGAATCCATCCTTAGCGCATAGAAACAAGGGCGAGATTAGAATTTTATTTTATATCTCCAACCCTATACGTTTTTTTTTCTTTAATTATTTATTTCGATGATATTTGACCGCAAAAAAGTGTGGTCATAATTACTTACAGGCACTCACCTTTAGCGCAAAATATGTATGAGATTAGAATTTTGTTTGCTATTTACGACCCTGTATGTTAGATTGAACGCTTTTTTCTCTTCAATTATTTATTTCCATGACACGACCGCAAAAAAATACTTTGATTTACTAACAGGAACCCACCCTTAGCGCAGAAAGGGTGAGAATAGAATTTTTCCATGCGATCTAAGACTTTCCTTGTTTTTGCTTCTTAGAAGCATAATATACTATTTTTCGGAAACTTTATAAATTAATTGACATTATTCGATTTTAGGGGTAGTTTATGGGTAGTTTTATATTCTTTATAAGGTGTAATTGTATTGGATCTAATACAAATATCTCCCTCATATTTCTTGTAATTTAGATGATGATGCAGAAATATTTTTTTTAATTGTTGGAAATATTTTTCGACTTGAAGGGGTTGTTTTCACTCCCATAAGAGGATGCATATCAATAAAAAGAAACCATAAATATATGGTAATTGCTATTCTATGATCAACTTAAGTTATGACTTATGAACACAATTTTTTTCAGATATTTTATAAATTATTTCCATTTTAAATGAATGGGTAGTTTTACCCTGTCTAAAGGGAGAATTTAAAAAATTTTTTTTTATGTTACCGATATTTTTTGATATTTTATGTGATAAAAGTTCTAAAATAAGGTAAAATAAACTCGTTTATCTTCTATCATTGTCTATATAATAGATTTTTAATGTCAAAACTTCTATTTAACTGAAACACAATATGTAACTCTGTTTCGTCAACTTTGATGATTAATTTCTCAAAATTTAAACAAATGCTTATTTTGAAACTTTTCTTAGACCATTATCTTAGCATAAACTTTCAATTAGCACACATTTTGATTTCGAATACGAAATCCATGAAATAGGCTAATTGTACGGTCAATCTTTATCCCAGTAATACATTTTTGTAAGTCAGAATAAAAGAATATCTAATTTTTTTCAAAAACATCTTTACACCCAAGTCTTCTCTAAACATAGCAACGATTAAAAATTTTAAACAAAAATTTCAGCTGTGTCGATTTAGCTCCTTTCTGTCGTAAAATCTTAAACATAGATTGACATTGATGATAACAATACGAAACTAAATATGCATTGGACATTACATTACTAGTAAACATTAAGAACACGATACTAAACTTAATTGACCCTAAAGTTTCTACTTTTTACTACTAGTGAAGGCAGGCTGCATATAGTATATTTTGTACTGATTTACATTTTGTAGACGTATGTATCTTGGCCATTGTAAGAAGAGTTTATTTAATGTATAGAAAAGGAACAATAAATACTTCTGAATTAATTTAATCCGATTTATTTGAAGTTACATAGATGAAAGTGTAATTTCTTTTCCTCCTATTACTATTTTCAATTGAGTTACTTTCCAGAAATACACAGGATGTTAGTTTGTAATTTTTGACTCGTCGTAAGGTATTACAGATAGAGAAAGAATTTCAGTTAAAGTCATCCTGAGTTGCAAAATTTATATATTAAAAAATTATTTTTCACTTCGCAGGGTGTACCATAAAATTATTAAATGTTTAAGGATAAAATTTTTCAACGATTTTATTTAGTTTCGCTAGTGGCCCAATTTTAACACACTTCCAATAATCCGATCAAGCTGAAATTTGTTAAGCGTATATAAACTCAGTGACAATACAATATTATGATACAAATAAGATGGTCTGAAGATGGAAGTTTGGGCTCGCTAGATCAGTTTCGCTAACTACTCTGATTCTAGTTATACTCATGGTCACAGAAACTATGAAATGCTAAATGAAAACCCATTGTGTTTGGGCTAGTATGATTGATCTTTGCACTCAAGTTAAAGTTTGTGACGCACCCTACGTCTTGAAACAAATATCTTTAAAAATATATTTAATTTTCATGAAGGTCGATCACTAAATGGTATAAAACAACTTTCAATTTCACACTGCATTATTATATTATAATCTGTAGAAGTCAAAGTTATAGTATATGACATCAACCGCTGTAAAAATAAGGTAAAAAATATACAAAAAATAGTGATATGAAAAATATTTACATTTTAGATTGTAACGGTTCAGATTTCGATTCAAGTTTACTATGGCTAATTCAGTTAAGTTTACCTTATTTTTGCAAATACTCGTGTTATGGACAACCATAAAATCCTTTTGTTTAAGGACCTCTCATAATTTCTTTGAATAAAGGCATACCATTCATTGGTTACTTGCATTTTTGATTTTACTATAAACCACCGTAGTTCTTACATTACAAAGTAAGGTTTTACGCTACGTTTGATTATTACTATTTGAGCCTTATTTATGTTATTTTGTTTGACATTCACTAGACTGTGGATGATTGTATTTATGTCTTTTTTTCATTTGAACTTATATGTATGTGTAGATGGGGATGAATACACTGCGACCTAATAGATCCATTGTGTTCCCCTTCTGCTGCTAAGTCATTAGGGATACCTTGTCGGTCTTCTACTCCTATTTATTTTAAGAAATAAGGAATGTTGGACGGCTTTAGAGTAGCTAGCTCCTCTCTTATTTGGTGTACTCTCAAGAACCACATTCTGGGTTTTCTAAAGCGCTGCACTCTGAACGGATGTAGATAGAGGTTTCGTCCTCTTTTTTGCAAGATATACGTTCTTCCCTTTCTGGTAATTCGAGTTTCTCAAAGTGTCCCTTCAGATAACAATGCCCCGTTAGGATTCCTGTCAGAATTCTAAGTTATTTTTTGTTTAAGCCTATGCATTTCTTGAATCTGTTCTGGATGTAATTCCCAAGAAATAGCTTCGCTTATCTCATTCCTTATAGATCCGTTCAGTCATTGGATTTTTTGCTCTTTTGCACCTTTTTTTCAGCAAAATCTTTGCTTTCTTGCTTATTATTCTAGTGAAATTCTTCCTCTTGTCCTTTATTATCGCAGTGCTCTTGAAAGTATTTTCATCAGATATTTCTCTGGTCATATTTGTTTCTCTTGAGGGCAGATTTCTTCTGCCACTGTCAAATTTGATAGTAGTTCTTCATGAGGATGTTGATTTTTATATTATCTCATTTTGGCTGTTTTGATGTTAATATTTGAATCCATTGTGTAGTTATCGGCATATTTTAAATAATTTTATATATGTTTCGGTTTGATTTTCACCCCTGTCAATGCCTTCCTGTGTCGGTTCGGGGTAACATCTAGTCCACGGGATCCCTAAATATTCAAAAAATCGATAATTTTTGAGAGGGAATTTGGGACCGGTAACTTATTCTGCGTCGATAATAGCTGGCGAACAATATACCTGTATTTCTTTAATTTAAAAACAACTGCCTTTTTTACCTAATTTTGAGACGAAAATGTTGATGAATGATGAATTGGCTTATTTAACAAATTTATTTCAGCGGACTGAGTCATTTTTGAGCTGTCATTTCTTTCAAACTTGTAAAAATTTTGGACACGTCCGAAGAAGATAGCGTTGTCCGTACGCATTGATTTTAAATATGAGGCCATTTTACATGACTTCATTTTTAGAGTTTGAAACAACTGAAGAAACTATAAATTATTTAATTTCCATTTATATTCTCTATTTTTTGAGATTTTGGAGCGGAAAATCAAATAACTGATTTATGAAATATAAATCCCAAGGTATGTCGGTGGGATATTGCAAACTTGCTACCTACCGACCTTGATGTCGAGACTGAAAAATATTGCCAGTCGAACGACATCTATAAATCACCGGATAGTGGGAAAGTTTTTAAAATATCAAAATTTCAGTAAGAAATAAAAAAATCTATCTGCCGTATTTCAATAGTTGTCATATATGTATCCTCCTTTCAAGCAGAGAAAAGGAAATAATATATACAAAGGGTTTATTTCCTGTAAATACCACTCTTTTCTTCTCTGCATAAACGATTAGACCACCTCACGGTCTCGTCAGTGTAGCTGTATCGGATCGAGATCCGATGATTCATAGACATCGTTCGACGGGCGATATTTTGCAGTCTCGATATCGAGGTCGATAGGTGGCAGATTTGCAATATCCTACCAACATATCTTGTAGCTCCACTGACGAGACCATGAGTTGGTCGAAAAGCGTATAGAGAGAGGACCAGAGTGGTATTTGCAGGAAATAAACCGTTCGTATATATTCTTTCCTTTTCTCTGCCTGAAAGGAGAACAAATATATAAGAACTATTTAAATATGGCAGACAGATTTCTTTATTTCTTACTGAAATTTTGATTTTTTTGCCAAATAACACCTTACTGATTTCTCCTACTGGTTCTTCTTACTGATTCCCCCCTCACGGTTTTTTCTTTTTTCCTCATGTTTTTGCTTTATCTTTCGTGTTCATTTTGGTAAGAACATTCTGCTATTAGTTACTGAGCATTGGTGTTTCAGTAGTACCTATACACCACCACCAACATTCAATATGGCGGATCTAATATGGCGGACAAAAAATTTAATTTTGTCCGATTTTGTCCAAAATTGGTATGGGGGAGTTTTCGAGGAAGCACATAACGAATTCAAAGTATTTAAAAAAATTCAATATGGCGGATCTAATATGGCAGACAAAAAAATCAATTTTGTCCGATTTCCTCCAAAATTGGTATGGAGGAGTTTTCAGGGTCTCACATGTCGAATCTGAAATTATTTTTAAAAATTCAATATGGTGGATAAAAAATTAATTTTGTCTGATTTTTTTCAAAATTGATATGAGGGAGTTTTTGGGATAGCACATTACGAAACTGATATTATTTAAAAAAAAAATATGGCGGATCTGAGATGGCGGATTAAAAATTTTACATCTCTTTATTTTGTCTAAAGTCAGTATTGGGAGATTTTTGTTAGTGTTAATTACGAAATTAAAATATTTTTTGGAAAACTCAATCAGGCGGATTAAATAGGTGTCGTAAAAATTCTACATTCTTCGACTTTCTCCAAAACAGATATAAAGGGTTCTTGAGGGCATAAATTTTGTATTCAATAGCATTTTTTCAGGATTCAATATGACGAATCCAATATAGCTGACTAAAAATTTTACATTTTTTCGATTTTCTTCAATTTGGAACTGAATCGTTTTTGGGGATCTAAATAGCGAATATAAAATTATTTTAAGAAAATCTAATATGTCGTATGCAATATGACCGTTTAGAAATTTTAAATTTCTGGATTTCATCTAAAATTGAGACTAGGGGGCTTTGAAGGGTTTAGATTAAGATTAAATTAAGACGTTAAAATTATTTTTTTGAAATTCAATATGGCGGATCCAATATGGTGAGTTGAAAATTTTACCTTATTCGCATTTTTTCAGATTTGGTATTACGGGGCTGGGGGTGGTGTGTTACGAATATGAATTTAGGTTGATAAGATACAATATGAGGGACTAAAGATTTCACATTTTCCGGTGTTTTTCTAAAATTGATATTGCGGGGTTCTTGGGGCGGATACAAATTCAATATGCAATATAAAATATATCGGGCTAAGAAATTTACGTCTCAAGTTCTTTAAATATCGATATTGGAAGGTTTTGGGGCTTATATTACTAATCTAAAATTAATTTGAAATTTAAGATAGTGGATTTACTTTGACAACTGTTTGACACAATTTCATTGATATTTAGAGAACTCTAAGAATCAAAGAATTTTTAGTGGTTCATTTTAGGGTGATTTACAATTCTGGATAAAATGGGTACCTTTTTGCCACCTTGGAGTCATTGCGAGGTACACTAATCTCGATTAGCACTTAGTCCAAATAATTTATGAATATCAATGAATTCAAAACTAAAAATCGAAAAATAAAATTTTTATAAAAAAAAGTGAACCGACTTCTAAAAGTGCTCTAAAAAGTGGAAAATAACTAGGAATTTTTATATGAAATTGAAATTTTTGAAGTCGGCGCCAAATTATTTCTAAATGAAATAAATAACCACTAATATATACAAATTGGTAATGGTAAGAAAGCAATTACAAAGAAAGTATTTTTAATCTGTTTAGGTGAATCACATTTTGTCAGGTATTAATTTGATAAGATGAAAGCAAATGTTTTGATGCGGCGCTAGACAAGACATATGCGGGCGCAGGAGGCAGGGTGGTGGCAGGTGGGATCCTGCCGGACAAGAAACTACAGTCCATTAATAATAACAACATCAGAGTGAAGGAAAAGGGACATGAAGAGTTCCATCCGACAAAGTTGCTGCGCGGGAACCTCAATTTATACTTATTAAAGTACGATTCCAGATTGTGTATATCAACTAGAAAATATTGCATATTTTTCTATGAGAAGAGACGATCGGCTACAGACAATAGCTATACACCGAGTTATGCATGAAGTGTACGAGGCAACATACAAACTACTCAAACACAGAACCTGGGACCCCAAAATGGGAAAAAAGAATTACTAAAAATATTGAAAATCGGCAAAAATAGAGCATCTAACAGAGTATAAAAGAAGTATTAGTTCAATTGAGTCGGGTTCAATACACTCGCAACATGACTCATTGGACAACCCTGCCTACCAATGTCTCGTCAAACTAACTGCAAGGCAGTTAAATAGATTCAAAGATTGCAACAACCGTACAAGAATGACTGCCTATTAGAAGTTAAACTCTTCATCTCTCATGACACATAATAAATACCAGAATAAACAAAGGAAAGAAGATTTTTGGAAAAGTCAACAAGCTATATCCTGCTGCAATTTAAACGTAACTTTGGATTAATGTAAAACATCAAATCCGTCATGAGCCTAACATCGTGAAAAAATTTCATAATTGAAAAGCTTCGAGTTATGAATTATGTCCAGAATTACTGGCTTTAAAAATTTCTGGACCATGTACTAATGACTGTTCTAAAAAAACACAGAAAACGTCATTGTTCTTTATACTGTATCGAACTTTATAGCATTTCGCAATTCATAGAATTAGTTCGTGTATATAGTGTGTAGGGTTTTAGGTTTATTTTCTACGATTTCATAATTTATTTACTTAATTTTACCTTTGTTAATTTCCTCAGGGGACGTCTGTGGAACTTTTTAGAAAATTCTATTTCCTTATTTTTAACATGGAACGCCTATGAAAGAAGGTCTAGAAATCGCCAGATTACTCCTAATTTTTATTACACCATGTGGTATGAAAGTCCTTCTAGAAACATTCGAAATCTTCTGGTATCCGGAAAAAGGATATATAAAGGGTCCAGATCGACTTTTGTGGACAGTTTAGTTTGAGACGTGACTGAGGTAACTTGATAACTTGAATTATTTGATAAGTATCAGAATTAAAGTTGACAATAAAAAGCTTTTGAAATAATACAGCGTGTTCAGATATCCGCCTACCGGAATAATACAATAAGTCACGTATCTCGTGCAAAAACATCAACGTAGCACACAATATCCACTTAAATACTGGCCGATCTACTTCCGTACACCATAATTTACATTATGTATCTATACATGCTGCGAACAAAACAATATATTTTCCATTTGCCAAAAGGGTGTTCCACAGGCACAATGGGTTGCCAGGAGCAATTTATTATCAGTTTTGTTATCTACAGTCAGGGTTCTACTATCCGAAGGAACCTCTTAGCCGGTTACCAAACGAATTTAGAACTTAGTCTTATGTAGTTGAATAACAGCTGTATTGAAAATATAGAGAGTCGAAGTACATATTGTGTCTTTTTAGAGAACCTAATGTCAAGTTGGAAATCTAGAATTTAAATGCAGCAACAGTAGATACAGATTTAGTCTCAACGCAAAGAGGAATAACTCAGAGTGCTTCGTTAAGCCGTTTATATTCCTGCTAAATATGGCTTCAGAATTAGAAATAATCATGAAAAGATTTTCTTTATACGGATAATCTTAAATTGATGGCTGTTACTAGAAACATATGACCAGCTAGTAGCTCTAATGAGAATACATAGAGTTCATATACATATTATGTATGTCCTATTTAGAACACTTTATGTCAACCTGGGGAATTACAATCTAATTGCAAATTCCTTTCAGCAACAACATCGAGACAAACATAATCCTAATACGCAGGAGAATATTTCAAGGCGATTCATTAAGCTTATTAAGGGGGAACATCATTGGAAATGGATGAAAATGGGTGCTTATTCCCGATTTTTTTGTAACTTAATTATTTTTTAAATGATTCACTTAAGCTACCTTATCTTAGTTTATTAATAACTCACTATTAAATTCGGCAACAAAATTACTTGTTTATATTTATAAGTAATAGAATTTCTTATCCACTGTTTTATTTGTAGGCAAATTTAAATTCTTCCATATGCTGTTCTCCATTTGTACTTGATATTTAATAATTATGTTATCCATTTTCTTCTGTTTCTTTTATTTTTGCTAACATAACCATAAAATATTGTAAGGTTAGCTCTTGCGGTAAATATAACCAATTTTACTGAGTGGTTTAACTACATTTTCAAAAGAAATTTAGAATTCTAGTTTTGAGTATATATACATATAATGACAAGCCAGAAAGTAGTTTTGATATGTCGGATAAAGACTCTTCTGAAAGATAAATTTGGTTATTTTACTTTCTAGGAATATCGGCCTATTAAGTTGAAAACATTTTAATTATGCTTGTGGGATTATATTTTAATAATGAACATTTATTTGAAGGTCATAGACAATGATGTTTCTTGCGAAGTAGTAGGTATCTGTTGGACTTCCATTGTCTTTATTTTTGTTGAATATCACGACGTTTCGGCTAGTAGTTATCTCTAGCCGTTTTCAAGTGAAACTAAATAAATTCCTAAGCTACATGACTATTTATACTAAAAGTAAATTCAGTAGTGTGTGACTGAGATGGGTGCAGTCATGCCTGCTACGGCAAAATCCCCCTTTTTTTTTATGCTGCATTTAGTTTTAGTTTACAATTATTAAGAAGTGGTTTCCACACTTCTCTTATATCTGAAGATGGTTTACTAAAACAACTCGGATTCTGATGTATAATCGCGGCTTCTTTGAATTTCCGTTTTCTCCAATGTTGTTCTCGGTAAGGTATTTTAGCTTCAGACCATTTTATGTAGTGTCCATGAGTCTAGGCATGATTGGCGGCACCAGATTTTTCTGTTTCTCCTCGAGATGTGCATTTTTGGTGTTCTTTGATCCTTACGTCAAAAGGTCTCTTTGTTTCGCCAATGTAGGAACTGCTACATTCACATGGTATCTGATAAACACAGTTCTTCATGTCTCTTTGAGTTGTTGGTTTGATCCTAGTGAGCCGACTTCTCAGAGAGTTATTTGAATTGAAAAAAAACGTTGATTTTATATCGTTTTCCTATCCTTCTAACTTTTTCTGAAATGCCTTTAACATAGGGGATGTTCATTACTGGTTTTCGTTCTTCATTCGTTGTAGATATTGTCCTATTTCTGCGTTGTTCAAGAAATTTATCCACTAGATATACTGGGTGTCCGTTGGCTGTCAGATCATTTTTAATATAATCTATCTCTTTCATCAAGTTCTCGTTGGAGTTGCAGAGAGTTAAGGCTCTATCTACGAGATTTCTTATAATTCCTTGTTTGGTGTTATTGGAGTGATTAGATGAATAATTAAGGTATTGTCTTGTGTGCGTGGCTTTTCTGTAAACCGAAGTTCGAATTTGTCCGCCACTTCTTTCAACCAAGACATCTAAGATTGGTAATTTATTTTCTACTTCTTTCTCTATGGTGAGTTTAATAGTTGGACAGATATTGTTGAGATGAAAAAGGAAGTTTCGAAGTTCTTCGTCATTTCCACTCCAAATAATAAAAGTGTCGTCTACGTATCTGAGCCATAACTTTGGTTTCTTAGTTGTGGATTCAATTGCAAACGTCTCGAACCATTCCATGAAAATATTTGCGACCACTGGTGAGAGTGAAGATCCCATCGGTAGTCCATCATCCTGGATGTAGAATTTTTCCTTTTCTTGAAAATAGGAATTAGTCGAACAACTTTCCAACAAGTCCATAATGGCGTGCGGTGGTAAAGATGTTCTTTCTGCTAAGGTCTGGTCTTCTTCAAGTTTCTTTCTTATGATTTTTAGTGAGTCCTTAACTAGAACGTTGGTGTATAGGCTTTCCACGTCGAAGCTAATAAAATGGTCTTCTGGTTGTACTTCTATTTCACGTATAATTTCTACGAAGTGTTGCGAGTTCCTAACCCAGGACGATGTATTTCCTTGTAATGGTCTCAGGATTGGAAGAAGCAATTTGGCAAGTTCAGAAGTCGGAGAGTTCCGAGAACTCGTGATAGGTCGTAAGGGCATATCTTGCTTATGTATTTTCGAGAGTCCATAAAGATGTGGAGTTTTGCTATGGTGTGGTGTCAACTGAGTCCGGATCCTCTCAGGAATATACCGTTCATATTTCTTAAGAACGCGGTAGATTCTTTCTTCAATTGCAGATGTGGGATCTTTAGAAAGAGATGTATAATTTCCTTTGCTTAAAACTTCGTCAATTTTTTGATTGTACGTTTCAGCATTCATTACGACTGTAGCATTTTCTTTATCCGCTGGTAGAATTTTAATACTGGAGTCCTTCTGTAGGTTAGCTAGGGCAGTTTTCGGCTAGAGATAACTACTAGCCAAAACGTCGTGATATTCAACAAAAATAAAGACAATGGAAGTCCAACAGATACCTCCTACTTCGCATGATCATTTATCTTGATAATGCGACTTGATGTGATTTAGAGTAACTTTCTGTCTCTGTTTTATTCTCGATAAAAAAAAGCTGATAGGGAGTGCTTTAAATCATTATCTTGATTTTGTATGAATTCGTATTGGTGACAGAAAATGGGTACATTTTTTTCTAACCGTAAGCGTATATATTAATTTTTACATTTCATTCAGTACCAAAATGAAGAACTTCCATACAAACTTTCATCCCCTATCCCCTTAAAAGATGAATTTAAAAAAAAAGTTATATTGTAAACCTTTTTTTCTAACCATAAGCCTATATACTAATTTTCACGTTTCTAACTATCCCCTTAGAAGATGACTTTCTTAATGCTAACTTATGTGATATAAGAACCCTTTCAAGCTTTTAAACCCAGCAGTTTTGGCTGTGAGTTGATCAGTCAGCCAGTCAGTTTGTATTTTTATATAAATATACACGACCTTTTGCCAACATTTGAGCTGGCATGTCCAAGTGATGTTTTTTCAATGGTTGTTCGGCTTGGAATGAACGTGCTGGTCTTCTGTGTGCTTTTTTATAGTTTGGCGCTTGCACAGGTTATATCTTGGTTCTGTTTGGTTGGTTTGCTTCCTGGGTTGGGCACTCCTCTAATCTCGCTGTCCTGTTTCTCTGGTGTGTTGTTTTTGGTTGGGTTTTAATTAGATTTTTCCATGTATTTGAGAAGTTTTGTGCATCATCTGTTTTGTTAAGGTTTTCAGTTTTTTCTATTTTGAGAGCTTCTTTGATTATGCGTAGTACTCTATGGGTGCGATCTGTTTGGTTTTCTGGAAATTTATAGGGTGTCCTTTCTCCTGATGATGTTGGATTAAAGCTGATGTAGTTTGTTTATTATTTACGCTATTTTCATGTTCTTGGACTGAAAATCTTAACAAGAGAGATGATGCGCAAAGCATCTCAAATACATAGAAAACTCTATTTAAAATTGAAAACCGGAAAAACATCAGTGCACATTCCACCATTCGTGAATAACTACGTTAAAACATTGTGCACCTCTACAGGGAGGAGATCTTCAAAAGAACCATACTCTTTGAAACACTAAGGTCCAAGATATCAAGACTATTTTGCGACATAAGATTCCTAAGGAGAGGTCGAGATAACATCCTGCCTACATGTACGAAACTATCATACCACATCAAAACCAGAAAAAAGGAAACCACCTTAAGCAACACTTCTACAGAAACAGATTCGAGAAAAACGGAAGCAACTTACAGAAACAGAAAAAACTGTCTACAACCTACTCAGCAGACAGATTCACCCGTTATTTTGGAATAAAGTCGACAAAGCTTTCTCCTAAAGAAAAAGAAACTGACATGGATCACAAAATTAACAAGCCAAAGAAGAAATTTGCCCAATTAAAGCAAAAAACTTTTTACCAAACCAAGCCAATAGACATCAGAAAGGTCGTTCATAATATGTTCAATTATTAGCTTTCGGCAGACGAAAAACAAGTTCTAAGGCTTCAACTATGCAGTAACCCCACAGACCATAACAAATGAGAACTTTATCGCAAATATTGAAACCACGCTACACCAGAAGTCAGAAAGAGAAGCAGGAATAATACGAGAGGAGGTAGCTCGCGTGTTAAGAACCAGCAAACCACCAATACCAAACATAAAAAGCTTAGAAATAAAAGCCTTAAATGATCTTCAAAACCACAAAAACATCATCAACCACAACAGAAAGGAATACAAAACCACCAGATTGCGAAGAGTTCCCACATCAATTCATCGACCTTTCCGAACACTGTCTCAAAAATATATTTTTTCCTATGATAATAACTTCTATCGACAAAGAAATGGTGCTCCTATGGGATATTTGCTATCACCAGTCATGGCAAATCTTTTTATAAAATATTTCGAAACACAAGCTTTAAGAAAAACCAAAACAAAACCATCTCTCTGGAACTGTTAAGTGGATGACATCTTCACCATATGACCACATGGAAAATCCAACCTAGACATATTTTTAGAGGAACTAAACAGCATTCATCACCGCATACAGTTCACATTGAAGGATGAATTCAATAAGCAGCTACCCTTCCTTGACTTTCTTATCACCAGAAAAGACAACCTAAGCATCGATTATATGATCTACAAAAAACCCACACACAAACAGATACCTAAATGCCGAATCTCATCACCATCCATCACAGTTACAATCAGTCGCTAACATACTGATCTCTAAATCTTTGAGAATAAACAAACCCACGAACCGCCAAGAAGAACTCAACAACATCACAATAGCTCTAAAACAAAACAAGAAGAAGATGACAAATGCAAACCAAAAATCACACTGCCACACCTAAAAGATGTAACAGACATAGTTGGAGGGAAACAACAATACAGAAATTATTGGGCAATTCCAAAGACAAAATGCCATTGGAAAACCAGGGATTGTACAGCATTCCATGTAGAGACTGTGAAAAAGAATACATCGGTCAAACAGATAGAAGAATCTCTACCAAAATCCAAGAACATAAAAATAGCATAAGGAATAAGCAAACTACATCAGCTTTATTCCAACACCATCTGGAGACAGGACAGACTATAAATTTCCAGGAAACTAAACAGATTGTACCCATAAAGCAACTATAGAACACGCATCATCAGAAAAGCTTTCAAAATAGTCAGGAATAAGTGGCGTCCAGGCAATCCCCATCATTCTATCAACAACTCGCTTAATGAAATAGAGTACCCTCACAGAACTCATTCCTTTTGATATCGAAATCTATCTGGGATGAATTGATATTCCATGAAGAATGTACAATATATGCTTGACTAAGACTCTGGATTTTTAATTTTTATCTGGTAAATATTTAATAGAAGAAGGTAACATGTTAATGATGTCTGAAGAATAAAAATTTAAAAAAATTACGAAATAAACCATGTACGAGTACAACATAGAAAATTTCTACAATTGTCCATATAACTATATATTTTTTTAGGTAGGGAAAATACCATTATAATATATATTAATACTTTTTGTTTTCATTATTGACAAATCTTTTACTAAGACTTTAATTCGTATAAAATTTGGTCGAATTTTTCTTATTTGAAACACAAATCTTTATCAAGATATAATATTTAGTTATTAAAAAACTACAAAGGTGGTTATTAGAGAATAACAGTAAAATCCTCAAGGTTACGAGAAAATATCATCGTGTAGCAGTAAAAGCCGTAGATCATTCTGTAAAAATTTAACAGGTATCAAACAATAGAATGATGGCAAATATTAAGAGTTTTAATAAAATATAGCGAATATTTAATTTAAAAATTTGATGCACAAAATTGTACTAAAATATATCTTTGAAGATAAAATTTTCGCGCTCTCTACATGAACCTATTTTAGCGACATCTTAATAATAACTATAAGACTTTGATATACCGCATTGAAATGGATGAATTAATAATAATAATTCTGAAAAATGAAGCCGTAACATAATACTACATTAATGTAGCGGTATAATAATAACAAAAAGAAAAATTAAATCCTCCTAACATAATAGTGTTCAAAAAACCTAGTTTTAATTTTTCACGCATTCCTTAAGCTGATTATAAAATTACATAATAAACTAATATCCTGTAGGAAAAAAATAAGCCAAAATCTACATATTTCTGCCTACAGTTTAAACAATGCGATATTTATGCTTTTCCTAAGTATTCTTAATAAAATATTGCCATTTGATTACAATATTTAAAAGATTAGAGGAAAAGGAATAAAAATCTTTTGCTTTTTCCTCCCTTCACGTCCAAGATTTACTTATTCACAATGAATAAAGCATTAAGGCGATAAGAAGCCAGCCAAAATAATAAATTTTTATATTTCGAGTTACCAATAGCAGGATTTAAATAAAAATTTTGGAACAATTATTTTCTTTTCTCCGTTAAATTATTGAAAATTTCTCATTTCTTTTCCCTTTAGCTAAATGAGTCTCTTTTTTTTCTTATTAAAAAAAATAGGAATAGGCAAATTTTTTGAATAAAAATTAAAAATATCCTGGTCTTCAGTCGACCACTTGCTATACGGACAACTTTTAACAGTCCTTAATTTTCTATTAATTATAAAATAAAAGATTCATCTCTAAAATTTTTCTTATTCGAGACCAATTCACTTCTGGAAAAAATAGCTGTTTATCAAATTTTAACAACTTTTGTGACAACCAATATATTGCTGTTCTTTTTGTAGGAATTCCCACATATCGCCAAAATTAGTTTTTCTAAAAATTGTAGTTTAGAGGTAATATTACACTTTCTAGTAGCCATCTTTACTCAAATCATGTAAGATCTCTTAACTAAAAATTGTAGTTTTTAAAAAATCAAAAATTCAGTAAGAAATAAAGAAATCTATCTGTCGTATTTAAATAGTTATGTATGTATTGTCCTTTCAGACAGAGAAAAGGGAAGAATATATACAAACAGTTTATTTCCTGCAAATACTATTCTGGTCCTCTCTGCATACGCGTTTCGACCACCTCATGGTCTCGTCAGTGGAGCTGTATCGCACCGAGAGAAATAAACTGTCTGTATATATTCTTTCCTTTTCTCTGCCTGAAAGGAGAATACATACTATTTAAATACGGCCGATAAATTTCTTTATTTCTTACTGAATTTTTGATTTTTCTTCGGTGAATAATAGATGTCGTTCGACTGGTGATATTTTTTAATAATAATAATAATAATAATAATAATAAGCCTGTCTAGCCGGCAGTGTGCTGCACCCAGCAGTATACTTGTCGCTACTGTAATGCGTAGACAGTACAGCCAGCAACGCCAGTTATCCGCTGACATTTAACCATTTCCTTTCTTTACCTTTTAAACCTTCCTCTGCCCTGACCCACTTACACTCAATTCCTACATAATTCCTTAGGAGCCACTTTCTTTCAGCTTTCCGACTGGACCCGGCAACGAATAGATCCAGGGTTTCCCTCAACCAATCGTAGGAGGCGATTAAATGGGGAGAACTTTTAAATAATGAAATGTCGACTGCAAAACATAATGCACCCCAGGTGGGTAGGACCCATGGTCCACAATCCCACACCGCAGAAGCGGTCTGCTCCATGGATTCTGGGGGGAGCAACATTTCGACATCACAAACTTCAAGTGGCAGAGTGTTAAGGAGGCGAACCCCTGTCGCACAAGAAGCTACAGCCCAACAACAGCATGGGAGCCAAACAACAACGAGACCTCCACCCTCCGAAGGTGCTGCGCAGGAACCTCAGCCAGCGCTCACTCAGGCGGGACTTCCGAGACAGCGCATGAAATGGACAACATCCATGAATGAAACAGTAATGCGCATTTTTTATAGGGTGACTGAACTAGGACGAGAAACGATCGGCTATAGACAACAGCTTCATGCCGAATTTTGTAGGAAATATCCACACCTACAAGTGTCACAACAGAGAATAGCAGATCAATACAGAGCTATTCTCCGAAATCAACTAATCTCAGAAGCGCGACTTAACATCATCAAAGCGGAAATAGAACGAGAGAGAAGAAGTACCGATGATAACAATGAACAAACCCCAGAACCTGCGCCACAGCCAGACCCAGAGACTCAAGAACAACCAGACAACGACATGAGAGCTGACATCGCTGTGGACAGGCAACAACAACTACATCAACATGAGGGTCAGATAACTCCAAGAGCTCTAACCGCCGAAGATGCTGTGCGGGAACCCCAACAAGCTCTTACTCAAGCGGGACGACCAAGACAGCGCATGAAATGGACTGTGTCCATGAACGAGACAATAATGCGCATTTTTTATAGGGTGACTCAACTGGGACGAGAAATGATCGGCTACAGACAACAACTACATGCCGAATTTTGCAGGGAGTACCCACACATGCAAGTGTCCCAGCAGAGAATAGCTGACCAATATAGAGTTATTCTCCGAAACAGCCTAATTCCTGAAGCTCGGCTTAATATCATCAAAGAGGAAATTGAACGTGAGATCGGAGGCACTGACAATAACAACAATCCGATTGCTGAACCTGAGCCACAACCGGAACCTGAGGTCCAAGAACAACAGGAACAGCTAAATGACGAAGCCCAACAGGACAACACTGAACTCTTTTATCAGAAATTGTCAACGGAAATGAGTGCTGCGGTGTTGGAGTATGATGGAAGCAATCCGTTAAGAAGACCGGCACTGCCAAAAATTAATTCATCCAAAAAACTGGTTGCCATGTTAGACATCATGAACAATCGGATTTTACCAGCTTATGTTTCAGATGCCTACACTCTGGAGTCCTTACATATGACCATCTACTGTGCCGCGACTGCTATAGCTAGAGCTCTAGAAATTAAAGTTACAACAGAGCGTCGATCAGCAAGGACAGAACCCAACATACCACCATGGGAAAGACGACTAAACAAGAAAATAGAAAGTCTTCGAATAGATATAGGACAGCTGACGGAGTACATCAGGGGCACAAGAACTAGTCGACTGCAAAGGCGAGTTGAAGAAATCATGAGTCGTGTCCGATATCATTCGCAACAAGATCCAGCGAATGTCACTGCTCAGCAATGCCTTGACTCGCTGAAACAGAAGCTCTCTGTTATTGCAGGACGGCTAAAGAGGTACAAGATCAGCAATAATCGAAAACGAGACAATGCGCTCTTCCAACGATCAGAAAGGACTTTCTACCGTAAGCTAAACTCTCCACCTAATATAGCAGATAATAGATATCCCAATAGAGAGCAGGTAGAAGAGTTCTGGGGAAACCAACTTTCCACACCAGCCGATTGTAACATCGCAGCTGGCTGGATCAATGAAGAACACCAAATCTGCCAAGAATACAGCCAGATGCAGTTTGAGCCATTTACCACCGAGGAAATTTCAAGAATAATCAAGGAATCCCATAACTGGAAAGCTCCAGGTCTCGACGGGATCCAGAACTACTGGCTCAAAAAGTTCTGGTGTATGCACCGTCAGCTGGCTAATCTTATTAATGATGTTTTTCTTAACCCAGCAAAAATGCCATTGTTCTTGACCGAAGGTATTACGTACCTCCTACCAAAGGACCAACACAACACACAGGACCCAGCTAAGTATAGGCCAATCACCTGCCTACCCACACTGTATAAGGTGATCACCTCCTGCTTGACCCAACGCATCTATGCACATTGTGAGCAAAATAACATCATTGCAACTCAACAGAAAGGATGCACGAGGGGAGCAATGGGATGCAAGGAACAATTGATTGTTGACTCTGTCATATGTAACCAAGCCTGTACCAACCGAAGAAACCTCTTTGCTGCCTACGTGGATTATAAGAAGGCCTTCGACTCAGTACCACATGAGTGGCTCAAAACTATATTAAGAATGTACAGGGTCGACAATAATTTTGTTTCCTTTTTAGAACGCATCATGTCAACCTGGAGAACTAGGATCCAATTGCAAGTGCCATCCAGTGACACCATCGAAACTAACACCATTCCGATACGAAGAGGAATATTTCAAGGCGATTCACTTAGCCCATTGTGGTTCTGCCTTGCAATGAACCCATTATCACGCCGTTTGAACTCCACCAGACACGGCTTTAGTGTTAGAAACAACAACGAAGAGATAGTCAGAGTGAATCATCTTCTATACATGGATGATCTTAAACTGATGGCTGCTACCAGAAGCCAGCTGGAACAAATGCTTAAAATTGTAGAGGAGTTCTCCGGGGATATCGGAATGCAATTTGGACTTGACAAGTGCCGTATTTTGAACATCGTTAAAGGGAAGATACAACCGGGGGCTTTTGAAATGCAGAACGGTGAAACTATAGCTGCAATGGAAGCAGACCAAACATACAAATATCTAGGTATGAAACAGGCTAAAAGAATTGATCATGGCACTATGAAGGCCGAATTGACAGCCGAATTTGTCAGGAGGGTAAGGCGGGTATTAAGAACTAATTTAAATAGTAGAAATTTGTTTAAGGCGCTCAACACGTATGCTTGCTCTGCGCTGAGCTACTCTTTTGGAATTATAAAGTGGAGCAGGACGGACATCCAAAACCTGCAAAGAAAAATAAGGACACTCCTAACAAAAGCACAAAAACATCATCCTCGGAGTGCTATTGAACGTACAATGCTTCCAAGACACCAAGGAGGAAGAGGATTGGTGGATATTGGTAAGCAGCTCGACCAACAAATAATAAACTTACGTTCATATTTCCACAGGTTGGCGGACTCTTCCACACTACATCGAGCAATATGCGAGGCAGACGATTCAACACCGCTACAGTTGAGGGAACAAGATATTACTTCTCACCACCAAACAGACCAAGAGAAGTTACAAACCTGGCTACGGAAGCCACTTCATGGACGGCATCCAAATGAGGTCAATCAGGACAATGTCGACAACTCAGCGTCGAACTACTGGTTGATTTCAGGACAGATGTTTCCAGAAACGGAGGGCTTCTTGTTAGCTATCCAAGACCAGGTTATTCCGACGAAGAACTATCGGAAGTTCATCATTAGAGATCCCTCAATAGAGAATGACCAGTGCAGATATGGCTGTCGAACATCGGAGACAGTCCAGCACATAACTGGAGGATGCCAAGCATTTGCCGCAACCGAATATAAGGAAAGACACGACTCAGCCGCTAAGATACTCCACCAAGAGTTAGCAGAAAAGTTAAACTTATTACAGGTAGAAAAAGTGCCTTATTACAAGTACAATCCGGAGCCTATTCTTGAAAACAACCAGTTCAAGTTATATTGGGACCGAACGGTTCTGACGGATCAAACAGTTGCTCATAATAGACCAGATATTATACTAATAGATAAAATTTCTAGGCGAACTACACTAATCGACATCGCTGTACCTAACAACAACAACCTAAGACCAAAATACAACGAGAAGATCGCCAAATACAGAGATCTGGAGGTGCAAATCCGAAGACAATGGGCAATGAACAGCGTCCAAACGATTCCCATAATACTCTCAACAACTGGAGTGATACCGAAGAACCTCCTGCAGAACATCAAGGGACTGGGTCTTAGTGAGCATCTGTATAAACCGATGCAGAAAGCAACTCTCCTAGCAACCGCGCGAACAGTCCGAAAGTTCATGGGAAATACAGCAGACCACGTCACCTAGGACCCGATAACATGGAAAGGGTTCCCACAGAGCTTCATACTTCTGGTACCTTTGTGTGCCTGGTATGAGTGAATAATCCCTGGAGGGAGTGCGAAGCCGTCTGGCTTGTAAATCATAATAATAATAATAACCAGTTCAAGTTATATTGGGACCGAACGGTTCTGACGGATCAAACAGTTGCTCATAATAGACCAGATATTATACTAATAGATAAAATTTCTAGGCGAACTACACTAATCGACATCGCTGTACCTAACAACAACAACCTAAGACCAAAATACAACGAGAAGATCGCCAAATACAGAGATCTCGAGGTGCAAATCCGAAGACAATGGGCAATGAACAGCGTCCAAACGATTCCCATAATACTCTCAACAACTGGAGTGATACCGAAGAACCTCCTGCAGAACATCAAGGGACTGGGTCTTAGGGAGCATCTGTATAAACCGATGCAGAAAGCAACTCTCCTAGCAACCGCGCGAACAGTCCGAAAGTTCATGGGAAATACAGCAGACCACGTCACCTAGGACCCGATAACATGGAAAGGGTTCCCACAGAGCTTCATACTTCTGGTACCTTTGTGTGCCTGGTATGAGTGAATAATCCCTGGAGGGAGTGCGAAGCCGTCTGGCTTGTAAATCAAAATAATAATAATAAGCTTTATTGTTCTAAAGAAATCAATCTTGTTAACAAAGCACTATGCAGAAAAAAAACTTAAAAATAAATATAAACAAAAACATATGCAACACAAGAAATTGTGACAACAAAAACTACAAAAAAACTTGGATCAATGATACCAATAAACACGTGATTAAAGTCAGTAATCAAAATAAACAGTGTAAATAAACAAAAGTCCATAATTAACAAAACAGGTACCTAAAATAAAATAAAATAAATGTCTACTAAATTAATTTAAAAGTTTACGGTCAAATAAAATAAAGTAAAACAAGACAAAAATAGCCACAAAATTACACCATTACATCCATTTTGAAAGCACAAACACACCTTGTTAAAAATGATCAGCAAAATATTCTTCCAGTGAATAATACGGTCGTGTCACAAGAAAGCCCTTAAGTTTTTTCCTAAGCAATTTATCGTCCATAATATTTCTATACTTTAGAGGAATTTTGTTATATATTTTAATTCCTTCAAAAATAAGAGACTGTTTAGTGAGAGTAGTCCTGGGAATGGGCAATGGCAGGCCATTATTACGTGTTTTATATGGGTTTGGAGTTGAATAACTTTTATATTTTTTATGAATCAGTCCCACTATTTCTAAAATGAAAATGCCTTTCACTGTTAATATTTTGCCCTGAATAAATAAAGGCCTACAATGCTCCTTCATTTTTACATTAAATAAATAATGCACTGCTCGCTTTTGTAAAACAAGAATCGAATTTAATAACTGCCGACTACAGAATCCCCAAAATGCAATTCCGTATCTCAAATGAGATTCAATCAACGAAAAATACATTGTTCTAGCCACATTTGAATCTAATTCCCTTGACACTGTTCGTACCGCATAACACCCGGCAGCCAACTTCTTATTTAATGCCATTATGTGGTCAGTAAATTTCAACTTATCGTCAATAAGTATACCTAAAAATCTAGTCACTAGCTTATTTCCTATAAAATGATTATTCAAAGTTAAACTATCACAGGTAAATTTGAAACTTAACACGTTGGTTTTAGTAAAATTAAAACTTAAACAATTTGCAGCATACCATTCATTCACTCTAATCAAGTCACACTCGATAATATGTTTCAAATCACAGCCATTCTTTCCACGCCATAAAATTGATGCGTCATCTGGAAATAATGTAAATGTTCCTCGGATATCAATTTTGGTCAGGTCATTTATATATAAAAGAAAGAACAGGGGCCCAAGAACAGAACCCTGTGGGACGCCACAACTCAGAGAAGAGACACTGGAAAATTCTCCATCGTACTTAACCATTTGCTGCCTATTCGAAAGATAGGAAGCAAACCAATTTAATGCCACTCCTCTAATACCATATAATTCGAGCTTACTCAAAAGTACTTCGTGATTCACACAATCGAACGCCTTTGAGAAGTCACAAAAGACCGCAGCCGCGACATCGCCCTCATTCAAACTGATGTAGAGTTTCTCTAAAAAAGAAAAACTGCGTCCTTAGTGTTCTTGGAAGTCTGAAAACCAAACTGACATTCAGACAGAATGTTATGTTGGCTAAGAAAATTTGTTATTCTTCCGTTAACCAGTTTTTCAATTATTTTAGAAAGAGTGGGCAGGAGAGATATTTTCAGTCTGACATCGCGGTCGGTAGGTGGCAGGTTGCAATATTCTACCGACATACCTTGGAATTTATATCATATATCAGTTATTTCCTGCGAATGTTGCTCCCGGTCCGATACAGCTCCACTGACGAGACCATAAGGTGGCCAAAACGCATATGGAGAGAGGACCAGAGTAGTATTTGCAGGAAATAAACTCTTTGTATATATTCTTTGCTTTTCTCTGCCTGAAAAGAGAATACATATATAACTATTTAAATACGGAAGAATGATTTCTTTATTTCTTATTGAAATTTTGATTTTTTTTAAAATTTTCTCTCTTACTCGGGTGATTAATAGATGTCGTTAGACTGGAGATATTTTTCAGTCTGACATCGAGGTCGGTAGGTGGCAGGTTCTAATATCCTACCGACATACCTTGGAATCTATATTTCATATTCATGAGGAATAACTTCTTGAAGTTACATCTAAATTGTTGACCTAAAACAGATTTTAATCTTATAAAGAACATGAGTGTATTTTTATCTCCATTTTCTGACTTGACTAATATATTGCCAAACTTCTTTTTAAAGAAATCCCCACATATCACCAAAATTAGTTGTTCTAAAAATTTCAGTTTATAAGTAATATTAGGTACACTCTCTAGTAGCTATCTTTACTCAAATCATATAACATGTATTAACTAAAACTATTTTTAAAATGTAAAAAACAGCAAACGAGACACGAATAGCGACCTCTCGCTCACTCAATACCACCAGCACAGCAGCAATCAATAATATTGTATGAAACCGCCATGTGATGGTCAAACAGTAAACCAAAAAAGAAATAAATCATAGCAGAGAAATTTCTATTTTATTTCAAAATTACATGGACGAAACCTCTCTTTCTTTCTCTCAAGGTGTAATGTGACCCATATCGAGGGGATGAATGACGGCTGAACCATCAGACGCCTTCAATGGAGCATTTGGGAAACCGGGCGGAATCTCAAAGCAAACAGCTTTACGTCGACAAACGTAGCGCTGCGGGCTCCTATACTCGTGGTCACTTAACGAATACAGAAAACGAAAACTTATTACAAAATAAAGACTCGGTAATAAGCGACTCAAACATTCAAATGGAGGTTGATGTAACAGAGAATGACTTCTCTGATACTTTGGTGCATGCAGTAGGTCGGGTGTAAGTCCCAACGAAAAATCTGCCACCGGAAAACCAGACCCTGATGGAAAGACGCAAGTTGATCTGCAGAAAAATATCCTTCTGAACCCCAAAAAAAGAAAATACGGAAGGTACAGAAAATGTCAGCGGGAACTTGGATTAAGGAAATACGAAGACCGAGGCCACAAGCTAGAAAAAAAGAGTATAAGAATACCTTTCCAGGAGACAAGCGACCGGCAAAGAGGACCAGAATTCAAGTAGGACAGGTTGCAGCTTCCTACAGCAAGGAGCTTGGTGATCTCAGGATGACGATTGTTCACAGTGATCACCCTGATATCGCAATTAATCAGGAACAAGCAGACTTGATTTCACAGCCTCCGGAAGTGACAATCCACTTCAATTCAACGTATCACGTTTAAAAAGGCTGACACAAACCTGGCTACAACAATCTGTTGCAAAGCTAAGAAATTTATGGGAAGGGGCAGAGCTGATGCTTGTCGAAGCAAAAGACCTTCCAAAAAGATCAAAAATCTTCATCTGGATACCAGCAATAGAGGAAGTAGAAAAGGTCAGGACTCAGCTGAGAATACTAAACCCAGAACTTAAAGTGAGCGACTGAAGCAACTTGAGCCGTAAAATGGATAAGAAGAGACCTACTCTAGTCTTTTCGGTGGAACGGCATCTTTTAAATATCTTGAGGAGACTCAGTTCAAAGCATTTTACAAACTAGGGAAAATGACTTTCCGAAGTCTGAGTAGTGCACAAAAAAGTGAGGATGACAGAGGTAAATTTCCATCATAGCAGAGAAGCTTCGGCTGCTCTATATAGGGGAATGAAGACCCACGATATCACTCTCATTAAAGAGCCCTCGATATGACAGGAAAAAAAAAACGGGAACACGAAAATTGGAAGTGAGCTCATATACTGTAAAACATTCGACTGACCGTGGACCTGCGTATTGCTTAAAAATACATAAAAGCACTAACGTTAAGTTAATATATTTTCAGTGACCTTGTTGTTATAAATCTCACAACAGAGGATGAACACAATAGGATCAGCCCACTTTCCTTATCACGACCTCGAAGAACCACCATAAAGTGCTGTAGCAGAACTGGTGATAGACTGCCTAGGAAACGGATTGCGGCTGATTATCGAGTGTGATGCCAATGCCCACCACGAAACTATGAGAAGCTCTAATAACAATCAAAGAGATATGTCAGTTTTCCCATTCATAATGGCAAACAATTTAGACATAACGAATAAAGGTGATGATCCTACCTTTCTCACCAGACAAAGGCAGGAAGTGTCTGCAAATTTAATAGAAATTGGCAAGTGTCTGGCGAGGATCTGATAATAGATACATCTGGCTTGAAACTACGTGCATAGAATGGAAACAGATAAACTATCGAAGTTCGCAGAGAATGAACTGGGGAAACTAATGCGTAAACCTAGAATGGAAACTGGCGGAAATCGAAAGTTCGGTACGTAGCATAAAGGTGTAGAACTAAAAGCAGAACAACTTACAGAGGCCACAGTCTCAACTTATGCAATTAACTATTCTGAGAGCGCCCAAAATTCTGCCCGGATCGTACCGGGTAGAGTTCAGAATTAGAAGCGAGGAGAGGACAAGTTAGGAAACTCTAGAATAAGGCAATAAGCAAATATGGAACATCCCTGACTGAGTACAGTAGGAATTTGCATAAACTAAGAGAGTGCCATGGAGCAAGCACTGTGAGGAGATTGAGAATACTTCAGAATACTTCAGACTCTAGAAGTTCTTCTCGAAGGATAGGCAAATACTGGAGAGCATACTTACACCAGGAAGAAAACGATGACCAAGCTCTTTCGGACCCACTTCCCTGGGTCAACAATAATGAAGACTGGAAACTTGGAAACTTGGAGAAGCAGTAAATACCATAGCTAAAACCACCTGGCAATACTTGCAGACTGTCAAAAAGATGATTACTTACGAAAATATATAATGAGCCGTGAGCTCATTTAAACCATATAAATCACCGGGCCCAAATGGGATTTAACTGGCAATGCTACAACAGGGCCCAAACATGCTCATGAGCAAACTTTTTTGTATATTAATGGCTATTCTAGCACCAGGATAAGTACCATAAAAATGAAGGCCAGGGCAGAATTTGTACCGAAACTTGGAAAGCCAAATTATTTATCAGCAAAGGCTTTAGACCATTAAGTTTAATATCATTAATTTTCAAAACTCTTGAGAAGCCATTAAATAGGCATATTAGGGTTGACTTAATGGTAAAAAGCCCATTTCATCAGGACCAGCATGTCTATAAAACCGGGAGATGTATTGAGACAGCAATCTACGAGTTGGTCAGCGACTTGGAAAACACGCTAAGAAACGGAGAAGTGCCTCTTGGAGCAAATTTATTCATAGAAGGGCCATCTGAATATACGTAATTTCAACCAATCACCACAGCAATAAGGAACATCAATTCCAAGTGGATAGAAAACATGCTAAAAGACAGGGTTGTCTGCACAGAACTACTTGGAAAAACCCTAATGTCGCAGATAACTGGGGATGTCCGCAGGGGGGGAGGGAGTTTTCTTTCCACTGCTTTGGAACCTGATAATAGATGGGTCTTTGCGAACTCTGGATAAGGAGGGATACACGGTACTAAGATATACTGACAATCAGGTAATCTTAACCCAATACAACTGTGAAAGAAAGAATGAAACAGGCTCCCAGAGCTATAGAAAGGTGGATAGGACAGAAAGTTGCGAAAAGACTGTCTCAATCCCCATTATGAAACGCAGATACTAGAGAATCTCGGTCCTACTATCCTATAACGAAATACAATACCACTCTCCCTAGAAGTAAGATATCTAGGAGTAATCTTGAACTCTAAACTGACCTGGAACAAGCATGTGGAAAAGATAACAAGGGAATCGGATATAACCCTTATAAATGTTAGAAAGTTGTGTGGACAAACATGGAGTCTCTCATCCAAGATGATACACTGGCTATACATTAGTGTAATGTAATCAGTGATCACATACGCAGCCTTGGTTTGATGTTCGAAAATAATGAATGAATGAATAAAAGGTGGTGATACTTGATCATCGATGTGTAAGGCTTGTTGGGCTCTTCATATCCCACCATATCTAATTCAAGCCCACTCGTTAGTTGAGTTTGCCAAACTGCTTGCGATAACAAAATTATATCTACGAAATATCCCTATCTCAGTCCGTCTCAGTGCTGGGTACACTCTGCGGACATGGTTAATAGTTTTATCGTCCATCAAACACTATCTGTATGTCGAGTCCTCTACGACATTAATCTTATGAAGATGGCCCCTGAAATGATAATGTCCTGTCTCTAGTGCCCTAGGTTCAAATACAGGGTATAATCAACACCCTAATATCAAGATCCCCATTTAGTTTAGCAAATATGGTATGTGATTTTATATAAAAATTTCTAATATAACTTTCTAAAAAGCTATTTATTCTTTTCGTATCTGTGCACGCCTACGATAGCAAATAACTTTTTGTTATATTAAAATAGTCTTTTTCTAAATCCATGCCTACTATTCTTTGATATTAAATTCAAACCCGAGGAAACGTGAAACATTGTGTTTTATAATATTTTTCTCGATATGAGACAAGCTCAAAGCTAAAAAATATAATAATTTTAGTTATTTAACTAGAAGTATATACGACAGATTTAATGAAGTTATCCTAAAAGAAATTCGTTTTTAAAAGATGGTTGTTAAGTAATTGGAAAAATATTTCACTAGAAGCACACGTTAAACACTGATCATATAGTGTTTGATTGTTTATAAATGGGAAGAATGGAGTACTGGGTTATATCTAGCTAAAATATTTTGCTGTCAAGGAAATGTGTTTATTGGGCAATTTCTTTATTATTATTGATAAAATTTATTTATAAATCAGGAAAAAACTGAGTAAAAAGGTTTCCAAATAAAAAATATATTAAGTTGATAGTAACCGAAGGAATCGTCAAATACTTCACTAAGAAACATGACCAAGGTAAATTGAGGTGGGTATCTGCGATTAATTTTTAATTTTTGATTTTTAATTTCACATTATTTTGTAATTTGATATTTCCAATTAATATTGTACCGTTCGAGTGTTAATTCTACGTCATGTGAGTATGCGTTTGTGACAAATTTATTTGTATTTTGATTTTATTTTAGATTATTCTTTTGAAAAAGCCCACGACGTTGGGTGAAACGTCAAGCACAGAATAGTAGTATTAATGTATTAATTTTGAAATCTAATCCAAAGAAGTTACCATACATATATATATATATATATATATATATATATATATATATATATATATATATATATATATATATATATATTGTTCTAGACAGCAGATTTTTGAACACACTCTATTATTTAAAAACCCTTTTATTGCCAACTTCAATTCTGCCACTTGAAAAACAATTCAACTTACTTCAACGACATCTCAAACTACAAGTCCACGAGAGCCGATCGGGACCTTTTATATACTTTTTTGGCCGATACCGGAAGACCTCTTAATTTTCTAAAAGGATTTCCATACTACATGGTGTGATAGAAATAAGAAAAAGGAATAATCCGGCGATTTCTAAACCTTCTATCACAGGAATTCCATGTTAAAAATAATAAAATTGGTTTCTCTAAAAAGTTCTAGACCTTTCATAGACATCTTATGAGGAAATTACCAATAGTAAAATTAATTAAATAAATTAAGAACCCCTAGGAATTGAACCTAAAACCCTACAAACTAATATTATAAAATGTATAATGCTATAAAGTCAGTTACATTGCCCCTTTTTCAGTCTTGATCGTCCCGATCAACTTTCTGGATCTTGATAATGGGTCGGTCTGTCAAGATGCACGACATTCACCTTCGCATGAGGGCTTTTCTGAATTCAATACACCAGATCGTTTAGTTGGGTTATTACGTTGACTACCATGACTTTTGAAGCTTTAGTGAATGCCCTTTGGTTCTTTTCGGATTGTATAACCAAAGTTTTCACCAACCATGAATCCACCAGTATTGGCTTTGAGGTCATAGCTGGTCTTCATTCTGCCGCTTTCTATTTGTAATTTTTGACGGACTTTTTCATCTAAGACCTGAAGTTGCTTACTAAGTTGGTTAGTGTAGTCTTACCAAGATGCTTCAGCATCGGGTGGACGTCTAGTAAGCAAATCGTCTGGAAGACATAATTCTTTTCCAAAAATTACACCAGCTGGTTTTTTTCCAGTGGTTTTATGAATGGTTGAACGATAGGCTAGTAAAAATTGCTAAATTCATTTATCTCAGTTTTCTTGTTGTTCATTTACTTGTATTCTGATGTAATTCTCCAGTGTTCTGTTCAATTTCTCTACCATTCCATACGACTGTGGATGTAGGGGTGTTGTTCTAGTTTTCTGGATTTTCAGAAGTTTGCAAAGGTTCGTAAAAGCTTTAGATTCAACGTTTCTGCCTTGATGTATTTCTTTTGGCCCCAATATCTCCAAATTCACTGTTCAAACAATATTTCAGCAACAGTGGTGGCTTCTTGATTTGGTATCGCAAGACTTCTGACTATTTGCTGAAGTTATCCATAGCTACCAACATATAATGAATCTCGGATTTACTGATAGGAAATGGTTCTGCTACGTCTACTGCAATTCTTTCAAAAGGTACTCCTACATTGTACTGCTTCATTCTACCATGGCTAGGAGTCTCTGGTCCCTTACTCGCAGCACAGTCAGCATAGGTTTTGTACCAATTCTTTACATCTGCGCGGCTCCTCAGCCAATAAAACCTCTCTCAAACGTTTCCAAGAGTTTTCATAACCCCTAAATGTTCGCCACCTAAACCATTATGTGAAGCTTGCAGTACTTCTGGAATCTTTTTGGTAGGAAATGTAGTCTGGTATTTGTAGTCTCTGCCATCAGAGCTCTCCCAAACTCTTTTTAATAGACCATCGTGCATAATCAAGGAATCCCATAAGACCCAGTAACCTTACACTTTCTGAGATTTTGATGAGATTTCTTGAAAAATGGGTCGATTTAACTTATTATCTTTAATTTGATGATATGGTTAAGATCTGGATATTCTTGTTGTTCCTTAAAGATGATTTTGGGATCTTAATTGAAAGAGAATTGTAGTTGTGTCTTTGGGAAATAGAAATCATCAGGATTCTCTCGTTCTTCGTATCTGTTACAGTGCTTGCATTCTCCTGAACATGATCTTCTCGACAAAACATCTGCATTTTTGTGGTTCAAGTATTTTCTATGTTCGATTTTAAAATCGCACTCTTGCAAGCGTTGTAATCATCGTGCTATTTGACCTCCAGGATTTTTTATTGTAAAAACCACTTTAATGATACGTGGTCTGTTCGAAGAAGAAATTTTGGCCATATAGATATTTGTAAAAGTGTTCCTGTCTTTAAAATAGCGAGTAGGTATTTTCTTGTTACACAATAATTTCGCTCAGATTTGCAGGGTACTTTGCTAAAATAAACAATAACTTTTTCTTGGCCATTTTGTATTTGGGACAAAATTCCACCTGTAGAGGAATTACTAGCATTAGTATCCACAACAAGCATCTGATTTATATTGGAGGATTACAAAGTGCCTTCTTTAGTTCTTTAAAAGCGGTTTCGCACTCTGCGGACCACTCATAGTTGTTATATTTTCAGTCAGTCGATATAAAGGTCTTGCAATATCGGCGAATCCTTTTATGAATCTTCTATAGTAAGGACAGAGACCCAGAAAATCTTTTAGTTCATGCCTGTTTTTCGCTACTGATCAACCATGAATGGCTTCCATCTTCTGTGGGTCGGTTCGTACACCTGCTTCGGTAATTATATATCCCAGGTTTTTACTTCTTTCTGAAAAAAATTACATTTCTTCGGACTGAGTTTCAATTGTGCACTTTTCAGTTTTGGAAATATATCTTCAACATTTTTCAGATGATCGTCAAATGTTTTTCTCAGAATTATGATACCACCTAGGCAGTCTAGGCATGTTTTCCAAGTTAGTCCATGTAAGATTCGCTCCATTAAACGTTAAAAGTAGCTGGGGCATTGCATGAACCAAATAGCATAACATTAAATTACCATAGCCTCATTCCAGTAGAAAAGGTGGACCTTGCTTTATCCTCTGAATGGAATGGAATATACTTGCCACTTTTATGTCTTATGTGGAAAATCATTTAGATCCAATTAAAGTGTCTAGAGTATCATCAGTACGAGGTAAAAGAAAACTGTCTTTCTTTATGACGTCATTAAGTCTTCTGAAGTCAACAGAGAATCTAGTTGAGCCATCTTTCTTCTTAACCAATATAACTGGGGATGTCCATGGACTTTGGGAAGGTTCAGTAATGCCTTTATTCTGTATGCATTGTCCACCTCGTTATATTTTGCTAACGGTATTCGCCTTGGAGCTTGTTTAATTGGAGTTGCTTCACCAGTATTTATTCGATGCTCGATTATATTAGTCCTTCCCAAGTCGTTATCAGATAAAGAGAAAACATCCTGATTGCTTCGTAAACGATCTTCCAGTCTGGCCACCTGAACTTGATTCAATAAATGTGTTGATGTACTAACTAGGTCTTAGAGTACCTTAGGTAAATTAGCAGGTACTTTTTCAGGTTGTAACGGGATATCGGTAACTATCATTTCGGCAGGCTGAGAGGTAGCAAACTTGTCACATTTTCTAATCTGTTTAGGATAATCTTTTAAGTTCAACATCTTTTCAAATACAATACTTCTTTTGTTTTCGAGCAATGTTCTTGCAGGAAGAATCACTTTTGCATACAAAGAGCAATCTCGAGTTGGTTCAACCAAAACTACTTCATCTTCTTCAGAATCATCAAACTTCACTTTTACTATACATTCTGAACGGTAACATCGCATCTTTAAGAAGTACAACTTCCCGAATCGACACTTTACTATTTTTCGGTAGATTCATAAAAATTTCTTCATTTTTGGCTCGCAGTACTCGTTGAGAAATATCAAAGACAAGCTTCTGGTGTTCCATGATATCTAGACCTAGTATTACTTTATCCAAAATATCCGCAACAATTACATGTCTAAAACTAGTGCTTCCTAGGGTATTTCTGCTTCATATATCTCTTTCATCGGTATTACTTCGCCACTGGCGATTTGCAGGATATAATGCTTTTCCGGAAAACCAATTTTACATTGAACCATGATGTTTGGCTTTACAATGATGTGAGTAGAACCAATATCTAATACCATTTCACATAGGCGACCGCATACCTTTCCGGATACTACCAAGCTGGAACCATTATTTGGCAGCCGGGAGCACCCAGCACCCCTTTAAGCTGGCTACTAGGAATTTTTCTGATTCTGATCACTATCAGGAGCAGTACTGCGAGTACAGTCGCTTTGTACATGCTCCTTTTAGCCACACTTCTAACAAGGAATTCTATTTCTGCTATGAAAGGTTGTGTTTTTGTTGTCATGTGTTTTTTGTTTGCTTAAAAATTCTTGCATCTCTCTCATTAGCTTCATAAAGAATTTCTCATTGGTCTTGGAATCACCCTGGGAAACGTTTATTCTTCTTATGATTATTCCTTGATTTCTTGAAGTCTTTTTGGCTGTTTCAAACTGAAGGGCATAAGCAAGAACCTAGGAAATTTTCTTCAGTCGTGACATTCTTAGAGTTTCAATTGTTTCTGGGTAGCGTAAACCTTCGATAAAGCTAATTACTGCTAATTCTTGCTTTATTTCTTCCGGATATGTGGGGTAGGTCAAATTTATCGGCCTCATTATATCCTTCTTCCCTGGAGTTAGACCTTATAAACTACTTGGAGGTGGGCTTCCTCATAACGCATCTTCAGAAAAGTAACAATGAACTCATAATTCTGTTTTTTTTTCGGGAATCTGACGTAGAACCTCTATAGCTTCACCTCGTAGTGCTAAAACAAGAGCACGTGCCTTTTCCGCAGTACTCCAATTATTGCCGGTGACGGTAGCTTCGAATTGACGGATATAGGTAAGACAAGGTACTTTACCATCGAAGATAGGTAGCTTCATCACACTAGTTGGAGGAACACCATCTATCTTTATTATACCTTTACTGGCTACTTTCCTAATTTTCAAATGTAATTGTTGCATCTGTTTCTAAATTCCTGTCACCTCATGTAGTACTTCACAATGTACATCTTCTATAATTTGCAAATGTAATTGTTGAATCTGTTTCTGGATTCTCATCACCTCATTTTGTACTTCTCCATGTACGTCTTCTCTAATTTAGCGAATCCTCTGTTGCATTTCTTGTTCTATGCTCTTCATATCTTCTTGATTTTTTCTAATGTCTTCTTTCAGTTCTTGTTTCATATCTTCTTGACTTTCTTAAGTTCCTGTTTCATGACTTCCAGGCTTGTTTCTGGTTCTTGTTTTATACTTTCATGATTTTTCTTAATGTCTTCTTTCAATTCTTGGTTCATGTTAATCAAAAAATACCCCCAATATATTCTTAGTATAGCTGCTAGCCAGTCACTGAGTCGAAGGCTTTATGTTAATTCATGCAGGCGGCAAAAGAAATCCTTTGGGTGGTATAGGTCTGATTGCGATTACGAAATCGGTAATAAGTTAGCCCTTGCAATGGCTTGCGCTTGTTAACACTTTTTAGAGAATGAAATTGGACTCTGCCTAATATCTCAGGTTGCCAGCGCTTAAAATGCACATCAATAATTCTTTGCGGGTGTTCACTGGAGTCGTGCATACTTGTTTGAAAAGCTCACCATAAAAAGAACTCACACATATTTAACTCTGGAGAATGTGATGGCCTTCATACTATTGCCTCATTAGCTCTTCCAATCCATTTCTTGGGATATTGGTCGTGTAAATATTGCCGAACATAAAAGGAAAAATGGGGTGGGGCACCATCATGTATATACCAGAGTTCTCGTCCAACTGAAGTATACAAATTTGCCAGAAGAACTATTAATGTATTTTGCAAAAAATTTAGATAAATATTTTCATTTATTTTGTCTGAAATCCCAACAAGACCAATAATGAGGCAATTAATAAGACCCGCCCAAATATTTATTTTAAATTTATGCTGATGGTATACAACTTTAATGGCATATGGATTTTTATCCGCAAGAACATGTTCGTTGTGCAGGTTGGTGACTCCACATCTTGTAAAGCACGACTCGGTAGTAAACAAAATTTTTGTACCAAAATTTGATTAATAAATTATTTTGTTTCGAATAAATTCACAAAATGTAAGGCGCATGGGGGAATCAATATATAAACATTCCTGAACCTTTCTGACGTGATATGGATGTAACCACTCTTCTTTTAAAATATCATTTAAAACAGCTTTAGGGATATCTAGATCACGTTCTAAGCAGCGGGTAGTAGCACTTGGTTCATCTCCAAGTCTTTAAAAAATTTCTCTCCTTTTTCGACTGTTTGAGTTGTTCGAATACGATCCCTACTTTCAAATTTTTTCCCAAAGCTGCCCGTTTCTCGGCGACAAATGTTTGATGATTTGGTATTCGGCTGTTAGGAAATGTCTCCATGTAAACCCTAACACTTCGACGCCCAAAATTTTTCAAGAGCTAAAAAAGCTTCCAAATATATATAGTTATTCAATAGAAATATTTAGACAATCAAAATTTCAGTAAAAAATAAAGGAATGTTTCTACCGTATTTAAATAGTTTGTTATATATGTAATTCTCCTTTCAAGCAGAGAATATGAAAAATATATGTACAAACAGTTTATTTCCTGCAAATATCGCTCTGGTTCTCTCTCCATACGCGTTTCGATCACCTCATGATCGAGTCAGTGGAGCTGTATCGAACCGAGAGGAACATTAGCAGGAAACAACTGATATATGAACCATAAATTTCTAGGTATGTCGGCAGGATATTACACCTGCCGTCTACCAACTTCGATGTCAGACTGAAAAATATCGCCAGTCGAACGACATCTATGAATCAACGGAGTAACGTGAAATTTTTAAACAATCAAAATTTCAGTAAGAAATAAAGAAATCTTTCTGCCGTATTTAAATAGTTTGTTATGTATCCTGCCGACATACCTTGAAATTTATGGTTCATATATCAGTTGTTACCTGCTAATGTTGCTCTCGGTCCGATACAGCTCCACTGACGAGATCATGAGGTGATCGAAACGCGTATGGAGAGAGGACCAGAGCGATATTTGCAGGAAATAAACTGTTTGTACATATATTTTTCATATTCTCTGCCTGAAAGGAGAATTACATATATAACAAACTAGAAATATTTAGGTTGCCATAATGTCCATGACATAAAAAATCAGAACCGATATTTACAAGTGACGTCACTTTTATAATACTTAAATTACTTTATAGCTTGTCGCTATATCATTAGAAAACGTCATATTATGGTGTTAGATCATACACCGAAAATCAACATATCGAATTTTTTAATAGCTTTATTCAAAATTTGACTTTGGTAACAATTTCTGCTTCAATAAAGATGAAAATTAACCAAAAAAAAAATAGTAGTCACGTGATTGGCATTATGTGTCAAATTTTTATTTTTTACAAAAAAAAATTCAAAAGTTGGGTATATAAAAATATCGAAAAAAGTTATTAGAAAAAGTTTTTCTAAATTCAGTTTTTAGCTCATATATATGATTTCAGCTGTAGAAGATAATTTAGAATTTTTATAAATTGCACCACTGTTTCAAAATAAGACTCAACGCAACTTACATGAAACTTCTTAGTTTTGACAATGCTTCATCCCAGACATATTTTGTAGCACCATATTAAATGTGTGTTTTTCTACAAAATCCAAATAAGGCTATTAAAATTTGGTCACATGCGATGCAAATTTAATTTGTTTTTGACTCTGTATTAGGTAACTTCATTAAATAATTTTTTTAAAACGTGGTTTCTGACCAAAAGTAATAAACATTAATATTTCTAAAATAGTTTAAATGAAAAGACTCAAATTTTCTAATAAAAAAATAATAATATAAAATAAACAAATAAACTTTGCATCACATCTGACTAAATTTTAATAGCCCTATTTGGATTTTGTAGAAAAACACACATTAAATATGGTGAATATGGTGCTACTTTAAATAAATATGGTGCTACAAAAAGCAAAATATATCTTTATGTAGGTTGTGTTAAGTCTCATTTTGCAACAGTGGTGCAATTTACAAAAAATGAACAAAAAATCTAAATTGCTCTTTACAGCTGAAATTTGGATATGGGCTAAAAATAGCATTTAGAAAAACTTTCTCTAATAACTTTTTTTCGATATTTTGAGATATAATCACACTTTTGCTAATACTGTAACTAATATTTTTTGGTGAATTTTCACTTCGATCGAAGTAGAAATTGATGCCAAAGTCAAATTTCGAATAAAGTTATTAAAAAAAATCCCATATGATGCGGCCTTTACTGGTCACACTGTATATATAATGTTAAAACAACATTGATTTTTAATGAAAATGGTTATATTTTAAGGTTGATTTGTATTCTCATTCGAAGTTATAACAACGTGGACTTTTGTCGCCAAAATTGTTACTTCTCATTGTTTTGTGGACTTAAAACAGCGTTGATTTTGTGGTTATTTCGTCTAGCTAATTTCAAGCATTATTCAACGGTATAAGCAATATTGTTTGATGCCACAGTTTCCTTACAATTCAACGGGGTTTTCGAACCCAAACGTAACGTTCGGTTACACTTTTTTATACCTTGATTCAATGTGCATGTGTTTACTGGGTAATAGCTTTATATACAGATTTCGCTGGGTATGACATAAAATACTTTAGTGTTAATAGGCAAATGAATGTGATATCCAGAGAACAACTTAAGCCATATATTTGTAACAAAAAAAAATGAAAATCTTCAACACCGAATATAAGTCTACAGAATATTGGTAATCTGTATAAATATTTACATTTCATATATTGACCATAGAACAAAAATTTATTTTGATGGTTTTCAGCTATCAGATCATGAGATGACAGAAAGATTTAGTACATAATTTACATTAAATAATGATGATAAACCATTGAATTGTTGGTATTTAAAATTATGAGGTTTTTATAAAAAAAACGTTTAAAAAAATGTTACCAGATCTTAACTGTCACATTTCTAAGGAATTCTTTTAAATATTGACTAACATAATTTTTTTTATTATTTTGTTTTTCTGTCTCTTCAATTATTGTAATACTCTCACTGGGGAAATAAAGAATTATTGTTAATATTCCATAAAATTAGCCAAAAGCCTATAGTCTTCCTCCAGGTAACATTGACTCATCTCAGATATGCTCAAATATCCTAAAGATGGAAACCTTTTCCATGTTTTTGGGCCCAAGGTAATGTATTGATCCTCAGCATTTTCCATAAACTTAAGCAGTTCCAATTATCACACTGCCTTTTACACAGCCTCACACAGGTGTTCAATAGGGTCCAATCTCTTGTTATTTAGCAGAAGACTCTTTGATACTGCGCCATCTGGACAGCACTAATTCCACACTGTCTGCGTATTAGTAACTCCAGGTCTCTGTATTTGGCGATCTTCTCATTACGATTGTCCCTTAAATTGTTGTAGTTAGGGATGGCAACTTCTGTAGGTGTTTTTAGCTTGGATGTTTTATCAACTAAAATGAGGTGTGATCTGTTATTTGCAACTCTATCCGTAAGTATGGGGTATTAATTTTCGACACTTTTAGGGGTTATGAGAGTTATTATCAAAAATATAATGTTGCAGTTTTCACTTTAACGTCCTACTTTTCAACTAAACGAAAGATTCCGGTGTCACATTTGTCATGGTTCTCTTAGATTTTAATCTACAGGGTGATTTAGAAAATCATCGTTTTTTAGGCACATCTCGTATTTCTGTTATGCGTTAGTTTATGAAAAAGTAAACACTGATTTTTATATAGTTCAGTGGCGCAGTCCGTTTTTATCCAAAAGGTTTAGTTTTTGTGATATTAACGGAACTTATGTTTTTTTTTTAAATAGGATACTTCGCATATTATTTTAGATATTGATTAAGTATAACTTAGGCTTTTCAAAAATATATAATGTGCTTGTTCTATTTTGAAAAACAAGGTTAGAATCCGATATTTTCAATAATTTACTTTATTCGTAAGAGTAGGCCATGACCAATTTATAAGAAACAAATGCAAAATTTTGACAATAATAATTATATCAACGATTAGACACTTTAAAAGTTAATTTTAATGTTTTTCTACATTTTCTATTGTAAACACTTAGTTATTATTACATCTTTTACTTTAAATAACACTGTTATTATAAAACCAGAATATTGAAATTTGATTGCAAAGGAACAAGAACAACGTTACTTCATAAAACTAAAGTAACAAAAACAGAAAGAAACACTGAAACTAAAAACAACAAAGAGTTGTTTTAAAGATGGATTTCAAGAAGACGGCCGTTTTCTCGAATGTAATATCGGCACAGTTTTGTTATCCTTCTAAATGCATTTAAAATAATTATAGGTCTATTATGAAGAGTTTAGAAAGCCAAACCAATTGCCTCATGAAGTTCCGCTATAGATGGAGGTCGTATCTTATACACTAGATTTTGTATAAAACCAAACAAAAAAAAAATCCAAAACGGAAAAATCGAGAGATCGTTGGGGCCATTTCCTTGGCCCATTGGTACTTATTTATGTTATTGTCCAGAAATGGCCTGAACAGCCCACAGTTGTGGCTTGGGGTACCGTCTTATTAAAGAGAAATGGAATTGAAATGGGCTAATGGTACATTTTCAACCAATTCTGAAATAATTTCCTCAAGGATTTCTAGGTATCTACGTGCCGTGGTACCCCTTTCATACATCCTGTAGGCTATTCGTCGGCCTAAAATAAAACACGAGACACCAACTTCGAAGTGCCCTTATTGTTTTCCTTCGCAAATTAAATGGTGTTTTTCTGCAGACAAATGCCTCGTGTTGTAACAATATAACAAATCTGCCAAAAAATTCGTTGGTGTGGATTTGTTTTTAATACCATTGACAAAACGTTACTCGACGCTCATCATTTTCGGGGTGTAAATGTTACACTATTTTAAATTTATTTGGATGGTATTGATACTTTTTCAAAATTCTTTCAGGGTCAGATTTTGCTACACCAACTTCTTCCTCTATTTTTCTACAAGATGTTGTTGCTGCATAAAGTAACACTTTTGTTTCTTTTCTATCCCTGTCTTCTTTGACAGAGAGAGTTGTATGTTTTGTGACGCGGCTGTCAGTGTTTAACTAGATTTCTTTTTAAACGAGCAAATATATCTAGAAAGAGTTACTTTCTTTCTGGATACCTAACATGAACAAAAACGATCGCCAAATATGAGAAGTTATCTTAAAGATAAAGCTTTAGATATATTACCTATTAAAACATAATTCACAAGCCACTTGGGGACTTTCATTTATTTGTATTTAACATACTAACTCTACTTTTTATAATTATCATCAACGGTCATTGTAAATGCAAAATAAATAAAAAAATAAAAGAAAAACATGAGAAAAATATTTCATAAATAATAACAATCTGACAAAACTGTGAAGTTTTGGACATCAGCCTTTTGTTTTTTATAAATTGGCCGTGACTTACTGAAACTAATAATGTATATTATTGAAAATATCGAACTCTGACCTAGTTTTTCAAAATAAAATAAACACATTACATATTTCTAAAAAATATAAATTATACTTAATCAATATCTAAAATAATGTAAAGAGTATCCTATTTAAAAAATCATAAGTTTGGTTGATATCTCAAAAAATAAACTTTTCAGGAAAACACTGACTATGTCACTGATTCTACGTAAAAACTCTATAAAAACGAGTTGTTACCTTTTTGATAAATTGATGCATAACAAAAATACGAGATTAGCCTAAAAAACGAAGATTTTAAAAATCACACTGAGAATTTAATACTAAGAGAACCATGGCAAATTTAGTAGAACACTGAAGTGAAAACTGCAACACTTTATCTTTGATAATAACTCTAATACCCCCTAAAAGTGTCGAAAATGGATCATCCCTACAGTTCGATACCTGTTCAACTTGAACTCCTTGTACTCCAGTTTAGGTTTCAGGCTGAATTCAAAGAATGGCTATTTTTCTACCTGTAACATTTTGAATTCGTTTGTCAATTTTGGTGAATAATCTTGGCGGCTGTACGCCCAAGAAGCAGATGGATGAAGTCCTCCTGTTATGTGCTGGATTGTTTCTGATATTCAACATCCATATCGGTATTTGATCATTCTGTGTCCAGAGGTCTTTGATTATTTATTTCAGATAGTTTCTCATTGGGATGACTTGATTTTAGATAGCTTAATAGCTCCCAATAGAAGCTTTCGGTTTCAGGATATATTTGCCCTGGTTGACTTCATATTAATATTATTATTATAATATCAATATGGAAACCAAAAGAGATTATGTGTTTGAAAATTTATACACTTTCTTAACTAGATAGACAGTTTGAAAAACTAAACAAAATAATGTAAAACACATGGTTAAATTCATTTTGTTCTTTCTACGTATAGGTACAGGAAAATCGATAATGCCGAATAGTAGAAGAAAGATTAGTCTGGCAATCTGCCAGGGCACACCGACCACGGCCCAAGTATACTATTTCAGTTAAAGTGTATGCATAAAAAGTTTCTTAAAATCTAAACTTTGCAATAAAGCGACCTATACAGAGTATTAAAATTTCAAATTTATGCATAGAAATAATGAAAATGGTATTTGTTAACAGGAATCTAGACAAGCTGTAAGTTTGTATGTTCTTTAGAGAATTACAATATTGAAATAGAACCCAAGTTATATTGATCTTATATACTCTGTTATTGACTCTTTGTTTCGTTGTAGATCTTTTTTTCCAAATATTAAGGAACAATAACTATGTTGTACAGATAGTTCTAAATTTTTTTTGGCCGCTTAATACTTTAGTATAAATAAGTCACTTTTTCCACACTGTTAAATCTTTTATAATAAAATGAGAAAAAATTATATGACGATACGTCAAGACAAAACGTGCTGTGGGGAGAAAGTGATAATTTATCTTATAAATTTTAAAAATGATCTGTGGAAAGTATATTTTATTTTTCATTTTGAGTTTAACACATGTTTACCATTAACAGCAGCGATCTTACGAAGCTCAAATTCCCTTGTGGCTCAAAACTGTTTAAATTTAAATCCATGCACTTACTTTTTATATAAAATAATAACACTGAATGTATAATCATCAAAATAAAATAAAATGACCCCCTTTAAGGGACTGTTCCTCAAGTTCATACCAATTGTTCAGCTTTTAAAAGAATTTATGGTCAGAAGATATGATAGGCATTTTATTCTTCTTTAAGCTATTTCAATGACTAAGTTACTATAGGAAATCTTGAAAAGTATTAAACTGTTCATTCAAGTTCAGCCAACGATATCAACATACAAAATAATTTGTATTTTCCTGTTGAATTTCTTTATCCAGTTTAAGATCGAACTAATTTCTAGAAAAATATATTACAAATGGAACAAACCTAAAATAATTATCAGAAAAATTTCTAATAAACTTTCCTATCAAACCTTATAGGGGTCCATAATAACCTTCTGACTCAATAAAGTGAAATTCAGATTATGAATATGAATAATAAATATTACGTTATGAATCGAACCTCTGCATTATCTATCGAATGGGCCTAGATTAGATATTTAGTACGGTAGGAACCTTACTGATAATTTAAAAAAAGACGATCTTACTTTCTAAAGCTTTTCCCTAGTATGACCTTTATTTAATTGTAGTGTTATTATTTCCATGAATATTAGTTCACAAGTTAGCAAACCTATTTTTCAAAATTGGCGACTTCATAAATATTTTTTTAATTAATTCATTGGTCGATCAAATATGTGCTTTATATTCATTAGTTGATTTCTCCAAAAAATATGTTTTCGGTTGTGGAAAATATATCTGTCAAGAATCCGAGAATATCTTCAAGAAAATATAACTGGCTATTTATTTTTATTTTCCATTGAATACTATGATTCTAACCAGGACCGTAATGTTGACTTAAAATAGGAAAAAAATCAGTGTTTTCTACTAATGAAACAATAGTGTCTAGTAGTAAATTCATGGTTGTCCGAATTTCACATTTATTTGAAGTTTTGATGTTAATATATACCTTAATAAATCTATTTCAGTATGATTTGTGCAATCTAATAAAAGGAATATTTAATATAGAAAACAAAAACTAATATATCTAGTAATGTGTTGTTTACCTTACTACAGGTTTGATTGTTTTATTGCTACAGTATATGAAAGTATGAAAACTGTCAATTGTTGGATGTTAATATCTTACAGAAGAAAGCAGGAGATCCAATTATTGGACGGAGCTGCAAGGATTGAGACAAGCGAAGATACTTCTTGGAAGCTACGGCCAGAAGAGATTCAAGAAATGCACAAGCCTAAGTAAAAACCCACTCAGAGTTGTGACAAGATTCCTGATGGGGTGAGAAGAGTGCAGATTCTCCGAGGAGAAGGACGAAACCTCTATCTACATCCTTTCAGAGTGCAGCGCTTTAGAAAACCCTTGAATGCAGTTCTTGGGAGCACACCAAATAGAAGAAGGAGAGCTACCTATCTTGAAGCCGTCCAATATCCTAAGGTCTCTGAGGGAAATAGCAATTAATAACACATCGTACGTAGATATAAGGATAAGAATGAAAAATAATTCTGATATATCCTTAATTTCACTATATATTAAACTTCAAAGCAAATATAACGTAACAAACTTGAAAAATTCTTTTACGGTATTTTAAAACAATTTCTTCCAGGGAATGACTTTAGTGCCTACCATACAGCTTAGGGATATTTGCACAATGATACATATTCAACACTCTTATTAGATGCCTTGGATGCAAATAATTTAATTTTGTTAAATGATGGTAGTTTTACCCGAATTAGTCTTACGGGAAATAATAACTCGGCTATAAATTTGTCTCTAATATCCACATGCTGAAAGCCCTACGCAAAATGTTTCACATTAGAAGACACACATGCCTCTGTTCATATTTCAATTAAAATTTCCGTAACATTACCTCAAAATCTAATTCTATCCAAAAAAAATGGAAACAAAGAAAGCCAATTGAGATTAATTTTACCTGAAAGCTTGCCAAATTGTCTACCACAGAAACGATAAATTACACTGATTTTGTATGGAAGAACGACAAATGTGATAAAAAAACGAAAAGATTTGTTTAATAAATATAAAACAAACTTTATATAAAAAATGCATTGACCAAGAAAAACTATTAAAGAGGAAAAAAAACTTGAAGAAAATATTGCATGCTGCTTAACAAAAATATCCAGCAGTGTAAAAGATTCGTCAATAGAATAATTTTATACAAAGTTAACTCATGCTAATACAAGAAAAAATCGTAGAGTTAATAACGAAAATATATTCATAAACCATTATTTAACAAGATCGTTTGAAAGAGTATCAAAAGAGCTTTAAAAAGTAAAAATAACTCGGCTCCCAAAAAGGACAGCACATAATATTCTGTGTTAGCCAATTTAAACAAATTAGCTCTACAAGTTCTATTTAACGTCCATATAGTATTTTTAATGAAAAGCCACCAGTGCTTAATGAACTGAACGATTACATTATAGTTCTGATTTTAAAAGCTAGAAAACTAGTTCAAAACGTAACTTCTTACAGCCTATAGCGCTAGACTTCTGCCTACGAAAAAAAAACTTTCGCAAGAATTCTAAAAAACAGAATCGATTTTGGATAGAAAAAAATCAGAAATTTTTATCAAGCTAATATGGTTTTATAAAAGAGTGTTCAACCCAAATAGTATTAGCAAATTTAATTCTGGATATTCAAACTGGACTAACATAAATTCAAAATACATTGGCTTTCTTTATGGTCAGTCAAGGAGCATATGACACCACAAATCACTCCATTTTCATAAAAAAACTAACAAATATTGGATTAGCCCAAGGACTAAACCGAATTATTTATTTATTATACTAAGCAAGAAATATTGACTTACGCAGCAATGAGGAAGATACAAAAGCAAAATTGACTCAGTTAGGATGGCTACACGGCGGTATGTTAAGCCCGTTATTATAATATATAATTACAACATAGGCGCGATTTAGAATCAGTATTGTTAAATAGAAGTCAATATCTTATAATTTGCTGACGATGTATGCATCCATTTTGCATATCAATCAATGGAAATTATTCAAAAAAGAATTAGAATAAAATAAAAATCTTAGAAATACCAACTGGCTAGATATTCAACTTTCCATTGAGAAATAAAATCTTTACAACTTGACAATAAAAAGAGCTGTTAGACTCCTAAAATCAAGGACATCATCAGACTTCTATATAAGAGTACTGTGAAATATTTAAGGGTATTATTGGACAAAGAGCTTCTATGCAAGAAGCAAGATTAACTAAATAATAAAAAGGACAATAAATTAATTAATTTACTAAGGGTATATAACAATTTTAGGTACGGAGTAGACCTAAATACCTGTATTTTCTTTTAGAAGTCATTTGTTAGATCTAAAGTTGACTATGTAAGTATTTTTTATAGCTCTGCTGTAAAAACTTATCTTAATAAAATAGAATCTACAAAAAACATATGTCTAAAACTTTGTGTAGGACTTTAAATGGATATTCCAGTAGGATCTACTCCAGATTTAAGAAAAAAAAATTTAAGTAACAAATTTCTCTAAAGAATCTCCAAGACTAGCAATTTTGAAAATAAAACGTATTCTTTAACTACATTAAATTACACCCACACTTATCGAAGAATTAAAAATCTCCAGTTCTTCCACTGAGACTCTCCTGTAATATTGCTCCCTATTATCAACTTTCTTATAAATTTTGCACATTTATACCACAAGTAACTATCAAAACTTAGTGATAATATTAACCCTCTAATTTATAAAAAATAATTTTATAAAAATATAGGGTCATTCAGAACATTTATTTACCGATGGCTCTTTAATTCATAATAAAACAGGTTTTGCATACAAATACAAAAATTTCCGAGCAATTTCGGTGGTTTAATGAAACCTCAGTTTTTATAGCATAACTAAAGGCTGTTTGGGAAATGCTAAAATACTGTAAAAACTGCAATAACAACAATTTTGTAATCTTTTCAGATAGTAAAAATGTTTCGGAAACAATTAAAAATTGTAAACTTAAAGTTTCCACCAGTTATATAACAACCAATATGTAACACTACAGATAAATTATATTCCTATCACAGATATCTATTCTTTGGCAAAATTTAAAAATGGTAAAGAATTGGCAGGAGAAATTGAATCAACAAGGGTCATAAATATAAACTCTTATATTCTAAAATCAGAAAAAAACCTGATTTATTGGAGAAATAAATCAAAGCTATATCAGAGTCATCATGTTTTACAATACCAGAGAAATGTTGTCTTCTTTGATAATTTCAAATAATTTAAATGTTTATAAATCATTCTATAAATTTATTTTAAATAATAATATGTTAGAATAACCTTCAAAAGATATGAAAAATAAAAAAACATTAATTAAGTATAAAGATACATATAAAAAATGAAAAATTTCGGAAGGAAAGAATTACTTTATATATTTACAAAAAAAAAATAATATTCATTAACTATGATTAAAAAATATTTTGAGTATATATTCTTCAGATCCAAGAATCTCCGTTAAACAATTTAAAAAAATTTAAATTTTTTAAAGATTAAAACTATATAAATCCTAACGAAAAGAGGCATTTGGTTTAAGTCAAGGCCATGAAACGCAACACAAGCACACACGTACACACACACACACACACACGCGCGCGCGTGCGCGCTTGCACGCATGCACGCAGGCATGCACACACCCACACGCATCCGCACGCACGCACGCATGAAAGCACGAATGCACGCACCAACGCACACGTGCACGCACGAGTGCAGAAACCGACGCACTCATAAACGTATTCACGAACGCACGTACACAAGCACACACGCACGTACACACACACATACACAGACAGATGCATGCTACTCAAAAATAATCTTTACCTAGCAATAATATCTTAAATATCAATTGTTATGTTTATAAGTTCATATATCCTCAGCTATTAAAAAATAGTCAATGGATAACAATTTTTACTGTGACTGTACCTTATTAAACCGATTTCCGGTCAGCCCACGAAAGTAGCATTTTTCTCTACATATTCCCTTAAGGATAAAAATGTGAGAGCTCCTTATCTCCTGATTGCTTTGGCAAGAGATTTTGATGTTCACATTATTTGTTTTTTTACCAAAAACTGAAAAGTTTCGGATTATGTTCGTTGTTTTATTTCATTGCTTTTTTTTGAGAAGAGTTTGTTTTAAAATTATTAAAGCTACAAACCAAATTAAGTTAGTTAATCGAATAAAGTTAATACAAAAGTGCTATAGGCCATTTTTCCTAATCACATTTTAAATTAATAAAATCTACTCGTCTCCGCGATGCAGCAAAAAAGGTTAAGTAATAGCAGTAAAGAAATTTAAAAAATGAGTCTTAATTTAAACCATAATTTTCGTTTGTATATATTATTTTATATTCATCTAAATAGAGTCTTTTTTAATGTTAGGTATTAAATAAATCGTATCAGAAAATATTAAAGTTCTGTTCAGAACCAATTTGTCATCATTTTATTGGATACTTATTCAACCACCCTCATGTTTCTTTATACATCTGACAATCGACTGTATTAATTAAAATTAGGTCCTTGAAACCTATAGAAAGTTTATGTTTTTATAGGTGGATAGACACTATTACAACTTGAGGCATGTTATTTTTTAGTCAATAGATTCGGCGGACCTAGCTTACCATTTCCCAATCTAACTAAGCAAAATTTGATTCATTTTGAAATTGTGAACACAAATTCTAATTTTTTTGTAGCTATTGTTATAATGTCAAATCTACATTGGATTTTTAACATTTTAGAAAATTTAACTTTTAGTTAATTCGTATATATAATAAATTTAGTTCATGTCATAGTCAAATGAGGAAAAATAGACGATTCATTTTTCGTAGTGTAGCTTAGATATTGTTATTTGTCAGATGACACAACGTTTAAAAAGATTTCCAAATTTATAGGAAGGCCAAAACTAAGTATTATTACATTTAAAAAAAAATACATAAGCGACAAATAAGACATATTTTGGTAAAATAACACTTTACATAGCATTTAAGTAAAAATTCCGTTATTCTCCGCTTGTTACATGAATTGGGCTTTGCAGTATGGCTCTAAATTTTTATTTCTGGTCTAAACAAATTCAATCGGCGAATAGGGCCTAACTAGGCCTGATTATCCTGCTAGTAGATATTAATACCCCTTAGGTCTTATTTCCATATTTTTTCAGTCACATGGATTTTATTAATTAATTTCTAAGTTACTAAAGACTTAAAGAGAGGCTTCAAAGAAAAAAAAGGTCATTCTAGTCTCAAGCTGTCTTGATGGTTATTTTACCGACGATTGAAAGAGGACAGTTGGTTACTTATGAAGCGGCAACATGACATGCGATACCTAGAATTTTAAGATTTCAATTAATCTAAAACGAAAAGTCTTCAATACTTGCATACTGCCTGAGATGACATGTGGAAAGGAAACCAAGGCACCCACTGGTAAGGCTAATCAACTTAGGACTGCTCAAAGAATCATAGAACGGATGATGCTGAGAATAAATCATAGAGACCATGTCACAAACGAGAACATTAGGGAAAGAAGTAAAGCAGAAGATGTCATAACACCCATAGCACTTCTGAAATGGAGCTCGGTGGCACATGCCGCCCGACAGAATGATTCGAGATGGACAAATCATATCGTGCAATGGAGACCTCGCTGACATAAACGCAGTGTTGGTAGATCACAGTTGCATTGGGTTGACGATATCAGGAACAAGGTGTTTTTCACTGTAATCTCTCAAATTCATTGAGAAGTACTCTAAATTAGAATCCAAAAAATGTAATTTCAAATTTATTAAACATCTCAGCTGACTTATATTTTCCATCATATTGTCTACCAATTCTCTGTAGTCTTCACTTTTATGATTATTTTCCACAATGTTCGTGAAACCCGTTCATGCAACTTTCTCGTCAATGAAACCGTGATCACTTGTTGCTTTCCGAATTTGTTGTCCATCGAAAATGTCTTGTCTTAACCTTGCACTAGATATTCTGGGAAACAGCTATTGCAAGGACTTAAAAAATTCGCCTTCTTTATCAAGAGTCTTTACAAACTGCTTCATGAGCAGCATATATATATATATATATATATATATATATATATATATATATATATATATATATATATATATATATATATATATATATAATCATATTTATACATGTATACATCTATAGAAATTCCTCCTCTGTTGTGATGTGATCTAGACAAAAAAAATTGGTTTTAGCCCCTGGAAGGGCGATTTCATTCCTTATGGTGTGCCTTTTTGATAAAGAAGAAGAGCAGAAGACGCCCAAGTTAAATGTTGGGAAACGCTAGAAAAAAATCCTCGTGTGAAAATTGTAGGTATTTCGATGGTTTATAGTGTTCGTAGACCTGATGAGATGAAAGGACGTCGAATTCGAATTCAGCGACCGGAAAAACATATACACATGGAAATCTAGTCCAGTGAAGATGAAGTTTTTTTTTCGTGGGGTTGTATTAGCAATCGAGCTAGTCCGGAGTACTCTCCGAAGATATAATATTGGAGGCCCCACACAATACACTGCGCGTATTATGCTGTAAAAATATAAAGAGAGAGGGAATACCGAACTTTCTCATAATTTGAAAACGTACGCAGACCAATCTCGGTTCGGAGCGTTTTTGCCCTCTTTCCCTCTCTCTCACTCTTTGTCATGTAAGGCGCGAGATGCATTGCGTTGCACTAAACTGGGTACATCAACAATAAAGTAGTGTTCACATTTTTGCAACAAAACAGCCTTATTGACAGACATCGAATCAATGATATTTACTACAAGATGTCGTAAATGATAATTCACTACTGGTAAAATGAAAATAAATGCTTCAGATCAACAAAATATCGTAGCATTAATGGTCAAAATTATGAAAATGTTAAATAATTAGCCTGCGAATTATTAAAGTTAGAACATTTTGCTGGAAACTTGTCTTATATTGATTGCTCTGCCTAAAAATATTTCCGATTTTTAGCATAGATATGTCTGTAGTCCTACAAATTTGTTATACATAGCGAAAAACACAGATTGCGTTCGGAAACTTCCTAAAAAGACTTTGAAAAAGAAGCGTAAACATCTAACTTTTGCAGTAACAGTGAATAATTCCCAGACAATAAGAGGAAAAAGGAAATTATGGTATGAAGTTGCTACTGACGATGCTTTAATTGTTTATTTCCTTAATTAAACTTGCTGGTAATCTTAACTTAAAACTGAACTCTCCAATTAAAATTATCTTATTTTTTCGACAGTAAAAGTACAGCCGATCATAGAAAAATTGCCAATTTCATTTATTGTAAATTGTGTAAAACGTAGGCATTATATAGAACAAGATATAAAAATTCATAAATCATGTTAAAAAAGTTATTTTAGAACTCATATTAGGCATTAAAGTGACTATATAATTAGAGGCATTTTGTTAAGATTTTCCCTCTTTAAAATCACTCACTGGGTCTGCATAATAAAAACGCAACACTTTTCACCTATAAATAACAATTCTTAACAGTACAGTTTTAACTTTTTCACTTTCAAATACAAACTAAAACTAATTACGCTTATTTATATACTTATAGAATATACTAGAAAATATCAGAATTCTACTAGAAATAATAAATTATGATGCCTCATCGATATAATATTTTTGTTTAATTTCTATTAAAATAACGATGATTCATTGATATAACATTTCTATAAGAACGCATCAAAATAATATTTCTATTAGGGCGCATCCAAAGTTCTCCTTCCCTTCATTACACTGCCTACCTTCAAATTCTGATCGTCCTACCCAGCTTCGATACTTTAGTGGTATGGCTTCAACCTGCGGAGATGTACTTTTATTTAGGTCTTAAGGCTACGTTGGGTTCTGGAGACGTCATTGATTCTTTTCAGAACAGCATGTGGTCCTTCCTATGATGACATCAACTTAGATGCAGCATCCAACCACTCCAGTCTCTATACTTTCATCAGCTGAGGAACTGAACATTATATCGCAAGACAATTTAGGTTTCATTCCAAATTAGACCTTAGCTGGTGTAACAATGGTAGTTTCATGAACTGCGAGTCCATAGACCAATAAGAAGATTAGCGAATATTTGTCCTAATCTTTCTGATGTCTGTCTAAAACCCTTGAGAGTTGTTCTTCAATGGTCTTATTAAATCATTCAATCATGCCATCTGATTGAGGATTTAAAGCTGATGTTCTGGTTTTACAAATGCTAAGTAGATCGCAGAGATTTTGAAAAAGTTTGGATTTAAAATTACGTCTTTGGTCAGAATGTACCTCTAAGAAAATTCGAAATCATCTGAACTCATTGTTGACTAAAACTGTTGAGGTTACCTGAGTACAGATGCCAAATACCCAATGTCACTTTCTGAAGTAGTCAATAGCAACCAAGAGGTATTTGTTAATTTTATCTGTTTCAGGGAATAGTCCAGATATATCAAATCAAACGGTATTCCAACATTATACTTCTTTATTTTTCCCTTAGATTTTGTGCTTGGACGTTAGCTAGCTGCACTGTCTACACCATAGTTTTACATCTTGAAAATAGTTATCCCAGTAAAATATTTGTGGAAGTTTAACTACAATTTTGTTAACTCCAAAATTATTATTTCTAGAACCACTTGAACTTTGTTTCTGGGTACTTCCAATTGAGTTCGGATTTCCTTGCCATCGGTACTCTACCAGGATCTCTTTGTAATCGGTTTTCAATCAATAGCGAGTCCCGTCGAGCCTAAAATGCCTTGAATATATGTCCATTATCCAAGATATCTTCTCAATTCGGGAGGAACTTGAAGAAATGACGTCAGATTATTTTTTATTCAAGTTGGTCTTCTCTCATCTGAGTTGCACTCCAGTCTATATTAACGTCAAAAGTAACTCTTCGAATAGCAAACTCTTCTCTTTGTTCTACTTTGCTAAAATGCATGCATGCTTCCTCACATGGCCTTCTTGACAAAACATCTGTGTTGTTATGCAGTCTTCCTGTTCTATGTTTGATTCTAAAATTATATTGTTGTAGATTCCAAAGTCATCTTTCGACTTATCGTTCAGGCTACTTCATATTTAAGAGGAATTTAAAGGTTGTGTATTTATTCTTATTAAACATTCTTGTCCAAATAAGAATTAATAAAAATGATGGATGGCTTTAATCAGGGCGAACAGTTCTTTACTCGTGACACAATAATTTATTTCCTGTTTTAATTATACTCTGGCTGAAATATTCATTCACTCGTTCCTGGACATCCTGTATGTAAGACAATACAGCTCCTACTCCTATGTTATTGGTATCCGTATCTAATATAAATTTCCCCAGATCTTGTGAGTAGCCTTAAACTGAACTGGAATAGAAGGTAGCCTTTAGTTTTTGGAAAGTTTTGGAAATAAAAGCAGGTAAAAATAAAAACCGTTACCGTGGGGAAAAAGAAGGAGCAAATAACGGAGGAAATGTTTTCTTAAATAATTGGGAAACCGGACACAATAAGTGACACTTTATGTTATATAAAAAAAAAACCAGGAAGAACGAAATACAATAAATTATGCTTCATCTTATAGAAGAAGCCAGATCCAGTGCTACAGATTTGGATGAACTGGACCCATAAGAAGGGAATGTCGGATACAATTAATATCTCATTCACCTTCCAAGTTGACCAATATTGAAAAAGCCCCCAAAATTATTTCTATTCGTGACCTAAGAAGGACCGCCGACAGTCTGATCTAGTAGTATATTTGATAAAGTCAAACCATGTCGAAAAACTTAGAATCCCGTCATTGTCTATAAAAATAATGTTGAGAACTGGAGAAGGAGCTGATGTAATTGGAGAAATGCAAGTGGACCTTCAACTTGGAGGGCTAAAATAAATTTATTTGATGTTAGATGCTGACACGGAAGATAAGCTTAACATCTTAAAGTTTGATCTGAGAGAATTTATTCTGTTAAAGAACCATAGTACCGAGCCAGTCAGAGCCATGGCCGAACAAGCAACCCAAATTAAGGGAAGCACAGAGAAAAATATTTACCGCCATGTCGGATGAGTTCAACATCTCAATAAACCCTGTAAATACCTGGAGGCGAAGACATTAGTCAGTTCATATGACATCATATAAATATTCTTCCTTATTATGTCAAAATTAATAAAGTAGGCGAAGTAATATTATACAAGCCAGTAAACTGGGTGATGAAATTTGAAAAACCCTGCAAAGATACATCAAAATCGTCATCTAATAAACTAATTGAGTAGCTCCAGATAAACTGGAAACATTTTTTGCCTCAACAACCTGGAAAGCCAAGACGTTTATAAGGAAGCATTATAATGTTTTTAAATCAAAATGTGGTAATACCGGTAGGACGAGCATGAAATAAATACTGGCAGTGCACAGTCAATACGGCAGCCACCTAGAAGACTTCCTATAGCTAAACGCCAGGAAGTGAAGTTACTTGTTGACAAAATTCTGATTGAAGAAATTATGAAAGAATCGTCTAGTTTTTGATCATCTCCAGTTATACAGGTAGCCAAAAAGGATTAAATTACTAGATTTTGTGTTGATTACAGGAAGCTGAATACTAAGAAAGATAGCTATCCATTTCCTAGAAACGACTACACTTTGATGACGCTGGCTGGATCACAATGGTTTTTCTTAACGGATCTGAAAAGTCAAGTAGGCATCCAAGATAAAGATATGTAAAATACTGCATTCTGTACTGGGGCTGGACTGTATCGTTTTAATATTTTGCCGTTTCGACTCTGCCACGCTTCTACTACTTTTAATTTACTAATGGAAACAATACTGCAAGATCTTACATGAAAAACAAGTCTAGTTTACCTCGATGATATCATAGTTAAGGGGAAAACATGTGGTGAACACTTACAAAATCTGTAGGAAGTTTTTGACAGAATTAAAAATGCTAGCCTTCGACTTAACCGCAAAAAGTGCTTATTGTTCCAACAAAAAGTGGAATTCCTGTTCTTGTAGTATCCCAGGGAGAATCCACATGGATGAAAATCTGCATTTGTACATTATCCGAGATGTTTGACCATCGTAAATAGGTGTTTGATGTTTTATTCGGTGTTTATTACTTAATCTGGAGAGCCATGCTTCTTTATTTTATTGATAACTGTCTGAAGGTCCTTGATTTTAGATTCTATCATATAAACCTCTTGTCGCAATTCTCATATGTCTTATCGCAAAGGTGACAGGAGTATTGCAGAGTCCGAATGGCATAACATTAAAATGATACAGACCATCCCCAGTAGAAAAGCAGTTCTCTCCATATCTTTATCTAGGATGTCTACTTGCCAATATCCACATTTTAGATCCAGTGCTGACAACCATTGCGATCTAGTCAACGTTGTCACAGTGTCGCCAATTCTAGGAAGTGGATAGCTATCTTCCTTACTAACGTCATAAAGCTTTCAATACTCAACCTAAAATCCAGTAGTTCCATCCTTTTTGGCTATCAGTACAACCAGATATGACCAACGACTAGACGATTCTTCTATAACTTCCTCATTCAGCATTTTATCAACAAATAACTAACTAACAGATATAACATTGACTTTTTCTTCAATCATAAGACTATCGACGGTTCTTTCTAGGCTACCAATGAAAATAATTCTGGGAGCCTTCTCTATATTGGTCAACACCAGCTCCTTAATGTTGACTAATTGTAGTTTCCCTGGTTCTCTTCTAGGTGGTCTCTTGATGATGAATGAGACTTTAATCGCACTCGACAGTCCCTTCTCATGTCTCCAGTTCGTTCACATCTGTATCACTGGATCTGATTTCCTCTATAACATGAAATATCTCTTATTGTGTTCAGTTTTACCTGATTTCTTTTATAACGTGAAGTATCAGTTATTATGTCCAGTTTCTTAATTATTTCAGATAACATTTTCTCCATTTATTAGTCTGATGAATTCTTGTCTTTCTCTATGGTAACGAATTTTATTTTCGGCCTTGATAAATTTTAATGCGCTCTTTTATTTCCAAAGCCCTGTTTAATGCATCACTGAAATTATTAAACTTGTTTTTACGCAACATACGATCTATTTCTTCCATCAATAAAATACTGTTTCGTTGATGCCATCATGGGAAGGACCACATGAGTTCGAAATTCTTCCCTAGCTCCTGGGTAAGTCAGATGAACAAGGCTCGGGCATCTGTTTCATATTCTTGTAAATAATCTCCATTTCTCTGATATCTTGACTTAAGCTGTGACTGATATAACTGGCGTCGATGTTGAACCCCAAATCTTCTTTCCAATTATAGTCTCTATATTGAGTTATAGGAATAGTTTTTAATAATTCCAGTGCTGGTTCACTCAGTGCAATAACTAATGCAGTATCCATTTCTTCGAAATTCAAGTTATTTGCAGTAGCGGCAGCTTCAAATTGTCGTTTGTGTATTATCCAAGATGTTTGACCGTCGCAAGTTGGGGATATGATGTTCTGTCTAGTGGTTGTTACTTTATCAAAAAGGTCATGCTTCTTTATTTTATTGACTTTCCTTTGAAGGTTCTTCATTTTAGAATCTAAAATATATTTTTTTGATTTCATCCCATCTACTATTTCTTTCACTTTTTGTCGCACTTCTCTTATGTCTTATCGTACAGTTCATTATTTAGTATTTACTTCTTGGAGTACTTCTATATCTTTTCGCATTTCATCTATGTCTTTCTTAAACTTTTGCCTTTGCCTTGTACAATTTGATCGAATATTTGTTTTCTTTGTACGATGACTTCTTGTATCCATTAGCAAAGTTTAATTTGATCTATAACGCGACGTTCTTCTTCTTGCTATTTCTCTTTTTGGTGACGTTCTTGCTCTTGTCGTTTGTCTTTAAGACGACATTCTTCTTGTTTTGACGACGTTCCTCGTCTTCTTGTTTTTCTTTTAGACGACATTGTTCTTTTTTCAGGGGGCGGTCCTTTCCTTCCTTTTTTTTTAAACAACATTGTTCTTTTTGGCGGCGTTTTTCTTATTTTTGACGACGTTTTTGTTCTTCTTGTTTTGTTTTCAGTCGACATTGTTCTATTTTTAGCCGACGGTCCTCTTCTTCATGCTTTTCTTTTAGGTGACGTTGTTCTGCTTTTTGGTGGCGTTTTTCTCCTTATTTGTCTTTAAGGCGACGTTGTTCTATAAGTTCCATAAAATAAGCCAACGTTTTATTTACTTTCTCTATTTCGGTTGTCTGCTATCTAGTATTTACCATATAAACTTCTAAAATATTCTTGAAAACTCGTTCCTAAACTTCTTTCTTGATGGTAAATCTGATAGTAAAGTCAGTTTTTTGCATTCTCTTCTAGTTTTCAAATAGAATGTTTTAGAACTTTGTCGAAAGTTTGATTCTAGACTTCTTTCTTAATGATAAATCTGATCGTAAAGTCTATTTTTAGCTGTCTCTTTTAGTTTTCAAACAGAATGTTCTAGAATTTTGTTGAAAATTAAGTTTTGGTTTCCTTTCTTAATGACAAATCCGATGGTCCTAGTTTTCAAATAGAATGTTCTAGAACTTTGTCAAAAGTTCGGTTCTAGGTTTCTTTCTGAATGACAAATCCGATGGTGAAGTCCATTTTTCGCCATCTCTTTTAGTTTACATATAGAATGTTCTAGACCTTTGTCGAAAATTCAGTATTAGGCTTCTTCCTTAATAGCAAATCCGATGGTGAAGTCCGTTTGTCGCTCTCTCTTTGGATTTTAAAATAGGTCGTTCTAGTATCTCCTTACTTGATAACAAATCCAACAGTGAAATCCGTTTTCTCTATCTCTCCGAATTTCCAATAGAATTTTCTGGAAACCCGGTGATAATCCTCACTTCAGACACCAGTTGTTACTATTTTATATCTTTAAATCGCTCACTGGGTACTTAAAATAAAATACTTTTCATTAACTTACCCTCATTACTATATTAACTACTTAACACCTGCACATCTAAATTACAACTATCTAATTACTACTTCTTAATACCTTTACTATTCAACTACAACTATTTTTACTACGCTTATCCTGTTTATATACCAATAGAAACTACTATACAAATTTAGAACTCAGTGACATAAAAATCGAGAACTACCTAGAAATAATCGATACAATATTTCTTTTGGTACGTTATAATAAAGATGATTCATTGCATCATAATAATTGCATGCAAGCACGTATCAAAAAGTTATATTCGTTACAATATAGTATTTTTTCACTACATTATAATAAAGATGATTCATCGATAAAATATTTCTAAACTGGCGCATCAAAAAATTCCCCTAGTACTTCGTTACAATTAGAAAAATTAAAGAAAATGCTGTGTGCATATATAAATATTTTGAATTTTAACTATTTTGATTTTATCTATAGCTTTTGTACTGACCACGATAGCGAATGCACTGTTTTAGAGGTCTTTTGCTTACCGAGCGTTTGCAAATTCCTTAACCGGTGAGTTTATTAATTTTAATGGTGAAATTCAATGAAGAAATTAAATATTTGTCCAGTATACAAATTGGATGATATTTTTGTGTTAAAATTTTCAAAATTAAATATTAAAATAACCATTGCTGAGCTTTGAAATGATGAAATTTTTTTTCCTAGGCATCCGGAAATCTTCTTCTTTTTTTGAACACACTTTTTATTATGAAAACTAGCTTAATGGGGTTAATTATTTAATATATAAATACCCCAATTTAATTTTTTTTTTGGATTTTATAATATAGGCTTAATTTATATTTATTTCAAAAATCTTTTTGCCAGGGTACGTTCAGTAACAATTCTCATAAATTAATAATATTTATTGAAATATCTATCCATTTAATATTTTTTGCAATATAGAAGCTTTTTTATTTATTTAATTAATGTTGGCTTTTACAAATATATGAAAAAATTTTAATAAGCATATGCAACTATTATCTATTAGATTTTAAACATGAATTTTTCATATTTACTTAGGTCTTCGTCTACCTTTGAGTGCTTTGTATTAAGATGTGTTTTAAAGATCAAATTATGACCAAATGTCCGTTTAATAATAAATGGTTTATTTTAACCAATATGACTTCGGACTTTATAATATTTAGAAACCAGACGCAAAAGATACATTCATATCAGATTTCTAGAGGCATATAAAAGAAAAAATATTTTCTATACACCACTTAATACAATATTCAATATTGTTTTTTTAGGGTTTTATAATCACTAGCAAGCTTTGTGATTTATTGACGTCGACCTGTCTATCCATCCGTCCATCCGATTGTCCGTCTGTCTACCACAGCCTTATAAACTCCTAATTTTTCCTTTCTTTGTCATAAAGTTTTTTAAACATATGCTTTTATTTAACTGTAGAAAAGGTGTGAACCAAAATTGCATAAAAAAATACTTCTCGTACGTAGAAATTTGGTGCTAAATATTTTTTTCGCTTGCTTGATCGTTGCTTCATTCGCAAACTGTAATCCTCCATGAGGCTCTGAAGAATAATAGTTGGATAAATTTTAAACTAATATATGTGGAGCTTAACAATATGAGTGTCAACACAATGGGGTTATAGAAATGAAGGAATCTAGCCATTCTGTGCCTTGGTCTCAGTATCCACAGTGATGATGCCAAGAAGATGGGCCTGAGATAAATTTAGGCAAGGTCGAGCTAGTCCGAGAAAAAATAAAAAGGTCACCCAAAATTACACAGTAAGGACACTTACATATAAGGGAATAGTCAAATACGTAATATTAATTCTGAACTCACAACAGAATTAGAACATATTAAGGCTTGAACAAATAAAAGCTATATGTACTTTTTGGGCTTATAAGCGACCTTCTGGAAGCATATGACGGCTAACACTGAATATATACGCCGTTATTATAGTGTTGCCTATAATAACCATAAGTATAAATAATTTCTTAAAATTGACAAGCTTCAAAGACTACTTTGAGTAAGAATAATTACTAGCCACTACAGATTCTAATAAACTTCCTTCTTTTCCACTGATTTATTGAGAGATTAAAGGAAATCTATAATCTCAGTTGATTAGAGTATCCAAACATTAGAACTGACCGTTACCCAAGCAGCTGGGAGAGTTCCATATACAGGGTGTCCGGAAAAATGTGGGAAGTCTCCTTGATACGAAAAAAAAGACACGGAAAAGAAATACAACAAGTTCATATAAACTTTTTTCGTATAGGCCTCCTCTTTGGAGATATGGGCTCCCACAGGGCTGCAATGAAATTAATTTTTTTACACATAATTCTTGAATCACTAGGTATATTTCATTTTTCTTAATATGATATATACCAGGAAATACCCTTCAAATTACGATCCAAGAAAGTGTTGTGAATTACGCACAGCTGCAGGGACGGACTAACTGGGACACTCAAGACACCCTGTATGATAGGAACTTTGTACAACGTTTTTTACATATATTTAAATATTGATTAAAAATTAAGGACTATTCATTCATGCCTCTAATCCATTTTTGAAAAAACGCCGCGTATTTTGATGAAAGAAACATCTTTGTTCCTATCAAATGTTTAACCTTTAACCTTATGATAAAAAAAACTCGATCCAAACTTGGAGTTTACCCCTTTAGTTAAAAACGTCTAATTCTGTTAATTGTAGTTCGACCTAGATTCGAAAAAATGTGCGTTTTATTTTATCGGCACCAAAAACAAAATATTGTTGTTGCAAACGTTGCTAAGTACGAAAGAAATAAATATTCTGCATTTTAAAACTTGTCAATTTTCGCATCGCTGGTACACTGACTCTTTCCTTGGATATTAATTTACTGACTTTTGGATTTCGTGGTGAAATTAATTCGGAAACATGGAATACACATTTATTGAGTATGCAGATATGCATCTGATGTATGATCTTGCGTCTTGCAATGCTTTGAAAGCCAGGAGGTTATATCACGACAGATATCCTAAACGTACTCTTTCAAATAAAAAAAACATTTCAATGAGTTAACCAACGTCTAAGGGTGAGTGATAGGCGAATTCATTTAATAAGATAATATTATTAAATTTCTTCATAATTTTAGGAAATTTTGGGAAAAGAAGTACTGATGCTGGAGAAGGACAGTACGTACGCCCCAATTTGAGGAAAATTTTTTAAATCCTGTAGATGACACTCTTTCAACAAGCACTCGAAAATTATCAGCGCGGTTTAATACGTCGAAAATCATAGTACATGAAATTCTTCATTCTTACAAAATGGCGGACCAGCAACGAAATAATGTAAATTTCATTAGCACTATTCTCTTCACGGGTGAAGCAGAGTTTACCGAAAACGGTATCATAAATTTACACAACTCACATGTATGGGCTGATGAACTATTGTTTCGCATCATCAACATCAGTTCAAATCAATTAATGCCTGGGCAGGAATCATTGGCAATTTTTTGATTGGACCATTCGTATTGCTGGCATGCCTGAATGGAGAACTTTATCTGTAGTTCAGAACGCTTTTCACGATTTAGTAGAGCAGTTACTACTTGACCAACGACCTAACGCCGTTCGATTTTTACCACCTCAAAACCTTGGTGATTCCACTTCGGTCGATAGTCGTTTCATTGTTATCAAATAAGGAACAAAGCTGAATTAATGTAGCGGGTACAGCAGTCATCAATGCATCGTGCCCACGACGAGACTTCACAGAGCGCGTGTTGAACCCTCTTATGAAGTTTTTAACTAAACAGATAGTTTAACTTTTTATTAGAACTGTGATGACAAAGGAAAATTCCTCTTTTTCATATTCAATCCGACAGACGTTAGGTGATTAACAGTATAAATATAATGACGCCTTTTCGAAAACGATTAAGATAAATTAAAGGTATATAAAAAACGTTGTCTAAAGTTTTTATAATACAGGGCGTAAAAAAAATTTGGCCATGAGTGTCGCAGTTAGTGCATCTCTGCAGCTGTGAGTAATTCACAACACTTTCTTGGATAGTAATTATTTGAAGGGTCTTAAAAGTACACATCATATCAAAAAAATTTAATAATTTAAATAATTATCTGTAAAAAATTTGACTCCAATCCAGCTATTTGGAAGCCTATTTGTCCGAGGAAGAGACCTATATGAAAAAAATTTGTATGAACTTGTAGTATTCCTTTCACGTGTTTTTTCATGTCCCGAAAATTTTTCACATTTTCCCGAACATATATATATATATATATATATATATATATATATATATATATATATATATAATTCTTTCTTCTTTAATCTTTGTAACTTGTTAATTTTAATATTTAAATTTACTGTATCAATCTTCAGTACCTTTATTTGTATTTTCTTGGTTTTTTTATAGTAAAATATTATAAAACAGATTTTCCGTTGGAATAAATAAGTAAACAAAGACTAGTGAAAGATAAAGCTGTTGATTGTGTTCTTAGAGAATATCCAACACTTAGTAAACTGAGGCAAAGAAATTTTGAGGATAAGAGAATAACGAGGCAAGTTTTGGTAACGAGGCTACTTGGCGATCGGTCTCGAAAGACGTTCGTTCATGGTGAGATAGAACCCAACAGAGATTTAGCATAGAAGAGCAAAGGTCAACATCTTTACTCATTTATCCATAAGCCTCCAAAGTTGCTTACAATGTATTATCCACTTTAATTTTCCAACGGTAGGTGTTATAATCCTTTAACAATTCGACCTTACAGTAAATATTTTTAGCGAATATTGTTTAAAATTTAGTCTCTGATTGAAGGTTATAGACAGCGATGTTTCTTGCGAAGTAATAGATATCTCTTAGATTTTCATTGTTTTTATTTTTTGTTGCAAATCACTACGTTTCGGGTAGTAGTTATCTTTTGCCAAAACGTTGTGATATTCAACAAAAAATAAAGAAAATGTAAGTCCAGCAGATATCTACTACTTAGTCTCTAATGTTCCAAGATACTTTTCCATAGTGAAAAATATCTTGGGAAAATTAGTATTTGTGATAAAATTAAAAATAAAGAAGGGATGATCCCTACGGAATCCTAGTGGCTAGTTTATATCTTGTATTTTTGCCATTTTTATATGTAATTAAAACCATATCGGTTGAAAAGATTATATTCTATTGACGCTCTTAGATTTTAGGTTTATTTCTAATAATAAGGCATTTTATTTAAAAATGATTAATTGTACTATTCAAATTAAATTTTTTGTATAGTCTAAATTTAATAGACGAGTGAAAATAATCTTTTATGTTATTTTCTTTCTAACAAATATTACACTGTTTAATATGGAAATTTAATACAATTATTCATACTATAAAGTTAGTATCAAAAAAAGTGTAAAATGTGATTCTGTTCCCATTGACAGTTGGTTAATACACATTTTTCTTGATGGCATTTAATATTTTTATATAACTATACTACCATATTTTCGCCGACAAAATAAAATTTTGGAAAAAATATATCATTTGCCCTAAATCAGAGATTTTTGCTGATTTATTTCAAAATCATGTCCACATCCGAACGTTATTTATTAAAAGAAGTTAGGATATTGGTATTTAGTGGAGAAGTTTATTTTGAGAATATAAAAGTTTGCAGAGGTGAAAGGACAATGGCTTTTTTTTTTGAATTTACGAGAATTTATACATATTTCTAAAATTATTAGAGGGAATTATGAAGTACGTTACTGCACCTACAACTACCACAAAAAATGTTTATATATTTTATTGTAATTCTATGTAACATAATACCGTATGATCATCAAGATACACTAAAAAAGAAATAAAAAAAATCCAAAATATTCTGACCAATGTATGAAATTTTCTTTTCTTTCTTTTTAGGTGTTGAGCTTCACTCATTTAGTCAGAAATAAGTAGATTAATAATAAATGCAATTTTTAGGCTATATAATATAGACCGTTATAATTAGCATCCAATTAATAAAGTACTAACATAGGAATGAACAGGGATATACACTTCTCGCCTCTGGTGAGGGTGACCTTCATTTCTTAGACAAGGCAGTAAAACCCATAAACATAGGGTTATTTAATTACTTAATAAACTAAAATTTTTTTCTATTCTTTACTTTTGTCCCTAGAATACTATACAAGAACAAGCTTTGACCTTATTTTATTTTAGCCGATACGAGAATTTTTCATAGTAAGATGCCCCTAACGTAACTTTTCATCATAATATTTTTTGTGCAAATATAATTTTTGGTTTATGCACTTTTGATGCATAATATCCTTAACCTACTAAACTTTAAAGAAAAATGATGTATGTGTGTTTCTAATTTCTAGTGCATTAATTGCAGGTAATAATCAGTTTTTTTTTTTTAAATTTGAGTTTCTCTTTAAATGTACTTTTACAATGTTTTATTTCAATCAATATGTACATCTAATTTTTTTTTCTATGTGAACAATTCAGGTACCCAACAACTGGCGGGCAATTTCTTCTAATTAATATGAAAAATAAATTATTGGCTATTTTTTTAAACCAATTGTTTTATTGATAACTACGTTTTTAAATTTAGAAGGCAAATATATTCCAAATTTTCTTGATTTTTAAATTCTGTACAGAGAAAATATTGAAATAGTATTAAAAGAATGTTTTTAAAAATCCTTCAATTATCCCGACCTAAATATCGACTCTTTTTAAGTAAATTTCTATTTGAATTAGGTCCAACATTAGTATTTCCAGGGTTTTTAATACAATTCAATGCCGGTTAAGAAAGTAAATATAAGTGACGTTTGTGACGTAACTTACCAGCCACGGTTCTGTTTTTAATATACCCCGGTGAAAGTTAGCCAGCAAGAGTCAAACATCTGTCACAGTTAAAGTTAGTTTAAACACACTGTCAGACAAATACACAGTTTGGGGATTTACACAAAAGAAAAATCAAAAATAAATTTATCACCAAAATGTTTTATTAGCTATTGAAGTAAAATAACTCCCTGTGAATTCTGCTATTTTCAGCGGGGAAGCACGATATTATTTAGCCATGAAGTGGCGGGAGAGAGTAAATATTGGTTTGTTTATAGTTAGGGTCGTATGCGTTTATGAACAGCAATGCTGCTATCAGCAGAAGCTCATACCGTACTAAATCCTGAGTTCTGTCGAACAGCAGCAGCAGTTAGTCGACGAGGACGACGACCACGGAATCGATGCGCAAATCGGCGGTCCTGCGCCCAAGGGTATCCTTTCAGGATAACGCTGACGGACGGAGTTGGCACTAGGGCCAGCAGGATTTGAAGGGCAAGATTTTCGGATACAGGGTGAGGCGGTATGATTCAGGCAACTTGCTAGTTTAAGAAAAAATATCTTCTCTAGAATATATTTGTAATGATTACGTTTAGGGTATTATTTAGAGAGATTTAACGATAAAATAATTTTCATTTATAGATTACTTTGGATAGTTTTATACAAAAACGACATAAATCTAATTTCAGTATTAGGAAAAGTAGATTTAAATTAAAAATTAATTCGATTTATACTGGCATTAGTATAGCTCTAATTTCTTGTAGTTAGGTTTATGAGGAAAATAAAAGTAGCCTGACTGGATTTAAAATGAAAAGAATTTGAAATCTGCTCTCGCTGTTTTAATATTCGGCTAGAAGTTGGAACGGTTTAGTTGGACGGACTGTTTATAGCTATTTAAATCTACGTTTTATTAACAAAATGTTTCTAGTGTCAACTTAGGGTTAACAAATTTATTTCTGACAATTACAACAATTTGTGCGGAAAATGGTACTAGGATGAGGAAGTAAATTTTCATACTTTTTAAATAAATTTTTGAACGGTATTTTAAGAGTAAATTTCCATTTCCATTTCCGGTGCTCTATTTGCAATATTCAATACAGTCGTGATAATTTTGCTTATGTCATTACATAGTATTTCAGGATTAATCAAGTTATATAATAATGAGATATTGTGTGTCAAAAACGTCTTGTTAAAGCAAAAATTTTCAGCAATGAGAATTTTTTAATTAGCAATGCAAGATGAAGGATATTATTATCAAAGAGTTTAGAAGAGGCCAAATATACTAATTTACTTATATTTCTTTAAATTTGTTGTCGGATGATTCAGCCCTTCAGTCAGCCACACAAGTATTGAAATTATAAATTCTAAATAAATTAACATGCAAAAGTGTCCAAGACTAGTCATAAATCAAACCCAATACCCTGGAGATAAGAAGCCAAGTGCGTAATTTGTACATCATAGATGCAGTTCTAAAAGACATCTATGACACCGAAGTCCGCAGGTTTTTATTATCCTGCCGACTTGCCTCGGAATTTATATTTTATATAACAGTTGCTTCCTCTGAATCTTACGGTTCGACACAGCTCCACTGACGAGACGAGAGTAGGAAATAAACTGCTTCTATATATCCTTTTCTCTGCTTCAAAAAAGAATACATATAGACAATAAACTTTTACAATATTAATAATTAAAACTAGATTAACAGGAACTTTCAAAATTAAAGTTACGAGAAGAGGATGCCTGTCAAGACAATACGTAGGAAGTTTCAGGTCAAGCGGTTATATTATGATCTATGTTATATAGAATGCTAAATAGATAGTGACCACTTCAGCTATTTACTACATTGCAAATAGAATTTATCTACAATAACCTATCGACATCCCTGAATTCAAAAAATTATTCAATGTTCAGCTTAAATGCTTAAAAATGCCAAATCGAATTTATAAATAAATAGGCACTAAGGTATAGTCTAACTAAACACCAAGGTATGATAGAGACGTTTCGCTAAGTTTTACAATATTTGTTTGATAATTTTATTATAGCCAAATTAATTTAAATCTGCGAAATATATTTTTGACTTTACATCCTTATCGAAATATAAACTAAGTCGATTATAATGTTGTTGCAAATAGTATTCCCAAAAATAAATTTATGTCTTATGGTCGGCAAAGTTGAACCCTAAATATCATTGTAAGCAAAATTAATTATGTATGGTTGTCTTTTATGTATTAGAATTATCTTGATATATTTCCAATTAGTTAGACTAGATTTAATAGTGAGAGGAAAAGAATAACTATTTAGGACAATAAAATCTCAGGAAAAAAATTTCATATTCACATGCAGCACTTTCGAATCGATTGAAACAAATTGACTTTTTGGTACATTTGGACAAGAATGAAGACGTCCGAGAGATATCGATGATATTAAAATATTTTATATCAAGATGATAAATAATAGAATTTATTATTATATCTCGCTGCATATTAATTTGATTTGATAATTATTAAAAATACATTCCAAGAAATAATCACATATTTTGGGTTTGTAAATCAAATTAATCACACTCATACACATAGAGTCGATCCTATGAAAAAATAAGGGTCTTATCTTCGTTCTAAATCAAGATTCGGTGACTTACTGCTCATGTAGCACAAGTCCCAGTATCGTCCCCACGAGATTATTTTAAAGAAAATGAGCTTTTGCAGAGCTCATTAGGTAGATGCTTTAATCCAGATATAGCTAACTCATAGACGCAATTCCAGCAAGAAAGGGCTCCAAACAAGTGTAATTAAACGGTGTAATTTGAGAATTAAATGTAATCAAAAAATAAAATGAACTTTGGCTTGGCAATGAGTGGAACAGTAGTTGAAAAAAAACATTGGTAAGATTTTTCAGAATAGGAGATATTTAAGTTTAAAACAAGGATGTGAATGATTTCATCGAGAATTATAATAAACATATTGAAACAGGCATAATTTGCTCTCATTTCAATCTTTAGTTTCCTTTCTTACCATTTACCCCAACGTTGGGCGCCTTCCCATTTACTCAAAGACAAATATAGGTAAATTCGATACAGCATACACAAGACAGATTACAAAGAGTCGAGGAATATGTGTATTTAGGCCATCTTATTCGATTTGGGAAGAAAACCAAGAAACGAAAATAAATACATTCCCATTAATTTGAAAAGGTTTGTATTTGACTTCTGCGCTTTCCTAGTAATGACCTATGGAATGGAGACAACAACGTTAACAGTTAAAGCAGCCAATACACAGGGAGCAATAGAAAGAATCATAGAATCATGCTGGGAATATCACTACGTGACCGAATAAAGAATAAAGAAGTAAGAAAAGAGAGAGAGAGAGAGAGAGAGAGAGAGAGAGAGAGAGAGAGAGAGAGAGAGAGAGGTGAGAGAGAGAGAGAGAGGTGTGAGAGAGAGAGAGGTGAGAGAGAGAGAGAGGAGAGAGAGAGAGAGAGAGAGAGAGAGAGAGGAGAGAGAGAGAGAGAGATTAAAGAAATACATTTCAAGCAAAAAGATAAACTTTCTGAAAGTTTTTAGTATGGCAAGCCCTAGAAATTTATGCGATACAAAAAAATGCCGAAAAATAGCTGTTGGCAGGAAAACTGAGATCTATCTGAAAAAAGCTAACAGTACACACAGCATCAATAAACAACAACCACGCATAGTGCAGTAAATATCAATTATAATGCTCAACTGATAATCAAATGTAATTTAAAACTGTACATTTTGAAATGCTTTCATTGAAATAATTTATAATATATAGTTGAGGAAAATGATATTGGGTTGCCCGTAATGTGAGTATTTGCAAAACTATGGTAAAAGTAACTGAATTAGCCATACAGAACTTAAACTAAAATTTGATGGTTTAACAAAAAATTGTGATAAATTAGCCTCTGGCTTTCAAAAAATGGAAAAAAATTTTTTACTTATCGTTTCAATAAAAGTTTCTTATATTCCAAAAATTTTCTATAAATGCGAGCAACTACAATGGGCTCGGGGAATATGGTGCTTAATCACTTCAAAAGTCTGAGTTGTAATACGAGCATTGAAATACCTTATTGATACAAGCCTTTAAATGCCTTTTGGCATAATCTCTGAGTGATGAACAAGGATAGCACTTTAATCAAGATGTAAAAACGAAGTAAGATAAGGTACTGAGGCAGATGAGATATTATATATTATTCCTGGGGAGTCACGAAAAACTGCTTAAACCAAATTCAATCACGAAAATCAGACAAGTTTTTTACTAAAATTACCTTTAATTCAAATCTCGTAAACTAGAATTGACACAAAAAGCGTACCATAAAATTATTAATTTCAATTACTCATACAAAGTTATTATTGATTTAACATAAAATTTAGAAAAATCGAACAATTGCTTCCTTTAAAATTTCTTCTTTTCCCTAAATCTCAGTAAAGTATAGAAATATTCAAAATCATCCAGCAAATTAAAAAAAAACTTTAAAAATACTTATTATCTAGGTTAATTAGCAAGATATATATCTACAAATTAAAATATATATATATATATATATATATATATATATATATATATATATATATATATATATATATGATTACATATATTACTTCTTAACAATCCAATTACATGGATATCATAAAAATGTTTAGAAATGTTCTCTCTCAATTTTTATTAATAATTATTACTGTAAACGTTAGTATTTATTTATTTCGCTTATATGAATGCAACATGCCTGTCATTTTATTTTTTAAAGTAAGAATGCAATCCCACGAATCAAATATCATACTTATCAGCTTAGATAGATTAATATCTATTGTGCTCACACGTAAGCAAGAAAGTCATTAAATCCTAATAACATTTCGTTCCCTTGCCAAATTTTTTCTATACTGTCCGATCAGAATCTTGGAAATTGCCTTTTTGCTACTGAACACCGTATTGATGCGATGAAAAAGCTCATCCCCAGTGTAAGAGCGTATAAAGTAACGCCGAGAAACATCTTAAAAGGAGGGAAAGTAGGAATTTTTTTGGTTAATTCGGTTACCATGAATAGGAAAAGCCAAGTTGCAGGAAGTGCTTTCAAAGAGGTGAATTTATACTTGTAGATAATAGAACGTAGATTCTCCGAAATATTTTTTATATACTCTAAATTAAAAAATTTATTTTGGAGGAGTTCAATAATTTTTTGGAGCAATTCAATAATTTTTGGAGATATCTTTTAAAGAGTTATGAATGTCCAAAATTGCTAATTATTCTTTGATTGGCCCAAATAACATCAAACATATTATTATGTTATAATATATAATTTAACATCATAGTTTGATAATAACATGAAAAAGCAAATCAGATTCTGACATTACCATTCGTTTGTGGAAATGTTATAACTGTAACTATAATAGATAAAGTTTTCTGCCAAGCTATTTCTTCTTGAATTTTTTAAATTTTGGCATATTTTAATTTCTGTTTTTATTTCCTAAATTAATACATTCTGTCAAAGTGACTCTCGTACATAATATGTCTACTTAATTAACATATATGCTGCTTTATGGCGCAGAAACATGCCAACATATCGAACAACAACTCAAAACATTTTTGTCTAATGGAAATCGTTGGAAAAGTTAAAAATTGTGCTCCTTAATGCACTAACATAACATCTAAGTTGACACGAAAGGGTTTAAACTGATAAGACCAAAAATTCAATATGGCAGATTAAAATTTTACATTTCCGGAGTATGTCCGAAATTGATCTTAGGAGGTTTTCGAGAGTGTGAATTAAGAGTTTAAAGCTATTGTTTTAAAATTCAATGCAGCTAATCCAATACGGTACGAATCTCAAGTTAATTGCTTGAAATTAAATATGGCAGATTCAATATGGATGACTAAAATTTAACATTTTTCCGATTTTGCAAATATTGATATTGGGAGGGGCTTGAGGCATATATTACGGATCTTAAATCAATTTCTTCAAACTCAACATAAAAATTTACGTGTCGCAAGTTCTTTAAATAACAGTATTGGGGGTTTTGGGTGCCTAGATTACGAATCTAATTAGGTTCTTAATATTCAAGATAGCACATTTATTACGACATACCAAATATTTGTTTCGAAATCATGGAACCGTGTCAAATTGAAATTATAATCTGACATTTCGCCTAGGATTGCACGAGGCATCTTCAAGGATCCCTGAATTCTTGGTGGTTATTCCGGGTTTCACTCTGTCCGTTCAAAAAATTCTTTTTACAACGTTTTGCCAAAATCTCATTTGACATTTTTAAGTGTGGCTCGTCTCATTACAGTTCTAAACGTATTCATATATATATATATATATATATATATATATATATATATATATATATATATATATGTTAAAAAGGTACTTTACTCTTAAGCCAAAATCAAAAGTTTCCCCTAACTTCTATACTACAGGATTTTTCAAATTAAATGGGTGTTTTGGTTTCTAGATATTTAGAGACTACTGTCTCTACCGGTCACTATATATAGAGTGAGTAAATTATTAAATGGAATAGATTTATGGCTGTTAAGTAAAATTTGTCAGTGCATTATAGTATATACGTGCTAAATGTACACATTTAAAAATATTTGGGACTACACAACAAAAGATTGGGTAGCATGAAATATTTTTTTTTAATCCGTATAAATAAACTTTTTGATTAGATCTGATCTTCATGGTTTTTGATATGGTAGAAATTAAGGGAAAAGGTCAAAACGTTAAACATCTCCTTGATAAAAATTCCTCCTCTAATTTTGTAAAAAAATGTATAAAATATACAGAAATTCTAGTAGTTTATCAAAATAGCTTTAAATATATTTAAGATAATAGTTACAGGGTGTTTAATAAATGAGAAACTTGAAATTAAAAAATATCACTTTTTTACATACCGTATATCTCATACTCTATTTTATTGACTATTGAAAAACTTTTAAATGCTGTTAAGCATGTTTTAAAACTTATAATATTTTTGAGATATATTATACCTTTGGTTTATTCATTGGGCTTACGAAATTTGTCACTCTAATCGCAGTAACTATGAAAAGAAGAAATCCCAAGTAGAATAAATTAAATCAAACCTACTAACAAAATATTGAAATTTTACCATGAGCACTTTTTGCCTCGTCTAAAACCAAATATTTTTTTTATATTCCTAGTTTATAATTTTATTATAATAACTTAATTACCATCGAGTAATTATTTATTCTCAGAACACGTTCAAACAAATACCCCATATATTAGAATTTTCTTTCCTGCATTTCCTTACTCGTATTAACACAAGTGAGGTTATGCATGGTTTTTATATCTGTGGATGGATTAATGTACAGCTAGTTTTTTTTATATAACCGCAAAAAAACGTCTAATGATGTAACATCATAGTATCTTGGTGGCCATTGATGAAAATACTTACCGAAAAATGCCCAAACTATAGGATGTTAACGCGGATGCGCACCGTATTATTGTTACCACGTATTCCCCAGTACTTTTGTTATTGTACCAGTCGTAACATAATAATGCATGTTATATCGATTTACTGCCTCATTGTTTCAAAATCTAGACTAATTGGAGAATAGTATTTTCCACAAAAAGTTTGGATTTAGTCCTATATGTATATCCGTTACATGACAAACCTACATAATCCTTTCAATATCATTCTCACGTAACTTCTAAATAATTCAAAGTGGCGAAGGTAATATTTAGATTTTCTTGTTATGCGATTTTTCATTAATTTTGACGTTTCACATAATGTACATAAATTAAGACAGGTGACTTGGGGATTTTCTCAAAAATGTCATACAATCTTCCTATGCTCATCGGCAGCTTTTTTAATAATAGCTTTAAGCGTTGAATAATTATCAAGTTAACGAATTTTTCATTAAGTTTTGAAACGTATCTAACTAAGTTAGGTGGATGCCTCACGGAACACTTCATCGTATACATATATTCTTTCAGAAAGAAGGCAATTTTTACAGCTTTGCCTAATATAACAATTACGTCCATCAACCAATTCTTGCAAAACTTCAAGGTGACAATATGAACGCAATAGAAAAACTTGCATTACAACAATTATGATAAATTTCCCAACAAATAGTTAAATTCTGAGGCTTCATGAATTTGAACGTTTTACACAATTGTTGTCTATAACTATTTCAATTACAGCTAACAATTTCATAAAGACAATGAATAAACTAAAATTTTGAAATATTTTAAAAACTATCGAAGGTATTTAATAATGTATAGAAAAAAAAGCACAAACACATGTTTAAAAAAATGATATTGAGAAATTGAAATCTTTGAGGATGGGACTAATATATTAAATACTCTGTAATTCATAACCTAAATATTTTTAATTACTTTACAAAGTCTTACACTTATACCAAATATCAGAAGTTTTTAACTTACAAAGGATTAAGTTTAGCTCACGTAAATAATAAAAAAATAGGATTACGAGTGGAATCAAAAATTTGATTATACAGCAGCAAATAAAACTTCATGCCACCCTGCATTATTGAAATATCCTATATATTTTGAAAATGTTGAGTAATTATATTCTGTGGAAATTCAGTTTATTCTGATAGCACTTTTATTTTTCTTCTACGGGCTTAGATAAGTTCCAAAATACCTAATGATTGTCATGGATGAATAATTGGAATATTATATCATGTCAAATGACGCCACGATATACGTTGTCGTAGTAGGTAAAACTGTGTCACAAAACATTATGATGCAAATAATATTATTTTCTCTTAATTCCAGGGATTCAATTATGGTTTAATTACCACCATGAAGTATCGTGTGTATTATCGTAATATTATATTATGTCATGCAATATAAATTCATTATATTTTATGACGTTATATCACATCATTTTAGGTCACCTAATAGCATAGTGTTCACTTGGATATTTTATGATATAGCTTACTTACTTATGATATAGTGCATTTTACTGCGAGTCATTATGTTATGTATTATTCAATGGATACATTCATGCCAATGCATGTCGAGTCACAAACCAACACATCGTGTCGGTTCATCTCACAGTGTATCACAAAAGTAATTTCATGCCATTTCTTGTTGAGGCATATTATCCTCTTACTTATCCTATTACTTAATCACAGATTGTGTTACCTTATCATTGAAAATTGAAATGATGAACTATGTGAAACAATAAATTTCTCATATAAAGCTTTAAGGTTTCGTAGTAACAGTTTGAGAGCTGATGTTGCTAGCATTAGCTCTACACAAAGTTTACCACCTGGAAGTTGCTTAGTAGGACTTAAACTCCTGTCACCGTCCGTCTGTAATTTTTTTATTTATCTCAATTGTACTCAGTTGAAGTCATTTATTTCAATAATAGTTACTAGTGATTAATGTTCTAGTAAAGTTTTTGTTATCAGTTCCATCTCAGAGAATGTGAATTGGGAACATTTAAATCTTCTACGTTAGCTGTCAAATAACTTCCCATTTTGGGTTTATCATTATCAACATTCCTATTGCTAACATCTTTGATGTAATTAAATAGTACTCGATTTGCATATTTTATCTACCTTATGCACTGTATACACGTTTCCTAATCCTTTTGCGCATGTATTCTTTATCCCTAACCTTTCTGCGCAACTGAGTAATTGGATAACTACAAAAAAATTATAGACGAATAGTGACTGAGAAGTTCGAATTCTGTTAAGAATTCTCCACTTCGTAAATTCTGGATAAAGATAACGTTAGCAGTATTAGCTCTTGCTGTTACTTTTTAAAGCTGAAGGCTGTATATGAGAAAAAGATTGTTGTATCTAGCGGATCGCTCCAATATTCAACGACCAAGTAAAACAAATTGAGATGAAATAACAGGATAAGTCGTGGGGTAATATGCTCGAAGAAGAAGTGACAGAAAATTATTTATGTGACACCCTGTGACATGAACTGACACATTGTGGTAATTTGTGATACGACAAGCATTAGTTATTGAATAATAAATAGCATGGTCACTCGCAGTAGAACTCAATATATAACAAAAACTTGAAGTAACCGTTATAAGGTTATGTGACCAGAAATTATCTGATATGACGTAATATGATATGGTGACTTAATGTGGCATGACATAATATGACATGTAGATAATACACACAATACTTGTTAGGGTAATTAAATCACTTCGAGCCCTTGGAAGTTAAAGAAAATAATATCATCTGGATCCTAACGTTTCATAACACAGTAGTAGTGAACATAACCCGATTCGCTCGATCCCCCCACTCCTCGACCTTGACCTTGACCTTGCTTCACCCCTCTTTGGCCCCGCCCACATGTCCTTGTCATTGACCTTGAAAGTGCACGTGTGCTTTGGCCTTAGCCTTGTGTTCAAGGTTGTGTGTGTGACCTTGACCTTGGTCGAGACGACCTTGACTTTGTTGAAGGTCATCTTGGGTGTGTGACCTTGAAGTAGTTATTTGTGCATTGTAATAGTGTGGGATGATCTTGAAATGATTTTGACCTTGCAAATTGTTCTATAAATTGTGTGAGTCTACTTGCATTCATTCAGTGTGAAATGTCAGATACGGAACTATCTAAAGAAAAAATTATAGAGCAAGTCGGCAGAGTAATTTGTTTATATCAGAGTAATTTAAAAAGTTTGTGTGATTTTGAAGAGAAGGATCTAGCATTTTTTCCTCTCGAATATTTAAAAACTTGCGTTGATACGCTGAGTTTACGGCAAATTTGGGATAAGCTGCCAGCGTCATATCGGTGTAACAAGGAACTACAGTTAAGCTTACCCTGTTACATTCACTATGAACAAATATATCGTCATCATATAGATGGGCCACCACCAGCAATAAAAAAGTGTCGTGAATGTAAAAAATGAGTGAATAATATGAATAGTGCTTTGCAAGAGACAGTAAAAAAATTGGGCGATGAGTTCACTGAAACGGCTAATAATTATTTCAATGATGCAATGAAAAGTCGAGCAGAATGGGCGTCGCGCTATTGTGATTTGGCTTATGAATATGAAAAGGCTGCGAATGCATGTCGTAAATATTGCAGCAAAACAATAAATTTACAAGACTTTGTTCGTGAGATAAAAAAGTTGGGGTTTAGTGACTGTTTGGAAAAACTGATTAGGTTCATTGCAGATCCGGTTGTGTTAGATGAAATTAGAGTGTAGGACTTAAGTTTAACGTAGTAGTAGTTAATATGGAAAGTTTAGTGCGAGAAATGTACGAGGAATTTCTAATTTCTGCAGCCTGTTCGGAATTTTACGCATATGAAATGCAAGATTCGGAGGCTCAGGACTTTAGTGTATTTTTTAAGTATATGGACCATGCCGAAGTGTTCTTTTAGCTAGTATAGTTTGTAAGAATTTTCTTAGATATAAAAACAAACAATTATTATTGAACAAATTAAGGAAATTAGGTTTAGGTGATAATGTTAAACGCATAGAAGAATGGCAGAAAAAAAATCAATGAATAAAGTACATAAAATGTAGTTATTTGTTTCATTATATTTTGTCCTTGAAGTTATCCTTATACCAATTTAAATGTGTGACGTCATTTGACCTTGAATACTCCTCCCACTATTTCTATCGTTAAGCTACCCCCACCATTGTTACAATTCGACCTTGAAACCCCGCTATAAAGGTTCGTGGGAGAAGAAGTGACTTCAAACAGTCGCAGATATCAGTGGCATAAACATCAAATATTGTGTTCGTGTAGTGTTCTGAAAGTGCTTTTATATTCACGGTAATTTTTGGATTTATATACCATTTTTTTCAATAATGAGTATTGCAAAAGAAACTCTAGATGAAATTAATGAAATGTTTAGCAAAGATTTCGAGGTTTTAGAGAGAAAAAAGGTTACCGAAATGATTGTAGGCAAAGTGTATAAAATTGTAAAGATGGTTTCAATGACTACACGATTTGGTAAAACTCTTTTAGTGGCGTTACACGATGACGGTGATAATAGCACATTTGAGACTTTTTTACCAAAACGTGTGGCCGAAACACTATCTGACGATATTGTAGATATTATGAGTAAAACTAAAGATAAATACACTCTAACTTATTTGGGGCAGGGCACTAGAGTTTTTGGAAACAATACTCGAACATTATTACGTTTTGGCTCATTGGAGTAAATTGTATGTAAATTGTTTGAAAAAAAGGATGTAATTAAATTTAAAATATAGTTGCACATGTCAGAATACTTACGCGTGTTCATTATTTCTGTTAAAGATGTCTGCTGATGCGACGACGACGACGACGACGACCGCCAACGAATGTGTAGATAGATACATATTTTGGTTGGGGAGAGAATTAAGAAATAGGGCTCACGATATGTTAGATAGCGTAAATGATTGGTCACATATTGATGTAACCAAAGATCAATATAAGAACGAGATCAGGGATACAATCAATTTTATGGCTGGGGCACACTTGTGCGACAAATTTTTATATGGTTCCATAGACATGGATACATTTTGTGCTGAAATGGTTGAAGAAGAATTAAAAGAATACCTCGTCAATATTCCACATTTACCAGGTGAGCTTGCTGCAAAATATGAATTGGTTTCTGCAACAGCAACAGCCCAAGACGTTGACGATCGAAATAGTGTCGGATGGGATAGAATTTTGAGCAACGAAAACGAAGACATGGAAAACTAATTTTTTATAATTTTTGTATTTGTGCAATTAAATAACTGTAAATAAATATCTGTTACAGTCACAGTTTTATTTTATTTCTTTTATAAACATACCAACCCAGTAGATCATAGTCAGTGTTTCTTTTTCTCAGCTGAAATATTTAATATAAGTAGGGCAAATAAAAATAAAATAGTTTAGTAAAGATTGAAAATGAGTCGAGGAAACAACACAATTGATAAATTTGGTCGTCAGAAATATAATGAAAAATATCATATATTATCTGGGCCACAAGGGATTGGTTTTAAACTTACAGCGGATGGGCAGTATGATATGGGTGGAAAAATCATAACCAACTTAGGCGAACCTAAAGATGATGACGATGCTGTGACAAAACACTTTGTTAATAGAAAGTTTTACAATTTTGCAGTTGTAATATGTGACATATTTAACAAGGATGTCCTCCCCATGATATACAAAAATAATAGTGAGCTTAAAACAAAAATTGAAGTTATGCAGAAAATACTCTATCATCAGCCTTTAAATGACTCATTAAGCGCACTGTCGTACGACTCGACTTCAAAAAAAATCTAAAAAAAGCAGGTTAAAGAATAGGAGAACGCGCTCCGAGTGGCATAGCCTTGAAGATAACGTCGTAGTCGTCGGTGAATTGGACCTTCCCTCCAAGAATATTGAAATGTTATTTATGTGTATGATGTTTTATTGTCATTGTTTTTAATAATGAAGATTGAAATAAAAAACTTTATTTTACAATATATTGTTTATTTATTTTACATTTTAAATAAAAAATATAGTCATACAATATGTTATTTAAACAATATTAGCTTTATCTATCCAAGAGTTGAAGTGGTTGGGAAATCCTAGCAATTTGACAAATAATTGTTCGATGTGATTTTTCTTGCGTTGTCTAAGGACCTTTTCTACTAGATAAACGTCAGGACTGCTTGTTTTTTGTAGTTCTGATTCGTAAAAACACCCTCTTATAGGCTGACCTTCTAACGATTCCAACAAGTAAGTAGGTGGATTTGTAACGTTAACTTTTACAACTTTAAACAATTCGGTTGACCAAGAGGGCGTATATCTTTTCTCGAATAAGCTTTTGTACTTGCTAATACGCACAATGTCACCCATGGAAAACTTAAATTTTTTAGGTACAATTTTTAAATAATCATATGCTTTAATATGTGTTTTTTCTTGCACGTCTGCAGGCTTCATTCCAATGGTGCGATGTTTCGAATGGTTATAGGTTTTTGTTACTGCCGATAATATATGTATCCATTTGTAAGATCCTCTTGTCGAAAATTGTTTATATAAATTATTTTTTAAAGTCCTTATGACTCGCTCAACAATTGCAGCTTTCTTTGTGCTGTAAGTGGAATAATGATTTATATTATATTTTTTCATCAGGGCTTGAAAGTTTGTATTATAGAACTCCTTTCCTTGATCACTTTGCAGATTTGTTGGTGTATATGATGCCTCTTCAATGATGCTTTTCATCGCATTAGTAACTTCTATACCAGTCTTGTTTTTTATGGCTTTGGTATAGACAAATTTCGAGTAACAATTTATACAGACCAAAATATAACGATAACCATCGTTTTCATCAGCATACTGTTGCATTTCAGCCAAATCAATTTTCCACAAATCTCTGTATCCTTTTATTATCGTGCGCCGTCTTACAAAATTTTTTCTAGCCGTTCTATGTAGTTCATTAACAATCTTGATTTTTTCTAGACTGGGCTCCATATTATTAGTAATACTAAAGGTTTCAGATCGAAGGAAGAACTGAATAATATCATTAAATATTGAGCTTAATATATTATATCTTCTTCTCGTAATTCCTCTATGATTGACATAATTTCATTTTCGTGTCCAGTGTGACCGGCCATTTTGGAACTCCACAACAAACGTAACGATCCACCAACTCTTTAGCTTTGTTCCAGTAGACATATTGAAATTTTTTCGAAGATAATTTCTTTTTTGTGGGTAACTGTAGTTTTTCCGAGAGATTTTTTCTTGTAATAGTACCACCTAATTTTGTGCCCATTATCAGAGGTTTAATAATTCGTAAATATTTGTTCCATCTGGTCTCCCGTAAACCATCACTTTTTTTAAAATTGTTGTAGACAGCATTCGTTGATTCCAAAATTTCCTTGTACGTTGAAAGTACATTATCACTTAATTGTTGTTGTTCCTTGCCTACACTTGGGGGTGTTTTAAGAAATAACAAATCATAAAGTGCCGGTGATCCACCATATTCTGCAATATTTTTCCCTTTTTTGTATAAGACAATATTTCCATTTCGAAAACGCACCTCTAAATTACCAATAAAATTTTTGTTATGATCTGTTTTTGAACCAAAACGTACACCATATACAGTATCGTATAGAGATGGTTTCGAACGTAATCCTTTCAGGTGTGCGTTTAAAGTATCGGAAGTTGTGGTGTCAGCGGATGCGAGAGATGTATTAGTTGATGTCGAGGGTGTATCAAACACCGATTGGCTAATATCTTCTTTTGAAATGCGATGCTGCTGCTGCTGCTGCTGCTGAATAGGTGTGGAGGTTTGAAAGGAATGTGTAGGTTGGGGAAAACCTGATATTTGAGTCGACTGCACTGATGTACTGAGACTATGTGACTTTGTAGCTGGATAATGTTGTTGCTGTTGTTGTTGCTGCTGCTGCTGCTGACGTTGCTTAACCACATCAGATATAGTTGTCAACGGCTTAGAAATGGGTTCGTAAAACTTTTCCAATTCCACAACATTAAACTCTTTAGCCGCTTTAATTTGTTTAAATTTTTTTCTGACGGCATTGGTAGCTTCCACTAGTTTACGTTTTAAGTCGATCGCGTTATTCATGATGTTAACAAAGGACGTTTCAACAATCAAATGAGCATTTTCTCTTATTATTACAGTAATATATAGCTATCAAATCCTTTGCGGTATCTTCCCGATTTCACATCACTGTCTTTATCAATTACTAAAAATCCATACTTATTATCCCAACATTTTGAGCACATTTCTTGAAATTGAGTAAAATTAGATCCGGTGAAACGTGGTCGGAAAATATGTGTTTCATATTCAACTCATCTTGTTTAAACATAATAATAAAATTGGCGTTGTCTCGCACAAGCTGTTTAGGCACTCGCGAATATGTTTGCGCTAGGTAAAAGGAGTCGATATTTTTATGACGTCCCATGCTAAAGTACGATCTTATAACATCTTGTTTTTCACATATAACATCATCAAAGATAAATATAGAGTTTGGTTTTGCATCGGACGGTACCACAATATTACTGGAATCACTAAAGGCATAGTAGCCTAAACCTTTGATGGGCGCTAAAATTTTCCTTAAATACTCATATTTCGGTTGATACAGAGATTTCGAGTAAATATAGACATTTTCGAAACGTAGCCCAAGGGGGTGTGTAAGCAGCGAAATCATGACATTAGTTTTTCCACAATTGGATGGACCAATTAACAGGCCGCGAATAGAGGAAGGAAGTAGAGGACCGTGTCTCTTCATTATCTTCTTTTCAAATCCAAGTCCGACTTTTTCATCGAGATTGTCAACAGGAAGTTTTTGTTTAAGATCGATAACGCGCATCTTAGGAAAATTTGATATTTTATAGGCAATTTTTCACAAAAACTGTCATTCAGATGCCGAGCGTCAAACGAAGTGGACGGTCTCACGTTTCCAACAAAACTGGATACGGTATTGTGAATTCGTTAATAAATAAATTACCATTCGAGGTACACATTCCTGGTTATCAATATTGCGGACCCGGAACAAAAGTAATAAAACGTGTAACAAGAGGTGATCCAGGCATTAATCCTTTGGATGCCGCATGCAAAAAACACGATTTAGCCTATTTACATAATAAAGACAACATAAGTGCGAGACATCGAGCGGATTACGAGCTCGAACAAAGTGCTTGGAATAGAGTAAAATCGAAAGATTCCAGTTTAGGTGAAAAAACAGCAGCTTGGTTAGTTACAAACATTATGAAAGGAAAACAACGTTTTGGTATGGGTGTACCATCATCATTATCAACAAAAAAAACATCTAGTAAAGGCACGCGTCATACAAAAAGGAAAGGTGTTAATAAAAATCGACATGTTCGGAAAGCCAGTTTCGGAACATCTATTCGACAAGCAGTTCGAAGGGAATTATTAAAAGCCGGAAGTAAAAATGTGTTGGAAAAAAATGTCATGAATGCATCTAAAATAGCTCTGTCGGCAGCACGTAGATCGGTAAAAGCGGCAGATGGCAAAAGGAAGGTTCGTACACCGAGAATAATACCGATTCCTAAAACTGGTGGAATATTACCATTAATACCAATTTTTGCCGGGTTATCAGCTTTGGGTTCATTAGCCGGTGGGGCAGCGGGAATTGTGCGCGCCATAAAAGCAGTAAAAAAAAGCAGCGAAGATAAAACCGGTGCCGGCCTGTATTTAAAATCGAAAGGAAATGGTTTGTTTCTAAAGCCATATCGTAAAGGTATGGGATTATTTTTAAATCGTAGATCAAAAAACTAATTGAATCCCTACCTCGAAGACCACTATCTAACATCGATATAGAAAAATATGCCAAAAAGAAAAGAATAGGACACTTTCGAGGCGTTTATATGAGGGATTTATTACCTAGACAAGGTCCTCGACGTTACGAAGCAGCAATAGTGAATTTGGATAGTACGCGTGGTGCAGGGACTCATTGGGTAGCTTATAGAAAAAATAATTCTAAAGTAACATATTATGACAGCTTCGGCGATTTACCCCCACCGATCGAATTGGTACGATATCTACAAACGGGATCGGAACCATCAAAAATTATTTACTATACATACGATCGTCAGCAGGATTTTGGAACAGTCTGGTGTGGACATTTGTGCTTAAAGTTTCTTGTCGAATCATCAGCGTAAAAGATGTCATCATCATCATCGTCACCATTAACACCGCAAATGGATCGCAATAACTATACTAAAATGTTGCAATCACTGAAAGCATTTCATCTAGCCGGTGGATTAAGGAAAATGACCGTGAAACAGTTAGAAAACATGCCCAAGGAAGTAATGATTGCATTAGCCCCAAATGAAATTCCATTCGTTTGGGAAAAGTTGCCGGAGCACCTTAAAAGCGATATCGATATATTAAAATATCAGTGCGGTTGCAAACATTATTTCAGCAGCAGCAGCAGCAATTTAAACGAGGTTATGACTGATGAGGATCTTACGGCTAGAAAAATATTTTGTTGTTATTGCAAAATCAGCGATGTGCGCATAAAAGCAGAAAATAGCATAAAAACATCACTATCTAATGCAGTGAGAAAAGGTGTGACGATGAATCTTTTTAAATGTTGCCGCTAAGAATAAAACCGAGATGTGTGATGTTTTAATGGTTAGTCATGTCTTATACGTTCACACTAACAGGACACTCGAGCGTCTTAAGCGCCGATTTTTATCCACCAGTCGAATTAAATAGAGAAAACAAATATGGTCTGGCATTGCTGGGATTTTACACATACAATTCAATTTTTAATGTGGACGAAAGCAACAATAAGTTTGCCTACATGAAGGAGGGTTACACCACCGAGCCGATACAATTGCAGATTCCACCTGGGGCCTATGAAATAGATGAGATAGGTAAAGCTATGTTGGAGGCTTTGAGGATTTCAACTGAAGAAAAGAACGATGGAATCTTTTACTTGGTTGCTAATAATAATACGCTGAAATGTGAACTGAAATCCCAATATACTATAGATTTCCGGGGAGAGGCGAGTATCGGTAAAATGTTAGGATTTAATCATACAGTGTTAAAAAGAGACAAAAAGCACGAATCAACCGAGATGGTGGAAATAATGAAAGTACGCATCATACGCGTAGATTGTAATATAATTTCCGGAGCATATATGAATTCGGTGGAAGGTCATACCTTGTTCGAATTCGATATCGACGTGGAGCCCGGTTACAAAATCAGTAAAGAACCACAAAATAATATTTATATGCCGTTAATGCCGGCAGGACGTCAGTTTATCGACAACATTACTCTTCGCATCTTGGACGATAGCGGTGATCTAATCAATTTTCAAGGCGAGAAAATAATCGTGAAATTGGAACTGAAGAAACTTTCATAGAAATGGGTTTTTGCTTCAATCGTCAATTGTGAGTGCTGTCGACTAAGATGGGGGAACCGCCGAAACATAATAAAAGTAAAAGAAGAGTTAACGTCAAGGTTAGTCGTCGTCCAGACGTTAGATCACAAACATCTCAACAGTTATCTGCCGAAGACTATAAATTTTTAAAATCAATCGGTCTTAAAGTGCGAAAATGATTTCCACCACCAGCGATAAAATAGAGGTTTTCTCCGAGCCCATCTTGGACAATTCCATTATTAGTCTAGAAGAGCATACGTATAAACCATACGGATCTCCATCATTCAACAATTCGGATGAAGTCCGTATCCCCATTAATTTTCAAGATATTATACTGGATATCGCCGAAAGTTACATATATATCGAAGGAAAATTTAAACCCATAGACGCAACGAAAAGATGTTTTTTATCAAATAATGCCCTCGCATTTTTGTTCGATGAAATTCGCTACGAGATGGGAGGTGAACAGGTCGCCGTGGTTCGTAAACCTGGAGTTACGACGACATTAAAAACCATGGTTTCATTCGGAAGTTTGCAACAAAGATCTCTCATGACGTGCGGATGGGGTCTCGACGAAGCAAACCAAGATATCGTAGACACGGCAAGTAACGTATTCTCCGGGAAATTACCCTTAAAATATCTTATGGGATTCGCCGAAGATTACGCAAAAGGTGTTTTCAACGTAAAACAAGAGCTTATTATGATTATAGCTCGCACTTTTACCAATTGTTACGTCGGCGAAGTAGAGGCAGAAATTAGTATCGACAAAATCGAATGGAAAATTCGTCACATCATTCCAGACGACAAGCAAAAATTGAAAATACTGTCTCGCATTAATAAAGGAGGAAACAACGCCAGTATTCAAATGGCATATCGTAAATGGGATCTGTACGAATTACCAGCTTTAAGGCAAACATCTTCCGACGTGTGGGCCTTGAGAACGAGTACAAGTCTGGAAAGACCGCGCTATATAATCGTCGGGTTTCAAGACAGCAATAATTGCGACAAGAAAGAAAAAAACGCAACGCAGTTTACCCACGCCGACGTATGCGACATTAGACTGTATCTGAATTCAACCGTTTATCCATACGAAAGATGGAATTTAGATTTCGCCAAGAAACTGTACGCAGCAGCCTATTACAATTACGAAAACTTCCAAAGCAGCTACTACGGGCGCGAGATAAACGATCCGATGATAACGTTCGCGGAATATATGAAAAACCCCGTTTTTATTATCAATTGCAGTCATCAACCAGAGGCGATTAACTCATCGACAGTGGATGTAAAATTGGAGTTCCAAACGAGAAAGAATAAATTCCCCAAAGACACTAAAGTGTACGCATTAGTTATTCACGACTCATTTTTTAGTTATAATGTATTAAACGGTTCGGTGACCAATAAATCTATATTTTAATGTATCTATTATATGTAACACAAAATAATGTTCTTGAATCAATAAATTTGTAATGAGTGAAGTAGTAGTTTTATATTTATTTGAAACCCAAACCAAAAAAAAAGCTGGCGGAAAAGCCCGCTCTTTAAGAAAAGAGTACGGGAATTTAGAAAATGGTGGTTTATTAAGTGGAAAAAAGAGCTTAAATAACACAAGAAAAAATTTTTAAGGCAAAATATGAAAACAACGATTTAGAAAATTTGTAGGAAAGTAACGGTTAGGAATAGGGAAAAAAGTTATAAGAAAAAATTATAGAGGAAATCGAGTACTATAAGCAAGCATTTTTCTCGATAGTAAAAACGTAAAAAAAATTTTTTTCAAAAAAAAATTGAAAAATGGTGAATGCGCGCCAAAGTTGAAGTTTTGGAGCAAAATGATATTGGGAAATTAGAAAGAGAATTTTTTTCTACATATGGTAGTACTTTTCAAAATTCGGAAAGATGAAATTTTAAGAAAAGGGTTATAGTAAGTTAGTAATTTGGATTTTTTAAAGCGCTGTAGCTCGGGAACCGTTCAAGATAGAAAAAAAATAAAAGCACTTTGATAGCCCAAAATTTTGAGGAGAATGCGATGGTGTAAAAAAAATTATAATTTTTTTTTTTTTGAAAATGCTGAATACGCGCTAAAGTTGAAGATTTAGAGAAAAACGGTATTGGGAAATTAAAGAGAGAACTTTTTTCTACATATTGTAGTATTTTTGAAAATTCGAAAAAATGAAATTTGAAAAAGAGGGTTATAGAAAGTTAGTAATTTGAATTCTTTAAAGCACTGTAGCTCGGGAACCGTTCAAGATAGAGAAAAAATAAAAGCACTTTAATTACCTAGAATTTTGAGTAGAATACAATGGTGAAAAAAAAATTTGGAAAATCTTAAATCAATTTTATCGTCAACCGTTACGACGCCAGAGCCCATCCAAAATGCGATAAAAATTTTTTTTTTATATTAGCGAATCGGGAAAAATAGTGTGATATACTTCAACTCTTCCTTATTACGATTCCGTCAAGACATTTTCAAAATTTTCCTTACCTTGCCTGAAAATAATTAAAATATATGCATAATTTGCATTTTTTGTAAATATGTAGCAAAGTAATGGTTAGAAATATCAAAAAAATTTATTTGAAAAAAATGTAGAGAAAGTCTAGTACTATATGCTAGAAAAGTGGAGGGGGGTAGTTTGTGTCCATACCAGAGATACGGTGAGTTATAAAATCATATTATTCTCAAACTTATATAATGCATATATGCACTCCACCTTACCCCCTCCAACTTTTTGAATGTATATAGAGGCCGGTATTAGAATTATTTCATCATTACACATTCGATCGGCAAGATGGAAGATATACCAAAAAGGATCATTGGCATTCTCAGGCCATTCGTGCCCGGCAAGATATGCAAGTGTGAGGAGTGCGGGGGTACCGCACCAGGAGCGGCACCTTCGGCACCGCCTGCAACGCCGACACCACCAGCGACGACGACGGTGCCGCCAATGAGAAGACCAAGGGCTGCACCTAGGTCGGTGTTAATATCGTTGGGTATTACTCCACGGTAGGCACCCCACCCACCCCCCAGGCCCTTTTAGGGCCACAAAAACGGTCCTTTTCAGGACCACATTATATTTTGATCGTAGTTTAGTAATCGTCACTTATGGGGCGAGATATTCGTTTAACGACGATTTGTCTCGTAGCTTAAGTGCCAAGTTATATGCTTGAGAACCTATGAAAATGTTAACAGTTCAAACAAGGTTTCTATTATTTTTTTTTTGTAATGTATTCTTCACAAAATATTAAGAATAAGTCTTATTGTCTAAACAAATCTAATTCCTTATTTAAAGTTTTTGAAAAAATCAATAATTCTATAAGCTCTCACCAATACATAACATTTAGAATCCGTTGGTGGGGTGGGGGTAGTTCTATATATATGAGACTGGGTCAGTTACACAGTCATATATTCATCAACCCTCATACGATAAACATGGAGGAAGAAAGACCCGCCAGCCGAGGCTCATCCATCTTTAGTGATGACACCGTAGCCGACAACGTTGGAGACCTGCAAGTCTTCGACGACGACGACGAGGTGGATTTTGAAATTGACGTCCTACGTTGGGACGACTTGGATGAGCCGATTCCGCTAGTATATGACCATGATCCGGGTCTAGTGGAATTAGACGACGCGGGTGATTGGGTCTTACAAAGACTCGAAACTCCGTCGCTGCAGCCAGAGCCGGACTCGACGGAAGATGCGGTGCTGGAAATTCCAGCATCACCAACACCCGACGACCCACAAGGCCCCTGCGATTCGTCAAGCTGGTGGTCGACCAGCGAGGATGGGGCACCATAAGCCCCACACTCTCCCTGGCCCTTTTTAAGGGCACACAACAACGGTCCTTTTCAGGACCACAAAATACTTTGATCGTAGTTTTAGTACATATTAGTACTTTGTTACTAATATTGTATGTATAGAATATACAATATTAGATACAAAGTATTAAAACTTTAAGTGCTGGTGGAACCCAGCTAAATCGTTCGTTCGTATTTGAGACCACAAACAACTTTTGGTCTCAATACGTAATACGACATTTGTTTTCACCCCCACCATTAATTTGTCTCTATATATACGACCATCAATACTTATTACAATCATTTTAGTTCAACATGTCTGCGACTCAACAACAACAACAACCCATCCAATGCCCTGTGGTAGATTCTACCACAGAGAATTGTTTGGAGTGGGAGCCGAACGATCCTAGATGGGATGAACTTTGGCGGTTCATCATCGAATACACAGAGGACAGCACCGCCACCCCCGCTGATGATGATGACGGGCCGTGCGACTCCACAACTCAATAAAAGAGTCGCATGTTTTACAACCAAACGGTCCTTTTCAGGACCACAAAATAATTTGATCGTAGTTTTAGTTGGTTATAATACTTTGTAACCAATATTTTATGTTTTTTTCATAAAAACATACAATATTGAGATACAAAGTATTAGAAGTTCTGGCGACAGAACCTTAACTTCATAAACCGAACCATGTTTTAGCATACTTGTAAATATTATCAGAAAATATTTACAACTATTGCTATTGCGTAGTTTTAGTGGATTATTCACTTTTTTTTTTTATTACCTAATATTATGTGGGACAGGGCCTATATGAAATAACACACAAAAATAAATTTTCAAGTCATTTTTATTCTCATTATAAAATATAAAAAATTTGATCAAACACTTTTTTATTAACTACAATATATATATATATATATATATATATATATATATATATATATATATATATATATATATATATATATATATATTTACAAACTTAATACTATAAATTAAAAGCTAATCTCTACAACTACCTAACACCTACTACATAATTTATTAAAGTCCTCTAATTGTCTTTTTAACCGCGCAGATTTCACCTTTTTTATCTCTAATTGTCTTTCAAGTTCTATAATGTCACTGGCACACTCGTTCACTTCATTCACTAAGCGTTTTTTCATGGCATAAATGTCGGTCAATTTGGTCTTCTGAGAGTTGGTGAAGTCTTCGACCCACTCCGGTTGTGATGGCTCGGAAGAAGACGCGGTTTTATTTGGTGAAGACGATGACGACGACGACGACGACGAAGCAGCGGAAACTTCATCGCCTTCAAAACAACGCTTAAACCGCTTCTTCATGGGTTTCCGGCACCCCAATATCGGCGACAGTGGCGCTGGCGCTGGGGAAGACTTCACCTCCGACACTATTTCATTCTCTACGCTGGCCGGTGTTGGTGGCGTTGGTGGTGTTGGTCCATCGGGGCCTTCTATGACTTCCACTTCTACTGACAATGGCTCTTTTGGTGCTGTTTTTAGGAAGTCGGGTAATGGAACAGGGGTGGAGGGACGCTTAAAGTTAAACTTTTTCTTCTTCCCTTGTCCCACACCTTTAATCGCCGAATAAAATGTTTTTTTATCGGCGATTTCCGACTTCCGCATAGTCAAAAGCTTTTTCAGTTTCGAAGCTTTCGGAGAAGATTCCCTAGGCCGCGATGCTTTTCGCACAACCACATCACTAATCACATTTATCTTTGGCTCCTTCTCCTCCGTCCAGCATTCCAGGAATTGCGCTGCCGACTGAACTAACTCCTCGTCGCGACCATCGTTGAGGGCTCGGTCTTCGGCATCTTCATGCTCCACGCCATTCCAGTTCTCGAACACCCCCGGACTTAACACTTCTAAACCACTCATGTTATCCAGCATGCCTTGCTGTGAACCGCAGCTCACGTCAAGAGCATCTAAAAGAGACCGTACACTAGACATTTTCGATATTCAAACTCACACAATTAACTTTTTCTTAGCACTGTACTGTTTGCTGTTCTGACGAACTGTGAAGAGCTCGAGCCAGCAAGTCTGCTTTTATGCCCATTTCCCCCACTACACCACATTTATTCCTTTTGTTCGATGCATTAAGTATAATATTTAAACTTGTCAGATGCAAGGCCAAGGCCAAGGCCGACGTAACCGGCAATACCAGGGTCGTTTTCAAGGTTGTAATTTTCATGGATTTTTTTTTGTCCCTGTCAAGGTTATTTTAAAGAAGCATATAAATATAGTACTAAACTTGTTAGATGCGAGGCCAAGGCCAAGGTCAAAGTACCCGTCAATGTCAGGGTCGTTTTCGAGGTTGTAATTTTCAAGGATTTTTTTGGTCCTGTCAAGGTTATTTTAAAAAGTAATACATAATTAGAGTACCGCGATTGAAAAGTACAACATATTCAAACATCATGTTGCCAACCGATGAACAACCTAGTGAAGCAGCCAAAACATACAGTCATATACCAAAAGCTTTTTATTTAACTTGTCATCATTGTAAAAGACTAGGTATCTGCTGGCGAAATGATCTTACGTACGACTTCAACTACATTGACCTTTTCAGGGTTAAATTTGTACAATGCGGCTTTTGTGGACTAGTTTACTACCAGTTCAAGGACATTAATGAACGTGCCATCCAGAGAAGAAATTGGGTCATAGAAGAAGCTTACCTGTACAGAAGAAATTAACATGTATTTTATTTCTTAATTTTTAATTTTTTTGTTTGTTATTTTTTTTAATAATTAAAATAAACTCAATCTTTTGTTATATTTTAATTTTTTTTTTTCAATAAAACAATAGTAAAATGAATCTGTATGTGTATTTATTAAACATTACCTAAAATACGTTTTGCAATCCATATTTTTCTGCAGAGTCCGTTTATTAATGAAATAGAACCATATATTAGGGTGAAATCTAATGGTTTCAAATCAGTCTCACATAACAATGTCAGAAGTAAACACTATTGATAAGTTCGGTCGCAAAAGAAAATTTAAGGATTTTAACTTTATGCGAGGTCCTTCAGGAATAGGTTTTAAACTTACACCTAATGGAGATTACGACATGGGAAGCAAAAGATTGTGCTATTTAGCAGAACCTCTTGAAGGAGACGATGCGACCACACGAAATTATGTTGATAATAACCTTGCTCAGTGTGTGCAAGATACGCAGAAAGCTTTACATGACTCAACAATTGTTATTAAAGATATATTCAGAAACCAACTTGAAGGTTACGTACGCAAGAAATTAATTGAAACCGGTCAAGAACTTAGAGGATACATTGATGATACTGTTATTGCAATATATGAACTTAGGCAAGACGAACTGCGTGATGAACTTAACTCTAGAATGTTGAAAATTGAAAAGACTATGGAGGATCTTGTCAGCAAACCTGTTTCACATTAAACATTTACTCGTAGACCTGTGCGTTTAATTTACTATTAGACAAATTTTTCAACAATAACTTTTACAGTTTGTTATTTGTCGACACTTCATTATATTTATAATTTTAAAATAAAGGTTCAATAAAAAAGCAATCAAGTAATGAATACATGTTTTTTATTTAAAAAAAAAAAAAAAAAAAAAAAAAAATTACAATACTATCGTTACATATTAATGTTGTATGTTTAATAGAAATAATAAAAACAATACAAATAATGAAATATGGATTTTCCAGATTACGTGCTGTCCTGACTTAGAAATGATTCCAACACGGTGACTAAATTTGCTAAGTTTTCTTCCGGGTCTGTTTTGTAAAAATCTATGTCTGCATGCCCCCAAGGTAGAGTTTTGGTTGAACTGGGAATTACATAACGTTTATCATCGCTATGTGACAATGCTACTTTATTTATTATGTTGGAATAAATGTTATGTAATTCACTTCTAAATGTCTTCATCTTTCTTAATATCAAACCACCCCGTTCAACAATTCTTTGGTAGTCTTCCTGATGAAGGTCTTTCTCGATAACACATTTTTTGATACCTTTGGCTTTTTTTAATTCATTATTAATGGACTTTACATAATAAGCCTTCGCGCCGGTACCATAAAAACTTATTATCGGATCACCAGGAAACTCATCTTTCATTCTACCAACTACAGAATTACTTTTAATTATGTTGAAATTATTAATTTCGGGGTATTTGATTTTTCGGGGTTTTCTGATATAGTTTGATAAAAGTTTTCCGTATACACTTTTAATATAAGCGAGTCAGTATCGGTGTAAAGTAACGAAGCATCATCGCCAAACTTGGATTTAATAAAATTATAATAAAAATCGTATATTACAGTCTTTGATATATCTAATATGGAAAAACCGATATAAATTGGTTTATTGTACAATATTTTAACTTTATTCATATGTATAGCAACAAAGTTCTCGGTAAATATCGAGCTACTATTGAAATTGGGGCGGGATATTAGTGCTCTAGCTCCATTTCTGCCTACACTGTTCTCCCAATGTGTTACTAATTTTATATCCTTTTGATTTTCCACATTTTCCATAGTTTTACCAAATATCGCGTTATTTTTTAATTTAAAAGTGTCCTTCGCAAATTTTGTGGTGGCCTTGTTACGTAAATTGGTATTAAAATCAATATACGATTTTAGCCATTTTGATTGCTCAAACTGTAATACTCGATGGGTTTGCATTACCACTAAGCCGTTGGCGATGGCTTGTTTTAAAGTTCTATAGTGTACAATGTATTTTTTTTTATCTTGTAAATTAGGAATTAATTTCGGTAATATAGCGTTTTCTGTTGGCGGTATGATATTTTCTACTAGAAATGGAAGATCAGAATGTGCATCATGCAACTCAGTCGGATAATGCACATCCACTTCCAAAACGTAGCCATGTAAACTATCATCACCAACAGCCATAATATTTAAATCCAGAATTTCGCGCTCGCTTAACCATCGAAAACCACCATATGGTAATGCTTGTGACATACTATGACCATATAGATTTGTAGCATCAAGGTATGTTATAAATGAAGAAGGTTTTGTTGGGTCATAGTCTGGTAAAAAAATATTATTAGCGATGTGCTTCCTTTCTGTAAACTGGCTTATGCCGCCGCGTATACCTTTCTTAAAAAAATGTATCATGTCTATATCAGTTAAGAGCTCTAACTCTACCTTAGTCATACGTAGCATACAATCAAATGATAAACTTGGAAGGGTATAGTAATGTGCTGGATCAAGTTTATCGAATTTTAAACAATTATTCCGAAATTGCTCAAAAACATCACACAATAGCAACACATCTGATTTTAAATACACGTCCGAATAGTCCCCCAAAGTTTTACACCCAATCAAGCGCCATACTTCTTTTGCTCTTCTATAGCTTTCATCGCTAATATGTTCTTCCCGTAAATTATCATAAAATTCATCTTTACTTGGAAGACATGTATTTTCCATTTTTTCTATAGAGTCAATAAAGCTATAGGGAAAAACACCCTTTTGACGCATCAAATTAAATTGGTTGATATTTGAAAAATGTTTCCGCGTTTCAATAAAATCGTCGTCGTTTAAACCGCTGCCTAAATTTTCCAAAGACGTTGACAGAAATTTAAAACTATCAATAAATCGCAACTTTAAATATTTCCTCTTGACTTTTCCACATTTACTATCAAAATAATCGTGCACATAAATGCTTTTGGTAAATGATATGTACTTTTCCTTACTTTGAGCCAAAACACCAATTTTATCCCCATATTTACATAACTCTTTTATAAATAAATGGCTGTCGTAGCCGCTTAAGTTATGAAATATGATAGGGATAAAAGAGGGTAATTTATAATTTAAATTACAAACGGAATGTGCAGCACCAAATCTTTTTGCACCAGTTATGTGACAGTGGTCTCGTACTTTAATCTCACCCTCTTCAAAAGGGCCTTCACATATACCACATATTTTAGCATCATTAAACTCCCTTTTTTCTTCAGGCGTTAACGGTTTCATAGGCTTAATGTCTTTTAAATATGTGTTGTATAGAGCCCTTAAATCACACTCGATACGATCCACAAAGACTTGAGCTGCATTATTCCCCCGAAATAGCTCAAATTTCGAAAGTGAGTCGTCAAAAGAGCATTTAATTAAATAAGCAAAAGAATATGGTTCATGTTTAAAACTTTTTACAGTGTAAGAATTTTGTGGGTTTGGTTGTACCGTTTCAACGGGTTTTAAAACAGATTCGAAATCTGCATAAACCACGAATGGAACGCGCATTTGCTTTTCTATACCCTCGAATTTTAAAATATTTTCCGGCACACTCTTTCCAAATTTATCGATTTTTAAATCCACTGAGGGTGTTTGCGTGAAAATGTGGTTACAATCGTAGCTTTGATGTAAAGTTAAAGCTGACGGTGTACTAAAATAAATGAGGCAACCATCACAGAAATATATTTTATGTTGTTGACAACTAATTTGACTTGAAACTAAACGTGATAAATCCCGAATCCAACAATAATGACTCTTTGAACAAGTCGTATCGCAAAAATGTTCACCGCCATCTCTACTACTACAGTCTTTTGTAATTAACAATAAATTTACATGCCTATCCAACTTTTTTGACGCATACCTCAGTGGACCAATAACTTCATGTATTACTTCATTATTTTCATATTTAGATTCCAGACCGTATACGTTAATTGATATGTTGTTCATTTTCTCAAATTTTTTAATGTCACGTAATTTTACTGGAAAATCCATACCTGTTACATTTAGCACTCTAGAAAAATGGGGGTAGGATGTCTTCTGTGAAGTCTCTGCTGTTGGAGGAAACAATGCTGATGTTACAGCCCACGCAAAGCAAAATTCGTCCTGGTTAATCACATTGACGACAGCTCCTTTCTTTTCAATAGAACACGGCAACTTGATGTATGATGAGCCACCCATAGGCATATACTTGTTGATACCAACTTCCAAGTATAAAATTCGCACAAGAGCCCATCCTATAACAAGAAAAATAATATATAAAAATCAGTTTAATATATCGGGTTTTGATTTTTCCATACCTGAATCTTTCTCCTGGAACTCTGTCGCCTGCGTTTTTATTAATTCGGTGAAAGAATGGTAAACGGCATCCAAATCACTTTCTACACTAATTATTTGATTAGCAGTGTTGAAGGATTTTTCACTGAATATTTCTTGTGATGGAAGCATGTACTCGCCAACAGCTGTCATGTTAACTTTTAAAGCATGATGCACACGCAATAAATTATTAACAAGTTCCACCACCTTGGATTTAATGTCTGCAAAGAACATTACGTAATCGGAATGCTCCATATCACTGCTAACCCGATAGGTTGCAATTCTCCTTTTGAAGGCACATTCAACGAGTTGCACACCATGACATACCGGCAAACATGAATTATTTTTATGTTGTTGTGTTCGTTTATGCACCGACATATGATTTATTGGAACATCTACATTACATGTAGCGCAATTAATTAGCGGAATCGTCGATGTATACTCTTCAATTCGGAGCCGTTTTCCTCCAGGCACTTCATTAAATCTCGCCGCACACGATTCTCTTTGATGACGTCTCATATTATAAATATTAGTAAACTTAGAACCGCAATTTTCACAAACATATGCCATGATTTGTCAAATATTAACACATGTACTACCTATACAAGTCAGAGCCAACTGATGAATGAAACTGCCCCATACCTTATATAAAACCATTCAAGGTCACCCCCAACCACGTAACATATCTTCAAGGTCACACACCCAAGATGACCTTCAACAAAGTCAAGGTCGTCTCGACCAAGGTCAAGGTCAAGGTCACACACACAACCTTGAACACAAGGCCAAGGCCAAAGCACACGTGCACTTTCAAGGTCAATGACAAGGACATGTGGGCGGGGCCAAAGAGGGGTGAAGCAAGGTCAAGGTCAAGGTCGAGGAGTGGGGGGATCGAGCGAATCGGGTTATGTTCACTACTCACAGTCTTATTTGCTGTAATGTCATATGATGTTATTTCACGTGTTATAAAATAACATTCCAATTGATTAACCGTGACAGTAATTAGTTATTCCGGAACTTATCTAATCCCCTAGAAGTAGATTAAGAGTACAATAAGAATCCAGTCCTAAGCAATAAAAATACACGATAATTCATATTGCAACAAGCTTTATTTTGAAATCCTGAACGTTTGGGACTTTGTTCCAATTGATACATTTAATCAGTGAAGCGAGATACACAACATATCAAAAAGTTAATTTTCTATAAGGAGAGTGTGTGGGGTGTTATGATTCATAAACCTATTGCATCCTGTAAATATGTACATCTATTAAAGAACATGGCTGGCGAGCGTATATATCTTGAAAATTACATAAGCTACTATTTTAAGAAGAAATATTAACAAATATGGCCAAAAAAATTTACCTGAAGATATTTTTAATTTTCAAATTCTACCCTGAGGACCATATTGGCTATGCTGTTACTTAAAATTGTTAATTTCTATAAATATCCTAAGTATACTGTAGTTTAGAAAAGAAACTTTTTAAAATATCTGTTTTTCCCTCTAAAAATTATCATTCATTTTTCATTTAAAAGGGACAATCTATTTCGTCATAAACCATCGCCTCCTTTTCAGTTAATGTACAAAGCATTTAAATTATTATAACATTTTGTAAATAAATTAGTAAATTAATTAAAAAGAAGGTAACAAGAGTTTGAAAATCACAAAAGTTAGCCAACTATAAATGGTATTTTTACATTTTAAATGTTTTTTACATGGAAGCTATTTTAAGTGAAAAATAAAGTCGAAGTCTCTCTCTTTGCTGTATTATTTTTACAAAAAAATTTAGTCGAAACATATTACCGATTTTCGATTTTCTGATTCATTTTTCTTAACTAATCAGCTACGAAACTACTAGGCCATTTCTTTAAATAGCACCCCCTTTTGTTTACTGTACAATATATCTTGAAAATTATTTATAACTTAATGAAATTATAATAACAACCCATTTAAAATATGCCAGTTTGTTAAATTGTAAAGTTAACCGAAGGCATGAAATATTAAATATTTGAAATTGTCACCATCCTCCATATTATTACCGTAGTAATTGAGTAGACATTATGTTAACATAATTTATAGAAAAAGAAACGGGGATTTCAAAAAATTTATTTTCAATCTATATTATATCCTGGTATTTATAAAAATGACATATTTTTAATGAGACAATAGCATATACGGAAATCATGGTTGAATTTTATATAGTAATTGTAAGAGGGCCATTTAAAATTTTCAAAATGCTATAAATTAAATTCGCCTTAAGAGAATTTAACAAATAAATGGCTTATCTTAAAGAACCCTTTGATCCAAATCAGTGTTAATAAAATAATTTAAAAATTAATTTGTATAGTCAGCGGTGTTATCTCTGTTCCGATATTCGAGTTTAAATTCAACCCTTTATTTTTTTAATCAGTTTATTAGGTTACTACAAAATCTTCCGATGTCTTTTTCATTTTAAAATAATTACTTAAATAATAGAGGATATATATAATAAACTTGCTCTTAGTGAGTTGTAACCAAATTCATCTGTAAATAATATTTATTTTTTACATATAATCATCGTTTATTATTTTGGAATCAAAAAATATAATTTTAATAAAATTTACTAAATTTTACTTTAAGGATTGTAAAAGGATAAATCTCGATTTTTGCACTGAATGAATGAAACAAAGGTCTCGATCTCGATACCTAGGGCTCATCAGGCCCGTTACATCCGACCGTAGCTGCAGATCATTCAAAGCCGATCGCGTTTGTAAATCCAAGCAGCTTTGTTAATTGAACTTGCCTAACTGCTTCCGGTAACAAAATTGTATGTCCGAAATAAAATATACTCAGTTGAGGGCTGGGCAGCCTCTGAGGACATGATCAACAGTCTTATCTTCCGCCAGACTTCATCCCCATGTAGAGTCATCCGCGATACCAATCTTGTAAAAATAGCTCCTCATGTGACAATATTCTGTCAAAGTCCTACCACAATTCGCAGCTCTTTTCTTCCTAAGGAAAGAAGCTGCCTAGTAAGCCATATGCTAGATTCATTTAAATGTTTCTTGGCATTCCTAATTCTAGAAGCTTCTCTTCAGGATTCAATAAAGTTACTTTCCACTAACAATTTTAATTCCCAACGGCAATTGAGGCATGTAGAATTAGTTGGGGTCCTTATCGTTCAATTGTGGACCCCATCTTTGTCAGACGGCCCGCTTCTTCATACTCGTGTGACCCGAAAAATACAATAAATGAAAATAAAAATCGACATATATATTTAAATGTTTTTAGACTCTATTTTTTTTTTACTTTATAAAAATGTCATTCCCAAAGACAAAGCGCTTAGCTAATTGTAGTAAGTCTTTCCTAAACTTAAGTTGTTATCTTAGATTTTTATTTTGTCGATATTATTTGCTTAGTCTTTGAGAATTTTTTAATATTCTTAGCTTACTGTATTCCTGAAACAAATTGTTCTAATCCTTGAACAGATTTTATGTAATCCTTTTTATTGCCTTTAACTAGATTAGTCCTAGACCGTGGCAGACTAGACCTTTAGCCCTTAAATATCAATACACAAGTATATGAAATAAATGTATCACCCACGAACGTCAATGTTTGTTATTGCCACGAAAAAATTCCTAGGACTGATTCTAATATGAATTTAATTATCATTTTGAAGTAAATAAGTTTCAATTTCACATGGATTGAAAATTGTTTATAACATATTAAAATTCTGACCACTGCAGATCAACTTTTGTTAAAACTTAAAATGAATAATATTAGTAGTTTCAGCTGAAAAGATAAATATTTTGATATATGACTCATATAAAATAATAACTTCTATTCCCAAACAGGTAATATGTTGGTAATTTTCATATGAATTAGGTAGAATAATACCTAATATTAAACAACAACATTTTTTATGTCCTGAGATTCTAAAATTTCTCAAAAATTTAGTGATTAGAAGATTTGTGAGGAACTAGGTACTGAGAAAACTTTTCTGGGTTCCATTATTTGATTATCTAGATATCTTTTATTTCGCAGTATATTCCGTTCAGTATATTATATATTTAATTTCTTATTATAACCTCTGCCTATTTGATATTTTTTTCTTACAAAGTAATTTTTAACCTAAGTATTGGTAATAAGGGTAAGTATAACGTTAATAACTGTTTTTGCTGAACTTGTACTGCAGCAATCAAGGTACATTAAAAATTCTTGTTTAAGGATATATTTAAATATGAGATTAATAAGAAATGATCTTTATTGCCAAGATAGGAAGAATAGACTACACAAATCCCAAGTCTTTGGGCCCTATCAGCCTGACCAGTTTCTGATAAAAGACACTGGAAAGGTTGGTGGATCGACAAACTAAGGAAGGAATAATGGTGCAATATCCCTTACATCCTTTGCAATTTGCCTACCAGGCAGGAAAATCCACAGATGCGGCGCTACACCGACTCGTCACAAGAGTCTAAAGCTCGCTGTTGGGTGGACGATCTGCCTTAGGTACCTCTATCGATATCGAGAGGGCATTCGACAACACGTCTCACGATTCGATAAGCAATGCTCTACAACGACGAGGCTCTGAACCGACGGTAGTTGCATAGATCAAAGCTTAAAAATGTAACTGTTAAAGCACTGTCAAATAGTGGCTGTTTATGGGGGGAGTGCTGTCGCCTTTGCTGTGGAGCCTTGTGGTGGACAGCCTGTTAAGTGAACTGAATGATGCCGGTTTGTATATACAGGCCTATGCTGATGACCTAGTAATTTTTTGCCCTGCTCACCATGTCTGGGACCTGGAAGGGCCAATGATGCGGGCCCTCCGGATCACGAAACGATGGTGCCAAAGGGAGGAGCTCGGAATAAATCCGGACAAGGCCGAGATGGTACTCTTTACAAAAAAGAGGAAAATGGAGAGACTTCCCATAATTACATTGGAAGTAAGGACTATTCAACATGAAAGGACAGTTAAATACCTGGAAGCAATTCTGGATTCACTACTGAGCTGGAATGATCAAATTGAGGCTCGACCCAAGAAATCCATATGTGCTTTCTGGGTTTGTAAACGAGCCTTTGGGTGTACGTGGGGACTGACACCTAAACTGCTATTTTGGATACACTATGGTGACTCGCTCCACGATAACGTACGCAGCTTTTATATGGTGATGAAAACTGCTCCCACCAGCGCTCTGGAAGTCCTGGTGAACCTGCCTCCTCTTCACTTATTCATAGAGAATGAGGCCCTGAAGACTGTTTATCGTCTCAGTTGGGACATCTTGGAATTGGAACGGACGGCTACTCACATGTCTGGGAAAGCGCGGTGGTCCATCACTGCCCATGCGAGCAGATTACATGACGCCGCTTCTAAAACCCAACCTCTCCCTGGAGATATTTCTGCCAAGTAGAGAGGATTGGGAGGAAGAACAAAATCGACCGAAAAATAGATCCTGGTGGTATCCTGATGGATCGTGACAAGATGAAAGAGCTGGAGCCGGAACATTCGGCAAGAGCACAGGAGTCAGAGAGTACTACCCTCTCGAACAATGTGCGACAATTTTCACAGCGGAAATTTATGCTATTCTGCAGTATGCCCATCTCTGTGAGAGGGACATAGACAGGAATAGAGTGATAAATATATGCTCAGACAGTAAGGCTGCGATATTGGCACTGAAGTCCAGTGTCGTAACTTCGCGACTGGTGTCTGAGTGCAAGGATGTACTGAATGGTATGACAAAGAAAGGCTGCATAGTCAGACTCGTATGGGTCGCGGGTTACTCGGGCATACGCGGGAATGAGGACCGTCTGGCAAAGTTGGATTCGGGGACTGAACCGTATAAACCCCAACCAATATTACTTGTCCCAATGGTTATTGGCAAAAGGGAATTAAAATCATTGCTGGAAAACAAATTTATTGAATCGTGGAGGGGAGCTCCTGGAATGAGGTGTGCTGGGCCTAGTGCACGGCGTACTAAGGAGCTTCTCTCCTTGGGAAGGAAAGAGTTGCGAATTGTGGTGGAATTGTTGACAGGACACGAGAATGAAACTGTTGACCATGTAATCAGAGAATGCCCAGCACTCAACGGACTGAGACAGAGATATTTCGGAAATACAATTTTGTTACCGGAAGCAGTTAGGCAGGTTCGCCTAATGAGCCTGCTTGAATTCACAAAGGCGATCGGCCTCGAATAACCTGCAGAGATGGTGGAATGTAAAGGGCCCAATGGAGGTCTAGGCATCGAGGATCTAGTATCACCACTCCTCTTTCATTCATTCATTCATTCATTCACCTCTCTTTGTCTCAAATCGACTGTTTTCGTTTAATTTTAATTGAGTAATCTGCCCCTGAATTCTAATAAATTTGACAGATATTTTTCCGGCTTTTAAAAATAAATATGTATATTTTTGCCAAAATATTCTCATATTTTTAAAAGAACCATTAATTTTTAGAAATTCCGATGCTTTCAGTTCTCATCAGAATAATATGTTTTATACTTCAAGCTAAAATTTGTCCCATAAGAAAAGCAAAGCTCAGCCTCTAAAATGAACACAATAAATTATTATGCCGGTTTGTCTTATGCCTAAAATAAAACCAAGACTAGTCAGCATATAACAATTTTTTTTTAAATAGGCTTACAATTTTTATTTTGAAGTAATTTTAAACATCTCATTGGTAATATTCATACAAACCTAAATTGAACAATACAATTAGTGATCCAACCAAGACAACCATGGTCCAGAACAAATTCATTGAAATTATTTCTTGTTCTGCAGGGGCTAATCTTCGAGACGGCTGAACTGATTTCTGTGAATATAGGTTGTTTTTTTCTGTCTGTTTGTCTCTTCGCCTGCACGGGCCAATCTTCGAAACGGCAGGACCGCTTTCGATGAAACTTTACAGACATGAAGAAGAGATTGTCGGAAGTCATATAGGCTGAACAAATTTCGATGAAACTTTAGAGACGTGAAGAGTAGGTTCTCAGGAATGATATAGGATACTTTTTTCTGTCTGTCTATTAGCACAGTCTAATTTTCGAAACAGTTGAAACGATTTCGATGAAACGTTATAGACATAAATTGGAGGTTGTCAGGAGTGATATAGTCTGTTTTTTTTTTCTACCTGCCTGTCTGAAAAGGCTAATCTACGAAACGCCTGAATCGACTCCGATTAAACTTTACAAACATGAAGAGAAGCTTGTTAGTGGCGAAATAGGCTGCATTTATAATTGTTTATTGTTCATAACAATTGTATTTAAATTTCACGCGGACGAAGTTGAGGGTAAAAGCTAGTAAGTATCTAACAAAAATCCAGAAAAAGTATTTTATGTTTATCTTAAATAATTTCGTAGAGTTCTTTCTGTAAGGATTCTATAAAAACAAATAGAGAGTCTGGCCAATGATTTTTATTCTAAATAATTAATGACGATGTGTTCTTTTTTATATCAGTAAAAATGGATGAGTTACCGAGCACTTAAAAGGTCTTCAGCACAAAGCCTCAGTCCACAAGTGTGGCATAATTTAGCAGTTGCGGTCACAACACGTACTGATACTGAGTCGCCTACAACAATTACCGAAGTCGATCAGTGAAATACAAAGTAAAGTAATCGACCAAGCACGCGAAATTTCTAAAAATAAAAAAGGGTTGATGGGTTTGTATTTAAGTAAAGAAAAAAATAATGAAACACAGAGAAGTGGCTCTAATACTGAATATACGCTATTTCATATTTTCATCTGTTGTTTAACCACATTGTTGATAAGTTTGTATTTAGTTTTTTACAAGTATAATAAAATACTGGATTATATCTTATATTTTATTTTGTCATTTTTTAATATCCTCTGGTTTCCTGAAAATCTTGATTTATAATACTTAAATACTATCATTTGTATACGAATATTTAAGGAGAGATATGAAAATAGCCTAGTTTTTTCTTTTCGCCATTCAGGTTTTTTTCATAATCACTACCATCTCTTTTTTATACAATATCACAACAAATGTTCTAATATGTATTTATTAGATAAATTAAGGGGAAACTAGTGATGCAGTTGTTATTCTAGATTGGGGACTATTCGATCCCGCTCAATAATGAATGGTTGGTAACTAATATTCTCAAGTACAGATAATTCCTTATCATCCAGCTATGTTAATCTCTTGTAATAGTACTGTGTTCGTTTTTCAGCTAGATGCTATAATTTATGGAGAAATCGTAATTTTAGTATTAGTTTTTTGGTAAATTTTTGAATAATACTAAATGCTGTAAAAAGTTATAACCACTACTTTAATTTTTTTTTACTTTTTTAAAAAGATGAAAATACTTACAGCCAGATTCACTAAGATTTAAGAATTAGACCCGTTCTAGTTGCCGACAGTTTTTTATTTTGTTTGTAATTTGAACCACAGGTTTCAACAAATAAATGTTTATAAAAGAAAACTAAGGAAAAAATCTAGAAGGAAAGTCCTAGAAACTATGAAGGGAATAATTATCTCTTTAAAATAAACAATATTTTTTATTTTTGACTGGTCGGCGATAAATTCAAGCAGCTTTTTATTCCAGAATTTTTTAAATTTAAAGTTTGCTCGACTTATTGTTCGGTCCTTGTCGAAAAACTAAGCAAGGGAAATTCTAATTTCAGATAATCTAATTAATTTTTTCTTGTTAAAATATGTTTTGTGTAGTTTTAACTTACACTTTTGATCATGATAGTTTATAGAAACGTCAGGTGTTAAAATTTATTACAAGGACGTTTTCTATACGTACCAAGCAGATACTGAACATCTGGTAGAGCAACTCCAATTGCTACGGCATCAATATAATTTATGAAATTAGAACAACATATAAATTGATTATGCTGCTTGAAATTTTAATATCTTAAATTGCACACATTTTAAGTGGAAACAAATTTACTTGGCATCCCATTAGTTTCTACTTATTACTAGTCTATAGCAATATTGCATTATGACGTAAAGAAACTAAACTATTTTATACTATTTGTAACTTTAACAGCATTTTTAACCTAATTTTCTCAGACATATCCTTTAATAGAAATGAGACATTTTAATGAAATTTTCAGCATGTTGTAAGGAAAGATATTTCTAAGAAAAATTGAGTGCAAGGTGGTTAAAAATTGAAAAATCTAAAAAAATTTTGGTTAACGAACTTTTCAGCAGACTTCATTCACATATATCTTAAAATATCAGTAATATATTTTGATAAAATTATTAGAATGTTTAAGGGGTGTTTCAAAGGGGTCCCGTAAAATTATTTCCAAGATAAGTTTACATTACGTGGGTTAAAAATCAAAAAAGGAAAGACTAAAGAAGTTCATTGGTTAACGAACCTGTTCTTCAACTTCATTTACATATAGCTTATGAATAAAGTGAGATATGTTAATATGGGTTTCGGTATATTGTAGAAAATTCTATCAAAGAAATTCTGTGAAAATATTTTTATGATAAGTTTATGCCAGGAAGATAAAAATTAAGAACCGAACGAAAATATTTAAAATATTTGTTAATAAGTGAACTTTTTTGTATATAACTTTTGATAAAATAAGATATTTCGTTCCGGTTTTCTACATATTGTAAAGGGTAGAGAAAAGGAGAGCTCTTTCTATAGTATGTTTATTTTTAAAAAATTAACAGCGAAAAAACGAAATAGAATTGTAGGTTCAAGAACTTCCTCTGTTTCTTTTTGAGCCATCACTTTTTTTACCCATTTTCAACGACATTTCTTCTCATTTTCACTTTCTTTAAAACATCTTAGTGCATTCGTGTTACATATACCTACCCATTTGACAGGCTAAGTTGAAACGAAAAGAAATAAAATAAATTATTTTTCTTCATTTAAATCTACTTTTATAAATTGCTCTAAAACATAAGAATAAAAAATAAACTGTTATATTACAATTAACTTAATATTTGTTGATATTCAAAGTCGGCGACTAACTAAAAATGTATACAAATTTCCTGCAAATTACACAACTATACTTTTAACTGAAACATAAAGTAATTCAACTCAAATCAGATGCTATGGAAACAAAATAATATTAATATGAAGCTTTAACGACTATTACGTCAACTTATATACCTAAATGAGTAAATCTTGAAGTCTGTTTAGTTAAAAAAACTAATTTAAATAGAATAAAGGTAATAAATATTGCAATCTTGGCGATCTGGATGGTCGTAATGTAAGAAATGTAAAAAGGTGTTTCATTTAAATATACAATATTTTTTAGATCACACTCTAGTAAAGATTACGGTAGAAATAACGAGAAAAAACTTAATTTATTTAACCTAAATTAGGTAATGTAATTAACTAATAATTAGAATAAGAAAACTTTGAAAAATGTTTTCAGAAATCCAATATTATAAACTACACACAACTAAAGCTTTCCCATAAATTTTAAATGTAGGTAGTACCACTTATCAAAAGACCGTTAGGATATTTTCCTAGGCTTATAGATACTTTGCATGTAACTAAGACTTAGAAACTTGGACTTCAGCACATAGGTATAATCGAGATTTTATTATTTTAAATTTCTAAACCAAGGGATATAATTTTCTGGAAGAAGGTGTGTCATATGAGAATTTGTATTATTTTTGCATTCATTATTGGAACTAAATCCTAGTGATGTGAATTTATTAAGTAAATTCGCAAAGAGAACTTTGTTGTTTTTCTTATCATATTATTCAAGAATAGGTCATTAATCCCAACAATGACCATGATTTAATAACTTCAGAAGAAAAGAATGATTTCTGTAAATATATTTTTCGTATCTCATAAAATACAGTCTGTAAACAAAACACGCCTACATAAATAGAAATATCAAAAATCCTGAGACCATAATTTGCAATACGCTAATCTATTTTAACATTGTAATTCAAGTTTTGTCCTGCAAAATTTCCTCCCTTAAACATAATTGCCTCGTAAGAAAAGCAAAACTTAGTTTTCTCAATTAGTGTCCTAAATCAATAAGCCAGTTCGCTTAAAGTAACACGAAACAAGTTTTGTCATTGTTTTCCGCAGACATGTTTAATGCAAAGAACAAACCTTTCATTTAAATAATTAAAAAGCACACAGCAGGTAAAACGAGCAGGCGTCTTGATTTCCAGCAGATGTTCGCAGACGTATAAGATTTCTGGAAAAGTTTTCGAATTTCCATGCAAATGGAATCCTCATTCCCACGAAATTGTCTCTAAAGTAATCTGAATGCCCTGCAATATAAAATAGAAAATTAAGGCATTAAACAACATGAATTTTTTAAAACAATAATAATTTTTTAAGGTAAACGCTAATTAAATTTTACTATGTTTAGACTCTCATATTTATTATCAAAGAGTCAAGGCTTATAACACAAACTTTTATTATCATAATTGCTTGTATAAATATACAAAAATTAAAAGGTTACTAAAATATAAGCGTAGGTTCGATTGATTAGTTGGACACACAACTTTTTATCTTTTTTAGTATTTAGGAACAGGCTGAACTTCCTGTTTACCACTAAACTGATCACATATTATATTAAAAGATTATTCGCCTTAATTGCTTTTTATTTATGACTAGCTGCAAAACTTCTTTTTTACAAATAACCCTTTGCGGACTATTTCCTCATTTTTTATTCTGCGATATTTTAGATTTGTTGCTAGAGAATTACCTACAAAACAATAAATTTGCGTTTAATCGAAGACGTAAAATAACATTTGACAAGACCAATGCTATTTGTTTTTATCAATGAATAATTCTTCATCTTAGGATTTACTATATTTTACTATGGAAATGAAATTTTGGAATATTTCTGCAAGTTAGTATCTACTATATTCTACGCTAAGAAATTTTTTGCTTCTGTTCTGCATAGAGGTGATATCTAGTATTTAACATTGGAATTAATTGCGTATGACCAATAAATTGGCAAAAATGGCGAAGTTAATGAACTCTAAGTAAAGAGTTAATTTTTGCATAGATTTAGAAAAATACATTAATTTTCTTTTAACGAGGAGGGTACCTGAAGAGTCCGGCTCTGATTATGATGAAACTTCAGTATGTTGTAGAGGGTACAAAAATAAGAGACACGTATTTTTTTTATCTGCGGAGATTCATTTTAACGTAGTGAATAGGGAGATGTCTTTACAAACAAAATGAAAGTTACTTCTTGTTCAAAATGATGTTAAACTATGGTTTTTTTCACCCCCAAGGATATCATCCCTTAATTTTTATAAGGGTACCAAGGTATTTTTATCCCCAAGAATATCATCCCTTATTTCATATAAGGATAAACCAACTATTCGCGCACTTAATTGAAGTCTAAAAATTACGAGATTTAATTAAATTGTTTGAAAATATTTTTTTCATGAATACCATAATGAATTCCCATTGACAACTTTCGAGATTTCCAAAAATAAATTAGTAAAAGAGGGCGAGTCAATCCCAAACACTTTCTTTTAATATCTCAAGTTATAGTTACACTCTACAAAACAAAGTTAAAAGTATTTGTTTTTCGAAATGATATTAAGCTATGGCATTTTCACTCTAAGGATATTATCCCTTATTTTCTATTTTAGTAAACCATATATATATGCGCACGTAATTTAATTGTAAAAATTACGAAATTTAATGGCATTCTCTGAAAATATTTTTTTCATGAATACTATAAGTCGTTTAAATTGTCGTATTTCGAGTTTTTAAAAAATAAACTTTTAAAAGAGAGTGAGCCACCCCCGCATATTTTTTACAAGTTTTAATTGAAAAAACTTTATGGAGCAAATTGGAAATTATTTGTTATATGAAATGAATTTAAACTATAGTATTTTCACCCTCAATTATATCATTTGAAAGATAATTTCATATATCTATAATTATTCTTAAAGTTGTCAATTTCCAGTTGATATAAACGTTACTGAAATTTTTTTCTTTTAATTAATAAAAAAATATAAACTTGTTTTTTTGGTTAAGCATTCATGTCTGTAAATTATTATAATTCATGACAAATAGTGATTTCTAATTCTGTAACGTTCATTTATATTAAAATTTGACAATTTTAAGACTAACAATGTATGCATGACGGTTTCATTTTATAAAAAAATAGTGAATAATATACTTGGGAATGAAAATACCATAGTTTAACATTATTTCGAATAACAAGTAATTTAAATTTTGTTTTGTAGAGATATCTTAATTGGAACTAGAGATATTAAAACGTATTTGGGGGTTGCTCATCCTCTTTTACTAGTTTATTTTCAGAAACCCCGAAACACCTTCAACTTAAGTTACTTATTCTATTCGTCAAAAAATTATTATCAACAAATTTAGTTTATGTCCAGAATTAAATTATGTAAATGAATTAAAGATTGAGAACGTCAAAAGAGCGGCACCAGGGTACAGAATGAATACCGGGGAAATAACAATAATATGTTACGCTGATGACGCCGTCATAGTCTCGAAAAATGAAGACGATCTCCAAAGACTTCTATTTGCATTCAACACCATAAGCAAGCAATTCAACATGAAAATATCTATCGATAAAACTAAGTCAATTGTAATAAGCAAAGTGCCCTTAAGATGCAAACTAGTAGTGGATGACAAACCAATAGAACAACTCATGACCTTTAATTACTTAGGAGTTGAGTAGGAAGAATGGCGAAAAATAGAATAGCGAGAGTCGCCCGAGATGGAACACCGGAAACCAGAAGACCAATAGGTAGACCACCGAAAAGATGGAGAGAGTCCTGGATTTCAACATCAAATGAGATGAATGATTGAGTTGGAAAAAACAGGCTGTAAGCCTATAACAAGAGGAAGAAGAAGAAGAATTAAAAGATTAACCCTCATCAAAAGTAAGGGATGATATCTATGGTGTTAGAACAACATAGTGTAACCTCACTTCAACTAACAAATAATTTTCACTTTGTTTTGTAAAGATATATCAATTAGATTTTGAGAGTTGAAAAAATGTATTTAGGAGTAACTCATCCTCTTTTATTACTTCATTTTTTGAAACCCCAAAACATGTCAACTTGAGTTAATTATGGTATTCGTAAAAAAATATCTCGAAACAATTTCATTAAATTTCGTAATTTTTAGAATTAATTACGTCCGCTAATAGATGGTTTACCGTTATAAGATATAAGAGATGATATCTTTGCAGGTTAAAATACCAGAATTCAACATCAATTCAAATAACTTATTTTCAAAGATATCTCAACTAGAACTTGAAATTTAAAAAAACGTATTTGGGGATGGCTCAACCTCTTTTACTAGTTTATTTTTAGAAATTCCGAAACCCGTCAACTTAAGTTACTTATGTTATTCGTAAAAAAAATATTTTCATACAATTCCATTAAATTTTGTAGGTTATAGAATTAAATTACGTGCGTAGAAATACGGTTTAATCTAATAAAAAATAAGGGATTCCTTTGGGGTGAAAATACCATAGTTCGACACCATTTCGAATAACAAGTAACTTTTATTTTATTTTGTAGAAATATCTCACTTAGAACTTGAGATATTTCCAAAACATTGCTTTTAGGGATGAAATTTAGGGGCGGTTTGCACCTCGTTATAATGATTGTCCGCAGATAAAAAAAAATACATGTCTCTTATTTTTGTACCTTTTACAACATATTAAAGTTTCATTAAAATCGGAGCCGGACACTTCAGGTACCTTCCTTTTTAATGGAAATTTGATTAATATATCCAAGGAAATAAACCGTGAATAACATGTCACAGTAAAAATATTCTTGTTGAAAGAACGGATTTAGGTTACCACAAACTACAATAAATAAAAATATTCCATTATTTACAGTTAATTAAAGGAGAATGCATGCATCTTTATATAGGTTTTTCGTCGGAAGTATTTCAAGCGATGTTGAATCAGTGGATAAAACTTCCAACGTCATATAAAAATAAATACCGGCTTAGCCGAGACTTGGGGACGTCGAATTACTGAAATGTACAACATAATAAAAAATAATGAAAACGCTAGCAGCGTCGCCTGTCGGCCAAACGACTTAATTTCATCAACAGCTTTAGGTCAGCGACGTAGTTAGGAAAATTTAGTAAATGTAGGCAGCACAACGGTTATTACATTAATTCATGCAATGGTCTGGAAACGCCGTCAGAGTCATTTTATTGGTTTCTGGACTATCTAACTAGGTCAAAACGTGTGCAAGGGAAAAATTAATAACGTCAAATAGGTTGGGTTTGCCTAGATGTGCAGTTCAAACTCTGAAAGGAACAAATTGAATTTCGCATGAAAGCGCTAAATTCAAAATTTGTTTCGCGAACGATGTTTTGTCATGTCAAGGGTATTATGTTTTTCTCCTTTTTATTGAGGCAAAATATAAATTGAAAAGGTACAATAGAAGTAAAAAATTGTTATAATTAACATAATAATTGAATTATTTTAAAGTTTTAAATGAAATAATATGACGCAGTCCAATGAGTAACTCCAATAAAAATTTAAAATAATTTATATCTATAATGTAGATTATTGGGTTCTTACTAGTTGTTTGGAATATGATTTTCTATTACTGAGGCTAGATTCGTGTACTGCCTTAAGCAGAGTAAACGTCAATTAACTCATGAAAATTTATAAATTACGGACAGTATGGGATAATAAACGACGAAACAAGAGTAATGATTGACAAAACAAATTAAATATAGGTTGGAAAAAATTATATAACGAAGCTATGTGATGATAAAAGAAATAAATACGCCACAAATAATTCGAAGCACTTCACGACTACGTATAACTGTGAATAAGATAAAAATATTTATCAAAGGAAAGATAAAATGAAAACAGTACAGCTTTATGAGCCATTCGATCAAGGCTTCTCACCAAAATATACAAATTATGTGAAGAACAGATATTCAAGACACAATCTGGATTCAGAGATATCGTTGACACTACAGAGGTTCTGTGTCAGAGATATAGAAATGTTAGCAGTGCTATATACGTATATTTTTATCGCGTATAAATAATTTTATGATAGGTTTTCTTGGAAATGCAGACATGAAAAATGGCTACGAATTATTACAAACTATATGAAAACGAGTCTGCGACCATCAGAATGGAAGACAGAAACTCCGGATATGTACTGATTGGACGATGTATTAGACAAGGTTGCACGTTCACTCCAATACTATTTAATATATACTATGCGTACATATTGAGAGATCTATTGAATATCGATATTGGTGTGTTGAATCACGGGAAGAAGTTAAATGACTTAAGATATGCAGACGATACAGCCATATTTGCGGAAAGCTTAGACGGACTACAACATCTATTCTAATGAGACGCAATTTATAACTATCATTAAAAATATACATCTACTACAAATGAACCATTAAAAGTCTGTAAAAAACAAATTCAATTTGACGGAAAGTCCTATCTTTAATAATTATTAATGGATAATGGAACTATTGACCGGAGACTAAATGTCGCATCGAGAAGGGAATGAGAGTTTTTATAAAAAAGAGGCTCCTGTTTAAAGATCACGCTGTAACGATAACACTTCTCCATTGCTACTCCTTTTTCATCCTGCTGTATCAGTTGCATGATCACTAAAGCAAGAAGTTAAGTTCTTTTGAGATGTAGTTATGCCAAAAAAATTTGTATTTATTTATTTATTTATTTATTTATTTACGGGATGTACCCATTTTCAAATATTTACAATAAAAATAAAATATCCTAACCATCATTATTAGTAACTAATAAATCACTTAAAGTAAATAATAAACTAACAAACGCAAAAACCTAGCATTCTTAAAAACAGAAATATAAACTTTATACATTGTCATTCCCTTAACAACAAAAATATTAATATAAATTATGTTCTATTCCTGCTAAATTCAGTCAGACACTGCTTAAATTTTGCAAATCCAACATCAATCAGATCGAAGTTCTGATTAAACTCATTGCTTAGTGTGCGAAATCTATTAATAGGAGAAAATTTACCATAATTCGTATGATGATGTTATACTGAAAATAGTTGAATATTTCGAAGAATTCGGCTGTTGCATCTAAAGTTAATCAGATCCAATAAATCAGAGCAATCAATACTGTCATTAAGTAGTTTATAAACAAAAATTACATCACACCTTAGTTCTGTAGTCTTCTAGGGAAGGGACGTTTAACCGGGACCTCAGATCTACCATGGATAAATTTTGTAAGTTCAGTCTATAAGCACAGGTTCTGAGAAATTTGTTTTGAATCCTTTCCAAGGTGTAAATGTGATTAAAATAATAGGGTGACCATACTATAGATAAATAAGATTCGATACTACGGACAAGAGTAAGATACATAATTCTTAATGTAGGTATTGAAAATTCTCATGAATTTTTAGTAATAAAACCTAGACTGCGGAAAGCTTTACTAGCTAGATTATTGATGTGGGGAATAAATGACAATGAACTGTCAAATGACACCCCCAGATCCCTAATCTCAGTCACACTTGATAGAAGATTTGTATTAATTTGGTAATCGAAATCAATAGCGTTCCTAGATTTAGTGAAAGGTATAACAAAGCACTTGTCCTTATTAAGACATAAGCCATTGGAAAGAGGCCAATCAAAAAGTGAATTTAAATCTTCTTGGATTTTAACACAATCATCCAAAATTGAAATTGTGAGAAATAGCTTAAGATCGTCGGCAAATAACAATAATTTTCAAGACCTTATTATTTCATGTATATCATTAATAAATAAGTTAAAAATAAGGGGGCCCATATGTGAACCTTGTGGGACCCCTGATGTAACCAAAATAGGAATTGATAGTGAACCCTTTATATAGACAAACTGAACCCTATCATCAAGGTAACCACTCAGCCGTGAAAAGAACCACTCAGGAAAACCATAACACCTTAACTTAAAAATAAGCTATGAATGAATGACTGTGTCAAAGGCCTTTGAGAAGTCTGGATATATGGAATCAACCTGATGACCATTCTCGATAGCCCTGGCAATATAGTTCTCTGATCCAGGACCAGATTTGTTGAAGTAGTTTCGCCCTATCTGAACCCATGCTGTTCTTTGACTAACATATTTTTACAATGCCAAGTAAGATATTTGTTTAGAATTAGCTCAAAAAGTTTGGGGATAGAAGACAACATGACCACCGGTCTGTGGTTTTTTACATTAAATCTATCTCCATTTTTGTATACAGGAGTTATTAAATTATCACGCTATTTATCAGAAAAAGTTTGAAATTTTAAAGACAAGTTGAATAAGGTTTGTAAGGGTTTGGATAAACTGTAAACACATCTTTTAAAAAAATATGTGGAAATATTGTCAGGGCCGTAACTTAGTTTATCCTTGAGAGTACCCATGGATTTAACGACCTCAGAGAGTTTAAATTGAATAAATGAATTATCAATAGAATTTTTTTACTGTAAAATTAAAATTACTAATATCAGTTTTCTCAGAGCGATATACACTAGAGAAGTGACTAGCGAACAAATTTGCTATATCTTGGCTTGATTCAGCTGACAAATCATTAAAATGCATAATGTTCGGAATTCCATGATTTTTATTCAAAGAGTTTACATGATTCCAAATCTGTTTAGAATCTGAATAAATTGATTCATCTATAGCAGAAATGTAAGATCTATAGCACTGCTCTGACAATAACTTGCACTGTGTACGAAGATTAGAAAACAAAACGTAATGAACAGCTGACCGACTTTGTTTAAATTTAGCATGAATAGCCTTCTTTGACAAGACCAGCCTTTTTAATTCACGAGGAAAGCAACGACGAAACCTCGAGGGTTTGTATGTTTTTTAGGCACATAAAGTGAAATTGCATTTGAGATCACTTCATAAAAATTATTTACTAAAGTATTAATGCTTGAATTGACAAATATATTGTCCCAATCTAAAGAAAAGTAATTATTTAAACCCAAAAAATTTACATTTCTAAACTCAAAATATGTGGTATTATAATCTAATTGTTGAATACTGCTGTTAAAAATAATATCACAGATAACCTCAACATGATGATAGCTGTTACGAAGTCGAGTATCTAATGCTTGTTGAACTGACAACCAATGACAGTCATCGATACTGTCAAAAATGAGGTCCAAGAATATCCATGTTATAATTTTGTAATAAGGGTAATAGCTGCAAGGTGCTGCGATTTCAAAGTTTTTTTTTAGTTTTTTATCACTTGTCTGAGAGCTAGATAGATATCAGATGCTATTTTGTATTATCCAAGGATAGGCGAAACTACAAAATTGTTTAGAAATAGAGATATTCAGTTTAAGTTAAAGTGAGTGAGCAGAATTCCGTACTAACACATTTCTAATGTAATTGATCGGAAGTAATTTCAGCTTCGCATATTAGGCTAGACATTAGGCTGTTTGGTAAGCTTCAATGACCAGCCGAATTATCTATGGAATTTAACTTTTTAAGCAGGTTGTGGGAGTCGAGTCGTAAATAAGACATAAATAGTTTAGTTTCGATAAGATGTATGTTTGTTATATTTTTATAAGTGAGTAGCCACCTGAGCCCTACTTAGTGCCAGTTGAGAATCTAATGCTTTCAAGATTTACTATATATTTGTTCTTAAGTTTCTCAGTCTGACTTTTGAAGGCTAGCAACTGGTAGGAGGTGACTCCATATTGAATTTGAAAAGGGTATTTGTTGTATAGTAGATTTTATATTTTTAGACAGTTTTTAATAAGATAGAAATAAAATGTTCGATTTTTTAGACGTAAACAGAAACCAAACAGAGTTAAAACACTGAAAGAACTAACATGATAGTACCTATATGGACGGATACGTTTGAGATCTATATATGGGACAACAGGGAAGACTCTGGGAGAAAGGAGAATATTTTCCTAGAGTTTCTCTTTGAGGGGGCGCTTGATATCGTAATCTAATAGGGTGCGCGGATATTTGGGACAAGATTCCAAAATACGTTTGAATGAAAGGGCTACCCCGCATTAGTTGCATAAGGGGGGATCAGAACCATCAATAAGATGGCCATGTGTTAATCTAGTGTGACCAATCCTTAGCCTGGCCATAGCGGGTAAGGGATATCTAGGATTGCACCGAAATGCAGTATGAGTAAATATGGTGTCTCTTATCTCATGTAGCTTGTTTTCCTCCAATTAGAGGTGCCATTCCAACTGCCATAGGATTCTTACCTTATATTTAAAGAAGATACGAAGGTCTCCAGAGCAGAAGATGAAGTTAATAGGAAGGGAGGAAGGACCACATGACTAAGTATCCATAGAAAGAAGATTTTCTTTTTTGTATGCTTATTCTTACCAGATTATATATGATCAAAGGATGAGTGGGTTTCAAGGATTTTAGGGATGTAATGGAGTTTAGGGAATCCGTGGCAATATTCCATAGTTTTTTATGGGAACCCTTAATTATCTTGGTGGCCTTGAAGGTCGCAAACAATTCAGCGGGAAGAATACTGGATGAGGGATACAGGGAGTAAGAGTATTTATGAGGGGGAAAGAAGACAGCAGCACCAACTCTAGATTCAGCTTTAGATCCATCAGTGAATATCATTATATGATCCCTGTATTTAGTGTGAGAAAGTTCGGAGAAGTAGTTTCTAAGGAATTCCCTATTCCAGGTCTCTAGTATTCTAGAAAGAATAAGTCGGCTACGATGGCCCGAAAATTGTATGGGTAGAATTTGTATCTTTCATGAAGGATGGGGTCTGAAAGTATGTAACAGGTAGTTTGACACAAGGAGAGAAATCTCGTATGTGACTACACGATCGATGGTTGACTGGAGGGGGAGCGTGGAAGAAATATTTGGAATGAGTTATAAATGGTCTAAACTTCAAAGAGTTTGCATTGTTTAGCAGTATGAAATTTCTTCTGTGCTGAAGAGGTAGAAATTCCGACCCGCATTATAAACTGGAGATGGGGCTGGTGCGGAAAACTCCCAAGGCCATTCGTAGTCCACTATTATGAATAGGGTCTAATCTTTTGAGGTGATAAAGAGGGGCAGATGAGTAAGCCAGAGAGCCGTAATCAAATTTGGAAAGAATGAGGGAGTTATGGCGTCTTAATAATGAGACACGTTGAGAACCCCATTTAAATTTAGACAGCATTCTTAAGATGTTGATTTCTTTAGACCATTTCTTCTTAAGTTAATCAATGTGTTGTCCAAAGTTTAGTGAAGAGTCAAAGTATAGACCCTGGAATTTGCAGGTAGAGGGATTAGCGATGGGATTAGAGTTCAGGATAGAGGAAGTTTTAAGACAAGATCTACGTTTACAGAAGTAAAGAGTAGCTGATTTAGAGGAGGAAATGGAAGTCCCAAGCTCATTGGTTGAGATTGAAAAGCTCGTTTGAAGAATTCTCTCATCAAATAATCCGAGGAAGCGTGATATATGAAGATATCATCGGCAAATAAGCGGAGGGAGACTTGGGGTGGAATATGTGGTTTGATGCTATTCATAGGAATGATAAATAGGGTAGGGCTGAAGACTGATTCTTGTAGAATGCCAGATGATTGTTGATAGGAGGGAGATAAACAATTATTAACTTTTACTCGGAAAAATGATCCTTGAGAAATTCCTCAACAAAGTAGAACATGTTACATTTAATGCCACAATTTTCTAGGGAATGTGGGATAGAATTTCTGTCAATGGTATCAAAAGCGGATGTTAAATCCAGAAAAGTGGCAATTAAGTGATGTTTATTTCGGAATGCTGCTTGTATATCAATTTCCAGGCTGACCAGGTGATCAAGAGTTGAGCGATCCCGTCTGAAGCCCATTTGTTATTTTAATAAGAGGTTCCTTTTTTCGAGGAATCAAAATAGATGAAAGTTTACAATTCTTTCCAAGATTTTACAGAGGTGATTAGTTAAGGGAATCGGTCGGTAACTGGGGGAGACAGTTTTGGGCTTTTCTGGTTTATGAATGGGGATGAGAAGGGATTCCTTTCAAGAGGTGTGTAAGGAGCCATTATTCCAAATCTGATTATACATATTAAGGAGATAAGAAATACCTTTGGGGGGAGGGGTAGATTTCTGATATAGAAAGTCCTTATCTCATCTGGACCGGTAGCTGAGTCCCTACTTCTATTAGTGGCAAAATGTGATTCATCCAGGGTGATAGGAAGGTTGTAGGACATAAGAGGATCATTTTGCGTGTGGGTAAAGTGGTGGGAGGGTCCATTTGTAAAGAGGTTGAAGTAGTGGGACGCAAAAATATCGACTACTACATTGGAATCAGTAATCCAGTTTCCATTCAACTCGATGCCAGATATAAAGTGGTGACCTTTACCTTGGACCCTATTAATGTTTTTCCATAATGTGGAGCTGCCTAAGTGGAGTCCAATTGACTCTGTGAAGGAGTTCCAACTACTATATCGAGTTTGCCGGATAGTTTTTATAGCAACTGCTCTGAGTCTTTTATATTCCTTCAAATTTTCCTGGACAGGAGAGTTTTTAAGTTTATTCAAGGCTCGTTTTCTATTTTTTATGGAAATTTTGCATCCTTCGTTCCACCAGGGAACAGGGGGCTTGTTGGGTCTTAATTCAACCTTGGGGATACTTACATCAACCGAAGACAGAATAGCACTGACGAAGTTCGACATAGATATGTCTGTTTCCAAGTAAGTAGGAAAATGACCGTCACTGCTATGGTTGTCCTCAAGGGCACTCCACCGCAGATCGGAGGATAAGCTGGGACTACAAAATTTCATGAAAGAGTACCGCATGCGGGTGAAATATATGTAGGAGATCCATCGTTTAGGAGAACCAAATTATAGAGGGAAATGGTGTAAGAGATTATCTTGCCCCTGACATCCGAGTGCTGTGATCCCCACAAGACACCATGAGCCTTCAAGTCTCCCATTAAAATGATGGGAGGAGGGAGCTGGGAAATAATATTTGATATGTCTACCTGAGGTTGGGAAGAGGAAGGGGGGATATAGAGGTTGCAAAAGGATACTTTTTGTTGGCAATAAAAACTAATCCAGCGCAGACTTCGTAATGGGAGGCAATAGGAATTTCCTGATATAAGAATGTTATTTCTGATGAGAGTTGCCACTCCTCCAGAGGCCTTATTCGGGTTAGTTGTATCACATCTGATATGGTTGTATTTTTTAGAATTTACGTTATCTCCTGGTCTACAATTTGTTTCATGCATAAGTAAGAAGAGGGAGTTAAAAGTGTTAATTAGGAGATAAAGTTCTGTAAAATGGGATCTAATTCCATTATTATTCCACTGAATAATTTTAGGAGCCATATTTGTAGTTTTCTTGGTGGATTTGGATGATCTACCACTTTTCCACTTTTTGAAGTAAAGGAAGATTCGGAAGAGCTTTAAGAGGATGACAGTTTTTTGGAGCTAGGAGATTTTGGTAGGATTTTGAGAATTTTTCTTTAAAAGAGTGGGATTCTGGGGACGATGAAGGGATAAATTTGGGGGTTTTAGGGGCATTATTAAGGGAAGGAGGGGAGTTGAGGGAAAAGAGGCGTCTTTGGGAAGACGAGCGGGGTGGAGGAGGAGGTAGGGAAGGAGTGGTTTCCTCTATGTTAGAGGAAGAGTTGGAGGGAAGATTGAGTCCCTCTTTCATTTGGGAACTGTTTTTTTTTTTCAGAAGTGAAGGGGAACAATTTTTTAGCTTTCACAGCATAAGTTGGAAAAGGGGAGTTTAATTCAATACACTTTCTTCTTGCGTCGAAATAAGAGAGTTTTTCAAGTGTTTTTATCTTTTGTATACCCAGTTCTATTTTATACGCTTGGCATCCCTTGTACCTGGGCGAGTGTGATTCCAGGCAGTTTACACAACAAGGGGGTGACTACAAGGACTATCTTTATGCGATGGCTTGCCACATCTCGGATATACAGGCGACTCATTACATCTTTCAGATGTGTGGCCAGATTTTTGGCACTTTAAGCATCTAAGCGGATTTGGGATATAGAGATGCACTCGTATATGAAGGTAACCTGCCTTGATATACTCAGGTAACTCGTGCAGTATAAAGGTTAAGTTTAAGGTAGCTGAAGGAACTATAGTATCGTCTGACTTCAATTATACCCTGAGCTTGAACGTTTTCAAGGATTTTCTCGTTATCACAGTATAGGAGGTCATTACAAGTTATGACTCCTCTGATTGGTGAGCCTCGACAGTTACTTCGAAATCATGAATATTCTTTAGATTAGATATTTTTTCTACTTGGGCTTTATTTTTTATTTCGCTAAGAACTTTACCATTTCCTGGTTTTTTAGTTAATTCCGTTTCACATATAGTTCCACATAGAGTCTTGTAAATAAGAAAGGGGGACACCTTCTCAAAGGAGCCCTCCTTCCTAGACACTAAAGAGAACTCTCAAAATAAGTAAGACCATCTAGGATCACCGGCTAACAAATTCGAGGCCCGTTAAGTGAAGGAAAATTATACTTGGTCATCATAATTGTTCCCACGAGTAGCGGAGTAAGGAACAGTTATCTAGAGTAGTGCCCCGCGTGCTGTGGGAAGGCTTTATTAAAATCCAAGGGGCGCATAATTCTTGGAGTTCGAACAGTAGCGACCTTGCCCTAGGCCACGTAGTTCTTGGCCTCTTCAGTGGCACCGTGACTTTGGAGGGGTTTTTATGGTGGTCCCCTGCCCCTTAGCTGGCCGGTTAAGGCAAGCCTCCAACCTCGGAAGCACATCCTCAGCAACCACCGGCCTTCCGAGAATGGATAACATAAAGGACAACACAACACATGCATAACATGACAGGGACCCGGGATCGTCACACCCGTACTAGGGAGGATAACCTCCCTAGCCCCCTGGGGGATGATGAATGATATATTACCACATTTTGACTCAGTAAATGAATTTATGAATATCATTCGTAGCACGAAGAAATAGTATGGAACTAATGGAAGAGCCTCCAAAATGAGTAGAGTAAAAGTGGGAGAGACACCATATGAGGTGAGACGCCATACTTCCGGAAATTCAGTGAGTAAAAAAGAGATGGCTATATTTTTCACTGTTTTTAACTACTCATTGACGCTTTCTTTTCAACGTGTCAGTTCTTGTTCGACTGCGCTCGAGTGTGACGTGTGTATGACGAAAAGATTATTTTAGCGCGAGAATTTTTCTAGGAAAATTTTGAGTCGCTGCGGTTTCAATGAGTGTTAAATGTAAAACAAAAACACCGTAAGGTAAGAACTACTTTTAATGTTTTATTTAGTTTGTTATTAACTTATTTCAACTACATTTTGCAATATATATTAATACCTACGTACTTTATACCTATATGGCATTTTTCCCACAAAATGAAGAGAGATGCCAACCTTCACAAAAGTGTAAATGAAGGGGTATTTTCTTTATTATTTTTAAAATGCCCAAAAAATACGTGAGGAAGCATACGGTATTCAGGGGGCAGTGGAGTGAAGAGAACTTAATTTTGGCTATTGAACAAGTAAAAAAAGGAGAAATATGGAAAAATGAAGCTCAAAAACTTTACGGAATACCAATTCCTACCTTAAGTAGGCGTCTCATGACTGGTGATACTAAAAATTCTGGACTAAGTCCTTCAGGTATTTATCAAACTTTTGTTATTAATTTAAGAACTTATTGTTTTTATATGTAATGATATAGTAAGTAATTATATTAACTACTGTTCCAGCAAGGACGAAAAACGATTGGCTTCTTATATTAAGCGCCAAGCTAATGCTGGTTTTGCACCTGATAGGTCTACTATTCGGTCTCTTGCCTATCAATTTGCTGAAAAGCTTGGAATTAAGATTAAATTTTCTAAAGAAAAAGGCAGGTCAATATTGGCTCTCTTCTTTTCTAGAAAGAATCTGATGCAAGAGCCCAGGGAATGAACCGAGAAGAAGTAGGTGCATTTTATAAACTGCTTGAAGAAGAAATGGTATTGCACGATTTAACTAATAGACCTGAAAATATTTTTAATGTTGACGAGAGTGGAATTCAATTAATAAATAAACCTGAAAAAGTATTAACAGCCAAAGGAGCAAAGGATGTTCTTGTGATCACACCTCGTGAAAAAGGAGAAACAATTTCTCTGGTTGCATGGTGCAGTGCTGAAAACCGTTTTCTACCTCCAGTGTTAATATCGAAAGGAGTCAATAAAAAGTTAGAGTTTTCTGATGGCATGCCAAATTGGTCTGATGTCTATATGAATAAAAATTCATCTCATATTAATTCTGAATTATTTTTGCTACCCAAAAAACCAAAGACAGGTAAAACAATTTTGATTTTAGATGGCCAAATCTCACATTCCAATTCAATAAATCTGTTAGACCTAGCAAATGACAATGTCATAATTAAATGCTTGCCAAGCCACACTACACCAGCCCTTCAACCTCTTGATCGCAGTTTTTTCAAACCTCTGAAAACCTATTATAATCAAGAATTAAATGCATGGATGTTGAGAAATGAGAATAAAACTATAACACGACTACAGGTTGGGTCATTAATAGGGCAGGCATGGGGAAAAGCTGCAGTCGCGGGAAATTCCACATCAGATTTTAAAGCTTGTGGAATATTCCCACTCAATCCTAATTCTATTCCAGAACATTTCTTTGCCATATCTGATTTAATTGAAGTAGCTACTACTGCCATTCCTCATAAAAGTGCTGTCACTGCAGCTCTGTCTCCATAAAAACCATCAACTTCCAGACAAACATTCACTAGTAAAGAAACGCCTACAAAGATTCTTGAGGAGTCTAAACCAATCCCAAAACTACCTAGCTCGACATTGAAACGAAAACAAGTTGCTTGTATTTGACTTCCCCTGAGAATGTTTGTAAGAAGACTTCCAATATCAATTCAAATAAAGGAGCAGCTAAAAAACGCAAATTAGCTAGTGCAGAATTAAAGTCTTCATTTTCTGTCTTAGTATCCAACCCAGTCGAAGATGATAACAATCTGTACGCGGAATGTTGGGAAAATTACTATTTAACAAAAAAAAGACTGACTGGATTAAATGTTCCTTATCCCAAAAATGGCTGCATGTGTCATGTATAATGTATGCTCCGCATTGCAATAATTGTGGTAGGGAAATGATCTGCGAAAAGAACCAAAAAAAGGAATAATAACATATATGTCATCTCTCCCACAATATATGGCGTCTCTCCCACATATTATGGAAGAGATGGCCTGCTGTCAACTTATAATTTTTATTCTTCATTTCTTTTTGATTTAAGTTTAAAACTCGTTAATTGTAATTTTAATACTTAATGTTGGTGTACCTTTAAAAAAAAATAAAGGGCTGATTTATATTGCATTTTTTATTTTTTACTTAATTTCTACAAAAAGTATGGCATCTCTCCCACTTTTACCCTATCTAATTTAGATGTTGAATTCATAATTGTTACAATAAAAGTTTTGACTGTATGTTTCCGACCATTTTAAGTTTTAAGATGAATTTGATGATGCAATTTGTGTCGAGTTTGTCATATACCTTTTACGTCTAGGAAAGCTACAGTTATATGTCTTTAGTTCTACCAAATGATCAACTGTTGAATTATTTTTCCTGTAGACACGCTGCTCGGGAATGAGTTTTTTATTCTTCTCTAGGGGTTTCGATATGAGAAGTGAAGGATATGGGTTTGAAGAATTATAAAGAATAGGGAGAATTTCAAGATTTGTGAATTGGTATAATAATGTTATTTTCATGTATTTGGTATTTGTTCGGTAAAGCAAATTTTGTTATATAGTTTTAATAGTTTATATTGACCACCACATGACAGATATTTTATCCTGAGGATTTTAATATCGTCTGGACCTGGAGATGTATTTTTATTTCGGCAGAAAGAAAAATTAAATTAAGATATGGTAAAACGAAGGTTGGGGGTGAGTACTTTTGGCATCTACTTAGTGAGCCTTTTCGTTTTTAATATTATTGTAAAGTGATGAAAGTATGCAGCAAAGATTTAAGATAGAATAGGCAGGTTTGATAGTATTTAATCATGTTGTAGGATTCCAATGATATTCTTTAAATGATTTTTCTTTCAAGTTGTCAATTTGGTTCTAGATTTGGTATATTAACTTGAATGACGGCTACAAATTTGTTCTGATATGTCTTCTTAGCCTCATTTATTATTAGCCATGAATTTTTAGATTCAATTAAGTTTAATATATTAGGACGTCGCTTGAATCTGTTTAAAACCTAATCTTAATTGCATATTTTTGCTTAAATATTGTAAAACAAATTTAAAAGCCTGCGACAATTATTTAATGTCCGCAACAAATACTAATGGAAAAATTAAGTCTAAACTTTACTATAACATTTCAAAAAAGTATAACATAATGCAATTTGTAAGCGTACATAAAGATCCAGGTAAGTTTATGAAAATTTCTACTTGTTGTATATAGCCTTACACGAAAGCTTTTTGGAATCTTTCGAGTATTATTTTTGAAAACTTTCGTAGAATCTTTCCATATTACCCAATGTCTGTGAAAAATACTAACAGAAAAATTACTTTTAAGCTTACGCTAACCTTTTAGGAAGGAATAACGTAAGACTCTTTGTAAGCGTAAGTCAAGACTCATGTAGTATTTATTACCTTACATGAAAACATTCTGTAATCTTTCAAGCAATATTTGTGAAAGCTTTCATAAAAGCTTCCTTCTAGGAAAGCATAACGTGTCTCTTTGTATGCTTACAAATAGTTTTACTTAAAATTTAACATACAAAACTATGTTATAGATCAAACTACGATTATGATATTATCACAATGTATTTTTAAAATGTTATTTTAGAATTACTCATTTACACATTATTATACCAGTAATATAAAAACTTGACAGGAAGAGTTCCAAATTATTGAAAAAAAAACTTCCATTTCCACTTTTCTAATGATGATATCTTTAACTAGAAAAATTTTTTACGAAACACTCCATTATTTTTTATCCGATTTCAGTTTGGAGAGGCCATTGTTTCATGACGAGTCATTACCGACCCCAAAAATGTACTGAATGATGTGTAGACTCAGGGGAAGTAATTTTGCAGGTTTAGTAATTTCTCAGTTTTGAGGTAAGTAATTCACGAGGACCAAAAGGAGCCTTCCCAACTTGAAATCGATTGCAAAATAATGAAGACTTGCGCGTTTTGCAAAGAATTTTTCATGTATTTTCCTAGTTGATGATATCAGCTTTTGTAAAACAGAATCGAATGTATGATTACATTAAATTTAATCCATAACATTAATTTAGATTAATGTAAGAATTTTTAAATTTAATGCATTATATTGACTGAATTTAAGAAACGGTTAATAAGATTTGCTTCCAGCATATTTACCTTAAATTTAATACATTTCCTTTTTACAGTGCACACTTTAAAAAATAACCTTAAGTTTAATGCAAGTTTAGGGTACATTCTACATTAAATTTAATAATTTTGTACTTTAAATCGTGAAAAATTTACATTTACTTTGAATTTAAAGCAAATTCATTGAAATGTCAGTTCGTTGTCTATTAAGTTTGATAAAATGGTATCTTAAATTTCAATAAAGTAACTGCAAAGATATTTCAACTTTTCGTACATTAAAATTAATTTACATGTACCTTAACATTAAAGGAGTTTACATTAATATTCATGGTACATTGCATGAGATTCCGGAAGATGACGCAACTTGTATTGAACTTTTTATTTAGTATGATATGATTTGCTTAAAGGACTCAATTTTCTTATGATGAGGTGTACATATCTGCCGATGCTGACGGAAACCAATAAGTTCAAAACCGGTGTACAAATAACGGTACACCAATAGGAAAATTTTCAACTTTTTCATGGTAGCTCTACTTTTTGACTTCATATTAAAGTTGGTGCATTAAATATTTTATAACACATCTTAAATTCAATGAACACTGGTTGTATATTTGATGTACATAATCACCTTCAAAAGTATTGATCAAACTTTAAATTTAATATCTGATTACAAAAAATTTAATGGAATACATTAATTCAGATTGATGTTAGAATTGTTAAGTTTTATGTATTACATTAATTAAATTTAAGTAATGGTTTATGAAATTTGCTTCCAGCTTACCTTAAATAATGAATGATTTTACTTTTTACAGTGCAGAAGAACAAAACCGCAATAAGTTGTTTCAATATTAATTTCAATTCAATTTTGTGCCGAGAAAACACAAATTTTAAGAAAAATTTATGCATTTTTTGTCTTATATTTAAAGGCTTTCGTTATTTTAATATTTTAAATGTTATAAACAATGAAAATTATTATATATGATACCAATTGAACTTTGTTAAGTGTTATATTATTATGGTTGGCAATATTACTAGCATAAACTGGGAAATTTACAAATTTAAATATGTTTTAAACACACCTTAATTTGTTTAAATAATTTAATGCTTACAACTTGATAATGTAAAATTTATTTTTTAATCACGCTAGCTCAGATTTTTCCGGGAACGCTCATTTGATTTTTCATTCTAATTTTTAGAACAGCATTTTTGTAACCACGGCGCAAGACATCAACTTTCTTTCATCAATACGAGGTTTAACTTCATTTAGGGTATTTAGAATAACCATAAATATTAATTTGGACTTCTTGTAAAAGTTAACAATTTCAAAAATCAAAAAAATTTTAATTATTTCCAAAAAAAAACACACTTCATATAAACACTCCAACATTCGGTTGGATTTTTCTTTTCTTTTAATTGTACAGAAAAGTCGCTTTTTCATCAAACAAAAATTACAGTCAAGATTGATTTGTTAATACACAGATTTCATATATAATTAATTTTTGAAGCACTTATATTTAAAAATTCATAGTTTTTATAATAGCCTATTAAAATATATGAGTATTCTACTTGATGCTGAAAAAAAAATCAGACCCGAATTTGAATTGTTTAAACTTTTACAAAGTTATAGTATTTTGAATTTTTATTTATTTATCTTAAAAATCGCAGTAGATGGAGACTTCAAATTTAGTATGATAACTCAAAACTATAGTAGACCTTGTATGATCTATTTTGTAAAAATTGTTAACAAACTAGGAAATTAACAGTTATTGTTGGCTCATTTTAAAGATTATTTAATTAAGAACAAATTATGTTTGTAATTTTTTTTTCTACTTCACTTATCTTTCGATGTATAAACCTAAATATGAAGATAAAAACGATTTTCCCATTTTAATTATCTATAATTAGTTAAGCCGACTCAAAAATTGGTTTTTCATTTTGGCATACTATTTATAACTTTACTAAAAAACACTAGTTTTACAGGCCTATATGGTAACGGTCTCGTCATCTCATTACATTTTCTTAAGTCTACTTAATAATCTAAGAATTAACGTAAATCCACTTTAATAACTGGAAATAACAAAACGTGAATGATGCAAAGATGATGCCTACCTCCACAATTTTCCAACAGTTTCTTTCATCTGCTGACAAACTTGGTATACGAGTACATCCCCAATATAAAGTATTTGGTGTGTCATGAATATGTAAGCGTTATCATTCTGATTCTATCAAAGTTCCTCGAATAATTTTTACCTTTATTTTTCACCAGAAAAACAAATTAGAACCAATATATAAGAAAAAGTTAACATATCGTAACAAAGGGAAAGAAAAGGGTCAGTCGATCGGTAAAGGTATGTAGATTAAACGCACTGTTTTCTAGGAAGCATCGTTGCCACATCATTAGTTAAAATTGTATTACTATATGAGTTCAATACTGAGTAAATATGAACTTTGGTCAAATATCATTTGATCCCTTTACAAATTAACGCAAAATATATAATCAAACAAAATGTAAAACATCTGCTGTATGCACTGCCAAATTAAATTGAAGTTACCTACGCATGGAGACTCAGTTTGGGTTTAGAAATGCCCTTGGTACTAGAGAAATACATTTTCGTATGACTTACCGATTATAAGAAAGCATTTGACAGGGTACAGAATGTGAAGTTGATAGATATACTGATGAATGCTGGTGTGGGTAGCAAGGATGTATGGATTATAGAGAATCTACATTGGCGCCAGGGGGCAGGGGTCCGAGTTAATGGTAAGCCTACCAAAGAATGCCAAATTCAACGAGGCGTTAGACAGGGATGTATTCTATCTCCACTTCTGTTTAATTAATATTCGGACAAAGTTTTTAAAAAGCCCTACTTAACACAGTATTTGGGGTCAAAATCGACGGCGAGGTAATAAACACGATTCGTTATGCCGATAACACTGCCATCATAAGTGATCGCTTTCAGGGTCTACAACAACTCTTAGATTCTGTCAATAGGATTGGAAAAGAAATGGGATATAAATGTTGCTAAAACTAAATTTATGGTTTTTAGTCGTCGACTATATCCAGACGCTTCAATGCTAATAAATGGAGAAATCATTGAAAGTGTCTCCCACTTCAAATACATTGGATGTTATATTACTGAACAGCTTGACCCAGATAAATAAGTTAAATACAGAATCGAATCAGCCCATACAACTTTTCTAAAAATGAGATCACTTGCCTGCAATGACAATCTAAATTTAAAACTTCGCCAAAGGATGGTTAAATGTTACATCTAGTCAGTGTTGTTGTATGGAGCGTAGGTGCGGACACTGAAGGCTGCACGATCAATCATTTGGAGGCATTTAAGATATGGTTACATAGGCGAATGCTTCGATTACCCTGGGTAGCTATGCAGACTAATATGACGGTTTTAGATCGGGCAGATTCCACTCGTGAATTGCTGATAACCGTTAAATGCAGAAAACTAGCATATCTTGGCCATGTTCTCAGAGGGGATTGGTACTGGATTCTCCAACTGATAATAAAGGGTAAGATCAAGGATCGTAGAGTTGTTGGAAGGAAGCAGATCTCTTGGCTGAGGAACATCTGAGAGTGGACAGGAATACACAGTGCTGAACAGCTATTTAGAATAGGAGAGAACCGTTATCAATTTGCCAATGTAATTGTCAACGTCAGAAAGACCTGATAGGGCACAGTAAGGAGAAGAAGTGCAACACTACGTCAACTAAGCACCTTTAAAATAAAAGAATAAGTAAATCGTGTCATTTTATTAATTTATTACCAAATTGACATAAATAAACAATTTTGCTTATTTGTACAATGCATCTTCGTCTTAACGGTTTCAAGACTTTAAATCTAGGTTGTTTCCTTTAATTTTCGTATATAAATGTTTTTCTGTGATATATATATATATATATATATATATATATATATATATATATATATATATATATATATATAAAATTCAAATTATAACAGTATAATCAGTAAAACCTAATTGGCAACGGCAACTAGGTGCGCCTTAACTTAAACCATTTTACTAAATCTGGCTGCAAAAGCTTATTTTTTCAAATATTTATCAACACATTTCACGAATCTGATAGTTCTATAGAGTCTTTATTTTACTATGATTTAAAAATATTACATTTTCAAGATTCGTAAACTTCTCCAGAAAATAGATGTCTTCAAATTAGCAAAAATATGTTTCGCGTTTGTCATTGACCAAGTGCATTTAATTTCAACGACGTTAGCTCCACAGAAAAAGGAAAATTTCCGTTCTTGAAATAATGCATGCTGTCTTCAAAAAACTTGCAAAAATGTTTCGCGAAACTTTCCGAAAATATGAAAATACATCTTACACGTTAACTTTCATGAAGGTTGCAGTAGACCTTCAAGATTGATATACTATATAAGAGGCTTAGAGAATAATTCTACGACTTTTCCGTGAATAGCAGTCGATGTAAAGGTCTTGCAATATCAGCGAATCGTTTTATGATTCTTCTATAGTAAGTACAGAGACCTAGAAAACTTCTTAGTTCATGCTTATTTTTCGATATTGGTCAACCTTGAATGGCTTCTGTCTTCTCTGGTTCGGTTCGTACAACAGCTTCTGTGAATATATGTTCCAGGTATTTCACTTCTTTCTGGAAAAATTGACATTTCTTAGGACTGAGCTTTAATTGTGCACTTCTGAGTTTTTGATATACATTTTCGACATTTTTCAGATGATCGTCAAATATTTTTCCCTGAATTATGATATCATCTAGGCAGATTAGGCATGTTTTCCACGTTTAGTAAATATAAAATTTGTTCCATTAAACATTAAATTGCCGTAGCCCTATTCCAGTAGAAAAGGCGGACTTTCCTTTATCCTCTGGATGAAGCTGTACTTGCCAATAGCCACTTTTTAAGTCCAATGTGGAAAACCATTTTAACCCAGTTAATGTGTCCAGCGTATCATCAACACGAGGCAAAGGAAGACTCTCATTCTTTGTGACGTCAATAAGCCATCTGAAGTCAAGACAAAATCTAATTAAGCCATCTTTTTTCTTAACTAGTACAACTGGGGATGTTCAGGGACTTTGGGAAGTTTCTATAATGCCTTGATTCTGCATGTCTTTAAGCATCTTGTCTACCTCGTCACGTTTTCTAAGTGGTATTCTTCTTGGAGCTTGTTTAATTGGAGTTGCTTCTCCAGTATTTATTCGACACTCGACTACATTGGTCCTTCCCAAGTCGCTATCAGATAAAGAGAAAACATCCTGATTTTTTTCGTAAAAGATCTTCCAATCTAGCCACCTGAACTTGATTCAGTAAAGGTGTTGACGTACTAACTAAGTCTTGAAGTACCTTAGGTAGACTAGCAGTTAATTTCTCAGGTTAAAACGGGATACCGCTAACTATCACGTCGACAGATTGACAGGTAGAAATCTTGTCACCTTTTCTCATCTGTTGAGGATAATCTTTCAAGTTCAGCATCTTGACAAATATAGTGCTTCTTTTATTCTGAATCAATGTTCTGGCAAGAAAAATTCCTTTTGCATATAACGAGCAATCTTGAATTGATTCAACCAAAACTATTCCATTTTCTTCGGAGTCATCAATGCATACTTTTACTATGCATTCTGTACATGGCGGTAACATCGCATCTTCAAGAAGCTCAACTTCCCAAATTGACACTTCACTATTTTTCGGAAGATTCATTACAATTTCTTCATTTCTAGTTCATAGTACTCGTTGAAGAAGATCAAGGACAATCTTCTGGTGTTCCATGACATCTAGACCTAGTATAACTTTGTCCAAAATATCAGCAACAATAACCACATGTTTGAAAGTTTGGCTTCATATATTCCTCTCACGGGTATAACTTCACCATTGGCGGTTTGCAGGACATAATGCTTTTCCGGAAGACCAATTTTACATTGAGCCACGATGTTCGGCTTTACAATGGTGAGTAGAACCAGTATCTATTTCACATACCCGACCGCATACCTGTCTGGGTACTATCAAACTGGAACCATTGTTTTGCAACCGGGATTCCTCAACTATTATTGTTGATGGGGCTTGGTAGAACCTAGCCAGCTTTCGCCCCTTTAAGCTAGCTACTGGGAGTTTTCCTGATTCTGATCGCTATCAGGAGCAGTACTGCCAATATAGCGGATTTGCACATGCCCCTCTTGGCCACACTTCGAACAACGAATTCTATTTCTGCTGTGGAAGGTTGTTTTTTGTTGTCATGTGCTTTTTATTTGTTTAAAAATTCCTGCATTTCCCTCATTAACTTCATGAAGAATTTCTCGTTGGTCTTGCGATCATCCTGGGAAACGTTAACTCTGCTTATAATTCTTCCTTGGTTCCTTAAGGTCTGTTTGGCTGTTTCGAACTGAAGGACATAAGCAAGAACATCAAAAATTTTTTTTATTCGAGCCATTCTTAGAGTTTGGTTTGTTTCTGGGTGGCGTAAACCTTCGATAAAACTATTTATTGCTAACTCTTGCTTTATCTCTTCCGGATATGTTGGATAAGTCAAATTTATTAGCCTCATTATGTTCGCCTCATATTCTTGCAGACTTTCATTGTATTTTTGTCTTCGTCCTTGGAGTTGGGCCATATAAACTTCTTGAAGGTGGGCTTCCCCATAGCGCATCTCTAGAAAAGTAACAATAAATTCGTAATCATTCTGTTTTTCTTCAGGAATGTTACGTAGAACCTCCATAGCTTCACCTCGTAGTGCTAAAACAAGAGCACGTGTCTTTTACGGTAAACTCCAGTTATTGCCGGTGACGGCGGCTTCGAACTGACGGACATAGGTAAGCCAAGGTACTTTGCCGTCGAAGGTAGGTGGCTTCATCACATTAGTTGCAGGAACACCATCTACCTTTATTATACCTGTACTGTCTACCTTCTTGATTTGAAAATGTAGTTGTTGCATTTGTTTTTGGATTTTTTTGTTTCATATTTTCTAGGCTTGTTGTCAGTTCTTGTTTTATGATTTCTTGATTTTTCTTAATGTCCCCTCTCAGTTCTTGATTCATGTTTTCCTAGCTTGTTTTCAATGTACCTTTTTGGTCGATATCGGAAGATTCCCTAATTTTCTAGAAGGATTTCCATACTACATGGTGTAATAAAAATAATAAAAAGAATAATCCGGCGATTTCTAGACCTTCTATCATAGGCGTTCAATGTTAAAAATAAGGAAATAGAATTCTCTAAAAAGTTTCAGACCTTCTTTCGTAGACGTCTCCTGAGAAAATTAACAAAGTTAAAGCTCATTAAATAAATTATGAACTAGCAAAAAATAAACCTAAAACCCTACAAACTACAAACACAAACTAATACAATGAAATGTAAAACGCTATAAGGTTCCTTACAATAAATATCATGTTGTCATGAGGGCGATGACTTCAATGCGCCGGACTGGAAAATCGGGAAATGTATCTTGTCGGACAATATCATTGGTGGCTTTTGCATATTTTTATCAAACAATTCTGAAAAATTAGCTCGTTATCAGTAAATATCCAAAAATCATCAAATCGTCATGTTGAGAGTGGTGAACAACCCTTTATGAACCACAATTTATGTTGGATAATTTTTTTCATGCTTTTGGTTCAATAATCTAATACCTACAATTGGAACAAAAATCATATTTATAAATTTTTTTACGACGGGAAACCGACGTGTTACGGAAAAAATTGGAAAGCGAACAAACCGATTATAAGAGTTTTCATAGAGGGGGCTCCCAACCTACTACGGATTCATAAATCCGTTGCAACCTTAAAACAATAAATTTCGAATAATGCAAAAGTTACATTTCAGATAATTTTATGGAGATTAAATGAACACAGAAATCATGTTGATATGATGATTTTCCTATGAGAAAATTAATTTTCAATGAACAACTGCTATTACATATTATCTCTTTTTACCTTAGTAAAAATGAAATATTAAAAATAGAATATCACAACAGAAATTAGTTTTCAATACCTCTATTGTAGAAAGAGAAATGGGTAATTTTATTAAATGAAAGTTTACCCCTTTTTCATCCCTTTAGAGTCTGAATTTTAAAAATTCCGTCATTAGTGAATATCTTCATCCAGTTGGCAATATTTTTCAGAAATATCATGATTCTAGCCTTAATAATTTAGGCTGTTCGTTTAAATGTCAGACGTTTAAAATAATGTCGCTTATAAATATAGATCGGTGAATAATGTCATTATTTAATATTCTTTTTCTATCATTATCAATAATTACTTATTACTATTAATATACTCTAAACACAGATGAATCTTAATATTAATATCGTAAAACAGTCAAAGAAATAAATGATCCTGTTATTAATACGATTATTTTTTATTATTTATGAAGAAACTATATCCAGAATTATTAAGTAAATTGTATTGGTCATCATTATGAGAGACTTATTCGGAAACAAACAAATCATGAAACCTAATTTAGATATTTTTATTGAAACCCTAGACTTTAAATAATTTTATATTGCAAGAAATAAGTGGCCAAACTAGAAATAAAATATATGCATTTTAGATATATTTGAAATTTTGTTTCTTTTGCTCGTTGCACCACCTAGAATTCACGTGAGCATTCGATATCTAACCTCTACTGAAAACTGACTTTATAAGTCTATCCTGATGATTAACATTAGCGTTTATATATTTAGTTGTTTTTAATTTTCATAAATTTCAAAAAATTATAACCATAATAAAGGTGTATTTTTCTTTCATATTTAACACCTCTCCACTGTCCTATTTTCTTCATTAACTGAAAACCGACTCTGGCTTCTAAATGTAAATAATTTAAGGCGTGAAATTAAAAATCACAATTTATTCTTAGTTAACTATATAATACTAGATATTATTTTATTATTGTAGTAGATATACTTTAAAAAATATAGAAAAAAAAAGAAGAAGGGGGTATGGAAATAACAGGGAACATCCCATCCAAAATTAACATGCAAAAGCGATGTCCGCCGATACTTATCTCTAATAGTCACTGTATTTGAATTTATTTTCCATGAGTATATGTACCATGACCATCGAGTGGAAATAACAGTGCTATGATTATGAAATTTTGCTTATCTGATACAACTATTGTACGTTTATTTCTCTGGGGTGTTCCAATTTCAAAATTATCAATTATGCTTGTAAAGTGTTGTTTATAAATATAAAATGCTTATTTTATAAACATTCATTTTCACTAGAATATAGCATGAGGAAAATAACTTTACGAGTGTCCTTTTATTGACTTGTGAAATAATCTTAATATATCTAAAGCTACACCTGGAAAGCTTATTTGGCACAAAGGTTTGCCAAATTATTTTAAAATCGATAGGAGTCCTTCTTGTTTTATTTATAGTATCATACATATTGAGCTCAAAAATAAAAATCCGGTCTATCAAGTTAGGCTATTGTGGTGACAGACTTCACCAACCAATCCACCAGTAACCATGTTTTTCGAAATCTGCAGCAAAACGCGCTGGTACTTTTTTGTGTTAAATTCACGTTGTATTTCTCCCTAATACGTAATTGTTTGCAATGGAGCTGATAATCAGTTTCATTTTGAGGTAAATGTAAATTCTAAATAATTTATAACATCTTCAAGATATCAGGGAATATTTAATGCTACTTATGAAAATCCTATTTGTTTCTCAAAGAGATCTAAAATAGAGATTCAACTATTGAAGATAAGAGAATTCATGGTGTACATTTATTTTATTTCAATGCCATTTTGTACCCAATTGTTACTGACAAAATATGCACAATTTTAAGTATCTTCTACTAAAAACATTTCAAAGATATTTTTAGGCAATCAAATTATGTCTTAAAAACAAAATAGAAAGCCTTGCCTTGCAATCGGTCAGTGGATCGTTTCCACGAAAATAAATAAAATTTTAATCCACAACTTAGAAAAAGGCCACTTACTAACAAATTTTTAGACTTCTGCTACTAATGAACTAAAATCCAAATATAAACTTGTAAAGAGAAAACATGAGAAGAGTATTTTATAAGCCAAACTTAGCTTTAACGACCAAATAATCTTAAATACTAATAGTAAAATACGTCCCAGGCTACCTGGTGAGTTATAAAAGAACCTAACTACCAGCAAATAAAGAAAGTATCCTTATCACAGCAGAGAGTGTCATCGGATAACAGAAGTATAGCAAATGAATTTAATGATTTCTTTATAAAAAGTGTCTATGATTTAAAATGCACTGTGGATACTGGTCCAAATTATTCCCTGATACTCAAAAAAATATTTTCATTATTTTTAGCCGCAGTAGTAACTTATGAAAAGAATGAACCATATTTCTGAAAATATTTCATTAATCCTAAGTTACGTAATATAGTTAAACTGGAGTTTAAACAGGGGGACCGAAATCTCGAAAGCAATTATAGACCTATTGTACTCTTATCAGTTTATTCCAAAATTTTTGAAAAAGCATTTCAGACCAGATTAATATTATTTGTCAATAAGAAGAGCATTTTGTCCTAGAGACAATTTAGATTCCCTAAGGACTTATCTACTCAGGATGCTATACTGTCCCTTTATGAAAAGATTTTGTGAGCTTTCGATGACAAGCGTAACGCAGCGGCTTATTCTATAATTGAGCAAAGGCGTCCAATTTCATTCATCATCAAATGTTATTATATAAATTCAATTCTTATACTATTCGAGGTCCAGCCCTGAATTGGATGACTGATGATAATTGGCCTTGACTTTGTCTCAAATTATTTACAAATAAACATTGGGGTATCCCAATATAGCGTTCTGGGATTCTCACTATTTTGGTTAATACTAAATGATAGTTTTCAATCGAGACTGTAATTTTCTAACAATTTTTGTAGGTGATACACATATGATCTAAACATTATTTCTAAGAGAGTAGGTGTCTTAAAAATGGTATTGTTTTGAATTTTCAGAAGACCAATTTAATGTACTTTGTAAAATAGAGCAGGTAATAAAAATATTATCAACAAGAAACTTCGCCTTACTTCAACTAAAAAAAATGCATTTTTTGCAAGCCTTAAAATGTTATTATTATTCTTGTATTAACTCATTGTTATTATATGGCTTACTTTTTTGGGGAAATAGCATATGTAAAGAAAAATTTAGAAACATTTCGATTATATTCAGGTGTTACTCGGAGTGATCCGAAGCTATGTATTCCATCATTTAACTTAACACAGGTGAATCGTGGAACTTTTTTTTTACTTCTGTACTTATCTATAATCATTTGCCTGACTCTATGAAAGCTAATACTAATTAAAAGATATTTATATGCAGTATTAAGAGTCTTCTGAAATAGCAGGTTTTTTTATTCTCTTACAGAAATTTTTGAATATAATTTTAGATAACATGTAAGTATAAGTAGATATTTATATTTTTAAGTATTTTCTTTTTTTATTCCGTGTCCCTTTTGCGTCTTTAAAATTATTCTTTGTTGTGTATTTTAATTATATTTGGGAGCAGTAAGATTAACGATAAAGCTTGGGATTAGTATTTGCTGACAATTCTAGTATTTGTTATGTCAAGTCAAATATACAATTTTAATTAAAATTATTTTATCCTTCTATTTTTAAGGTTCATAACTTGACGAACTTATTCTTGACTTTGCCAATTTAAAAATTGCCTTAAATCCTAATCATCCCATTCTATTCTGACACTTCTGTCCATTCAGCTACAACATTGTGAAAAGAGAACAAGTTTTTGTGAGCACTTAACTATGAAAAAATTCTTATCTAAATAATTGACTGCAAGTTTATTCAGTTTCCAAAAAAATTCTTTCGTGTAGCTTGTGTCTTATAACATTCTAAATTTATGACGATTATACGATTTACAAATAACTTTTGCTCCAAATATGATACATAATAATATATCAACCAAAATAAAATGGTTTAATTGATTTGTTACAAGGCATACAGAATATTACATTATTTGTAACAATTTTAATTCTCGATCATTTCAATCATTTTATTAAATGGAAGTAGCTGCCTTTCATTTTTTCCTTTAATTCTCTCTTATAAAATAAAATCTATTGCCAAAAATCTTACATCTTCTAAATTTAGCTTAAAACCTTTACTCGTCCGAGCTCTAGACGAAATATTTTATCTCAAATCTGATAAGTAATATCACGATATATAAAGTCTTGAGTTTCCCCTCGACCATTGCCAATAACTCATCAAATTTTATTGACGCAGGATAATCCTAAAAAATACGCCATTCATAGGGGATTTCGCTTCTTAGATCGGCTTAACTTACGAATCGTTGTCAATTTTTGAAATTGAATAAAGGCCAGCTTAAATTAAATTATTTATTAGAGCACTTACTAAGAAAAGTGTCTTGTTTTATTTTATACGGAATTAATAGATCGTAGAGATATTTAATTTTCCTATTTGGTCAAAAATGTACAGAGTGCTCGATATCACTAGTTAACAAATACAAAAAAGATATTTCAACTGATGTTATAATGGCTGTCTGTGGGAGTATAAAGCATCCTGATTGCGAATTCAACAACGAACATTTTCCTCCACGTACAGATTTTGAGTTATAAAATGTATCAATTTTTTTTATATAATATTTATACACACTTTCAAAATAATAAAAAAAAACAGACATTTTAAGGATAACAGAATTTATTTTCAAAAATACACATGAAAATACATTCATAATAAGTCTTTTTTACAGAACTTTGTTGCAAATATTGACTCTCATAAGAAACCAACAATAACCCCCCATGATTGCTGGATCCTATCTGCCTTGGTAGCGTTGCTCCATTATTAATATGTCTTGGTAGAATCTTTCTCCTTGCCCGTCACTAACCGCACCCAAATTTCTGAGAAAAAATTTAAATGCGAGAGCAAGAATTGTATTTTAAGAGACATGCGACAGCCAATTTTGCGGTAGCTTTCAAGTAGTTCTCTTACAAGTTTCTCGTAGTTTTTTGCTTTCTTATTTCCTAAAAACTCTGAAACAATTATTTTAAAAGAACTCCAAGGAGCTAATTCAACATCACATAATTTTTGGTCAAACTGTTGATCCCTTCATATTTTTCTAATTTGTGGTCCAACAAATATTCTATCCTTAAGCTTAGCATCACTTAGTTTAGGAGAAATTTGTTTAAGGTATTTAAACGTATCTCCTTCTTTATCTAATGTCTTAACGAAATTTTTAATCAACCCCGTTTAATGTCATATGGAGGTAACAGTACCTTTTTGGGATCAAAAAGAGGTATATAATTTACGTTAGCTTAACCTGGAATACATTGATCTCTTGGAAGCCATTCTTTTACTTGGTAATTGCTCTCCTGTTTCAAAGACAAAGAAAACAGCAGTACGTCCTAAATCCATCCTGAAGTCCTAGCAATAGTCTTATGACTATGAGGTCACCACATATTTGCCACTTATACGTATCATAGCTTATTGTATTTAGAATCAGTTACATACTTTCGTATGTTTTCTTCATATCAACTACATGTGCAAGAGAAAGAGAGGGTCTTTTGTTGCCATTGTGGAGCAGAACTGCTTTTAAACTTATTTTAGAAGAATCTACAAATCCTAATCTCCCCATAACTCTATTTGGATTATCATAAACACACATTTTATTCTGAAAAGTAAAAAACGAGGATAGCTCCTGGTTACCGTTCCTAAATATTGTAACTTTAGTTCCAGTGACTAGTAAATTCTACTGTTGTAATCTATACCTTAATACTTCAGCATGCTCTTTGGACAAGTGGAGTTCCCGAACTAGATCATTTAATTCAGGTTGTTCGATTGAATGGAGTGCTTTTCCTTCACTTATGGAAAAATAAGAATCGTCATTTTCTAATTCATTATCGGGTTCTACCTTATTATCATGCATTTTAAATCTTCCTTTCAGCCGGGGGCGCTAGCACTGGTAAACTTTCTCCATGAAGAGTCGGTTTTATTGCTGACGGAAGATCCGGATATTCAATATTGTGTTTACGCTTTCTTCAAAAACAAGACACTTCTATCATGCAAAAGTAACAGTCGTTAAAATGATTTGTTGGTTCCCGCCAAATCATTGGAATTTCAAAAAGCATAGAAAAACGTTTGCCATTTAACCAGTTACTTAGATTTGCTGCACAGGTTTGGCAACACATGTGAGGAGCTCACTCCCGATCTTGATCGTCAACAAGGCACCCAAAATACTTATGATAAGCTACTTTGGTCATCTTGTTAATTGTCCTTTTCTGCGATTCAGGAGCAAACTAACCAAATATGTAGCAAAATATATTCGCGAGGTTAACACAGCCCCGTTCCTGTACTTAAAATATTTTTGTACAGTCACGTACTTCGGTTCAGACAAGTGATACTCCATTACAGGCGTCAACTAGTTTTATTTAACACAAAGATAATACTAATACAAGGCTCTTACTATTGGCTTATTCGCACACTTCGCTTCTTATCTAATACTGACCCCTACTCATACCAAACCAGTACTGGCCATCTATAAGTAGATTCGGCTACGGGGCAGAGTGAAATTTGAAATTATATGGGTTTAAATGTGTACTTCCCTTATTTTAAGCCCTAGGGGATTGAGATTTTGTGGTTGACTTGTCATCTCAGACACCCCACGTAGTGCTTCCGGATTGTGCAAAATTTCCCTAACTTATGGAAAATGTAAATTTGGCAACGTCGCAGTTCGGTATATTACTAACTACTTTTTAAAATAATATGATTAAAATACTCATTTATTTTTGCTGAAAAAATCATATGATTAAAATACTCATTTATTTTTGCTGAAAAAATCATGGCACAAACATCTTACGCGTTAGGAAGTTTTTACCATCATTTTCGTATTTAGAGACCAAAAATAAACCAATGACTACACTTTACATTACAATCGCAAATTGACTGTAAAGTAGTGTATTTAACAACATATTGGCTTTATGAACAGATGTATTTGTAGAAGTTATTCTCAGATTTTATTTGTTGTATTAAGGGCACTTGACCCAATTATTTTAATTGATTACACAGTACTACGTCAAATTTGTTCATTGAATAAGAATAGTCATTTCTGGTAGATTTTGGGTCGCTGAATTCGATTCCATCACATCACGTTTTTTAAATATCCTAATCTTAAAGTGCAAAAAATGCGATTTTGACCTATATTTGGAGTAATGTATCATCGGGACATTCTTTTTCTCAAGAAACTATACATATCATCTTAAACTATAAATCTTATTCTTTGAAATGTCGTCAAGTTTGTACAAATATCTTTATTTTTTTTAATATATGCAACTCTGAAAATTCCAAATTGCATGAATTTTTCGAATTTGGAAACTATCATCTTTTGTGACTTCTAAGCTTTAAAGCGACAATTGTGATAAACCATAGATATTTTAAGGGTATCAAAGCATCGCTCAATCCAAATTTAGCGTTAGTTTTGTTTAATACATTTGTTTAAACAGTTTGTTTAAACAAATTATTGCAAAATTCATTATTTTTTTAAATAAATGCTTCCATTGCATTTTATAAGAAAAAATACGTTTAAAGGGGACGTAATGTATTTGAACTGCTCCAAAATAATTAATAAATGAGAGAATAGTCAATATTGAACTATTTTAAATGACTTTCTTAAGAAAAATATGTGGTCATACGGAAAATGTACCTAACAATATAAAAAGTTTTGTGGCAGAAATCTAATTTATGAATGCCAAAAATAAATCTCCAAAAAGGACGATATAGATATCTATTTTTTTACAATAACGCAATTAAATCTATTTTGAAATAAAACTTTCAATGAAAATATATACACATTTAATACATTTTAGAATATAGTTAGATACCAAAGTTGGATACAGAATACTTGCGGTTGTGAGTATAAATACATTCAAATTAGAGAAACTATTTTAGTTCTCAACGAAGTGAAAAACCTTATACCATAAGGACTGACAGACTATTTAAATGCAATTAGAGCAACGCAAGGAAATGCCATGAAAGGGTGGAGTGTGTCGCCATCGCCACCTGTACACCGACTTCGAACTCGTTTTTTCTCATATAGTCTTAACTGCAAGTATACAAATACTATACACACTGTTGATATATATTGATATATAGATTTCCACGAGATTAAATTTCAGATTACCGAGAATCCTTGAAGATTCCTCTACTTACATTATACTTCTTATTTTGTCTGATATGTTTTTTTTAAAGGATTCGCTTTTCTTATGTTTAGATGTTCACTGCTATAGGAATATCTCCGCCCTTTTCTAGTATTTATTTGCAATCTGAGATATGGCTTTATCTCTAACTACTCGTATGTTAGAACAGAGTACGTTTGTCCTTATTGTATAAGTTTTTTTCAGCTGTAATTAAATCAGTTTTTTTCTGTCCATAAAATCTAACATGAATACCTAGTTTAATGGTCTTTGCAAATAGTGATAATAATACAAGATAGACAATTTTCATTTTATTTTGGTAGTTTTGTAAGAGCTACTTTCTGTGAATATGTTAGCATATTTTTTCAGCATGTTTCAAAATCTAAAATTATGTTAAGTTAAATTCTTGGACATTTTAATCATGCTTTTTATTTTTTAAGATATATCCATTTAACGTATTGAGAAGGGGAAGTAAGATACCTTTTCAAGTGCTTGACGTCCTATCATTATTAATTTAAGGTTCACGATTAATCACCAAATATTTTCAAATTGAAAATTATTATCTAATATTCTCCGTGTAGAAAGAAAAGCCAGCTAGAGAATTAAAAAAAAATATGTTGATATACAAACTACACTATGTAAAAGATATTCTTAAATTGTCGATAAAAGAAATTATAATATTGTCTTTTCTTTTAATATTATGAAGAAAGGTGTACTAAAATCCCTAAAATAACGAAGAAGTTCATTTATTATGCAATTATGTTATTATATATAAATAATTGAACAATAAAGTTTTGTTCAATTATTTTCAATAAAAAGTGTTCAAACAGAAGGTTGTTTTAATGACTCTGAACTGGATCTAAATTATTTTTATTACAAAAAACTCTTTTTTAATTTGAAAATAAAACAATTTGAAAAAGGGCTAACTAGACTAACAAAATACTAGAAAACAAAAAATATTTATAACTTATATAATAATATATCAAGTAAATCCAAGAATATTCGTACGTTATTGTGAAAGTAAGACAGAATTGTTAAAATTACAATATAATAAAACCGTTTTTCTTTGTTTGAAGAGATCTTGCTAGTTTTGAAAATATCTAGCCCCATTTAGAAAAAAATTTCTAATATATGAAAATATTACACTCAAGACTATTATGACATATTTAAGAAATTTTTACATGCATGGACGAGTACAATAAAAAAGCTATCAAAATAGAACCAATTTAATTCCTGTAATTACTAATTATACACTATTACTAATTTTTAAAGTCTTTATATAGTCATATGCTCAATTTGTACCTAATAATTGCCAATTTTCTAAATGAAACCATTCGTTTGTTTCACAATTTCCACAATTCACTTATTAATATAAAATAAAAGCATATCAGAAAATAGATATACAAAATTAAGGTGCTAATTTCACAAGTAAAACTTGTACAAAAATAATTTCTTTTGTGAATTTTAATAACCAAAGTCCACTAGAGGGAAAACACTGTGAGAAATGTGATATAATGAACCTAGTGATGACTATTTGTAGCAGAGAAAACTACTGTTTACTTTTACTCATGAATATCCTTTAAATCATTTTGGACTTATGGACAAAGAATTGTCGTTTTTGATATCAGACCGTTTGAAATATCTTTTTTTCTCAATTCTGGTATCTGATAACTCTATTTCAACATAGATGGTAATTACTATTCAGCATTCGAACCTTGTAACTGTGTGCTAAAATAAAATAAGTGAAACAATAAAACATAATAAATTTCATAAATATTGTAAAACATTTTTTATAAGAAATCTGTTGAATTCCCTTGGAAATTTTTTTATATACACTCTTGATTAGTTAGTCAAAAGTAAATGAAATATACTTAACATTCACAGTTATCAGGGAATAATTTAAATTTGCCGTCTTTCTCAATTAACTTTTCTCTTTCAGAAGCCGTCAAGTTTGACGAAGATATTGCTAACAGGAAATAAATTAAGTAATGAGGTATCGTTCTTCGAACTGTGTTGGTTTCTTTTAAACTTTATTATCTAATAGTTAATGTTTCAAGTAGATGGCAGTTGCAAGTTATCAAATGACAAATTTTGGCATCTGTTTAAACATACAAGTTACTAATTGTTGTTAGAAAGTTATTTTAAGAGGTAAAAATATATAATATTAAGGATATGTTTTTAATGCAAATTTTTCTATGATAAAATTATTACTAAAATCTACAAGGAATAAAACTTAGATACCTAAACATAAACATATTGTTATTAATTAAAAGAAAATTGAACCGATTTATAAAACAGCACTAAAAAGCGAAAAATAACAATTTAAATTTTTATATAAAATCAAAATTGTTTAAGTTGGCGCCACACTAATACCTGACAAAACACGATTCACATAAAAAATTGAGAAATACTTCATTTATAATTACTTCCTTACCGCAGCTTGTATTTATCTCGTCTTAGTAGCTGTATTTTTCATTTAGTAATAATTTGGCACCGACATCAAAAATTTTAATTTCATATAAAAATTTATATTGTTATTTTTCGGTTTTGTATGTATGTGCGTAGAATTGTGGTTTGTGCACTGCGACCTGATAGATCTATAGGGCCTCCCTACTGCTGCCAAGCGTAAGGGGGCACAATAAGAGTTAACTTATCGGCTAGAGTGGATCCTCCACTCCTATTTCCCTCAGGTACTTTAAATAAAATATTGGACGGCATCAAAGTGGGTAGCTCCCCTTTTTCGCTTTGGTGTGTTCCTAAGAACCACATCCTGGGGTTATCTAGAGCACGGCACTCTGAAAGGATATTCGTCCTCCTTCTCACAGAATCTACACTCTTCTCCTTCTGCCAGTCCAGTTTACTTGAGGTGTCCCTTCAGGTGGCAATGCCCCGTCAGGACCCCTGTCAGAATTTTGAGTTGGTTTTTACTTAACCTTATGCATTATTTGAATCTTCTCTGGTCGTAGTTCCCAAGAAGTATCTTCGCTTGTCTCAATCCTTGCAGCTCCGTCCAATTATTGGATATCCTGCTTTCTTCTTCTATCTTTGGTTCTTCCAACAGTACGCTGCTACTAATCCCATAGAAAGGTTCGGACCCCAGAAATGGTGTCTCACTCCTTTTTCTTGCGAGGTTATTTACTATTTCGTTCCCCTCTCCGCGGTGTGTCCCGGTACCCACAGGAGGGTGACATTATTCTTACTTAATTCATTTAGTTCCTCTAGGCATTCTCAGACTATCTTGGCGCTGATTACTTGAGAACTCAGCTCACTGTGGGCTGCTTGACTATCCGACATTATAATAGTCTCCTGTCCGCGATAGTTTTTTTCTTTGCTGAATTGAAAGCATTTCTTCATGGAGCATATTTCCTCCTTGAAGATGCTTGGTGACTTGCCCAAGCTTTCATGGTATCTGGTATTGGGTCCATAAACTCTTATTCTAGTTCCCTTCGTTGTTTTGAAGTCATCTGTATTCCATTTGATGTAATTTTTGTTGTTTTTTGAATGGTTTTTGTCCCATTAACTTTTGTGACCTGACCTTGTGCTGAAGTTTCTCACAATGTTGAATTTATTTTACATTTCATCTTTAGGCCTGTCCCAGATTTGTTGATTTCTGGATAAGAGATTGAATCTTCGTTTTATGACTTCATCTCTTATCATCCTATATCCTCTTTGCCATACTCTCCATAAGTGTATGCAGAGGTTTAAGGCTTAGGATTACTTCCATGGCATCCGTTGGGCAGGTTTTCATTGCTCCAGTTATGCACGCACAGGCCAATCTTTGAACTTTCATTTTCGTTTGACATCCTCTTCTATGGGTGAGTCTATGATTTTGGCCTTAGTTGTTTTTTCAAGATGTGTGGTGGGATCCCTTAACACAGGCTTGCAAGCAGGTTATTTCCAGATATCTTTCATTTTTGTAATATAGTATTCCCTACCCATCATGACGGTTACATTGCCTGTATCTGTTGGTAATATTATGATGCTATCATTTTTTATCAAATATTTTAAGGTTATAAGTTCTGTTTTGCTGAGATTCCGTTTCGAAGAATTTGATATTCTGAGAAACCTTGACACATCATGCTGTATTTACTTAACTTCATGGTTGTTTCGGGAAGGAAACATCGACTTGATTTGTGCAATTATTTCTACCTTAAGAATTTTTTTTTGCAGCTATTGTGTAGTTAAACTTTACTTAAAACTGTTTTTTCGTTTTCAGATAATTGGTGGTTAGATATATTATACACTTTTTTGTTGGTTGTCGTTTGTTTGTTCTCTTGTTTGTGGTGGACTTTCATGATGTTTTTACATTTCTTTAAATGCCTTTCTGTTTTTATGATTTCTATCCATCTATAGCAGAGAGTTTCTATTCAGTATGATAGGATAGGGTGCCCTAGATTAGTGTGTCCCTTTCTGTGGTATTTTGAGACAATGGTATGGCGAAATTTTTCCAATACTGAAAACATTCTCTTTATTATGGTGTGATAGGTTATCTTTGTGAAATATAATTGTACGTTGTTGCCGGCCTTTTTTTCGGGCGTCACTGACTTTTCCTCTAAAGTCAATAGTTTTTCCACAAAAAAATAAAATATGTTCATATGCATCTCCAGTTAAGTTCTGTAGGGGTGGTTTATTAAGTGACCAAAAGATATAATAGGCTGTCGTCAAATAAGTTTACGCTTTATTTGTCATACTGTTTTTTTGTTATAATGTGTTTTAATTTTGGTGAATAGGTGTGATTTATTTTATGTATTCCTAATGTAAAGTAAGTAAAAAATAATAAAAATGGCAGAGTTTACAAAATGTTGAAATGAGAGATATGCATTTTGTTTATGGTCGTGCTAATAAAAATGTATTAAAGGATTTCTGTTGAATTACATCCACAACGTAGGTTACTTCCTCATAACACATTTGCTCTTCTCCATCAACGTTTGCGAGAAAATGGTCCATTTATAAAACGAACTTCTGTTGATGGACATCCTCGGGAGATAAAAATCGTAGCTCTATAGGAAGGTCTTTTTAATTTAATAGAATAATCTACTAAAGCAAGTACACGAAAAATTGCCAATATATTAAATATAAGCAATTTCACAAAATTCCGAAGCTTATAAGGACACCAAATGTATTACTACCATATCCAGCGAGTGCAGACGCTTTTACCTCGTGATTTTTTACCTCGTACTGTTTTTTGCCAGTGAATACTTCAAATGATCGCCCAATCTTCCTTTTTTTATCCCATGTTTTGTTTACTGATGAGGCAAACTTTTCAGGAAAACCCATAAGAAGTTTTCACAATAATCACGTTTGGGCTGAAGAAAATCTACACGCATTTGTTTAAACCAATTATCAACATCCGTTTTCATTGAATATATGAAGTGGTGTCATGGGCAATTATCTAGTTGGCCCATGGTTTGTCCATTAAGATTAAATGGCGACCAATACTGTCACTTTATCGAGAAAGAGTTATTTACCCTTCTTGGTATCAACATCCGTTTTCATTGAATATATGAAGTGGTGTCATGGGCAATTATCTAGTTGGCCCATGGTTTGTCCATTAAGATTAAATGGCGACCAATACTGTCACTTTATCGAGAAAGAGTTATTTACCCTTCTTGAAAAGTTTTTCTTCAAGTTAGACAAGAATTATGGTTAATGCATGATCGTGCTCCAGCACATTTCAATATCAATCTACGCCGTCACCTAGAGGCAGTGTATCCAAATCGTTAGATAGGTCGAGGAGGCACTCAACACTGGCCTGCCCGATCTCCGTATCTAAATCCTTTGGATTTTTACATCTGAGGTTTCTTAAATCTTTGGTTTATGAATCTCCTGTTGAAGATGTTGAAGAATTGGGAAATCGCATTATTTGCATTTTGCAAAAAGATAAAAAATACTCCAGGATTATTTCAACGAATACTCCCTTCAATGAGACGAAAATCAAATTCTTGCATTATGGCTGAGGGTGATCATTTCCGACATTTATTGTAATTTATGTTATTAATATTTTGCTACTCTTCTTCAAATTTTGTTATTATTGTATTGTATTTTTTTTAGTCCCTGTTGGTTAAAATAAATATGAATGAAAATTAATTAAAATAAATACATTATGATTTTTTTTTGTGGAAAAACTATTGACTTTTAAAGAAAAACTTAAGCGACAAAAAAGTTTCACAAAAAGATGGGAAAGCTAATTGAGTAATCAATTCGAGTTAATGGTGCCCCAAAAAAAAAGTTCGAGAGTGTAAAATTTTACACACCCGGAAAAAAAGATCACTCTGAATATTATTTTACATAATATAATTTTTTTATGAGAAATATAAAAAGTGTTATGTGTTCCAAACTTGACTTAATTCTCTTTAAAAACAAATAATATAAATTTTAAAAATAAAAATAATAATGAATTTTTACACTCTGTATCTTAAAAACTAACCATTATCAGACATATGTTTATATGAACTTTTATGCTTAAAATTAACTCAAGAAGAATTCCTTAAAATTTTTCGCACTTGTGGATCCAATATGGCGCCTCAATCTTTTGGTAAATTCGTAGCATTTGGGTGACTTGATCACGAATATGGCATCAGAATATCGAAATTCAAATTGGTAGATCAAATTGAATTGAATGAATTTGAAAGTTTGGGAACGGAGGTTTATAGCATCAAACTATCGAAATTTAAAACGGCGTATCCAATATGGCGGCCAAAAACACCCAAATGCATATTATGGCCATAAAGAACGATAAACCTGCTTAAAAGTTCAGTTACGAGGGTTTATGATATCGTTGATTACATATCTTCTGTCAGAATATCGATATTTAAAATGGCATGTACAATATGGCCGCCAATAATCACCGAAATGCAAATTATGGCTATAAAGAAGAATACAATCCATTTGAAAGATTGGTTACGGGGCTTATGATATCACTGATTATGAATCTCGTATGAGAATATCGAAATGTAAAATAGCGTATCCAGTATGGCGGCCAATAATACCCTAAAATGCATATGATGGTTATAAAGAAGTTGAACTTGAAAGTTCAGTTACGAGGATTTATGACATCGCTGATTACGAATCTCGTATTAAAATATCGAAATTTAAAAGGGCATATTCAATATGGCGGCCGTTAATCACCGAAATGTTTATTATGGCTATAAAGAGGGATAAAATTGAGATGAACGCTTTTCATGTGTAAAAATGGTTGTTGTTCTTAGATCATTTCCAACATTTCATTTAAGAATAAGGGAAATAATTTCCACCAATGTTTCTCCAAAAGTAGTTCTTAGAATAATAGGATTTTTTTTCGCTCCTGAACCAAGTGTGTGGAAGGTTAACACTTCAACTCATAGGACTGTCAACAAAAATCAATAAAATTTTATATTTATAATCTTCCCCATAAAAGACTTTTGAATTGGTAATAGATCTTTTATTTTTGAGATATCATAGATGTTGGTCCTACTTCGGACGTAGAGCAGTAAATACAAAATGTTTGTTACCATCGTTTCTTTATTCTTATTTCAATACTTGGAATGGAGAGATAGATACCGCTTTCCAGAATCTTTACTTCAGTCATTTTTTGAAGAGTTATTTCTCTTTTTCTTAAATGAAATATTCAAAACTCATTTAAGTAAAAACAATCCATTTCTATATATGATAAAACTTTTATACCGATTTTACCCTTCTTTATAGCCATCATAAAAATTTCAGTGATCAACGATCGCCATATTAAATTTTGATATTCTGATGCGAGATTAATAATGAGCGTTCAAGTAAGATACCCTTTTTATAGCCATAATTTGCATTTTGGGGATATTCGCCGCTATATGGGATCCGTCCTTTTGATACCAGATTCGTGATCAACGTATCAAAACACTACAAATTGACCCTCTAAAAGCAATATTTTGCGTTAACAAAAACCTTAAAACGCCATAATAAATTCGCCATTTTGATTTTTCCAAAAAGGCAACGGTTTACAAAAACTACATAGGTGTAGTTTTAAAATGAGCCCATATTAAACTATATTGGACAGGGAAGTTGATCGATTTGGGAAAGAACGCTACTAATACTTAGTAATAGTTTTGATCTGGTAAACAAGGAAGGTTGACAAATCAGAGAATATTCTCTAATGGGCTTCGCTTAATCAGAATGTAATTAAGGCTTTTTGTTTAAGTTTATTCTAAACTTAGGGAGAGCTAACTAATTGAATTTAGTTAGAGAATTAAGATCTTCATAAGTCTTCTTTCTTATTATTTTTTGTATGTGCGACGTCCTGTTTTCTTTTTTATTGATTTTCGAAATTGCGAGAGATGACCTATATCCGTCAATTTCATAACTACCAATTATTTTTCGTTTTTCTAAATTCGCGAGAGCTTTCTAGTCTTTCTTCACGATGATTTGAATAACCACGCTATTAAACCACGTTTTCCGCTTTGAAATATTTCACGATCCTTCGTGTGGAATCAATGAGCGTAGATTAGCCGAAGTTTTTTAACTCTGTTATCGCGCTCCGTTTCCCGAATCAAACAATTTTATAACCTTTCGTGTAGAATAGAACAAGCGCAGACTAGCGGAGATTTCCAACTTCGAAGTCGAATTTTAGATCTGAATCGTGATCTTTATCTGACTGAAGAATTTTAATTGTGGTTCCTCTCCTGAGAAAGAGTCCTCTCAAATATCAGAGTTCACCACTAACGATTTTACCGCCTAATATTCGAAATTGCCTAGTCTTCCTGGGTGAAAAACATTTAGTCTTCTTTTCTTGATACGAATTTTCTTTTATTCGAATCCTATATCGAACAAATATGGAACCTAAGTTCTTCTTTAGCCATCGTAAGGAGACCGGCGTCCCACATTGTACTAACATAAGCAGCTTAGAGATCCTCCTGAAGCTCAAAGAGGCGCTCCAGGCTAATCTCTAGAAGTTTTAATCCCTCACGTGTTGAAATCCCGAATTCTACTGAAACGATGGCTTTCTTATCGTAAATTCTCCTTACCTTTCTCTGATGTTGTGCAAATGTTAGATTACTAAGTATAGTCCATGGAAATTAGACTCAAAAGGAGCCGTTTGGGAAAAAAATGTAACTAGCAATTTTATTGCTGAAAAGGGTATATTTTGACATCAATAAAAAACATAATTCGATGGAAATTCATATGGTTTATGGCTTACAAAATGGCCGCCAAAAAATGGTCACTTTTTTCAGTTTTTCCAGTTTAACTTGAAAAATAAGGGTTGTATGGAAAAATGTTTCAAACAAAAGTTGTAGACCTATCGATTGATATAATTAAAGTCATATATTTTCTTTTCTCGGAAAATTCCATTTTTTATTTATAATTGTACGATATTTGGATTTGTTTCTTCGTCCATGTTCATCCTGTAATACAAAAATTACATTAAAAAAAAATCATACATACTGATTTTTCAATTAGTAATTTACTAATTTCTTACAATTATTATTATCGCTATGAATTTATTTTATCTTGAAATCAGTGTCAATAAATACATTAATATATTATGCATATCTGTATAAAATTCTACAATAATTTTGTAATAAATTTTATTGAATGAACAAATTTTAAAAAAGCTTATTACACAGTAATAATTTTATGATAATATTTTACAATTTTTCTTACCTTAGTATAGAAATATACATGATTTATATGTCACAATCAACGGTCCACCACGTGCCCAAATACTTTTTTAAAGTTAAAATCTGCGTGAATTTTCACAAAAACGCTTTTAAATGCAAAACATATTTGCAATAGTGCTTTTACAAATGTACAAACACTATAATATTTTTTCTTTCTAGTATGTCAAAACGTTATATCAAATTAACTCCGAAGCATATTACTCCGAAATGACAGGTGTTACCAGAATGCCGGCTCCGAACCGGATACAGCCAAGGATGGAAGACATCTGCACCTTACAACATAGCAGCCCGCTGACAAGCTGTACCCGCGCTATATGAATACCGTCAGATAGATCTTACATGGATGTTTTTCGTGAAACCGAAAAATCTCGATAAACTACAAGTATTTAATAATGTCTTCTGTAAGTTTCAGCCCTTAATATTTATAAACCGCGACGTTGCTATTTTTTTTTTTAAAAAAAGGTAAATTTTATCGTACAACATTTTTTTTCCAGAGATCGGAAATGATATATCTAAATCTATTAGACGTATTAAAATAATCGTAACTATAGTGACAAAAAAGTTATTGGAATTTTTCGAGTGCAAAAAACTGTGTTTGTTTTGAAAATATATCTTAAAGATATACGTCATTTCAAACAAATTGCTGTCAACCTGGTTGCTGTATCTTTATTAGGAAGGATAATAATCCACATCAAATTTTCAAATTTGAGCTCGATTTTCTTTTGTTTGAAACATTTTTTCATACAACCCTTATTTCTCACGATAAACTGGAAAAACTGAAAAAAGTGACCATTTTTTGGGCGCCATTTTGTAAGCCCCAGACCGTATGCAATTCCATCGAAGTATGTTTTTAGTGATGCCAAAATATACCCTTTTCAGCAATAAAATCGCTAGTTACATTTTTTTCCCTACAAAAGTTTAATTTTCACGGACTAGTAGATCTGTGTGCTTTAACTGACAACCAGATTGTAATATCGAATCGTCGTCTCGGGTGCTATGTATAGTTCATGGTGCTCCGTCGAGTCTCTTAGCAGTAGCCATTTAAGAGTCGAGGCTTTTTAAAAAAATTATATTTTGGTCCGCGATGTCGCTGCAATATCAAGATGTCTGTACAGCGAATCATTTGCGGTGGTTTTCTATGGATGTTTTATCGTTTTTTGCATGTTTTGTTAGCCTGATTTTTCTTTCGATTGTAATTTTGACATTATTACAACTATTTTGTTGTAAATGAACGTCTGGCATTTACAAGAACATATTAAAAACCGTTTTAATATTAAAATACAGTGTTAAAATTCGAAAACTTCGTGTTTCGGTGGCCAAACATCAAACGGCGTGGTTCAGTGTTGAACTCGACCCTGAGCGCGACTTTGTACTTGACCTTAGACTTGATGTTGAACGTGACTTTGAACTTGGCTTCGAGCGCAAACTTGACATTGAACTCGACCCTAACCTTGTCCCTGATGTGACCTTGAATTTTGGAAATTGCATTGGGTGTAGCCTTGAGCTTGCCCTTGAGAATATCCTTGAAGGCAACCTGAATTTGATTTTGGCCTTGAACTTCATGGTTGTTGATAATGTGGGATGCCCTTAAGATAGTTATGACCTTGCAAATTCTTCTATAAAACTGCTTGAGCCTGTTTATATTCATTCAATGTGAAATGTCAGATACAGAAATATCTAAAGATAAAATTATAGAGAAAGTAGGCAGAGTTTATTGTTTATATCAAAGTAATTGAAAAATTTGGTGTGATTTTGACGAAAGGGATCTAGCATTTTTCTCTCTCGAATATTTAGAAGTTACGTGCCTACACTCAGTTTACAGCAAATTTGGGATAAGCTACCGGAGTGATATCGGTATGACAGAAAACTACAGTTGAACTTACCCTGTTACATTCATTACGATCAAATATAGCGTCATCATATAGATGGAAATATGAATAGTGAGTATCAAGAAACGGCAAGTAATTACATTAGTGACGCAATAAAGTCATCCAGAATGGTCGCTGTATTATTATGATTTGCCTTCTGAATATCAAGAGGCTGCCTATGCATGTCATAAATATTGCAGCAAAACATTATATTAATTAGAATTAGTTTGCGAAATAAAAAAGTTGGGGTTTAGTGACTGTTTAAGAAACTGATTAGTTTCCGGATGTATTAAATGAAATTAGATTGTAGGACTTATGTTTAAGGTAGTACTTAAGATGGAAGGTTAAGTTAGAGAGATGTATGAAAAGTTTTTTATTTCCGCAGCTCGTTCTGAATTTTACGTATATGAACTGCAAAATTTGGAGGCTTAGGATATTATAATATTTTTTTAGATATTTGGATTATGTAGAACTATGTAATTTATCAAGTGTAGATTATAAGGAATTTTTAAAAGGTAAAAATTAACATAAATTATTAAGCAAACTAGAAAATTTAAGTTGAAATGAATATATTACTCGTTTAAGAGAACAACAAAAAAATGTTAATCAATAAAACACATAAAATGTAGTCAATTGTTTCATTATGTTTTGACCTTCTGACATGATTCGAACTTTAAGCCCCCACTATTGTTGGTGTGTCCAACGTTAAACCAACGCTATAAAGATTAGTTAGAAAAGAAGTGGTTTTAAACAATCGTAAACATCTGCGACAGTAACCTAAAAACACTGTGTTCGTGAAGTGTTCTGAAAATGCTTTTCAAGGTGATTTTTATTACATTTTTTCGGCAATAATGGGTATCAGTAAAGAATCTTTGGATAAAATAATTGATATAATAAGTAAAGATGTTGAGTCCGTTGAAAGCGAAAAAATTTCTGCAAGGTACTCGAGTATTTGCTGGTAACAATACACGAGCTTTGTTATGTTTTGGTACTCTAGAATGATCTTTAATAATAAGTTTGTTATTGGTATTTAGGTTGAAAAATATATAAATTTTATTAAATAACACATCAGAATGCTTTAAAGCTGTCTTTATTTTTTGTTATTTAAGATATCTGCGGAAGAAATTTGCAGTGAGTGAATTAATGCCTAGATGGTTTAGTTAAGCCACACGTTAAATAATATGACGTAAGATATATTAGAGTATGCTGGTAATTTTATCACAGATGCGCACCTGTGTGAAAAGTACTTATATGGTTTCGTGGACCTGGATAAGTTTCGTGCTGATATGATAGATGCAAATCTATTTCCTCGTCGACATATCGCATTTACCAACTAGGTTGGTAACAAAGTACTGCCAACACCGTAGATAACACCTCTACCGATCATGATGTTGAAATGAAAGATATGGGTCTAAAACTGATATAGATGTGACCACCGAAGATGGGATGAATTGTACAACTAAGAAAAAGGATAAATGTGACTTTTACTTATTCAATAAATGTAATTTTTAAATAAATATTTAGATTATTAGTACGTGTTTATTTTTCTCAGTTTAAATATTTAGTATAAGTGGAGTAAATAAAAATAAAACAGTTTAGTTAAGATTAAAAATAAGTAGTGTGAACAACACAATTGATAAATGTGATGGTCAAACAAGAAATGAAAAAATCACATTTTACGTGGACCACCAGGGATTGGATTTAAACTTACTCCTGGTAGGTGCTATGTTCTTAAAATCGATAACCAATTTGGGAGCACCTAAAAATTATAATAATGTTGTTACAAAAAATATGTTTTTAAATCGATTTACAATTTAATTACTTTTAATTTAATAACGATTTTGCCTTCCTTATACAAGAATAAATAATGAAAGTGCATATTATACGAGAAAATTTTAAATAATCTCTGGAGTACAAATGAATTCGGTGGAGGGTCATACCTTATTTGTGATGATGTAGAACCCGGTTACAAAAGCAGTAAAGAACCACAAAATAATATTTATATGTCGTTGATGCCAAAAGGTCGTCGGTTTATAGACAACATTACTCTCCGCATCTTGGATGATCGGCACTACTTGATTGATTTTCTCGGTGAAAAAATCTCATAAATGTGTTTTTGCTTTATTCGCCAAGTATGTATGTTGACTACGAAGATTCAAAAATCATCATCATTATCAAAACCTAATAAAAGTAAAGGAAGAATAATAGTGGAAGTTAATAGTCGTCCACACATTCGATCGCAAACATCTAATTAGTTTTCTGCTAAAGATTATAACTTTTTAAAAACAATAGTTTTAAGGTACGAAAATTATTACTACAACAAATGACAAACTTGAGATTTTTACCGAACTCATCTTGGACATTTCCATTATTAGTCTAGAAGATCATACATATAAATCATAAGGATTTCCATCATTTAACAATTCCGATGAAATCTGCATTCCTGTTGGCTTACAAGATATTATACTAGGTATTGCTGAAAGCTGCTGTACGTAGAAGAAAAATTTCGATCTACCGATTAATCCAAAAATATTTTTATTATATAATGCCCTCGCATTTTTTTTTCGATGATGGGAGTTGAGCAAGTTGCAGTGGTTCGTAAACCTGGAGTTACCACAACGTTAAAAGCAATAGTTTCATTCTGAAGTTTGCAACATAGATCTCTCATGACATACGAATGGGGTCTCGACGAAGCAAATCAAGATATTGTAAATACCGCAAGTAATGTATTCTCTGAGAAATTGCCCTTAAAATATCTCATGGGAGTCGCCGAAGATTATGCAAATGGTGTTTTCAATGTAAAACGAGAGCGCATCATGATTGTAGCTAGTATTTTTACCAATTGCTCGTCGGCGAAGTAAACGCCGGAATTAGTATCGACGAAATCGAATAGAAAATTTACAATATTATTTCAGATTATAAGCAAAAATTGAAAATACTGTCTCGCATTAATAAAAATGGAAATAATACTAGTATTCAAATTACATGTAAATGGGATCTGTACGAATTGCCAGTTTTACGACACATATCCTCCTACGTATGGGCTTTAAGAACGGCCACAAGTCTAGAAAGACCCCGATATATAATTATCGGATTTCAGGACAGTAAAAATGGTAACAAACAAGAAAGAAATTCAATCAAGTTAACCCACGCCGACGTGTGTGATTTTAGACTATATCTACAGAAGACGGAATTTGAATTTTGTCAAGAAACTGTAAGCAGCAGCTTATTACAATCCTGAAAACCTCCAAAACAACTACTATGGGCGCGAAATAATTGATCCAGTGATGACATTCACCGATTGCATTAAAAACCCCGTTTTTATTGTCAATTGCATTCATCAACCAGAGGCTATTAACTCGTCTAGCGTAGATGTGAAATTGGAGTTCCAAATCAGAAAGAATAAATTTCTAAAGACACCAAAGCATTTTGTGTTATAATAAATTAAACGGTTTCGTGACCAACAAATCTATATTTTAATGTAATTTTTTATATGTAACACATATAATTTTAATAATGTTAGAACTTATTGATTATGGTATGTCAATTAATAAATCTGTAAAAGTCAGGTAGTAGTTTTATATTTACTTAAAACCTAACGAAAAAAGTGGACGGAGCACGCTATTAAAGGTCCAAAAAATTTTCACTACAGGGGGCTATAAATCAATTGTCCTCTCGTTTGCACGCAACTTCATTACACGAAAGGGTAATGGGACGGTCGTCACACAAACGCGGACCCGCTAATCTTGGCTGGTGAGGGGGGTCCAGAACGTCGCACGAAACGCGATTTTCTATTACGTTTAAAATGAGTTTGTTTTGTTAAATGTAACCAACGTGATTTGGCATGTATTTTACCAGTTTGAACAGTATATTGAGCAATTTTTGATAATTGCGTACCACCATACTCCCTCCAACTTTATTGTGTATATATATATATATATATATATATATATATATATATATATATATATATATATATATATATATATATATATATATTATTAAAATTATTCCATCTTTATTCATTGTTTCGTTAAGATGAAGTGATGGGGTACCGCACCACCGCCATCAACGGCGGAAAAACCCAAGGTGCAGCCCAGAAAACCAAAGCCGTTACTCCACGGTAGTCAGCCGTCTTTTCCCCGGCCCTTATAAGGCCGCAAGAACTGTGATTTATGGGAAGAGATATTCGTTTAACTACGAATTGTCTCGTCGCTTAAGTGGCAAGTTATAGGCTTGAGAACAAGGTAATCGTTTAATCCAAGAAAATGTTATAAGTCCAAAGAAAACTTCTTTAAATATTTTAATGTATTTTCCAAAAAATGTTAAGAATTAATTCTAAGCTAAAAAATTAAATTGCTTGTTTTGATTTAAGTTTTGTAAAAATCAATAATTTTATAAGCTCTTACCAACAGTCAACATTTAGAACGTGCTGGTGTGGGTAGTTTGTACCTATGTGACTGATACCGGGTGAGTTACCGAGCCATATCTTCTTTACCTTTCACACTATCAACATGGAATAAGAGAGACTCCCAAGCAGAATTTCTGCTGTGTTTAGTGACGAGACAGTCGGCAATAACATTGAAGAGTTGCAAGACTTGAGTTAGATGTCGACATACCCGTTCACTTCAGTAGTAGTGGGAATAGGGGGCTTCTAGTTGACCCCCCCATCACTTTTTTGATTGGTCAGCCAAGAATGACCTTGTTTCTGATTGGCTGCCCAAGTTCGCCCCCTATTCCGATTGGTTTCATAAACTCCGCCTCTTTTTGCTCCACCTCCTACCTCCTTTCTAACCACCACAGTAGTTGGAGGGGAGCTGGTAGCAGTTGGAGGGGAGCTGGTATTTTAAACGATCGAATCTGAGCGAACTTCAGTCATTCGTGCGCGATGTCAAATAGCGACCAACAACAACAACAACAGCAACTCATTGAATGTGTAGGCCAAGTAATAATTTCCTACCAAAATAACGGAAAAAATCTTACCGATTTTGAAGATCAAGACTTGGCCTTCTTTCCCATCAACTACTTGAAAACATTCGTCGATTCACTTAGTTTACAACAAATTTGGAACAGGTTGCCGGAAAATTATAGAAGTGACGAAGAATTGCAGCTAAATTTGCCGTGTTTTAAACACTATCCACTATATCAACACCACATAGACGGCCCACCACTATCAATAAAAAAGTGTTGTGAAATTAAAAAATAGTGTGAACAAGTGAATCGAGTTTCATCGGACAGTCTTCGAAATGGATCAGACACATGTATATTTAGATTCTGATTGCGATGAAACGATCCAGTCAATGTACAAAGATGAAACAACTCATTTTAACTTGGCTGGAAGAGGAAAGTTTCACGCAAGACAGGATTCTCTGATCACTATTGATCGAAATAATTTCGAAGACGACGATGAAGATGAAGAAGATGATGGGATAGAGGATAATGGCGTTCCAAACGGGTGTGGAGAAGAGGGGCTCGTGAAAGTGGCAAAAATAAATGCAAGTGATACATTGACACCAAATTACCTTACGCGAGAAGTGTGCGTTTTTCAATCTTATGTCGTAATTATTTCATCTTCTGGGGGTGCATATAATTTATGTTGTGAATGTTACTATATACATGCTCTAAATTGCCCAAATGGGAAAAATAATTTTGTTAATAGCCACTATAAACGATCCTTTATATGTTGCGAAAAAGATCTGCAATGCAACACGTGTGAAAACGATTTATTCATAACAACTCCTTCACAAGCATGTATAATATGTAACAAACCAGAACTAAAGAATATGCAAAACCATCTAATCGAAAAATCAAATTTTAAATAAATTTATTTCACTTGCACTTATTCATGCACTATGGCGTTTTTAATATTAAGTTTAAGTTTAAAATATTTTATAAGAATTTAGATTTTGTTCTGCTAAGTTAAATAAATATAAGAAACTATGTAAATAAATATAAGGGAATGATGTGAATAAATAAGAATTTGTATTTATTCCCATTGAAAGAAATTATAATTTTGTTCTTTCAGTGTAGAATAATTCTTTTCAAATAATATGCACAACAACCCTACCGATAAATCAAATTTAAATAAATGAATTTGATACTCCACTTGAATTTATTCATGCACCCTAGTAGTTTTTGAATATTAAATTTAAAATGTCAACTAATTTAAATAAGATTTCATATAAAATATAAGTTGTAAGATATAAGTTATAAGATATAAGTTATAAGATATATATTAAGTTTAAGTTAAATAAATATAAGGGTGCCATCTAAATAAATAGAAATTTGTTTATATTAAGATTCGAAGAACTAATGATTTTGTTCTTTCAGTGTAGAATAATTTTTTCTACATAATATGCACAATCAATCCTATCGATAAATTGAATTTTAAATAAATGAATTTGATACTGCACTTGAATTTATTCATTCACCCTAGTATTTTTTAATATTAAGTTTAAAATGTCAACTAAGACATTTAAATAAGATTTTATATATAAGATAAAGAACAATTAGGTTTAATTCCCTGACAACAGACTATGATTCATTCTTCCATGTTAAAAAAAAAACCTAGTTTTCATTACTATGCTTGTAAAAAAAATTATATTCATCCTATTCATAATAATTCTTTCAAGTTAAAGAAACTTGGTTATTAGGTTTGATTCTGTATAAGAAATAGAAAAAAATAAAATATTTTCTTCAACGACTTTGTTTTTTATTATTCCTATATCCAAAATACAAATATACATATATACATAAATACATATTTATAATTTATACCATTTTGGGTTGCTGCTGCATGCCAGAGGTTGCTGTTGTCTGCCATAGGTTGCTGCTTTGCCATCGGTTGTTGTTGTCTGCCAGAGGTTGCTGCTCTGCAAGAGGCCAATTTATAATTTATAATTTATTGGCCTCTTGCATTTTCGAGGGTAACTCTGCCTTCGCTGCTGCTGCTGTTGTTGTTGCTGTTGTTGTGGCTGCTCCTGATGCTGTTGATGTTGCTGTTGATGTTGCTGTTGCTGCTGTGGCCTCTTGCATTTTCAAGGGTAACTCTGCCTTCGCTGCTGCTGCTGTTGTTGTTGCTGTTGTTGTGGCTGCTCCTGATGCTGTTGATGTTGCTGTTGATGTTGCTGTTGCTGCTGTGGCCTCTTGCACTTTCGAGGGTAACTCTGCCTTCGCTGCTGCTGCTGTTGCTGTGGTTGTGGCTGCTCCTGCTGCTGCTACTGTTGTTGCTGCTGTTGTTGTGGCTGCTCCCGCTGCTGCTCCTGCTGCTGCTCCTGCTGCTGTTGTTGCTGCTCCTGCTGATGTTGCTGTTGCTGATAAACCGGCAGAGGCTGCATTCTCATTATTTCATCCAGAGCTCGGTCAAATTCGACGGGCTCTGGATCTAAGGAGGGCTCAAACATATTGAGGAATTCCTCACTTGGCAAATCATCCATGAGGAATTCATCGTTAAATTCCTCTTCCAAAAATTGAGCCTCTGACGGCGGCGGCCACATCACAGTGTCTTCAGAGTTCGGTGAAAGGCTTCTTAGGCTAGCCATCAGGTTCGCCTGATGCTCTAGGAAGCCTATAAAATCTTCCAGAGTTAAAACGATGAAGGTACTCATGTTATATTTTAAATTCAATGAATGCTAAGTCAAGACGCTGTAAATCGTTATATACAATACTGAAATACCACTTTTCCTACCTCCAGCGGCAAAACCAGTCCGAAGAATGAGAAGAAGAAGAAGGCAAAGATAGCGTGAACTCGAGAGAGGTCGTTCAACGGTCGTAAGTTGTTTTGTTCTTAAGAAAAAGACGAGTAAAGAGGAGAAGAAGAAAAAAAAAAAGTTGTTTTTTGGAATAATATAAAAAACGAAAAAAAAAAAAATTAAAAAAAAAAATTAAAAAAAAAAAATTAAAAAAAAAAAAAAACTTTTTTATATTATTCCAAAAAACAACTTTTTTTTTTTCTTCTTCTCTTTACTCGTCATTTTCTTAAGAACAAAACAACTTACGACCGTTGAACGACCTCTCTCGAGTTCACGGTCTCACGGTTCCCGTCGTACCATGCAGTGCCACGCCGTACCAGCCGGTACCAGGCTCTTGGCTGCTTTAAAAGGCGGCTGGGTACGAAGCGTCTCTTCAGTTTACATCTCGCTATTAGCGTACGCTTGTAAAATTATCGAATCTGTTGTGAATATATCTAGATAGTCCGATTTATTTCGAATTGTGTGACGTAGTGACATATTAATTTTTATTTGGTTTGTATTGTTGATTTCATATTTTTGATTTGATATTTTTGATTTAATATTTTTGATTTAATATTTTTGACTTAATACTTTGGATTTTCATTCATTTTTACTTAATCTTCTAAAAGCCAATTTTTGATTTTTGTTGATTTTTCATTTTTGTGGATTTTTTTTGATTTTTTATTGATTTTTTGATTTTTTTATTGATTCATAATTTTTTTTATTTTTTAATTTATAATTTAAAATGTCATTTTTAAATGTAAAAATTGAAAACATCGACTTAACAGCCTTCGATTTAAACGACGCTTGCCTTGTGCATGATTTGATTGATTGTTCATTTTGTGGGCTAAGCGACGAGGAGCTAGATATTAAATTTAGGGAAATTGATATTAATACATTTAACAATTCATCTGAATCTGGCGATTCTTCCGAAATTGGTGAAAGCGATATTTTGACACAGCTCTTAAAAGTTTTGGATGAATCTATTATCCCTGATATTCCTCAAGAACCTCTTGAAACAATTAATTTCGATGATTTAAATAATGATATATTAAGGAAAAATTTAATTAACAATTCTGAAATAAATGAGGGATATAATTTGGAACAACTTTTAGATATATTAGAAGGGGGTGAAATTTGTGAAAATAGCTCAGGGCAAAATTTAATTAAGGGTGATGTGGAATATCAGGAGACTTTTGAGAGCTGTGAGGAACAAAATAATAAGGGGGTTTTAAACAATAATAATAATGGGGTTGGTAACGAGGGAGCTTTAAATAATGATAAGAGGATTGGCATTGGGGGTTTTTCGAAAAATAATATGGAAGAGGTTTATCGCCCCCACTATTCGCCAATTTCAGATGCATCGTCAGATTCATCAGAGGATTCCAACGACAGCGTTGAGACTGTTATAAACGTCTCAGCCAAAGCTCAGCATAATTTTATTAAAGTGTTGGATCAAAATTTAATTGAAGGGTTGGATCAAAATTTTATTCAGGGGTTTGAACAACCATCCAAATTTGGCTATACCAGAAATTCAGTAAATTCGGTAGATGTTTTTGATTTGAGTTGTGGCGAAATTGTGGGGGACATTGAGGTATATACTTATACTGAAAATTTTGAAGATGAGCAGCCTCAATGTCCCTTAATTTCTTCCTGTAATCAAAATCAATTTTTGAAAAATCCTTCTGGCCTAAATTTAGAACAAAGTTCTGAAAATTTAATTGAAAAAAATTTACCCAAAAAACGTTCTTTATCAGAAACAAATGATTGTTCAGATTTAAAAAAGTCAAAATTGGACGGTGATATTTCTAGTTCCCAAACTTTAGGGGCACAAATTTCAAAAAATTCTTTACCAGTCGCTGTAACAACAGCTCCGAAAATCAATCCAACAAATAAAGTCGCTATTGGAGAATTAGATAAGTTTCTACATAAGAAAACTAAGCCGAGCTTAAATAGGAATGAAACAAGGTGTGCCACATCTAGATTTAAGTTAATGGTTTATTCCTATTTAAACTTAGATAATATATGTAATAATTTATCTAATTCGACTTTAAAAGACGTTAAAAATTGTATTCAACGACAAGGCGATCTTCTTTTAAATTTGGGAAATATATTTTTTAAAAAAAATCCATGTTTTTCTTCAAATTAAAAAGTGAATCCAAAAGTTAATTCAAAAGTAAATCCAAAAGTTTTCTAAATTGCGCGAGCTGAAAAAATTGCTAATTATTCTATGTCATTGGGTCTTGATAGATCGAAATTGTATTTATTTAAAAGCGACACGGCCCTAACCGATTCCATTTTAAAATGACTCTCCTTTGCACACACTGCTTAAGAGAATTTAAAAGAAAATCACATATTGTACGCCACCTTCGAGAAAATGTTGTTAATAACGAAAACACCTTTAACTTGGAAGATTATATAATTAATCGTAAGTATTTTTTTATAACATATTTAGCTATAATTTTCCATTTAATTTTTCTTTTTATTATTAATAAAGGTTTACAGAGGAATTAAAAAATAATAATTGTTTCAGTTGATGAACTACTTTCAAGACCTCCAATGCGATTTTGCCAAGATTGTGAAGTAAATGTCAAATCTAATTCCTGGAGCACACACTTGAGGACAAATATTCATAAAAACAGGAGCTGCATAAAATATGGAAATGGAATTGACATTATCAGGAGTGCATTTAAATGTCGAATAGCTTCCTACAGAATATATTCGCAGAATTATCACATCGACATCAAAAAGTTTCAGCAAGATGTTGGTAATAAAGTGCCAACATTAATACGCCAGCGTCAACAAGAATTTACATGTGCTAAAGTAAATTTGGAATTATTTGGAATATATTATTCTCCAACTTTAACCTCTACTTCAATTAAGTCATTTAATACACCGTTCTTCATTGTAACCCATACAACTGATCTACACCAGCTTTACGATGATTTATTCAAGATTATTGAAACCAAAGCGGATGAATTGCCGGAAAGAGACTCAGGTAATTATTATTTAATCTCAAGAGCTAAGTTTTCTTAATCTCAAGAGCTAAGTTTTCTTAATATCACTTGTACATCTCTAACAAATATTATTCAGAACTAATTTTTTAATTCCTATTACAGGGTGGGCTCTACAAAGAATTCTGCATTTGGAAGTCAACATCAATAAGTACAACCCATTGAATGCCTCCTCCTACATTAAGATGCATCACTTTTCTAAATCAATAGTGAATGTGATGAATGAGGACAATTGCTGTTTCGCCTGGGCAGTGGTTTCAGCAGCATACCAGCCAACCGGTAATCCTCGAAAGACCTCATCATATCCAGACTTCAGAGACGCTTTCGATTTTACAGGTATTGAATTTCCAGTAAAATTATTAGATATAAAAAAGTTTGAGGAAAAAAATAATTTGTCCATAAATGTATATGGAGTTGAAAAATTTTTAAGGGATAATAAAAAGGTATATGAGATTGTCGGTCCTTTACATTATAATAATGAAAAGAAAAAATTACATATTAATTTGCTTTTAATAAGTTCTGATGATGGAAATAACCACTACTGTTGGATAAAGGATTTAGGTTGCTTGGTATACAAACAATTATCAAAAAAGAAAATACAAAAATACTTATGTGATGGATGCCTTCAATATTTTGGAACATATGAAAAACTTAACACACATTTAGAACGTGATTGTAGTTTTGTTCGAATTGAGCTTCCTTCAGATAATTTGATTTTGGATAAATTTGGCAATTATATTCCTGCAAATATATTAAAGTTTCAAAATATTCAGAAACAGTATAAAGCTCCTTTTGTTATTTATGCCGATTTTGAATGTTATTTGAAAAACATTGAGTGCCAACAATCTACACCTGATTCGACAACATTAGTGGGAATAGGGGGCTCCTAGTTGACCCCCCCACCACTTTTTTGATTGGTCAGCCAAGAATGACCTTGTTTCTGATTGGCTGCCCAAGTTCGCCCCCTATTCCGATTGGTTTCATAAACTCCGCCTCTTTTTGCTCCACCTCCTACCTCCTTCCTAACCACCACAGTAGTTGGAGGGGAGCTGGTATTTTAAAGGACTGAATCTGAGCGAGCTACATTCATTTACAACTAGTCTTAAGCTTATATAGAAGATTCACCACTAATAAAGAACAGTGTTAAATTAAAAATAAGTGGTAGTTATGAACAGTGATTTGCAAAATGAAATAATCAAATTAGGTAAACAGTTTACTAAACTTCAAAATTCCGAATTAAAGAATGCAATGCTAAGGAAAACACACCCCGAGTGGGCACAGGTATATTATGAGACTGCCTTCCAATACCAATTAGCTGCAGAAGCCTGTTTAAATTATAGAAAAACCCAAAATTTGCCGAAGTTCTTTCATGAAATAAAGAAAATAGGATTCAGTTACTTTTTAAGGATATTGAAGGATTATATAAAAGATCCTGATATATTAAAAGAAATCGTGGAAGAGGAAGAGAGAGATAAAGAGATATTGAGAAACAGGGAGGTTTTAGTGTAGGATTTATTATGGAATTATTAATAAGAGAAATGTATGAAGAGTTTTTGATGTCCGCAGCCTGTTCCGAGTTTTATGCATATGAAGGTCAAGAAAGTGAAGCGCAGAATATTATATTGTTTTTAAATTATATGGAACATGCGGAATTATGTTTACTAGCAGCTAAATGTTGTAGCGAATATTTAAAAAATAAAAATATAGATATTTTAATATGTAAACTTCAAGAACTAGGATTAAATAATAATATTTCATGTATTAAAACAATGTTAGAAAATAAAACACATAATTTGTAATCAAGTATTTTATTACATAAAAAAATTGTTGTAAAGGTAATAAACATTTGATAATGCACATACACATGGTATTTTTTGATGATAAAAGCAGCAAGGATCCATTTTCTTTAGGGTGGGTTGTTCATCAATCTCGATAACTGGTTTCATGGAATACTTCTTTACGAAATCTGCCTTTTCTTCCCCTTTTACATAAACATAGTCCACCTTAGCGCTTAAATCTCTTATGATATCTCCACATTTGTGTAATGGTGTAAATCCTTCACACCATTCAATGCAATGGTAATTTTTTATTAACCACAGAGCTTGTTTGTGTAAATAGGATGGTAAATGACCCATCGGAAATGGAGCTTTGAAAATAAAATGACTTGTCTTTTGCCCATCGTACGCTGCTAATTCCTTTACAATAAATTTATTATTTTCAATTTTGAATCCTTGAAGATCTAGAATAAGTTTCATATTTTCAAATATTTGAATTTCTTGATCATTTCTACTTTTAATTGATATTCACTTATTTGTTTTTTTAATTTCTGCAACTGAAGTTGAAAATCTAATACTCGAACTGAAATCTCGTAAGACATTATATAAATGAAGAATTCTGGTTTGGCTACGTTAATAAATATCAAAATTGACGCGTGCGCTCTTAAGCGTAAGTAGCGGTTTGTTTAAAAAGAGTATTTTATCTTAAGGAAATTGTATTACAACTGTTTCACAATTTTTGTTAATGGATTGTAACTGAAAACTTTATCATGAATTATAACACAATATGCCGCTGTTTTAGGGGGAATTTTTTCCTTGGTTTCAAATTCAATTCTCATGGTTACTGGACCTGTTTGTAGTAAATCTCTTTGATGTGAACAATTAATGTAAACTATAGGAGCATTTTCTTTAAATTCTTTCGGATTAAAAATTGGTTCCACTGGAGAGTTATAATACCCTTGACGAAAGTCTGTAAACATTTCATACAGAGTAGCAAATTTATTATTTTCAAAGTCAAGTTGAAGATCATTGTAAGGATATCTTTCTGAATTTAAAAAGACATTCATATTTCTTAAATTACAATGATCAAATTTACTCATATCCATTTTTAGATTACCACGTCTATTTTTCTGAAAAGCAATTAGAACATGACGTGGCGTTTCGACTTTTGTAGATGTTTTTACGGGCCAGTTGTGCCTCGTAGTTTCCAATAACTCTGGATATTCAACTAATTCCCAGCTTCGGAAGGTTATTAGTATATCACTATTTTTGTCAATAATTTTGGTAAGTGCTAATTCTTGCGGAATCGCTACAGTAAGATGAGGAACTCTCCAACACAACTTGGTAATTTTAACTTTGGGTTTTTCATCTTCATTACTGGATAATAATGCATTTGTATCATCATTACTTCTTATTAGAATAAGTTCTTGTTGTGAATTAAGAATAATCTTATTATAATCTTCAAAAAATCCTGAATACATCTTTAATGGTATACATAATGAAACATTACCTTTGTCATCAGTCATAATTTTTTCTTTAGATTTTGTTTTCGGATACCAACCGGCATTTTCCAATTTAGCACTTTCATTTTGATTAAATGAAATATATCCCTTAAGAGTTGAAGTTATACCAATATCCCGAACGGAGTCAATAGTAACACCATTTAAAATATAGCATAATTCTTTAAATAAAAATGCCGGAGCATTATTAATTAAAACAGTATTAGCCAAAGGGGAATCATCTTCTTTAGTTACTTGCAATTCCACATAAATTTCACTTTTGCAAGGTAAAGGATATTTTCCTGTTTGTTGCAAAGCAATTCTGATTTCATCATTTGGTCCGAGTTTTGTAGGATTAAAAGGATCGAAAGAAAGAATTTCCCAGCTTAATATTGATTCATCAACCAATACATTTTCTCTTACATTTAAATAATCCATTTTTATTTAAGTTTAAAACCCAAACTTTGAAGAAATTTTCTATTAGAAGGTGTTAACCTTTGGAAGTTTGATTTCCTACTAAAGGAAGTTGGTTTCTTTCTTGTCTTATTAATGTTTTTATTATTAAATTTTCTAGTAAAGTTTGCAGATTTATTGTTATATAATATTACCATCTTTAATCTACTTTTTTAAGATGTAGTCTGATGGTTATGGTTTCTTCTCTAAAATTAACCAAATCACCTTCCTGATCTATTATTTTAATGGCTATTTTATCAATTACTTTAACGGTGACTGGGAAATATATGACGTTTTGAGGTGACTCAATTATTTTGAATCCTGGAGCAACGCTCGGGAAAAATTGGTGTATTATATGAACAGGTTTCCCGTTTAAATATGATCCCTCTGCAATACTGCAGTCTATATTTATTGAATTTACTTTAATTATTTCTGCGGGGAAATCTGATATATGTTCAATGTTGGCTTCCAATCGCCCATTTTTAAACCCTAATAATTTACCAATAGTTCCTTCACGAAAAGTTATGGGGGCTGAACATTTAAGATGTGTACGTAAAGTATTATTATTTGCATGAAGATTAAAACTAATTTTATCCTCATCCAAGTGTTTTTTTAAAAAATCTGTTATGTCTTCTAATTCGTAGCTACCTGGGGGTATGGCTATTTCTAAATTTTCATTATGAATTAATACATTATTCCCAACATCAATATTGGAAATTGCATTAAATGTTTCGAAATTTACAAGACCGATAACATATTCAACATCTTCATCTAGATATATTGGAGGATGTAACTCTGATGTTAAAATAGCGGAATTGCCGCTAAGAACAAAACTATATGACATTTTACTTTAAAAATATGTTTAATAATAAACTAAAATTAGGTGTTACATATGGTTATAAAGAAATTTTAGACACAATTGACCACAATTTGTTTTGTTAAAGTTTTGATAACTGTTATAATTATAATTAACAATATTATTATTTTGGTCGCTATAAAAATATTTAATTAATTCAGAAGGGGGTCGCAAATTACCATAACTATCAAAATATATTATGTTTTTTCCTTTTTTTGTATATGCTATCCAGTGAGTACCAGCACCACTGTGATTATCTAGATTGACAATTGCACTTTCAATTAACTTTATCTTTTTTGGTAATTTATCCCTCATAAAAATACCACGAAAGTTGGGAATTTGTAAATATTTAGCGTATTTAAGTAGATCGTAATTTGTAAGTTCTTTTCGAGGTATATGTTTTAACAGTTTTTTGAATAAGGTTTCAAGTATAATCCACATCCTGTTTTATAGGGTTTTAAATAAAGTCCACTTCCTTTTTTTCCTACCGAAATGGACTCCATCATTTGATTGTGTCGTTTAGATTCTTCTAATTTCGCTTTGGCTGCTTTTGCATCATTTACTGCTTTAGCAATACCTGCAGCTCCTCCTCCAAGAGCACCAAGAGCAGACAAACCAGCAAATAAAGGTATAAGTGGAAGAAATCCACCAGTCTTTGGGATTGGAATTACCCTTTTCTTTGGAGGTAACACTTTACCAGTTTTTTTAATAGCTTTTAAAGCAGTTTGAATACTTTCATTTAGGTCTTTAAAACGTTTCCCCTTAATTCCTTTTCTAGCTTTTGAAATTACCTGAGATAATGATAGTCCTCGTCCTTTTCGAGTTTTTCGCTTGAACTTTCTTCTCGTTCGAAGTCCCATACCTAATTTTCTTTTAATTTTCATAGCACCAGTAATTCCTAGTGCAGCAGTTTTTTCCCCAAAACTAGAATCTTTAGCTTTGAACCTTGATAAAGCTTTGTCAGCTAATACTTTATCAGCTAAATGCCTTCTTTTTATATCATTTGATTGTGAGTAAGCAATATCGTGTTCTTTACAAGCCTCATCCAATAAATTTATACCTTTATCACCTCTTGACAATCGTTTTTCCAATTTTGTTCCAGGTCCACAAAAATTATAACCAGGAATATGCAATTCAAAGGGTAATTTATTTATTAATGAGTTTACTAAACCACTTCCTTTCCTTTTGCTGTTTGTCTTGTAAATGATTCGTTTATTATGTGATGGAAACATTATATATAGTTGCAATCCTAGTGATAACTAACCAGTTACATCACAATACTGAATATTAATAGTTTGTTTTATATATAAAATGAGAGTTGAGAAACAACCATACTCTATAACAATTAAGGATCATGAAAGTTCAGTGAATGGTTTTAAAAAACATGGAAAACTGTTTGAGGGAAATAGTAAAAGAGGGTTAATTATTGGCCCGTCAGGCTGTGGCAAAACCAATGTTATTATTAGTTTGATTGAAGATCTGAATGGTTTGCGATTTGAAAATCTGTATGTTTATTCAAAATCCTTATATCAACCAAAGTATAAATATTTGAGAACACTTTTTAAACCTTTGAAAAAAATTGGATACTATGAATCTGAAAATGAAGAAACAATTGTTTCACCAAAACAAGTTAAACCAAACTCTATAATAATATTTGATGATATAGTGTGTTGTAATCAGAATGTTGTAAAGGACTATTTTTGTTTCGGAAGACACAAAAATACTGATTGTTTTTATTTATGTCAAACATATTCTTCTATTCCGAAACAATTAATTCGTGACAATGCAAATTTAATTGTTATATTTCAACAAGATCGAACAAACTTAAAACATATTTATGATGATCATGTTAATGTTGATATGTCATTAAACCAATTTAATGAGTTGTGCTTAATATGTTGGAAAGATAAATTTGGATTTTTAGTAATAGACAAAGACTCTAATGTGAAATCTGGCCGATATCGAAAAGGATTTGATTCATATATTTACTTATAAAAATAAACGTTTGATGGTAAATTATACCAATCATGGATGAACGTTTAGCAAGAGAGCTAGTTAAATCAAGAAAAGCTGTTAAACAAAAATATCAGAGTTTAAAAAATGCGGAATTTGAGGCGCAAACTAAATTGGAGGAAACATATAAACCGATAACTCAACCCTTACAAGAATTAATTTCAACGATTGGTAAAATTGAACCTGTTGAAATAAAGGAAGAGCTACACACACCAATTAAAAAAAGTTATGAAACACCACAGAAAAGATCAATTCAAACACTAACACCAAAGAGAAAATTACAATATGGAACATCAACACCAGAAAAAAGAAAGACGGGAAAAACTCCACTCCTTCCTACAGAAATACCATCGATTATTGACTGGGACGCGAGTTTAGCTTCAGCAAGTCAAATGCCATCTATACAACAAACAAGTATTATTGCAGAAACAAACCCTTCTTCAGGTTCACACTCCACAATAGGAAATCTTTCAGATATACTGGAACAAACACGGCAAACAGTTAGAACATTTGTTGATACAGATTTATATAAAGAATATTTATTAGGATTTGATGAATTACCTCGCCAATATATTGATAGCGGTGTAAAAGATGTTGAACATGAGTTTGATCACCAATATGGAATAGTTCATGATTTGGAAACCGAGAAATTCTTTTTGGGTTTAACTCAAAAACCTGTCGAAATTATTGGTAAAAACATCAAAATTGAAGGAATAACCTATACAGGTACACCAGGTTTATATGAGTTATTATTTAAAAAAGAACCAATAGGGTATAAAAAACAAGATTTGGAAAATTATATGGATATTTTAAAAAGAACCAATGCATACCGTAGAAATAATGATCCAAATGAGCAGGTGCAGGGGAATGGATCACATAAATATATTTCTATAATAGGACCTTATTTGCAAAGCAAAGGAATTACAAAAACTAAAACTCTAAATCCCGAATCTCAACAAGCAGTCCAGGGATTTTTTGAAAGACGCAAAGCTCCATATAGAGAAAGTCGAGTGTCTTCAAAAAAAACCGGATTTGGTATAACTTTAAAAGTTAATAAACCTAATACAGATTACATATATTGGGATAATGTAAACGAACTTGTTGAGAGACTTCGACTATTGGTAGCATCCATGCTTGCGGGACACACTGGTCATAACAATGAAATTATTTCCATTATTGAAGAACTAAGAGAAGCGAATATTATTATATAAAAGGACATAATAGATACTTTTAAACATTTCTAAAATGACCATCGATAAATTTGGTCGTCATATTTCAAAAAAATCTGCTCTAAACACATTATTATCACTAGAAAATAAAATATTATCAAATGTTGAAGAGAAAATAATAAAAATTTTTAAAAGCGATGTCAAATATATTGAAAACAAATTAATTCAAAATTTAGATCCCAGGTTGAAAAGCGATGTTAATAATTTAAATAAGAGAATAAATGAATATGATAACAATATACAAAATATTGCAAAAAAGATTAAGTTATTTGAGGATAAAGTTATTCCTGAATATAATGACAAGATAATTAATTTGAAAAATACTGTTGATGGAAATGATGAGGTAGTAGAAAAATTTTCTCAGAAAGTTTCTAAATATGCAAATGACTTTGACGTAGTGAAGTTAAAATATGATAAAGTTAATGATTTTGAAAATGAAATAAAAAATGAAATTACATCAATTAAATCAATAATTAAGGATACTTCAGCAATTGACAATGTCAAGAACAGTATTTCCAAGGAAATTACATCAAAGTTTCAAAATTTTACTAATTTGCTTAATGATAGAGTAGCAGAAGAAGTAAGGAATTTTAAGAAAATACATGACGTTATGGATAAAAATACACAAAATCTTGAAAAATCAATGAACACTCATTTCCTAATTCACAAAAAAGATACCGACAAAGTTAATGAATTTAAAGAACAAATTAAAGAATTTGAAATTAAAATCAATGCATATAAATCAAATTTACAATATTTAGAAGACAAATTGAAGGAGGATTTTCAAAACGAAAATGAAAAAATTGAAACAAAATTCAAAGATCAAATTACAAAAGATAATGAAAAAATCGAGGATATACTAAAGCAATTAAACAATCTGAAAACCAAATCTGAAACGTCTTTTGACGAGGGAAATTTTACAAAGGCAATCGATGAGAAATTACAAAAAGAATTAGAATCCTTACTAGAAGTAGTGCAAGCTATAATAGAAGTTTCTAAAAAGGATGTATTAATTAAAATTAAAAATAATAGTTCAAAAATCGAGGAGACTTCTTTACTCATAAAAGAACTTGAAACATCTTATACAGATATACTACACAAAGCTGAAAAGACAGCGTCAGACATAAAAAATATAGAAAAAAAAATTGTGAAAATGACATTAGATATTACAAATGCAGAATTTCAATTAGGAAAAGATATAAAAAATCTAGAAGATAAATTAACAAAAGAAATAAAATCTTTAAACGAATTAGTTCAAAGAGCTGCTGAAGTTTCTAGAAAAGAATTTAATGATACAATGAATTATGCAAGAGAAGAAATGAATTCAACATTAGGTGGTTTCAAAAAAGATTATACGTTATCAAATGTTCTTTTGGAAACTAAATTTAATGTAAAAATGTCTGATCTTAATAACAACATCACCCAAATAAATTCGTCAATAAAAGAAATTAGAAATGAAAATAACAAATCATTTGAAACAATGGAAAATAAATTTAATGTAAAAATTTCTGATCTTACTAACAACATCACCCAAATAAATTCGTCAATAAAAGAAATTATAAATGAAAATAAAAAATCATTTGAAGCAATGGAAAATAAAATTAAAGAACTTACTAAAAAAAACTGAGATGATTTTTTTATATTTTACAACATCAGCGATAAAGGGCTTTTATAAACGGTTTAGAAGGAGGTAAAGTTATTTGTGGGATTTATTTTCGAGAGTAAGGTATAAATTAATAATGAGTAAAATTAAGCAAGACGTTGTAAATGAATTACATAAACCGGCGAGAAGGCGATATAGAAGGAGACGAACAATTGTAAAAGGGCTTAATGATCTATTTCAAGCTGATCTGATAGAAATGCAGCCATATGCGAAATTTAATAGGGGTTTAAGATATATTTTAATGGTAATAAATGTGTTTTCTAAATTTGTATGGGCAGAACCTGTAAAATCCAAAACTGGTAAAGATGTAGCAGCTGCAATGAAAAAAATTCTATTAACTTTAAAAACTCCCCCAACAAATCTGAATACTGATCAGGGTAAAGAATTCTTTAATCAAGACTTTCAGAAACTTATGGAGCAGTTCAAAATTAATCATTACAACACATTTTCTAATATGAAAGCTAGTATTGTAGAGAGAGTAAATAGAACGATAAAAAACAAAATGTGGAAAAAGTTTAGTTTACTAGGTAATTATAAATGGATCAGCTTTCTTAAAGAAATAATTACAGAATACAATAATACTAAGCATTCAACAATCGGAAAAAAACCAAACGAAGTTAACAAAAAGAATGAAATGGAAATCTTGAAATCAGCTTATACTCATAGGAAAACTGTGGATCCCAGATCACCAAAATTTCGTGTTAGTGATAGAGTACGAATAAGCAAGATTCGCGAACAATTTTCTAAAGGTTACACGCCCAACTGGTCAAACGAAATTTTTCAAATAAAAAAAATCCAGCTTACTAATCCAACAACGTATTTGATTCAAGATGGAAATGGGATAGATATTCAAGGAGGTTTCTATGAAGAAGAACTTCAAAAAGTAAGACACCCAAATGTATATCTGGTGGAAAAAGTGTTAAGAAAGAAAGAAAACAAAGTATTTGTAAAATGGTTAGGATTAGATAAATCTTATAACTCTTGGATCTTCAAGAGAGATGTGATGTAATAGTAATTAATGCTGTAATAATAATTGATGTTTGTAATAAAAAAAAATGATTTTTTATATATATTTGTTTTATTTAAAAATAAGCTTATTACATAAACATTTTTTTAAATACAATATTCCTATAATCAGAGTCTAATATGGGATTTAAAATTTCTTCAGTCAATTTAATCCTTCTTCTAAAATGTTTTTGATTTATAAACTCTTCAGAAGTCATACGAGCTTTTCTGTAGGCGAAGTTCCAAGCAACCATCAGATGAATTTGGTTTCTTGATTCATCAATAGATACTGTCTTCTTCATAATAGTGCTTAGACTTTAATTTTTGTTCTAGTTCTTCGGGATGATTCAACAGCAGTTCCAGCATGGAGCACACATTTTCACTATTTAGATTTTGTTTTGGAGAAAGGACATTATATATTTTGTCAAAAGAATCTCCGTCGTAAAAATTGTTATTTCTAAAAACGTTGAAATAACGTCGAAAGTTTTGTTTTTGTAAAACATTTAGTCTATATTCTATAAGTGGAATTTGTTCCCATAGTCTGCACACAGTTTCATTTCCATAGTAAATAAAATCACAGCTTTTCACAATCTTCACTATTGGTAATTCACCAATCTTTTCAAAATGAATAGATAAATTTTGCAAATATATCGGTTCATTGAAAACATTTGGTGAAAACATATAATTTGTTATAACTCCTTGATATTGCAATAAGTTCTTCCAATCATCTTCATTTAATATCACAGACTGACCATTTTTACCACCAAGTTCAATGCATGGTAGAAAATCACTTTCCACCCACAAACCAATCACAGCATATTTAGAGTTAGAATTATTTAAATTATATTTTGTAGAATTTATAATTGTTTTTTTTATTTTCTTTTTTAATGGTGAATTTTCAAATATATTTTTACTCTGATTACTGAACATTTTAAATGATGTATTTCAAAAACTAACTGGCTATCTGCTTGCTCTCAAAAAACTAACTATCAATCCGTTTGCTCCTAAATTTTATACATTTTCCCTCTCCTCTCAAGTGGAGGGGTAAACTTATTTTCCCTCTCCATTTAAGAGGAGGGGATAAACTTTAAATGTCTTTATACTAACGAGAATCAATAAAAAACAAAATTTATATTATTTTTTTTAACATTTATTAAATATTTTTATAGATATTTTTTCATGAAATACAATAAAATTAAACATGTACAAATAAATATTGCTGCTGTAAATATAATAACAAATATATAACAACAGACACAATGACAAGATTCTTCTTTTTTATTATTGAAAGGAATCCAATCTGAATATTGTAATGGTTTGTTTGTCATGGAATATTTAATTTTTATGTATGTATTTTCACACAAAGCAGAATCAGTTACATTATAGGTAAAAAAGTGTGAATTTCCAACAAGATATGTCATTTTCATCTGTTTGTAGCAGTCGGTTTCATTTTTGAGGGCATTTATACATATATCAGCCCTAACTGTATTAGGAATGTAATTTACATATATCACATTTCCAACAAGGGAAACTAAAACTATTAAAGATGCAGCAGTCATTGTTGTAATATTACTAACAAATAATGGTATTTCTATACAATATATATGTTTTTGGATTCAGTTCCCCCTCCAACTTTTAAAGCTTCAAAAACGACTTACATAATTTATCATCATATAAAATGATGTCTTTATAAAGATGAAAAATTACTAGGAGTAGTTAATTCTAATCGCGGTTTTTTATTTTTAGATCCATTTTCGTTTCCAGAACTTAAAAAAGTTAGAGTATCATACATCATTTTCATATCTTTATCAAAAAAATCTGTTTCCAAAATATCCTTATGTCCCCATGCAAGAGTTTTTGTGGAATTTGGTATACAATATCTTTTATCATCATGAGTTGTTAATGCCAATTTATTTAACAAATTAGTGTATATATTATGCATATCTGACTTGAATACATACATGGTGCAGAATATTTTGTCACCTTTCTCAACAACATCTTTATAATCTGATAATGTTAATTGATTTTTTATACATGATCTACTAACGCCTTTTGCTTTTTTATCTACACTATTTTTGGATTTTATACAATATGCTTTAGCACCAGTTCCATAAAAACTTTCAATGGGAATCCCTTTGTACTCATCTTTAAATTTACCAACAACTGATGTTGTAATAGGCATGCAATGAATATTTTGTTCAGAAAAATTAGAAATATCAAATTTATCCAGATTTAGCTTCATATCTTCATAAAAGTTTTGGGTCTGAACTTCAAGAATTAAGGAATCCGTATCCGTATATAATAAATTTAAATTATTACCATATTTTACTTTTAAATACCCATAATAAAAATTATACATTACAGTTTTTGCAATATCCAGAATACTCATCCCAACATAAATTGGTTTATTGTATTCAATGCAAACCTGTTGAAGTTGAAGAGCAACTAGATTTTCAGAGAAAATTTTAAAATCCTTTAATTGAGGTTTAGAAATAAGTTTTTCGGCACTAAATTTATTACCCTGTCTTTCCCGTTGAGATACTAATTTAATATCTGCTCGCCTATCAACATTTTCCATGGTTTTACCGAAAATTGAATTATTTGCCAATTTATAACAATTTTTATCAAATTTATTTTTAGATAAATTTCGTAAATTTGTATTTAAATCTATATATTCCGCTAACCATGGTGATTGTGTAAACTTAACTGCTCTGTGTATTTTTATGATTTTGAGTCCAAATTGTAGACATTGTTTCAGATATCGGTAGTGAATGATATAGTTATATTTATTATGTAAGTTTGGAATTAATTTTGAGTGGTTTGAAATTGGTGGTGTATATTGTTCAGGACAAAATGGGAAATCATTATGACTATCATGTAAATAATTTGGATATTCTAAATCAACTTCAAATATGTATCCTATAGATGATGTATCTGAAAGTTCGGATATATTTAAAGTTTCTATTTCGAGCTTAGGTACCCAAGCAAAATTTTTTTCAGGCAAATATTGTTTCATAGCATAACCATACAAATTTGTGGCGTCTAAGTAAGCGATATATGTTGTAGGTCTTTCAGGATTAAAATTTTCTAAGAATGGATTATTTGCTTCAGATTTGCGTTTGGAACAAGTGCTAACCCCACCACGAACACCTTTTTTGAAAAAATGAAGCATATCTGGTTCCGTTAATAATTCTAATTCTACATTAGTTAATTTCATCATTGCATCCCAGCACATAGAAGGGCTAGTGACATAATTAACAGGATCTAACTTATAGGTTTTAATACATGTGGATCTATAATTTTCAAAAACATCAGCCAAAAGTAAAACATCTGATTTTAAGTAAATATCGGAATAAGCCCCTATTGTAGAACACTTAAATAGATTCCACACTTCTACAGCACGATTGTAGTCTTGAGGAGAGATATTTTCATCGGTTAAGTTATTATAAAATTTATCAATCAATGGTAGAGATTTCTCATTTAATTTTTCGTTGGAATCTATGTAAGAGTATGGAAATACCCCTTTTTGTCTAATGTATCGAAATTCATCAGCATTTGAGAAAAACTTTTTAATTTCAAAACATTGTGAATCTTGTAGAGTTTGTGATAGTGACTCTAAAGACTCTGGGAGAAATTGAAAAGAATCTATAAAGCATAGTCGCAAAGCAACTGGTTTCCGCTTTTCTGACACATCAACGAAAATTTCCTTACTAAAAGAAATATACTTTTCTTTATTTTGAGCTATAACACTAATATTTTCTTTATTATAGCAAAGCGATTTAATAAATAGGTGAGAATCATAGTTTTTTAAATTATGCAATACTATTGGTATATATTTTGGAGGTTTAAAATGCAAATTACATATTGAGTGGGCGGCTCCTCGATATTTACCTGTAATATGACAATGATCCCTACACTTTATGAAATTTCCTTTTGAAAAAGGTTTTTCACATACATAACAAATGCTAGAATTTTCATATTCAATCTGTTCCACAGATGATAAATCTTTCAATGGTACTTGATATTTTAAATATTTTTTATAAATTTCTTTTACATCATTTTCAATGTATTCAATAAATTTTATAGCACAATCTGTACCTCTATAAAGTTTAAGACACACAACATTCTCATCAAATGATGATTTAATATAATAAGCAAATGAATAGGGTATATGTTCAGCAGTTTTAATAGTATATGAGGTTGTCGAATCAGGTGTAGATTGTTGGCACTCAATGTTTTTCAAATAACATTCAAAATCGGCATAAATAACAAAAGGAGCTTTATACTGTTTCTGAATATTTTGAAACTTTAATATATTTGCAGGAATATAATTGCCAAATTTATCCAAAATCAAATTATCTGAAGGAAGCTCAATTCGAACAAAACTACAATCACGTTCTAAATGTGTGTTAAGTTTTTCATATGTTCCAAAATATTGAAGGCATCCATCACATAAGTATTTTTTTATTTTCTTTTTTGATAATTGTTTGGATACCAAGCAACCTAAATCCTTTATCCAACAGTAGTGGTTATTTCCATCATCAGAACTTATTAAAAGCAAATTAATATGTAATTTTTTCTTTTCATTATTATAATGTAAAGGACCGACAATCTCATATACCTTTTTATTATCCCTTAAAAATTTTTCAACTCCATATACATTTATGGACAAATTATTTTTTTCCTCAAACTTTTTTATATCTAATAATTTTACTGGAAATTCAATACCTGTAAAATCGAAAGCGTCTCTGAAGTCTGGATATGATGAGGTCTTTCGAGGATTACCGGTTGGCTGGTATGCTGCTGAAACCACTGCCCAGGCGAAACAGCAATTGTCCTCATTCATCACATTCACTATTGATTTAGAAAAGTGATGCATCTTAATGTAGGAGGAGGCATTCAATGGGTTGTACTTATTGATGTTGACTTCCAAATGCAGAATTCTTTGTAGAGCCCACCCTGTAATAGGAATTAAAAAATTAGTTCTGAATAATATTTGTTAGAGATGTACAAGTGATATTAAGAAAACTTAGCTCTTGAGATTAAATAATAATTACCTGAGTCTCTTTCCGGCAATTCATCTGCTTTGGTTTCAATAATCTTGAATAAATCATCGTAAAGCTGTTGTAGATCAGTTGTATGGGTTACAATGAAGAACGGTGTATTAAATGACTTAATTGAAGTAGAGGTTAAAGTTGGAGAATAATATATCCCAAATAACTCCAAATTTACTTTAGCACATGTAAATTCTTGTTGGCGCTGGCGTATTAATGTTTGCACTTTATTACCAACATCTTGCTGAAACTTTTTGATGTCGATGTGATAATTCTGCGAATATATTCTGTAGGAAGCTATTCGACATTTAAATGCACTCCTGATAATGTCAATTCCATTTCCATATTTTATGCAGCTCCTGTTTTTATGAATATTTGTCCTCAAGTGTGTGCTCCAGGAATTAGATTTGACATTTACTTCACAATCTTGGCAATATCGCATTGGAGGTCTTGAAAGTAGTTCATCAACTGAAACAATTATTATTTTTTAATTTCTCTGTAAAACTTTATTAATATTAAAAAGTACAATTAAAAGAAAAATTATAGCTAAATATGTTATAAAAAAATACTTACGATTAATTATATAATCTTCCAAGTTAAAGGTGTTTTCGTTATTAACAACATTTTCTCGAAGGTGGCGTACAATATTTTGTTTTCTTTTAAATTCTCTTAAGCAGTGCGTGCAAAGGAGAGTCATTTTAAAATGGAATCGATTAGGGCCGTGTCGCTTTTAAATAAATACAATTTCGATCTATCAAGACCCAATGACATAGAATAATTAGCAATTTTTTCAGCTCGCGCAATTTAGAAAACTTTTGGATTTACTTTTGAATTAACTTTTGGATTCACTTTTTAATTTGAAGAAAAACATGGATTTTTAAAAAAAAATATATTTCCCAAATTTAAAAGAAGATCGCCCTATCTTTGTATACAATTTTTAACGTCTTTTAAAGTCGAATTAGATAAATTATTACATATACTATCCAAGTTGAAATAAGAGAACACCATTGATTTAAATCTAGATGCCGCGCATCTTGTGTCACTCTTATTTAAACTCGGCTTAGATTTCATGCGAATAAATTTATCTAATTCACTCTTATTTGCCGCCAGCTGTCGCTCTGACTGCTGTCGTTCTGCCTGCTGTCGTTCTGCTTGCTGTAGCTCTGCCTGCTGTCGCTCCGCCTGCTCTCGCTCTGCTTGCTGTAGCTCTGCCTGCGGTCGTTCTGCTTGCTGTCGTTCTGCTTGCTGTAGCTCTGCCTGCTGTCGTTCTGCTTGCTGTAGCTCTGCCTGCTGTCGCTCCGCCTGCTGTAGCTCTGCTTGCTGTAGCTCTGTTGCTGTAGCTCTGCTTGCTGTTCCAACCACGATGGCTATAGAACCTCTCTGTTTAATCTCAGAGTTTCGACCAAAAGGTCCACTCGTTGTCGCGCAGTTCAAAAATTAAAATTAGAGGTTGAAACTACTTCAATCGTTATTTGTTGATTTAACTTCTCCGCACACCCTTAAAACAGAACACTACTAAAAAGAATCGGAAAACCACATACTAAATTGGGGGTAGTTACCCTTACACGAAGGGTTTGCAATTTAAGCCTGTAATATTTCAACAATGATCGCCCACATACATAGGAATCTAACCCCAAAACTTCGTTAAAAGGCATCAAGTAATAAGCTCAAAATACAGCATCAAAAATAGGGGTGAAAACTACCCCAACCCAAAATTCTTGTTACTATTAAGTGGTTAGGTGAAAATGCCTCCTAATGCACACACTTAAATTCTCTCAGTGCAGCCCGCAACTATTTTCAGTTATACACAAAAACTACCCTCTAGGAATATAATGATCATCTTCAAAACCTCCAAGCACGATGGCTGAAGAACCTCTCTGTTCAACCCCAGAGAATCAATAGAAAAGGTTCACTCCCTGTCGCACAGTTCAAAAAATAAAATTAAGGGTTGAAACTACCCCAATCGTTATTCACTGATTTAACGTCTCCGCACACGCTTAAAATAGAACACTACTAAAAAGAATCGGAAAACCACATACTAAATTGGGGGTAGTTACCCTTACACGAAGGGTTTGCAATTTAAGCCTGTAATATTTCAACAATGATCGCCCACATACATAGGAATCTAAACCCAAAACTTCGTTAAAAGGCATCAAGTAATAAGCTCAAAATACGGCATCAAAAATAGGGGTAAAAACTACCCCAACCCAAAATTCTTGTTACTATTAAGTGGTTGGGTGAAAATGCCCCCTAACGCACACACTTAAATTCTCTCAGTGCAGCCCGCAACTCTTTTCAGTTATACACAAAAACTACCCTCTAGGAATATAATGATCATCTTCAAAACCTCCAACTACGATGGCTGAAGAATCTCTCTGTTCAACTCCAGAGAATCAGTCGAAAAGGTTCACTCCCTGTCGCACAGTTCAAAAAATAAAATTAAGGGTTGAAACTACCCCAATCGTTATTTACTGATTTAACGTCTCCGTATACCCTTAAAATAGAACACTACTAAAAAGAATCGGAAAACCACATACTAAATTGGGGGTAGTCACCCTTACACGAAGGGTTTGCAATTTAAGCCTGTAATATCTCAACAATGATCGCGCACATACATAGGAATCTAACCCCAAAACTTCGTTAAAAGGCATCAAGTAATAAGCTCACAATACGGCATCAAAAATAGGGGTGAAAACTACCCCAACCCAAAATTATTGTTACTATCAAGTGGTTGGGTGAAAATGCCTCCTAATGCACACACTTAAATTCTCTCAGTGCAGCCCGCAACTCTTTTCAGTTATACACAAAAATTACCCTCTAGGAATATAATGATCATCTTTAAAACCACCAACCACGATGGCTGAAGAACCTCTCTGTTCAACCCCAGAAAATCAATCGAAAAGGTTAACTCCCTATCGCACAGTTCAAAAAATAAAATTAGGGGTTGAAACTACCCCAATCGTTATTTACTGATTTAACGTCTTCGCACACCCTTAAAATAGAACACTACTAAAAAGAATCGGAAAACCACATACTAAATTGAGGGTAGTTACCCTTACACGAAGGGTTTGCAATTTAAGCCTGTAATATTTCAACAATGATCGCCCACATACATAAAAATCTAACCCCAAAATTTCGTTCCGATTAGGAAATTATTAAATTTTTTCGAATTATCGTACATTATTTATAACGTTGTTTCGAAAAGTCTCTATATACCTACTCGATAGCCTGCCTAAGACCGAACGGCTTCGCTGCTCAAAGTAAAGTGCATGCATAACGATGCTGGAGAGGAACGAGATGAGGGGCGGAGCTAAATAAATAACAGGTGTAGTTTATGTAACCAATCAATATAGGAGGCAAACCTGCACTTTCACTATTATGAATAGTCGCACGAAACCATCAATATCTCGTTAGAATAAACCTTAACTAACTTCTGTACTCCTGATAATCGAAAAATTGAAACAGCCTTTATTTTACGCTAAAAATTCCATAAATATTGTTTATATTCACAATGTCTTTTAATATTTGGCCTATAGAATATTCAAATTGCACTTTGAATATCTTGTTTATGTTCTTTTGTTTTTAACCCTATGCAGGGATATTACTTTTGTTTTTAACCCTATGCAGGGATATTACTTTAGTTTATATAATCTTCCTTGTACACCCTGGTGCAAGTATCCTAATTTACTTACGAAAATCTTAATTTTCGCGAGTTTTCTAACAATTTCACCCAGAAAAGACACAAAAATTCGTAGTTTTCCGATTTTACACCGTACTTATTCAGTCTGTGGTATTATTATGATCTAAAATCCATTAATTAAATTTAAATTCCAAGACCATTCAGCTCTCAAAAATATGTCTGCACGGCTTCGCTGTTCGAACTGAAGTGCTTACATAATAGTGTTAAAGAGAAAAAAGACGAGGGGTAGAGCCAAAGAAAAAAGGTGTAGTTTACGTAACCAATCGATATAGGACTTCCACGACTAAGAAGAGTTGCAGAATACAATCTATATCTTTTTCTGATATACCTTCACTAATTTCTGTACTCTTAATAATCGAAAATTTAAAACAATTTTAAACACTTTAATGTTACCCTAAAAAAAAGACCACACAAATTTTTTAACACTTTTTCAGTCACCCGTAGAAAACAGCCAGATAAATGTTGTTTTAATTCATAATGTATTTATAATATTTGACCTATGGCCTATATATCCTGCACTTTGAATACCTTGTTTATATTCTTTTGTCTGGAACCCTACACAGGGATAGTCCCAAATATGCCAAGTTCAGAGACAAGAGTATAACAATAGGTCACGAAATCTTTCTTGTACATGCTGGTCCAAGGTGCAAGTTCCCTAATTTCCTTAAATGACATTCATTTTCGTGAGTTTTTTAACAATTTCACACCAAAAAGATACAAAAACTCATAGTTTTCCGATTTTGTACCGCACTTATTCAGTCTGTGGTCTTCTCAAGATCTGAAATCCATTAATTAAATTTCCATTCCAAGACAGTTCACCGCCACATAAGAGACGTCCGCACGGCTTCGCTATTCAAACTAAAGTGCATATGTAGTAGCGATGGATTGAAAAAAGATGAGGGGCGGAGCTAAAGAAAGAAGAAGAGTAAGAAGGAGAACGTAACATATCGATGTAGGGCTTCCACCACTAAGGATAGTAACAGCATACCATCAATGTCAGGTTCTGATATATCTTCATTAACTTCTGTATTCCTGATAATCGAAAATTTGAAACGGGCCAATTTCACCCTAAAAAAAAAATAAAAAAATGGCCACACAAAATTTTTAAAACTTCTTTAATCCTGACCCATACAAAAGACAGCTATAAATGCTGTTTTAATTCACAATGTCTTTATAATATTTGACCTATGGACTATACATCCTGCACTTTGAATATCTTATTTATGTCCTGCTGTTTTCAACCCTATGCAGGGATATTACCAAATATGCAAAGTTCAAAGACAAGAGCATAACTTTAGATTACGTAATCTTCCTTGTACACCCTGGTTCAATGCGCAAGTTCCCTGATTTTCTTACGAAAATCTTAAATTGCATTCATTTTCGCGAGTCTTTTAACAATTCCACCCCGAAAACACAAATTTTCATAGAGTTTCTCGATTCTACATCGCGTCTATTCAGTCTGTGGCCTTCTCAAAATCTGAAAATGTTTCAATCGTACCCATTATTTAAATTTAAATTCTAAGACAATTCGGCTCCATAGAAGACGTCTACACCGGTTCGCTGTTCGAACTGAAGTGCATACATGATGGTGTTGCAGGGAAAAATTTTGATGGGCGGAGCTAAAGAAAAAACAGGTGGAGTTTACGTAACCAATCGGAATAGGGGGCGAACTTGGGCAGCCAATCAGAAACAAGGTCATTCTTGGCTGACCAATCAAAAAAGTGGTGGGGGGGTCAACTAGGAGCCCCCTATTCCCACTACTGACAACCTCATATACTATTAAAACTGCTGAACATATACCCTATTCATTTGCTTATTATATTAAATCATCATTTGATGAGAATGTTGTGTGTCTTAAACTTTATAGAGGTACAGATTGTGCTATAAAATTTATTGAATACATTGAAAATGATGTAAAAGAAATTTATAAAAAATATTTAAAATATCAAGTACCATTGAAAGATTTATCATCTGTGGAACAGATTGAATATGAAAATTCTAGCATTTGTTATGTATGTGAAAAACCTTTTTCAAAAGGAAATTTCATAAAGTGTAGGGATCATTGTCATATTACAGGTAAATATCGAGGAGCCGCCCACTCAATATGTAATTTGCATTTTAAACCTCCAAAATATATACCAATAGTATTGCATAATTTAAAAAACTATGATTCTCACCTATTTATTAAATCGCTTTGCTATAATAAAGAAAATATTAGTGTTATAGCTCAAAATAAAGAAAAGTATATTTCTTTTAGTAAGGAAATTTTCGTTGATAGTTATGTGTCAGAAAAGCGGAAACCAGTTGCTTTGCGACTACGCTTTATAGATTCTTTTCAATTTCTCCCAGAGTCTTTAGAGTCACTATCACAAACTCTACAAGATTCACAATGTTTTGAAATTAAAAAGTTTTTCTCAAATGCTGATGAATTTCGATACATTAGACAAAAAGGGGTATTTCCATACTCTTACATAGATTCCAACGAAAAATTAAATGAGAAATCTCTACCATCGATTGATAAATTTTATAATAACTTAACCGATGAAAATATCTCTCCTCAAGACTACAATCGTGCTGTAGAAGTGTGGAATCTATTTAAGTGTTCCACAATAGGGGCTTATTCCGATATTTACTTAAAATCTGATGTTTTACTTTTGGCTGATGTTTTTGAAAATTATAGATCCACATGTATTAAAACCTATAAGTTAGATCCTGTTAATTATGTCACTAGCCCTTCTATGTGCTGGGATGCAATGATGAAATTAACTAATGTAGAATTAGAATTATTAACGGAACCAGATATGCTTCATTTTTTCAAAAAAGGTGTTCGTGGTGGGGTTAGCACTTGTTCCAAACGCAGATCTGAAGCAAATAATCCATTCTTAGAAAATTTTAATCCTGAAAGACCTACAACATATATCACTTACTTAGACGCCACAAATTTGTATGGTTATGCTATGAAACAATATTTGCCTGAAAAAAATTTTGCTTGGGTACCTAAGCTCGAAATAGAAACTTTAAATATATCCGAACTTTCAGATACATCATCTATAGGATACATATTTGAAGTTGATTTAGAATATCCAAATTATTTACATGATAGTCATAATGATTTCCCATTTTGTCCTGAACAATATACACCACCAATTTCAAACCACTCCAAATTAATTCCAAACTTACATAATAAATATAACTATATCATTCACTACCGATATCTGAAACAATGTCTACAATTTGGACTCAAAATCATAAAAATACACAGAGCAGTTAAGTTTACACAATCACCATGGTTAGCGGAATATATAGATTTAAATACAAATTTACGAAATTTATCTAAAAATAAATTTGATAAAAATTGTTATAAATTGGCAAATAATTCAATTTTCGGTAAAACCATGGAAAATGTTGATAGGCGAGCGGATATTAAATTAGTATCTCAATGGGAAAGACAGGGTAATAAACTTAGTGCCGAAAAACTTATTTCTAAACCTCAATTAAAGGATTTTAAAATTTTCTCTGAAAATCTAGTTGCTCTTCAACTTCAACAGGTTTGCATTGAATACAATAAACCAATTTATGTTGGGATGAGTATTCTGGATATTGCAAAAACTGTAATGTATAATTTTTATTATGGGTATTTAAAAGTAAAATATGGTAATAATTTAAATTTATTATATACGGATACTGATTCCTTAATTCTTGAAGTTCAGACCCAAAACTTTTATGAAGATATGAAGCTAAATCTGGATAAATTTGATACTTCTAATTTTTCTGAACAAAATATTCATTGCATGCCTATTACAACATCAGTTGTTGGTAAATTTAAAGATGAGTACAAAGGGATTCCCATTGAAAGTTTTTATGGAACTGGTGCTAAAGCATATTGTATAAAATCCAAAAATAGTGTAGATAAAAAAGCAAAAGGCGTTAGTAGATCATGTATAAAAAATCAATTAACATTATCAGATTATAAAGATGTTGTTGAGAAAGGTGACAAAATATTCTGCACCATGTATGTATTCAAGTCAGATATGCATAATATATACACTAATTTGTTAAATAAATTGGCATTAACAACTCATGATGATAAAAGATATTGTATACCAAATTCCACAAAAACTCTTGCATGGGGACATAAGGATATTTTGGAAACAGATTTTTTTGATAAAGATATGAAAATGATGTATGATACTCTAACTTTTTTAAGTTCTGGAAACGAAAATGGATCTAAAAATAAAAAACCGCGATTAGAATTAACTACTCCTAGTAATTTTTCATCTTTATAAAGACATCATTTTATATGATGATAAATTATGTAAGTCGTTTTTGAAGCTTTAAAAGTTGGAGGGGGAACTGAATCCAAAAACATATATATTGTATAGAAATACCATTATTTGTTAGTAATATTACAACAATGACTGCTGCATCTTTAATAGTTTTAGTTTCCCTTGTTGGAAATGTGATATATGTAAATTACATTCCTAATACAGTTAGGGCTGATATATGTATAAATGCCCTCAAAAATGAAACCGACTGCTACAAACAGATGAAAATGACATATCTTGTTGGAAATTCACACTTTTTTACCTATAATGTAACTGATTCTGCTTTGTGTGAAAATACATACATAAAAATTAAATATTCCATGACAAACAAACCATTACAATATTCAGATTGGATTCCTTTCAATAATAAAAAAGAAGAATCTTGTCATTGTGTCTGTTGTTATATATTTGTTATTATATTTACAGCAGCAATATTTATTTGTACATGTTTAATTTTATTGTATTTCATGAAAAAATATCTATAAAAATATTTAATAAATGTTAAAAAAATAATACAAATTTTGTTTTTTATTGATTCTCGTTAGTATAAAGACATTTAAAGTTTATCCCCTCCTCTTAAATGGAGAGGGAAAATAAGTTTACCCCTCCACTTGAGAGGAGAGGGAAAATGTATAAAATTTAGGAGCAAACGGATTGATAGTTAGTTTTTTGAGAGCAAGCAGATAGCCAGTTAGTTTTTGAAATACATCATTTAAAATGTTCAGTAATCAGAGTAAAAATATATTTGAAAATTCACCATTAAAAAAGAAAATAAAAAAAACAATTATAAATTCTACAAAATATAATTTAAATAATTCTAACTCTAAATATGCTGTGATTGGTTTGTGGGTGGAAAGTGATTTTCTACCATGCATTGAACTTGGTGGTAAAAATGGTCAGTCTGTGATATTAAATGAAGATGATTGGAAGAACTTATTGCAATATCAAGGAGTTATAACAAATTATATGTTTTCACCAAATGTTTTCAATGAACCGATATATTTGCAAAATTTATCTATTCATTTTGAAAAGATTGGTGAATTACCAATAGTGAAGATTGTGAAAAGCTGTGATTTTATTTACTATGGAAATGAAACTGTCTGCAGACTATGGGAACAAATTCCACTTATAGAATATAGACTAAATGTTTTACAAAAACAAAACTTTCGACGTTATTTCAACGTTTTTAGAAATAACAATTTTTACGACGGAGATTCTTTTGACAAAATATATAATGTCCTTTCTCCAAAACAAAATCTAAATAGTGAAAATGTGTGCTCCATGCTGGAACTGCTGTTGAATCATCCCGAAGAACTAGAACAAAAATTAAAGTCTAAGCACTATTATGAAGACAGTATCTATTGATGAATCAAGAAACCAAATTCATCTGATGGTTGCTTGGAACTTCGCCTACAGAAAAGCTCGTATGACTTCTGAGGAGTTTATAAATCAAAAACATTTTAGAAGAAGGATTAAATTGACTGAAGAAATTTTAAATCCCATATTAGACTCTGATTATAGGAATATTGTATTTAAAAAAATGTTTATGTAATTAGCTTATTTTTAAATAAAACAAATATATAAAAAATAATTTTTTTTTTATTACAAACATCAATTATTATTACAGCATTAATTACTATTACATCACATCTCTCTTGAAGATCCAAGAGTTATAAGATTTATCTAATCCTAACCATTTTACAAATACTTTGTTTCCTTTCTTTCTTAACACTTTTTCCATCAGATATACATTTGGGTGTCTTACTTTTTGAAGTTCTTCTTCATAGAAACCTCCTTGAATATCTATCCCATTTCCATCTTGAATCAAATACGTTGTTGGATTAGTAAGCTGGATTTTTTTTATTTGAAAAATTTCGTTTGACCAGTTGGGCGTGTAACCTTTAGAAAATTGTTCGCGAATCTTGCTTATTCGTACTCTATCACTGACACGAAATTTTGGTGATCTGGGATCCACAGTTTTCCTATGAGTATAAGCTGATTTCAAGATTTCCATTTCATTCTTTTTGTTAACTTCGTTTGGTTTTTTTCCGATTGTTGAATGCTTAGTATTATTGTATTCTGTAATTATTTCTTTAAGAAAGCTGATCCATTTATAATTACCTAGTAAACTAAACTTTTTCCACATTTTGTTTTTTATCGTTCTATTTACTCTCTCTACAATACTAGCTTTCATATTAGAAAATGTGTTGTAATGATTAATTTTGAACTGCTCCATAAGTTTCTGAAAGTCTTGATTAAAGAATTCTTTACCCTGATCAGTATTCAGATTTGTTGGGGGAGTTTTTAAAGTTAATAGAATTTTTTTCATTGCAGCTGCTACATCTTTACCAGTTTTGGATTTTACAGGTTCTGCCCATACAAATTTAGAAAACACATTTATTACCATTAAAATATATCTTAAACCCCTATTAAATTTCGCATATGGCTGCATTTCTATCAGATCAGCTTGAAATAGATCATTAAGCCCTTTTACAATTGTTCGTCTCCTTCTATATCGCCTTCTCGCCGGTTTATGTAATTCATTTACAACGTCTTGCTTAATTTTACTCATTATTAATTTATACCTTACTCTCGAAAATAAATCCCACAAATAACTTTACCTCCTTCTAAACCGTTTATAAAAGCCCTTTATCGCTGATGTTGCAAAATATAAAAAAAATCATCTCAGTTTTTTTTAGTAAGTTCTTTAATTTTATTTTCCATTGCTTCAAATGATTTTTTATTTTCATTTATAATTTCTTTTATTGACGAATTTATTTGGGTGATGTTGTTAGTAAGATCAGAAATTTTTACATTAAATTTATTTTCCATTGTTTCAAATGATTTGTTATTTTCATTTCTAATTTCTTTTATTGACGAATTTATTTGGGTGATGTTGTTATTAAGATCAGACATTTTTACATTAAATTTAGTTTCCAAAAGAACATTTGATAACGTATAATCTTTTTTGAAACCACCTAATGTTGAATTCATTTCTTCTCTTGCATAATTCATTGTATCATTAAATTCTTTTCTAGAAACTTCAGCAGCTCTTTGAACTAATTCGTTTAAAGATTTTATTTCTTTTACTAATTTATCTTCTAGATTTTTTATATCTTTTCCTAATTGAAATTCTGCATTTGTAATATCTAATGTCATTTTCACAATTTTTTTTTCTATATTTTTTATATCTGACGCTGTCTTTTCAGCTTTGTGTAGTATATCTGTATAAGATGTTTCAAGTTCTTTTATGAGTAAAGAAGTCTCCTCGATTTTTGAACTATTATTTTTAATTTTAATTAATACATCCTTTTTAGAAACTTCCATTATAGCTTGCACTACTTCTAGTAAGGATTCTAATTCTTTTTGTAATTTCTCATCGATTGCCTTTGTAAAATTTCCCTCGTCAAAAGACGTTTCAGATTTGGTTTTCAGATTGTTTAATTGCTTTAGTATATCCTCGATTTTTTCATTATCTTTTGTAATTTGATCTTTGAATTTTGTTTCAATTTTTTCATTTTCGTTTTGAAAATCCTCTTTCAATTTGTCTTCTAAATATTGTAAATTTGATTTATATGCATTGATTTTAATTTCAAATTCTTTAATTTGTTCTTTAAATTCATTAAGTTTGTCGGTATCTTTTTTGTGAATTAGGAAATGAGTGTTCATTGATTTTTCAAGATTTTGTGTATTTTTATCCATAACGTCATGTATTTTCTTAAAATTCCTTACTTCTTCTGCTACTCTATCATTAAGCAAATTAGTAAAATTTTGAAACTTTGATGTAATTTCCTTGGAAATACTGTTCTTGGCATTGTCAATTGCTGAAATATCCTTAATTATTGATTTAATTGATGTAATTTCATTTTTTATTTCATTTTCAAAATCATCAACTTTATCATATTTTAACTTCACTACGTCAAAGTCATTTGCATATTTAGAAACTTTCTGAGAAAATTTTTCTACTACATCATCATTTCCATCAACAGTATTTTTCAAATTAATTATCTTGTCATTATATTCAGGAATAACTTTATCCTCAAATAACTTAATCTTTTTTGCAATATTTTGTATATTGTTATCATATTCATTTATTCTCTTATTTAAATTATTAACATCGCTTTTCAACCCGGGATCTAAATTTTGAATTAATTTGTTTTCAATATATTTGACATCGCTTTTAAACTTTTTTATTATTTTCTCTTCAACATTTGATAATATTTTATTTTCTAGTGATAATAATGTGTTTAGAGCAGATTTTTTTGAAATATGACGACCAAATTTATCGATGGTCATTTTAGAAATGTTTAAAAGTATCTATTATGTCCTTTTATATAATAATATTCGCTTCTCTTAGTTCTTCAATAATGGAAATAATTTCATTGTTATGACCAGTGTGTCCCGCAAGCATGGATGCTACCAATAGTCGAAGTCTCTCAACAAGTTCGTTTACATTATCCCAATATATGTAATCTGTATTAGGTTTATTAACTTTTAAAGTTATACCAAATCCGGTTTTTTTTGAAGACACTCGACTTTCTCTATATGGAGCTTTGCGTCTTTCAAAAAATCCCTGGACTGCTTGTTGAGATTCGGGATTTAGAGTTTTAGTTTTTGTAATTCCTTTGCTTTGCAAATAAGGTCCTATTATAGAAATATATTTATATGATCCATTCCCCTGCACCTGCTCATTTGGATCATTATTTCTACGGTATGCATTGGTTCTTTTTAAAATATCCATATAATTTTCCAAATCTTGTTTTTTATACCCTATTGGTTCTTTTTTAAATAATAACTCATATAAACCTGGTGTACCTGTATAGGTTATTCCTTCAATTTTGATGTTTTTACCAATAATTTCGACAGGTTTTTGAGTTAAACCCAAAAAGAATTTCTCGGTTTCCAAATCATGAACTATTCCATATTGGTGATCAAACTCATGTTCAACATCTTTTACACCGCTATCAATATATTGGCGAGGTAATTCATCAAATCCTAATAAATATTCTTTATATAAATCTGTATCAACAAATGTTCTAACTGTTTGCCGTGTTTGTTCCAGTATATCTGAAAGATTTCCTATTGTGGAGTGTGAACCTGAAGAAGGGTTTGTTTCTGCAATAATCCTTGTTTGTTGTATAGATGGCATTTGACTTGCTGAAGCTAAACTCGCGTCCCAGTCAATAATCGATGGTATTTCTGTAGGAAGGAGTGGAGTTTTTCCCGTCTTTCTTTTTTCTGGTGTTGATGTTCCATATTGTAATTTTCTCTTTGGTGTTAGTGTTTGAATTGATCTTTTCTGTGGTGTTTCATAAATTTTTTTAATTGGTGTGTGTAGCTCTTCCTTTATTTCAACAGGTTCAATTTTACCAATCGTTGAAATTAATTCTTGTAAGGGTTGAGTTATCGGTTTATATGTTTCCTCCAATTTAGTTTGCGCCTCAAATTCCGCATTTTTTAAACTCTGATATTTTTGTTTAACAGCTTTTCTTGATTTAACTAGCTCTCTTGCTAAACGTTCATCCATGATTGGTATAATTTACCATCAAACGTTTATTTTTATAAGTAAATATATGAATCAAATCCTTTTCGATATCGGCCAGATTTCACATTAGAGTCTTTGTCTATTACTAAAAATCCAAATTTATCTTTCCAACATATTAAGCACAACTCATTAAATTGGTTTAATGACATATCAACATTAACATGATCATCATAAATATGTTTTAAGTTTGTTCGATCTTGTTGAAATATAACAATTAAATTTGCATTGTCACGAATTAATTGTTTCGGAATAGAAGAATATGTTTGACATAAATAAAAACAATCAGTATTTTTGTGTCTTCCGAAACAAAAATAGTCCTTTACAACATTCTGATTACAACACACTATATCATCAAATATTATTATAGAGTTTGGTTTAACTTGTTTTGGTGAAACAATTGTTTCTTCATTTTCAGATTCATAGTATCCAATTTTTTTCAAAGGTTTAAAAAGTGTTCTCAAATATTTATACTTTGGTTGATATAAGGATTTTGAATAAACATACAGATTTTCAAATCGCAAACCATTCGGATCTTCAATCAAACTAATAATAACATTGGTTTTGCCACAGCCTGACGGGCCAATAATTAACCCTCTTTTACTATTTCCCTCAAACAGTTTTCCATGTTTTCTAAAACCATTCACTGAACTTTCATGATCCTTAATTGTTATAGAATATGGTTGTTTCTCAACTCTCATTTTATATATAAAACAAACTATTAATATTCAGTATTGTGATGTAACTGGTTAGTTATCACTAGGATTGCAACTATATATAATGTTTCCATCACATAATAAACGAATCATTTACAAGACAAACAGCAAAAGGAAAGGAAGTGGTTTAGTAAACTCATTAATAAATAAATTACCCTTTGAATTGCATATTCCTGGTTATAATTTTTGTGGACCTGGAACAAAATTGGAAAAACGATTGTCAAGAGGTGATAAAGGTATAAATTTATTGGATGAGGCTTGTAAAGAACACGATATTGCTTACTCACAATCAAATGATATAAAAAGAAGGCATTTAGCTGATAAAGTATTAGCTGACAAAGCTTTATCAAGGTTCAAAGCTAAAGATTCTAGTTTTGGGGAAAAAACTGCTGCACTAGGAATTACTGGTGCTATGAAAATTAAAAGAAAATTAGGTATGGGACTTCGAACGAGAAGAAAGTTCAAGCGAAAAACTCGAAAAGGACGAGGACTATCATTATCTCAGGTAATTTCAAAAGCTAGAAAAGGAATTAAGGGGAAACGTTTTAAAGACCTAAATGAAAGTATTCAAACTGCTTTAAAAGCTATTAAAAAAACTGGTAAAGTGTTACCTCCAAAGAAAAGGGTAATTCCAATCCCAAAGACTGGTGGATTTCTTCCACTTATACCTTTATTTGCTGGTTTGTCTGCTCTTGGTGCTCTTGGAGGAGGAGCTGCAGGTATTGCTAAAGCAGTAAATGATGCAAAAGCAGCCAAAGCGAAATTAGAAGAATCTAAACGACACAATCAAATGATGGAGTCCATTTCGGTAGGAAAAAAAGGAAGTGGACTTTATTTAAAACCCTATAAAACAGGATGTGGATTATACTTGAAACCTTATTCAAAAAACTGTTAAAACATATACCTCGAAAAGCACTTACAAATTACGATCTACTTAAATACGCTAAATATTTACAAATTCCCAACTTTCGTGGTATTTTTATGAGGGATAAATTACCAAAAAAGATAAAGTTAATTGAAAGTGCAATTGTCAATCTAGATAATCACAGTGGTGCTGGTACTCACTGGATAGCATATACAAAAAAAGGAAAAAACATAATATATTTTGATAGTTATGGTAATTTGCGACCCCCTTCTGAATTAATTAAATATTTTTATAGCGACCAAAATAATAATATTGTTAATTATAATTATAACAGTTATCAAAACTTTAACAAAACAAATTGTGGTCAATTGTGTCTAAAATTTCTTTATAACCATATGTAACACCTAATTTTAGTTTATTATTAAACATATTTTTAAAGTAAAATGTCATATAGTTTTGTTCTTAGCGGCAATTCCGCTATTTTAACATCAGAGTTACATCCTCCAATATATCTAGATGAAGATGTTGAATATGTTATCGGTCTTGTAAATTTCGAAACATTTAATGCAATTCCCAATATTGATGTTGGGAATAATGTATTAATTCATAATGAAAATTTAGAAATAGCCATACCCCCAGGTAGCTACGAATTAGAAGACATAACAGATTTTTTAAAAAAACACTTGGATGAGGATAAAATTAGTTTTAATCTTCATGCAAATAATAATACTTTACGTACACATCTTAAATGTTCAGCCCCCATAACTTTTCGTGAAGGAACTATTGGTAAATTATTAGGGTTTAAAAATGGGCGATTGGAAGCCAACATTGAACATATATCAGATTTCCCCGCAGAAATAATTAAAGTAAATTCAATAAATATAGACTGCAGTATTGCAGAGGGATCATATTTAAACGGGAAACCTGTTCATATAATACACCAATTTTTCCCGAGCGTTGCTCCAGGATTCAAAATAATTGAGTCACCTCAAAACGTCATATATTTCCCAGTCCCCGTTAAAGTAATTGATAAAATAGCCATTAAAATAATAGATCAGGAAGGTGATTTGGTTAATTTTAGAGAAGAAACCATAACCATCAGACTACATCTTAAAAAAGTAGATTAAAGATGGTAATATTATATAACAATAAATCTGCAAACTTTACTAGAAAATTTAATAATAAAAACATTAATAAGACAAGAAAGAAACCAACTTCCTTTAGTAGGAAATCAAACTTCCAAAGGTTAACACCTTCTAATAGAAAATTTCTTCAAAGTTTGGGTTTTAAACTTAAATAAAAATGGATTATTTAAATGTAAGAGAAAATGTATTGGTTGATGAATCAATATTAAGCTGGGAAATTCTTTCTTTCGATCCTTTTAATCCTACAAAACTCGGACCAAATGATGAAATCAGAATTGCTTTGCAACAAACAGGAAAATATCCTTTACCTTGCAAAAGTGAAATTTATGTGGAATTGCAAGTAACTAAAGAAGATGATTCCTCTTTAGCTAATACTGTTTTAATTAATAATGCTCCAGCATTTTTATTTAAAGAATTACGCTATATTTTAAATGGTGTTACTATTGACTCCGTTCGGGATATTGGTATAACTTCAACTCTTAAGGGATATATTTCATTTAATCAAAATGAAAGTGCTAAATTGGAAAATGCTGGTTGGTATCCGAAAACAAAATCTAAAGAAAAAATTATGACTGATGATAAAGGTAATGTTTCATTATGTATACCATTAAAGATGTATTCAGGATTTTTTGAAGATTATAATAAGATTATTCTTAATTCACAACAAGAACTTATTCTAATAAGAAGTAATGATGATACAAATGCATTATTATCCAGTAATGAAGATGAAAAACCCAAAGTTAAAATTACCAAGTTGTGTTGGAGAGTTCCTCATCTTACTGTAGCGATTCCGCAAGAATTAGCACTTACCAAAATTATTGACAAAAATAGTGATATACTAATAACCTTCCGAAGCTGGGAATTAGTTGAATATCCAGAGTTATTGGAAACTACGAGGCACAACTGGCCCGTAAAAACATCTACAAAAGTCGAAACGCCACGTCATGTTCTAATTGCTTTTCAGAAAAATAGACGTGGTAATCTAAAAATGGATATGAGTAAATTTGATCATTGTAATTTAAGAAATATGAATGTCTTTTTAAATTCAGAAAGATATCCTTACAATGATCTTCAACTTGACTTTGAAAATAATAAATTTGCTACTCTGTATGAAATGTTTACAGACTTTCGTCAAGGGTATTATAACTCTCCAGTGGAACCAATTTTTAATCCGAAAGAATTTAAAGAAAATGCTCCTATAGTTTACATTAATTGTTCACATCAAAGAGATTTACTACAAACAGGTCCAGTAACCATGAGAATTGAATTTGAAACCAAGGAAAAAATTCCCCCTAAAACAGCGGCATATTGTGTTATAATTCATGATAAAGTTTTCAGTTACAATCCATTAACAAAAATTGTGAAACAGTTGTAATACAATTTCCTTAAGATAAAATACTCTTTTTAAACAAACCGCTACTTACGCTTAAGAGCGCACGCGTCAATTTTGATATTTATTAACGTAGCCAAACCAGAATTCTTCATTTATATAATGTCTTACGAGATTTCAGTTCGAGTATTAGATTTTCAACTTCAGTTGCAGAAATTAAAAAAACAAATAAGTGAATATCAATTAAAAGTAGAAATGATCAAGAAATTCAAATATTTGAAAATATGAAACTTATTCTAGATCTTCAAGGATTCAAAATTGAAAATAATAAATTTATTGTAAAGGAATTAGCAGCGTACGATGGGCAAAAGACAAGTCATTTTATTTTCAAAGCTCCATTTCCGATGGGTCATTTACCATCCTATTTACACAAACAAGCTCTGTGGTTAATAAAAAATTACCATTGCATTGAATGGTGTGAAGGATTTACACCATTACACAAATGTGGAGATATCATAAGAGATTTAAGCGCTAAGGTGGACTATGTTTATGTAAAAGGGGAAGAAAAGGCAGATTTCGTAAAGAAGTATTCCATGAAACCTGTTATCGAGATTGATGAACAACCCACCCTAAAGAAAATGGATCCTTGCTGCTTTTATCATCAAAAAATACCATGTGTATGTGCATTATCAAATGTTTATTACCTTTACAACAATTTTTTTATGTAATAAAATACTTGATTACAAATTATGTGTTTTATTTTCTAACATTGTTTTAATACATGAAATATTATTATTTAATCCTAGTTCTTTAAGTTTACATATTAAAATATCTATATTTTTATTTTTTAAATATTCGCTACAACATTTAGCTGCTAGTAAACATAATTCCGCATGTTCCATATAATTTAAAAACAATATAATATTCTGCGCTTCACTTTCTTGACCTTCATATGCATAAAACTCGGAACAGGCTGCGGACATCAAAAACTCTTCATACATTTCTCTTATTAATAATTCCATAATAAATCCTACACTAAAACCCCCCTGTTTCTCAATATCTCTTTATCTCTCTCTTCTTCTTCCACGATTTCTTTTAATATATCAGGATCTTTTATATAATCCTTCAATATCCTTAAAAAGTAACTGAATCCTATTTTCTTTATTTCATGAAAGAACTTCGGCAAATTTTGGGTTTTTCTATAATTTAAACAGGCTTCTGCAGCTAATTGATATTGGAAGGCAGTCTCATAATATACCTGTGCCCACTCGGGGTGTGTTTTCCTTAGCATTGCATTCTTTAATTCGGAATTTTGAAGTTTTGTAAACTGTTTACCTAATTTGATTATTTCATTTTGCAAATCACTGTTCATAACTACCACTTATTTTTAATTTAACACTGTTCTTTATTAGTGGTGAATCTTCTATATAAGCTTAAGACTAGTTGTAAATGAATGTAGCTCGCTCAGATTCAGTCCTTTAAAATACCAGCTCCCCTCCAACTACTGTGGTGGTTAGGAAGGAGGTAGGAGGTGGAGCAAAAAGAGGCGGAGTTTATGAAACCAATCGGAATAGGGGGCGAACTTGGGCAGCCAATCAGAAACAAGGTAATTCTTGGCTGACCAATCAAAAAAGTGGTGGGGGGTCAACTAGAAGCCCCCTATTCCCACTACTCACTTCAACCAGGACCTTTTGGTGCTGGACGACTTGCGCAACTGGGTGCTCCAACCTCTGGACGAAAAACGGTATAGTATGCCACCAGAGCCGGACTCTACGAGCCAAGCAATATCGGAAGCCCCAGTATCACCGACGCCCGAAAACCCCAGGGTCTATGCGACTCTTCAAGTCGGTAGTAAGCCAATGAAAATGGGCCACTATAAGCCCTATACCATCACCGGTTTTTTCAAAGGCAGGAATAACGATCCTTTGCGGAACCCCAATTTTGATCGTAGTTTTAGTTCATATTGGTACTTTGTTACTAATATTGTATTTATAGAACATACAATATTGGAAAAGAAGTATTAAAATTTAGGTGGTGGTGGTGGTGATGATGGTAGTGGGACCCGACAAAATCGTTCGTTCCTATTCGAGATGACAAACTACTTTGGTCCCAATATATAATACGACATTTGTCTTTATCTGGACTGGATCTTTATATATAGGGTCATCAATACTTACTATAATCATTTCATGTCAGCATTATGACGAACAAAGGATAACCAGTGCAATATCCAGTGATAAATTCCACTACAGACAATTGTTTGGAGTGTAATTCAAACTATCCTCGGTGGGATTATCTGTGGGACTTCGTTATTTAGTGGGTGGATAGCAAAGATCCTGTTTTCCCCCTCTGTTTCACAAAACAGTCCTTTATCGGGCCATATAATTTTTTTTATCGTAGTTTAGTTTCCTGTCACCTATGTGTCAGGGTTTTCATTTGGTAACAAATTATTTTGTCAGCTAAATGCTAGCTTTCTCGTTTAAGAACGAATTGACTTTAGTGAAGTAAGGTAATCAGTTTTAGCGCAATTTATTCATTATAGTATTACATAAAATTAGTGGGATAGATGGATGGTTAAAACTATCGATAAATGAAATAATATTTCTTTTAACGAGTTTTTTTTTTATTTTTGTCAATTTAAATAAATTTTTTTTATTTAAATTATCTAATACAACAATTTCTAAAGGTAAAACATACTTAAAAATATAATACCATAATATACAAACTACTGTCTGCTACAAAAACCACTTGTCTTTTGTATTTGACCCGCTCACTTTTTATTGTGTATATTGTTTTTCTAGTTCCACTATGCCCCTTTCACTAGCACTGAATTTCTACTATGTCTTTTTTAGTTTAAAAATGTCTGACAACTTTACTTTTTGTACCAACAAAAAGTCTTTCGCCCACCTTGATTTAGATGCCTCAGAATACGAGGCCGGAGAATCTCTAGCTGTTTCTTCTCCATCTTCAAACTGGTGGTTCATCCGTTATCATCCATGTTATAGATTTACGACGTCTCACTATGACCGGAGGGAGTGATGCCTCAGTTATCATCGTCGTCGTCGTAGTCCTAATAGTCGTTATTGTAGTTTCTTCTGCTGCAGAGGGTGGTAGTGTACCCGGTGTTGGTGTTGGTGGCGGAGGTATCGCAGTATAGGGTCCCGCATGTTCTGTCACATTTATCCACAGTGATTCCGGTGCTTTAAAAATGTAGGTTGTTTGAAGGTAAACTTTTTTTCTTCATCGGTGATTTACATGACACTACATCGCTTATTATTTTGACATATTCTTCCTTAGTCTAAGTTCTGGAGTAATCCGCGGCGGCCTTTACCAGCTCTCAATCTCGCCCATCATTCAGCACCCCGTCTTCTTCGTTTGTATACTGCTAGTGCCATTTGGTGAAAACTCCGGGAACTAACACTTCCAAGTCAGCCCCTATGCCCCACAAGAGCTCTTTTTGCACCGACTCGTTCAAATTTAACGCATTGAAAAATGAACTTTCACTTACATTATAAGTCATTTTTGAAGATTTGCTTTTTTACTTAACGCACACACCGACACTAAAACTGATGTGCTGTTCTGACAAACTGTCAAGCCTCTGATCCAGCTAGCACGCCTTTATATCCTTTCCTCACCATCGTTACTGCAACCACAATTACCCACTGGTCCCTCTTGAAAAATTATTTTTAACATCATGTTGTTTGTTGACGTACAATATTGTGAGGCAGTCGAAACATACATACATATGTCCATTAGTTTTGCTGTGAGTAAGAGACGGGGAGTCTATTGGCAGAATGATGCAGAATACGACTTATACTACATTGACTTTCTGAGAATTCCAATTAGCGACCTGGATCAATTATTGCATGCTACATACGAAGAAGAAATTGGCTGCTAAAAGAAGTTTACTAAAACCAAATAAATTATTTTATTTTAAGGGTATTTTTTTGGCTTTGTTTAATTTTTATAGTAATAAGTTAATATAATAAAAGCATATTATAGGATGAATAGTAAATATTTCACACCTCGATTAACAATGTCAGACGTTAACACTATTGATAAGTTTGGTCGCAGAAAAACATTTAAAGACTTTAAAGTTACACATGGACCTTCTGGATGAGGATTTAAACTTACACCAGATAGAAATTACGACATGGAGAGTAAAATATTATGTTCTTTAAAAAAGCCTGTAGTAGGAGATAATACAGCCACCCGCAATTATGATGATAACAACCTTGTTCAGTGGATTCAAGGTGCATTGCAAGCTGTCCAAGACTGTATTGGTTATAAAAGATAAGGTCGAAACCCCTATGGAAGCTTACATACATATGTATAATTAAATCTATTCACGGACTTAAAGAATACATCGATGGTGCTATACTTTCATTAGATGTCAGTAGACAAGAGAAATTGGAACATAATGTCTCAATAAACAAGTTTAATCAATACATGATATATGTATTTGTAATTTTCAATAAGTACTATTTTTTTTATTTAAAAGAAAAATTACCTCACTACCTTTATATTATTTTGCATATATCTTTAAATTAATTTATGTACTATATATTAACAGCTAATATAATGAAAATGTGGCATTTTTTGGTTTTGATAATGTATGGATTTTCTAGGTTATTATTTATACAAAATCTTTTACAAAAAAATTTCATGACTTGCAACAACATTCTCACATTATCTTGTTGATCCGTTTTGTAAAAGTCTATGTCGGTATGACCACAAAGTAAAACTTTTGTAAAGCAAGGAAGCATCTGCACCGAATTTTTTCTTGATAAAATTTTAAAAAATCATAAATTACTATTTTTGAAAAGTCCAATATGGAAAATCCTCTATACTGGCTTATTATAAGTTATTTTTGCTTTCTCCATGTGTACAGCTACAAAGTCTACTGTAAATACGGATGGGCTATTAAAGTTGGGTCAAAAATTAAAGCTCTTGCCTCAACTCTTCGTTTACTGTTTTCCCATTACCTTAAAAATCTAATATATTTGCGATTTTCCACATTTTCCATTGTCTTCCACAAAAAGAGCATTTATTATTAGCTTAAATAAATTTTTATTTAATTTGGGTTTAACAGCATAATGATGTGTTAAAATCTGTTTTTTTTTTGCGTTCGCATTAATTTAAGACCGTTTTCTATGGCTTATTTTAAAGTTCTGTAATGAAAATGTACTTTTTTATCATTAAGGTTTGGAATTAATTTCGGTAATTTTGCTTTTTCGGTAGGTTGGGTGATGTTTTCAACTAGACATGGAAAATCAGAATGTGCGCCATGTAATTCTATTGGATAATGTACATCCACTTCGAAAACATATTCATATGGGCTATCATCATCAACATCTATTATATCCAAATCTAATATTCAGCGTTCTGACAGCCATTTAAAACCACCAAATTCCTGGATTTATATGGTCGTACAGATTTGTGGAATCCAGATAAATTATAAAAGGAGAAGATTTAGTCTGGTCATAGTTAGGCACAACTTGTTATTTTCAATTTGCTGCCTTTTTGTAAACTGACTTATGCCGCCGCGAACACCTTTCTTGAAAAAGTGTATCATATCGATATCCGTTAAGAGCTCCAACTCTACCTGGGTTATGCGCAACATGCAATCGATAGGTAAACTTGGTAGAGTGTAGTACTGCGCAGGATCCAATTTATAAACCGACAAGCACGTATCATGAAATTGCTCGAAAACATCAGTTAATAATAGCACGTCAGATTTTAAGTCCGGATATTCTCCTGAATTTTCACACTGAAGCAGATGTCACACTTCTTTAGCTCTATCATATAATTCATCACTGACTTGTTCTTCCCGTAATTAATTATAAGACTCAACTTTTGTTGGAAGATTTAAGTTATTAATTTTTTCCAACAAATCGATAAAATTGTATGGAAAAATTCCCTTTTTCCGCATTATATTAAATTTATCATCACCGGAAAAACATTTACGAGTTTCCCTAAATTCATTTATATTAAACCCATTACCTAAATTTTCCGACGATGTCCACAAAAATTTAAAACTCTCAATAAACCTCAGTTTTATTATTTGTAATTATTTATGTTTTATTTTCGATATAGTCATGCATATAAATGTTCTTAGTAAACGATACATCAATATTATCTCCATATCTATAAAGCTCTTTTATAAACATATGGCTGTCGTAATCGCTTAAGTTATGAAAAATGATGGCGAAAAAAACTAGGTAATCTTTAATTTAAATTCAAAATCGAATGTGCGGCACTAAATCTTTAGTGACCGGTTATATAGACATGGTCTTTCACTTTAATATGGTTTTGTTCAAAGTATCATTCACATATACCACAAATCGTAACATTATCAAACTTTTCTCGTTCATTGCATTTTAAACGACTCATGGGTTAAATTTCTTTTAAATAGGTATTGTAAAGAAACCTAAAACCGGTTTCAATCCGATCTACAAATACTCTTGCTGTAGTGACTTTTCGAGCATCTTGCACCACATTCATATTTACTGTTGCATCTTTATTATTGCAACATTCTGTTACCAACAACAAATTTACATTCATTTGTAGCCTTCTTGTAACACATCTTAATGGACAAGCAACCTTATATTTCATCTCGTTATTTCTAAAGCTGGCTTCTAACCCGTACACATTTATTATTAGGTTTTTCAAATTTAGCAATATCGCGTAATTTAACTATAAATTCAATATCTGTTGCTTTTAACACCGTAATTAAACGTGGGTATGATGTTATATGAGAGGACACTGTGACTGCAGGAAAAAATACTGAAGTTACAGCCCAAGCAAAACAATATTTATCCTGGTTTACTACGTTGATAACGGCCTATTTAAGCTTATAAAATATTAGTAGTTTTATCTAAAATTACCCGCCTAGAGGTAAATATCTGTTGATGTTTACTTCCACGTACAAAATTTCCTCAGAAGCCTAACCTGTAGTACAAGAAAAAAATACTTAAAAATCTTATAACATTTTCATATTTTAATTTTTCAAAAATTATTTTTTATATTTTATATTTTCTTCGCTTTTACGATGTTGTATACTTGAATCCTCCTGAAATTGTCTGGACTGCACTTTAATAGATTCTACAAAGGATCGGTATACTTCTAAGTCGCTTCCTACAGTCACTATTGCCTTACTGGTATTAAAAGACTTTTCACTCACTGTCTCATGGAATTGTAGACAAAAACGATCGACAGTAACAATGATGATTTTTAACAAATGTTCAACCCTTAATTTTTCCGATAATAAGCTCAACACTTATGGCTCAACTTCATCAAATATAGTCCATGTGATTATTGTCTCTACTTATGAGGTATGATACTGTTTTTTTAAAAGTACTCTAGATTATCTATACACCACCAGGCACTGGCAGTCAACATTTACTTTTATGTTCCAGTGTTCTTTGATGGGCCGATATATGTTTTTTGGGACACTTACATTACAGGCTGCACAATTTTGTATCGTTGACGTTGACGTAACATCATCGAATCTTTGCTGTTTTCCTCTAACAACATAATTTCCAAATCTTGCAAAACAAAATTTCTTTTCATGCCGTAATAAACACTAACTATGGCTAAATGTCTTTCCACACTTTTCACACACGTCAGATCTCGTTTCTATCTTCATGGGCTATTCACACCCTATTGCGTCGATAAAAACACACTACACCACCACTATAAGGTTTTATACAAAAATGTCCAAGGTCAAAACCATTTCAAGGTCATTCCACATTATTAACAGCCATCGAGGCCAAGGTCAAAGTCAAGATCATATTCAGGATGAATTCAAGGTCATTTTCAAGGACAGGTTCAAGGTCTAATCTAATATCATGCAAAAAATTCGAGATCATATCAAGAACGAGTTCAAAGTCCCGTTTAGGGTGGTGTTTGCAAGCATGGGCAAGGTCACGTTTAAGCTCAAGTTTGAAGTTAATTTCAAGGTCACGATGTGGATCCCGCCTAAGGTCACGTTCAGGGTTAAGTCCAAGATCAAGACTAAGGTTGAGTTCAAGGTCGAAATCAAGGTCAGGGCCAAGGAGTGGGGGTGACAGAGGAATTTCATTTCCACAGTAATTATATGCGAATCGTGAAATAGTTCATTGAGTAAAACGTGAATAAATAGTGCGTTAAAAATTGTTATTAGTTTACGCCCGAATGATTCTACATGAAGGCCGTAAAATAGTTTATCACCAGAAACATGAATAGATAGTGCTTTAGGAAACGTTGCTAGTTTACGCTCAAATGATTCTATACGCAGACCGTGAAATAGTTCGTTATGAGAAATATAGATAAATAGGGCATCAACAAAGTTAAATACCAGAAATCCAAACTAAACGTTCTTCCAAATTTCGGCAAAAAGTAATAAAAATTTTAGGATAAACTAAAATTGCAATTGAGACGTAGTACCATAAACTCCCTTAGATTTAGAACAAAAAGAACTCCTGTTTTCAAAATTCACTAGCTTCACTCATCCCCTTCTGTTCCGGTAAAATGCAAGAAAGGTGAGGCGGTCATAAATTTCAAAATTGTCAGAAGGTTTGGTGGGATCTTCACCGCAAAACCCTTGGATGTGTTAAACTTCCAAATTAACACACAAAACCTACCAAAATTCTCCGTTCCGTTTAGCCCTATTACCAAGTGCATCCCTATAATTTTTGCTTGTTTGTAATGAAAAGCTCGACTCCAAGTATTGCATCATTTACTTCTTTCAGGCCATTTGTCAGCTCCAGATGATGCGCGTTCTCTGGTCTGAATATGTGTTTTCGTTAGATCGGTGCTGTATTTTTCCTAATCTGTTTCCCTAGGATTCCTTCTGAAGACTGGCTCACGAGGATCATTTTTTAAACTGAATACGATTATTCTGAAAGAGAAGGTTCATTCAGTACCCTCCAGTTTTCCACTAGGTCTGTTAAGCCTAGCGTAATATTTTATACTTCTTTCCTTACATTTATTACAATTATAGGGATATTTCCTACATTGTTTATGGTAAGATTATATTTGAAGATATATTCTAAAAGTAGCTCACCTCTTTGATTGGTGTACTTGCTGCCAAAAATCTGTGTTATGAGCGTTGGCATCACATCCTAATAGTAGTGGCAGTTTCTTTTCCTGGCAGTACTCTACCAATCTTGTATTTTTAGCGACGGTACAGGCCCATCTCCTGCGAAATAGCATGAGGCTATGACGATCTCTTGCTTCTTCTTCTTTATTTCGAGGTATGCTCGAATAGGAACGACGTCTCTCATCAAGAGTTCTGAAATACATAAATAATTAATATTTTTCCTTATCACAATACCTTTTCTAGGGGTATTATTACTGACATGATATACTACTTTAGCATCCTCATCGGTCTAATATCCAGTAGTGATTACTACTGAGGCCCTTTTAGCATGGAAGACGTTCACTTGGGCCAAGTTGATGGCTTCCATTTTCCTCTTATTAGGTGGTATGGTCCCATCTCTTCTCCTTCGATTTTATTCGACCTTCAATGTTATTTCGTAGGATTATGGTATCCTCGTCTTTCGAAGTAATAGCAGGTCGTGCACGAAGATTTTTCCAAAAATGATAGGGAATAGTGTGCCAGTCGTCCCTGATTTACTGGAAAGATAGGTCGTCGATTGTGATATACTTATCCCATCGTTTTGGACTTTTACTAGCTGTAGAAGCATTTTTATTGCTATTTCTTGGCTTCTGGGAAGAAAGATTGCCACTGTGTGAGCTTTTGGGATGTCGTCTCTCTCGCACATCATCAGTTCTACTCCCTTTCAGCCAGTAGTAATTTTGCTAGAAGCCATTCCGCCGAATGTGATATTTTACAGTCGATAAGGACATTCCCGGACGAAAATAGACCCCTTCGAACTGGAGCTTATGCTCTCACCCTTCGTACACGTTTTCTACGAATGCCTTCTCCAATACAATCTACTCATTCACACTGCGGGTAGTCTTAGGGAATATTTTGGATTGCAATCTTGCAGTAGAGGTTGTGGCGGTAGCCTTGCCCGTCCTACTCTCTAATTTTGGTTTTCTGCTTGCGTTTTAGCTTATTTTTTGGTCTACGAAAGCTTTGTGTTCTGCTGTCTTCTTCTAGCTTTCCTCGGGCGCTAGCCCTACATTAAAGTAACGAAGCTATTCCTGCTTCACTTATCCCTCGTCACAGAGGATCGCCTCTATCTCCAAATTTTCCCAATCTCAGGTAATAGAGGTAAATTTTTCTGTTTCCCTCCTTCTTTTCTTGTTTGATGGTGAGTTTCCCGCTTCATTAAGGAGTGGAGGCTGTAGAGAGATCAGTTTTCCTCTCTTCCTGCGTCACTGTTTGTTTATCTTTTGCCCCACTCGTTTTTTTTTTGTGGGCCTGGCTTACGTGGGAGGGCTAGTGGGTTTTCTAAGTTGTCTTGATGACAAGCTCCGTTTTTTGTTTCTTCAGATTTCTTATTCCTGGTTGGTAGTTAGGAAATGAAAGGTCGACACTTGCAAAGTCCTGCATTCCAGAGCAAGTGTGTGCCCCAGGTATCCAGAATTCATATATTGAAGATAAATCATCTCCTTTACCACGTAGATATCGGCATATGCTTCAAAAAGTTTCGTGGCTCTCATTCACTTGGCCGGCCAATTAAAGCAAGCCCCCACATTTTGTTAACAGTTCTCCAACGGCCACCGGCTGTTGCTCCTGGTATGCCAGAAGTATGTTACATTTTTGTCTGTCTGTACGTGCGTCTTGTAAGTCACAGTTTTTGTCCTCCTTCACTGGGCTTAGGACCAGCTAGAGCCCACAACGATCACCAACAGTCTTTAAAGTAAAACCCCTGGCGACTTTTAGTGCGGACACTAGATGCGGTTATTTTTGCCTTACTTTTACTTTCCTTTTATGAGTGTTCTTTCCCTCTTCGTTATGTCATTCGCTCCTTTTTTGTTTTCTTTTTCTCTATTTGTGTATTTAGATGTTGCATTATTTATACATTTTTTTTCAATCTGCTTCGTTCCCGATTTAATTTATTTATATTTTGAGGTTTTGTTATTGTTTTTTATTTAATCCTTCCCTGTATTTTCAATTTCTCTACACTTCATTCGGTTATCCTTGGATGATATTTTGACTTTTTGTGTTAATATGACTGTTACTATGAAGTGACCCGACTCAATTTAAGCTTCTTTTTACGTTCTTATATTTTTAATGTTTATCTCCTTCTTGCGATCAAAATATCATCTATTTTGGTGTATGTTTTTTGATTTTGGGATCTTCATACTACTTTTTGCTAGTACAGAATTTTATACTACTAATTATCATATTTGCTCTAATTTCTCGGTTTCACAATCTTCATCCATTATCATTTATCCTTTCATTAATTCTTTGTTTATCTGTTACTTGATGAATATGATCTTTCTTGCACATTTGTTCATTAAAATCTTTCAGAACTAATATATTCTCATCCTTGGGTATTAATTCGATAACTCCTTGAGTTTATACTTGATAACGTGATACAACTTAATGAAACCGTGGTAAAAATTTAAAAAAAAGATAATGCAAGTCAGATAACTATGTCTTAGTCAATATATAGATTAAAAGATTTGGCCTCAACCCTCAAGTACGGTAATCGTTTGCTTATTGATTTAAATTGTAATAAACTATTTTTAAATAATCGCCAGGATATAAAGGTTACTCCATATTATTCTCATTATCCTCAATAACGTAATATGAAATCATTTTATTAACTTTTCCATGTTTTTGTCTTCTATTTGCTTGTACTGCTGTGCCAATATCATTTTTTTTCAAACTCTGTATTCCAAGGGCTTCGGTTGATACAAATATGCAGCCCAATTTGTCTTAACATTTGATAATGTTTCGTTGCAGTTTAGTTATGAAAATTTCATGTCGTTTAAACTGTTTTCTGAAAAACCTCCCGTTATTTAACTAAACCAACAATTTTGTAATGATATTTAAGAACAAATACCTACATTTTGTTGGATTACTCCCAAAAAATATATTTTAAAAACTTTATTTTGTGCCTACCGTTTTCTCTGTATACACTAACAAAGAATGCTGTCTAGGAGATAGAATGTGTCTAGGAAAGAAGTTAGGAAAATAAATACCTCGTGTTACTGGTAATGAAAAATTACATATATCATAATAAGAAAGTAAAAGAATAATATAAAATAATAAATGATAATACGCAAACATTATTTTTGTTATGAAATAACAATATTTGGTTTAATAAAATATCACTTAAAAATAAAGCACAAAATCAAAGAAAAACATTTTAAACCCCCATTTTCATGATAATTACTCACGCTTTATTTCTTCAACAACGCCGTCCCTTTAGTGTAAGAACTTACGCAATTGACGTAATACTTGATAGAGAATTTAATTACACACAAGATTACCACGTACCTCCTACAACACTGTTACGTGATTGTTATATATGTGAGGGTGCGGTAGACAGCAACTAGCACTGCCAGTCACCCCCTCGTTTTGCAGGGGGTTAACGCGACTAGACAGTAATAAATAGCCTTAACTTGATGAGCTTAAATCCAGCGGGCGTCGCAAAACGGTGTGCATTAATCAGTATAGCCTTGACTTGGTTATTTCTCGGAGTTGCGAAAAGGGAGAACATAAAAATTATTCGCTGTTTTATCGATCTTTCTAAACGTAAATAAATTGGGTTTTTAGATTAATTTATTGTTTGATGCAGAAAAAGGAAATAACAAAACAGAAACATTTTTACTTTCGAAAAAAACAGGACAATTTTTCATTTAAACCGCAATGCTGTAACAAAGTAGCCCTAACCTATCAGTTATCTCTGTAGAAAAACTTTATCTCTAAAGAATATTATTTTATAAATAATTATAGGATTTATCTGAACAATTTTTGTTATTTTTAGGTGAGAAACACCTGCTTTGTTGATGAAGCAGAAAATATGAAAAATATATAGTTTACTCTATTTTAATTTATTGAAATATATTAGGATAAAGTTACACAAATCGCTTATCTTTCCTTACGGTCAATAATGTAGCACAATCTTGAAATCCTGCGGGTACCTTCGTGCCGATGTTGGCAGGGTTACTCTGTTTATCCTGAGTTTCTTCATTTAGTTGCTGCCCGTACTTTAAGGTTTGCACGAATTTTTTCTATAAAATCTATTGTACATTTCGTCACAATACAGAGTGAAATATGTACCGGACTGAAAACGAATGAGTAAGTAACCTTCTTAGATCAGCCGTGCGCATAAAACCAAAAATAAATACATATGAAATGGGAATTGGAATAAACGTAACTGTGAGTATGTTATTTACAATAAAAATTTCTGCATACGAAAACTAACGATCGTCAAATTTCGTGTTTCTATTTTTTACTTTCTAAGATAATTACATGCAAACTTTTTAAATATCAACAAATGTTACTTAGCTATTATGCAGAATAAAAATGTGACACTTACTATTACATACAATGACGTAACGGTTAAGTCACATTAAGAGATAGTATTTTATAAATTACTAGATATAAATATCGTAGAGTTAGTTTAATTTAAAGTTAAAATACCATTGTTACATCTTTCAATATCATTAGCAATTGCTACACTATTGTCATGGATAACAGCAAAGTAGGTATATATAGTTTAACTGAAGATGAAGAGACGTACAGGGATTTGTGGAAGACTTAATAATAATATAGACTAATAAGGATGGTATAGACATCGATTCACATGAGATCTCATCAATTCTTATAGCCAAATAGTTATACAACTTTTATATCTATATTTTTGAGAAGATATAGACTACTCAAATACAGTGTTATTAAGTGTAAAAATATTTCTATAAAAATGTATTTTATGGAAGTTATTTTAAGACCATTTCTGCAACATTAATCAAATTCGAAAATACAGGTTGAGTATGAAGAACCTATAGTCAACTGAAAAGCTGGATCTCATCTGTCACTAAGTTAGCCAGGAAACCTCGTTAGGTTTACAAATGGGTCCAAAACTGACCATGAATACACATTTTCTGAAAATATTGTTAAAAAATGCATTTAGACGATTGATTCTTCGTCGTGTCTCGGAGCGAAATACATAAATTTTTAGGAAATATTTTTTTATGCCTATTAATCTTCTCTATTATCTAATTGTATAATTAAAATTTATTAAAATGTGTATTTCCATAACTATTTTGTGATATAATACAGTGATGGTAAATATTATGGAAAGGGAAATGTTTTCTTTTTTCATTTGATTATACTATCTTAGTTATTTGATTAATATATTTAAGTTAGTTTATGCGTCAGTCGTCAGATACTGGTAGCTTCAAACTGAACCTCGCCTTTTTGTACATCGTACGTAAAAGAGTGCATTATATTTTAGTAGATGTACAATAAAGGCTTTTATTATTATCAGATTTACAAGCCCAACGGCTTCGCAATCCCTCCAGGGATTATTGACTCATACCAGGTATACAAAGACACCAAAAGTATGAAGCTCTGTGGGGACCCTTTTCATGTTATCGGATTCTAGGTGGCGTGGTCTTCTGTACTTCCTACAAACATTCGAAAGATCCGCGCGTTTGCAAGGCGAACTGCTTTCTAAATAGGTTTATACAGATGCTCACTAAGCCCAATCCCTTGATATTCTGCAGGAGGTTCTTTGGTATCACTCCAGTTGTTGATAGTATTATGGGAATCGTCTGGACGCTGTTCATTGCCCACTGTCTGCGGATTTTCACCTCCATATCTCTCTATTTGATGATCTCATTGTATTTTGGTTTTAGGTTGTTGTTATTAGGTATAGAAATGTCAACCAGTGTAGCTCGCCTAGAAATTTTTTCTGTTAATATAATGTCTGGCCTATAATGAGCAACTGTTTGATCTGTTGGAACTGTTTGGGCTCAATATAACTTGAACTCGTTGTTTTCAAGGAGAGGTTCCGGGTTGCATTTGTAGTAAGACAATGTTCCTACTTGCAATAGTTTTAACTTACTTGCTAACTCTTGGTAGAGTATCTTAGCGGCTGAGTCATATTTTTCCTTATAATCGGTTGTGGCAAACACTTGGTATACTTCAGTTATGTGCTATATATCCACATTGATCATTTTCTATTGAGGGATCTCTGATAATGAACTTCCGATAGTTCTTCGTCACAATAACCTGGTCTTGAATAGATAACAAGATGCCCTCCGTTTCCAGAAACATCTGTCCTGAAATCAACTAGTAGTTCGACGCCGAGTTGTTGATATTGTCTTTGATGACCACATTTGGATGCCGTCCATGAAGTGGTTTCTATATCCAGGTTTGCAACTTCTTGATCTGGTCGGTGGTCAGAAGCAATATCCCTTTCCCTCAGCTGTAGCAACATTGAATGGTCTGCCTCGAAGTAGTTTATTATTTGTTGATTGAGCTGCTTACCAATATCGACCAATCCTCTTCCTCCTTGGTATCTTGGCAGCATTGTACGTTCAATAGCAATCCGAGAGTGGTCTTGGTATCTTGGCAGCATTGTACGTTCAATAGCAATCCGAGAGTGGTGTTTGTGTGCTTTTGTTCAGAGTGTTCTTATTTTCCTTTGCAGGTTTTGGATGTCCGTCCTGCTCCATTTTACAATGCCAAAAGAGTAGCTAAGCGCAAAGCATGCGTACGTATTGAGCGCCTTAAACAAATTTCTACTATTTAGACTAGTTCGTAACGCCAGTGTTACCCTCCTGATAAATTCGGTTTGTCATTCCGGCCATCATAGTGCAATGGTCAATTCGAATAGCCTGTTTCATTCCTAGGTATTTGTATGTTTGTTCCGCTTCCATTGAAGCTATAGATTCACCATTCTACATCTCAAATGCTCCCGGTTGTATCTTTCCTTTAACGATGTTTAAAATACTGCACTTGTCAAGTCCAAACTTTATTCCGATATCCCGGAGATCTCCTTCACAATTTTGAGCATTCCAGGTGGTTTTTAGTAGAACCCATCAGTTTAAGATCATCCGTGTATAGAAGATGATTCAATCTTACTACCTTTTAGTTGTTATTTCTAATACTAAAGTTGAACTTGGTGGAGTTCAAACGGCGTGACAGTGGGTCATTAGAAAGCAGAACCACAATGGGTTTAGTGAATCGCCTTGAAATATTCCTCTTCATATTGGGATTGTATTAGTTTCGACGATATCGCTGCATTGCACTTGCAACTGGATCCTAGTTCTCCAGATTGACATGATGCTTTCCAAAAAGGAAACAAAATGATTATCGACCCTATATATTCTCAAAATAGTTTTAAGCCACTCATGTGGCACTGAGTCAAAGGCGTTCTTATAATCCACGTAGGCAGCAAACAGGTTTGTTCGGTTGGTATAGGCTTGGTTACATATGACAGAGTCAACAATCAATTGTTCCTTGCATCCCATTGCTCTCCTGATGCATCCTCTCTGTTGAGTTGCGACGATGTTATTTTGTTCACAATGTGCATAGATGCGTTGGGTTAAGCAGAAGGTGATTACCTTATATAGTGTGGAAAGGCAGGTGATTGGCCTATACTTAGCTGAGTCCTGTGTGTTGTGTTGATAAGAGATACGTAATATCATCTTTCAGAAACAATGACATTTTTGCTGGGTTTAGAAAAACATCATAAATAATTTAGCCAATTAATGGTGTATACACCAGAACCTCTTGAAGCAGTAGTTCTGGACCCGGTCGAGACCTTGAGATTTCTAATTATGAAATTCTTTGATTATTCCTGAGTGGTAAATGGCTTAAACAGCATCTGTTTGTAGTCTTGGCCGATTTCGTGTTCTTCATTGATCCAGCGGGCTGCGATGTTACAATTAGCAGGTGTGGAAAGTTGGTTCCCCAGAACTTTTCTACCTGCTCTCTGTTGTGATATCTATTATTTGCCATGTTAGATGGAGTTTCGCTTACGGCAAAAAGTCTTTTCTGATCGTTGGAACAGCGAATTGTCCGGTTTTCGAATATTGCTGCTCTTGTATCTCTATAGCCTTCCTGCAATAGCATAGAGCTTCTGTTTCAGTGTGTCGAGACAATGTTGAGGCGTGCCATGCGCTGGATCCTGTTACGAATGGTACCGGGCTCGATTCATTATTTCTTCAACTCGTATTTGAAGTTTATTTTCTAATGCTCTTAATATACTCCGTCAGCTGTCCTATATCTTTTCAAAGATGTTCGATTTTGTTATTTAGACGTCTCTCCCATGGTGGAGTGTGGGGTTCTGTTCTTGCTCATCGGAGATCTGTTGATTTTAATTTCTAAAGCTCTAGCTATCGCAATCTCAGCACAATAGATTGTCGTATGTAAGGACTCCATAGTGTACTCTAAAACATAAGCTGGTAAAATTCGATTGTTCATGATTGGATAATTGATTGGTTCTATTAAACTGCAACATCGCAACACTAATTTTTGTTGATAGTTTCTGATAAAGGAATTCAGCGTTATCCTGTTGGGTATCGTCATTCAGCTGTTCTTGCTTAGACCTCGGGTTCCCGCTCGCGCTCAGGTTCAGTAATCGGATAGATGTTATTGTCAGTGCCCCTGATCTCACGTTTTACTTTCGCTTTGATGGTATTAAGCCATGTTACAGGAATTAGGCCGTATCGGAGAATAACTCTGTATTGGTCATTGGTATATTAAAATTATATTATCATTTCTTCATTAATTATAACAATTATTAAATTTTAAGATTTGTCCGGAATTTGTCAAACTAAATAGGATATATTTTAAAACTAAGTAAAATTTATATTTTTTCTAATAACAGAATTTGCTATATTGCACCCCAAAAAACTGATTGCGAAAGATACATTATAATAATCCAATGTCCGACCCTGGCAAAGAAGGTTATCCCATCTCGGACGCGTCAAATAAACGTACTTGGGGTGCAATTTATGTTGCCTTTTGTCCAAGCACGCACTAGACTCATCCACGAGTTAACTGCAGCGAAATCAAAAGAGCTGTGTAAACAATGTCGGACGTGAGACTTTTAGGACAATCAAGATAGGATAAGAGAATTCCTTTTACTATATCTAAAGTTCTAACGATCCATTCGAAATAATAAGGGGAATAGAAAAATTATCTTTAGATTTTCTTTAATTCTATTTTTATGATAAATTAAATAATACTTAGAGCAAGAAAATTTTTACGGTAAATTAATTTATCATAAGGAAGTAAATATGTCACGAATAATTAAAAAAAAAATGAAACCAATTAAGCTCCATTCCTGCAATCACAGCAAAATATTAAATGGGAAAGTACTATATTTATAATTAATTATAATTCTATAAAACTCAGATTAATCCTGAATGCATTGTTTGATAAATTGTGCATTACCCCTATTGATAGGATCTGGGGCATTTTCTAGGTCTTATTGAAATATTGTAAAATGTTTTATGTGGCCAATTTCTCATTACCTTGATATCAACTGAATAATTTAGATTAGTTCTCTGGGGGGCAATAACCTCAACCTATTTAATATTAATAAAAATAAACCTGAAAATAAAATTTGATAAAATTTATATAAATCCCATATAAAATTATTATATTTTAACTCAAGTAAATATGTCCTATTGCATTGACCTAAAATAAGACTAAGTTGAATACATTTAGTGCGATATTCTCTTCTTTCATTTGTACGCCCCAAACCAAAATAATGTAAATAGAAAATCGGGAAACTAACAAAATTAATATTATTGCCTTTATAGCAACCTCATCCATCAGTTTCTACATAATTATCGAAATTGGGTTTATTAAATTTCAGACATAAACAATTTTACTCAAATATAAATCCAAACCGTACAAAATTTAAATTGTGCCACATTTACCCGCTGGGAATGTATAACTTCGAGTTATTTTTGTAATGGCTATTTAAATCAATTTCAAATAAATATAAATATCGCTAGGACAGTTATTTTAGATGAAACTTATTTTATAATTGCAGGAATTTTCAACACGCCATACTGATCTCAAGAAACTCGTCATTCCATATTTGAAATGGAATAGCATGAAAGTTTGGGTTTAGCTATGCCTGTTTTATTCTAGACATACAAATAATTTTAATTGGAAAATGGATCTGCCAGCAGATAAGTACTCAGAAATTTTAGAAAATGTTGTCCCCGAATTCATGATAACATGCCTCTAGCTTTTCTGAATAGTATTCATTTTCAACAACTACCTGAATATACCCATAATTAAACTTTTCCAATGATAATTTTTCCCAAAATGGATAGAGACTAATGAAATATGAAGTCGGGCTGTTCTTCCGCAAAGCTAGTGCAGAACGCAACTGTATGTTACCTTGAAGGTTATTGCGAGGTCAAGCCTTTTTTCTCGAAAATAAAGAGTAATTCAAAGGCTACCTTCGCTTTGACTTTAAGGGTCATGTTGCAGGTCAATTCAAGATTAAATGTTTTTCGTAGAAAATAACCTTCTCTTTGAACTTGGCAGTCACATTGAAATGATCTTTAAGGTGACCTTTACAGTAAGACCGTGTGGTCATTCGCGTTGGGTATAAAGGGGCATACTTTATTTAGTAAGTCAGAAAATAATAGTCATATTTTTCTTTAGGGTTACCTGGATGGAAAACTTTTCATAACAAGCTTTTTATTCAACAAAAAAGTCAAATAACTAACAAAAAAATTCTTATTTTTGGCATACAAAATTAAAAATATTACAAAATAAGAAAAAAATTGAATTTGTCTCTAAGATGGTCATTTTTTAAGTATTTTCAACCAAAAGCTGAAGGTATTTTTTTTATTTTCTCGAGATATAACAGGATGAACAGTGCCCGACTATCTGCCATGTGGCGTCGCCAGTTGGTGGCAAACGGCTTCTCTCTTACAGTACATAGTAAAAGAGCATTACCTAAGTTGATACATGTAAAAAACCTACCCAAATATTTTCCAGATTTCATGAAATAGAAAAACATGTTCAATGCAAGAGTTAGAAAAGTGACATATATCAATGACCGTAACTTTGTTCTTGAGGCTGGCCTACAATTAAGGTTATTTTTCCCAACGAAATCGTCATTTTTTATTGCAGAACCGTAAAGTAGAGAAGACTTCATATCCTTATTTAGAAAAAGCAACAACTTTCGATTAAAATATTGAAAATAATATTAAAATTGATACTTTTTGTGGAAAATTAAAAAAAAAATCTTTTTAAACTTCACCATGAAAATGTGAAGATTTTGAGATATGCATAGCATCATTGGAAAACTGAGGACAAAATCTATGATAATCACAGATGCTCAAAGTTTTTATTATTCGTTTTTTAGCCTTTTCATTGAGATGGAAAGTTATATTGCTCCTAAATGCAAGCTCAGAACCATTGAGGTAATATATGCATAAATACGGAAATAATGATATACATACATTCAAAAATATAGATATACTAACACAGATGAAGTGATATAGAATGCACAAAGAATCCATATTGGTTTCGCCCAAATACTGCCTTTGCTTTAATCATTTTAAAGAGATTGCTAAATTCAAAGAATTGTAGGTTGCCACTGAACCCCAACTTGATTTTGGACGAAAAATAACCTGCCTTGATGTGATCTTCATGGTGACTCTTAAAGTCAAAGTATGTGTCGTCATTGGATCGCTTTTTTCAAAAGCCAGCTTTGCCTACAATGATCTTTAAGTGACATAGTAACTTACTAACTTTAAGATTCAACGACACCTCTTCATCCAGCGCAAATGTGAGAAAATTAAAATTTCAATACGAAATAAATAAATCTTTTGCTGCCATGTTTGGAAAACGAGCACGTCCGACGTACACATGGGATGGACAGCACCCGAGTCGTAGGCGTCAGTTCGGTCGTAGACGCCACATAGTGAGCTTTGAAAATGGTGAATGAGATTTCACCGAAACGTCAGTGGCCCTACAGTCTTGAGAGGGACTCAGCACATACACGGGATGCCCGAAAACCTTCGATTACACATCACACCCGTGAGAATATCCGGCATATATATATATATATATATATATATATATATATATATATATATATATATATATATATATATATATATATATATATATATATATATATATATTCTTTTCTTAATTTTGTATTTTCTTGGGTTTAGGTTATTTATCCAACAAAACATCTAAACAATTGGACGTTTCGCCATCTATTCGAGGCATTTTCAATGATTTTTCGTTTTTTTATTCATTTATCATCCCTGAACATTTAGTTTATTAATTAATAATGGGATGCGACTTTTACGTCGTCTATTCAGGTACTATTCAATAAACTGTTATTATATTAATAACAATTCTTAATATTTGACTTAGTTATCTACACCACAATGTGTTTTAGAATAATTTTCTGCTTACAGAATATTTTACTTGGTATATTACAAAAAAATTGTCAAAAATTTTTTATTTTCAACAAATACGTTCGACAAAATGTTAAATATAAAACATGTAAAATTGTATAGAGTTTCCAGTTTTTTAAGAAATTAGTAATTCAATTGTAAATTTTTTAAACAAATGTTAATTGAAGCTTTGGTGGTCCATATATTTACGTTTGGAAACAGACGTAAATATTTATATATTAATAGAACAGTAAAAAACATATAACTCAAGTTTCTGAATACATTATAAATTTCTGACTGACATGTAAATATCTTCCGGGGCACGTTTCTTTTCTATAATTTAGGAGACATGTAGTAGGACTAGACAACCAATTTCGGTACCTTTGGGCCTACTTAAGGTGAAGTATGTTGCACTCTTGAGGGACAACACTATATCATATACTAAATAATACATTTCATAATTTATAAATGCGTATTTGTTGTGTAACAATATTATAATTCCAAAAACGGTAACATGTTAACATTTATTATAATTATACGTATTTTACTATTTAGAATTATTAAAAAAATATTTTTTATTTAGTACAACAATAAAGAATTGATTCGATTATCATGAAAACTACCTTGCCAGTTGTGTTGTGATTTTTTAATGGCCCTAGAGTTAAAATGTCACCCTTTAAAACTTGATTGTTTTACTTTTGGCGTTATAATTATACCATAATTGAGAAATTAGATTTTCTTTAAATAGTTTTTGTGTTAAAATCTGCAATTCTGTTACCCTTAATTGCTACAAAACTTCGGTTATAGTAATTCAAAATATAGATTATTAAATCATAGCTGAAATATTCAAATATTTTTTTATCACTATTGGTTGAATGTAATTTTAAAATATTGCAATAAACTTATACGCGTGCCGATGTTGTCCATCTAGTAGGCAGATAAATTTTATTTAAAAATTTTTACGTTAAATTCGCAATAATGGCGTTTATTACTTCTTGCGCGTCTAATCTTAAAATCGTTACTTAACAGAGAAATAATTGCATTAGAGTGATTCACGTTTGCTCCTTCCTCTATTTAATACAACGCTGTTAGACCCTCTTAATGAAACTGAAAAAACATATATATATATATATATATATATATATATATATATATATATATATATATATATATATATATATATATATGTATATATATGTGTAGATAATTGATTGGCAATATTTACATAAGGTCGCTTTTTCAAATCAAATTATTAACGTAAGATTTCTAAAAAAATATATAAAGACCTATTATTTATATGATGTTCCAATAATACAATCTAATACGTCAATATTTTGGTGACAAAGTAAAATTATTTTGATCCAAATAAATAAAACAAATCACCATAAAATACTACATTAAAAAACAAAGTACAATACGCTTTAAGATAAATTATTAAAATTATTATTGAGATTATTTTCAAAAGAATAATACTATTTAAATATAAGATATTGATTAATTCTCACTAAAAGTCTTCTTCTTCTAGCTGCATTACATCAGAAGATAGGATATTAAATAATTTGACATTATAATAATCAATGATTCTTCTGGTTCTTACAACTCGATGAGAATTTCATACAAAATTATTGCTATTTCTTGTTAAGTAGTTGTATATATCCCTATATGGTGTAAAAAGTTTTTATTTAATACGAGCATAAGCCAGATATCTACAGATAAACGTAAAAGGTAAGGTGACTATGCCAAGCACCCCAAAGTAGTGACGAAAGCACTCACGGTAACCAAGCCATACCAAAATACGGATATACCTGCGTTGTAGCAGAAGGATTTGTTAAGGCTGAGCAGTATGTTTCCAGCTGAGAAAAGCAGACAGCCTATTTGATCCAAAGGACCCATTGTAAGCTAACTATATTTCAGCAGTGATAAGCTAATAAAGAACGGAAGCTTTCACGGCTTTGGTTAAGTTGAAAATCATGGTTCGTGGGTTTTGACTATGTCAAATTGGAATTATTATCCGACGTTTTGCCTACGATTGCACGAGGTATTTTCAGGTATCTTTACTCCCCGAGAATAGAATACTATCGAGGAGCAACAGCCCGGTATTTACATCCGACTGGTGCTCAGCGAACCATGATCCAGCGTTACAATCGATTTCCACGTGTGATGTAAACTGTAACTCGCATCTCTATTAATATTATTTGGATATTTACATATTTCGATTGATTCTCTAATTTTTCGTTTAAAGAAATCAAGTACTGTTTCTTTTACATTAAAAGTGTGACCTGAGCAATGCTGGTGTTCAACTACTGCAGATTGTACAATTTGTTTCTTTTTTGTACATATTTCATGTTCCTTAAGCCTAGTGGATATAGACCGTCCTGTTTCACCTACATACACTTTACCACAAGAACACGGTATCCTGTAAACGCCTTCTGTTTGAAATGGAATTGCGTCTTGTGGAACTTCAAACATTGTCCAATTTTCTTACATGTGTTGAAAATTGTCCATATGTTTGATTTTCGGAGCAATATGGCATTCTTGTCGGTGACTGTAATCAGTTTATATTGTAAGTTTATATTATTCTGTGACATAAATGTATAATTTTTTTCATAATATTATTAGTGTCTACTGCTAGCAATATGTTATGTTGATGTTATGTGGTATTATTTATTTTGAAGAGTTATATAATTGATAAATTAACCTGTAAAAATAGGCAAAATCACAAAATTTAAACTGTTATCAACATAAATACTCTGTATTTTAACTCTTTTTTTTGGAACGCCGTGTGTAGAATTATTCTAACATTTTTAGCTTATTTACTTAGTCATGTAGTTATAGAACGTCAAATACGCGTGATTCGATTAATTACACTATACAACAAATTTTAGTTTATTTGTTGTGTTTTAAATGAAATGTGCATTTTTTTTTGTTAATTTTGATGCGCTTAACACAAAAATGACAATGAAATTGAAAACTTAGTTGAAATTTTCAAGAGCAAGTGCCTTAATAACAATACCACGTGCATTCTTGTGGTTACATTGTTAACATATAGGGAGACATGATATCTCATATCCCTAAAACTTGAACTACAGTTAAAAAGATAAGTTTAGTTTCGGTCTTAGCACACCAAAAATGGTAAGATTTAGTCGACTTTATTTTGGATACATTTTGGCTGTTGTCCAGTGTTATTATTTTACACTTATAGCAACTTAACTATATAGCGCATGTATTGTGTTAGACAATCTCCTTCCAATCATGTTAATATCTTGCCTTTCATCCAAAAAAAAATAAATTTTTCATTCCGACCAATGTGTCTTGTTTAGTTTTTTTACAGAATGTAGAAAATAACAAGTAAATACGTAAACAGTTATGAAAAACCAGTTTTTTTTCTGCGCCACATCAAATCAGTTTGCTTTGTTTAGTACTGTAAGTTTATCCCTAATGTTTATGTTACACTAAAATTATATTGGCGTTTGTTAAATTGCCACGTATAATGAAAAATATACACTAATTAGCGACATTACCTCAGTAAAGAAAAGCATGGATGGCACTATTTCAACAACTAAGAGTTAATTTTAATGGTGTAAGCATCACACATGTTTATTTGAAACGCTGCGATTTGGACCTTTTTGAAAAATACCTTGTTAAAAATTGGCTAGACTGAGAATAGCGCGTAATTTTATTATATTCGATTTGATATTTTTTACTGATTTTTTTGTGATGTTTTATTTAAATTTTTTTATTCAACTTAATTGCAAAAATAATTAGTTTCCAAATCACCCAATTTAATGCCGATTTTTGCTCAAATAATGTTCTATATATCCTTGTCAGTTAATATGTAAAATAGTATGTAGTAGATATGAGTATATAGTGTTTATTAATTTGTGATGATATCAAGTAAAGTTTAATAACAATACTTTAATAAACAAACTAAACTCATTCTATCTTGGCCTCCTCGAGTCAAATTATTTTTTTTTATTACGTTAATGAGCTTTAAAGAACTTTTGTAAACGTGTAAGAAAATTAAATTTTTAAATTAATTTATTTCGATTAATTAAATAAATCAACAATTGAGAAAGAAAAATAACACTCCGCGAAGTAGAATAGAGGAGATAGAGATAGAAAAAGTTTAATTTATTTAAAAATAATATCATGAAAATAATATCATTTGCGCGTACCTGACATAAGTTGTGAAAAAATATTCAAACCAATTGGGTAGATTGCTTCTTCATTATCTCCATAAAGGATAGTCTATGTTACTCTTTATAGTAAGAATGTTATTGAGTGTATAAAAGACTTTTAATTGAATATATCCTGTGTTGAAAGGAAATACGTGGCAACTACAACCATATTTAATTTTGAAATATAATTTACCCGTAATACCTTATCTACCAAATTCAATACTTGCAACTTTATATTAGCAAATAATATAGAATATTCATATGCCCAATACTACTCTTTACACATAAATGCACTGTGAACGAATACGACACTAATTGGTTAACACAAACGGCTCCTATGCTGCATCACATATCAATTTTATACCACAATTTTTTGCACTCGTGCTTACTTATTTTTGACCGCTAACTAGAATCGATCGAATTTATAGATGAATAATGGAAAAAAAACTGCCCTAACTCTATATATAGTGCTTCACAATCGGAGTAGAAAAGAAGTATAACCTGATAAAACATTGAATTTTAATATTTAACGTCAACATAAAGTTCAAAATTAAGGTGATGAATGAAATTTCACTGTCCAATCCGACGACATATGTCATTTTCAGACTAAAGCCCGTGGATTAGTCGAGGTCAAAGCGAAATGCAATACACTCCCAAGCCCACGTAGGCGCGGTAAAGGTCAACATCTAGCAGTGTAGCAATATTACAATCGTCTCATTACCACTATTCCGAATGATTTATAGCAAAAAAATGTGTTTTTATTAATAACAAAATTTTAAAAAGTTAGTGATTGTGATTAGAATAATTTTTCCAGCGGAAAAAATTGTGCACCAACATAATGTTATTAAAACGTTTATGTATCTTAAAAGTAATCAATTATATTGTTGCAGTTGAGTTTCAGACAATACTGAGATTTTTATATTCTAAGGAACTCTACTTTCTAAAAGAAACATCTATATTCATTTAGTTTTAATGAACAGTCTTGACCCCTAATATAAATTTGTTTAATTCAGTAGCACAATTATATCATTAAATTTGAATTAACAAACATATTTAGCAAGATTTTCGTCACATTTTTTAAGAATTTTATCGTTTTCATGTGGAATCGAGATTGTTCATAAACTTCTTTTGCTTCCCGAGAAAATTCCGCGGAATCATTGAAATTTTGAAGTAGATGGAGGTGACCTAATGTCGTTTGAGGTAATATTATTTCTAATTTCTGTTAATTTTGATTCAAATGATAATATATTTCTATTTGCGATAATAGCGTCAATTTGTCCTGTTTGAAATTTACCAAATAACAAATCAACTTCAGGCATTATTTTGTAAAATTGCATGTTGTTGGTGCCGAACGAGGTAAGCGTTTCTTAACAATTTGATCTAGTATTGCGGTTCTTTAAGGACTATTTGAAAAAAAAGAACAAATCCCTTGTAAATAGGAAAAAAAATATGCGGAGATTTTTATTTGCGAATGCAACATTTAACATTACCAAATTTATTTGATGTGCATAACCATGCACGTAAGCAGGATGTTTATTGGTTTTTTATAATTGCTCGCACCAATTCGACTAGCTGCTCCTGTTTTCTAGAAAATAAAGTTACGCTCACTTAGTTTTACTTACATATACAGCAAGATAGGCAGGAGCTCCATTATATTCAACTGCGTCTCTAGATTCTTAAAAATGCCTTACAGATACACGATGGTTTTTATAAATTCCCTCGTAATTCGGAATCATTTGAACTCGGAAATCGAAGTTGACTACTATATTTGTCTGCATAGTTTGGAACAGAGCACTTTTGGATGATTTTTTTTTCTCACTAAACATTTTTAACCTCTTGAAAACGTAACAAAATATCTTGATCAAAGTAAAAACATAGTCACTTTCGCAAAAATTAAAATACCGGTACAGTAGATATTATGCATAGAAATACTGGCACAGTAGACACCACGGTTGTATTCGAACCTGAACTAAAGGAATGGTTTAACTGCTGCTTGAAGAAGAAACATTTTTAACATCTTTAAAATGTAACAGAATATCTTGATGAAAATAAAAACATAGTCACTTTCACAAAAATTAAAAAACTGGTATAGTAGGCATCACTCATAGAAATACCGGCGTAGTAGACACCACGATTGTATTCTAACTTGAACTAAAGAAATGGTTTAACTGCTGCTTGAAAAAGAAACCTTTACTTAATACTTGCAGCGCCACGCGCAACTGAAAGAAAAAGTTCAGTGGGTTGCATAATAGAAATTTTTCTAGTAGAGGGATATTTTGTGGGGCAAACTAAACACAGGTGTGCAAATCGACTTGTAACCTACATGAAGCTTATAAGACAAAATTAATCTCCATGTCTTAGATAGGCAACTCCACATACGCTCCAATGGATTAGCTTGGATTGCATTAAAATTTCACAACATCAAAGCGATAACGTTACCAGGCATCATACTGCAATACAGACAAATTATTAATGATATTTAATTGTTGGTACAAAGTATTAAGTTGATATAAATTTTTATGATACTAGCATAAAGGTGCAAGTTTTTTGTCAAAATTCTTTGCAGACAGCATTAATGTTTTGGGCCTATCCTTTAGGTTGTTAAAGCATAAGGTTTCTCTATCCGTTGATTAAATTTTCAATTGTGAGTGGAGACGGTCGATTGCACATATCGAAATAATCACGCACCTTGCGAATCTCACTGTAAAATTTATTCCGTTTTTGTAATGGGATATGAAAAATTAAAAAAAATAAAAAATAAACGATCATCCGAACCGTAATACGTCATCTCTGTAAATATTTATGTTTCTATTAAATACTGCCAATTGACAGACGATATTAGCGCGCGATCCAAACTTCAAGTTCCTGTAACACATCATTTACGTAATGTTTGTTTACACATAACTTATAATGGGAGTGAGTTATTTTGATGTGGGTTTCAGCATTTTAAGGACATTCCGTAAGGGAGACTAAAAACAAAAAGAATATTGCTAGGCAATCTTTACCGCGTATTTTTTTGAGCATTCCCTTTTTAATCATATTACTACCAAATTTATTTTCCTTTTCGCTCCCTTTTTAACATCTTTTACCTATTTCTTTAATATCATTTTTGCCCCTACCCCGTATTGTAAAGTAAAGATCAATTGAACCAAAAAATAAAAATAAATTAACCTTAAAAAGCGTCAAACAATTGCGCTTAAAAGGATAAAATAAATTAACAATTATTGGAATTGTAATTTTGATGATAGAGGTAAATATAAAATTAATATTTCTTACAAATTACACAAAGGCCCTTTTAACCAGGGTAGGAAGAATTTGAATGTAAATCAAAAGTTACGTAAACATTATATATTAATAAAAATTTTAAACAGTTATAAATCTATTTCTTAATCTGAAACGAAAACCTATATTTCTGCTTCATTTTTTTTTTTCATAATTTATTTTTGCTTTTCCTTTATATAACTTTATTCTTCTCGTATAAAAACATTCTTATTTGTCTTTAACCTTAATTATAAAGTTTTTATTTCTGTATTTTCACTTGGATTTGAAAAATTTAGACTACCAAATGGCTTTAATAACTAGATAAGTAATATGATTTTTTACGTTGAATAATAATATATCAAACGCCATTTAACATTTACATAAATATCTATTATGTCACACTTTTACAACAAAAAACATTTGTTGCTCGGTATGTATATTTAAGTCCTTCAGATAGTTGAAAATCTCCACTTGTGTCCATCTTATTTTCACAACCGAACAGAACCGTAGGTAAAATAATAAGACACGATTCAACATTCTATAAATTTACTAATGAATTCTCAGAACTTATGTAATTTCTTTTCATTTAAAAAAAAATATATGATTTTCTTATTTTTATTTCCATTCTTTTTGTCGCTTCAAAAGGGAACGGCGATTCCACGAAGTTCTAGTAGTATATTCTTGCAGATTAATTTACTCGGTAAGTGATGTTCCAATATACTGTTTTAAAGCGATGAGATAATCACAGTCATTAACAATAATATTATCACATTAAAAAAATTAATATTAATATTGCGGACGTTTCAGACTAGAGGGTGTTAAAGTGCAAGGGTCATTAACACATATACATTTAACGTATTGACATGTGTCTGTAGCTTCCGGACAAAATAAATTTGCTGTGCAGGGGTGAGAAAATTGAAATATTTTAGGCCAACTCTTTTCTGTATTTGTTAATGCGTGTTTTACGAATGTGTTCCCCCAGGCAAACAAAATTGCTGTGGTGGCAGCATTAAAGGGTGGTCGTTTGTCACCCCTGGGGCAGGTTGCTTTGTATCCATCACAATAAAAGATACAAATGTTGGTTTTAATAGATCCACAAGCAATTTTTAATTGTTTCAAGTTAAATATATACGTAATAACTACACAGGGATTCAAAAATTCGTGTACTACATTCGAATTTTTTATCGTTTACAAATAAAAAATGTATTTTTGCTTCTGCGTTTTCATCTTTGTGGTTATTTATTTCATAATAAAAACAGCAAGGTTTTCTCTATTGTATCAACATATTTTTAGTAAACTTTAGTATTTTGCTGCTAACCACTCAGCAAAAATATTTTCAAATTGAGGAAGCCTTCAATTTATGCACTCTGTGGCTAAACATAAAGAAAATTGACATATCAACGTATGATTAAAACTGTGTCTAATTAATTATTGTTTCATTAATTCCAGAAATGTGGGAAAAGTTTAAATACATAATATACATTCTAAAATTATTGGTATATATATATATATATATATATATATATATATATATATATATATATATATATATATATATATATATCCTGCTGTAGGTAGGTCCTCCGCTAATAGACAATTTGCATTTAATAGGTCATCCCGGTGCGATAGGTCATCCGTATATGGATGACCTATCGCTTTTCATGTAAAACAAGTTTATGGATTATCCTGATACTCCTGACAAATTTTCAGAAGGATGACTTATAACGTTTTTTTTGATATTTCGTATATTTTAGTTCAGGATTTTGACATAAAAAAAGTGGCGCCACATTAGTGAGTATATTTCATCTGTATATTTGTAGCTAAATTGCAGCGGATATATCCTCCGTGAATTCTAGCATTTACCTTATTTGCGGTGGATAGGTCCTCCGAAAATATGGCTACACTGTATTCATCTCGATTATTTGAGAAATATTAAAACACTTCCAAAAATCAACCGTTAGAGTGTGACTTACTAGGAAGGTATCTGAAGAGTCCGATTCCGATTACAATGAAATTCTAATATGTTGTAGAGGGTATAAAAATAAGAGGAGATTCATTTTAACTGGGTTAAATCCGCCCTTAAATTCCAACCCTAAACACAGTATTTTTGAAATATCTGAGGTTCTAAGTCAGATATTGTTACAAAACAAAATGAAAATTACTTGTTGTTCGAAATGATGTTAAACTAGGGTTGTTTCATCCCCAAGGATATCATTCCTTATTTTTTATAGGATTAAACCATATATTCGCGTCAGCAATTTAATTCTAAAAATTACGAAATTTAATATAATTGTTTGAAAATATTTTATTCACGAATACCATAAGTAACTTAAATTGAGGGGTTTCGGGGTTTCAAAAAATAACTAGTAAAAGAGGGGAAGCCACCCCCAAATACTTGTTTTTCTTAAATTTGAAGTTCTAATGGAGATATATTTATACTACAAAATGGAAATTACTTGTTATTTAAAATGGTGTTGAGGTGTTGAATTATTTTCATCCCCAAGAATATCATTCCTTATATTTATAAGGATAAACCATCTATTTGCGCATGTAATTTAATTCTAAAAATTGCGAAATTGTTTGAAAATATTTTTTCCATGAATAATATAATTAAATAAAGTTAACATCTTGCGGAGTTTCCAAAAATAAACTAGTATAAGAGGGTGAGTCACCCCCAAATATATATTTCTTAATATCTCAAGTTCTAATTAAGATAATTCTACAAAACAAAATGAAAATTATTTGTTATTCGAAATGATATTAAACTATGGTATTTCCTCCCCAAGGATATCATCCCTTACTTTTTATTAGAGTAAACCCCATATTTGCGCACGTAATTTAATTGTAAAAATTACGAAATTTTTAAGTCACTTAGGTTGTGGTGTTTCGGGGTTTCCAAAAATAAACTAGTAAAAGAGGGTGAGACACCCCCAAATACTTTTTTTGCATCCGAAGTTCTAATTGAGATAACTTTACGAAACAAAATGGAAATTACTTGTTATTTCAAATGAAGTTAAATTATAGTATTTTCACCCCGAAGGACATCATTCGAAGGATGTTATTTTATCCATGTATATTTATTCTTAAAATTGCCAAATTTCAGTTCATATGAACGTTACAGAGCTTACAGATTTTTTTCTTCTAATTAATAAGAAAGTATAAACTTATTTCATTGGTTAAGCATTCATGTCAATAAATTACACTGGACAACAACTACTAAAACTGAAACTAAACTTATTTTCTTAATATTAGTTCGAGTTTTAGAGATACGTGATGTCATATGTCCCTATATATTAACAATGTAACCGCAAGAATGCATGTGGTATATTTGTATTGTTATTAAAAAGCTTGTTCTTGAAAATTGCAAGTAAGTTTTTAATTTCATTGTCATTTTTGTATTCAGCGCCCCAAAATTAACAAACACTTTTCATACAAGATACAACCAATATACTAAAATTTGTTGCGTGGTGTTATTATTCATGGCCAATAGTGATTTCTAATTCTGTAACGTTCATTTAAATAAAAATTTGACAATTTTAAGAATAATAATATATATATATGAAATGATGGTTTACTTTTATAGAAAATAAAAAATAATTTCCTTGGGAGTAAAAATACCATAGTTTAACGTCATTTCGAATAACAAGTGATTTTAATTTTGTTTTATAGAGATAACTTAATTATAACTGGAGATATTAAAAAATATTTGGGGGTTGCTCACCCTCTTTTACTAGTATATTTTCGGAAACCCCGAAACACGTCAACATAAATTACTTATTGTAATCGTAAAAGAAGTATTATCAACAAATTTGGTTTAATTTCGTAATGTTTGGAATTAAATTATGTAAATGAATTACAAGATTAACCCTCATAAAAAGTAAGGAATGATCTACATATGGGGTTAAAGCAATATGGGGTAACCTCGCTACAACTAGAAAGTAATATCCACTTTGTTTTGTAGGTATACCTCAATTAGAATTTGAGATTTGAAAAAATGTATTTGGGGGTGACCAACCCTCTTTATTGCTTTATTTTTTAAACCCCAAAACAGGCCACCTTAAGTTAGTTATGGTATTCGTGAAAAAATACTTTGAAACAATTTAGTTAAATATAGAAATTTTTAGAGTTAAATTATGCGCGCTAATAGATGGTGTTGAAAATACCTTAGTTCAACATTATTTCAAATAACAAGTAATTTTCATCTTGTTTTGTAAAGATATCTCAATTAGAACTTGAGATTTAAGAAAAAAAAAGTAATTGGGGGTGGCTCACCCTCTTTTACTAGTTATTTTTAGAAACTCCGAAACCCGTCAAATTAAGTTACTTAAAGTATTCGTGAAAAAAATATTTTCAAATTATTATATTAAATTTCGTAATTTTTAGAATTAAATTACGCGCACTAATAGATGGTTTATCCTTATAAAAAATAGAACATGAGATATTTCAAAAATACTGTTTTTAAGGGTAAATTTTAAGGGCGGATTTTACCCCGTTAAAATGAATCTCCGCAGATAAAAAAAAAAGTGTCTCTTATTTTTGTGCTGTCTACAACATATTGAAGTTTCATTAAAATCAGAGATGGACACTTCAAGTACTTTTCTGTTAGGCTTTTCGAAATGGAATAAAAAAATAAATCGACTACAAATCAGTTATAAAACCATTACGACGGCTTATGTTTGCAATAAGTTGTGGAGTAGCTTTTCAGTTAATCGATTTTTTTAATTTTTAATGCCGACGTTATAAACTCTCATTTAAATAGAAAAATGTGGAGAATTGTTTTTCGGCTTTGGCCCTTTTTTAACTTAAGGTTTGGGATAGTAACAAAATCTCTCAAAAATTAACCTCGGATCTGTAACACCGTAGAATCTTTGTAATTTGGAAAATATTTTGAAAATCAGATTATTTCACGAATAATCAAGATTATCGCTAAAAAAATGTAAACGAATACAGAGTAAGAATAAAATACCGAAGCGGTTGGCTAACTCAAAAAACTACCAAGTAAAACAAACAGAGATAATGGATGTATTTGTATAATCTTTGTATTAAAATTTTAAAAATAATATTTTACAGGATGTACAAGATTTTGTCAAAATATTCTATAATTTTTTCTTACATTTGTGCTTAAAGTTTCGGAAATATTTTAAACAAACCACTAGAGATCTCAATTTAGTTGATATTTAGACAATGATATTTTTAATTCTTTTGTACGTTGCACTACAATAATAATGGATTCCATAATCCTGAATTAAAATTTTCTTGTGCTTTCTAAACCAAAACTAAAAATAAGTTCAAAATTTATTGATATAGATAAAAATGGAAGCGTTAGATTTTTTTGAAAATGCATGAAAATTTAATATCGTTGATCCGCCAAACTTTAGTTACGACGCTGGTAAGATATACCATATTTAGTGGCGTAAATAACGACCCCGCGGTGCGGGGGGGGGGACAGCCAATCCAAGGGTGACTTCAAGTCCCTTAATGAAAATTAATAAATACGAAAGATCAAAACCGGTGTCAAATAGTAGGGCGGATTCAAATGTCTGCGGAGGGGGGAGCATATACTCTTAGATACGCCACTGATCATATTATAATATTAATTGGGACAAGCCTGTCGATACGTCCTTGATATGCATTTATTGATATATTTTCCGATAAAATAAACAAAACAGGAACATATTATCTCGAATAACATTAAACACAAAAATTGAAAAGAAAACTTACAAGTATATATATTTAAATAAGTGTTTAACTCTTTTTATTTCTTTGTATAAATATTTTGCACAAAGATTTTTATTTTTAGCCAGTTTTTGTTCTTTAATAGTTCGGAATGTTGTGAGATAAGTTCATCACATTCAGCTTTCCTGGGAGGTCTATGTTCTTTTGTTGTTCTGTCCATGGAACTATCAATCTTTTCTGTTCTGTTTGCTTCTTTTTTATTACATTGTTATTATTTCTTTGAACTTGCAATTCAAGATCGCTATCTTGATCTTCTGTATTAACCCCTTTTTCTCTAGTTTTTTTCCTAAGTCATCATTTTCGAGCAAATTTTCGTCTAAGTTCAAATCAATTTCATCTAAACTTTTGCCCTTAAACTGACCGGCTTCCCCCTTTTCCATAAGTATGAGTAATTTGGATATTTTTGATGTTTGGTAAATATCATCAGGGAGTCTGTAAGATGATCGGTGGATTCCTAAAATGTGACCCATAAAAGAGGCTAGTTGCACCATATCATTTTCACTCATATTAAATAACTGGGTTAATGTAGCCAAATGCTTCCGTAATCGAGTACATGTGAGGGCGTCAGCGTTTTTAACTCCACTTAGTGTGGTATATTTTCTCAAAACTTTATAACCCACAAATGGCTGCTCAGTATTTGGATTTCCAAATAGATAACTACTGGGTTTTCTGAGAATATTATCTCGACATTTTAGAACTATTTCTAAATGATCTTGGACATCTTTACTAATGAGCACCGGGACTCCCCGTCCCCTTTTAACCCTTATGGCAATTATTTTGAAGGAATTGATTAATATTTCTTCGGTTTTAGAGACAACTTCGGAAAATTCTTCGTAACCTTGTTGATTTATATTTAGAAGCACAGATTTATATGTATTTATGGAAAGTCGTTGAAACAATGGCAACATTGTCGGGCTAGCGATCCATTGTAATCTATAAAATTACTATATATTGGAGGATGTATCGCTTCGATTGTGAAAAAGGAGTATACATCCGGGTGACATAAATACCGTGATTTCGTTGGAGGACGTAAAGATAGGGGCTTATGTGAAAATTAAAAAAAAATATTTTAATTATTTTAATGGATTTATAATAAGAATAACAAAATACTCTATATACATGAAAAAAATTATATATATATTCACTATTTCTGGTGGATGACCTAAAGATGCGCCACATGAGGAGGACCTATCTACTGAATGATGTAAATATATATATATATATATTTATATATATATATATATATATATATATATATATATATATATATATATATATATATATTTCAAATTTCTCCTGCATTTCATAGTTTCATGTGGTAACTGTCCGATTTATGGATAGTATAATATTTTGAATCGCCATTATCTGTCGCTGTCAAGTATAAATTTGATATATGACATTTATTATATGACTTAGTTGGTAGTGCTTCCTGTGAAACCAACAACAGATAATTACTTAAAGTGTACATAAGAATCAGAAATTTTAAATTCTGAGAGATAAAGAAGAAGCATCTGTAGTCTCTGATGTCACCTTGTTTGAGTTTCTGTGAAAAAACATTACTTGTAATGGAGTTTTTCAAGAGGTTGTCATAAATAGTTAAAAAAGAAAAGTCAGATTGGAGCGAAAAATCTGAAATTTTCCCGAATTTTGCACAGATGGGAAACATAAAGATATTTCTAATTCTATTTAAAGAAACAAAAATTTTGCATTAATACATCTGAGGTTGTCTTAATACATATCGTATTCTTATACTCAACAGCTCTGGCGACCAGAACGTTTTCCTAGCCAATTAAGATGCTTGAATACACCAAAATATTTCCTAGGTGTATGTATTTCCATTCCGAATATCGAGGAAATTTGGTATAAACAATGTAGATGTTTACAACGTCATAAAATTACTAATAATTTTGCTGTCGACCTCAAACTTTTTCCTATTTAATAACAAAGGCCCCACTTTTTCAAAGTTGAAACAAATTAATTAGAAATCGGGATATAGTAAAATTTGTGCTAAACTATAGCATTCACTTCGGTCGCTCTAAGGATCGTGTGCGGTATCTCTCATATTTCGATAACTAAACCGAATTTTGTATTAATCATTGTGCGTATTTTGAAAATTTTTTCACGTACCATAATTTGGTATTAATAAAAGTTATGAAGAACAAAAAAAAATGACTCAAAGCATCATTTTTTTCTCAAAAACTTCATTTATTTCTAAGCCTTCAAGTGGTATATTCTATTAACTTCTATATAAGTCGATGCTTATTTTCCTTGGAACGACGCCACCTTTTTGAACGTTAAAAAAAGTTAATTAGGAGTCATCAGTTTGTAAATTTGATGCATTCAGGTGATCACAGATCCACTAAAAGGAAATTGTATTTGCGCACTAATTTTTTAACTTCCGATTAACTGTTTCAAATTATTTAGAAGTACAGTCCGCTCACATTAGCGCGGCCTGCGTAGATAGTGAAATTTTGCAATATTTTGGCTTTTAAATAGTTTTTTCAATTTTTAAATAAGTAGAAGTTTTGTCATTACATTTGAAACAAAATGGTACACGTTTATGGCCGATAGCATAATATTAACAATTTTATGGTATTACAAATATTTAAAGTATTAATACAAATTTATTGACCATCTCTGGAACAATATTCTTAATACTCGTAATCGTAATCAGCGTATCAAAATACACAAAAAAATCTTTAGTGTGTTCAAACATGATAGAATACGAAAACCCCCTGGGTGCCCAGAGAACAAGAAATTTTATTTTAATAAGCTTCTTATATCCATGACTTATCAAGCTTCTTTGAAAGGTTTTTACCCTTTGTTAAAATTCAGTCATGGTAAACATTTTTATCCAAGAATTAAGATATTTTTTAATTTTATCTCTAACATAAGATAAAAGGATTACCCTTTTAGGATTATAGTATATATAAGTATATATGTTATATATACTTTCCAAACTGGATTTCTGAGATTTGCTTGAGTCAGATATCTTAAAATAAATTTTTTAATATTATGAATGTTGTTATCTTCAAACTCAACTGCGTAATTTCAAAGAATAGATGGTTGAAGTTAAAATCAAAATAATGAAACCCCCAGGCTAACCATTAATTAACAGAGTTGTTCGTAAAATCTTGATATATTCATACCGAACTCAAACGTATTTTAGACTTTTAATATAATGAAAAGTTTTTTTGTGGTTATATAGACATGGAGAAAGTGAGACGAGATCTTCTATTATACTCAAAATATAGAAATTATTTACCAAATTAGCCAAAATTGGACTATTGTACCTTGACAGTTTCAAAGGAGAACATAATAGCTTTGCTAACATGTTTTTAAGAGGGAATTTCATATCAGGTAGTTATTTTTGCTTCAGTTTCAGCAAGTAGAACATTTAGTCCTATTAGATGAAATATTATCAAAAGCATTAAATGCCATCAGGTCAAATGGCAGTGGTGATTTACCTCAGGCTACATATCAACAATATAATATAAAGCCATATAAATATATTAAATGAAACTGAAGTTGTATTAAATGCATTTTTTATGATATTACAAAATATAAAAATGGTAGGCAGTACACAAGATAGAAGTGTGTACATTAAATAATATGTTACATTAATATTTCTTCAAAAGAGGTGTAAGTTTAGAAAAAGGAGAAATACTTTAGAGAATATCTCGAAAGATATTCTAAGCACTATCTATCACATTATATTTTTTGAATGAAAATTAATGAAGAAAATAAAAATTAAATCAACTCAACTCCAAACAAGCTTTATTGTCTGCAAAAAATTTTTTTCTTTTGACAAATCCCTAAAATTAACCAGTAAGATAAAAAAATCATTAAATAAAAATTAAAAAATAGATACCACTAATAAAAGAAAATAAACCTAACACTTAAAACAAACAAAATTCAACCTCTAATATGAAATAAATCTTAAAATAAAACAAATTAATAGAAACAAATAAATTAGACTAATACCACCAATTTTACTGCATGTTTAAACTTTCTAAATGGTTTTTTCCACTTTATATCATCAGGCAAGTGGTTAAATACCTTTTTGGCATTATAATATATTGATTTTTTTTTAGCAGAATAAGGAATAGGTAACGGTTTTATATTTTATTCTCCTTTCAAGCCGAGAAAAAGGAAAAAAAATGTATCTTTTCCTTTTTCTCTGCTTGAAAGGAGAATAAAATATAGGTAACTGTTTAAAAACAGCAGATAGGTTTCTTGAAACTTTGTTTTTTTTTTAAATGGGTAACGGTATGTTTCTCACTTGTCCGGCATTGTAAAAATTACTTGCATTTTCAGCATGACCAAACTTTCTATAGACACAAGAATGAAAATACAAGTAAATGTCAAAATTTTATATATTATAAATAAGGATCTCTGGTTGTGTCATACATATATACTTTAAAGCTCACTTCTGAGAAATGAAAACTGTATTGAACAAATACTGATTAAAGTTTCAAGGAAACACTGTACCATAAATGTGAGCCTGCAAAGGTGAAATATAGTTTTTAGCATAATAAAATTCAAATCTTGTTACGCAACTCATAAGACGGAACCGCTATATGCTATTTTGCTGCTTTGCTGCTTATGTTTAAGATAAGGGTTTTAAAAATTAACCTACGGTCTATAAAAATGCCAAAAATCGTGTATCTGATTTATTAAAAATAATTTCATTATCAGGATTAGCTTTTTCTATGGAACAATTAAAGAGCAATATATTTGTTTTGGAGATATTAGAAGACAGGTAGTTCGCATCACACAGTTTTTTGATACTAGCAATAGCTTTCAAAACTGCAAATATTTAGAGTTTCTACTATCTCATAATATTGTAATATCGTCGGCAAATAAAATAAAATCAGCTCGAATATTAAGTGAAGTTATGTCATTAGCATATAATAAAAAGCTAATAGGACCTAATACACATTGTGGAACTCTAGAACCAATTTCCAACCCATCAGATTTGACACCCTAAGTTCGCATTTTTTGGTTCCTGTTCATTAGGTAAGATTTAAACCACTTAAGATTTACGCCCCTAAATATATAAAGTTCAAGCTTCTGCAGCATTATTCTATGATCCACACTGTCAAAAACTTTCGATAGATCACAAAAGACTGCCGTAACCGCATCTTCCTCGTTAAGCTTAAGATAGGGTTTCTCCTAGAATGAGAAAACATCTTTTGTATTTCCGAAAACCAAACTGACATAAATTTAAAATATTACTTCAATTTAGAAATGATACAAATCTTTTTTCACTACTTTTTCTATTATTTTGGAATAGGTGGAGATCAATGACTTGAATCTATAGTTTTTGGATAAAAGAATAAAAATTGAAATTTTTAATGAGTCGGAAAAAGTACGACTGATAAATGAATTATTAACTGAATCAACCAAAACATTAAGGGTGGGCTCTAGTAAATGCTGTGCAATTTTAATTAAGATATCATCCCATCCTGCTGCTTTTTTATTTCTAATTTCTATAAAGCGATTTGTAATTTCTTCCAGATTAGTTGACCTTAGATAAAACGGTTATAACAATTGTACGTTCTTCAAAAATTCCAAATGGTTGGCTCTATTTGTGATATTCCCGAATAGCTTCCCAGCTTTAAATTTATTTAATTCGGTAGGCTCAATGTTGTGTAAATTGTTGATTATTTGTTTAAATAAACGTTTTGTTGCTAATTTTATAACCCTTCTTTTATATTTATTAAAATATAAAACATAAAAAGTTTATTAGAATAATACTTCCGTAAAGTATGCAGCAATTTAAGATTTTTAGCAGAGATTACGATCCCTTTAGAAACTTACAGTTTATAAAGTTCTTTTTAAATGATTTAATCGGGAAGTAAACAGTGATAATCTCTATTAACCTGGCATGAAATTTAGATAAAGGTTCATTAGATTCAGATAAACATAACCAATGAGCATTTAAACATTCTTGAAAGAATTTATTAAAATCATCTGTGGTGAAAAGTCTACCTACATTTTTGCCCCAATGCTATATGCAATTTGTGAGGGATGTTGCAGAGAACGATTTCATGATAAGAGATCCGAAACTTCAAATTCTATTTCAACAATTATGCTACCAAATCGTGAAATATTAGTAAATACAAATTAAAATATATTGCTCCAAAAACATGATACAACTTCACAGTCTCATTCTTAAAGGTTCTTCTTGTTTAAGCCAATGTTTGGTTAATAAGACAGTGTCAGGTAAATGACAATATCTTAAAAATATATAGAGCTCATCTGATTTATTACGTAATAAGTGTATACTAAACAATAAAAAGAAATGAAATTTCTGCCATCTTTAAGTTTAAAAAAGAGTTAGTTGGTCTTTCAAGGCAGACATATTTTCTAATTCTATGGGAATATTATGACTGTTCTGAGATGCCGGAGAGTGGGAAAGAAATACAATCTCTTGACCAATTGATCCTGAATCATTTGGCATGTCTAGAATTTAACTACTATTTTAATGAAAGCCGAGGATTTGAAATTCATTTTATTGTAAATAATTTTATGAACAATATTCTTTGCAATAATCCGAATTTTATACAGCCATTCTTAATAAACATTTTCAAAAAAGGGACAACACCCTCCGATAAACGGTTAACTTAATGATAAACTTTTTTATTATTTTGTTTTCTATCATTTTATTTTTACACAGTGACTGCAGTTTCATGGCTTTGCTACATTTTCAAATTGAATAATTTAAAAACTACAGTTACAAAGGTAGAGATGGAATTAGGGTGGGTGTTGACCATAGATAACTGCAGAGGTTATAATGGCAATATTTTAATAGAGAAAGTAGTGGGGAATCCCAGAGATCTGTATGGTCGTTTAATAAGTTTATTGTAAGGATTTTATTAAGTTTATAAATTTCAATATGTTCTAAAATGTTGTTTTTTACTTTTTGGTACTGAGTGTATAACTTTTAAATTATGATTATCTGAAAATATGTGCCATATTTCCAAAAAATTATAGCAAAATTGGAATTTTGTTTATTATGTAAGAAATATGTCCTGCGTTCTTTAAATTTGGTATTGAAGCTTCTACCAGTCTGGTCTACATGTTGGTTATTAAATTGAGTACAACTTAGCTCATAAACTCCTGATCTTTTATGCGGTTTTTAAGCATTAAAAAATAACTGTGAAATTTTTTAGGGGTTATAAAAGCTATTTTTATATCATTTTCAGAAAGTATACAGAACTGAGAAATGTAACTAATTGGTTGTCAAATCTATAACTACTTAGATTTCAATCAGGCTTTGCGGAAGTGTATAAAAATTAACATGCACAAGTTTTTTTTTCAAATTTTTTATACGATATAAAATTTTTATTAGTATGCGGTGAGTATTCGTTGTGAGGGGTTGCTGGTCCCCCATCCGACGCCTCCCCGGGTGGCGGATAGGGGAATGCCTCCCAGATATGGGTGGTACCAGAGAAATTAAATACCTAGGGCGGACCAAAACTAGCATAACAACGTCTGACCCAGAGTGGGTGGTTGCAAACAGCGTCGGACCCAGAATAGGCGGCTGAAACTAACACTCACCAACACGTCTAGACAGCGCGGTGTTTTAAAGGCTAAATAGCCCTTATGAAAATGTCAGTTGAAAACACACAATTACCTCAGGCAAGTAGAAGATCATCTCCAGAATCTTGCACTGATAACCTGTCAGTCTGTTCCACGGATTCTGGGGGAGGGGGGACAAAAAACTGACAAAGATAGTAAGCCACCCAAATAAGACGACATTTTATATTGGAACATACAATACACGTTCCCTATTGTCAGATGAGAGAATTAATGAACTTGAGTGCGAACTAGAAAACATTAAATGGGACATAGTCAGTCTCAGCGAAGTCAAAAGACGTGGCGAATAATTTTTAAAACTAAAATCCGGACATAGTTTTTACCACGTAGGTGACGATAATAATTCCGCGGGAGGAACAAGCTTCATTATACACAAGCGCCACGAAACAAATATTGTATCACTAAAGAAATTCTCCATAAGAGTCTTACTCTCAAATTAAACACCAGGGAATAATACAGGTTTATGCACCAACAACAGACCATGAGGAGGAAGAGTGGATCTATCCTATGATGATATTGAAGCTGCTCTTAAAGACCAACAAGCACATTTTACTTTTATATGTGGTGATTTTAACGCCAAAATAGGAATGAAATCTAACCCTACAGAAACGCCACTGGGAAACTGTGGCACGGACGGCAGAAACGAACGAGGTGAAATACTGTTAAGATTCCTACTGCAACACGAACTATACCAAATGAGCAGCAGGAGAGGTATAGGATGATCAAAAAGAAGAACAAAGGGAGACCATGGATAAAACCATCAGATGTAGATGGTTTTCAGCAGTGTATTGCCGACATAATTAGTAACCCTGAAGCAAAAACTGACGCTAACGACCTAAATAATAAATTAACAACTGGCTTACTAGAAAATCAGAACAAATTTTGTCCTAAAACCCAAAAAGAAGAGAAGCTCAGTCAAAATACCAGACAACTAATGCAGAAAAGAAGAGGAATGAGAAGCGAAACGGACAGTAAAGCTGACGAACTACAAAAAATAAATAAAGAAATATCCAAAGCTGTTAGACAAGACACTCGAAAATACAATCAAGAACAGATCGAACACACTATTGAGAACAATAAAAGTATGAAAGTATTGAGAAGAAAACTAAGAACGGGAACAAGACAAATAATCAAAGTGAAAGATAAGAATGGTCATTTTCAATAAACAGAGAGGAAATCCTTAAAGTAGTCGAAGATTTTTACAAATTACTACACAGAAGCCCAAATAAAAAGAATAGCAAAGATCAAGTACCAGAAATATTGACAAGAAAAAAGGGCATTGTCAACCAAGTATCAGAACAAATGCCGGAAATCACAATAGACGAAATAAAACTAGCCCTAAGAAAAACTAAGAATAACAAATCTCCAGGCGAAGGTGGTGTAGTGACTGATGCAATCAAAATCGGAAGTGTTTGTCTACTTAAAAAAAATAAAAGATCTTTTTAATATGTGCCTTTTGAACAATACAATACCCGACAAGTGGCACAATGCTGAGGTAATTTTGATTTGCAAAAAAGGAGATCTCCATGATTTAGAAAACTACAGACCAATAAGCCTTCTTAGTCACCTATATAAACTCCTAACAAGAATAGTAACGAATCGACTTGACAAAAAACTTGATTTCTACAAATAAATAGAGCAAGCGGGGTTTCGTACTGGGTTTGGAACAAACGATAACCTACAGAGCATCTAAACGGTAATAGAAAAAACTATCGAATACAATCGATCCCTTGTTCTGGCTTTTGTGGATTTCCATAAGGTCTTTGATACGGTAGAGCTTGACAAAATTATAGAAGCAATACAAGCATGCCGCATTGACTATCCATATACAAAGTTAATTTACAATATGTACAGGAATACAACTATGTCGGTGAAACTACACTGAAACACGGATCATCTCCCAATTGACAGAGGAGTCCGACAGGATGATACCTTATCGCCTAAACTGTTTACTGCAATACTGGAATACGCCTGTAAAAAACTTAACTGGGAAAAGAGAAGCCTGAATGTAAGCGGCCAAAGATTAACAAATTTGAGGTTCGCGGACGACATAGTTTTGTTTTTCGATTATCTCAAGGAGATATGTATAGGGTGAGTCAACGATTGGATGAAGTAGGTTTGTGCCTTTTCGGTGAAATTAACAAAGAAAATATATTTATTGTTTGATGCAGTTTATTTTTACGCAGATTTTAAAAATATTTAGGACTCTCAGGGTGAGCCAAAAAACTAGGATAGCATAAAGTTGTATTTTTTTAAATAGAACACCCTATATACGAATCGTATTTTCGATTTAGATTATAATTTTAAATCTTTTTTATTAAGAGTTTACTATAACAAAACTTTATAGTTTCTGAGATAATTAAGTTTAAAGAAAAAAAGTCACATTTTCAAGCATCAATTCAATCCTAAATAACGTTTTCAATTTTGTGACAAATATATTCAAATTTGGAATTTAGCAAGGCCAAGGACAAGTTAACATAATTTTTACCTAATATTTGCAATAAAAGCTACAGGGTGTTGAACACATCGGCTCAAATTTGAACAAGTTTAAATGAATAAATATCTTTTTTTTAAATGGTACACCCTGTATATTTTCATGTTATTTAATAGAGTAATAAAAACCCTAAAAGTTTTGTTCAATATATCCAATACCTATTTATAATAGTTTTTGAGATATTTTAGTTTTTCTTATTTTCCATACTTTTTTACAGAAATTGTCTTCATTATCATAGTAGCCATGGCAAAAACAATGTAAAAGAACATTTTTCTGTGTGTCAAATTTATAACCGCAATCGCTTCTTTTGGTTTTTATGTAGTGTAGTTTGGTTTTTTTTGCATTCATCTTATATTGTAAAATGAATTTTCCAAAGAATGAGTTAATAGATATGACTTATACAATAGGAGAGGCTCAAAAAAATTGCCTTCTTGCTCAAAGAATTTACAAAATGAAGTATCCTGATCGACGCCAGCCTAATACCCATACTTTTCAAAACTTAATGCAAAGATTTGATTCTTCTGGTACTGTTGATTATCCAAAACGTAAAGTGGTCAACAAACCAGTAACTAATGAAGAAAAAAAACTACAAGTATTGTTAAATGTTCAGGAAAATCCTTATATTGGTAGCCGTCAGTTAGCAGCATTATGTGAAACATCACAATCCACCGACAATCGTACTACCAAGAAATATAAGTATCATCTATATTACATGGAATTACACCAAGAATTGCATGGACAGGATTTTGAAAAACGTGTAAACTTTTGTCGTACAATAAATGCGGAGATTCAATTAAATCCAAATTTATTACGCAAGGTAATGTTTAGTGATGAAGCTACTTTTAGAAGTAATGGTGCCGTAAATAGACGCAACATGCATTATTATGCCACAGAAAACCCATTTTGGATTAGAGAGGTACAACATCAAAACCACTGGTCATTAAATGTTTGGTGTGGTATTCATCATAATCGAATTATTGGACCCCACTTTTTTAATGAACCACTAAATGGCCATAGTTACCTGAACTTTCTACAAGAAGAACTACCCCAACTGCTTCAAGATCTCGATAGGGATGAGCTCGACAGTATGTGGTTCCAGCACGATGGTGAGCCTCCGCATTACCATCGTGAAGTTCGTGCGTTTTTGGACCAACGATATCCGCAAAAATGGATTGGACGTGGGGGTTTCATTGAGTGGCCATCAAGGTCTTGCGACATCACCCCATTAGATTTCTTTTTATGGGGTTATATTAAAAATAAGGTGTATGTTAATCCACCAACAACAGTGGAAGATATGCGAAACAGGATTAGGGATACCTGTAGAACAATAACGCCACTAATTTTGTCCAGGGTCCGAGAAAATCTGCAAAAGAGACTAAATTTGTGCATTGCACAAGAGGGTCGTTTATTCGAACACTTGTTAAAAAGAAATAATTAATCTCAGTATTTAATAGGTAATTTTTTTGTTTCAATTTAGTATAAAAGTAAATATGTATTTGCCTTGTCGTTATTGTTGTGTTAATTTTTTCACATTATGTTTAATTAAACTATTGCCGTTGTAATATAACGAATAATGTATTTCATCATATTTAACCACATTCTGTTTGTTTCTGTAGTTTATTTTTATTATTTTACATGGCTACTATGATAATGAAAACTATTTCTGTAAAAAAGTATGGAAAATAAGAAAAACTGAAATATCTCAAAAACTATTATAAATAGGTATAGGATATACTGAACAAAACTTTTAGGGTTTTTATTACTCTATTAAATAACATAAAAATATACAGGGTGTACCATTTAAAAAAAAGATATTTATTCATTTAAGCTTGTTCAAATTTGAGCCGATGTGTTCAACACCCTGTAGCTTTTATTGCAAATATTAGGTAAAAATTATGTTAACTTGTCCTTGGCCTTGCTAAATTCCAAATTTGAATATATTTGTCACAAAATTGAAAACGTTATTTAGGATTGAATTGATGCTCGAAAATGTGGCTTTTTTTCTTTAAACTTAATTATCTCAGAAACTATAAAGTTTTGTTATAGTAAACCCTTAATAAAAAAGTTTTAGAATTATAAGCTAAATCGAAAATACGATTCGTATATAGGGTGTTCTATTTAAAAAAAATACAACTTTATACTGTCCTAGTTTTTTGGCTCACCCTGTAGAGTCCTAAATATTTTTAAAATCTGCGTAAAAATAAACTGTATCAAACAATAAATATAGTTTCTTTGTTAATTTCACCGAAAAGGCACAAACCTACTTCATCCAATCGTTGACTCACCCTGTACTATGTACATGAACTTCAGCAAGTATGCGCCAATGTGGGTCTTAAAATAAACATATCAAAAACAAAATTTATGACCAATCTGGTACCTAGTGGGAATATCAATATTGGAGACAACGAAGTGGAGCTTGTGGAAAAATACATATACCTTGGACACGAAATAAAGATCACAAGAGATAATCAAACATGCGAGCTACGAATAAGAGTAAATCTCGAATGGGCAACCTTTGGAAAACTTAAAGACATCTTTTGACCAATGTGTGTCACCAGTTATGACCTACGGTGCCGAGACTTTGACAACAGCAACTTCTAAAACGCTGCAAATAGCTCAGAGAACGATGGAATGGTCAATGATAAGTATATCGCTGCGTGACCGAGTTAGAAATGAAGACCTGAGACATGCGACAGGAGTTACCGACCTAATTTCCCTAATTGCCACACTCAAATGGAACTGGGCCGGATATGTCGCCCGAATCAGTGATGGAAGGTGGACGAAGAGATTATTCGAGTGAAGGCCGAGATTAGACAAAAGAAGTAGAGGAAAACACCCTACTCGTTGGACTGCCGATCTCAAGAGAATTGCAGCAAATTGGATGCAAATCGCTCAAGATAGAGCACAATGGACAAGAATGAAGGAGGCCTATGTCCAGCAGTGGATGCAAAGGGCTGGATGAAGAAGAAGAAGAAGTATTCGTTGTGATAGCATGCGTCGAAAAGCTGAATTGCTTGAAGCGACGCGATCTGCTATCCTTACATTAAAAAAAATGAATTTGATTTTGTAAATATATAAATAATGTTTCAACATGTTATCAAATAAAAGCATGTGTAATTTTGAAATAAGTATGAATGATTTACATTTATTTGCACCTGTATACATCTCTTTTTAGTTATATGTTAATTTAATTAAAAAAATCATAAAAAATTTGAAAAAAATTTTTTTTTTGGAAATATTATAACTTGATTTTCCATCTAAAATGGCATATTTTTTTCTTTTATCATTTTTTTTTATAGAGCGCATAGATTTTTAAATAGAATATATTTTCGAAAAATGGTGATTTTTCACAAAAACAGCAATAACTTGATGAAAAATTGATTAAAAATAAAGCTATGAATCTCATTTTAAAAGTCTTTTATGAGCTTTAGTTTCTGAAAAACTTCTAAAATTTTTATTTTTTTTTGTAGGTGAGCTTAAACTTTTGAACGGTAGTGTATATACACTATAACGAAATATATAGAAATTCTAGTTAGATAACTTATAAGATGTAGATGGAACGAATTTTATAAAGTGTCAGTTAAATGTCCGCTTAAGATCAAAATAATGCCCACCCATATAATTTTTTTTTTATAATATTGATAAATTCTTTCATCATGAATATGTAGCGTAAGCAGGTGACTAAAAATGAAAGTTAGGAAATATTTAGAGTAAAATTTTATAGGGAGTGCATTAAAATTTAATTTATTTACCTAAATACAAAAGAATAAAAAATTACAGATTTGTTTAAAAGGAAGTAAAAAAAAAATTTAATTTAACAAAACTAAATTTAGTAGAAAGTATTTCATTTTCATACATAAATACTGTAAGATTGAGATTCCTGTTTTTTTTTAATTTTTATTAAAATTTATAGGATACATATCCTCGTGAAAGAAATAGGCAGCACAATCTATTTATTAAGATGACCATGCAATAAAAATTTTAATTTGATTTTCTTTACCAAATATTGCCTTGACAAACTTGCAAAAAGGCAGTTTTTATGTGCCAAAGTTCTTAACGTCTTATAAGAACATGTCGTATAGTTAGTTTTATTATGATATGTTGATAAAGTTCTCGATGAATGGCTAGACATCAAAAGGGGCTTTTGATGTTCCTTGGTGATTTAATGGATAAACTTAGAGTGGTTATTAAAAGTTTGCTTGTAATTTTTTCATGCTAATAAGAATATACATTTTTTCTTTATTTTATGGATATATGATATAAACACAACAGTAATATATAATATAGATACTAAATATGTGTTCATCACCAAATATTTAGTAGGTAGTTGTCCAAAAATATCTAATCAAGATTTATGTTTTATTAAGGGCATATTTAAATATTTTGTAATGTATTAGCGCTTTTTTAACTTCATTTTAACTAATTTTCAACCAAAAAATTAAAAACTAATTAAAATAATTAACAATTTAGTCTATTAGTAACAAAAAATTTTGACGTATATAGATTAAGCAGCTACATTTTTAGTTTTTAGATTTTGGTTTTTTTAAAATATCAAACTATAGTTATGCAGGTTTCAATTTAGATTTAGAGCTCAATTATTTTAGTAAAATTCTATTTTCTACTAAAAAATTGTGAGTTTAATTATATTATACCGATCATCACGCTATATCCCTTTGTTGGGATGGGAGCGTTGGTCGATATGCGAATCTTTACCAATAGCTACTAGGATTTTTTACTCTGTAAGAATTCGTTTTCTGCTGTCATTTTGCTATAGGACATACTTCCTGTACTTTCAAAACGCTCCTTTAACTTTTCAAATTCCTTTCTATTTAGCTGCTTTCTCTCTCGATAACTTTCTTCATAAATTTGTGTCGCTAATAGCGAAGTTTTGTTGCTGGTACCCAGAACATAATTCATGTTAAATATTCCAGCATTGAAAAAATTTATTTTGAAGTATTTTGGTACCAAATTGGCAGTAGGAAGACAAAACTATGATTTAAGAGAAAAATACCATAAAAAAACTAGGAAAACTGAAAATATTATGTTTTTTAAGGGAATCTCTAATAAAATTAAAAATTCGCCAAATTTGGTCAAAAAAGACGTAAGGATACCTTAATCAAAATAAAATGTAATCTAATTAACATTGTAATAAGCTAGTTAGAGTTGCTGACTAGGAGGCCCCGACCATTCCCAACCATGCAGAAGATAACAACTAACCGCTATTCCTTTAAACAGAGGAGGATCTAACAACATCCTCAGGTAAGTCCACATTACATTGTCTTAACTTGGGTTTTTTTTCAAATTATAAGTTAAAACTGGGATGATAAAGATATTTAAAGTAATATATATATATATATATGTATATATATATATATATATATATATATATATATATATATATATATATATATATATATATATATATATATATATATATAATTTTTCCTTTATTTTGTCTTTTCTTGAGTTTAGGTTCTATATTTAATAAAAAAATACAGAACAATTGACGTTTCGCCTTTTATTTAAGGCATTTTCAAAATTTTTTTCCTAAAAAATATTTTTATATAATTAACATTCACATATCTACAACTTTTTAAAACAAACCAGACATTTTAAAACAATATTAAAATTTTTTAAATTATTTAATTTTACCGGTACACACCTTGACATTTTATTATTCTAATACTAAATAAAATTTAATGTTTACAACGTCTACTGAGGATACATGGAATGCGAATGTGTTTTATTTTTTTTATATTTTTTATATTTTACAATGCACAAAAAAACAAATAAGGTATACGTTTAGTTTTATGTTTAAGAGGATTTTCAATTTTTGATTCTCATTTGACAGGATCGAATACTTAATATTTTTGTTTAAATTAGGCTTGTATAAATGTGGCTCAAATTTCCCATATCTGTTCTGTGGTTAACAGTGTTTTTATCTTTTTTAATTTCAATCATTTCCTTTACCTGTAATTTTTGGTATTTCATATCTTTGTTTTTATTATGGTACTGTTATAATCAAAAGTTTGTTTTTAGACCTGTGTGTGTTTGTTTAACGCTGTTGAGGCGTTTTTCGTATATTTATGGCCATTTGATCTGTTCTTCAGCAATTGGCTCGTCATGCCTATATATTTTTTGGGACAATTTGTGCAAGGGATCGAATATATTACATTTGATTTATTCATGAGAGGAGTTTTACGTTTTAAAACTTTTAAAACGCAATAGAAGATTAGCGAAATTAGAGAAGATGTACATGTTGAAATACAACATGAAGTGACAGGAGTCCAGAAACAGGTGCAACGGTTACATTTGCAAATAGAAAAGGTAGCCAGTATAGGTATGATAAAGGTAGATGGTGTTCCTGCAACTAGTGTGATGAAGCCACCTACCTCTGACGACAAGGTACCTTGGCTTACCTATGTCCGTCAGTTCGAAGCCGCCGCCACCAGCAATAACTGGAGTTCACCGGAAAAGGCACGTGTTCTTGTTCTAGCACTACGAGGCGAAGCTATGGAGGTCCTACGTAACATTCCTGAAGAAAAACAGAATGATTACGAGTTCATTGTTACTTTTTTGGAGATGCGCTATGGGGAAGCCCATCTCCAAGAAGTTTATAAAGTCCAACTCCAAGGAAGAAGACAAAAATACAACGAAAGTCTTCAAGAATATGAGACGGATATAATGAGGTTAATAAATTTGACTTACCCAACATACCCAGAAGAAATAAAGTAAGAGTTAGCAGTGAATAGTTTTATTGAAGGTTTACGCGACCCCGAAACAAGTCAGATACTAAGATTTTCCAGACCGAAGAAAATTTCTGAGGCTCTTGCTTATGTCCTTCATTTTGAAACAGCCAAACAGACCTCAAGGGACCAAGGAAGAGTCATAAGAAGAGTCAGTGTTTCCCGGGATGGCCGCAATACCAATGAGGAATTCTTTATAAAGTTAATGAGGGAGATGCAGGAATTTCTAAACAGACAAAAGGCACATGACAACAAAAACATAACCTTCTAAGGCAACAAAAGAATACATTGTTGGAAATGTGGCCAAGAGGGGCATATACAAAGCCATTGTACTGGCAGTACTGCTCCTCACAGTGATCAGAATCAGGAAAAGTCCAGCTTAAAGGGGAGAAAGCTGGCTAGGTGCTATCAAGCCCCTCTAACAATAACAATTAAGGTATCCCGGCTGCAAAACAATGGTTCCAGCTTGGTAGTACCTGGAAAGATGTGCGGCCGGGTATGTGAAATGGTATTAGATATTGGTTCTACTCACACCATTGTAAAGCCGAACATCGTGGCCCAATGTAAAATTGGTCTTCCGGAGAAGCATTCTGTCCTGCAAACCGCCAATGGGGAAGCTATACCTGTGAAAGGGATACATGAAGCTGATATTTTGGATGAAGTAATACTCGGTCTAGATGTCATGGAATACCAGAAGCTTGTCCTTGATCTTCCTCAACGAGTACTGCTAACTAGAAATGAAGAAATTGTTATGAATATATCAAAAAATAGTAACGTGTCGATCCGGGAAGTTCTTGAAGATGCGATGTTACCCTCAAGTTCAGAATGTATAGTAAAAGTAAAGGTTGATAATTCCGAAGAAGATGAAATAGTTTTAGTTGAACCAAGTCAAGATTGCTCGTTGTATGCAAAAGGGATTCTTCCTGCTAGAACACTGATCCAGAATAAAAGAAGTCATATATTTGTCAAGATACTAAACTTGAAGGATTATCCTCAACAGATGAGAAAAGGTGACAAGATTGCTACCTGTCAACCTGTCGACGTGATAGTTACCGGTATCCCGTTGCAACATGAAAAATTACCTGCTAGTCTACCTAAAGTACTTCAAGACCTGGTTAGTACGTCAACACTTTTACTAAATCAAGTTCAGGTGGCTAGACTAGAAGATCTTTTAAGAAGAAATCAGGATGTTTTCTCTTTATCAGATAGTGACTTAGGAAGGACCAATGTAGTCGAGCATAGAATAAATACTGGTGAAGCAACTCCAATTAAACAAGCTCCAAGGAGATTATCATTAGCAAAACGTGACGAGGTTGAGAAGATGCTTAAAGACATGCACGATCAAGGCATTATAGAACCTTCCCAAAGTCCCTGGACATCTCAGATGTACTGGTTAAGAAGAAAGATGGCTCAACTAGATTCTGTGTTGACTTTAGATGACTTAATGACGTCACAAAGATAGTTTTCTTTTGCCTTGTATTGAGGATTCTCTAGATACTTTAACTGGATCAAAATGGTTTTCCACATTGGACTTAAAAAGTGGCTATTGGCTGGAATGGAGCTATGGCAATTTAATGTTATGCCATTTGGTTTATGCAATGCCCCAGCCACTTTTGAACGTTTAATGGAACGAATCTTGCATGGACTAACGTGGACAACATGTCTAGTCTACCTAGATAACATCATAATTCTGGGAAAAATATTTGACGATCATCTGAAAAATATTGAAGATGTATTTCAAAAACTGAGAAGTGCACAATTAAAGCTCAGTCCGAAGAAAAGTCATTTTTTTCCAGAAAGAAGTGAAATACCTAGGACATATAATCACAGAAGCTGATGTACGAACCGATCCAGAGAAGACAGAAGCCATTCAAGGTTGGCCAATACCGAAAAATAAACATGAACTGAGAAGTTTTCTAGGTCTGTGTACTTACTATAGAAGATTCATAAAAGGATTCACCGATATTGCAAGACCTTTGCATCGACTGACTGAAAATAGCAACAACTATGAATGGTCCGCAGACTGCGAAAACTCTTTTAATGAATTAAAGAAAGCACTTTGTAATCCTCCAATACTGTCATATCCTGAGCCTGATCAAATGTTTGTTGTGGATACGGACGCTAGTAACTCCTCTATAAGTGGAATTTTATCCCAGATACAAAATGGCCAAGAAAAAGTGATTGCTTATTTTAGCAAAGTACTCTGCAAAGCTGAACGAAATTATTGTGTAACAAGAAAAGAACTACTCGTCATTATAAAGACATGGAACACTTTCACAAATATCTATATGGTCAAAAATTTCTTCTCCGAACAAACCATGCATCATTAAAGTGGCTTTTACAATTTAGAAATCCTGAAGGTCAAATAGCACGATGGTTACAACGCTTGCAAGAGTACGATTTTAAAATTGAACATAGAAAAGGCTTGAACCACAAAAATGCAGACGCTTTTTCAAGGAGACCATGTTCAGAAGAATGCAAGCACTGTAACAGGCACGAAAAGCGAGAAAATCCTGACGATTTCTATTGCCGAAAGACACGACTACAATGCTCTTTGGATTGGGATCCCAAAATTATCTCTAAAGAACAACAAGAAGATCCAGATCTTAACCTCATCATTAAATTAAAGAATAATAATTCAAATCGACCCACTTTTCAAGAAATCTCGTCAAAATCTCAAAAAGTGAAAGATTACTGGGCCTTATGGGATTCCTTGACTATGCACAATGGTCTTTTAAATAGAGTTTGGGAGAGCTCTGATGGCAAAGACTACAAGTACCAGACTGTTTTACCCACCAAAAGGATTCCAGAAGTACGGCAAGCTTTACATAATGGTGTAGGTGGCGGACAGTTAGGCGTTATGAAAACTCTTGAAAAAGTTCGAGAGAGGTTCTATTGGCTGGAGAGCCGCGCAAATGTAAAAGATTGGTGCAAAACATGTACCGATTGTGCTGCCAGTAAAGGACAGAGGACCTGTAGCCATGGTAAAATGAAGCAGTACAATGTAGGAGTACCTTTTGAAAGAATTGCTATAGACATAGCAGGACCATTTCCTATTAGTAAATCCGGGAATCGCTATATGTTGGTAGCTATGGATTACTTTAGTAAATGGCCAGAAGTCTATGCGATACCAAACCAAGAAGCCACCACCGTTGCTGAAATGTTGTTTAAACAGTGGATTTGTAGATATAGGATGCCAGGAGAGATACACTCTTATCAAGGCAAAAATTTTGAATCTGACGTTTTTACGAACCTTTACAAGCTTCGGAAAATCCACAAAACTAGAACAACACCCCTTCATCTACAGTCAGATAGAATGGTTGAGAGATTTAACAGAAAGCTGGAGAATTACATAAGGATACAAGTAAATGAACAACAAAATAACTGGGATAAATGCATTAAGCCATTTTTACTAGCCTATCGTTCAGCCATTCACGAAGACACTGGAAAAACACCTGCCAGCATAATTTTTGGAAAAGAGTTACGTCTTCCAGTCGATTTACTTACTGGACGTCCACCCGATTTTGAAGCAACTTGCGAAGACTACTCCAACCAAGTTAGTAAGCAGCTGCAGGTTTTACACGAAGAAGTCCGTCAAAAGTTACAAATAGAAAGCGACAGAATGAAGACTCGCTATGACCTCAAAAGCAATATGGGTGAATTCATTGTTGGTGAAAGAGTTTGGTTATACAATCCGAAAAGAACCAAAGGGCGTTCACCAAAGCTTCAAAAATCATGGGAAATCCGTACCATGTAGTGACTGGACTAAACGATCTGGTGTACCGAATTCAGAAAAGCCCTCATGCGAAGATGATAGTCGTGCATCTGGACAGATTGGCCCATTGCCAAGATCAAGAAGGTTGATCGGGACGATCAAGGCTTGGAAGGAAGGCAATGTTACAAACTTTATAGCGTTGAACATTTCCTAGTATTAGTTTGTGTTCGTAGTTTGTAGGGTTTTAGGTATATTTTCTAATGTAGCGTTTTATATTTTATAGTATTAGTTTGAGTTTCCAGTTCATAGGGTTTTAGGTATATTTTCTACAAGTTTATAATTTATTTAAGTAATTTTACCTTTGTAAATTTCCTCCGGAGACGACTATGAAAGAAGGTCTGGAACTTTTTAGAGAATTCGATTTCCTTATTTTTAACATGGAACGACTATGATAGAAGGTCTAGAAATCGCCGGATTATTCCTTTTTCTTATTTTGATTACCCCATGTAGTATGGAAATCCTTCTAGAGAATTAGGGAATCTTCCGGTATTGACCAAAAGGGTATATAAAGGGTCCAGATCGACTTTCGCGGTCAGTGTAGTTTGAGAGCTTGTTGACGCAACTTAAATTAATTTGACAAGTGTCAAAAGTAAGGTTGAGAATAAAAATTTATTCAAATAATACAGTGTGTATAATTTGTTTGAAGACCGGCCGTCCGGAACAATGTAATACATATATATATATATATATATATATATATATATATATATATATATATATATTACATTTTGCTTCATATATATATATATATATATATATATATATATATATATTATAATATGCATTTAAAAATCATACAGGTTAACTTACCACATGGAAAAGCCCAATCAGTTGTCTTGTGTGAAAAATTCAATGAATTACGAATTCAGCTGGCTCTAACAAGGGAGGGTGGAACACTCGTATACTGTACCTACTGTGAGAATTCTTTAGCCTGTTTTATAATTCAACAACAACTGGAGCATACTTTCTTATGCAACGAGAAAGTCCGCCATCCGAGGTGGTGAAATTAGTAAAATATTTGTAGCAGGAACGCTTATCACTTCTTCTGAGCAGCGATTCTAATACACACCACATTTTATGGGAACGAAAGCATATCAACCACGGGGGGGGGGGGGAGCATTTCTTGCACTTTCTCAATATTAACAACCTAAACTAACCTGGAATTTATTAACAGAGAAAATATGCCTTTTCAAATTCCTTTCTGTTTGTCCTCTCTGGATACTCTTCTCGTAAATTCTTGTCATTAGTAGCGATTTTCTGTCGGTAGTACCTAAAACATAAATCATGTCAAACATTTCAGCATTAAAAAAATTTATTTTGAAGTATTTCGGTACAAAATTGACAGTACGAACACAAAATTTTTATTTAAGAGAAGAATACCATAATAAAGCTAGAAAAATTAAAAATATTACGTTTTTGAAGGGACCCTCTAATAAAATTTAAAATTCGCCAACACTAATCAATAAAGACGTAAGGTTGGACTAAAATAAAAGGTAATCTGGTGTGAAATTTTCATATCTGTTATAATGCATAACATGTTGATTAAATTATTTTGAACCTGCAATAAGTATTTTATTTTTTATGAACCATTTTTACTAAATCTATTTTAAATCAATACTTCATTTACTAGTAAACCATATTAAAACATACTAAAAAACCTATTCTAATAAATCAAAAATATTTTTGAAGCTAGGATTTTAACTGTAGTTTAATTTTTTAGATAATTCATAATTTTTTTCTATTAAGAAGATTGAGAATAAATTCATAATCCCTATTTTAATATTTCTGGAAATCAAAAGACCTTTTCAAATAACATTTTCCAGCATGAAAAAATTCTTAACCTATAAAACTGTTTTGTGACAGCCGCTTTAAATAAAACAAAGATAGGACTGATAAAACTTAAATAAAACAAACAGCCTTCCTATCAGGAGTTCAAAGCTTGGGGCTGCCCTTGTTTAAATTTAAAAGAACAATCTTTCGCAATCTGAGTTACACAAAAGTTTGATACTATAAAAGGAAAAGAAAAAGGGGAGCTAAATATTCCTGTTTTCAGACTAAACTTTAAGGTCATTGTTGTCACGTAAAAAACTTTTCGAGAACTTTCAGTTTCGTATAGTTATTTTTCATTTTAACAGGTATATTCGTGGTACAGTGTGTTATTTTAAGTAATTTAAATTAGGATCCACTTGTTTTTATGTAAGCAAATTATCTTCTCTAATGGTGGTTCAATTCAAGAATCAACTGAACTTCATATATATAACCATTAATTAAAAAATATAATATCAATCGTTAAAACTCCATAAAAACTGCTTATTTTTTGAAAATATTATAAACCAACGAAGTATATAATAAGAATGAGTTTTAAGTAAAATACGGAAAATTTGCAGGATAAAGGAGTAGTAGAAGATCTAAAAAGTTAAACCTATTATTATAACGACCATCAAATAATTCAAATAGCTACGGATAACCAAGAATTTTTCACAATATATTATCCTTCCTGCAATTTTCATTCCAAAATAGATTTCATTAAGCTATAATATAATTTTACAAAATACATTTCGAAATAGCTCTTTGCATCAAGCAATAAATACTCGCAAGTTAGCTTCAGCGAAAGATATCTTAAAAACATAATTAATGAATATTTTTTTTAGATCCAAATAAGTCGAAAACATTTTTATTTAAATCAAAATCCCATAATTATTAGAAAATAATCAGCAATTATTATAAATTTGAATACAATATATATAGCAAGAGAGATACGTTACAACATTTTGTTGGTTTAGGTGAAAAAATTAACTTACCATAATAAACGAACGAGATTACGATAAGTTATGTTTAAATATTTTTATTTCAATTAAGTTGATTGGTCCTACCTTCTAAATAATATGCTTGTACATTCTTATTTAAGTTTTTGTCTTCAACTTGAATATACAACTTTAATAGAGCACACATTTTTAAGGACATCTATACATTTAAATATGTCCTTTTTTATTTAATTTAGTTTGCACTTTCTAGCTTACATGAAGAATCCAACGCACTTTTGCAGCACTCTGTATTAGATAAGATATAGTCCATCAGAAATCTTTAGTTATTATAAAATAAAAATTTTAATCTATACTAATATGACATAATTAGCAGATATTTCATAAAATAGACTTTGATAGTAACTAAAGTAATACCCCAAAATTCAATATCTTAGTAAATTATTCGAACATAGCAAGATTGATTTAAACTCATTGCTATTTGAAAGACTTCAGTGGCTGAAAAATTGCTATTTCGACTTGAGTATTTACACTTCTGATCAAAATCAGATGTACGATAAGTAAGCTTAAATTTTTGTAATCAATAATTAATATTCCTATGTAGATATCCAAAAATTGCATTTAGGTTAAACATATTTTTAAAAATTAAAATATTCTGACACCTTTAATTACTTTAATTTTTACCAGTAAAAACCTAATAAATTCATAGTACATTCTAAAAAATTTTCTTTCTGTTCAAAGAGAACAGTCAAAATAAATATCTAGAAATTAATTTAATTTATATTATGGAAAATTTACAAATTCGCTTGAAAATATTTTTAAAACCCTTATTAAAGTTCGAGGGGGGGGGGGGGGCGTATTTGTTAGGGTATTACAAACATTGTTCATTAAATCTCACTTTTTTTCTCGACAAATTGTGTTAGTGTGCTTAGTTACTAAAGAACTCGGCGAAGACTTTAAAAATAAATTGTGTATCGTAAAGCCATAACACGAATAGCTTTTGAGATATAGACTCTTGTCAGTCTCACTGATCAAACTATAATACCAACTTAGAAGACTAATATGAATTTAAATAACTCCCATTTAATTAATCTTAAAATTAATATATATAATCTAATATCCGTTAAAATGTATAGAAATTAATACGTATTGTCTAAAATCACTCATATTTGCCACCCACTGTGCTGTTCTATGGATTCGTTTTTATTACCTTGTTACGTCAATTGTTTCCGATTTCAACTAGTTAATTGTCCTCTTCACATATAGAGAAAAAGAATTATTAGTTAAAAATGAGCTTTCTTTCTCTTTTCTTTTTCTACACGTATATACAGGGAGAGTATGGAGACGGTCTAATAATTCTTCATTAACGTATTTTCCAAAAAGATGTTTCTGACAGGGTCAGATCACGACATCTAATAATCATCTTAATCTTAATCCAAGAGTCAAATTTAGGGGTAATTTAAAGGTCAACGGAGTATATTTTCATGTTAGGGGTCAAATGACTCACTCAACATATAAAAGTTGAGGAGATTAAAAGGAGCAATAAAGTGATGAGCTTAGATTTTTCAACAGGAACATATATTTTTGGCCTTAAAATTTACAGGAAACATTTCATGTTCAGATATGTAATATATGTTGGACTGAAAAAACATAATCACGCAGATACTTAGGAGCTCCTCTCATCGGACAAATGTTTCAAAATGTGTAACTTCAACGAGATGGAGACCTTTATAACATAACTCTATATGGCTTCTGGGAGTAGTAGTTGAAAGATCGAGCGTATGAACAAAACCTCATCATATCCATGATCAAATTCAATTTCTCTAGATATTTCAATTATAGTATTCGAGACAACTTACATTTCATTTGATTTTTGTCAAGTAGTAGAGGGTTAAGAACAAGGACCATTGATCAAATTAAATTTACACAACCTTCACGTACACATTGGAGAATTTATTTGAAGTTTAAAAATATCGTAGAGTTTACAAGCCCAGGGATATCTATTTTGATGATTAGTAATGATTAATAATCAGTCGCTTTCAGGGCTAAGAAAATGTAATTCCACTAAGTCACGATAATAAAACACATATTCTTATTTCGTGTCTGGAAATGTTCAATAAACTGTTTATGATTTAGAGTGTTGTATGTTTTACAATTAAAATAGGAGTATCTTTAACCCAACAGGAAAGTACATATATCAATACTTTGAGGTGCCTCTGAATGAACCAATGTCTTTACGCGACAGCCCCTTTTTGATCCCTACCACCTTTACTCGAGTTATTTTGAATTGAATTGAATATTATTTTAAACACTGAAATTTTTGTTTGAATTTTTTTTCTCGATAACGCTTTCCGAAAGAGTTATTAGATCATCTCCAAACTTTTGAAGAAACCTGTGGTACTATGCTTTTGATCCAGGTTTTCCCCAGATCTTCCTAGTAATAGTTTTGGCAGATTACTACGAAAACATAGCACTATACAATCCTACCGCAGGTTCATTCTTAAGAAAGCCAAAGGACAAAATAGACCTGAAAAATCAAAAAGTGTATTTTTATCAGTAATAAATATAAAATACACATAGAGCTAAATCAACAGAAGAATATAGTCCAAGCCACAGGTAAAAATTAGTGTTGTTTTTGACGCAAATTCCGAAATGGATGAGACCTATCTAGGGGAGTTGGGGGCAGTGTAAGAACAAACCTCACATAATGAAACCCCAAAAAAATAGGTTGGGGCCAAGAGGGACAGTCAAAGTTGGCTAAAACCGGTGCTTTCAATCTACAAGCCAAGGAACGCATTCTGGAAAAAAGTTACAAATAGAAGTTGTACAGATTTTAAGAAACCTACAATTTAAGCTATCATGCGATTATTTTCATCAATGTGTGATTGCAAAAATGCCAAAAAATTTTTTGATTTTAAAGGTGAGCCCCCGTCAACCTGAACAAAATGATATTTGAAAATAGTAAATCAGAAATTTGTTGGTGAAACAATACTATTTGTTTATTCCAAGACGCAAAATGTTGATTGCTATAATTTTTTTTTGGGTAAACATTTTGACCTTTACAAAGACTTCATCTCTTTCTAAAGGCCTAAATGTTCATATCTTGTTAGGAGAAAATGAAAAAATTAGTTTTCCACCCCTTAAATATCACCCTAGTAAAGGGGGTGTGCGAATTCATAATTTTTGAAGCTGTTCCAGATAGAAAAAAAAACACCGAAATTGGTATATTCATTGATGAAATACGGCGAATTTTTCCGAGCGCTAATGATTTGAGTTTAGTTTCTCGTGCACGTGAGAGCTTTATTTCTTTATAAAAAAAAACATACTCTGTTTTGAAGCTATATTTAAGGGGTTAAAATTTTATTATTTCATTTGCCCCTAATAAGATATGGAAGTTTAGGCGTTCACGAAAAGATTTTGTGTAGGTCAAAATGATTTATAAAAAAAAAAGTTATACCAATCAACATTTTGCGTCTTGGGTTAATCAATTAACAATATCTGCACAAGAAAATATCCGATTTACCATTATAAAATAACATTTTATTCAGAAAGGCGAGGGCTTCCCTTTAAAAGCAAAAGAGTGAAAAAAAGTTAATTTTGCAATAAATAATTGATATCAAAAAATGACCGACTTTAAGGACTTTTTTGCCTTTTTACAATAACAAATTAACAAAAATGATCGCATTTACATTTTAGTTTTATAAAATCTCCACAACTTTCATTTCGATCTTTTTTTTCCAAAATGTATTCCTTGGCTTGTAGATTTAAAAAACCTGTTTTATACAACTTTGACTCCCACTCACGGCACCAACCTATTTTTTGATGTTACATTTTATGTTGTCCCCAACACCCCTGGGTAGGTCTCATCCATCTCGAAATTTACATCACTATATTTACCAATAGCTTGAACTAATAACATTTTAAGGCAAGATTCCTTCGCGAGTTCACTAAAATTGAAAAGAACAGCACTGTAAAGAAGGGAAATGATGCGCTCAATCTTCCTATCCAGTGAAAAACTCTCCTTAGGACACGGAAAAAGCTGCCACTAATGCCTACCAATAGATACGCACTATGACCGTGTATAAAGACCCTCTGCATGCAAGATTCTCTCAGTTGATCTTCAACCAGCAAGTATTGAAAATTGACAGATGTATCCCGGAATTAATACAAAATTACATGTTCGCATTCGTAAAACACAAACGCAAATTTAAAATGTATAATTTAAAACTATCTAAGTTAGCCTGTTTGGAGTACTTAATACAGTTAAGCTATAAGCTTAAAAATTAATTTTACATATTTAAATAACACCTCTTTCTCATATAACCTTCCAATTAAAATGTTATAAATCAAAGTTTAAAACAAATATAGGCTAGGACAAACGAGCTCTTTGTTCTATAAACGCTGCAAGATGTTGTAAAAATCCTAAATTGTCATCACAAACTCAGTTACGAGGAGTCTAATGTAGCTCTGAGTAGCTGCATGAGTGGTGTACTTTTCTAACTGACCCTTACAGAAACTTCAAATCCCAGTCGACAAAGAAGGCTGCAATCTCATAACGTCGTCTTGTAAGATAGACTTAGAAAATGATAGCAAAAAACTAAATTGAAATGAAAACGCAAAATCAAATACTGTTATCTTAATTAAAACAATTCATAAATGAAGGCCTAGATTTATTTTTGAAAATAGACATATTACAGCCAGATTAACTAAGAAGATTTAAGATTTAAACCCGATATAGTTACCATGAAATTTAAAATGATAATGTCATAATTTATATTAGATATGTCAACAAATAAACGCAGATATAGGGATATTAAGGATAAGAACCTTGCGATATAGCCTTGAGGTATTTACCAGAAATAGTTGTATCCCGAAAACAAATAAAGTTCTTCATTTTTGCCGGTTCATTAATAAAACAAAATGGTTTTTATGCTTTTGTTTTTAGGGTTTAAAATTTGCTTGACTTAGCATTGCATTTGTCAATTTAAGACCTCGGCTGTTAATTTAAGGCGGTTTTAAATATAAACCATGTTAGTGAATTCGGCTGATAGAGTTTAAGAAACCTAAAATAACGAAAGCCAATGGTTTAACATGGTTAGATATAGTCTCCTCTATGACACTTTGTATAATAAAATTATTCACCTAATATCTCTCACAATTATATTTAAAAATAAGCAATTTTCACAGGCTAAAGATTGAATTTAAAAATACTTTGACTTAACCATTTTATGAAGAAACCATTATATAACGTCCTTTCTACTAAAAATACTTTTTAAATTGCATTTCTTACAGCTTTTTAGTCTTGATTATGATTCAAGTAAAATTACAATAACCTCCTGAATGTACTACTTCTTTTAAAATAATAAAGATTGCCAATAATCAATATTAATATTAACTATTTTACTAACCTATTTTCTTGCATATCACCCATATATGCATTTAAGGTTTCCAAATAAAATGGTACGGCAGTATAATAAAGCTGTGGCCTTACATTTTATTTAGAAAACCATGAAACACTACAATTATCCAATATTGAGGAAATTCACTAACCAAACCATTAAAGCACTGAGGTACGACGAAAAAGAAATTTTGGAATTTTTTCACTAAAGTCGATAGGAGCAATTTGGCTAAAATATTTCCAAGAGAGTGACACTTTCGGTTAGGCCGGAAGTTGATGCCATGCATGCGTATTTTAAGTATAACACCCAATATTTTTTTTTTAGATTCGACGCATATATTATATATAATATCCTGTACCTAAGTCTAACTGTTTTTGACATTTTTTAAATTTTATGTCAAAAATGGCATTTGCTGACCTAAACATAACGATCAATTTATCTTATATGAAAGCCTTCATTATCTAATTGGGGTTGGTTTCCTTCTTAAAAGGACCTACTTTAGTGAACTGTGTTGATATTTTATTTATAAAAAAATACAGGGTGATCAAAAACTGACATTAAATATATGGTTAAAAGTCATTTTTTTTTAAACTTAAACCCCCTAGTTTTATAATATTGTCATATTTAGCATTAAAAATAAGGGTAACTTTGTATAAAGTTGTCTATTCGAAAAAATTTCTAGTCTTTGAAATATTGACAATTTATCATTTTTTGTATCGGAAAACGCTATACGAGATTTTCATCATTGAGAATAGGTTTTCCTTTATACATCTTTGCCTTAACGCTGCCAAAATATTTTAAATTTTCCAATTTTCGTTTAATACTGTTCGGTAATGATTTCTGTTTATCTGAATATTTACCAGCAAATATCTGGCATCTTTGTTAGATTCCCCATAGATAATAAATTGCAATTCTGGAATATTTTGCGGCATATTCTATGGTATCGTTAAGACAATTGGCTCTACAAACAGGAATCTCAATGAGCTCAATATATAGAATTCTGTTGAAGCACAATGTTCATCCTTATTTAATATCTTTGGTTCAACACGTAAGAGATACTGATTTGCCGAAAAGAGTGCAATTTTGCAAATTTATGTTAACGTTGACCACCAAATGACTCTCGATTTTTGGACAGTACAATTTGGACTGATGAAGCAAAATTTACAAAAAATCCCCATTTAGGAAGATTGCGAAATTTCAAGAAGCATGTAAATTTAACGTATCTTGTGCTATAAGAAATGATGGAATAGTAAAACTATATTTTTATAAAGAAAACTTAAATAGCAATTTATTAATTACATTATACAATGGCTGTCCGTGGGGGGTTAAAGTATCCTGATTGAGAATTCAATAAAGAAAATTTTCCACTACGTTGAGATTTTGAGGTATTTATATTTAATACAAACATTTTTATATAATATTTATGCATAAGTTCAAAATATTTGAAAAAAATGTTTAAGGATATTTATAAAAATTCACATGAAACTACATTTATAGTAAGTCTTTTGTACATAACTTATATTATATAGCCAATGTTGACTTTTGTTTATATTCCTGATCGCTTTCTCTCATGAAAAACTAACAATAACCCCCATCATTGCTGGGTCCCATCTATCTTGGTTACTCCATTATTAATATCTTTTGGTGAAAACGTTCACCTTGCTAGTCGCTAACCGCACACAAATTTTCTAGGAAAAAATTTAAATGGGAGTGCAAGAAGTGTATTTTAAGAGACAAGTGAGAGCCTATTTTGCAGTAGCTTTCAGTAGTTCTTCTACAATTTTTTCGTAGTTTCCTACTTATTTGTTTCCTAAAACCTCCGAAACAATGGTTTTAATTTTTGATCAAACTGTTAGTCGCTTAATATTTTTCTAATTTGTTATCTTAAAAATATTCTTTCCTTAACCTAGCATCACTTAGTTTAGGTAAAATTTGTTTAAGATATATAAGCGCATCTCCTTCTTTATCGAATGCTTTAACGAAATTTTGAATCTATCCCAGTTTAATGTGTAATGGAGGTAACAGTACTTTTTTGGGATCAACAAGATATTCTTTTCGTTAGCTTGACCTGGAATATATTGATTTCTCGAAAATAATTCTTTTACTTGCTAATGGCTCTATGTTACTCTACTGTCCCAAAGACACATAAAACAGCAATACTTCGTAAATCCACCCTGAAGCCCTAGTAATAATCCTATGACTTTTAGGTCACAGTCACCAGATATTTACCATTTATACCTAACATAGCTTATTACATTTAGGATAATTGACATAGTTTCGAATATTTCCTTCATGTCGAATGCATGTGCAAGAGAGGGTCTTTTGTTGCCATTATTGAGCAGACTTGCTGAAATTTATTTTAGAAGAATCTATAAATAAGCGCCATTCGTCCGGATTATATGCAATCCTAATTTTTCGATAACACTTTTGGATAAACACAAACACACATTTTATCCTACACAGTACACAACGAGGATAGCTCCTGGTTACGGTTCCTTAATATTGTAACTTTGGTTCTAGTGGCTAGTAAATTCCATTGCTGCAATCTAGACCCTAATACTTCAAAATGCTCTTTGGACAACTGGAAGTTCCGAACTAGATCCTTTAATTCAGGTTGTGATATGCTTTTCCTTTGCTTTCGGGGAAATAATAATCGTCCTTGTCTGATACATTATCGGGTTCTGCTTTATCATCTTACACTTCTAAATCTTCCTCCCATTTTGCCGGGGGCACTAGAACTGGTAAAGCATCCCCCCAAGAATCGGAATATCCGGACATTCAATATTATGTTTGCTCTTTCTTGGAAAACCAGACACTTATGTCATGCAAAAGTTACAGTCGTTAACATGATTTGTTGGTTCCCGCCAAATTATTGGAACTGCAAAAGGCATAGAAGAGCGTTTGCCATTTAAGCAGTTACTTAGTGTACAGGTTTGGCAACATATGTGAGGAGCCCAGTCCCGATATTGATCGCCAACAAGACAGCTACTTTAGTCATTTTTTAATTGACATTTTTTTGCGACTTAGGAGTAAACTAACCACATATGTAGCAAAACTTGTCGCGGGGTTAATATAGCCAAGTTTCTGCACTTTGGGCATTTTTGTACGGTCACGTACGTCAGTTCAGAGATGTGGTACTACGTTTATTGGCATCAACTAACTTTAATCAACACAAAGATAACACTAATACAAGGTTCTTACTATCGGTTTGTTCGCGCACTTCGCTTATAAATCTAGTACTAACCACTACTTTTGCTAAACAAATACTAATGATACAACTGCCGCCCAGCTGCTTTTATAGCCGTTCCGTATTTCTGGTATTTTTTGAAAACTTCGGGTATCAGAAGTTCGAAAAGTGTTGGCGTACTTCTCGTTTACAAGGGCCATCTATAAGTAGATTCGGCTACCGGACAGAGCGAAATTTGGAATTATATGGGTTTAAATGGATGCACTAAGGGATTGAGACTTCGTAGTTTACTTGGTATCACTAGACACGTCCACGTGTGTTGTCAGATTGTGCATAATTTCCCTAACTTGTTGAAAATATAAATTTGACTGCGTCGCGCTCCGGTATTTTACAAATTATTTTTTAAAATAATGTGATTAGAATATTTGTTCATTGTTGCTTAAAAAATTATAACTCAAAAATTTTACGGAGATTTTTACCATCACTTTCTCATTTAGAGACCAAAAATTAACCAAAAGCTGGGTTTCACATTACAGTTGCAAATTGGTCGTAAAGTAGTGCAATACAAAGCATGTTATAATCCAATTTCAAATTATGTATTAACTTTTGTAGGAGAAAGATATTTTGAAATTCTAGAAGAGTTAGACAATCAATATTTAAGTAGTTTACCTCTGGCAAAATTTCCAGTTACCAACTTCTTACAAGCAACATTTTATGACAAGTGACTCCCAACAATGGATCTTTTCTATGGCATTCTCTGTCTACTGATTTGACTGTCTTATATTATTTTATATAGGGAATGTTAACAAACGTCTTTTATTGTAAACCACTGACAACGATGAAAGACTGTATGGTAAGGGTGAGGGACACGTTCGAAAGTTTATTAACAGATTCAATTAGTACGGCCACCCATGACGAACTAACTAGGAGAGGAAAAATGTTTGGAAGTTCAGGGTGGAAAGTTTGAATATTTATTAAAATAAGTTGTTATCCGTAAGACGTTTAGCATTTTTAAAATACAAAAATGTTAAATTGCCAATACTTCACAAACTGCAAGTTTTTGGAATAGACAACCTTATACAGAGCCACCCTTATTTTTAATGCTAAATAAGATAGCATTATAACAATAGGGGGCTTACATTTAAAAATAAATGACTTTTAACGATTCTTTCAAGTTAATATTTAATATTAGTTTTTAAACACCATATCTTTATTTAGTATCAAAATATCAACAAAGTACACTAAACAAAATTTCTTCTAGAATGAAATCAACCCCAATTTAGTAATAAAGACTTTCATATAGGATAAATTGATAGTTATGTTTAGGCCTGTAAAAGCCATTTTTGACATAAAATTTAAAGTATGTCAAAAACAGTTAGACTTAAGTATAGGACATTATGCATACAATAATTCTGCGTAGAATCTAAAGCAAGAGGCATCAACTCTCGGTATAACCGGAAGTGCCACCATATTGAAAATTTTTTATCCGAATTTCCCATATCATCAAATTTAAAAAATATTCCAAAGTCTATTTTCCGAGAAATCGATCGCGACAGTTTGTTGTGAAACACATTGTGTATAAATGTATATATATATATATATATATATATATATATATATATATATATATATATATATATATATATATATATATATATATATATATACAGGGTGATTCAAAAATCGATCACGAAACTTAAGGGGGTGATTCTACTTGACAAAATAAGGGTAGAGCTTCATATAATTTTTTTTCTAAATGTCATTCGTTTCGAGTTTTTATTTTTTGTTTTTTGAATTACTCGCTTACAGGAAAACCGATTTGACTAATATTTGGAAGATAGGCTAAGTCTTCTGCGCTTCATCATTTTAGTAACAATTCACATTGATTGTTTGCCGCTAGAGGGCACTTTACCTACATTGAAAATTGTTTTTTTGTCATAATTTTTTAGTGTTGACAGCTACAGTAGTTTTTGGCATAATTTCTGAAAGACTGATGCCAGGCCTTTAAAAAAGGTGCTCTTTATTTACATCGCTAAACCCAACGGTTTAGACGTAAATCACCCTTAAAAATTAAGTGGTAAATTTACTTTTCTCATTTCATTACCACCAGCTACCAGGTAAATAGCTATCAAAGTATACTAGAGCTGTCAGTTTAACATCAAATAAATTCGCTTTTTAAACTATTTAATTTATAATCTTAAAATAACTAATAATGGCTAATCAGTAAATATTCATATTATGGATTATTGCGATATACATTTAATTGATAAAAATTAATGAAACAGTACTAAACAAACTAAAAAAGATTCTCAAAATGTCCCCCATTTTCTTCAATACATTTCCTAACACTCTTCAAAAAATGTCGCCTAACTCGATGAAAAATTTCTGGTGTTTCTTTAATAATTTGGCACTTTTCGATTATCCTGAAGCGAAGATCCTCGACGTTGATTACTGGAATATCGTACACCAATTGTTTCAAATGACCCCAAAAGAAAAAATCCATAGGATTAAGGTCTGGTGACCTCGCTGCCCATGCCAATGGTCCACTTCGTCCTATCCATCGCTCAGGATACGTTGCATTCAAATACTGTCGGACACGTATACTAAAGTGGGGCGGAGCTCCGTCTTGGAGGATCCACATGTTGGCCCTTACTTCCAATGGCACATCTTCCAGATACAATGGGAGACGATTTTGGATAAAATCTAAGTATACGTCACCAGTTAATGGGCTATCAAAGAAATGAGGACCAATAAGGTAATCTCCTATTATCCCTGCCCACACATTTAGTGAAAATCTACGCTGATGTTTCGTTTCTACCACATTGTTTGGGTTCTCGTAAGCATATGTGTGGATGTTGTGTAGATTTGTTATGCCATCACGAGTGAAACCAGCTTCGTCAGTGAATAATATGACGCCAATTAATCGATTATCGTGTTCATACTTAGCTAGGATCTGATTGCACATTTCCAACCGTCTCGGCCGATCATCGTCATAAAGAGCCTGCACCTTTTTTGAATGAAACGGGTAGAGTTGTTCTTCTCTTAGTATCCTCCATGAACTAGCCTGACAGAGCCGCACTTCATTCCCAATTTTTCTAGTACTAATACCTGGATATCTTCAATAATTTCAAGCACTCTTTCTTCTTGTTGCACGTTTCTAGCAGTTCTAGGTCTTCCCCTATTTCCATTATAACTTTTAAAGGAACCACATTCCGCAAGCCTCCTGTGCACACTGGAAAATGTTTGAGCATGAGGGATATTTCTTTCCGGATAACTCTCCATATAATATCTTCTTGCCAACTCTGCATTACCATTTGCTTTTCCATAACAAAAATGGATATCACAATATTCGATATTTGAATATTGGTGATTAGCCATTATTAGTTATTTTAAGATTATAAATTAAATAGTTTAAAAAGCGAATTTATTTGATGTTAAACTGACAGCTCTAGTATACTTTGATAGCTATTTACCTGGTAGCTGGTGGTAATGAAATGAGAAAAGTAAATTTACCACTTAATTTTTAAGGGTGATTTACGTCTAAACCGTTGGGTTTAGCGATGTAAATAAAGAGCACCTTTTTTAAAGGCCTGGCATCAGTCTTTCAGAAATTATGCCAAAAACTACTGTAGCTGTCAACACTAAAAAATTATGACAAAAAAACAATTTTCAATGTAGGTAAAGTGCCCTCTAGCGGCAAACAATCAATGTGAATTGTTACTAAAATGATGAAGCGCAGAAGACTTAGCCTATCTTTCAAATATTAGTCAAATCGGTTTTCCTGTAAGCGAGTAATTCAAAAAACAAAAAATAAAAACTTGAACTTGGACGGCTTGTAACTCGAAAACGAATGACATTTTGAAAAAAAATTATATGAAGCTCTACCCTTATTTTGTCAAGTAGAATCACCCCCTTAAGTTTCGTGATCGATTTTTGAATCACCCTGTATATATATATATATATATATATATATATATATATATATATATATATATATATATATATATATATATACATATATATATATATATATATATATATATATATATATATATATATATATATATATATATATTTATATATGTAATTTAAAGTCCTATATCGATTAAGAAATATTTAGATTTACCCACGCACCAAGATATAATTAATCTTAAAAAGATATACATATTTATTTAACAATGGTTAACAACATGTAGAAACTAATGACTATTGTCTAAAATCACTCATATTTGCCACTCACGGTGCTATTGTCTGGATTCATATTCATTACCAAATTTGTGCTACCTCATTTGTTATATTTTGGCTTCAATGGATGAATTATATTAAGAAAGAAAATAGAAAAATGTTTCCTAGCAAAACCTAATGAAAACTTGAGTCATAAGGATAGAGCCACCCTAGTAGATCATCGCCACGTGTTTTCCTTTTATAAATTGTGTTTCAAAGCCCCTCTTGGGACCATTGTGTTCATTTCCGATATATCATAATCATTGGCTAGTGCTAAGATTAATGGAATATTGATTTAGACTGCATTTCCTATTATATCAAATCTTTTATAGTTTTTACCCATATCAGCACTCTGCTATTGGGATATTGCAATATCATTAATAGATGAATATACATGTATTCGATAATTTAGTATATTTTTATTTCTGGGGTAATAATCGATCTAGTAATTGAAAATAAATATTAGTAGCACATGATTTTTTATACACAGGATATAAAAGAGTGTATTTTACTTCGAACATACCCTTGTAGAATTAGCATAACGTCAGAACTAGAGCCTGGTTGTTTGAAGGCTAAATAACGTAATAATATTTTTATTTATATTTGGAAAAGTGTTGATAAACAGTAGATATTTAATTTCTTGATATACACATACCGATTTTATGCTATCCTTTTCTAATTGCATATTTTAAACGAGTATCATATGATAATCGGTACGTCAATTCTTATATGATTATATGGTTGCCTAAATGATTATTATTGTTATTTTCAATATGTAAACAATATTTATCAATAAAAATAAGTTTTTAAATTCCCTTTTGTTATTACTAATTGTAAAATTCGAATTTATAGTAATTTCTAACACATAAAAACACCGAAAAAAGTCTCGATAAGCAATTAAACTGAAAGAAAGGGTAAGTAAACATGTTTATATCTGTCAAACATCAAAAAAGCGTCTCTCCCACCGACCATAAACAGCCTTCAAACAAATCTATTGTTGTTTAAATCTAGGGTATGATCGAAGGTATTTTATAAACATGTTAGTGACTGGTCCGTTTTTCTCTGGGCCTAACGATTAATATAGTTTATTTATTTATAAGATGGAAACCGGTTGTTCCCGCTCGAAGACAATGTAGATAGGGTTCGTACAAAGACTAGAATCCATAAGCAATTCCTGTTTGGCAATGAACCAAAATAATTTTATTTTTCTAATTCATCAGTCAACCTTTTATAAAAATAAATAACTATACCAATATTAAAAATAATATATTTAAATAGTGTCATCTAATTAATATTCCGTGCTAAGAAGGTGTTTTATGACATACACGAGTTCTAAGACCTTAGTTGATGATAATGTGATAATAATTTTGCAGAAATTTTATATTTTTAACCAACTTCTTAAAGAAGGAGGTTCTAAATTCGAGGGATGCTTTTTGTGTATATAATAATTTGGCGGATTCAACATCGCAAGTTAAAACTTTACATCTATTTATTTTGTCCAAAATTGTTACAGGGGAGTTTTTGACGGTATAAATTACGAATATAAATTTATTTACAAAAATTCTCTATGGCGGATCCATAAGAGCCGACTAAAATTTCAGAATCTCTCGATTTTGTCCAATATATGTAGAGGGGGTTTTTTAAAAGTGTAAATTTCGAATTTAAACTTATTTTTAAAAATTCTATATGACGGACTAAAAATTTAACATTTCTCGATTTTTCCAAAATTGGTATAGGGGGGTTTCTGAGGATGTAAATTCTCAATTTCAAATTATTTTTAAAAAATTCAATATGACTATCTAAAAATTTAACATTCCTCGATATTGTTGAAAATTTGATGGTGAGGAGTTTCTAAGAGTATTAATAACGAATTAAAAATTGTTTTAAAAAATCGAAAATTGGCCCCAGAGTGCTTTTGAAGGCTTAAAATTAGATTAAGAGCTTAACTTTTTTTTTTTTGAAATTCGATCCTCATATTGGATCCTAATTTTATGTTTTTACATTTTTTCAAATTTGCTATGTGGTGGTTTTCAAAATCGTAGGTTAAAAATCTGAAGTTAATTTTCTTACATTTTACAGTATGGAAGAACCAAAATTTTACATTTTTCCGATTTTGTCCAGATTAATATTGGGAGTTCTCGAGGCGTATATTAGGGATCTTAAATTAATTTCTTTATACTCAATATACAGGATAAAATAGGTCGGACTAAAGTTTTTTAATATCGATATTAGAGAGTTTTGGAAGCCCAAGTTGCGAATCTTATAATTCAAAATAAGATATATTTTATGGCAGATTAAATATTCGTTTAGTACAATTTCATTCAAAACTGATATTTGAAGAATTCTTATAATCAAAGAGTTTTTGTTGTTTAACTTCGTGTGGTATACAACTTTAGATAAATGAGTGCTTTTTTGCTTCTTTAAAAACTCATCTCAATTCAAAACTAAAAATTGAGAACTTAGAATTAAAAAAAATAATCGATTTATAAACAATCGCTAATAATAACAATACTTTTTATATGAAATTGAAATATTTGAAGTCAGCGCCAAATTACTATCAAATGAAGCGAATTACTGCTAACAAGAGATACATACATACGTTGTGCGATAATAATGCGCAGCAAAGTATGTCGCAATATTCTTATATGGACTACACTTTGTCAAGTGTTAATTTGAGGCCGATTTCAAAAATTTTTATTTCATATAAAAAATTTATGTTTGTATCTTCGCTATTTAGCACTGTTTTCGAACGGGGTCAGTTTAATTTTTTTATAACGAATTTATTAGGAATATTTTATTAGCATATCACCCAAATATATATTTAAGGTTTCCAAACAAAAAGATACGACAGTATGGTACTGCCATGGCTATGGATTTACCATACCGTCGTACTTTTTGTTTGGAAGCCTTAAATACATATTTGGGTGATATGCTCATAAAATATTTCTAACCTTCTTGACCTTGATAATGGGCCAATATGTCAAGATCTATAAGTTTCATCTTTGCCTGAAGGCTTTTCTGGATTCAGTACACCAGCTCGTTTAGTAGTCACTACGTTGTATGGAACTTCTCATAACTTCTGAACCTTTGGTGAACGCTCTTTGATTCTTTTCGGATTCTACAACGACACTTTTTCACCACCCATAAATCCACCAGTATTTGCGTTGAGGTCATAAAGGGTGTTCGTTCTGTCGCGCTCTACTTGTAGTTTTCTTTTTCCAAAGAAGATCTGTAGGATGTTCTTCTTCCGTAGTCGGTCCCTCTCGACGTACCCTCTCGAGGATGACCTGTAGAACGCTTTTCTTCCGTAGCCCCTTTCGCGATCACGGTCCTTCTCGTCTCCTTCTCCACAGTCACCGCGAGTACTCCTTTTATCTCTTTCATAATGGTCCTTTCCTCTATAGCCTCCATTAGCGGTAATTTCCGGGCAATCTCTGAAAAAGTGACCGTTGTATCCGCACTGCTAACACCGCATGTTATTCGAATGATATCAGCGACCCCTTCTCCTCGGTCTGGCATAAGTCACTCTAATGTGAAAACAGCATATTTCAACTCCATTGCAAGCCCTAACGGCAACTGAAGCATTCTTTTTATTTTTGTAAACAGCAAATCAAAATCATGGGATACTATTACTTAACTAGATTTCTTTAAGTTCACCATAAGGAGCAAAGACTTTCTCCAAGTCGCTCCTTCAAACTTCGACACCTATATTAGCAATATGAAGCCGATAGCCATGTTGTTATGTCTTTTTCGCTTGTTCAAAAATTCTTGCAACTTCCTCATTAGCCTCATGAAAATTTCCTCGTTGGTCTTGCGATAATCCTGAAAAACGTTAACTCTTCTTATGATTCTTTCTTGGTTCATTGAGGTCTGTTTGGTTATCTAAAACTGAAGGGCATAAGCAAGAGCCTCAGAAATTTTCTTCAGTCGGGCCATTTTTAGAGTTTAACTTGTTTCTTGGCAGCGTGAACGTTCGATAAAACTATTTGCTGCTAACTTTTGTTTTATTTCTTCAGGATATGTTAGGTAAGTCAAATTTATTTGTCTCTTTATATCTAACTGATATTCTTGTATACTTTCGTTGTATTTTTGTCTTCATCCTTGGAGATAGCCCTTATAAACTTCTTGGAGGTGGGCTTCTCCATAACGCATCTCAAGAAAAGTAACAACAAACCCGTAATCATTCTCTTTTTCTTCGAGAATGTTACGTAGAACCCCCATAGCTTCACCTCGTAGTGCTAGAACAAGAGCATGTGCCGTCTCCGATGAACTCCAATTATTGCCGGTGGCGGCAGCTTCGAATTGACGGACATAGGTAAGTCAAAGCATTCTGCCGTCGAAGGTAGTTGGCCTCATCACACTAGTTGCAGGAACACTATTTACCTTTATTATACCTGTACTGGCTGCCTTCCCGATTTGCAAATGTAATTCTTGCAGCTGTTTCTGGAATTCCGTCATCTCATGCTGTACTTCGCAATGTACGTCTTCTCCATTTACAGATGTAATTATACAATACCTGTCTCATGACCTTCCAGGCTTGTTTTTATTTCTTGTTTTAGATCATCTTGGCTTTTCTTTAATTCTTGTTTCATGTCCTCTAAATTTTTCGGCATATCTTCTTGGCTTGTTATTAATTCTTGTTTCATGTCTTGCAACATCATCAATATCTGATTTAAACTAGTTTGAAGTTAAATTTTTGCTTTCTATTTCCTAGTTTCCATTGGAATAAAATTTCAATACATTTTTTTTCTAATTTTCTAACTTGAACTAACCTCTTTTGGATTTGATCGTCCCTCTGATATCAACTTGTTCCAGACGGTCTATCTTTACACACAACTGTTTTATTTAATAATCTTTTATTGTCCCAATTTTGACAACTTGTCAAACAATTCAAATTACTTCAACGACTTCCCAACATAAACTATCCTCGAAAGCCGATCTGAGCTCTTTATATACCTTTTGGATGATACCAGAAGATTCCCTAATTTTCTATGGGGACTTCCATATTATATAATGTAATAAAAATAAGAAAAAGGAGTAATCTGGCGGTTTCTATACGTTCTGTTATAGATGTTCCATGTTGAAAATAAGGATATAGAATTTACTAAAAAGTTTCAGACCTTCTTTCATCGAAGTCTCGTAAGAAAATTAACAAAAGGTAAAAATAAATTCAATAATTTATAAACTCGTAGAAAATAAATCTAAAACCGTACAAACTAGAAACACAAACTAACACTATGAAGTGTATATTGCTATGAAGTCCGTTACAATATATATTGCCTGAAAAGCACCATTACTGTAAGTTTTGGATATGGGAAAGATCTAAAATTGAATACATCGGGCTAGTATGATTGTAGAATTGCTTTGATGCTGGCACATGAATCACTGTATAACTCACATCCTCTAGCTATCATAAATATTTTTTCTATTAATAAATATATATATATATATATATATATATATATATATATATATATATATATATATATATATATATATATACATATATATATAGTTGTTTGGTGTCGATTACTGCGAACTACAAGGTAAATATTTGATATATATTTGGAGTGTGTACTTCACACAATTACGATCAAACTTCCAGGTAAGTTTGTTTGTTCGATTAATTTCTAAATATTCGGCTGTTTTTAAGATTCTGTCAACTGTGATAGAAATCACAACAACAACCGACTCCACTTAAAACAACTTCAAGGAAAACCATTATAAACTTATCTTTAAGAATACTTACAACAGCAGAAGAACAGGTCTTAATTGAACCAGATCAACAAGAAAAATCCCATCCAAAATTTTTACAGCAGACAAAAGAAATGCAGTAGCAGCATCATAACATACGGTCAAAAAGTTGGAAATATCCTGGAAAACATAGACTTCCAGCTCGCGACCCAACTAAATTTATAGAGTAAAAAATCCACTGAACACTAAAGAAGTACAAGGACCACATACCTGACAAACTTCAATTGGCTCAAATCATACCACAATTAGCCATCACATCTTTACGGATAACCAAAAATTCACAAAAGATGTGCCATTAGAGGAATCACTATACATAATCAAAACTAACTTTCATTGAATGCAAAATTTTCAGATTGAACATCGTTTCCACTGGACGGGGTGATGGAGCTTTTGGAGTGTTGCCCTTGTAGTGCTAATTTTGAAGTAAAGGTCAAGTTCTACGTTTAGGACGATGAGCTTTCAATAAGTTCTTAGCCTTCTCTATTCGTTCTCAGGAAGAGTAAAATCGGAGGTATGGTTGATATGTTCATGATATTTTTATCGTATAGAAGGGCAAATATCAGGAGCTATATAAGTTTTTGTCATATCTAAACTCCATTCGACCTATAATTAAGTTTAAAAGGGGTATATAATCGGTTGCCCTTCCTTGATGTCATGGTCAACCGTTCAAACGGAATTACTAAAACTTCAGTATACAATAAGCCAACACACACTAGACAATATCTCAACCACGAATCTAATCATTCTGTTGTAACAAAATGAAAAATTAGACGCATTAAAAATCACATAGTATCTTTATGCAATAATTCAGATTCACTGGAAAAAGGTAGCAAATATTAAGTCTGATTTAAAACAGAATATTTATTCTCTAAAATTAATAAACTATATTACAACTAAACTTAGAACAAAGCCAACTAGACAGCAAAAAACACATTCCCAATTCCGTATATTAACGGAACTTCAGAGAAAATAAGATGAATTGGCAATAGCTTCAACATAAGAACGGCCTTCAAATCAGAAAATACTCTTAGAGCTCATTAAAAAAAATATCGATACGAAATAATGCGTTTCCTTAGTTCCATGTAAGTGCGGTGAAATGTATGTTGAAGAAACTCAGTGTCTACTAGAAGTTAGAATTTAGAATCATAAAGCTCAAATATAAAAAGAGAAAACGTTGAAATCTGATATTGTAGAACACGCCTGGCATTAACAACATCATTTAAAATGGTATAAAGTTACAGCAATATATATGGACCCCAACATGAAAAAGAGAAAATTTATAGAGGCAGCTTAAATTTAAAATAATTATGGAACCCTCAGTAAACCCAATGTTGACATATTTAATCTTTGGCAGCCATTATTTTACAGATTTAATATAATTAAAACAACTACATTTCAGTTAAAAAGATTAAACCACTGTTTTTATATTGAGAAATTCGAAATTTCTCACATGACCAATGAGACCAGAAAAAAGATGAACGCCTGAGACAAGAAGTAAGTTATTGTTCATTTGATCTATCTGGTCTCGTTTTGCAACAACACTACCAGGTTTGGCCAAAAGAATATATATATATATATATATATATATTTATATATATATATATATATTTAAATTCTTGCGATCTCAACTAATAAAATGTATCGGGCAAATTTAATGATGATTCAGTCCGATATTTAGCTGCTATTGGACCTTTTACTTAGCAAGTTTTCTATTTTGTAAGTTTTAAGTGACATATATATTTTCCATATAAAGTTTAAATGACACACAAGGAATCATACCAAGCGAAAATTTCATTTTTTTTTTATTTATAGGCATTACGATTAAATTGCGAAAAATTATTGCGGAATTAATGGAAAAAATCCAAATAAGAACCTAATATAAAAAAAAATAATAAAAAGGTTGACCCAACAAATTCCCATTTTAAGAAAAGTTTTTTTAATTATATAAAAAAATCTATGTCATTGGAATGGCACAGATGCAAAGAGCATTGGTATATGTTTATTAGGTCAGAAATGTTAAAACAGATGGGCTTGAGCAAAATAGCTGAGCTATGACAACAAAAACTTAAAACATATTCTTATTCAGTTAATTTCATATAATTATATTTTAACAAGCTATGACCTTCAATCAAGATATTTGATTTTTTATTTGTATATGAACTGGAAGTATTTTTGTTGAGAATAAGCACTTGTTTAGGAAATAAGAAACGGAACGATTTAGTAAAATTAAGGAAAATGTTCCACAAGTTAACATTTTTTGTTTCTACTTATCATAGGATATGAGTATATTGATATAGTATTAAGATATATTATGTTTTATAAATAACTTTACAGATCAACGGTAAAATGAATTCGCACCCGTTTTGTTTCATATGAGATCATAAGTAACATATACTTTGGGAAAAAATTATAGTTATTGAATATCAAATGCAAATAATACAATTGACAAAGACATTCAATTAAAAAATTAGTTTATCGAAGATTATAGCAACAATGAAATTATTATTAAGATAATTGAAAGCAAACAAACTCATTGCATTATATTATTTATCTTAAATCACAAAAAAATATTATAAAATCAGCTATTTTATTTCTTTCTATAGAATAATGCATATGCATTAAGTAATTTCTTATCAATATTTTCCAACACGAGCGTCCTGGTTAGCTATTTATTACTTTTATTAAATGTATGTTAAAATCACTTTATTTATGCCCAGTAAGAGAACAATTTTAAATAATTTTTTTAATAACTATTTTGTCGTCAAATAATTCGAAAATTAACATAATGATATATGCTATATTTTTAGCGATGTCAAAATAATTGCCTGAGACGGGGCGCATATGTATGAAAAGTATTATTAGACTATCTTAGTACAATAATGATTCACCTAGAGACACCTATATATAACACTCAAGTTCATAAATATTTAAAATCAGAATTCTATTATCATAGAAAATCCTAACGATATTAACAGAAATCATGTTTCGTGCATTTATATTTGTTTTTTTGATTGGTACAGCTTTTGTTGGTAAGTATGTAATAATATGAGGAATGACAATAGTAGTTATTAATTTTTACATTTTTCATCATTATGTTTGCCGGTCCATGTCTAAAAATATACTATTTTAAATTAGGTATATACTCACGGACAAAAAATATTGCATATATTTTTATATATATTTATTTTCCTTTAAATCTTTATGTATTTTCATTGTTAAATTTCTTATGCTACAACTTATTATTTTTATTGTAATTTATTAGAGATAAAGCAATACTTAGATATAGCCTTTAGAGCGGAAGAAGCAATAATATTACATATTACAAATATTAAATAGGATGCCTTTGCGACTAAAAATCGCTACTGTTTTGTTTGTCGCTGTCAAAATGACATTTCCATTGCTTTATTTGTCGATTCTGTAGTTTTTGTGCTAAGATGCCACATTCAAGCGATTCAGTATGTGTTAAAATTGTTACTTTGGCCAGTGAGGGTTGCAGACAAGAAGATATTGTGCGGAGAGGGATTATCCATCAATCGACTGTTTCTCGTATAGTAAAGTGATACAGAGAAACTGAAGAATACAAAACGCGCCCTGGTCAGTGACGAAAACGCCAAGAGATGACCAATATTTGGGAATTCAATCTTTGCGAAATCGTACACCTCTACACCTCAAAGATGAATTAGTAATCACAAGAAAAGTTGATGTGTCAAAACAGGAATAAGAAGACTTAAAGAGGTCGGTTTAAATCCAAAACGTCCTGCTAGAGTTCCTAGACTTCTTTCACGTCACAAAACTGAACGGTTACAATTTGCAAGAGCTCGTGCTAACTGCAATGAAGACCAATGGGGAAAAGTTCTTTTCACAGACGAAACCAGGATACAATTCTGAAAATTAGATGGACATGTTAAAGGATACGGAATGCCTGGCGAACGTTTTGCAAAATGTAATCTTAAACAAATATCCGAAACATTCTTGAGGAGCATGTTTTACGTTATGCTGCCTTCATTCGGTACGATGAATTCGTGCTAATGTATGATTTTGTCCATGCACATGCCGCAAGAACAGTAGTCCAATATTTTGAAACTGTTAGGATTGTGACTCTAGATTAGTTACCGATGAGTCCTGATGCAGATCCCATAGAGCTTTAATGGGACTTTTTAAAGCGACGTATACGTGAACGAAATACAGTTCTTAACTCAATTGCAGAATTAAAAATTGCTGCATAAGAAGAATTGAATCGGATTTCACCAGAAACGATCAAAGGCCTTCTGCTGAGCATGCCTAGGATGATGCAGGTTATCGCTAGAGGAGGAAATTCTGAGTACTAAACTGTTTGACGTTGTATTAAAAAATTGTTATATTTTCATCATTATTGTTCTTTCCAATTAAATGTTATGAACAAAATCAGGCTATTTCATTAATTCCTCTTCAAATCTATTGTAAGACTTCAATATGAAAATTAATTTCGATTAATATATATAATACTCTGGCACAAGACATTTAACAATAAAAAATACATAACATTGCAGAAGAAAACAAATCAATATCAACATCACTACTAGGTCTGGTCAAAAGAATATATATATATATATATATATATATATATATATATATATATATATATATATATATATTATATATATATATATATATATATATAATATATATATATATATATATATATATGTATATATATATATATATATATATATATATATATATATATATATATATATATATATATATATATATATATATATATATCAATATATAATGTGATTTCAGCACTACAACGGCATAATGTGGATATATCCACTGCTATTGCATCTCACACGGAGGGATCCGTGAAAGCCGCATAAACATATATACGCCATCCGGCGGGAGGTCGGCGAAGCCGCGTTCAGTATTTGCATGCTTCCTTCGGATCTATCCCTTGCACAGTCAGGTGCATGCCGGTACCTTGATGAGTCTAGTAGAGACGAAACATGTACTTCTGCCGTATCACTGTGGCGGGGAGGGTAAGTTTTGACTTTCTTCTCGGTATGGTGGTACAGGTAGGCCATCATCTCGATGGTGGTGGAATAGGATGAATTGCGCTTTATAACAATTTATTCTAACTGTGCAACCTCTAACACAGAAGGGATATGATGGAGAGAAGTTTGCATGTACTGTTCGCATTTTACTTCATATATATATATATATATATATATATATATATATATATATATATATTATTTGCTATTTATGAATGTTTCAGCTGTATTTGGTGATCGGAATTGCTATATATGTAATTCCTATTCCGACTATGATCATACTCTTTGTGTGGATCCAATGAGCCCAGAAGTTAATAGTACTACATGTCCCGATAATTATGTTTGTACAAGAGTATCATATATTACACGTAAGTGTTTCTTATTAATTGTAAATAAATTAGTTTTCTCATGAAAACCACCCTCATATTATTATTTCCTTAATGAATTGAACAAGCTACCATATTACTGAAAATATAATATGAACCAGAGTATGAAGTGAAAAACAACAAGAAAAATAACAAGTTTTGTTATTAGTCTGTGTGAACTTACACGCTAGGTTATATAGAGTCTTTAAGACCTAAATAGTAAAGAGATGCTGGTAGCCGTTACTATGTGATAGTTAATCATCGGGAAATGTTTAAAAGGAACTACTATGTTTTATACCACTAAATTTATTAAGAAAACAGTGACTGCAGTTTCAACTCACAGAGTCATTTTCAAACTGAATTACAAATGTTGACTAAGTATTTAATACAGAAACATGAGAAAATTTAACAAGAAATAAAAACTACCTGAGATATTTCATTATTACAAGGGGAAGTACTAAATTTTGGGAACTAGTTATTATTTGGCGACAACAAATAACGGGAAAACCCCAAACTGTGGCTGTGTTCTAAGCAATGGTTGGCAAAGCTCGAATCTGTTTTTTGTAGTCTATATGATCGGTGGTGTTCTGAAAAGCGAGTTTTAAAGCTTCTACCACTTTGTCCAATATACAAGCTATCACACTCTGAACATTTTAACTTATAAACTCCTGATTTATCAAATTTATTAATTTTATCTTTAGCATTGTAAAGGATAGTGGACAGATTGTGTTGAGATTTAAAAGCTACTTTTATGTTATGTTTGGAAAGAGTATTAGCTATGTTTTCTGATACGGCACCACAGTATGACAAAGATATATAAGATGAACTATCTTTATAATTTTTTTATTTTAGGATATATTGAATTAAAAGCAAGTTGTTTTTGTTTTTTTAGTAATTAATATCTTTATGGTTTGTTGGGAGAAATTGTTTGATACTGCAATCCTTTCAATAATATTTAGTTCCTCTTGAAGATCTTCTTCAGAGAGAGGCAAAGAGAATGCTCTATGTATCATTGAATTGTATGCAGCCATTTTGTGTTGTAAGGGGTGAAAAGATTCATTAGATATAGTATTACCTGTAAACGTTGGTTTTCTAAAAATTTTAAATTTACACTGATTATACATTCAATAATCAGTGTAAATTTAAAATTTTTAGAAAACCAACGTTTACAGGTAATACTATATCTAATGATTCTTTTCACCCCTTACAACACAAAATGGCTGCATACAATTCAATGATACATAGAGCGTTCTCTTTGCCTCTCTCTGAAGAAGATCTTCAAGAGGAACTAAATATCATTATACATTCAATAATCAGTGTAAATTTAAAATTTTTAGAAAACCAACATTTACAGGTAATACTATATCTAATGATTCTTTTCACCCCTTACAACACAAAATGGCTGCATACAATTCAATGATACATAGAGCGTTCTCTTTGCCTCTCTCTGAAGAAGATCTTCAAGAGGAACTAAATATCATTGCAGTATCAAACAATTTCTCCCTATATATATATATATATATATATATATATATATATATATATATATATATATATATATATATATATATATATATATATATATATATATATATATATCCTAAAATAAAAAATAAAGACAGTTCATCTTATATATCTTTGTCATACTGTGGTGCCCTATCAGAAAATATAGCTAATACTCTTTCCAAACATAACATAAAAGTAGCTTTTAAATCTCAACACAATCTGTCCACTATCATTTAGAATGCTAAAGATAAAATTAATAAATTTGATAAATCAGGAGTTTATAAGTTAAAATGTTCAGAGTGTGATAGCTTGTATATTGAACAAAGTGGTAGAAGCTTTAAAACTCGCTTTTCAGAACACCACCGATCATATAGACTACAAAAAACAGATTCGAGCTTTGTCAACCGTTGCTTAGAACACAGCCACAGTTTTCCTGATTTGGGCAACACTGACATATTACATTATTCAACAAAGGGCCAAAAGTTAAATATTCTTGAATCTTTAGAAATATATAAACATAGTAGAAATAAAAATGTAAATTTGCTTAATGACCAGACAGAACTTGGGTTTTTCCCGTTATTTGTTGTCGCCAAATAATAACTAGTTCCCAAAATTTAGTACATCCCCTTTGTAATAATGTAATTTCTCAGGTAGTTTTTATTTATTGTTAAATTTTCTCATGTTTCTGTATTGAATACTTAGTCTACCTTTGTAATTCAGTTTGAAAATGACTCTGTGAGTTGAAACTGCAGTCACTGTTTTCTTAATAAATTTAGTGATATAAAACATAGTAGTTCCTTTTAAACATTTCCCGTAGTAAAGAGATTTTAACGTACTAGATTCTGTTGATCTCTATACGTTGCTGTCAGTATTTTTATCCCTTTTTTTTTAACCTAAACTTATTAGATGATCGTAAGATGCCCTAATTTTTAATACTAGCTGTAAAATTTCGGCTTCTCGAAAACTAACTCTAATATAACGTTTAACCAAGAACATTGTTTTCGTCGATTTTTCCTCATATAATGTTGGAGATGCAGCTATTATAAAATGACTTTTTTAATAATCATATTCCATGAGCTATTGAAAGAACATATATTATACCATCTTGTTTTCCTGATTCAATTGTAGATGTTTCACGAGTTGCTACTAGCTCTCATCAAATAGCTGAACAAAACAACACTTCGATTCGTGCCGCGTTTTGTGTTCCTTTAACTCGTCATTTGACTAGTTAATTTTTATCATTCCTCGTTATTTTATAAAGTTTCGGAAGAGTTGTATATATATATATATATATTGATAAGGAAAGAATTTATTTCGCACACCATACCGGAATTATTCTCATTTTTCGATACTAGTATATGGTCCAAAGTTTCTCAAAGGGTAATCAATATCAGTACTTTGCACATATCGCTAGAAATTTTGTTGCAATATTAATAGGCATTGTCTTTTATCAAATGTGCAAAAATAATTGCAATGAATCGCAAATCTATCAATAAACTATTGAGTTTTATTTTTATTCATCACCTTTTAAAAGATTCCTATCATTTAGGTCTGAATACTAAAATGCTGTATGTAATATTGGTAGATCTATTTGTTCACTAAAAAAACATAATTTTTGTGATCGTTCAGAAAGGTAAGACTGTGACTATGTTGATTCGTAGCTGATTCTGATGCTAATTGATTGGTCTAGTATTACCCGCAAAAGAAAAACTAAAATTACCAAATTCAAAAATGGAGGCCTACTGAAATTATGTGGACTTACTCGCCGAACATCCACATCTTTGATCCTAACAAAGCCAACCAAATTTTTTTATAACATACTCTATATTTTTTAATATTTATTATTAGATATTTTTTTTTATTTCAGAAAAACAATTTGTTGTTTCAAGAGGATGTGATCCATCAGGTGATACATGTAATGCTATTTACGCAAGTCTTTATAATTACTACCCCGATCTTGCCGCTTTTGTTTGTTACTATTGTGATACTGACTACTGTAATGGAGCATCCGGATTGGAAGGTGTTCCAAAATAGATTGAAAAATTGAAAGAAAATTATTTTTGTAAAGCTATTTAAGTAGTTTTTAAAAATAAATTTATCTCAATTGTTTTAGTTAAAATTGCATTTTTGGTTGAATATTAAATTTACTGAGGGACATACATACAAAGTGTGTGCAAAAGTGCCTGAAATAGGATTGGCTTTAGAGTAATAGTGAATTCTTAGTGTTGATTAATAGGATTAAACCAAACATGTCGTAATAAAATATTGCTTCTGAGCGAATTGGAGTTCAATGTTCATATAAATTAAAAATTTATATATAGATAATAAAAGGTGGTTCTTTAAGGATAAAAAAGTAATAAGTAAGTAAGCGTAGAATAAAATACACTACAAAATATTTACAGCTTATTTACCATAAGGCAACAATAATAAGTCCGTAATTTCTCTAAGAAATGTGTTCAACTTCAACAATATAAACAACCAAAATACCAAGTCAACGAATATAGATCCATATAGCAGCGCCGTTCTTATGAAATTGTTTGGGTCCCAAGCGGCACTCACTGTTTTGATGCTCTCTCTCTCTCTCTCTCTCACACACACAGCTGTCCCCACCACAGGTACCTCTCTTCCACAGTTCTTCTCCACTGTAAGTTCCCCTTTTATCAAACACTTTGCCGTTGTATATAAGTTCGAATCCCGTTTCATCCATTTTTTTAGAAAGTATTTGTTGTATTTGTAGAACAAATATTTCCGCAAGAACAATAAAATTATTATTTTTAAATGAACCCTTTCAGTCAAGAAATAAAAAAAATTTCTTCGAATTTCTTTCTTTTCATTTTTAATTAATTCATACCAATTTTAAAAATCGACTTTTAAAGACATATTAAAAAAAATCCGTATGTTTCGAAATTCGAACCTACACACACACAAAATGTAAAATATAATTTCCCAACACTCCCCACTTCTCGGCCACGCGAACATTAAATATATATATAGTTCATTCCTTATAATAGCTGATCTGAGTGACAAAACCTTGGAGAAAGGTGTCTGTTCCATCTGCTGTGGGGGTACTAGAACTAATCTTTGTAAACATTATTAACGACGACTGGCTACGCTTTCTAATCAAGAATGGTGCTCTATATGGGATTTTATATTCCTTGACCCAGTCATGGTATGGAAAAAACTTAAAGAGCCGGAGTGAGTGTTTTGTGTGCTTGTATTGTTAAACATTAATGAGTTCCAGACAAATGTCTAGACAAGACACAGATGATCACCGTTTTAAATTTATATGAGGTTAACCAGAAAACGACAAATAATTTTTGGTCACATTAATTACACTAATGTAAATAAATTATTTAGTTTAAATATGGGCTTCAATTTTTTATTGTAAAGGTTCTTACCTTAATCAAATATGAGTTTTAAATTTATTTAAAAAAGTAATAAAATATGAAAATTTAGTAAATAGTTATAAAAATTAATTAATTCATTTAAATCTTTCCATGACATTAAATTCTCAAGAAAGGAAATTTGAACTAGGATAGGTAGGTTTAAAAAAAACGCGTTTTCGTGGAAAAAAGTTCTCTGTACAAAAAATATATATCCGAGCTCGTAAAATTGTAGTAATCTGTCTTTAAAATTCACATTTTATCAGAAAATCGATCTAAATAAGAGCATGGTATTATAAATTATGAGTCTCCACTAGCACAAAATAAGATGAGCTGAAAAGAATACCGGTATAGGTAGGCCATACCATATAACCGTTGTCCTTGTTCTCAGTTTGACATTGTGAGCTACGCTACCACGCTTGATGACTATCACTACCTTTATTTAGTGAGTACATATAATTGCAATTTTAATAATAATAACCTAAAAAGAGCTAATGAAAAGAAAACGACAAAAAGGTCCACGCAAATGTAAACACGGCGCCTAAGTTTGCGATGGCTTGTGACAGCCTGACCAAGTGAGTGCGCCCTACCTGGCTCAACATATGTAGTAGACTTTACATGAGAGATATTTGAAATTTCCAGGGAAAAAAATGTTTCTATCAATTTTAAGAATGGGCAGACAAAAATCTTAAATACTTATAGAACTAGGTGGGAATGAAATAGTCTTTATCAAATAAACAATAATAAGGGCTATTATTCAAAAAGGTAAATTAGGTAAACTATCTGCGCGATAGGTAGTCATTGCTGAGGGGCCGTTAAATGGAGCTTAGTGTATATATCAAAAAATATATTTTAATTTGCTTTAGTTCCATAAATTAAGCTTCAAACTTAATTTCAATACATAAAAAGGTCCAAAATTCCTCATTTTCCAACCAAAATGATAAGAAAAGTAAATGGCACGACAAGAACGCCTTTTGCTAAGTCCCTTTATTTGCAATAAGCTATCATTTTTTCCTTTAGGCTGTTCAAGGAAAAAAGCTAGACAGATCATTTATTTTCTGCTAATTCAATTCTAGTTCCTTCTTCATACACTTTTTGACCTAATGATCTGATCAATAAAGCTGTAAAGAAAAAAAATAGCAAAATTCAGAGTAAACAGTTGTCGGCAGTAAGTTAAACTGCAGACATTTTCGATGGCTTACTGTAAATTATCAACAATCAAATGAATCTATACATTTCAGGCTGTTAAAGTAAAAAATTATCGACAGTTTATTTCCCGCGAATCAAACTCTGGTTCTCTCTTCATATGCGTTTCGATCTCGTCAATGAACCATTTATTTTATAATTTTGTAAGTATGCTATAACCCTCAAAATAGTTAATGAGTCATTTTCTTTATGTTTATGAATCAACTAGAGCTCAGAATATTAAAAATAGTTTATTATTACCTTGATTCGGAGTAAAATTGTTAAAGAGAATTTACAGTTGCACATGATTTACGATTTAATTAGCATAACCCAAACTCAAAACCAAATATTGCTTTTCAAAAGATTATATCAGAAATCGATAACCAATAATCACATTATAAAATCAACAAATGAATGATATTAAAGAAACCCTACAAAATCCCAAAACCAATAATGAATGTTGTAAATACATGACGATGCATGTAAAAAATCTGCTTTAAGTAAACAGGCGAATAAAAAATAACTGTTACACTCCTACGCAAAAACTTTGAATATCGATAGAATAAATAAGCTTGACTTCAAATTTTTAGAGTAAGAGGAAATCTAATGTAACCTATATATATTATTACTCTAATTCGTTGAAATTAATGAACAAATTTAATTGTCTTCTGAACATGCGCTAAAGAATGAAAAATAGCAATACATTTTTATATAAAATTGGAATTTTTGAAGTCGGCGCCAAATTAATACAAAAAAAGTGTGATTCGCGAAATAAGATTAGAAACGATTTTCGAACTGACTTTATTTGTGATTTCTTAGTTTAGCTTGTTTATATATCGTGTAGTTATTGTTTGATTTAGTATTAATTTTACCCTACCTCAAAAACTTTAATTCTTTTAAATATAATCTCTTTTTACCGCTATTTTAGCAGACAATTCAATTTAATTTTTCGATTTTTTGTTTTAGGCTCGTCGCAACATTCATCAATTATTTAAACTAAGAACCAAGCGAGGTGTGTTTATTAAATTGAACAATAAAAAATTTTTCTATTCTGCGGGTTCTTCAACTATCTCTTTGGCTGAAATTAAATCAACCATAACTTAGTTCGCCATAGTAGATCTGCTATAATATTGAATATTAAGAAATTATTTTTAGATTCGTAATCTACGCTCCCGCAATTTATGCCGGGAAGACCTTCTAATCTAAATTTTGGAGGAATTAAGAAAATACAAATTATACGAATCTAACCTCAACATCATAATTTATGTTCCTAAGAGCACGAATATATCAAATTTGGACGATATCTGGAAAAAAATAAGGTTTCTAACCTAAACTAACATGAATTGACGTAAACTAACCTCAAAACCGTAATTTGTGTTCCTAAGAGTACGAAAATATCAATTTTGGACGAAATCGGAAAAATTTAAATTTTAAGTACCCCATTGTCTGTGGTATATTTAATTTTAAGAAGAAACTATTACATCACCGAAAACTACCTAATACTAATTTTGAAAAATACTGAAACATGCTGAAGTCTCCGCCTACTCTATTATATCTCCCATATTAAATTTATCAAAAATAATTCTAAATTCGTAACTTAAACACAATCCCAGTATAGATTTTACACCTTCAAAATTCACCCATATCAATTTTTAACAAAATCGAAGAGCGTAGAATTTTCAGTTCACCATATTAGATCCACCATTTTATCTTAGGTTATACTGAAGATCTAAATTTCGTTGCTCATTTCTAAAGTAAGAATGTAACAAGAGCATGTAAAAATTTTAAGAGATATATCTGCAATTATTTGTTATATAAATAATAGACCATATCTGTAAAATATTGAGGTTTCGTGGATATGAAATGAAACATGGAGATTTTTGCATGAGAGCCTTCAGAATAACCTGAATAACGATAAATTTGATATGCGTCAATTCAAAAAATTGGTCAACATTAATAAAAATATAAAATCAACGAAAAAAGACCGTTTTTTTTTTTTTAATTTTCTGTCGTGTAACTTTGAAGGTACTCATTTTAGAGGAAAGTTGAAAAGGAAAAAAAGTTTTGTAATTAAATTTGCCATAAGATAGAGTTAGTCGGAAATCTTTTTCACTTATTGCAAAATAGCAATAATTAAAAAAAAGATAAAAAAAAAGTAGTCTTTTAACAATTTTTTTCTACCATTTAAATTTCTCTGAGGACCTTCTTATTAGAGCAAAGAAAACTTTATGCTATGATAAAATAATACGCTAAAATTCGTTAGGATCGAATAGATAGTTTTTGCACAATAATTTTGCAATTCGAGTTCGTTTACAAAAAGTGACCATTTATCAAGTTTGTCTCTGTCCAAAATATCACGTTAACATATTTAAATTTATTTTCAGCATATACTAGAGAACTCAAGTTTTCCAACGCTTTTTTCAGAATTAAAATCGGATGATTTGGACGCCCTCAGGAATTGTTTAAAGACATTGTTGATATTTTTGCTTATAAACAAAAAAATTATCCCGGCGGATTTTTATTGGATTTTTTTGCAATACATGGTTTGAAAGTACTTGGAAAGACGCTTCTTTTCGTGAAAAGCAAATTCAAATCCGTCAATTGGTTTCCCAGATACAAACTGTCAAAGTTGACAGCTTGTTACGGTGAATCTATAAACAATACAGACCTGATTCTTATAGAAGAGCTATTAGAAATAGAATAATACAGCTTAGTATGAATATCAACGACCTTTTATTAAAAATAATAGAGACTATCAATTATTTCGAATAAAGCGATTAGCATAGAGTAACGTAACTATTCAACTTGTATGTGCGTAGAATTATAGTCCGTACATTGTGACCTAAAAACACTATGCCACTATGCAAAAATATGCATGCAAAGAAAAACAAAAGAAATTTTTTATTACTACGAGCGCCAATATTTTTAAATATAAAAACAAATCACATTGTATTTAATGTATTGCAAGAAAAATTTGAAGATAGCAGATAAAAAAAATTGTATAGTACACTAAAAATATTAATTACTTACACTAAAATTATTTTCTCATTGGGGAACGAAAAACAAAAATTCATATTTCTTCTAAAAATTCGCATTCCAATTACAAAACTAAATAAGCTTGTGGAATCTGAAACGAAAAAAATAAAAATTTTGTTCTAAAAAGTGAAACAAAGTAACCTTACAAAATAAATAAAATAAAAACTAATAAAAATAAAAACAATTATTATTTGTCGAGCGGGACTGAAAATTTGACCAATGTTGAATTCCATAAAATGTTGCCGAAATTATCAGCCTCGGTCAAAACTTTGCAGCCCAATAGAGAAACCACAAGATATCCATAATTAACTTCAATACAAATTTTACCAAAATATCTACACAAAAGCAATAAATTAACAAGGTAACAGAAACCTAACAATTTCTAAATCAACACAAAGATCTGAGAGTTTTAAGGTCAGTATTATGGACTTTTAAAAAGAGAACGTCGTGCTCTACAGATGCCTCGGAAGCGAGACATAGGTGGGTGGATATTTATCGTGCAGACAGTTATCGGTCAAATACTCAGCGCAGGGGTATCTAACTACTCACGGCGGTATCTAACTACAATCGGGATATCCCTGCTCTCTGAAGTGTTCAACGGTTTGATTGTCAGATGTTTAAACGTCCACCCGGTGGTCGGTTTTCGGGCATTACTCTCGAGATTAATGTGGTCGAGGGTCTATTTATTCACCGGATAGCCTATTACAGTGGAGAGCGGCAAGCCTGGGTCCAATTGCGCATATTAGTGCTGCCTGAAGGCTGCCAATTATTACCTGAAATGTTAAGAATGGAAACTAGGTAATGAAACAGCGGTTTTTAAAACATTCTCTCTCCTGTATTCCACACTTTCTACAAAGATATGGCCTAAAAATAACTTACAATCTAGGATGGACAATATAAACAAATGAATGATCGGGAGAGCAAGAATATATTCGCTGCTCTCGCTTATTCATACTTGTCGGTAGTGATAGACGATAACTCGGAGGTATCATTCACGACACTATTTACGTTACCTCATACTACACGTTTGTGACGCTATTCACAACGGCTCGTACTTAAATCCGCACAGCTGTTCAGGGCGTCTCGTACTAAAAAATTCAACCAGCGACAGCACACACGATATGTCTAACAGTAACCCGAAATCGATCGGCGATAGGTGGCGCCCCTACACGCGGCGGCGACGAACTTCGGGCCGGCAGTTGTTAAGCGCCTTTATCAACGGACATCGGAGGGCATCCGGCGGTAAAACACATTACGGAAAAAAACATAACCGATGGCATGCAATGCGTGTGGGTGTAGGTGACGGTAGGAAGGAAACAAAGGAATTGACGCTGCCCGTACTTGTAAGGGTCCTCGTCAGTGTCTGTAGGATGGAATGATATTACCCGTACTTACAAGAGTCCTTGACAATGCTGGCCATTAGCGGAGTAGGACGTAAGGAAGACAGTTGTTCGTAAGACACCATATACACACAAGTCTAGCCTCACCTACATTGCCAGAGCAAGAAGGCGCGGCCCGGCGGTCGACACTGGCAGTCCGTTGGAACTGTGAACCCGGATAGAGAACGTACAGTTCTCAGCAAATTAATAGCCAGCTCCAGCTTAAATAGATTGCTCGAACTCCCACTACGCCGGCGAATGACGCCATACGGTGATCGCGTATATAGTATTGCCGTATAGTGCGCGCGATCACTATAGACGGACGTACTGAAAACCGTCGAGAAATCGCATTTCCCGGCATGGAGCAACAAAGCAAATAACATACCGGCAATATTTAAACTTTAAGCATTCTTTGCTGGTAATAATCAGATTTTTTGGATATATAATAAATAAAATAAATCCCGGGGAACATACTCATGTCCAAAAATTCAGTAACTTCGTTACACATCCCCCCTTATTCGAAAAAAAAATATTTATTACATAAATATTTACAGTTCAAACCTAACCAAATTCAACTCTAAACTTAACCTAATCTTCTAGTCTTTTTCGGTGGTTGGTGGAATTCCTCATGGCTGGTATTGGTGGTTCCATGGCGGCCCAGTAGCGGTGACTCCTCATGCCATACATGGTACCTTGGATCTTTCGGCTTAGAGGTCGTGAGCCGGTTTAAGATCCTTATATATGCCGTACCTTTCTACCATCCAAAGCCTTCAAGTCATACACCACCGCTGACACAACTTTAATAACTGTGTAGAGTCTGGAATACTTGTGTTCTAGTTCTGCAGCAAAGTTCTTGGTGGCGGACGAGAGAGGATTCTCAAGCTTAAACACTATATTACCCAAGTGGCATCTCCATTCTCGGTGGCGCAGATAATAATGGTGACTTTGCGTAATAAAAGCTCTTCCTAGGTTCACTCTAATCATCTCTTAAGTCTCGTTCAGCTTCTACAATTTTTGAGAATAGCGTATCAGTGAAACTGCATCGGGTTCAGCGGTTGGTCTGAGACTTTGTTTATCAGCACAACGGTTTAGTAAGCATGTGTTTAATAATTTGGTAGGATCGAGTTCATGGTCGAAGTTAAGGAAAGCCGAAGAAAAGCCGATATAATCATGCCGAGAGGTATTTATTGCAAACATAAGCTCGGGTAATTGGACATCCCATTTTCGGTGATCGGAATTGCAGAATTGAGCGATCATAGTCTTCATGGTCCTATTGGTCTATTCTCCGGGATTAGCCTAAGGAAAATACGGTGGAGTAAGTCGGTGAGTGATTTCCATCTCCCGAAGCAGATTTTTAAAAGTTTGGCCGGTATATTGAGTCCCAGTGTCAGAAATGACGAATCTCGAGCACCCTAATCGGGCGACGATTACTTCGTAGAATGCTTGGCTTACTGCTTTGGTGGTTGCTTTACGAATTGGGTGGCACTTTATCCATTTGGTGAAACGATCCTGAAAAACTGCGATGTAATTGTTCCCTTTGGTGGCGCGAAGTAACGATTTTACTAAGTCAATACTGACGGTTTCCCACGGTTGCATGTCCTTCGACTGAATCATGCCTGGCGGTTACTCTTGTGATACTGTGAATCGCTGACTGAGCAACTTTTTACATACTGAGCAATTTCTCGAAACATCCCTGTCCAGTAGTATCGTCGGGCTATTCGAGCTGCAGTTTTGTCGATTCCAAAATGTCTTAGTAATCGAGAAAGGCGGACTGGTTACCTTCGACGGCGATTTTCTTAGCCTTATACTAATTGCACGGTGTAAATTCTTCGAATTTGAGTATCTGATCTGATAGTTCCTCTTGATCTTCCATATCGATTGGATCCCGGGATAAGGCATCGATCACACACCTTACGGTATTTTCTCTCAAAATGAAACTGCTGCAGATACTTAGTCCATCCTGCCAATTTTCCAGATAAACTTTTCATCAAGTACAGTCATCAGAAGGACTAATGATCGGTGGCGTCGGTAAAGTGGTAGCCTTTCAGGTAGGGCCTCATTTTTTCAATGCCCCAAACAATAGCCAGGCACTCTTTTTCGGTGATCGAAAATTTCTTCTCTATGGGATTCAAACTGTGGCTTACATAAGCAATCATATGGTTGCCTTCGGGGCCATTCTGAATCAAAGCTGATCCTAGGCCAGTGTTGGAAGCGTCAATTTGAAGCACAAAGAGTCGGGAAAAGTCGGGACAAGCTAATAGGGAAGCATTTGTCAGGCAGGTCTTCAAGTGTTTACAGACGGCTTGTTGTTCAGCATACCAAGATCATCGCACTTCTTTCTTTAATTATCAGGTTAGAGGAACCACGATCTGTGAACATTTTTGTACGAAATGGCGATACTAAGATGCTACACTCAAAAAGCGTCGGAGACCGCGAATGTTGGTTGGTTCAGGAAGACACTGGATAGCAGAAGCTTTTTCGGTATTGGTTCAAATACCCTCGGCGGTAATGAAATTACCCAAGTAATGTAGAGATCTTCTTCCAAATTGATATTTCTCCGGATTTAGCTTTAAGTTTGCCTCTCGTAGTCGGCAGAACACTTCTTTGAGGTTTCGGAGATGCTCCTTAAAAGTATCTCCCAAGATAATTATGTCATCCAGATAGGCAAAGCAGAACATGTACCAACTCCAGTCCTATGATGCGATCCATTAGACGCTGAAAAGTAGCTAGAGCGGAATGTAACACAAACGGCATTACTTGGAATTGAAATAGTCCCATCCTCGTACAGTTAAAGCGGTAATCGGTTTACTTTCTTCCAAGAGCGGTACCTGCCAGTATTGATGTTTAAGATCTATGCTCGAGATGTGTCGCGCCCTTCGGAGTTTATCCTGTATAGAAACGGATTTGTAACACTGTTCACTTTTTGAAAGTCTATGCAAAATCGGTTTTTACAATCTTTCTTGCGCTACAGGAAAGCTCCAGGGACTATCAGATGTTTCGATTATTCCATCCTTCAACATACCTCTCGGTTCCGTATTAATAGTTTCCTGCATCTTCGGATTTTGTGGTCGGTTTCGCTCTTTCATCGATTCTGGCTCCAAAAGTTTTATACTATGTTGAATCAGCGGTGTTATACCTTGCATGTCCTCAAACTTTGGTAGTTCTTCATCGAGAAATCATTGCAATCGGACTTCCTCTTGGTCGGTAAAAATTAGATTCGTCCCGGTGCTGACTTGTCCTATTGAGCTACAAGAGTTCGATGTTTGTAATACTTTATTATTAAGTTACAATCTGGTAGAGCCAAGGTCAAGACGGAACGGACGACGAGCCAATAAGTTCATTCCCTACGACATCCGAGCATAAGTGCAGTAGGTAGCTTAATTCTTACGTCGTACGACCACACTGCAACGGAATACTGTAGGCTTCGGTAACCTCAACAATGACACTATGTCCCACTTTTGAACGCTGCACCACAGATAGCACTCTTTTACCTTGTCGCTGGAGACAAAGTTCCATGGCTAGGTCTTCCATGTAGGAATTGGCGGCACCGATATCGATGAGGGCGTTAAACGCTGTATCGTTAACAAATACACAAGCATAGGGGCGATTGTAAATTACTGCAACGGTACTCGGGTTTGACGGTTGCGAGTTTTCACTAATGCGCTCTGTACTGACCTCGTAGCGGGACTGCGCCGATCTTGTTTTCCGGACACGGACAATTACGGAACATCTCACCTCTCCTCCGGCATCTCGAACAGAACAACTGGGCTCTTTCAGTGCACTGCACCAGTTTCTCCACATCGCCAACATAAGACAGATGATTTATCTTGAGACGGGAACAGTCTTTGTGGCGATCGTGATATATCATCGTTTGGCCCAGTCACCCTCGATTGGTGAGGTCATGCTCGTTGTGGGTTCACTTGCCAAAGCAGGAATTCTGTGTCGCTAATCACCTTAGTAAAAGTAGCGGCATCGTTAAAATCTGATTTCCGGATATATTGACGGTACTCGGGAAGTGATTACGATACAACCGCTGAAGCTCTTGTGTCGGATCAATATTTCCATGTCTGCGAATGAGGGTCTGCATGTCGGTAATATAGCGGCTGGCTGGCTCCTTTTTCTCTGCAGGCATCGACTGATTTCCGCCTCCGGTTCAGCGGAAAGTAACAGGTACGAAAATTGGCGAGGAGGTCATCCCAGGTAGTCCAATTTCTATGGTTACTGCGAAATCATAAGAAAGTCTTCCCTTGCAGAAGCTCTGGCATTTGTGGCAATCCATCCTGACGCTTTTTGACGTACACCCAGTTTACCCTCGTAACACTTGGATCGGTTTGCGTCGAGTGGTTGGCGGTACTTATAGTCGGTGGTGGGTCAAAACTTCGATACCGTCTCGGCATTGACCTTTTTTCGGTCCTATACTCTTTTGGTTATACATCTTTTGCGAGTTATGCGCTTTTCAAGTTAAATGTTTGTAGTTGATGTCTTGCGAGTTCCTGCTCGGGCGACAAATTTGTAATGGCATACTAAAAATTCAACTGGTGACAGCACACATGATATATCGAGGTCGAGGCAAAGGACGGTCCAAAAAGACCTAAAGTCCTCTTCTGGCTACCAGAGACCGAAGACATAGAAAAGGCCAGGCGTGGCTGAGAACACAAAGCCCAGGACTAAAAGTCAGTGACTGGACAAATCTAAACCGAAAAACTGACGAGAAAGGACAAACTTTGTCCTTCTCAGTAGACTGTGTAACTTTCAAATGCCTTAAAAAGACTCAGTTCAAGGTATTTTATAAATTCGAGAAGGTGACTTTCCAAAGTCTGCGAAAAATTTGCGAAAAAATTTGAGGGTCGTACAGGCAAACTCCCAGCACAGTAGGGCGGCTACGATGCCCTTGTAGGGATATGAAGAACTGGGATATCGCCCTCATACAAGAACTCTGGATATACCAGGGGAAGATAAAATGGATCACGGGAATCGGAATCGGATGTGAGTTTTTGTATATTGCAGAGTATCCAACGGACAAAGGACCTGTATATTAAAAAAAAAGTCTGAAAGTGCTTGCACTAAGTAATCATATTTCCAGGGATCTTGTTTCTGCGAAGATAACAGCAGAGGGAGCAGGACTAAAAAACATAACAATTGGTTCAGCATACTTCCCTTACGACGACTTGGAAGAACGACCACCAAGGGCAGTGGCAGACCTGGCTTTCCAATTCATAATGGCAAACAACTTAGACATAATCAATAAAGGCAATGAACCTACCTTTGTCACCAGGAGGTTATGAAACTAACATTAAGTACGACCTATGTCGGAAATTTTATAAAAAATTAGCATTTGTCTAAGAAGGAGAGCTGCTCAAATCCCAGACCCATCGGGTTCGAGATAACGTTTATAGAACGGGAACAAACAAACTATTAAAATCCGAGGAAAATAAACTTGGGAAACTATTGCGTAGACCTGGAACAGAATCTAGCGGAAATCAAAAGTTCGATATGTGACACAACATACATAGAACTGATGGCAGAACAACTTACAGAGGACACAGTTTTAGCCTATGAAACCAACTGTCCACAGATCAGTCAAAATCCTACCTGGAATGCAACGTGGTGGAATTCAGAACTAGAAGCGAAAAGAGGGTAAGTTAGGAAAGTCTGGAATAGGGCAAGAATATCAGGAATTGGGACGAATACAGAACATCATAAAAAAGCACTGTGAGAAGATTGAGAAGACTCCAGAAGCTGCTAGACTTCGGAGGATACTCTCTAATCACCAATAAACTCTCTAAAACAAACACTAGGGAGTATACTTACACCGGGAACGATAACTGAACTATTCCGGCTACACTTCGTTGGGTCAACAATAATCGAGGAATCACCGGAGACTTGGAAACTCAGTGGAGCGGTAACCACCGCGGCAAGAGCCACTAAGGCGAACTCGCAGAACGAAATGGTGATTACCTATGAAAAAATAAAATGGGCCATAAACTCATTTGAACCATATAAATCGTCGAAACCAGACGGGATATATCCAGCAATACTGCCTGCTAATTAGCAAACTCTGTTACATATTAAGGGCCACTTTAGCGCTAGGATATATTCTAAAAATATGCAGTCTAACTAGAGTAGTGTTTACTTAGAATCCTGGGAAACTAAATTATTCAACAAGTCATTAAAACTCTCATGAATGTGTTAGACAATCATGTTAGGGACTCAATGGCAAACAATCCATGTAATCAGGACCAGCATGCATACAGAACCGGAAGATCAACAGAGCTCCACGAACTGGTCAGCGAATTGGAAAATACGCCGCAAAATGGAGAAGTGTTTCTAGGAACACTTCTAGATATAGAAGGGGCATTCGATAATACGTCTTTTCAATCAATTAATACCGCAATAAGGAACGTTAATTCAGAAGAGATCTATTGCAGGTGGGTCTAATACATGTTAAAAGATAGGATTGTCTGCACAGAATTGCTCGGAGAAACGCTGATGGCACGGGTGACTTGGGGGTTCCTACAAGGAGGAGTTCTCTTCCAACTGCTTTCGAACTTAGCGAATCCTGAGCAGGGAGGGTCACTCTGTACTAAGATATGCAGATGACTTGGTAATCTTAACCCAAGGTAAATTTAAAGAGTGGTTTCATGATTGTAGAAAGAGAGGCAGAACAAGAAGGACTTAATATAAGCTCCCAAAAGACTGTACTTATTCTCTTCACAAAACGAAGAACGCTAGAAGACCTCGGTCCCATCATCCTACAAGAAAACACAATACCACTTTCAAGAGAATATGGGGATAATTTTGGACTTCAAGCTGACCTGAAACAAGCACGTGGAAAATATTTAAAAAATCGGAAACAACCTATATGATTGTTAGAAGATTATGTGGGAAAACATGGGGTCTCTCATCGAAGAGGGTGCATTGGTTATACACCAGTGTGGTGACACCAGCCATCACATATGCTGCCTTGGTCTGGTGGCCCAAGGTAATGCAAAGAACAACCATGACAAAGCTAAGCGAGAGGGTCACCTGCTTGTACATTAAGGGGGAGTGCATTCTAAATCTACCTCCGGTATATTTAATGATTCAGGGAGAGACGGGAACAGGGCTTCATCAGCGCTACTACTCAACGCCAATAACACAAAAGCCATTGACTAAACACAAAACTATAGGGAACAAAATCAAAAGCCTAGAGTTGGAAATGGAGACCGATCTCGGGTACTGCTGTAATATACCGTTCGAAGTTATAAAAGACGATCGAATGGCGAGTAAAACCGGAAACATCTTCTGGTATACTGACGTTTCAAAAACCAGTGAGGGTGTCAGAGCTGGAATATATGGATTACAACCGAGAAAAGAAATAACTCTTCTCTTCCAGGCATAAATATATGCAATTTTACAATGTGCAGATGAGATAAAAACGGCAACTTATAAAGGGAAGCAAATCTACATTTATTTCGACAGCCAAGCAGCCCTGAACACCCTCAAGGGCCAAAAGGTGCCATCTAGATTGAACTGGGAACGTCAGAGTGAACTAACAACTCTAGCAAAGAAAAACAGAGTCATGCAAATATGGGTAACAGGAAACGAAAAAGATGACAAGCTAGCGATAGCAGGCTCATAATCTCAATATATTGGTCTAGAACCGGCTTTGGGGGTGTCACGGTGTGCTGCTCAGGAAGCGGCCAAACAATGGATCAGAAAAAAGCACGAAAGCTACTGGATAGCCAGTTAGAAATTGAATCACGGCAAGCCATTTATTGGGAACCCTGGCCCAAAATTAGCAAAGAAACTACTCCAAATGGGCTGAAATCAAGTAAAACCTATTACAGATATAATGACGGGACACATACCTGTCAAAGTACATCTGAATAAAATGAACCTGTATAACGGAAATCTTGGCTGCAGACTATGTGACCAAGTCGAGGAAAGGGTAAACATATCATATGTGACTGTAAGTCACTGGAAAGAAAACGACTACAAACCTTCGGATCAAAAAACCTGGAACCGAGGGAAGTACAGACTCATTCCTTAGTAGACCTGTACAAGTTAATCCAGGAGGTGAGGTTAATAGAGTGGTGAGCACAATAGATCTACCGGCATAGATCGGCGGTAGGCAGCGTCTCTACATGCGGCGGCGACGATAAATGTCGAAGCGGCAGTTGTTAAGCGTCCTTATCAACGGACATCGGAGGGCATCCGGCGATAAAATACATTCCTGGTCATTACGGACACGAGACAAAACTGACGGCATGCAATGCGTGTGTATATGTGATGGTAAGAAGGAAAAAAAGGAACCGATAAGGCCCGTACTTGTAAGGGTCCTAGTCAGCGTCGGCAGGATTGAACGACATTGCTTGTACTTACAAGGGTCCTCAACAATGTGGTTCACTAGCAGTAAGAATTTAGGGTCCTCGACAATGCTGGCCATTAGCGGGCTAGGTCCAGTGGGCGACCCAGGTAGTCTGTTGGGACTGTGTATCCGGGTGAAGAACGTCGAGCATAAATAGCCTGCCAGAGTTGCCACTACGCCGGCGAGTGATGGCGTGGGGTGATCGCGTATATAGTACTGCGGTATACGGCGCCGATCACTATAGACGAACGCTATAAAACCGTCGAGAATTCCCATTCCCCGGCAATATAAAAATTTTAGGCATTATTTTCTCTCAAGAATCAGATTTTTCGGATGTATAATAAATAAAATAAATCCTTGTGAAGATACTCATGACCAAAAATTCAATAACTACGTTATACCAGACAAAACTAAAAAACAGATTACTATAAAAAAGGGATTACTCTGCTTCAAGACAATACTACCTACAAGAAAATAAAAGATTATCCAACCAATACATATCAAAAAATAATAACGAAATTTCAGATCAATGCGAATGCAAAATGTTTATATCCACTCATAGACCGAAACAATTTAAAATACAAAATGCTCAACCTCCTCGAATTCATGGACTCCCCAAACTACTTAAACCAAATATCCCCTTAAGCCCCATAGTGTTTAGTATCCAATAGCTTGTCTAAAATATATCCCAATATTTGAAAAATATATTGCAAAATATAGTAAAGGGAAACAATCATCAAATAATCTTTCAATTTTAAAAATAAAATAAAATATAAATTAATTCCTGAAAATTATATGCTTCTTATGACTTAATAGATTTGAGTGATAGTAATTTTAATGGTAACCCTGTTAATCAACAAAATTTACCAAAGACCAACAGAACCTCATCTACCACGAATTATACATTTGTTGACCAAAACTCCCAGTTTGACTTAATAAACTTTCATAGTGAGGTACCGGTCCAACTTTATATTTTCATAATTCTCGTAATACACAGCCTACAGTATCTGATTTTCCCCGATGCACCGCTAGTTTTAAAGAGTCATTATTAGACCGTGAAATTGTAGCTTCTACTGCCTCTTCAACTCCTACTGCTCCTATGATGTCAAGTCCTTTAGATCTTAGTACTCACAACTAGCCATTGCATTCCCGATGTCACACGTTACTTGAAGATCGTTTGCCATTTATCGAGCACAATCGTTACCATCCCGTAGTGAATATAGTTCAAAGTACCCCTCAGACACAAGTCAATCCAGTTACTAGACAACCAGCCTTCCCCTCACAATATTTGAATTAGTTAGAACCCGAAAGACTTGACACTGTCCTACCCCCTCATTACTACGTTGAGCAGTTTCAGCAGCCCATTACTGAAAGCTTTTCACGAAATGTGCACCCATCCTATGACGAATTTCCGCATTCCAACAGACTAATAGTTTCTGAATCTCCTATTGCCCCGTCACTGACTAGTTCTTATTTACAGGCTACGTCTGGTAAAGTTCATCATATCCAATTTCACATTCAGCCCATGGTGACAATTCAGTCTAGGTCAAACATGAATATTACTCAGCCTCAAGTGAATTCGCCAGTATAATATACTGCCGAGGAGCTGCCAAATTTTGATTCTCCTAGCAGAAATTTGAGAGCACCTAACCGTCCTTTGCCTAATATTGAGCATGGCTCATCAGAAATCAGTTTGAATATTTGTAATTCCTTTGTCCCCAATAGAGCCAATATAAACTCAACCAGACCCTCAGAGACACCTCAGTCCATAACCCTCGTTGATCTAACCAACCGATTGGATAATCTTGAATTTCCCCTTTCCGTAAATCTAACCGTAATGATTTGCCTACTTATGTGTCTCCACTTCAGTTTGATAACATTACTCGTTGGAACTTAACATATGATGGCCAATCTAGAGTTACTAATTTTCTTGAAAGAGCTGAGAAGTTGTATCTAAAGATCATTTACTGCGTGCAGCACCCGAATTACTCACCCTCAATGTACTTTTGTGGTATCGAACCCGTTCATTTAATGACTGGGATAAATTAACCTCACAATTACGAGAAGCTTCTCAAACTTATGATTACGAGTTTCGCCTTTGGGACGAGTATCGTAAAAGAACTCAGGGATCTCACGAACATGTCCTAAGTTTTGTAGTTGCTCTGCAAAATTTGTTTCGTAAATTACCCGAACTACTTTTTAAAGCAGTACAGCTTCAACTGGTCCGCCGAAACCTTCTGCCATATATTCAGAGCTCTGAATTAATCCGAATTAGTCGACCTATCGAGCAAACAAAGTTATGTGTTCAACGCTTCGCTCCACCACCTACTAATTACAGGCTACTTTTGGAACCTGAATTAGCATACCATAAGCCCACCCATTATGCTGCCTCAGTGAAGTGCACAAACCTAAATCTTCTAGACTCTTCGATGCAGTCATCCCCTGATTTTCATAACAAACGTTCTGCAACCCCGACAGTTAATGCAATTGGTACAACGAGTGAAGTTAGTTGCTGGAATTGTAATGGAGAAGGACACCGATTTCGTAACTGTGATAAAGCCTGTAAGAAGTTTTGTTTCCGATATGGACCAGCAAGAATTGCCTATCTTGTTCAAAAAACGGCCACTTGGCAAGATCATAGGCCGTACTCCTTTCCAGAACTCTACGGCCATTGTATCTGGAAACGCAGTATTAAATTTTGTATTAGCACATGCTAAGGTTGATCAGCATCCCTTTTTGAATATCCAAGTTACTGGTAAATCGTTACTAGGTCTTCTTGATAGTGGAACTTCTCGAACTATCCTCGGCTCAACCGAATGGAAATTATTGCAGCCCTTAAGCAAACTTAATCCATCGTCAACTTCCAAGTGTATTGTGGCTAATGGTCAATCCTATCCAGTTTTAGGTGTAGTCACCTATCCAGTTGGGTGATCGTGTTATTTTGCTAGAGACTTTAGTGATCCTTGCATTACCTCAAACACTTACCTTGGGAATGGATTTTTGGACACGGATGGAAATTGCATCAAGTCTTTACGCCGGCGAATGTTCCTTTAGGACTGAAAAAACTTAAACCCCACAACTTTCTGCAATACAGTCGGTAGAAATGCTTTCACCTGAACAAACCAGACATTAGACACAGTGATAGATGAAACATTTTGCCTGGGGCAATGGTCTTGGTTGCACGAATCTAGTGGAACTAGTTATCAAGACGGACTCACAGCCTTTCAACAACAGTATTACCCCTTATTGCGAGCACTTCAAAACGAAGTAAACAAAGAGCTAGCGCAGATGTTAGCCGACGATATTATTGAACCATCTGACTGTCCATGGTCATCTCCCATAGTTATGATCCAAAAGAAGAATAACGGCGGGATCTTTCATGTAGATTATCGCGCGCTTAATAAAGTAACCGTTCCAGATGCCCATCCTATTCCCTACGTTTCTGCCACACTAGAAAAACTGCGACACGCCCGATTTCTTACAACGTTAGATATTAGATCAGCTTATTTGCAGATTCCCATCTTTAAAGAGTCTAGACCACTAACTGCCTTTACTGTACCATTACGAGGTCTTTTTCAATTTATGCGTATGCCTTTCGGACTTACCAATGCCCCTGCGATGTGGCAAAGACTTACTGATCGCGTCGATGATGTCGATCTAGGGTAATATGTTTTTGTGTATTTAGATGACGTTGTTATATGCACGCCAACGTTGGACGAACATATTAGAGTATTACCTGAAATTATTACGCGCATACTACGTACTGGTCTAACACTTGAAAAATGGACTTTCTGCAAATCCGAGCTGAAATATCTAGGTTATATTGTTAATTCGTCTGAACTTTTAGTTGACCCAGAGAAAACAGACGCTGTTTTACGCATCCCAACTCCTAAGAATGTTTCCGAAATGTGAAGAGTCATCAGACTTGCGTCGTGGTACCGAAGATTCGTATCAAATTTTTCATCTGTTATATCGCCACTTACTGCCCTGACCAGGAAAAACGTTAGATTTTGTTCTAGGTGCTATTCTTTCTCAGATCATCGATGGTCAAGAAAGTGTCATTTGTTATCTAAGCCGGTCACTCACTAAAAACGAACGAAAGTTTAGTACCACCGAGAAGAAGTGTGTAGCTGTACTATAGGCAATCGACAAGCTCCGCCCATATATTGAGGGTACCCATTTTACAGTCATTACGGACTACTACAGTTTAAAATGGTTAAATTCGATAAAAGATCTTGTCGGTCGAATAGCGCGATAGGTCGTAAGGTTGCAACAATACGATTTGGTATCGTTCATCGAAAAGGCAAAGAGAACGTCGTCCCAGATGCGCTTTCTCACTCAGTGCCAATTATTAATGCAACGGTGGGCCAGCCTGTTAGACCTGTGTCAATAGATCGGTCCTCTTCATCGTCTGACCGATGGTATCAGGAAATGATCAAAAAAGTTGAAGAACGTCCATCTCACTATCCTTTGTGGTGGTTTGAAACTTGCACATATATAAACGAGCTAAACTCCCTTATCCTTCCCTAGCTGAACCCTAAGATACATGGCGGATTGTCGTTCCTCGCGAGCAGCGTTCAGCCATCATCAAGGCCCATCAGAATCCACCTACATGGGGTCATCTTTGTGTTTTTAAAATATTCTCCAGAATTACTCCGAGATATTACTGGCCGAGTATGAGAGCTGATGTGGCAAAACATATTCGTTGCTGCTATACCTGTCTTCAAGCTAAGCGTATGCAACAGGCTCCCGCAGGGCACATGCTCAGTGCGCAACCTACCGCTACTCGACTATGGCAAATTATTAGTATGTTCCCTTCCATGCTCAAAGTCTGACTATTCTTACATATTCTCAGTTTTGGATGTTTTCAGTAAATACACTCTCTTTTTCCCATTACGTGCCGCTACGTCACCGAGTATACTGCTGTGACTGGAAGATCACGTCATTGTAATTTATGGTAGAACTGATAAAATTATCGCTGATAACGGAGTTCTATTCCGAAGTAAAATTTTATCATCCTCAGGCCAATCCCGTTGAACGAGTCTATCGTATTCTCAAAACTATCCTATCCTGTTACGTGAATGAAGATCACCGGAATGGGGATAAGATTCTTCCTAAAGCAACCTGTGCCCTTAGATCTGCCAAGCGTGAGGTCACCGGTCTGACTCCCAATTTTGTGGTCTTTGGACGTGAAATTCAGTTTTCCTCAGGTTTTTCCTTACTAACAGGCGACGATCTTACAGGCTGTGATCTTCACAATAGATCTCAAGCGCTAGAAAAAGTATTTTCCGATGTTCACAAGCGACTACGCAAGGCGTATGAGAGAGCTCAACCTCGGTACAATCTTCGACGTCGTAATGATCGTTTTAGCTTAAACCAACAAGTTTGGAAGAAAAATTACATAATTTCGAATCAGGCCAAACAGTTTAGTGCTAAACTTGCAGCTCAATTTACTGGACCCTTTACCATCACTAAAATTTGATCATCATGGTTCTACGATGTTTCTGATGAGTCAGGACGAAATTTAGGGGTTTGGCGTGCTAAAGACCTAAAAACACACCCGCCGGATAATAACAATTAACAACCCAATATTCCATATTTTTAAGTTAGTCGTATTAATAGTTTTTTTTTTATTGTTAATTTTTTTTTAAATAAAAGTTTCGAGGAAACCTCTCCAGGGAGGGGAGGTGTGTTACAGTTTTTATTTTACAATAAAAAATATAAATATTTATACTAATAATACCTACAATAAAGCTAATACTCACCATAAATGAATTCCTTATTTTTATCAAGTAGTCAAGAATATTAAATAAACAAAAAACTAAAAGTTTATTCACCTGTCACATCAAAAACTAGTATTGAAAAAAAATCAAGTGTGCCTAGAAATGCATCGAACACTCCACTTTTGCCACTTTCATCAAGGGTATAGTTAATCTTTTGTTATTTTTCTTTTGTTTTTAGCGCTCTTGAGATTTCTTGAAGCATTAGTAAAGAGAGTCTGAGCCAAGCCTTGGTTGTGAAAACTAAGAGAAACCCACAGAGCAGATTTTTTTGCAGCTAAAAACATAGTTTAGTGTATTAAGCGACGATTTGCCAGATATTTAAGATAAACAAAGTTTTTGTTGTATTCGTTTTTTTTTTCGTTAAGTACACGGTAGTGAAAGTGATCACACCTAAGGAGTAAACACACCAACCTTGTGACTTTTGATACTTGGTGCACCTTTAAAGACAATCAGGTACATGTCACAAATAGTTTTTATTATATTGGGAATTTGCATTTGTGCCTAAGATTGGATTTGCATGCCAGAGCCAGCATTTAACACACCACTGCTCCCATATAGGCCATCGACTATTCAGCTTGCCGAAAGTGTTTGTATTTAATAACAAAACTGCCTTTCAGATATTAAAACTTCATAATAAACAGGGATATTACCGATTTTAAAGTATACTTTCATTTTTTTCCTGTGGTTGGAAACTAATAAGACCTTCTGCGAGCAATTACAGGACACTTTATATTTAATTTCATTGAAAATATCTTGTAAACCGAAGATATACGTAGACACTAGGTAATTTAGAACATCATTTTAACATACATACGCATATTAATAGTTCAACACTTCTAATTAGGTTTAAATAAGCTTAATTTTAGTCTTAATCCGCCTACTAGATAGTTTAGTCTTTTAAAATAAAATATTTGAACTGGAAAGAAAGTAAGGTTATTCAACGCCGCTTTTGCAGTCGAAAGATGACCAAAAGCTAACCGACTTGGTATTTGGCGCAGATGACGTCATACCTTCAATAATGCTATTGTTCATTGTTTTTTGTTTTTTCTTTGTAATTCAGGTAGCAATTAGTGGCGTATTTATTTTAGATTAAGTTAAAATTCACATAAATTAGAATCCTTTTTTTTTTACTTATTGTTAAATATAGATTTGATTGTTTTTGGAATCCGAGTGTTTTATTTTTGGATCTGGTTGTTTCCTGTTTTCGCTAACATTATCCCTACTTCTCACTGATGGGCCTAAAAACAGGTGGCGCTTTCAATTTATATAACCCCCCTAATCTCCTGCATGATAGCCTAGGCACTGCCCTAAAAGGAGGAGCAATCAACACCAAAAAATAACCACCTGTATCGAAGAATTTAATTTTAGCATTCATTTTAAATTTAACTCTCTCTCTCTTTCTCTTTTTCGCCGCAGCAGTATTATGTTCAGGAAGTTGCTACGGTGGACCCATATTATTTTCCTGAAATTGGCTCAGTAAAATGCAAGATGGTGCTGGTAATATCGCACACAAAAAAATAATTGGTATGGGAGAGTTTTCTGAGTCGTACATAACGAAATGACAATTAATTTTAAAAAATTCAATCTGGCGGATGCAAAATTTTACATTTCTCGAATTTGTCCAAAATTGGTTTTTGTGGAGTAGATTACGCATTTCAAATTATTTTAAATAAATCATTATGGCAGACAAAAATCATTTCTTGATTCTGTCCAAAATTGGTATAGGAGGATTTTTGAGTGTGTATATTACGAATTTAAAATTATTTGTAGAAAAGTCAATAAGGCGTAACCCAATATGGCGGACTAAAAATTTTACTTAAATCTATATAGCGAATCCATTATGGTGGACTAAAAAATTTAACATGTCTCGATTGTGTCCAAAATTGGTATGGGGAGAGGGGGTTCTAAGGGTGTAAATTACGAATCTAAAATTACTTATAAGAAATTAAATTTAGTCAGTCCAATATGGCGGACTGAATAATCAATATCTCTCGATTTTGTTCAAAATTGGTTCTGAGTAGTTTCTTAGAATGTAAATAACGATTTTAAAATTATTTGCAATATGACAGTCTAGCAATTTTATATTTTCGGATTATATCCAAGACTGTTATTGGGAGGTTGTCGAGGGTGTATATTAAGATTAGATTTTGAATTTAAAATAATTTTTTTAATTCAATATAACATATGCAATATAGTAGGTTGGAAATCTTATGTTCTCAAATCTTTTCACGATTGGCAGTAAGTTATGAATCTAAAGTTAATTATTTACGATTTAAGTTGTGGGGGACTCAAATTTATACATTTTTTCGATTTTGTAGAAGTTGATTTTGAAATATCCTTGGGACGTATATTATGAATCTTGAATCAATTTCTTCAAATCGAAGATGCACGATAAAGTATGTCAGACTAAAAGCTTTACATGTCTTAAGTTATTTCAATATCAGCTCTTGAGGCCTAAGTCATGAATCTAAAATTAATTTCCTAAAATTTAAAATAGCCGATTTACTATAGCAGACTAAATATTTATTTGGTACAATTTCACTCAACACTGGTATTTGGAGAATTCTCAGAATCAAAAAATTTTTTCTTGTCCAGTTTAGAATGGTTTACAACTTTCGATAAAGTGGGTACTATTTTGCTACCTTAAAAACTCAAATCAATTCAAAACTAAAAATTTAAAATTAAAGTTATTATAAAAAAATTAAACCGTTTTCTAAAAAACCGCTAAAAGCGAAGAGTACCAATATAAATTTTTATATAAAAGAAACAATTTTTAACTCGGTGCCAAATTATTACTAAATGAAACAATTACTAATAAAATATTTCTCATTGTTTTATGTCAACAGTACATTTTGTTAGAAATTGTAGAAGCAATGCTTACTACGAAATCCAAAAAGAATACTTCCTCAAAACGCAACGGATCTGTTTTTAAAATCAAAATTTTATTACTTGATCGACGATTCATTAAACTGAATAGAAACTACGGCATGAAAGCAATTGGAAGTAAAATATTTCTCAATGTTTTATGTGAACCGTACATTTTGTCAGAAATTGAAGAAAAAAATAAACAGCGCCAATGACTACTACGAAATCTAAAAATAATACTTATCCAAAACGCAACGGACCTGTTTTTTAAATTAAAATTTTAGTACTTGATCGACGACTCATTGAATTAAATCAGAATAAAACAGCTATCAGCTATTTAAACCAATATGTAAACCTTAATAATCTGTAAGATTAATCAATGTCCATGCAAGTTTCGGTATCAGTTTTTAAAAAATTTACAAGCTAAAATCATTAATTACATACAAAGTATAAAGCTATGATGGCAATTGCCCAAAACTTAATAACTAATTATTAGTCGCTCGATAATTAATTCGCTACCAACCTGATTTGTCGCTGCTAATAAGTTATCGATTTCATGAATCTGATTTATGAAAATACTTTACTTATTTCAAATCCTCGTACCAAAAGTCTTTTTCAATATAATGGTGCATGTGCTGGAACACTCGATTGTAACTGGATCAAAAAAAAACTTGTTATACCAAGCACAGGTGATTTGTTCTAATAAGATAATAATAGGTTTTATTTTATTAGATACAAATTTATAAATTTTTCTCAAATTTTACCAGAAATATTGTATTTTTGAACTCCTCATTTTATAAGTCGTCATCTGCAAAATTGTGATTTTTAATTCTATTTATGACTTGCAATCAATAACTTTGCTTTATTTTTTTTCCATTATTGTAACTTGAAATTTAAAATCTTTTAATTCCTGAGTTGGGAATTTTTATCTGTATGAAGTTATAATTACACTTAATTGTTTATTATTTAAAATGGTTCGCTTTTCTAAGATAACCATGCTGTTTATTGCGCAGAACTTTAATGCAAAAGCAGGTCTTGTTTCCTGTTTATTTCCTTTAGATTGATATACCGAACGATATTTAGTTGAGTATTGAAATTTTTTTTCCCTTAGGATACTAACAGGGGGCAAACTATGTAACTTACTTAATACCGCTATCATTTCTGATTTAAATGACAATTTAACCACAAATTTAATTATTTTTTTGTTGACGATGAAGATTATAAAGATTTTTTTTTTCAATATACCACCCTAGGTTAAGCGAAAGAAAAAATAATAGAAATATGTAATCCAAGTATTGCAAATTCAGCAAAATACAACTCTTTTTAGTGCTTAGTCTCGCCTCCGATTGCACAAAGCATCTTCAGGGATTTTCACTCCACGAGATTAGAATACTGAATGACTTTCGAGGAGCAACAGCCCGGTATTTATATCCGACTGGTGCTCAGCGAACCGTGATGCAGCGTTACAATCGATTTATCGTGTGATATAGACTATACCTTACATCTCTATAAATATTATTTGAATATTTACAAATTTCGATTCATTCTCTAATTTAACGTTTAAAGAAACCAAACACTGATCCTAGCACCTTAGTTTCTTTTACATTAAAAGTGTGACCTGAGCAATATTACTGCAGATTGTACAATTTGTTTCTTTTTTATACATCTTTCACGTTTCTTGAGCCTAATGGATATAGACTATCCTGTTTCACCTACATACACTTTACCACAACAGCAAGGTATCTTGTAAACGCCTCCTATTTGAAATGGAATTTCATTCTTTGGAGACTTCAAATATTGTCCAACTATCTTACATGTGTTGAAAATTGCCCGAATGCTTAATTTTCTGAGCAATCTGGCAATCTTTTCGGTAGTTCCGTGTATGTAAGGTAAGACAACACTGTCTGCATGCTATAATAAAGAGAGATAATTTTCTAATGGAATCTTGGACACTAGAAATTATTTCTTCCACCGGTATGCGCCTTGGAGTGATGGCGAATTTCTGTCCTTTGGATAAGTTTTCACTGCATCGGTAAGTTGTATAGTTGACAAATTGACCACTGTGTTCGTCGGTGCGCTAGTTGAATTATTGCTGCGCAAAAGTCCTTCGAATTTTCTTTTTTGCTTCATAGTGACTTGTTGACGGATTCTTTCTGCTCTCCTATAGACAGTGTTGTCTTACCTTACATACACGAAACCACCGACAAGATTACCAAATTACTCCAAAAATTAAATACTCGAACAATTTTCAACACATGTTAGAAAGTTGGACAATGTATGAAGTCTCCAAAGGACACAATTCTATTTCAAACAGAAGGCCTTTACAAGATACCGTGCTCTTCAGGGTTCTAATCTCGTGGAGTGAAAATCCCTGAAGATGCTTCGTGCAATCGTAGGGGAGACATCGGATAATAATTCCAATTTAACACGGTCTAAACCCAAGAACCATGATTTTCAACTTGACCAAAGCCATGAAAGCTTTTGTTCTTTAAAAGGTTGTTATGTTGGAATTATAAATTTAATGTTATTATTTTTCCAGTCTAGAAAGGAGAATTATTTATGAAATTTTTCCACATTCGGAACAGCATCTAACAGCATCATTTCAAATCTAAAACGCTTGCATATTTCCATATAAGTTTTTAGTATTCTTTTCCAAATCTCAATTTTCCATATAAACATTACAACAATTTCATATTTCCAATCAGGGCTAATTTATCTGAATACTAAAGTTTTTAATTTCTTTGAAACCAAAAAAAAAGGAACATATATGGGAGATAAATGAAATATTTAAATTACTAATTGCAAGCCCATTTATTTCAAAATACGCCAGTTTTGTGCTCTATTAGCATAATAAATGGAATGAAATTCAATAATGAAAGGAATTCTAGGTATCATTAGGTTTTACAACCATGATGATCAGATAAATGAGACAAAGGGTTGACCTAAAAATGGTGTGTCTTGTTTTCATTGTACATATTCTAGAATCTTGAAACTGTAGTAAGTGAAACATGTTTAGAGTAAAAATAGCTCTATATAATCTGAATTTTGTCATCAACAACTTTGTGTCATTTGTCAAAGTGGTTCAAATCTCTTTAATTTTTTAACGGTATTTATTTCTGTATAAAAAAAACTCAAACAAATGAATTTTTGAGGAATGAGCGCCCATCTGACAGAAAAGACACAGACGCGAAAAATACTTAGTACAAATTTGTTAAGTGATTTAGTCGTCTTCAATCGTTCGACAAGGAAAATTGTTCTCAAAAGTATTATTTTGAGCGTTCGTAATAAACAATTTGCCAGCAAAAAAGTAAACTGTTTTTATTATACCATAAATCAGCAAAAAAAAATAAACAATTCTTATAACATCGTATGATCCCTCAGAGAATTTAAGCATCATAAATAATGTATATATTTTAACAGTATGTTCAATGTTTTCAACTGCTTTATTGAAGTTCTTGCAATACGGTCGAACAGTAGCAGATATAAATATCTTTTAAACAGAGAACTGGTCAAATCAACTGCGGATTCCGTTATGATGAAAAGGATTTCACGGAAATTAAACCACATTGAGACGAATAACATTCTCAAGAATTACAAAAAAAAATTGAAAACCCATTACTAAAACTTTTTTGTCACGGAAAAACAAACAATGCAACAACAACAAATATCTTCACTACCTCGAATAGGAAGATATAGGGTTCTAATTATTCTGAACAATGAAGAATTCAGAACATTTAAAACCTCTCAAAATGGAAGTGCAAGAAGAATGCAACAACCTATAGAATTAAATGTAGAAGGATGTAATAGATATGAGGCACTTTCACCAGTCAATGAAAACTAATACGAAATAGAAAATGAAGTACAAATGAAAATCTAAAATAATACCGCAAGCAAACCAAAGCAAAAAAAAAACACAGAAAGAGCAAAAATAATTACTAAAAGAAGCGAGAAGCCTCCGCCAATTGTTATTGATAGATGACCAAAACCTCACTTTTCCAACAAAGTAAAATTTGAATTTGACCAATATCTAACAAAAGGATACAAAGAACTCGATAGTTCCTTATAATAACAGAACTGAAGAGTACAATCAGTATCTGAGGGTAATGGTTGGAAAGAACATACAATATCATACTCATTCAACGAAAGATAACAAAACGCATGCCTTTGTTATCAATGGACTTGATAACTTACCTGATACAAATGTAATAAATGAGGCGCTAATAAATAAACTTAAGATAAGAGTAAAAGAAATCTACATCATGGAATCAAGGTATTAAGCATTACGCCTACTAATCACCTAAAACGATGTAATACCACAGCATTTACAAAACAGTGTAAAATACCTTAATAATGTCAATATAACATGGGAAAAAAGCCGATCTAATCGCTACTTTTTGCGATACCAAAAGAGTCAACAATGGAGCCATACTGCCTCAAATTATTTCAGAAAATTTACATCACAAAACAGTATACTCCAATAAAGAAACTTTGATTTGCTCAAATGGCAGAAGAGAACCTAAAGCCAATGATAAAAATGACAAGTGAATAAAAAGTGGAGAAATATAATGAGCAACTAAACAGCAAAAAAATATATATAGCATCATCTTCACCCAACAGAAATTCATGGCAGCAAAAAATAGCCAGGGCAATTGGCACTATGACCACCAGGGCAAGAGACTTTATGACCACCAGGGCAAGTGGTGGCAACTTTAATCTCAACGACGAAGAATTTTCACAACTCAGAGAAAGAACACCACAACCATGGTAAGAAGAGCAAATGCAACAGCAAAAGCAGACTAATAACGTTGTAAATAATCTCATAGCTGTCTAATAAACTTAAAAACTTAATCAACATAAGCAAATTAACACGTTTTATGCGAGATTTTGCAGACATAATTAACAAATTAAATAACAAATATGGAAATGTAACTATTCTCATATCATTTATTAATAATAACTTAGATGACTACAATTTCTAAATTAACAAACAGAAAACAAAAAATAAACTGAACAATATTTTTTTCATATTAATTTATTTACTAATATTTAAATAACTATACTAACATTAATATTGAGGGATTATCCTCATTGCTTACTACATATGTTATTTCATTTAATTTACATTTTGGTTCATTTAAAACAAAATGAAATTCTGCCTAGAAATAATTATCTTGCCAATTGCCAAGCTTGTTTAGAGAAGAAATTTAATGCTGCCGAGATAAACAAAATCAACCGATAGTAACATGAATGACCGATAGAATGCAAAATCTCGCATAAAACCCTGGTTCCTTGAAACTCTGATAGGTTTAACATTAAACAACTGATTTAAACTTATAAACAATATCTCTTTAAGCATTAAGCAATAACCAAGTTAATCAGGCAGTTTGAAGTCGCAAAGGTAGTCTAGATTATAAACTTGATGTAAGCAATTAATTTAAACCACCACGGCGAACATCTGCTAGCTTCACTGTTGCTGAACAGTGAAGTCACTGGCACGAAAGCACTTATGTAGATACATATATATATATATATATATATATATATATATATATATATATATAATATCTTTGTTTTCTTAAACCATCTATATTTATTTTTCTGAAATTTCTTGGGTATGAGGTTTTTTGTTTTTAAAACAATCTAATCAAAATTTGACGTTTCGCCCATTTTTTTTGGGCTTTATCAAAAATATATTGTCAGTCAGTCTATGGATAAAATCTCTTTAATTTTGAGCCGGAAATGCTAATGTTTAGTGAATTGTCTTATTTAATAAATTTACTTCAGTCGACTGAAGATTGTTTTAAAAACAAAAAACCTCATACCCAAGAAATTTCAGAAAAATTAATATATATATATATATATATATATATATATATATATATATATATATATATATATATATATATATATATTTGGCCTGCTATCATTGTTGCAGCCATACACTGACCATTTACGGTTATTATTGCCACCATCTATTTATTACGTCCGTATATCGGACGCAATAATTCGACCGCTGTTTTTTTCGGGTTTCCCGCGCTTTCTACAATGTGATTTTAAATTTTTTTCATCGGTTATCACATGATCTTTCTGAATATATTTTCAGTTCCGCGCCATCTATTAAGACTGATAAAATAAAAATATATTTACAAAATTTTTTTGGACTCAACAGTATTACCACTTTGAAAGCAAGTGTATAACGTTAGTTCAGCGAACTTCTATGTAGAGGCGCAAAAATATACATTTGTGTATAGCTTCCCTTATGCTGTTCTTTCACATTCTTAATATTATTATGACCGATGTTTGGCAACGTAGTATTCTATTTATAGGTTATTGCAGTGACCTTGAAATTTATTTTAAGTAATTATTTTATATTTGCTTTATGTGGTATCTGACTGGTATATTGTTTTGTTGAGTCTGGTAAATTATGGTGGGCAATTCGGACGGGATTATTACGATGATACGCATGTGCATGTCAATCAAAATTGGTAACTAACAAAATAATTGACAAAAAATTATCAGAAGATGTATTTCCTCGGATGCGTGCGGACAAGCGAAAAATGGTGTTTTAATTTGCGAATTGTGGTCAAGGTATATAAATATAGTCCCCACAGAGAAGAGTATTTTATACAAGTAGCTTCCAGAAAGATGAGAGAGCTGTGCAAAATCCTCACTGAATTGAGAAAACTTGAGCTAATACTGATATGACTTCAGCATTGACACTACGAAACTTTGAGTAATTTATTAAAGCTGTTAAATGTCCGCAAAGTACGATTCTGAAAAATATATTTACTTATCTTAGACTCTTGCGCTGAATATTCACTAAAGCATTGTTGTGATATCACTATCACAAATGTTTATAGGAAAAATATTCCTTATATTTCTGCCGCCTTTACTGGAGCAGAAGCTAGCTATAAAACTTTACTTCACGTCTTTAAATCAAACTGGAGGTTTGAAGTTTTATCACATGCCGCGAATAATCTGAAAATTAATAAAATTAAAAAGTAACTGTCATTTCATTAACTACTGACTTAAAGATATTATAACACAATTTAGTAAATCGTGCTGATAATGCGATTTAAAAAAATAAAGATTACATAATAACTTGGTAGATTCCTTTTACTACAGAGTAATATTATTAAAACGAAAACGTAAAAATTGTAAAGAATGCCTTTACATGTTACTAATACGAATTCTTAAGAAAAAGGCGCTAATGAAGAATTTAACAAAGTTGTATCTTTGGCTAAACATATTCTATAAAAAATCCTAAAAAATGTGGTTATAAGAGGCAAGAGAGGGAGAGGAGTGCCAGTTCTATTTAGTTTCGATGGACAGGCACATATTAATATTCTATTTAATGTAAGAGACAATTTTGTTCCAACAAAAAATAGCTACTTGCCCGCAAAGGCAAATTCATTAACTAATATAGTGAAACACAAAATATTAAGAAAATATTTCCATCGCTGTGAAACACAAAATCCGTCATCAATAACGTTCACTCGCTTTGGAAAACATTTTGCCTCTCTTACTTAATTTTTCAATCTATTCAATAATGAAATCCAACAACTGCTAACATTTATGAGCCAGGCTTCAACAATACATCGAAATTTATATTGTTATGATTTCACTCTTTTTATATTCACCCACTATTAAATTACAAGTAACTCCTAGCTCATACTCTACCAACTTATATACAGTTATACAACATACTAGAATAAAAAGTCTAGAATCTGCCTAGAAAAATTACTAACAAAAGTTTCTAGATTGTATTTATATAAATAAGAGGGTGGTTCTCGTTACACTACCTCCCTCCTAATTCTAATCATCCCGATCAGTTTTGATACTTCCGTGAAATGGCTTTCACTTGTTCTTGGGACTTCGTTGGATTCAATAAACAACGTCATTAATTCTCTTGAGAACAATATATAGTACTTTCCAAACTGATTCAACTTAGGTGATTTGCCTTTCTTCCTCTGTGGATTCCATAACCAAATTCTGTCACTTTGCTGAAACCATGTCGGGTTTGCTTTGATGTCAGATTTTGTCTTCATTCTGTTTGTTGCCAGAGCCATGCTTTCTATAACTAATTCTTGAACTTCATGCAACTTCTCTTATAATGCATCCACCCAGTCTTTGACCTCCAAAGCAATCTAAGATCCCTTTCGAATAGTAGTTTCGTAAATTGCAGATCGATAAACTATAAAAAAAAAATAGCAAATGTTTGTTCCAATCTTTCTGATATCTATTCACAACTTTTGAGAGATACTCTTCAATGGTTCTATTAATTCGTTCAACCATGCCATCTGACTGAGGATGTTCAGCTGTTTTCGATGCCAAGTAGTTCTCAAAGGTCTTAGAAAAGTTTAGATTCAAATTACGTCCGTGGCCAGAATGTAGCTCCAAAGGAATTACAAATCGGTTGAACACATTGTTGACTAAGACTTCAGCTAATGTTGAGGTTTCCTGGTTAAGGATAGCAAATATCTCAAGCCATTTACCGAAACAGTCAATAGAAGATAAGATTTATTTTTTGCCTATATCTGTTTCTGAAAAGGATTCAGCTTTATCAATAGCCATCCGTTTAAAAGATATTTCAACATTACATTTCTTTGCTTTTCCCTTAGTTCTTGTGCGTGCTTGAACCTTGGCTGACTGCACATGTAAAATACTATCTATACCATAATTTTACGTCTTGCTAATAATTAACCCAGTAAAATCTTTCTTGAAGTTTGTCTGAAGTATTATTAACTCCTAAATGGGAACCAGATTTTCCATTGTGAATTTCTTCTAAAACTACTGTAAGTTTCTTTCTATGTACACCTGAATTTTGATTTCCTTGCCATCGGTACGTTTCCAGGATCTCTATAGTAAAGGTTTTTCAATCAATAGTGGTCTCACTAAACCCAAAGTACCTTAAATGTAAGTCATTAGGATGCCTTTCATTAGTTTCTTTAAGTTGTAGAAATGTCACCAGACCATTGTGTTCAAGTTGATCTTTTCTCATCTGAGCTGTACTCTGGATCAACGACAAAAGTGACTTTCTAAATAGGTAACACTTCTCATTGTATTATTTTGCTAGAGAACTTGCATTCTTCGTTACGCGGCCTTCTTGACAGGGCATGTGAGTTATTATGCAATTTTTCTGGTCTATATTTGATTTTAAAATATTACTGTAGTAGTTTTTTAAGCTATCTTACTATTTGTCTTCAAGGTTGCTTCTTATTTAGGAGCCATTTAAGAGCTGCGTGGTCTGTCCTTATTAAAAATTCCTGCCCAAACCAATATTTGTGAAAACTTAGGACAGTTCTGGTCATGACGAACATTTCTTTTCTCGTGGCACAATAACCTCTTTCCAGTTTTAAATGCACTTCGCTGAAATATTCAATAACTTGTCCTTGGCCATCCTCAATCTGAGACAATACAGCTTCTACGACTTTGTTGCTGGCATCAGCATCCAATATGAATTTTTCATGATCTTGCTGGTAGCCTAAAATTGGATTGGATTATAACACAGCCTTGCTTATCAATATCAGAAGTTTATTCATAAATAATTTTTTCTTCAGTAAACCTATGTAAGGGTGAAGCAATATTGGCAACACATTCTATGAATCTTCTATAGTATGTGTATAACCGTCGAAAACTTCTCCATTTATGTTGGTCATGTGGTGGAGGCCTATTTTTTATTATTTGCTTTTTCCTTCATTGTGGAATACTACATGCCCAGAAAATTCTGCTTTTTGTTTAAGTGGTAAGCACTTTTTGAGGTTAAGTCGATGGTTGGCGTTTGGTGTTTTTAATTCTCAAAAACTCTCCGTAGATTCTGTAATGTTTTTCCTATAACCATGACAGCATCAAGGTAGAATAGACTTATTTTCCATGTAAGACCTCGAAGCTTTATTTGGCATAATATCATAGAGATCAGTGCCAATGCAAAAAGCAGTCTTTTCCGAATCTTTATTTTGAATGCCTACTTGACAATAATATCCACTTATTAGATCTAGTGTGGAAAACCATTGTGAACCAACCAACGCTGAGTCTTTCTTAGTAACGTCTTTGATCGTCCTGTATTCGAAACAGAATCTAGTTCCATCCTTTTTAGCTACCAATTTATAAGAGATAACCAAGGTCCAGATGATTCTTCTATAGTCCCTTAATTCAGCATTTTGTCTACAGATAACTCCACTTCCTGGCATTTGGCTATGGGAAGTCTTTTGGATGGCTGTCGAATTGGTTGTGCACTGCCAGTATTTATCATCATCATCATGCTAGATGATGTTCGTCGTACATGTATTACCATTTTTTGCTTCAAAAGCATCATTTTGCCTCCTTATAAACGTCTTAGCTTCTTCAAGTTCTTGAGGCGAAAGATGTTTCGAATTTGTCTGAAGCTCTTCAATAAGTTCGTAATATGACGACTTTAATGTCGATTCGCCAAGTTGTGCACATTATACCAAACATTTAATTGGCTCGTATAATGCTACTTCGTTACTCTTATTAATATGATGTTATTTGAATTGACTAATGCCTTCGCTACTAGGTATTTACAGGGCTGATTGAGGTGTTGTACTAATTCGACGTGGCTGCCAGAACTCCTGTCCAGTCTTTCGTAAACGATCTTGTCTGTGCTTCCCTTTATTTTGTTTTTTTTTGCTCAGCAACGTCTGTGATTAGCTCGGTATTGCGTTTCCTAGACAGAATAAATTCTTTTGTGCTAAACATTAGGACGATAAGCTTGTTGTCGTAGGAAAATCCATACTGACGAATCAGGTCTATAGCCAGAAAAAAACTCATCTTTTATATCAGCAACTAACACCAAATGTTTTATTTTTAGCCTTCCAAGTTGAAGCTCCACAAACTTTTCTCAAATTACAGCATGTGCTTTTACAGTTACAGTTCCCATTGTTGTTCTTCTGGACAATAGTAGGATTTTAATTTTACCACAAGGTTTGACTTTATCAGAGATATTGCTTCACCAGTGTCAACAGTCATGATATAAGGCGTAATATTGACATCCTTCAATTATGACTATTAGCGGTCTTTCTTAGGCTAGGAATAGAAGTGACTCAAGGGGCAATCTTAATATTGGTCAATACTTTAGTCCACATCTGTAGCATTCCTTTTGGTTTCTTCTATGGTGTAAAGTACCGCTTCTTGTATTTGGTTTCTTAATGATTTCATATAACATTTTCTCCACTATCTGACTAGATAAATCCTTGATTTCCTTTCTGGAAACCGCTCTTATTTTTGGTCTTGACACATTATAGGCTGCTTCTATTTCCAAAGCCGTGCCTAAGGCTTTACTACAATAACTAAACTTGCTTATACGCAACATACGCTGTATTTATTGAATTGTAGGAATGGTTTGCAAGAACACCAATGCTGGTATACGAAATGCAATTACTGATAAAGTATCTGTCTCTTCGTATTACAGTAGCGGCATCTTCAAATTGGTATTTGCACTTTATTCAAGATGTTCGATCGTCGTAAATTGTGTGCTCGATGTTCTCTCCAGTATTTAGGAGAGCCCATGCTTCTTTATTTTATTGATTTCTGTATGAAGGTTCTTCATTTTAGATTCTCTCCTGTCTACGACTTCTTTCAATTCTTGTCACAATTTTCCTATGTCTTGTTCTACAATTGATTCAATACTTCTTGGCGTACTTCTCCCATGTCTTGTCACACTTAACTTCTCTCCTTTTTAAACTTTTGCATTTATCTAATTCTTTTACAATGGCCCCTTTTATTCATTATCAAAATTTATATTGATCTTTTTCTTCTTTTGGTGACGTTATTCTTCTTGTTGTTTTTTTTTGGAAACATTCTTCTTCGTGGTTTTCTTCATTTTTGTCTTTAGAGCAATGTTCTTCTATATATTCCATTTCGGCTGTTAGTTGTCAAGTATCTACCATAGTGTCCAAATAGAATATTCTAGAAATAGGTCGAAAATTCAATTCTATGCTTGTTTCTTGAGGACATATTTGACGGTGTAGACAGTTTTTCGTGATATTCTCTGGTTTTCAAGTAAATGTTCTTGATTATAAATTCTATGGTTTCCAAATGGAATGTTGTAGAACTTCGTCGAGAATTCGGTTCTAGGCTTCGTTCTAGATGACAAATTTGATGGGTTTCGAGCTATGTTTTGATTCAAAATAGAATATTCAAGAACTTTATCTAAAATTAGTTTTATCATCAAATTTCATAAAAGTTCGATAGTTAAGCCTGTTTTTCTTTATCTCATCTGGTTTATTAATAGAATTTTCCGGAAATCCGGTGATAATCCTTATTTTTGACACCAGTTCTTACGATTTTACCCTGTTTATATTGACTTACTCTGTTCGAATAATAACAATACTGTTCACTAATTACTTTCAACATTTTAATAATTACTTATTTACACTTTTATTATTAAATTTCAACTAACTCTTAATCCATATTCTTTTAACTTATATACACCTGTATCATATACTAGAAACAAGTGTAGAATCTCTGTACAAAATGACTAATAAAAGCTTCTAGATGGTAGTTCTATAAGGAACAGGATTCGTTCTCAGGTTCTTCTCACTACAATATAGACTTCCAGATGATTAACCCAGTAAAAGCTTTCTTGAAGTTTGTCTGAAGTATTATTAACTCCTAAATGGGAACCAGATTTTCCATTGTGATGGCAGCCAAAGTTTTCAAGCTTTGAATCATATTGGAAAAGGTGTAACTGATGAATTTAAAAGTAAAACTCTCGATGAAGTTAATATCGTCATGGAAGTATATAGTAACAACGACGAGAGTGATGCTGAAGGCGATATTGATGAAAACATATTACCAAATCTTGATGATCTACTTCCATCCACATCTGCTGATGTTGTTGCTATGCCTGCTGTAAATCTCATAATTCAATTCCTTGGACACCTGTGCAAAAAAAGTGAAAAAAGAATTTTTCGAATAGGCGAGAATGTGAAGAATTAAATCAAGAATATATTAAGGTAATGGAAACTAAACCAATCAAGATAAAAGTGTTTATGTAGAATGAATACAAGAAAAAAAATAATAGTTGTAATATTTATTCTATATTTTCTAGAAGAATAAGTAGGTATTGCCTCTAAAAAAGGTATCGTCCCTTGTATATTGAGCAAAAATATCCGCAAAAAATGTATAAAATCTACCATTCTAATTCACTAAAGTTATCTAATTTTGAACAGTACTAATTTGATAACGAAAGCTGTAAATTGACACATGCAACACACATCCAGTCAAGTTTTGAATATGTTCATCAAAACCTAGAAATAAAGATTTTTTTTCCGAGAAGAGGTTATGATGAGGAAATACAAATTGATAACAATGAAAACTTTTACTCAATTCCGTCAAAACACCTCTCTATTTACCAGTTCCAAGATTTTTCCCCTCGTTTTTTATTGCAACTGAAAAACGGTATTTTTGGTGATATTTAAGATGCAAACTGGCTAACTACAATTCTCACTTTTATGACAGCTAAATAAGGTCTAAATTTTAAAACTTTTTAGTGAATCCGGAAGTATATTAGGCATATTCAATAAGAAGATTTAAAACTTAAACCCGATCTAGTTGCCATGAAATTTAAAACTTATAGTATACCAATTTTCTTTTGCTTACAATCTTGTCATAATTTATATTACGTATGTCAACAAATAAATGATTATATAGGGATATCAAGGATAAGAACCTGGCAATAAAGCCTTGAAGTATGTAAAAGAAATAGTTCTATCCCGAAAATAAATAAAGGTCTCCATTTTTGGCGGCTCAGAAATAAAAAAATTATTTTCTTCTACTTATATTTTTAGGGTTTAGAACTTGCTTGGTTTATTGTTGCTCTTGTCAGTTTATGCCCTCTGCTGTCAATTTAGGACGGTTTTAAATTTAAACCATGTTAGTGAATCCGGCAGTTAACGTTTTATTTCTTAATGCTTCATTATATTTGAATAAAATGTCAATATTTATGTCACGCCGATCTATTTCATTATAATACAAACAAGAATATTCACCGTTCATCTTTTCTTTTAAATATGGCTACAGGTAATTTCATTTGTAGACCTCCTCTTGATCTACAGGGTGTCGGTATGAATGAGCCACCCACTAACTCTTTTGGTAGCGTTTCTTAAGAATTTTTACAAATTTTAAAGAAAAACAGTAAAACATCAAGTTTTGGATATCTGACATAAAATTTAAATATTTTTAAAGGAACATCCTCTATGCTATCATCTGATTTGGGGTTTTTAATCTTTGTCGAAGCTGAACATGCACCCAGAAATTCAAAATCTTATGTTTGATTGTTTTACTTTTACCTTTGAAAAAAATCCTTAGAAATACTACGATTACATCTTCATGAAGCTAATTAAATAAATGAGTTAGATGAGTAATCCAGTTATAATCAGTAAACCTGTACATTAGACACGCTAAACTAATGTTAATGGATGGCAAAATCCTGAGTGCTCGATGACAAAAGCAGAGTCACAAACCTTGTAATTATGTTATCCATTTTAATCAACTGCTATTGAAAATATTGTTGCAATTCATCATAAGTCAGAACGATTTGCAAATTTTCGATCAATAAAATCCCGGGTATCTCGTTTTGACACCGGCGGTGGACTCATCAGTAGAATCCACAGATATTCTTTGACATACTTTCTATAACGTAATTTCTGATATTTGAATCTTCTTGGCGTCGGAAACTACACACTCCGTGTGACATGCGGAATACGTGAAACCCGCATAAACATATATACGCCATCCGGCGGGAGGTCGGCGAAGCCGCGTTCAGTTTTTGCATGCTTCATTCCGATCTGTCCTTTGCACAGCCAGGTGCATGTAGGTACCCTGATGAGTCTAGTAGAGACGAAACATGTACCTCTGTCATATTATTGTGCGGGGAGGGTAAGTTTTGACTTTCTTATCGGTATGGTGGTACAGGTAGGCCATCATCTCGATAGTGGTGGAATAGGATAAATTGCGTTCCATAACAATTTATTCTCACTGTGCAACCTCTAACACAGAAAGGATATGATGGAGAGAAGTTTGCATTTACTGTTCGCATTTTACTTCATTCATATACGGAGCTGCATATAGTTGTACGTTTGCTGAATGTGATTTCAGCACTACAACGGCATAATGTGGATATATCCACTGCTATTGCATCTCACACGGAGGAATCCGTGAAAGCCGCATAAACATATATATATATATATATATATATATATATATATATATATATATATATATATATATATATATATAATAAAAATAGAATAAAATATTGGCGAAGCGGACGTGAAAATTTGTCAATCTACATGATTCTAGTATTAAAAAGTGCGGAGCACTCCAAAATATGGAAAAACTCCGGGTCCGACAGATGGCGACAGCGCTGTTTCGTCCTAATATGGGACTCGTCAGGCCACCGCAGTCGGTACAAACCATCATCTCGCCTTTGCATCGTATAAAGCTGAATTTATAATCAAAACACAGCAAATAAGACGACAAAGGCGACATCTCGATGGTCCACTTGATAATACAAGAACCACACAGATTAACAAAGTTTGTAAAAGAACCGTCATATGGTGGCGCGACGGTGAATTTAAACAGAAATATGTAAAATCGAGTACACGAAACGCGCTGCCCAAAGGATAGGGGTCGCATTTTTCGGTACTGGCAAGCAAGCCTACCGCCTATTTTAGCAGCCAACGCCACGTGCCGCACCACACGATCCCACCATGAGAGCATCGTTTAGCGTGTTTAAAAGCCAAACAAGTAAATAAATATGTAGATAAGTTTTTAATACGAGAATCATGTAGATTGACAAATTTTCACTTCCGCTTCGCCAATATTTTATTCTATTTTTATTTTAAATTACACGGACAAAAACTTATCTACATATTTATTCACTTGTTTGGCTTTTAAACACGCTAAACGATGCTCTCATGGTGGGATCGTTTGGTGCGGCACGTGGCTTTGGCTGCTAAAATAGGCGGTAAGCTTGCTTGCCAGTACCGAAAAATGCGACCCCTATCCTTTGGGCAGCGCGTTTCGTGTACTCGATTTTACATATTTCTATTTTAATTCACCGTCGCGCCACCATATGACGGTTCTTTTACAAACTTGTTAATCTGTGTGGTTCTTGTATTATCAAGTGGACCATCGAGATGTCGCCTTTGTCGTCTTATTTGCTGTGTTTTGATTATAAATTCAGCTTTATACGATGCAAAGGCGAGATGATGGTTTGTACCGACTGCGGTGGCCTGACGAGTCCCATATTAGGACGAAACAGCGCTGTCGCCATCTGTCGGATCCGGAGTTTTTCCATATTTTGGAGTGCTCCGCACTTTTTAATACGAGAATCATGTAGATTGACAAATTTTCACTTCCGCTTCGCCAATATTTTATTCTATTTTTGTTTTAAATTACACGAACAAAAACTTATCTACATATTTATTCACTTGTTTGGCTTTTAAACACGCTAAACGATGCTCTCATGGTGGGATCGTTTGGTGCGGCACGTGGCTTTGGCTGCTAAAATAGGCGGTAGGCTTGCTTGCCAGTACCGAAAAATGCGACCCCTATCCTTTGGGCAGCGCGTTTCGTGTACTCGATTTTACATATTTCTGTTTAAATTCACCGTCGCGCCACCATATGACGGTTCTTTTATAAACTTTGTTAATCTGTGTGGTTCTTGTATTATCAAGTGGACCATCGAGATGTCGCCTTTGTCGTCTTATTTGCTGTGTTTTGATTATAAATTCAGCTTTATACGATGCAAAGGCGAGATGATGGTTTGTACCGACTGCGGTGGCCTGACGAGTCCCATATTAGGACGAAACAGCGCTGTCGCCATCTGTCGGATCCGGAGTTTTTCCATATTTTGGAGTGCTCCGCACTTTTTAATACGAGAATCATGTAGATTGACAAATTTTCACTTCCGCTTCGCCAATATTTTATTCTATTTTTGTTTTAAATTACACGGACAAAAACTTATCTATATATATATATATATATATATATATATATATATATATATATATATATATATATATATATATATATATAATTTTCTGACTTATAAGACACGCAGTGGCTATCATAGAATCTCTTGCTTAAACTCAGGAAGCGTACTGAATGACGCGACCTTTCTCCTTTGGGTAGCATATTTCGTGTATCGGGTTTTGATATACTTCTTTGTTAATTTATCGTCGCGCTATCACAAGGCGGTTTGATACAATATTGTTGATTTGTGTTGTTCTTGCGTTATTGATTGATGAAATAATAAAGAATTTTGAAAATAAATGAATGTGTTCAGTGATTCGCATTCACGCACATAGTCAAGACATTTCACGAATTTGTCGCGTCTATATTCTACATTAGTTTGATAGATGGACTCTCGGCCATAGACTGCATAGTATATTTTTGTTCAAACGTTACAGTTTTTTGAAAATGTCATTAATTTTTTTTATATAGAAACCGGATTGTATTTGACGAATATGTTCAATAGATAAAATTTAATTAATTTTGGCTTTTTATCAGTTGAATTTGTTTTTATGTAATCTAATTGATAGGCTTATTTTTTTTTAATATACTATTTAGAGAACACCAGATGAGTCATTATGATTTATTGACATTTATTATGCTTTTGTTAGAAATTATTTAAAAGGTAATATCCGCTGAAGGTTTTTATCACCCATTTTAAAATCTTAAAGTAGTATATATGCCGGCCAAGGCAAAAAAAATATATATATTTTTTATTTTTCCAACATTCCTAATACTTCTGCATATTAGATATCCATCATTTAATACTTAAAATAATCTTCTCCCTTATGAGCATACACTACCAAATAAAATTCTTATGAAAAAAAAAACGATAGTAATTTTCAGTCATGGAGACGTTGAAATATAAATGGCCCTCTATATCAAGATTTTATTGAGAAAAATTTTATAGATTTCAAAATATTTACAAGTAAAAATTGTAGTTAATAATTCCTGTTATAACAAAATTGATAAGGTGACAAGTCAAATTCATCGGGGATAACTTATGCGCAACTTTCAGTTTAGTAACCAAGATTGGTGACCATGATGAAGAACTATCAGCTATTTTTGTTAAACATATCGAATCTAGACCAGATAACATCAAACAAAAGTCATCTAAGAGTAAGTTTAAAGTATATGCTATGCGGATAATTTTTAGAAATATGAGCATGCGAGAGGTCGATGATGTGATGTTAAGGCAACGAATCCTAGTAATACAAAAAAGACACCCTAAGTACATCAGTATGACAATCGTAAGAAGCACTCACTCACAATGGACAACCATAACAGGATATATAATGGACTGTATCTATAAATGAGTTAATATTGCAAATTTTTTACAAAGTATATCAAATCCATTATGCTGGTCATTACTGCCGAAAAAGCGAAATACCATATAACATATTATGTACTGAATTTTATCACTAAACGTTTGAGAGATCTTGTCCATATATTGAGGTTTTAATATATTCTGATCTACTGCGCCGCGTTTGAAATAGTAAGAACTATGAACATAAGGATCTCGATATGATAATGGAAAGCCCCGGATCCGAATCATCACAAGAGGAGCAACGACATCGATAATTTCCGGAAAGATATAGGACAGCCGTCAGAATATAGTACAGGAATCATGGCAATAAAAGTGCAGGGATGATATAAAATACTTCGTTAGGTTCAGTACTATTCGCAACAGAATTTAATGAATAATACTTCCCAATAGGTTGACATGCAACAATAGGTTGACACACGAAAACTGTGACTGCATGTGAAATATCTCAATAGGAAACGACAAATGCTCATACAGATTTTAATTATTAGAGAAAATTTATTATAAAGACCCCTCCTACCTAGGAAAATAGAGGAGACTGAACTGTCAACATAACATAAGTCCCTGTGTACTAATATATCTCGATATCTATACAAGAAAATAACGATTGAACTCTGCTTACAGAAAGTTACTAATAAAAGACCAGCGTTTATTTTAATAGATAACACATTTAGCCCAGTAGCATAAATCGATGTCGTTATCCCCATGAACAGAGACAAATATAATAGGAAGGTCGCTTGAAGATCTAGAGGTATAAATATACAATTAACGGTAAATAAATAGCGTCGGAATAATTTTCATTATTCCATCAATAATAACTGGATTTGTACCAACGAGTACTCTAAACAATATCAAAAGACTGTTCCTTGCCAAATATCTGTATAAGTTTATGCAAAGATAGTACTACTTGCAACCATCTTAACTGTATAGAAGTTTGTAAGTACTGAAGCAGGTTACAACATCATTAAGGTCCGATAACATGTTTTGAGAGTGTTTTTCTAGAAGGAATGTTAATGTCATTATAGAAAAAATAATAATTTCGAGTAAAATACATAGTGAGCCATGTTGCTGCAAGGGCGTTGAAAAAACCACCAATCGAAAACGAGATAATGCTCAATTCAAGCAGATGGAAAATATTTTCCATATCGACTATATAATATAACAGATAACAAATAACCGAATAAAAAGTAGGCAGTAGAATTTTGGAAAAACAAACTAATTACAACTATTCACTGTAATGTTAAGTTTCAGAAAATTAAATCAGTCTGATAAATGTCATTTATGATCGAAACATTTCCAAGTGTTATCCAGAGGTATCAAAATTAGAATTAATCGAGTGAGAAATTACTGGCTTAAAAATTTATTCGCATTTAAAGTTGTTGATTTATATTTTTCTTAAATGAATGAATAAACGAAACAAAAAGGTGGTGATACTTGATCATCGATGCCTCGGTTTCGTTGAGTTCTTTACATCCCACCATAACTGCTTCAATGCCAATAGCCTTTGGGAATCCAAGTAGCTTCGTGAATTGAACTTGCCTAACTGTTTCCCGTAACAAAATTGTATCTTCGAAATATCTTTGTCTAATTCCGTTGAGTACTGGGCTTGCTCTGAGGTCATGGTCAAAAGTTTCATCCTCCAACAGACACTATCTGCACGTCAAGATATCTGCGATACCAATTTGTGAAGATGATCTCACAGGTGACAATATCCAACAGTCCCACTACAATTCGCAGCTCTTTCCTTCCTAAGGAAAAAAGCTCCCTAGTAAGCGATGTGCTAAATCCACCTATATATTCCTTAGCACATCTCACTCCAGGGGCTCGAAGTGTGAACTCCATTTTTGCCAGATGGTTCGCTTAGTCATTTCTTTAAATACCCGAGTAATTCTGGACCCCCACGCGTCTGATTGTGCAGCCTTTCCTTGTCAGACTGTTTAGTACATCCTAGCACTCAGACACCAGGCCCAAAGGTAAGACAGTAGAATTCAGTGCCATTATCGCAGCCCTACTGTCTGAGAATATTTTTAATACCCTATTCCTGTTTATGTCCTTCTCACAGAAATTGTCACATAGCAGAATAGCATACATAAATTTCCGCTGTGAAGATCGTCACACGTTATTCGAGAGAGTAGAACTCTCTGACTCCGGTGCTGTTTGTCGAACACTCTGACTCCAACTCTTTCATCTTGTTGAGATCTGTCTGTAAACTTCTTCTTCTTCAAGTGCCATATCAGGTCCCCCTGACGTTCGCAATTACATTGGCAAGTCTTTCACGGTCCTGCTCCAGCTGGAACAGTTCCCTCGCGCTAGTCTGTAAACTACCAGGATCCATTTCTCGGAAGAGTTTGCTGCTGCTCCCGATACTTTCTACTTGGAAAAAGTATCTGAAAAGAGTGGTTGGTTTCAAGAGCGGTGCTATGTAATTTGTTTAAATGGGGAGTGACGGACATGTCTCCGGCACGCTTTCCCATACACATGCGTAGCAACCCATTCTAGTTCCGAGATGCCTTAGGAAACTGAGGCCGCATGTAGCCTTCAAAGCCTCGTTCTCTATGTATAAATGAAAAAACGATAGGTTCATCAGGAGCTCCAGAGCACTAGTAGAGGCACTTCTCATCCCACTTATTATTCCCACACAAACCATTCTTTGAACTTTGTCAAGTGGCAGGCTGCCTACCACAAGGCTTCACAACAAAGGCGATAGAACTCCTCCTTGTGGACAGTGCTTTAACACTAACATTATTAAGCCTAGCATATATCATTCTTTGAGTCAACCTTGCTCTGATCTACCCGACTACTATCGGCTTAGAGCCTCGTCTTTGTAGAATATTATATTTGGATCGTGAGATGTGTTGTCAAACGCCCCTTTGATATCAATGGAGGTACCTAAAGCGGATCGACCATTCGACAGCGCGTTTTCGACTTTCGTGACAAATCGATGTCGCGTCGTGTCTGGATATTTCTGCTTGAAAAGCAAATTGAAAAGGATACACTATTATTCCTTCCTTTATGTGTCGATCTACCAACTTTTCTTGTGTTTTTAATAAGAACCGGTGTAATTCGTTTGTCTTGCCTTGGGAATAAAGACTACTTTTGTTTTCCTCCACGCCATCTGCATGTACACCAAGGTTAAAAACGAACGGAATAATTTTATCAGATGGTTTATTATAATATCGGAGAAATTTTGTAGTAAAGCTGGGAATATACCATCCTTACCAAGCGACTTGAAGGGGGCAAAAGTTTTTATTTATCATTTTATCCTTTCATATGTATTTCGTTTTAACTAATTTGTAGTCATGATGTATTAAGGGGAATTTAAGTTGTTCTTTAAATTGGCCCTCATACTGATTTGGGTCTGGAAATTGCACTCTTAGGGTACACTCTTCTGTCGTGATTTGACTTCTTTAAGGAAGTGCCAGTAGTGCAATCCGAGCACGAGGATATCTAGACGGTATTTTGATGAAACGGGATGTTGAGGACATACTTCCTATGCTCTTTCTATTTCTTCCACACGTTCCTCTCTGAGTCCCTTACGGACTTCTTTTATTCTCTCTGGAAGTTGTATATTCCTCCCAGTTAAATTCCGTTCGGTGTCTTAGTGCTATTTTAAAGAGCTTCCGAACATTTTTCCGGTGGTTCTCAATTTGAAAGTTTCATCATCTTATTCGACAGCTAGCTTCAAATAAACCCTGAAGTGTATCACTGATTTGTTTGATGGTGATCTCCACATCAGCTTCGTCACGATATCTCGATAAGAATTCTACGCTTCCCAGTTCCTCCAGAAAGAGATCCCAGTTTGCAGTCCAAGGGTTTTGGTATTACGCTACTGCTACGTCTTGCTCAACACTTGTTTCAAATAGAATTTGTAAGTTATTTGACAGCAAAACCTTCAGATTAACTTTCCACTTCTCCACCTACGTCTGCATCTTTGAAAAACAAATAGATCTATGACAGACTTTCCTCTATTTGTAATGAGTCTAGGCATGTTTCTTCTGTTAATAAATTCTAGATTATTAATGCTGAGGATCTTTAACAAGTTCCCTCCCCCCTGGGATAGATATATCTGCATCTCTGCACCCCATAAAATATAGTGCGCATTGTAATCGCAGCACAGAAGAAGTGGTAAGCGTACTTGCTCGCAATATTTTACCACCTCGGATGATAAAACTTCCTGTTCCATAGGAAAGTTTATTGATGCCACCACATAATTCTCACCAGATTTAAGAGAGATTCTCACCACTATTAAGTATTTTCTACTGAATGCTAGCAGGATAGAATACACCTACTAGATATAAGGCAGGTCCAGGTTCTCCACACCACTTGAAGATGGCCATATGGGTTAACATCAGCTCATCACCCCAGAGCCTGAATCTCGCCAGTTCCCCGGCAAGCAGTCATTGGACATGCGGCAGTTACCAATAGTTGGCCTCTTCGTAACCTTGTCGATAAAAAAACAAGGCTTTGGAGCACCACTGCTAATGGGAGTATCCATAATAGCCTCTATTTCTGCATCAGAAAATTCTAATGCCTGTGAGTAAAGTCGACAAACTGCTTTGTCTGACTCACCGTTAGGCATAAGATTCGTTTCTGAACACCTGAACGTAAGTGGCATGTATCCCAGTCGATTTCTCTGTTGTGGGAGTCTTCTTTGCCCATACGGTGTCTTAAGGCGTGAAACCTGGAACTCTTTAATGTTTGCTCGATGAGTCGGTACCAGGTTTCTTGGGAATCACCTTTTAGGAGCCTCCCGAGTTGATTGGTGATCATTGTGACCTTGTTCGGGACCTCCAACAGGAGGTTCTGTTCCAGTTTCTCCTGCATTACTGGGACCGGGAAGGTCGAGAAGAGCTAAAGGTATTTCTCCGGTTCCTGGTAGCCCTGGCGGGAAGGGTGGTAGTGGAGATGGGGAGGGAAAAGAATACTTTAGAGGTTCCCTCATTATCGGTTAAATTAGGATTCATTTTCATCCCACGAGTATAGTGGACATAATTAGTTGACATCCGCGACTCCACCTGCATGGGTAAGAGGCTAAATACTCTGAGATGTCGCCCTTCTACTGCTGGCACCTCGTAGTAGTGTGTGTGTGCGTGTGCGTGTGCGTGTGCGTGTGCGTGTGCGTGTGCGTGTGCGTGTGCGTGTGCGTGTGCGTGTGCGTGTGTGTGTGTGTGTGTGCTTGTGCGTGTGGGTGTGCGTGTCTCCCTTCTTCTTTATCTGGGCTTGGGATCATTACAGCTGTATATAGAGCTTGCTGACAAGTTGTGCCTTCTTGAGAAGAACTATGGACCAGCTGTACTGAGCGAAATTATATTTTGCTTAATCCACAGAAAAGTACATTATTTTTCACGCAGAAGCTACGTATCTTTTGCCAAAAAATTCGCATAATACATAATATCTAGCTAGGCATCGGTTTATCATGTGTCTTTTTAAGCTATACATTCTCCCCATTCAATGTACCAGTGCATTTCAGCAAACAAAATATACTAAAAGCTCAATCGACCAAATGTATTATTGAAACACAAAACCTTTTTGCCGCCAACGTAGACTGTATTTTGACTCACTATCACACGACAGACTCGCAACTATGCTGAAGATAAACGTATTTGATACTTAAATTGTTTTAGAGCACGTCATATCAAACTGATTGAGATATTATTAAGATTAAACATGTTTAGTTTTAAAAAAACTGAACTGATACTGTTGATAACATATAACTTTTTAATAAAAAAATGCTATTGGGAAATCAGCAAAACAAGCATGTAAAATATGAGACTTCGAAAGTAATTAAAAATAAGCACATTTTTTTCATAGATCAAAGAAGTTCAAAGATTTTAATAATAATATAAGTAAATGCGTAATACCAAAGACAATAGCTACACTAGCAAATATCTTTGATACAAAAGAGTATTGAAATACTACTTAAAAATCGTAATTGAAAAATTGTGTTCCTATTTAAAAAGGTGAATAATGGGGATCTATTTAAAGAATAACAATTTCTCAAATCAATTAATCAAATTTTATTAAAAATTTTATTTTTGAAAAGGACGTCATCGTATGCGATTTGTTTTTAAAATGAGTTTGTCAGCCTACCTTATAACATTCATTATTGATTTTTAAAATAGTTTTTATCCATGAACAATTATGTAAAATTGCTATTTCTTAAATAAATAAAAAATATTCAAAAAGTAGTTGTATATATTTCCAATAGATTATCAAAAAACAGTTGAGGTAGTCACTTTGAGAAATATCGATTATATCACTTTAGGTTAGACCGGAAATCTTAAAGTACAATAAATTTATTCAAATTTTGTTTTTTGGTGTCTAATACACAATCACAAAATTTAAAATAATTATCTCACAAATTGATTTTTTTGGGACAAACATACTCCTAGAATACCAGGTATACTCAACGATAACTTTAATTTACACTTTGTACATCCATGTAGAACGTAGTTTTAATAATTTCCTCAAGGCTATCAATCTTCAATTTTTGTATTATATTTATGATAAGGTGGTAAATAATAGACGTTTGTAAAATTTCAATAGTTCTGCGAACAAGATAATTTTTTATCATTTTTTTTAACAAAAATTTTTATATAAGAGTATATGCTTAATGATAAAATTTTCCCCTTTAGTCACAACTTTTACAGTAAAGGGAAGTGCAAAGGGTAGTACAAACAAAATGACTCGTGGAATCATTTTTACAATTTTTCTTAGTAGCACCATTGTCGGTAAGTTGTATTAAATGCAGTTGTACTAGTAGTAGTAATAGTTGATAGTAGCAGTAGTAGTAATAGTTAGAGTAGGGCAATCTTCTTACTATAAAGTGTTTTAAAAATATGTGTCACATTGTTCACAAGCTTTCGTAAGTTTTAAATGACACATAAAAAAACTTGATTTGTGTAAATTTAAATATATGTATATATATATATATATATATATATATATATATATATATATAGAAAGAGAAGTTTTTATTTATATTAATTAGTACCGAATCGCAAATACTAAATCCCGGTGAGTCACAGTATTTCTTTTAGGACATAACTTGATACCTATTTATATGCCGGTTTTTTATCACCAAAGCAACTAGGAGAACATCGCTAGTTTTTACGGTTAATGTTTTTGGGGAATATTATTATCTTATGAAAATTTTACTTTATAGAATTATTTTAAAATCATTTTCGCTTTTGTATTCTGATTTTGTTTTGAAATATTTAGTTAATAAAATACTCCACGGGAACACTTTGTATCAAGACAATGGCAAAATTAGATTTGTCCTTTTTTATTTACTTATCAATTAAGATCTAAATTTGTGTCAAATTACAATAATTTTGGTGGAGAAGTACCCAAAAGATTTTGACGGTAGCGTTTTAAAATAATCTATTTTAGTATATCTAACTCTTAAACGCGAGGATATCCAAGTCTGCAATTCGAGATAATAAACCAAACTTACGAGAGCTGAAAAATTACAAGTAAAAGTAATTTATTTTTTTCCTTTATCAATTCTGCGAAAATACACTCAAAACACCAAGATTACACATAAATATTAATCAATCAATTGGTTTGTGAAATAAATATATTTTTTGTTTGCTGTTAGAAATCATAAAATTATTCAAGGGAAGCGGTTTTCGAGGAATATACTGTAAAAGGAAAAGCCTAAAATTGGCTAATTTTTTTACTATTAGGATATCTGGGTAATTTTTAAGCTATTAAACCCTGTTTAACTAATAATTTAAAACTTAATAAAACTTTGACACTTTCTAGAATATATATTGGTGCCGATTTTCCCTATGACCGGGTTAATATCGGCTATTTTTAGAAGTTGAGTCACTTGATAGGTCTTACTAAAAGAAGCACCTTTTATTTTTAATACTTTTTCTTTATCTCGGAATAATTAGGTAATAATTAAAGCATGTAAATATCCGAAAAAGAATTAATTTTATCCTCTCAATAAATTTCGTCATTAAAAATATAATGCATACTTGTATACGTTTTCGATATTTGGTCTCATAATTATTTAACGTAGCGGTTTTTAGAAAATACTAGATCAAAATGTTTCACATAGTAGTGCGAAATACCCTTTCTAACTCTTTCATATCATATTACTTAATATAATAGCAAAAAGAAACTTTAATGTTAAATGGCATTTATTAATATGAGCGATTTACGCAAAAGTTAGACAATAACACTTGAAACCCTAAAAATGTTTCGTAATTTTGATGATTTCTTGGAATTTAAATAAACTGTAATTTTTAAATCAAATATATATATATATATAAATATATATATATATATATATATATATATATATATATATATATATATATATATATATATATATATATATATATATGTATATATATATATATATATATATATATTTATATATATATATATATATTTATATATATATATATATATATATATATATATATTTATATATATATATATATATATATATATATATATATTTATATATATATATATATATATATATATATATATATATTTATATATATATATATATATATATATATATATATATATATATATATATATATATATCGATTCTTGTTCTAGATTACGATGGAAACGTAAGCTAAAATAGAAAGAAAGGTATACATTACTGGATTCTTTAAGTTGAATATTTTTGTTACTTCTCTGTTTGGTTGCGAATACACGTGGACTTTTAAACAATTTTCTTCGAGCAGTAACATAATTATAAGCTACACATAACATAAAACGTCTTATACACCTAGTTTTTTATTATAATATTTATTTATTGGCAAAAAAGCAATACGTATTTAAAACCGTGTTTATAAATATAGTTTTGTAATAAAATTGTTTTAAAATCTAAACCAAAAAGAAAAATATCAAATAAAAAAATATTGTATATGTTAGAAAGTTTAATAACCAAAAAAATGTAACCAAGCAAAGTTATCATTAAAGTTAACAACAGTAAATAGTAAACAAGTCCTCCTCTGCTTTTTATTAACTCTGTGTATCAAAAGACAGGCGGTATATGTTTTTTGAAGACTACTGTTCCATTCTACTGTTGTTGCTATGGTTAAATCTTCCTCAGTTCGCGGTTAATCTGATTGTGAATGGTTCTAGCAATAAAATGCTACAAGCTTTCGATGGGATTCACATCGGGTGAATTGTCTGGCCGTTCCAATATAGAAATATGGTCTCCTTTATGTGCATGCTAAACCCTGCTTACACCATATGGCCCAACATCATCAATTATGAAGATAAAATGTCGATCAAATTATTCTTCTTCTTCTTCTACGTTGACTAGGGATATCCCTGTTTGTCATTCAATCTACACCCGCCTTATTCTGCTGATGAAGAGAACCAGCTTTGGGCCCATCTCTTTGGTGGTCGTCCTGGTAATCTTCTTCCTCTTGGTCGTCCATACATACCAACTTTGGCTAGTCTCTCTTCACTCATTCTCTCAACGTGTTCTTTCCATCCTCTTTTTCTTTCTTTTGTCCATTTGACCACGTCCTGCACATTACATTTTTCTCTGATTAAGGTATTTATCAGCCTATCTCTGATTGACCCGTTCAGCATTGATCTCAGTACTTTCATTTCGGTGGTTCTCATTTTCTGCTTTGTCTTCTTAGTGTCTGCTCTTGTTTCCGTGGCATAAGTTAGAATTGGTGGTATCATGGTCTTATATATTTTTGTTTTTCCCTCTATTCTCATGTATCTGTTTCGAAATATAACATCTCTTAAGCATCCTGCCACTTGTGGGGCTCTTATATTTTGTGGCAGTACTTCTCCAGTAAGGTTGTGTCAATGCCTAGGTAATTAAAGTTCATGACTTGTTCAATTATGGCATTTTCTATCTGTACCTTACATCTTCTTGGTTCCTTGGAAATTACCATACACTTTGTTTTATTCGTTGATATCTGCATATTGTACTTCTTAGTTGATACGTTAAATAGGTGTGTCAATCTCTGGAGGTCGTCTTCGTTATCTGCGGATAGGACCGCATCATCCGCATAGCATATTATATTGATATTGTGTCCGCCCATCTGGTATCCGCGTTTCGGTCTGATGTCCTCTATTATGCGGTCCATTATCAAATTGAATAAGAAGGGGCTTAGCGAGTCTCCCAGCCTTATTCCTTCGTTTCAATTCACTGAACATTATTCCACTTCAAAATATTACTGTACCACCTTTCTAGGGATCACGCTGAATATTTTATTTCTCTTGTTATCTTGGAGTCCTCCAAAACTGTAGTCTAAGGTCATCATTCACCAATCTAATTCTGCATCACCAATAAGTAAGACCTACCACCATTTTCCTAAAAACCAACCCTCATGTTCCTCTATTTAACGGTCTTCTAGCACATAGGTTCGCAATATGAAGTATTTTTCGAATTGTAGAAATTAAAATGATTTGACGATACGTTGAATTAGAAATGAGTTTTCAGATCTAAAGCAAAAGGATCCCGATGTATCCAGGTATATTAGCCCAAATAACGAATCTCCTTTCATTACATACTTTACGGAGCCCAGAAGCAGGTATTCTTCCCTCTGAACCAAATTCTTTATATCTATGCGTACAACAAATGCTCTAGGCATATTTAACTCGGATAGTTGATAGTTTAAATGGTCAAAATCAAATAAAGCAATAATTCTTGTTCCGTCAAAAGCTGAAATTTGGCGGCTCGGATTTAAACCAAAGAATGTTACATAAATCGTTTTGCAAAGAATAAATTAACTACCTGGTGTCTGTAAATGTATATTATTTTTTTTAATTTTAAGCTACAGCATCAATAAATACCAACCATTATTTATTTTGTTTATTTATGTAGGGGCTTTTGTTATTACTCAAATCACAAATTATACTTAAAAATTAAATCACTGATTTTGTGTCTTTAAATTAGTCAAAGAGCTAAGTATTAAGTATTTTTTATCGTATTCAAGATTTCTTGTACGAGAAATAGGAACTAGAAATTCGATGATCGAAAGAGCATTTATTTCTCGTCTCGATCTTGTGACCTATTATTAACACTATTTCATATCGATTGATGATTTTGGAGATATTTTTAAAAAAATAACTAAGAAATAATAAAACTCCATAGATTTATGTATTAGAGTAAGAAGTGGCTCATTATCATTTGCAATCAACAATGCTATTTCCTAGAATCTCAATTGCAACCAAGATTTTCTTCTAAAAATAAACCTACTATGGTTTTAATATAAAAATATACGGAAAATATTTCTTTACATAAGTATAATGGGTTTTAGATATACAAAACGAGTCTTAAAGGATAAAAGTATTAAAAATTATGTTGATATTGATTTTGAAAAATAAAAAATTATCAGTTTTTTTGTCGCTAATACTGGATGACTGAGCAAGTAGCTCATTTAGTTGAAATAATTATATTTGAGATAAAATATAAAATGGCTGAACATTGTTGTCACTTAATGAACTTCTAAAAAAAATAAGTACGATGCTCGCCATCTTGCTTACACAGTCGTCGCGCGTTTAACTCATACCTGCAACCTTCTCAAGTTTACGCACCTAAAAAATAAGCAGTGTACCCTGGTTATGATACTGGAATGAAAAACATAAATTTTATGGGAATATATCCACATAATTTTAAAAAAAATCTTCTGCTAAATTGGAAATTACATTAAAATACAAGAAATGTAAAATTTGAATAAAACTAATTAGACAACTTGATTAATTTTTATAACAAATTTTATATTATTATAAATTAATTATAAGTCACACATAATATCGTTAATTGTTAAAAGGTTCTATTGTTAATTAGATCATTAAATTCAGTGGTAATCATGCAACGGTTTTAAATTCAATAAAATATGTTATATAAAGTTGACAATAAAGAAAAAGGACAGTTTAAGATTATTATTTATTTAAAATAAATAATATGTGCTCATGGATATTGCATGTTAATAAATAGTATAGGTTTTTTTAAACGGTTTGGTCATATATACATATACGCTCATTTATTTTTCAGTTTATTTGGATCTATCTTTGCATTGTCTATCCCTTTCCGCAGCAACATAGTTACGATTTTTCGAAGAATATTGAGCACTCATAAAACTCTTTAATTGATTTAATACAAATCTCTGTTTCATATTAGAAAAAAAAAACTGTTTTTTATTCAGACACACTTATAACTTATAAATTTACTTGTATCATTTGTTTTAAAATTTTTATACATCAAAATAAAAAGAAAAAATCCAAAATAAGCTTCTTTTATGGCCTACTTAGACGAAGCTAGTAGAGCAGTGAACTAAAGTGGTCAAGAGCGCGTAACTAGACTTGTAATTTGAGCTAAGAAATAAAATAAAAGTTATATGGAAAATACGTTACAAATGGATATACGTTAATTTGACATTCTCATCTATTGTCTACTTGTTGATCCTCCATGAATCTAAAATGACTCAATCTGATTCGAACAATATTGACTACCCTTTATGTTATTCTAAATCTTTGAAAACATCTTCTACAGCCAAAAAAAACTTAAGAGAGATGTTATCTCACTGGCGTACTCCTCTTTTTAGTTTTGTTTCTCGAGTGATAGTTGTTTCATTCATTCTGATATATATGGTTGCCACTTTACTCCTACCTATTACATAACCTCATTATTTCTTAAACATTATAAATAATTACCGGAAAAAATAAAAAATGTTCTTATTTTTGTGTTAAGTCAGATTTGTCATGAACTCAATTTTGTATAGGCAACAGAGTTTTAATGCAAGGATACAAAGGTGATTATAGAAAATATACACATGAATTGCTTGGCCAGAGCGTTAAAGCGGGGGCTCCATGATTTTCAGATTTTTTAAATCCCTAAACCCTCATTGTCGGATTAATAATGCAGCTCGGGTTATTTTCTAAAATATTAATTAATATTAACATTAGATTATATCATCTGAATGCCTTTTCATATTTTTAGTTCATTTATAGGTTAGCCGAAGGAACAGAAACCGTCAACAATACTAATTTTGGTCAAAGTCAATAAAGTTTATCATATAGCGATAATTTGATATTCTAGAAAAATTTTGTTTATAACATATTTATTTCAGTATCTTTTAAAATAGATGACACAATTCTATTAAGTGTATTTCATCAATTTCACAGATTTTAAGAAAAATTAAGAATATCAAAAATTAGACACCTATTTTTTGCTCATGCTAATATTCTCGCTTATTCAGTGAAAAATAACCCCTAAAGCTTACCTTTTAACATGGGTATGAACAGATAATAGGTATCGAATATTTTTAATGTTCTACAACATATCCCAAAATGGAATAGTTCCTTGTAACTTCAAATTAAATCCTAAATACCGAAATAAGATTAGATTTTTAAAAGATATATTTACATTTTTGTTACATACTGATCTTACAAAGAAGATAGGGTAAATAATTCAAACTAAACGATAAGGCACGTTTAGTATATTTTAACTGGACGCCACTACAAATAATTTAAAGTGAAGCGATAGATCTGAAAATCGGATAGCTAGAAGGTAGCCTTAATATATTTTCCTTTTACTTATTTTTATATAAACTATAATAATAGAAAATTTTAGTAATTTTTGACCATTACGTTCCAAATAGTTTAAATTGTTTTTCTTTTATAAATCTCTGAAGGATTTGAGCACAGAACATTAATAATGTACAAACATGGAGAAAGTTTTATTTAAACTAAAGAATAATATTTTGAAGGAGAATATTAAAAGTAGAAACGTCCATACCATGTTGCTACCTAATTTACTGTTTAAAATTAGTGTGGGTGTAAAATGACAGTACCTAAAAAATTCAAAATTCTAATGGAGTTCGTAAAATTTAAGGTGGTACATTCTAATAGAAAAGACGACTTAGCATCAACAAGTAATCATTTTAATTGAGAGCGATTAGATTTCAACTGTTGAATGTTTTTAACTACTTACTTCTAATTGTTTTGTACATCTGTCAAACTCTAATTGTTTTATATATTTGTGAGCTTTATTTTAAAATTGAATAACTATAAATATATACTGCTTTCTATATTTTTTAAACTAGCTTTGTTATTTTTTCTCATTATAGGAGTTTTTAGTTTTGCCCGTAATTGTTACCTATGCAATTCATACTCCGACAGTGATCACAGTGCTTGTATAGATCCGATGAGTCCATATCCAGCAGTCAATCATACATTTTGTCCTGAAAACCACGTTTGCACTAGGGTTTCCTATATAACAGGTAAGGATTTCCGATTAGAGGATAATTGAAGTTATTATTTATTTGAAATGTTTTGAAGCAAGCATTTCTATTCTAATAAAGGTTTCCTTAGCAGTTTCTTGGAATTATTAATTACTCAGCTGAAAATATATTTTGAGTTTTTTGTTTTAATAAGTTAATAGGTGTATAAATGTATATACTAGACATGTTAAGAAAACTAATTCAAAGCAACTTGAATATTTTTTGGAAGCAACTTGTCATATATTAAAACGTCGATTTCAAGTTATTGTCAATTGGAACATGTTCTAGAAAAATAAATACTGATTTTACGAAAGAGCTACGATTCAAGACAATAATTTCAGGTAATTTTTAATGGGATTAATTTGATAAGTTTATTATTTCTCTGAAGATGCTTGCAACAAGTTAAAGGAGCCTAAAAATGTGACTGTAGAAGATTTCTAAGCGTTACAAAGAAAATTTTTGAATAAATATATCCGTTAGAATAAAATTGTGTATTTATTGGTGGATACAATCGCTAAGAAGACATGTATTCAGCAATAGCAGATTAAATGTTATATAATAATGAATATTATTTATTTCATCATTGTGCCATTAATTATTGATTGGTCACTAACAGAATAGTGATTTCATTATTTAAATTGATACTATAATATGTCTGTTATCGTTAACTGGTGTTATTTCTTGCCTGGATAACACTTCTCAAGCATGGTCACTATACCGATATAGTGGTCGAATCCAAACTGATAACACTATCAGCTCTCCAACAGATAAAGGAGTCAACGTCAATCAATATATATGCACCACAACCGCATATAAAGAAATGTTCCGCGCAAAATTCCTTCAGTTGATCTTCAATCAACATACACTGAAGATATCTATTGAGATTTTGGAGGAATGTCTGCTAGTTTCCATAAGAAACCAAACTAATGAACCGATATAATTCCGGATTAATATAGAATAATATCTTTCCACCATTAAAAAACTAGACTCTAATATTGTACACCTCTATCGAAAGAAGATCTTCAGAAAAACTTAGCTATATAAAAAACCGAGAAAGTTTGCACCCTTCTAGGCGATCATATATTCTATATAAGATGCAAAGAATAAAATTTGCAGCCAACTTTTACTAAAATAACATACCACATAATTATCAAAAGAACGAATACTTTCAATTGGAAATAAAAAAGAATGCTATAAGTGTAGAGATCCAACTACAAAATAACGCAAGTGTAGTTCCTAATAAATTCAGAATGATTATATATATATATATATATATATATATATATATATATATTGTTAATTTCACCATGAGACTTCGATGAAAGAGGGTCTGGAACCTTCTAGAAAATTCTATTTCCTTATTTTGAACATGGAACGCTTATGACAGAAGCTCTAGAAATCACCAGATTACTCCTTTTTCTTATTTTTCTTACACCATGTAGTATGAAAATACTCTTGGAAAATTTTAACAACTATCAGAAATGAAGTTGACAATAAGAAATTATTAAAATATGCTTCAAATACCGGCCGTCTGTAACAAATTTTTATCAGAGGTGCGATCAAATCCAGAAAAGGTTAGTTCAGATTATTTAATTAGAAAAAAAAAGGAAGAGTGAATTGAAGTTGTATGCCAGTAGAAACTAGAAAGAAGAAGAAGTTATGAAGCACATAGAACAAGAAATGCAACAGAAGACTAGAATAGTTAGAGAAGACGTACATGGTGAAATACAACATGAGGTGATGGGAATCCAGAAACAGATGCAACAATCACAGTTGCAAATTAGAGAAGACGTACATTGCGAAGTACAACATGAGGTGGCGGGGATCTGAAAAAGGGTGCAACAATTTCATTTGCAATTCGATAAGGTAGCCAATACAGATATAATAAAGATAGATAGTGTTCCTGCAACAAGTGTAATGAAGCCACCTACCTTCGACGGCAAACTACCTTGGCTTACCTATGTCCATCAATTGGAGGCCGCCGCCAATAGCAATAATTGGAGAAAGCACTTGCTCTTGTTCTAGTACTACGAGGTGAAGCTATGGAAGTCCTACGTAATATTCCTGAAGGAAAATAGAATGATTATGAGTTTATCGTTACTTTTCTGGGGATGCGCTATGGGGAAGCCCACCTCCAAGAAGTTTATAAGGCCCAACTCAAAGGAAGAAGACAAAAATACGAGTAAAACGAAAGTCTTCAAGAATATGGGGCAGATATAATGAAATTAATAAATTTGACCTACCAAACATACCCATAATAGTTTTATCAAAGGTCTACGCGACTCAGAAACAAGTCAAAGTCTAAGGATGGTCCGACTGAAGAAAATTTCCGAGGCTCTTGCTTATGCCCTTCAGTTTGAGATAGCCAAACAGACCTCAAGAAACCAATAAAGAATCATAAGAAGAGTCAATGTTTCCCGGAATTATCGCAAGACCAACGAAGAAGTTTTCATGAGGCTAATAGGGAGTTGCAAGAATTTTTCAACAAACGGAAAACACATAACAACAAAACCATAATTTTTATAGCAGAAATATAATTCGCTGTTGGAAGTGTGGCCAAATTTGGCATGTACAAAGCCACTGTACTTGCAGTACTGTTTCTAGCAGAGATCCTGATGGCTATCGGCTTCACATTGCTAATATAGGTAATGAAGTCCGAAGGAGCGACTTGGAGAAAGTTTTTACTTCTTAGGGTGAACTTAAAGAAGTCTGGTTAAATAATAGTATCCCCTGTTTTGGACTTGCTGTCTACAAAATTTAAAAGAATGCTGCAGTTGTCATCGAGGCTTGCGATGAAATTGAAGTATGCGGTTGTCGTATTAAAGTAACTTATGCCAGACCGAAAAGAAGGTGCCAGGGTCGCCGGTACCATTCGAATAACATGCGTTTTTACCAGTGCGGATACAACAGTCACTTTTTTAGAGATTGCCCAGAAATTACTGTTGATGGAGGTGATAGAATAGACGGAGTAATCGCGACGATCGTGGAGAATGAGACGAGAGGGACCTTGACCGCGAAAAGACCTACGGAAGAAGAACGAGAGGGTACGTTGAGAGGGACCACCCGCGACCACAACAGGAACAATGGAAGAAGAACATCCTACATGTCATCTTCGGAAAGGTATAGAAAAAACTATAAACAGAAAGCGACGGAAGGAAGACCTATGACCTCAAAACCAATACTGGAAAATTCATGGTTGGTGAAAAAGTGTCGTTGTACAATCCGAAAAGAATCAAAGCTTCAGATGTCATGGGAAGGTCCGTACAATGCAGTGACCCGAGTAAACGATCTGTTATACCCTATTTTTAAAAAATTCAATATGGCTGATCCAATATGGCGGACAAAAAAATTAAATTTGGTTCGGATCTTTTCCAAAATTGGTATGGGGGGTTTTCGGGGTCGCACGTAATGGATCCAAAATATTTTTCAAAAATTCAATATGGCGGATCCAATATGGCGAACAAAAAATCAATTTTGTACGATTTTCTCTAAAATTGGTACGAGGAAGTTTTCAGGGTCGTACATAACTAATCTAAAATTATTTTTAAAAAATTCAATATGGCCGATCCAATATGGCGAACAAAAAATCAATTTTCTTCAAAATTGGTACGTGGGAGTTTTCGGGGGTCGCACATAACGAATCTCAAATTATATTTAAAAAAATCAATATGGCGGATTCAAGATAGTGGATTAAAGATTCTACATCTCCCGATTTTGTCTAAAATCGGTATTGGGCTATGTTTGTTAGTGTTAATTATGAATTTAAAATATTTTTTGAAAAATTCAGTATGGCAGATTTAATATCGTGTCCTAAAAATTTTACATTTTTCGATTTTCTCCCAAACTGATATAGGGGGTTCTTGAGAGTGTAAATTATGAATTTAAAAGTATTTTTTAAGGATTCAATATGGCAAATCCAAGATGGCGGACTAAAAATTTTACATTTTTCGATTTTATTCAAAGGTGGGACCAGATTTGGTATTAAAGAGTTTTTGGGATCGTGTATTACGAATATGAAGCTAATTTTTTACAGTTATTAGGTTGATAAGATATAATATGAGGGAAAGAAAATTTTACATATTTCGATTTTGTCTAAAATTGATATTGTGGGGTTCTTGCGGCGTATACAAACTCAATATGTAGTATAAAATATATCGAGCTAAGAAATTTACATCTCAGGTTCTTTAAACATCAATATTGGAAGGTTTTGGGGCTTATATTATCAATCTAAAATTAATTTGAAATTTAAGATTGTGGATTTACTATAACAGACTAAATATTTGTTTGACACAATTTTACTGGTATTTGGAAAACTCTAAGAACCAATGAATTTTTAGTGGTTTCTTTTTAGGGTGATTTACAACTTTGGATAAAATAGGTACCTTTTCGCCATCTTGAAGTCATTGCAAGGTACACTAATCTCGATTAGTACTTAGTTCAAATAATTTATGGATATTATAATGAATTCTATAAAATTTTTATAAAAAAAAAATTGAACCGACTTCTAAAAGTGTTCTAAAATGTGAAAAATAAATATAAATTTTTATATGAAATTGAAATTTTTAAAGTCGGCGCCAACTAATACCTGACAAAATGTAATTTGCATAAACAGATTGAAAATACTTTATTTGTAATTGATTTATCACCATAATTTGTATTTATTAGTAGTTATTTATTTCATTTAGAAATAATTTGGCGCCGACTTCAAAAATTTCAATTTCATATAAAAATTTGTATTTATTTTTTACTTTTTAGAGCACTTTTAGAAGTCGGTTCAATTTTTTTTATGAAAATTTTATTTTTAGATTTTTAATTTGTAATTAATTTCGATATCTATAATTATTTAAAGTACTAATTGATATTAGTATACCTCGCAATGACTCCAAGGTGGAAAAAAGTACCAATTTTATTCAAAGTTTTAAAACACCCTAAAACGAACCACTAAAAATTCTTTAATTCTTAGAGTATACTACTTTTAAATTTATAATTTACACCCTGAATAACCCCCTATATCAGTTTTGGAGAAAATCGAAAAATGTAAAATTTTTAGGACGCCATATTTAATCCGCCAGATTGAATTTTTTAAAAAATATTTTAAATTCACAATTACTAGTAACAAAAATTCCCCAATATTGATTTTAGACAAAATAGAGAAATGTAGAATCTTTAAGCCGCCATCTTGAATCTGTCATATTTAATTTTTTTTAAATAATTTCAGATTCGTAATGTGCGATCCCAAAAACTCCCCTATATCAATTTTGAAAAAAATCGAACAAAATAAATTTTTATCCGTCATATTCGATAAGCCAAATTGAATTTCTTAAAAATAATTTCAGATTTGTTGTGTGCGACTCCGAAAACTCCCTCATACCAATTTTCGAAAAAATCGGAGAAAATTAATTTTTTTCATCCGCCATATTGAATTTTTTAAAAATAATTTTAGATTGTGTGCGACCCCGAAAACTCCCCCGTACCAATTTTGGAGAAAATCGGACAAAATTAATTTTTTTGACCACCATATTGTCAGCGCCATCTTGGATTTTACTGCACCAATTTCATCCAAAAAAATATAAGACCACACATGACGTAAAAAATTTCATTCAAATCGGTGGAGCCGTTTCGGAGTAATCGGTGTACATACATGAAAAAAACATACATACTCGACGAATTGAGAACCTCTTTCTTTTAGAAGTCGGTCAAAAACTAAAAACAGAACAATAAAATTTTTATAAAAAAAATTGAACCGACTTCTAATAGTGCGCTAAAAAGTGAAAAATAACTATATATTTTTATATGAAATTGAGCTTTTTGAAGTCGGCGACAAATTATAAAATAAATAACTACTAATATATACAAATTATGGTAAGAAAGCAATTACAAATAAAGTATTTTTAATCTGTTTAGGCAAATCACATTTTGTCAGGTATATAAAAATTTGTATTTATTTTTCACTTTTTATCGCACTTTTAGAAGTCGGTTCAATTGTTTTATCAAAATTTTATTATTACACCGTGTAGAATGCAAATACTTCTGGAAAATTACGAAAACTTCGGGCATGGGCCAACAAGGTATATATATATATATATATATATATATATATATATATATATATATATATATATATATATATATATATTTATATACATATATATATATATATATATATATATATATATATATATATATATATATATATATATATATATATATATATATATATATATATATATATATATATATATAAAGGATCCAAATCGGTTTTCGTGGACAGTTTAGTTTGAGACGCTGATGTAACTTGACAAGTTTCAGAATTGAAGTTGACAATAAAAAATTATTAAAATAATACAGTGTATGCTTAAAATACAGACCATTCGGAACAATATATATAATGACTCTGAATTTATTAGGAAGCAAGTTCGTCATTTAGTAGTTGGATCTTTTGTGAACACTAGCAGCATTCCTTTTTAACTCAATGAACTCGCGAATTATTACCTTATAATATTCTTTAATGGCGATTTGCTGGCAGTTGCCAAAATTAGTTTTGTGACCTGTCTCTAATCGTGGGCATATATCTGTTTATTTCTTATGTTGAGTTTTTATTTTTTTAGCCATGCTGAGATTGTTTTGTTAATTAGCTATGTATACTTTACTGCAAGTGAAACACGTGATCTTCTACACTCCTTAGTTTTCCGTGTCGATTTTGTTATTTCGATTCCTTATATATGAACCTGTTATTTTGAGTTGTTTGTAGTTTATGGATTACTGTGTTTAGGGAGTAATCTGCCAATTATCTTCGTTGTACCTGTGGTGTATGGAAATATCGTACTTTCTTTATTGTCTGAAGCTACTTTTACTTTTTTCCTGGATTTTTTTTTGCTAGGACATTCAAGAACTTGAGCTTTTTCAAGTTTCAGTGTATGTATAGTGTTAAAAAAATCTGGGGAGAAATTGAGCTCTTGTTTGCCATGGGGCCATATCACCAATAAGTTTTCTACGTTGCGACACCAATTTTAAGGTGGGATTCTTAAAAAACTTTGGTCTCAAAATAGATCATGAACGGATTTGCAAGAGATGGAGATAGTGAAAAGCCAATGGCAATGCCATCCATAGCAGTTTACTTCATTATTTAACAAAAAATAGGTATTTTTAAAACAATATCTGCTCTATCACTCAGACTTGTGTTCTTCGAAGAAAGAGTTGACTGGATTTTGCCGTTATTTCTTCGGTTTTGGGAGGTATTGCGTAATTTAAATCTTTATTTAAAACTGTTCTCTTGATTTCATATAACTGTAGACTCGTTTGTTTCTTCTTTGTGATTTTTGTTACGTTATCAAATTTTTTTAGACGCTTTTCCGTTTTGATGATTTTTGTAGATTCAATTTACCAGTAGCAGAGTGTTTCTATGCGATTTCATACAAAATAATGTTCTAGATTATACACAGGGAAATGAATTTTTTAGGGTTCATTTGCTTGCGTGATCTACTTAGTTGTCGCATTTTCTGTCGTACTCCTTTTTTAAGTAAGACATGATGAAAATTCTTCAATATTGGAAGTTTTCGTTCCCCTGGTAATGGTGTGGTATGTTATTTTAGTAAAAGTTGGCTGCAGGTTATCGTCCTTGAATCTTATTTAGAATGTATAGTAGCATAGAAGGGTGAAAACTTTCTCAGTTTTTTATATAGCTAGGTTTCTTTGAAGATCTTCTTTCGGTAGAAGTGTACAATATTGGAGTGTAGTCTATTACTGGTGGAAAGATATTATTCTGTATTAACCCGGGAGTTCATTAGTTTGGTTTCTTATGGAAACTAGCAGACGTTCTTCCAAAGTCTCAGTTGGTATTTTCAGTGTATGCTGATTGAAGATCAACAGAAGGAATGTTACGTGGAACATTTCCTTATATGCGATCGAGGTGCATATCTATTAGTTGACGTTGATTCTTTCATCTGTTTGAGAGCCTCTGGTGTTAGCAGTTTGGACTCGAGCACTGTAAAGGAAACGTGATCATTCTTGAGTAGTAAGAATTGTCCAGGCAAGAAATAAAACCACTTACCGATAACAGATATATTACTATATTTCCATACTCAAAGCATAATAGAATTGGCAGATTATTCCAAAAGTACAATATATCTACAGCCTACAAAACACACAAAACAAAAGGTTCTTCTTTAAGAAATTAAAAACGGAAAAATGACCTGGAACATCAATGAGTATGCAAGATCGCATGTGGCAACTTCAAAAAAATATTCATATCGATAAGGCTAGGAAAACATAAACTAAGTATAGGAAAAAATAGATCTGCCTTTTTTCAATATTAGCTCGAGACAGAGCTATATATTAATTTTAAAAGCTGCCAATCAACATCTAGCATATCATGAAATAAAGCAAGACTGATTCGGGAGTTCAATGAAATTGGAAACAAATGCACTCTGAACACCAACGGCTCTCAAAAATAAAACGGAGCTAATGCTAACCAAAAGATGCGCACCACGATTGGCACATGCAAAATTCTCTTTGTTGATTTTCAATCAGCAAGTACTGAAGATGCCAAATAAGATTTTAGTTTTTATTGCAACTTCTGCTTGTTCCACCTAATATTATATATATATATATATATATATATATATATATATATATATATATATATATATATATATATATATAGTTTTGCCTTGTATCGTTATATGTTGGCAATCGATTGGCAGCTATCAAAATTGCCTTGGCGATATGTTTTGGTTAATTTTACTAACGAATATTTTTCTGAAGGTGCCACATGCAATTTTGCATACTATTGTTTTGGGTGGTTTGTAGACTATAGATATACTTAGATATTCTTTGTCTTCACAGTAATCTGCAGATCCAATATGTTGCACTTTGAGTATGGAAATATGGTAATATGTTTGTTCTCGTTAAGTTGTTTTATTTCTTGCCTGAAAAAATCTCCCCAAGCACGATCACTATACCGATACAGTGCTCGAGTTCAAACAAACACCAACAGCTCTTGGATTCCGTTTTTTAAAGGACTATCACAACGATGAACGATAAAGCAGATATTATTTTAAAAATGCTATTTTTATTAAATAAACAAGTATTCAAATATGGATGGCGTTGCCATTGCTTCTCACTATCTCCACTTTTTGCAGATCTTTTCATGATCTATTTAGAGACCAAAGCTTTTCAACAACCCCACCTTAAAACTAGTGTCGCAATGTAAACAACTTAATGACTATGTGCCAACATAACAAACAACCGCTCAATTTCTTCCTGGATTTAATTAAATCTGTAGATACACTGGAACTTGAAGAAGAGAACCAGCTCCACTTATTGAACGTAATAAAGACAATGAATGAACACCTACAACATACAGCATATCAAAAACATACCAAGGTGGATAGACACCTTAATGCCGATATACACCACCATCCCTCACAAATACGCTGCGTAGCCAACACCCTAATATTAAGATCCGTTCACTTAACTGACAGCCAAGGATAAGTCAAATATTTGCAATTCCTGAAAAGCTGTCAAACAAAATGGCTATAAACCACCAACTATTAAAAAGACCAATAAAACTGCAATATAGCTCCAGGCAAAATATAAAACTACTTACATATAACAGAGATGTTACCATATGTCCAGAGGCACAGCAAGAAAATGAGTATATATATATATATATATATATATATATATATATATATATATATATATATATATATATATATATATATATATATATATATATATATATATATACAGGGTGATTCAAAAATCGATCACGAAACTTAAGGGGGTGATTCTACTTGACAAAATAAGGGTAGAGCTTCATATAATTTTTTTTCAAAATGTCATTCGTTTTCGAGTTACAAGCCGTCCAAGTTCAAGTTTTTATTTTTTGTTTTTTGAATTACTCGCTTACAGGAAAACCGATTTGACTAATATTTGAAAGATAGGCTAAGTCTTCTGCGCTTCATCATTTTAGTAACAATTCACATTGATTGTTTGCCGCTAGAGGGCACTTTACCTACATTGAAAATTGTTTTTTTGTCATAATTTTTTAGTGTTGACAGCTACAGTAGTTTTTGGCATAATTTCTGAAAGACTGATGCCAGGCCTTTAAAAAAGGTGCTCTTTATTTACATCGCTAAACTCAACGGTTTAGACGTAAATCACCCTTAAAAATTAAGTGGTAAATTTACTTTCCTCATTTCATTACCACCAGCTACCAGGTAAATAGCTATCAAAGTATACTAGAGCTGTCAGTTTAACATCAAATAAATTCGCTTTTTAAACTATTTAATTTATAATCTTAAAATAACTAATAATGGCTAATCACCAATATTCAAATATCGAATATTGTGATATCCATTTTTGTTATGGAAAAGCAAATGGTAATGCAGAGTTGGCAAGAAGATATTATATGGTATGGAGAGTTATCCGGAAAGAAATATCCCTCATGCTCAAACATTTTCTTCCTTTAAAAGTTATAATGGAAATAGGGGAAGACCTAGAACTGCTAGAAACGTGCAACAAGAAGGAAGAGTGCTTGAAATTATTGAAGAAAATCCAGGTATTAGTACTAGAAAAATTGGGAATGAAGTGCGGCTCTGTCAGGCTAGTTCATGGAGGATACTAAGAGAAGAACAACTCTACCCGTTTCATTCAAAAAAGGTGCAGGCTCTTTATGACGATGATCGGCCGAGACGGTTGGAAATGTGCAATCAGATCCTAGCTAAGTATGAACACGATAATCGATTAATTGGCGTCATATTATTCACTGACGAAGCTGGTTTCACTCGTGATGGCATAACAAATCTACACAACATCCACACATATGCTTACGAGAACCCAAACAATGTGGTAGAAACGAAACATCAGCGTAGATTTTCACTAAATGTGTGGGCAGGGATAATAGGAGATTACCTTATTGGTCCTCATTTCTTTGATGGCCCATTAACTGGTGACGTATACTTAGATTTTATCCAAAATCGTCTCCCATTGTATCTGGAAGATGTGCCATTGGAAGTAAGGGCCAACATGTGGATCCTCCAAGACGGAGCTCCGCCCCACTTTAGTATACGTGTCCGACAGTATTTGAATGCAACGTATCCTGAGCGATGGATAGGACGAAGTGGACCATTGGCATGGGCAGCGAGGTCACCAGACCTTAATCCTATGGATTTTTTCTTTTGGGGTCATTTGAAACAATTGGTGTACGATATTCCATTAATCAACGTCGAGGATCTTCGCTTCAGGATAATCGAAAAGTGCCAAATTATTAAAGAAACACCAGAAATTTTTCATCGAGTTAGGCGACATTTTTTGAAGAGTGTTAGGAAAAGTATGGAAGAAAATGGGGGACATTTTGAGAATCTTTTTTAGTTTGTTTAGTACTGTTTCATTAATTTTTATCAATTAAATGTATATCGCAATAATCCATAATATGAATATTTACTGATTAGCCATTATTAGTTATTTTAAGATTATAAATTAAATAGTTTAAAAAGCGAATTTATTTGATGTTAAACTGACAGCTCTAGTATACTTTGATAGCTATTTACCTGGTAGCTGGTGGTAATGAAATGAGAAAAGTAAATTTACCACTTAATTTTTAAGGGTGATTTACGTCTAAACCGTTGGGTTTAGCGATGTAAATAAAGAGCATCTTTTTTAAAGGCCTGGCATCAGTCTTTCAAAAATTATGCCAAAAACTACTGTAGCTGTCAACACTAAAAAATTATGACAAAAAAACAATTTTCAATGTAGGTAAAGTGCCTTCTAGCGGCAAACAATCAATGTGAATTGTTACTAAAATGATGAAGCGTAGAAGACTTAGCCTATCTTTCAAATATTAGTCAAATCGGTTTTCCTGTAAGCGAGTAATTCAAAAAACAAAAAATAAAAACTTGAACTTGGACGGCTTGTAACTCGAAAACGAATGACATTTAGAAAAAAAATTATATGAAGCTCTACCCTTATTTTGTCAAGTAGAATCACCCCCTTAAGTTTCGTGATCGATTTTTGAATCACCCTGTATATATATATATATATATATATATATATATATATATATATATATATATATATATATATATATATATATGAAATAATATGGATGTATCCACTGCTATTGCAACTCGCACGGAGGAATCCGTGAAAGCCGTATAAACATATATATATATATATATATATATATATATATATATATATATATATATATATATATATTTATAACTCCCTACAGATAACAGAGATATTACCGTATTTCCAGAAATAGTTCTCTTCTTCTACATTTTTCCAAATAAAATTCTTACCTCAACAGTATTGTATTTTAACTATTATATTAAGTATTTTAGGTACTCAATACAACATATAATTATAAGCTAAAACTGAATATTTTTTTTCAGAAAAGCAATTCGTGGTTGAAAGAGGTTGTGATCCACCTGGAAACACGTGTGCAAACATTTACCAAATAGTATATAATTATTATCCAGATGTTGCTTCATTCGTTTGTTATAGTTGTGATACGGACTACTGTAACAGTGCAAATGGATAATAAAGATGTAAAAAAATTCCTTTTATATTAAAATAAATTTTTGAGAAATATGCTTAGAGATTATTATTATTACCAAACCAAACACAGCTAAGATTTAAAGTTGCTTAATACTAATATACAACAAATTTTTAACTGACATTTATTATATACTGTACCTGCTAGCTGGCTCGACAAGACACCACATTGAGGGAACAGGAATAAAACCATAAGAACATATATATAGGTGTGTATCATAGGCGGATTCAGCCTCTTTCCTTGGGGGGGGGGGTCATATCAGAAAAGGCAGTATGGCAAGCGCAAACAAGTTGTCGACGGAGGGGGGAGGCACCAGCAATATTCCTATTTCTAGTGTAAAAGGCAGGGTCGGGTCTATTTTTCAGAATTTGAAGCTCTTGGAGAGATGGCGATCACAAGAAAAAACAAGCTGCCGATAGGGGGGGGGGGAGGATGCCAGCAGCATACACATTCCTACTATAAAATGCAAAATCGGTTCTATTTTCCTGAACTCAAAGTTCTTGGGAAGGGGAGGGGCAACAGCAAGCATACACATTTCTATACTCTATTCAAGAACTAGAGAGAGTAATAAAACTGTTATCGAAACCTCTAACGTACCTGCTTCAGTGTAGCAGGTAACTGAGAACTGCCATAAATCTAATTATATTTAATTATATTTAAATATTATAAGCTTTTATAAATTTACTGCAACAATAAAATTTCTGATAGTTCAATTTAATTTCTGTCAGTGAGCGAAGTACACCTTACAGTGTATCCTTAGTGATTTATCTTGTTTGTGCTTGTTTTTATATATTATATGAGATTAGGAAGATACCCAAAAGATATGACTTCCACATCTATATTTATTCCAAAGTCGTTACACAAGGGCATTTTTTCTTCAACGGAAAACCTATTACGATGAATGTTTATGATGCCTTAAGATATCAATATCTAGATAATAATATTAAAAGCTCTGTTGAGATGTGTTCCAACATGACAGGAGTTGGAAAATCTACTATGTGCCGAATACTAAAGGAGAAAACAACGACTAGAATTGTCAGTACTCCCAAGCTACATTCGGTCATAGACAGACGAAAAACCTCGTTCGTAAACTGCAATAAAAGGAGTTGTACATACATTTTATTATAAGAAGCAGATCCCAACCGTCGGGATTTATCTGAAATTAAGAGAACTGAGCTCTGGAAATTGCTCAGAAAACTTAATTTTTACTGGGGAAAACCAGATAGCAAATCTGTTCTTATAGAACGTCCGGAAAATGTCCGTTCGTGAAGGAAATATCTCTCACAAGTGAAAGGTAGAGTTGCAAGAAGTAACACTACGTACAAAATTAGTAATTTAACTGAACTTTTGAAAGATTTTTTTGAATAAAGTTAGTGGAAACTCGATCTCATGATCGGTGAGATAGAGGAACCAATTATAATTAATTTAAGCGAAGATAGCTTAATTGACATTGATTACGAATTAGATACGTAATGTTTAGCAGCGAAAACACAATTTATTATTTAAATTTTCTGTAACAGATAAAAATTAATTACATTTGAATCCCTTTATAGTTTTTAATTTTAATTCTGCAGATGGTTTAAGAAATCAATAAACTGAAACGTCAAATATCCTAAAAATGCGTTTAATTAATAATAAAATGACCGATTGCCCCAAAAAAATTTTAATATTATGTGAACGAATTTATTTTTTTATATATGTTTAACTTCTTGTATTTTTGACAATGGGTATTTTGTAAGTATTTAAAGTATAACTTAGAATTTTTTGAGATAAAGGCTACGTTTTTGTCTGAATGTGCCTAAAACGGTTTCTATGCCAAAATTATTAAAAATAGTTGTGATTTGTGTTAAATATGTCAAAATTGTCTATATTTTCTAATGTATGTGAATTATTAAGAAATCATAAGAAATGAAATAATATTATAAAAACTTTTTATTTTAAGTTAATTAATTAAATTCCTTTTTAACATTTTACACATCCAAATATCTATTATTATCCAACCCAAATAGCCCATTATTATAGACCGGTATTTTTGACTATAAAATTTTTAACCCATTCTTATGAAAAATATATGTGTCTAACAGATTTTGCCAAAGACATTAGACTAAAGAACACAGGTAGTTTGCGAAGAAAAAAAAGGGTAAAAAATGATTAATTACTCTCTCTAGTTCTTGAATAAACTATAGTATGAGAGGCAAAATCGGGTCTATATTCCTGAACTCAAAGCTCTTGGGGAGGGAAGACGATCACCCCCACCGCCCCCCCCCCTGGATCCTCGCCTGAGTGTGTATGATGAGATTTTGATGTCGAAATTCTTTGTAAGTGGGTAAAAATTATTCCTGTATATTTGATTATTTATCCATTTTATTTGACAACTCCCTAATTATAAGAAATCGAAATCAAACAAATCTACTTCATTTAATCAAAAGAATAATTTCAATAGTTAATTTGAAAAAATTTTAAAATTTGTCGAATAATTTAAAATTTATTTTATTCAAACAGAGTGAATATCGGCGCTAAATATTCTCCTAATAGCATAATTTTTTGAATTGTCTTCAAACAAATGGTAGGTTAGAGATTACCAATTATTTTAATATCTACCTTAGTTGAGAAAATTCGGTTTTTATTAAAGCTATTTTCATATTTTATAAAATTTTTAATAACCGAGGCCATGAAAACTAAATTTTACTGAACGTTGAAAAATAGCTTAAGATAAAAATCTTATTTTTTGTGAAACAATAATTTCTTGAACGATAAAACTAATTGGGTAATCAAATCGAGTTTATTTAAGGAAACAGAAAAACTTAACTCCTGGATATAAATAAATGACATTGAATTAGAGGATTATAATACCAGAACATACATATCCATATATCCCGAAAATATATAAATAATCAAACAAATAATCGAAAATGTAAAAAGCATCATTTCAGAAAGGACATAATTAAATTTCAAATTATGAATCCACAAAGCCCACAACTGTATTCTTTAATCAAACTTCATAAATATACTATCCATTTAGGCCTGTCGTATTTTTGTTGTCGGCACCTGCATATAAGTTTTCTAATTATCTCAGAGAAATTTCATAAAATCGTTGTAATATCAAACCACAAAACAAATCCAATATTAAGAGAGAATGCAAAACTCATAATGTTTATTGTTCAAAATTTATTTTCGAGTATACCACAAGGCACGGTAAAATTGGTAGACACTTTACAACAAATAGTTAACTTAGTTATAAAAATAGACTTAATAGAGGTGTTTAAACCTTGCTTAAATCAAAATTATTTTATTTGTAACAGCAAAGAAGGCCTCATTTTGGATAGTCCACTAAGTTTACTTTTGGCAGAACTTTTTAGGGATAACATGGAGGTGATCCATGTTATTCACAAGCATCATCCATCTAAAAACTTTTTATACCGATACCGATATGTTTATGACATTACATCTTTCACAGGTACAGACAGGCAATAAACTACACATTTCTAAAATATATCAATATAAGAGATTCAAATATCAAATTTACAATTAAAATGAAAGTGAATGATTCCATAAACTTCCTGGATCTTACAAAAACTAGAGCCACACATAATATAGGTTCTCAAGCTATCACAATTATTCATCACACTCAAGACAACATATATTTGAAGACTTCAACAACATAACCCATAGACTAACATATGTTTATCAGAAGAATAAAGAACTAAATATAATAAAACAAATCGCAATCTACAAAAAATATTCTGCCACTCTTATTGAAAACATTTTAAACAAAAAATCCTCGAAAAAAGTTACATCTTTCTTGAATAAATACGAAATCGACTTAGACTTCAAAACCAGGAACACCAACAATTATCTGGGAAAAAAGCAAAAAATGCTAAATCTAAAATAAGAAAGACCAAAAGTTGGGAGCTCAACTGTGACATTTGTGTGACTTCTGCCGATATTGTACAGAAGAGGAAAAGGTTTTTATCTTCGGTGATAAAATTGACCTCGCCCACAAGGTCAAAGGTTAAATGAAGCTAATCCTTTAAATGTACGAAATTATGATGTCTGCCGAGATTAGAAAGATGAGCGAGCGAAAGATTTTTTACCGTTATCTCCGCTGACTGATTTTACCTCTTGTTCATGATCAAAGCTCAATGTCGGCTCAATATGAAATCTGATTTAAAAGAGTGTTTATATTTTTTGATTCGAAAATATAAAAATCAGAATGTTTTGACTTTAGATATGATCTTGTCCTTGGCCGTCAGATTATGGGGTTCATAATGATGAATTAACGATTGACAAACAAATACTATTAAGATTTAAGACTCCTAGTGTTGTCCAAACCAGAGTTAAAATATATAATCTTCTGAAAAAAGAAAATGGCAATATAGATCATTATATTCCAGACTTTCCTGGTTTTGACTTGGAATATCTAAGGGATTTACCAGTGGAAATTTATCATATTAATCTTTTCCCATCTCATATATAAGATAAACTCGTAAGATAAAATGATGAAGAATTTTAACTCGATGAGCACATTAATGAACAGAGCTGTCTGAGAATCAAGATATGTTCCAGGAATAGAAATGCAATGAAACGCCCAATATTTATAGTCTACAATTATATTCATAGAGAGGGTAGGTATAATGCCGATCATGCTACTAACCATAAACTGATTACTGGTCATTATTGCACATATCAATTTCGAGACAGAACTTTGAGCACATGTGCCCGTATCGCCTATATTATTTGGTTTTTAGGCTATGTGAATCATCAACATAATATAAAGTATCCAGGAAACTCTTGCTAAATACAACTCTAGATACTCGTAATAGAGCCTAACAAGAAAATGAAGAAAATATTGATATTCAAGTGCTGGATTAAAAACATTTTTATATTCGTCGCAATATCAAGAGTATCGGCCGTTTTCGGGGCCACACGAAGTGCTAAGTCCGCTCCAGCAACCTTCACTCGGTGCACATTAGGTCATGCTTATATAAACGGCAATTTCTATCTTTTTATGTTGCTACGTTTATATATTATTCTCTCTATAGATGAGGGTAGGCATATAGTTCTATAAGATCAAACTCCAGACATCTACTTGATCTTGCTTTATTTGATCTCTGATGGATGGTCTATAATCGCTAGTTAACTATTATTGATGCCCACAACCTGACTGCGAAGAACAATATCATAGCTAAACTCAAAACATTCTAATTTTCCTTGCTTTTCGGATACAAAGATATAAATACTCGTTTAAATCAGATTTGACTTTGAGCTGACCTTAACTTTGACCTTAAACAAGAGGTAAAATCCGACGACCGCTCGACCATATTTCTAACCTCGGCAGACACAATTGTTCCGGACATCAAAAGAATCAGTTATCATTCAATTCCAATTTGACCTTGAGCGCACCTTGATTTTTGATCGTGAGGGCAACGTCAAGTTTATCGCAGAAGATGAAAACCTTGTCCTTGATCTTGTGTACAACATCGATAGAGGTCATTCTTATGGACTCAAAGAAAGGTTGCAGTAAGATATGTACAAGTTGTCTAACATAAAATAGCGCAACTTCCCTCTTTGTCAACTTCTGTCCATCTACTCCTGGATGTAGGTCTCTGTCAATTGTTTCCATCTTTCTCTATTCTTCGCCAATCTCATCCACTGTTTGCCCGCCACTGTCCTTATGTCGTCTACCCATTTTTTTTTGAGGTCTTCCCGTGCTTCTTGTTGTCTCCCTCTGTTGTCCTCATATCGGGCTATGTGACTAGCCCATCGCCACTTCATCTTTGCAACCTCCTTCACGATGTCTTTGACTTTCGTTCTGCATCTTATCTCGGTGTTTCTAATCCTGTCTCTTAATGATATTCCAAGCATGTTTCTTTCCATCGCTCTTTGGACTGTTTTTAATTTTTTAGCGGACTTTTTGGTGAGGAACATGGTCTCTAATCCATATGTACACACCGGTAATATGTATGTGTTGTATACTTTTCTTTTTAAATTTATGGGAATGGAATTATTTTTCAGGATGTATGCAAGTTTACCGAAAGCGGCCCATGTCAGCTGTGTTCTTCTTTTTATTTCAGCATACTGGTTTGATTTCCCTAGTCTGATGTCATGACCCAAGTATACATAGTGTTCGACGTTTTCTATCCTCTAGTTCTGTATTGCTTGCATGTTTGTGGCTTATTATTTTTGTTGTGCTGTAGTTCATTTTAAGGCCTACAGATGCGGATACGACATTTAGCTGTTGTAGCATTTCGTTCAATTCTTGGAGACTACTTGCTATTAAGATTATGTCATCAGCAAATCTGAGATGGTTCAAGTATATTCCGTCGATGTTTATACATCGTGCAACTTCTGTGATCTGTATCTTTGAACCATGAGTTTTTGGGACCTAACGACAATTTACACTTTTGATCTACTAACCACGACCTACCAAAAGCAAGTGGTTTGAAAAAGTTTGACCGAAAGCCGTTTCTCATCAAATTACTGCGGGATCCTTTAAAGAGGATATGAAACTAGGATATATATTCATATATATATATATATATATATATATATATATATATATATATATATATATATATATATATATATATATATATATATATATATATATATATATATATATATTGCTCTTCACGTCAAAATTAGCTAAAATTATATATAAAATAAGTATAATACTGAAATTCAGACTATTTTGGTGGTTCGCGAAAGCAAGCGTGCCTCCACACAGCTGTGTTTTACTGGAAAAATATAATTAATGTGATCATCGCACAGTTCTTTTGTTCTAAGTACAAAAATCTTGATCATGAAGTGTTTGCTAAATGATTTCACCTTACACTCATTTTTGAGTAATTTCTTGATGTCAGTTATTCGTACCAGCTTACATTTCAATTCAATCACTTAATACAGAAACGAAGTAATGTTGCTAGTCCTGACTGATGTTTACCTGCTGTATTAAGAATTAAAACAGAACTTTACTGACAGAAATATTTTACCTGAAAAAACCGACTTTCAAAATGCTGACTTAAAATTATTAGGAAATTTCAACCATTTCTTTACAGTTACTCTCTAAGTACATCAGATAGTAGATAAAAATATAAATATTAAATTATATTGATGGATATTTTTATCAAAGCACAATCTATTGTAAACTATTTCGGAAAATTTAAAAGTTTCTGAAAAACAAAAAAGACCATTAAGATTCAATTTCTAGCCAGCCGTTGGGTCAATAGCTGCTCCAAAAGAAATTGTTACAGCGACTATATTATTTTTATTTCAAACCGAAGCAAAATTTTGAATATAGGTATATAGGTATATATTCGAGTAATGGGGATACGGAAGACGGAAAAACAAAGATCCGAGTTTTGTCAGTAATCGTAGCAGATTGTTTAAAATAGATCCATCAGCCGTATATGACGTTTCGTATGAATAAAGAGAAAACGTGGATATTACAAGTTTGGTAATAACTTGGATGTACTTGAAGAGTAGAAAAATATTTTTATCCAAAAATATAATAATGCTAAAACCTGATTATAAGGTATTTTTAAATGGTTAAAAGTTTCCATTACAATATTATTATTAAGGCAAATTGTCTATAAACATAATTTGAGGAAATCTTGTTCCTGATTGTTTAATTAGTAGGTTTAGTTTTAACTGATATTGATATTTTTGTACTAATATGTCAAATTTAAGTTATAGTTCCTATCAGTTAACCTCTATTTCTACTATTAGAACACAAAATTTTTATTTATCAACTTTTCAAAAAATAATTATAACTAATTATGACATAATTCACGGCAGCGGCACAAAAAAGGTGATTAATTTTTGTTGTTGTTGCCTGCGTATCGAAAATCATTAAAGATAAGGTTTTTAAATCCTCTAAGATTTCATAGATGTACCGTTGCTTTGTTATAGATCCAAACCAAGTATTTCTAAAATTTTCAGTGAGTGGAAACCTGAATTAACCTGAATTACCTTTCGATCACACCAAATAATTTTCAATTAAATAAGAGAATTTTTAATTTCTTAAAAATTGAATTTTATAGTAACATGAGCGAGAGAGTATACTGAATTGTATTTCTTGTTAACCTTTACAATTGAATGCCAAAAAATAGTTCGCCCAAAAAGTTAGTTTTGTTAACTTCAAGGCAGTTGCAATTGTGCTGTCTCATCATGGAAGTGCTGGATTAGTAGAATTTAAGAAATATTAGTTAACTACATTAGCAGCGGACCATAAATAAAAAAATTATTTTCGTTCTCCAATACATGTCCCCGTTTTGCGCAACTCATTAGTTCCCTAGTCCTATGTTTTAACAACTGGCTACATCGTCTTTTATACTCCCAGACAATTAATGTAATATTAAAGCCAATATAGCCAGCTATTAGTTCAGTGAAATAGCCTTTTATATTTGACCTATGATTGGAAGGTTGCTAATCGCTTTATCTTCTGTACAGTGAAGGTTGGTTTGTCCATTATTCTTTTAGCATGTTTTGATTTTTTCGAATTGGTGCTAAATATAAATAATAACCCGAAAAATGTATTGTAACAGAAGTGTGAACTAATTGAATAAAAATTTGGTCAGTTTTTTAATAAATCCGGTTAAAGAATCTTAAATCAAAACTTGATTATAGCTATCATTTCACGCATCTTTGAAAAATATTTTTTGAAATTAATTTCTCACTCAAGATATGTTTATCAAAATTACCTCATATTTTGTAATAGTGACTCGTATATAATACTTTTTTTAAGAAATAATAAATTAATCTATAGTGTCACATATTTTTCTATGGTATCTTCACATACTTAATCATTCCTAGACATGTCATTGATCATCTTACTCATAAAAATATTTAATATTGTTTTAGGTCAAATTGGCTGAATTTTTGGAATAATGTAGCAGTAGTGAAGCATGCCTGTTTCATGGTATCCCCCAGCTCCTTGACCCTTATCTTTACCACGCACACTTGACCTCGACCTCGATATCAAAGCTTGCACTGGTCCAACATTGACCTTGAGGGACGTTATGTGTTCAATATTGTGTATGACTTGACCTTGAACTTGTTCAAGGCCACCTTGGACACGTGACCTTGGCTTTGACCTGGAAGATTTGCACATGTATTGGTGTGTAACTGACTTTAATCGAGGTCAGGTGCGCAGTACTTATTGTCTTTTAACTTTTGTCATTTGTCCTTAAGTTAATTTGTTATAAAGCGATACGGGGAAACAGTAAGGATTCCAAAAAAAAAAACGTCGAAGAAATCAATGAAATGTTTAGTAAAAGTTTCGAGATTTTAGAGAAAAAATTTATTGAAGTAAGTGTGGGAAAAGTTTACAAAATTCAAAAATTGGTTTCAATTATTGGAAAACTATTTTAGTAGCGTTACACGATGACAGTAGTAATAGCACATTTGAGACTTTTTGCCAAAACGTGTAGGTGAAATACTCTCAGATGATATTGTAGATAATAAATAAAACTAAAAAAATGGAGATAGAGCTCGATGACAAAATTATTAAATTAAAAAAAAAGAAGGAGTTTGCAGAGGGTGTAAATGTTCCACTGCTGCAAGATCTGGTGTATTCCTCCTCCAAGTTTTGGTTACTTGTTGAATAATAGGTGTAGATGTTTCAAAAAATGCGGAATGATCACTTAAGGCTTCTGCTGGCCCCTTTCATTTAGTAACAAGAATTTGCGGCTTCATTTGAGTAGCTTGTGGTTGCTGCTTTTCTGTCAGATTACAATAAATATAGATATTAGAGGTTTTAAGACCAGCTCATAACATTTTGACACTCCCAATTAACCCTGTCTTTAATTACATTTTATCAGCTTAAATTTTTTTCTCGCAGCATCTGTAACTTCTACCAATTGATACTGCATACCTGTTATTATGGAAATATATAGCTATTAAGTCATTTACAATATCTTTCAAAATTTAGATCCCTATCTTTATCAATAACTAGAAGACCGCACATATTATTCCAATAGTTGGAGCATATTTCTTGAAATTTTTGATGGATATCGTCTGGTCAAGCATGGCCAGAATATATGTGGAGTAAATATATGTCATTTTGCGTAAATATAATAACTAAATTGGCATTGTCACGAATCTGCTGTTTTGAAACTTTGGAATAAGTTTACACCAAATAAAAGGAATCGATATCTTTATGGCGATCCATACTTAAATATGATCCGATATCTTTGGTTTTGCATCATTTCAATATTTGACGCAGTATTAAAAATATAATAATCAATACTTTTGATGAACGAAAATACTTTTCTCAAGAATTCATATTTTGGTTTATACAGCGATTTTGAAAATACACAAATATTTTCGAATTGCAACCCTAAAAGATAGGTGAGCAATGAAATCATTACATTTGTTTTTCCACAATTCGGCCGTTTTACGAGTAGCCACGAATAGATGGTAGGAGCAAAGAGCGTGCTTCTTAAATAATATGTTTTCTTGTCCAAGTTCCACCTTTTTATCGAGAGATCGAAGTGGATTATCTCATTTAATAAATAGAACTGAAGTGGCATTGTTAGTTCATAAATTATGAGGCTACCATTTGAATTATATCTTTCCCGTTATCAATACTGTGGACTCGGATTAAATATGGTAAATCTTGTATAGAAGGGCGATCAAGGAATTAATCCATTGGATGACACATGCAAAAAACACGATTTAGCCTGTTATATATGTAATTCTCCTTTCAGGCAGAGAATATGAAAAATATATGTACAAACAGTTTATTTTCTGCAAATATCGCTCTGGTCCTCTCTCCATACGCGTTTCGATCACCTCATGATCTCGTCAGTGGAGCTGTATCGGACCGAGAGCAACATTAGCAGGAAACAACTGATATATGAACCATAAATTTCAAAGTATGTCGGCAGGATATTACACCTGCCGTCTACCAACTTCGATGTCAGACTGAAAAATATCGCCAGTCGAACGACATCTATGAATCAACGGAGTAAAGTGAAATTTTTAAACAATCAAAATTTCAGTAAGAAATAAAGAAATCTTTTTGGCCGCCATATTAGATACGCCATATTGAATTTTTAAAAAAATAATTTCAGATTCGTCATGTGCGACCCCGAAAACTCCACCATACCAATTTTGAAGAAAATCGGACAAAATTAATTTTTTCGTCCGGGTAGGAACTCACTAGAACGTATACAAAAAGAACAAATCGAAAGTAACTCTCATCTTTAGAATTAATCCGTTATTTACATACCGGCCCCGAGGCAGCCAAGAACATTTATTACACATATGAACATCAGTAGAAACAGGAGCAGTGTAGTGTGGACATTTGTGTCTCAGATTTGTCTTTCAGAGTGTTAAAAATGTAATAAGAAATAGAATGGATGCCAATCCGCAATAAAAAGAATTTAAGTAGAAGTGAAGCAGATGGGCCTACAGTGAGGAGGCTTTTGTTGTTATTGTGAAGTAAATGACATAAATCTAAACGCATCGAGCTGTATAAATATCTCAGTTTCGATTGTGTCAATTGCTACAAAGAACAATAAAAATAGTGAGATGAGCATACTTTTTACCATTCATGTCCTATATATTCACGTTAACGAAACATTCAAGCATTTTAAGTTCAGACTTTAATCCACTAATATAATTGGATTCATCAAAGCAATATGGACTGGCACTTTTGAGATTTTACACGTATAACTCGATTTTTACAGCAAGCAACAATACTTTCACCTTCAAGAAAGATAGCAAGGCGAGTACTGAAACGATTAAGTTCCCACCTGCAGCATATGAAATTAGCGACATAGACAAGGTCCTTTGGACGTTACTACAATCAGCTACCAAAGACTTTGATGAAAAAATTATAATTTTGACAGTCAATAATAATGCACCAAAATGGGAAAAATATTCAAGGTAAATTTTTGACTTTAGAAAAGAAAATGGCATTGGAATAATATTAAGATTTAGAAACGTGGTGTTAAATAGTGGACAAAAACATGAATCGACCTCTCCAGTGGACATTATAAAAGGGCGCCTTATATTAATCGATTGTAACATAACCACTAGGTCATATCCAAATTTGAAGAAGTATCATACCTTATTTGAATTCTATATTGACGGGGAATCCGGTTATAAACTATTGAAAGAGGATCTAAATTTTATTTATGATTATGATAAATTTTCAAGGAGAAACAACTGCAATTATGGATTTTCAATATAATCGTCAGCAGTATATGATGTCTACGATAAAAAGTACAAAAATCTAGAAATTGAAAGTTTTTACCGAATCAATTTTTGACAATTTCATCAGTAGTGTAACGAAGTTAGTGAATTTTTTGGCATAAATATGTATACCAGAATATATTCAAGTTATTCTACACTGGTAACATGTAGTTATTAAGGGAAAGGATTATTTGAAGCTTTTATAATATCGTTCTCTAATTTACCGCGCCATACCGGGAAATAAGATTTTACGATGTTTTTCAGGGCGTCTGTATATGATAATACTGAGCCACATGCCGCAGACCAGAATACGCGATTTTCCCACTCCGTCACTCGCCAGCATAGGGGAAATACGAAAGTAATCGATCACCGTTCGGGGAAACTATTTAAGGCGGCACTACCAATAATTTATGGAGAACTGTACGTTCTTCACCCGGATGCTGAGTCCAAACGAATTGCCCGAGTCACCTACCGAATTACGCCTTCCCAATTTAGCAATGTAGGTGCGGCAAGGCTTGTGTGTATATATGGTGTTTCATAACCCACTGCTCTCTTTACATCCTACCACTAGTGGCTAACATTGTTAGGGACCCTCGTAAGTACGGGCAATGCTGATCCTTTCCTTATATCCTATCGCTATTGGTCAACATTGTTGAGGACCCCTATAAGTACGGGCAGCGTCGGTTCCTTTCTTTCCCTCCTGCCGTCACCTGTACATACACGCATTACATGCCGTCAGTTTTTTTGTTCCGTCAAGGCCAGGAATGTGTTTTTTCGCCAAGTGCTCACTGGTGTCCGCCACTAAGGACTTACAACAACTGTCGCCGTCTGTCACGGCAAGCGTCGTGATGCTATCACCAGGTTACCGGACCGCTACCACTCGATAAGTACGAGGTACCGTGAACAGCGCACATACATACTTTGCCCTTCATGCCGTGTATCTGGTTTTATTTGTATTGTTCCCTATCTAGGATTGTAAATTAGTTTTAGGCCATGTTATAAAGTACGGTATTTAGGATGAAGGATGTTCTAAACTGTGTATTTCTTTATCTAATTGTCATTTTTTATATTTCAGGTAATAATTGCCGGCTGGCAGCCAGTAACTAATACACGCAAATGACCCCTGGCTCGCTATTTTTCCACTGTAACAAGTTGCCCTGTGCATGTGCACCTCCACCATATTAATCCAGAGATTGACAAGAGGGTGGATGTTTGACCACCGGAGAGTCAAACCGGTGAACATTTCAGAGGATAGGGATTTCATGACAGTAAGTGGGTACCGATTGGGAGTATTTGGGATAGTTGTGGGATGTCCTTACACTAAGCGTTTGACCGATGACTGTCTGCAGAGTAGATATCCACCTACCGATGTTCCGCTGCCGAAACAGAAATGCATTCATAGATCACAAATACGCCCATAGGTTACTACTTTTTTAAAGGCGTCACGGAAGTTTACTGGAGCACACTTATTAACCTTACGGCTCCCCAACATTTCGCAACTCTAAAAAAAATCGTATTCCATTGCACTTACAAGATATAATTTTGCACGTGTCCGAAATCTTACTTTACATAGAAGGGACATTTTCAAATTTGCAAACAAACTTTGTTATTTATCCAACAATGCACCTGCCAGCTTAATGAAAATCGTTTTAAGATGGGGGAGGGGTTAAGCCGATCACCGTTGGGTCCTATGGCATGTCACAAAAAAGACCTCTTATGACTTGTGGGTGGAACCTCAACGAAAACCCCCAAGGTATTTTAGACAGTGCAAGTAGTGTATTCTCCGGAATGCTACCTCTCAAACTCCTCATGGGTATCACAAAATATTATATTAAAGGTGTTTTCAGCGTTAAGCAGGAGCATATCATGATTATCACACATACATTCATTAATTGTGAGGTAGATGCCGACATAAGAATTGATAAAATCGAATGGGAAATTCTCCATATTATTCCGAGCGACAAACAGAAGTTTAAAATGTTATCATATCTTAATAAAGGTGGAATTAATGAGAACGTGCAAATAGCTTAACGTAAATGGGATCTTTACGAACTGCCGATAATACGGCTTGCATTGTTAGACGTCTGGGCCTTATGAACAACTACAACTATTGAAAAGACCCGCTATTTGATAAGCGGATTCCAGGATAGTAAGGTGTATAACAAAAAAGAACACACAATTATTACTGCCGATATAATCGACCTTAGGCCATACCTGAATTCCACCATGTTTCCGTAAGAATCGTGAGACTTTTAAAAGGAATTATATGCCGCAGCATACTATAGCTATAAAAATTTCGAGAACAGCTAATATGGGCGTGAAATAAAATAACAAATGATGGATTTTGCAGCATACCTGGATAATCCAGTTTTCGTTGCCGACTACAACCATCCACAGTTGACTTAAAATTGGCGTCATATTTTAATTATAATATTTTGAATGGTTCTGCGACCAACCAATCTATACTTTGAACTTTAAAGATTATATAGCAAGATTACCTAAAATTAAAATTAGAATTTTTTAGAGTTTTATTACTTTATAGTTGATAAACATCAAAAGATTATTTTTAAAAATTTGGAAACTTTAATTATCGCAGCTTAGATAGCTACTTAAGATATTTTTCAACGCTCAATTGATTTCGACCACACAAGTAACCTACTGGACGTTAGTGAATATTAAAAATTTGTTGTTGTACATTGAACAACAAATTCTGTATAAGTCACTAAGTAACATAAAAAACTAAAACCACTACCAAAGTTTTATATTATTGCGAAGAGGACTGTTATTTTATTTCTTTTTATGGGTTGTCTTTGTGATTCATTGAGTGCGCACACAACGCAATCACCTCGATCTATAACCAGATAGCATGAATTACCACAAAAAAACAATTTATGCTTAGGAGGTTGCAATTTATCCAAACCTCTGGTAATTTGTGATGACACTTTTCCGACATCCGGTGACTGGAGTGCAGGCCAAGATTTATAACATTCCCTGCAAACGTATTTGTGAGGATGCTCTTTTAGGTACATCGAATAAATGAAATATTTCTCAGTCTCTACATCACATACGATATCCTCGTTTTCCTTATCTGGTAATTGGTAAATGATGTAGTTAGAAATGAATTCTATAAGTTTTGTCTCTACACATATGTAGTCAAAATCTTCAAATAAGAGGTGGGAAATATCTTCTGATCAAAAATTATCCGAAATTATTCAATAAAATGAAAACGGTTAAATTACTCATCGATATTCATTTTGTTTCCTTCAAAGTAATCTCCATTTCAAGCAACACACATATTCCAATGCTTCCTCTAATCTTGAAAACATTTTTCATAGGTCGATTTTGGAATCGCCTTCAGCATCTTCTGCGAATTCTCCTTTATCGCCTTAATTGTCTCAAAAACGCTTTCTGCGAAGTAGTAACTTGAATCGCAGGAATAGGACAAAGTAACAAAGAGCCGTGTTGGGTGAATTCGGAGCTTTTGGAACTGTATGAACGTCGTTTTTGGTCAAATAGTCGCGTATAAGATGAGATGTGTGCCAGTGCGTTGTCGTGGTGAAGAAATCACGAGTTGTTTCTTCACAATTCTGGCCTCTTGCGACGAATATTTTCCCTTACACGCTCTGATACGTTCACGTAATATAGTGTCTGGCATGGTGGAAGAAATTCGGAGTTGACCAAACTACGAAATTAAAAAAAAAAAAACAACAAACCTTGATTTTGGATCGATTCTATCCTAGATTTTAGGGTTTTGGCTCGTCTGAGAAGCGCCATTCCGATGATTGTTGTAATATTCATAGACCTATGTCTCGTCATCGGTAGTGATGTTACTGATAATATTTTGGCCAAAAAAAAGCATTTCTTTAGCAACATTAATCCGATGCTTTTTCTGCAACAAATTCAGTACTCTCGGCATAAGACGCGCTTCAGCTCGTCTCACGCCCGAAATATCGCCCGATCCGAACGAGACACTAAGATCGGCAGCCATCTCCCTGAAGCTGATATGATCACTGCAAGGATAATTTTCTTATCTTTTTCGATGTTTCTGTCAGTTAGTGGTGGATAGACGACCGGAACGGGGCAAATCATCAACAACAGCACGGCCAGATTTAAACTCTCGTACCACTCGGACGCTTGTGTTTCGACAATGTCAAGTCCTTCTAGACTACCGTTAATATTTTCAGCACTTCCGCACATGATATTATGTTATAAACAAAAAATTTCAGACAAAATCCTTGCTCAGCTAAATTTGACATTGCGAAATTCGCAGAACACAAAAAACATTGACATGTTTACAAACCTATTACGCACAAACTCCCGACAAATCGATCTGAAACAAATATTTGAGAGCGGTTTATTTGAATGGGAAATTCCGGGTACTTTTTGCTCAGAAGGTAAGTAAAGGGGGTAATTTGAGACAGAGTGTATTAATATTTTGTAACCAAGTATAAATCATTTTATGAGTCCCTATATGTTGTTAAATTGTTTTGTTTCCTTTTTGTGGTTATAATATATTTAGTGACTGTGTAACCAACAAATGATGTTTTAAAAATATAATGAATTCTTTTATCTAGCAAAATTTAGATACTGGAATAAAAAGAAGGAAAAAAACTCGAATAGCAGGGTATTTACCGATAAAAATAATAATGCTTTCGAAAATGTAGCGTATATTCGAACTGCATCGTCTTTACATACCATAGCAAACTTCACCAGAGTGACTTGAGATGAAAACATAAAGCGTAATGGCCGAGCTGCATTTTACATTGGTGCCATATTTACCTAGCGGTCGCGATAGTGTGTTTAATATACTTATTTATATATTAGTGTGCGTTTAGCGTATGAAAGTTAAAAGTATTGGAGATATATTTTTTTGATGGAATGAAGAAGATAAAGAGGTAAATTCGAATGGTATTTGCATGTAAAATAAATAATATAGAATATTTCTATCTTATATGTACAAGGTAGGACTAGAAAATATAAGGCATATGAATATAGTGTAAGGCTAATATTTGAAATTTTCACTTGCAAAACGAATAAGATTGCTTTCAAGTATTCTGGCCTCGAATGTGCAGGGTGATCAGAAAATATAGAACAAACCTACACATTATTAGATAATTTGTTCGTTGAGTTTTTAAAAGTATTGAAAATACATTTTATGGAAAAAGCGGTTATAATAAGGAAAAATAAGTAATACTGATATTGAATATTTATATCTTAGATGTACGGAGTAGGACTAGAAAATACACGAAGTATGAAAATGGTGTAAGGCTAAAGTTCGAAATGTAAAATTTACTGCTTGTAAAGTAAATAAGAGTATCCTTGTCTCAGCTGTACAGGCACAAGCTAAAAATCGACAAGCTGTTCATCCGGTGTATATTTTCCTTTGGTGCTCCCATGTGAATCACCACAGGCAGAAAAAGATTAGGCATTTAGCTAGCTTCCAGAACAAGGTTCTCTGTAAGATCTATTTAGCTCCATATTATGTTAGGAACACCCTTGTCCATAGAGACCTCAGATGTGACCTTTTCAACATTCATCGAACATACTCTGACAAAATATCTAGACAGATCCCAACTTTCAACAAATGAACATCTTTTAACCTCACCACTATAATCACGGAGACGGCACCGATTCTCCTGAGACTGGCTACGGGACCACTAAACTAGGTCGTTTTACTCTTTCAAATTACTGGCTCAAAAGCCGAATCTGCAGTCATTCTCTTAACCTTAAACAGAATAAAAAAGATCAAATAATGCGAAACGAAATTTTAGAATTTCAAGTGACAAAACCTGAACTTCCTAAGCCATATTATGTTTAGCATTAGTTTTAGATAGTATAATCTACAATATCTTTACAACTCATGCTATTCCATAATTTTAGTTGATTGCTGGTACTGTGTGTCAATAACTAAAACTGTTATACCCAACACATAGTCTGGTAAACAAATATTATACTTCCTATTGTGTACACTGTCTTGTACCACCACGTATACCTTGTTTAAAAAAGTTTATTATATTTATATCAGTCCAGAGCTCAAACTCCACATTGGTTATATATAACATATAATCAAGTGATAAACTTGGGAGGGTATAGTAATGCGCAGCATGCAATTTATCTAATTTTAAACAATTATCCTGAAACTGCTTATAAACATCGCATAATAGTTAATGTGCTTCTTCTCGTAATTTCATATTTTCCATTGAATCAATAAAGTTATAGGAAAAACACCATTTGGGCGAATCAAATTAAATTGCTTAGGATCTGAAAAATGTTTCTGGGTTTTATTATTCTTGGGTTTTATTACAATCTTATTCTTTAAACAATTGCCGAAGGGGTTGATAAAAATTTATAACTGTCAATAAACTGCAGCATTAAATATTTTCTCTTTACGTTTTCACATTTGTTATCGAAATAATCATGTGCATAAATACTTTTTCTAAAGAATATGTATTTTCCTTTACTTTACGATAAAACATCAATTTTATCCGCATATTTACATAATTCTTTTATCAACAATTTTTTTTTTTTTAATTTTCCCGCACACAATTTCCAAATTTACCAATTTGTAGATCCACCGATAGTGTTTACGTGAAAATGTGGTTGCATTTGTAGTTTTAATGTAAAGTTAACGCTGAGAATGTATTAAAATTAATGAGACAACCATCACAAGAATATATGTTCAATTATGTTGACTAGAAACTTAGCGTGATAAACCCCTAATCCAACAGTAATGGCTTTCAGAAGATGTTGTATTACAAAAATGTTCACAACAATCTTTTGTAATTAATATAAAATTAACCAATAATTTCTTATTTAAGTTTATTATCTTCGTATTTAGATTCTAACCCATATACGTAATTGACGTAATGAAGATGTTCATTTCCTCAAATTTTAGCACGCTAGAGAAATGAGGGTAGAATGTTATCTGTGAAGACGTTGCTGCTGGCAGAAAGAATGCTGATGTTATAGCCCACACAAAGCAACATTCATCCTGGTGTATCAGATTGACAGCAGAGTCTTTCCTTTCAATGAAGTACGGCAACTTGATATAAGATGAGCCACCCACAGACGTATACTTGTTGATGCTGACGCCTAAACATAAAATCCACTTGAGCCTATTCTACAACAACAAAAAAACTATGAAAGTCTGCTAAGTATATCGGTTTTTGATTTTCTACATACCTGAATCTTTCTTTTAAGACTCTGTCGCCTGAGTTTTTATTAATTCGGTGAAAGAATGGTAAAAGTCATCCAAATCACTTGCTACAGTAATTAATTGATTTACTGTGTTGAAGGTTTTCTCTGTAAATATTTCTTGTGATGAAAGAGTGTACGTACCAAAAGCTGTCATGTTGATTTTTAAAAGGTAATGAACCCGTAATAAATTATTAATAAGTGCCATTACCGTCGATTTAATGTCTGCAAAAACATTAAATAATCGGAATGCTTCATATCACTTCTAACCCAGTTGCAATTCTATTTTTGAAAGCAGATTCGACAAGCTGCTCATCATGACACCACATACCGGCTAACGTAAATTCTATTTATGTCGTTGTATTCGTTGATGTGCAAACATATGATTTCCCAGAACATTCACATTACATGTAGTGCAATTAAATACTAGGGGCACCGATGTCCACTCTTCTAATCGGAGCCATTTTATTCCTGGAACTTCATTAAATCTCGCTGCACACGATTCTCTTTTATTATTTCTGAGCTACTGTATATGTTTCAGACCATTGTCTGTATTTTTTCTAGTGTATATATATTTAAATAATATAAATAAATACATTAACTTATCAAAGCTATATCAAAATTACTCCTTGAAAAATAAAAGGCTTTTAACTTCTAAATTTAATTTAAATCAAGCATATTAAGCCAAAATAATGCTAACGGCATTTTGCTGATCATTACAATGTTAAAAACTGTCATAGGTTATTTTCTAAGGCTAGTAACAGTTGTTAATTTTCGTGATGCTTTACTCTGCTACTGATACTCAGTTTTAAGAGGAATTTCCTAGGATTGTGGTGAAATTTTGGTGATTCCTATTACGCATATATTGTTGTTTAGTACTTTTCCTTGAATGTAAAATAAAGTACTTATTACTCTGGTAAAAGAGGTAACGAATACTCAAAAATTGGACAGCTCTACAAAAATACTATAAAAGATCCGCCCAGTAGCAGTATTGGTATCGTATCAGTGGTGATACAACTCGGTCTGGTCATAGGCACTTGGTGTATTCAAAAAAGAAAACGAAAATTGTCATAGCTATTAATTTTTTCTATTAATACTCGTATAAGTTAGCGGTACATGACATAGTTTTATAACGAATCAGTTTATTCTTAAAGAAATTATATATCTAAAAAATTTAGATTTTAAAATCCTGCAATTTTATTTTTCGAAAATTATTTTCATAAAGTAAGGCCAAACTTAAGATAAAAATCTTTCTCAGAAAAATATTTAAACAATAAGTAATTATACAAATAACTTATTTTTCCAATGAGATAATCTATTATCGATGTTATTTTAAAATATTATTTAATATTCCGGAATAAGCACTTGAAGACCAATTTTTTATCTCTATAAATTACGAAACTTATAAGTCGTAACTTTTATAGTATTTAGAAAGCAGAATTAGTTATACCAAAAATAACCACGATGCGTGCCATATTTTTCTCCTTTCTTATTGTTATAGCCTTTGTCGGTAAGTAGATACAATGACATGATAATATTTTCTTATAATATTTAATTTCGGGCAGGTTATTTGTTACTGTATGTAAATATAAAAATATTAATCTTTAGAGCGGTCAAAATTATAACAAGCATTTTACGCGTACATCATACTTAATATCGTTATATGATTAGAAATGCACACACTTCAAAACTTAAATCGGGATAACCAGATTCAAATCCATTTTAAAAAAATCTAAGCCATATTAAATATTTTTAAAGATACCTATAGGTATATTAGGGCGCTCTATACAAATGGCTATATTAGATCGATCATATTTCACAAAACTTTTGTATACATTTCTTGCAAATTGGTAAATAAAATGTGTACTTCATTTTTAGTTTCAAATTTTAGTTGGTATTTGTAGTTGGTGAAATTTGCACGAAAACTAATAAAAATTTATTTTCAACTAAAAAAGATTTTTACAAATTTTACCCCAAATGAGATATTGCGTGAGAAGTTAAACTTTGAAGTTGTTCAAATTATATTCATTTCGAAATTGTGTCAAAATGACCAGACGCGATATAACTTGTTTTAATAGAACTACATAACTTTTTGGCAATAAGATTTACGACAGTTGGATGTAGTGAAAATAAGAGGCATAAGCTAACATTATGGTTGAAGAATTATTAGAAAGTTTTTAGAAAGAATTGAGATTAGAAGTTGTTAGGAACTGAGACTGACAATCTCACGTCGCCTGAACTTCATTAATTTACATTGTAAAAGGCCTCTATGTAATCTCAAGATATCAATTGTACAAAAACGTAAGTGCCTTCAATAGATAGAAGAATGGCTAAAATTAGGATAGCGCCTTGTTCTCAGATAAGACAAGAATAAGCTTGAGGTCAGATTCTCATCGTACACTTGTCTGAAGTGCTGGAACTGAATCTTGTATCTCATTTTAAGGGGGTAACGTGAAGTGTGGTTTAGAGTAATGAGAGGTGCTCAAACCCCTCTGGTTGTTTGAGAAGGCTGCGTTAATTTAATGGGGACGTTAACAAAAATTTTTTAAATTGATCCAAGACAATGCGCTCTTACATCACACATTGACAATTTTTGTCAAAAAGAAAACACAACCTGCCTAAGATGACAGCCCAACTTACTAGATACGCACCTGATAGAACATGCCATAGATATCCTAAAAAGATGGATAAACCCAAGAAATAATCTAATAACTTAAGGACCTTTTACAAAGTTTTTTAGTTCCAATATCTAAAAAGTCAGTCTTGACATTAGATATTAGCATTTTGTATCTCAAATAAGTATTTAGCATTCTTAGTATGTGCAATAAGTGGGTTCGGACGTTTAATCAACTTTATTACTATTTAGTGGGGAAATGATAAAATTAACGGACCAAGACAAAATTGAAATATTACACATGAGTTGAGTTATTCAATGCTACTACTCTGAAGCTAAAGTATGATAAGCCGAGTTGAGACAAAGTTCAGGTAATATTGGAGGTTCATGATATCAAGAAATCTGATCGACACTCAATAACAGAAAATGAATAAAATTATAGCCACTGAGATACTGAAAATCGTCATTGATTCACAGCAGTTAATCACCAAAACCGTCAAATAGTAAACGTCTGGTGCGGTATAGTTGACGGAAGACTCCTAGATCCTTATTTCTCTGACGGTACCCTCACTAGTGCGATATATTTGGAGTTTCTTCAAAACGACCTTATTCCTGCTCTAATAACTTTATATCTAGACATACAAGAATTCAATATGTTCCAGCGTGACCTTACTTAGGTGAGGTTTTGTCGAATCGTTGGGTAGGTAGAGGGGGGATAATTGAGTGACCAGCTAGATCACTAAATTTGTCCCCACTTGACTTTTTCTTTTGGGGATTCTTAAAAACTAAGGTATATTTGACCCAGCTCGATAGTTTAAAAGTAATAAAAGTTCGCAAACGCCAAGAAGTACGAAACATAACCACAGATGTCATCGAAAAGGTTTAAAACGAATTTATTCATAAACTTGGCTATTGTCAAATTTTCTCGGAAGCAGACCAAATAGAAGAAGGGGAGCTACCCACCCTGAAGTCGTCCAACATCCTAAGGTTGACGTCATAGCTCCTTCTTGAGTTATCCTATATATTTCGGTATCACGCAATATATATATATATATATATATATATATATATATATATATATATATATATATATATATATATATATATATATAGGGTGTTCGGAAAATACGTGTACAACGTTTGATGACAGACTCTTGATATCAAAATAGGTCAATTTAAGCCAACTTAGTTATAGCCGAAACCGCTTCGAGGTGGTACAAAACGTCAAAGTTTTAAGAAAATATTTATTTTTCCCTAATTTCTGGAAAACGTGGGAGAGTAACGGTTTTTTGACAGCAATTCTTCCAAATAATCCAAGTTCACAAAGACGTCTTCTTACAGTTCGAGCCATTATGTCTGTGTTGAAATGTTCGCGAATTTCTGCACTAATTTGGACGGATGACTTATGCGGATCAGTTATCAAAATTATTTTAATGCCCTTTTCAACATAGGGGGTAGTTTTTTAGGACGACTGAGATTATTAAGATTCCCCAGTAACCGAAATTTCTTTAGAATTTTCGAAAAAACACTCTCACTTAAACCTATTTTTTTTTGTTATAGTGCATGGCTCTACACCTTGTTTTTTAACTCGCAACTTTTTCAACAAATGCTTATTTTTGCCTATTCTTAATACGATGATGGTGACAACAGTGACACAATAATACTCATCTGATTTTAAATTTTAAGAATGCACAGAAGAAATAATGTTTCTATACATATATCCAAGACATAAACAAAAAGACAGATAAGAGAGGAATATCTATAGCCCAAAATGTAAACATGTGATAATATTTAATACCTTAACGAATATATAAAATAAACGGCACAAATTATTGTTGAATACGAGGTGTGCTGAATTTTTGTCCATATCTTGAGATAACTTAGTATTTTATTTTAATTACCAGCTACCTTATTCCCTATTATGGTATATAAATTAATCTTAGATATATTTCAAGTTAAATTAGCTGATATGATATAACATGTGTAGATATCTTGTGTATATGTTATATACTTGAGTTTGAGAAGTACTATTTTTTATAAACTAAAAAGCAAAATATTGTCATAACTTTATTTTAAATTCCTATGTTTTACGTAGTGTTAACAAAACGTAAATTTTAACTACAAAAAATCCTTTAACCTCTTTTTTTTATATTTATCAAAAAATCAGGAGCATCCTAAATATCCAAAATGTAACGACTTTCTCACTGTAGAGCACATCCTGATGAAATGTAAAGAACTTTTTGCCATTCGGGTCAAATATAACATCAACTTGAAACTTTTAGGTAGTTCACTTTTCATGAATCCAACAAATCTTAATAAATTAACAGCATTCCTTAAAGAGATAAATCTATACAAGAACATATAAATATTCTATAAGAAAATAACACAATTAAACATCTTATTTACATACACAAAATAAATAGTTTCGTTAACATAAAGCGAAATAGTTGGTAAAATTGACTGAAAGCTCCAAATGGTCATGGATACCGATACCGACTCTCCTAAAATAAAATTCTCTCTCTCTTTTAACTGAACATGCTTTCGCCTGTTCTGCGTTGGGAATAAATAATATAAATAATATCCAACTATGAAACCTTAACATTATAGATTAGCCTTATTTACTAACTCGTAATTTTTATTGTTGTTGATAACAACAATACCCCTTACTACTTACTACTCACATAGTTTTTATTAAGCTTATTATATATATATATATATATATATACATATATATATATATATATATATATATTTATATATATATATATATATATATATATATATATATATATATATATATATATATATATATATATATATATATATATATATATATATATATAGCAGCAACTCATATTATGTTTGCTGACCCTTATTATATATATATTTTTTTAAAGGAATGCTACACTTCATACCTTTTTATGTAAAATTATAAGCTTGTTTCAAGTAACATAAATAAGTGACATAAGACTGATATTTAAAAAATTATATTTCCTAAATTTTGACAGATTTGACAAGCAAATAATATCATTTCAAATTAAATAATTTTCATATTACTAGAACAATTTTTCATTCTTTAGCCATTTTTGGTTTATAAATGGAAGTGACCAGAATTTCGAAATGGATTATTTGGGACTAAATATCAAATTATCACATTTTGGTAGAAAATGAATATGTAGAGCAAGAACGTACAAATCATTTCACGCCGTTTGTTACGATATTCTGTATGAAAAGGTGGATTATTCTACAAACAAATGATTTATTTAATTTATCGAACCACGAAATTATCTATAAAAGAATTGTGCTTGTTTTAGGAAGTTATGGGACGCGAAACTGTTATATCTGCAACTCGTATTCAGATCAAGACCATACTGCTTGCGTTGACCCAATGAGCCCATATCCACAAGTAAATACAACGAGTTGTCTGGATAATTATGTTTGCACAAGAATATCGTACATAACACGTAAGTATTTATAGGTTAAACTGACTGATATTCTAAACTGGTTTATGGAATATGTACTTAAATTTTGACTCCTTTCACCATATTTATTGTAAAAGTCGTAAATAAACTTTATATTTTTGTATTAAATGTTTAAGATATTAAATTTTAATGAAATACTCCATTAATTATTTTTAAAAAATGTCAGTTTTGTGACTTATAATTATTCTGAAAACTCCATGATCCCCAGTATAAAGAACCATTATGTTCATTTATTTAGTTTTTATACAAAGTTGTGAGTTAAATATACAAGTATCTCTGCAGCAACATCAAAACGCCTTCCCTGCTAAAAATAGACATCAGTTTTAAATGTCTTAATTTACTATGTTTAATGTACAAGAAAATACTATGAAGGAATATAATAGAACACAAAAATTGCTGTTTAAAATAATCTTTAATTGTTGTTTTCTTGCTTTCTTAATTCTATTTTTAAATATTTCTGACTCACCTACGAGCAAAATTGAGAAATATTCTTGGCAACATTTAATTTGTTCCCGCTCAAACAAAAAGGTTTCCAGATCTCTCAGTTTTTTAGATGTTTTTGACAAACTTGAGACACTGGTAACAAGTTCCTCATCTTCACTCTCACATTAGATTTCATCATTGTTTATTTCATCGATACAACCTTTAACAGACACATCTGGATTTTCAGTTAACAAATCATTATCTAGTAATGAACAATTTTTAAAGTCTAGAAATTTGGAAACAAAAATGCCGACGGAATATTGTCTTTTATGTCGCACTCATTTATCACACTGCCGCATTTCCTAAGTCCGGAGAAACAATTTTCTCCAAGTAGCTCTACTCCACATTAGTACATTGGCTACTGTTATGCTTGTCTTCTTTTTCTGTAGTGACTTTTCTAAATTCGTTAATTCCTAAATTCTTTTTATGAGCAGGCCTCTACAACTAACTTTGAAATTTTGAATTATGGATCAAAATCATGGAGTTAAGGAGTTTGGTAGAATTTTTTAAATGAAAGCTACAGTAAATTATAGTTTTGTTCTATCTATTGATTACTTTTATCGATAGTCATCTCCACATATAATCACTTTAATTAAATATGCTTTTAGTTTAATTTTATTCTATCTAACATAATAAAATAAATCTTAAAATGAGGCCTCTACATAAATTCTCTATTTCTTAAACTTTCTCTCATATCAGTTAATATAAGCAAGTTATTGGTCCAAAAATAATAGCTAGCCTTTAAGAAGATAGAAATTAAGTATATTAAAGAACTTGGGAAATTAAAAAGTGAATCATCAAAATTGTAGTGTGAACAGTTTTCTATGGTAATTCTAACGAAAAGAGTTAATAGACCACATGATTTTCAGGATTCCTAAACAAAATATAAGAGTGGCAAAAATTTAGAGATCACCAAATTTATCGTCCTGAATCAGGTAGCTAAATCAGTCAGAGAATATTCATATTGCACGCCAGAACTTCATGGTGTCTGCGCTTTCTTAGCACGTAAAACAGTCTTAGCCTTAGTGGTTGGTTGCATGAAAATAAAAATGGGACAAAGAAAGGTCTGGACGAATCGCATGTAACCATCATATCTGATATTTTTGTTTAAATAATCTTTTTGATTTTTTTTTTTGAAATTATGGTAAAATCTTATGTAGAGAGAGAGAGAGAGAGAGAGAGAGAGTGAGAGACGGAGGAATAATTATATGCTGAAAATAAACAAATATTTTCATTTTTACTGGTATCGTAATCCTAAAACACGATTACATAGTTATAGCACCAAATCGTATGTTTAACATCATTTATCACAAGTTTTTCTCACCATAAATATATACATATATATATATATATATATATATATATATATATATATATATATATATATATATATATATATATTATATGTCATGTCTGTCATTGATTATGCATATAGACCTACAACAAAAATGATGAAAAATTATAAACATGCATGTTTATAGTTTTTACCGCGGTAGGTTTCTTAAAGATCACGAAAATATATTTTTCTTGGGAATTAGGAATAATCTTTTTTTATTTATTTTAATGTATTTATTTGATCTTGTAACAACAATTTCATACATCCTAACAATAAGTCTCTTGGTACTTTCACAAACTAAACTTCATTTCTTATATCTTTATTCAACCATGTAGCAGCTTTTAATTTGGGAACGAATATCTGCAAGAAAGCAGGTTGGTTGCGGAATTACATACGTTCTCTTTTTGCTCTTGGCGAAACCAAACATATCGTTGAATATTATTACTACTAAATTTAATAATTACCATAACCTCAGCTTATATGATAAAATAAAACCACCATGATAAAATATTGATGTATTTATATTTGTAGATATCATTCAATGTTTTGATAGTTTCAAGCATATGAATCCTTTTAAAAGAAAATATTTAAGTAGACAGTATACTCTAATTGCATTTTTGTATCGTGCTAACATCAAATAGACATAAACTAATAAACGTCTTATAACATGGTAACTTTCAGTGTTTTAGCCCCAGGATTTTCTATTTAAATTGTACTAGTTAAAAATTTAATTTTTAAATTCGTGTTTTGATACATAAATGCTGTGTACTAATAGAATAGGTTTAGAAAGAATAGTTTTTGTTAAAATTGATTTCTCTTTCCTAACTAAGTTTGTATATTTTCCAAAATTGATATACTTAAAATTTGGCACTCGTATCCAATATTGAAGTAAGTAACAAGATAATGGCTATTATATTTTTTTTTTAGAAAAACAATTTGTGGTTTCAAGAGGATGTGATCCAAATGGAGATACATGCAATAATCTTTATGCAGAACTTTACAGCTACTATCCGGATCTTGCTGCATTTGTTTGCTATACGTGTTCTACTGATTATTGTAATAGTCAGTCTGGATTGGACGAACCTCCTAAGGAAGTTGAAGCTTTAAATTAAACTGATATCGAAAATGTAACACCACCCATTGTTTTAAGTTGTATTACCAATATCCCGCTTTTGTGGAATTTATTATGAGTCTTAAATAGCAACTGGCAAAAAATTACGCAAACATGAAAATAAACGTTTGAAATTTATATTTTTTTGTAAAATAATTTATGGAATTTATTTATCATTTGCTTTTAAGACTCTTATAATTTAATAAATAAACTGATAACATTACCACGTGTATTCATAAGTATTTTTTGTTAATAGACAATAACTTGTTTAATAACTGGTATGTTCATGGGAAGTAGATTATTACTTTAAAGAAAAAAAAATACTTAAATTATACGTAAGCAAACCACTATTGAGGTGAAATGACACATAACAATTAAATTTCTATGTTTTTTCAACTATCAAAATCCCAAACCGTTCAAAGAAAGGAAGGAATCAATTTTAATTATATATATATATATATATATATATATATATATATATATATATATATATATATATATATATATATACACATATGTATAATTGGTAAGTGCTTATGAATCGATTCTGGTTTGTTGCGTTTTTGAGATAATAAAAAAAAAGTAAAATCTTACATTTCCTTAAATCGGCTATAACTTTTTGTTTCCCAATATTTTTTAAGTCTGTATACACTCTTATAAGGCCACTTTTACGCAAAATACATCTATTTAGTCAAATTTTTGTTACAACGTTTCAGTTTTCTAGTAACATCACCAACTTTGTTTTTCCTTATGAACGCAATATTCGATTTTTTACTCATCGACAAGTACTAATTACTTCTTTAACAAACTGTGAAACTCTCTTCTCTCTCTTTGTCAACCTCTGTCCATCCACTCCTGGATATAGGTCTCTCTCAATTGTTTCCTTCTTTTTCTATTCCTCGCCAATCTCATCCACTGTTTGCCCGCAACTGTCCTTATGTCGTCTAGCCATCTTTTTTGAGGCCTTCCCGTGCTTCTTGTTATCTCCCTCGGTCTCCATTCCCGGATTCTTCGTGTCCATCTGTTGTCCTCATATCGGGCTATGTGACCAGTCCATCGCCACTTCATTTTTGCAACCTCCTTCACGATGTCTTTGACTTTCGTTGTGCGTCTTATCTCGGTGTTTCTAATCCAGTCTCTTAATGATATTCCAAGCATGTTTCTTTCCATCGCTCTTTGAAATGTTTCTAATTTTTTAGCGGACTTTTTGGTGAAGGACATGGTCTCTAATCCATACCTACACACCGATAATATGCATGTGTCGTATACTTTTGTTTTTAGATTAATGGGAATTGAATTATTTTTCAGAATGTATGCAAGTTTACGAAAAGCGGCCTATGTCAGCTGTATTTTTCTTTTTATTTTAGCATTCTAGTTTGATTTTCCTAGTCTGTATACATAGTGTTCGACGTTTTCTATCCTCTGGTTCTGTATTGTTATGTTTGCCTGTTCGTGGCTCATTATTTTTGTTTTGTTGTAGTTCATTTTAAGGCCTACAGATGCGGATACGTCATTTAGCTATTGTTGCATTTCGTTCAATTCTTGGAGATTACTTGCTATTAAGATTATGTCATCAGCAAATCTGAGATGGTTCAAGTATATTCCGTCGATGTTGATACCTTTGATGTCCCATTTAAGTTCCTTAAAAATGTCCTCTAGGACTAGGGTGAACAGTTTGGACGAGATAGTGTCCCCTTGTCTCACTCCCCTTTGTATTTTTATGGGGTTCGGTTTCGTCTTGTCGTCTATTTTTATTTGAATGGTTGCATTTTCGTATATGTTCTTTATGATGTTTATGTATCTTGAATCGATTCTTCCGTTTTCTAAGGATTCTAATACTGCCCATATTTCGATGGAGTCGAATGCCTTCTGGAAATCTACAAAAGCTATATGAAGCTGTACGTTATATTTGGTGCATTTCTCCATTAGTATTCTTATGGTGTATAGGTGATCTGTAGTGCTAGAATGTTTTCTGAATCCAGCTTGTTCGACAGGTTGGTAAAAATCGAGTTTGTTTGTTATGCGGTTGGTTATGATTTTGGTTAACAACTTGTAGGTGTATGATAGTAGGGATATTGGTAGGTAGTTTTCAATATTTGTATTGTCCCCTTTTTTGAATATTAAGATTACTTCGGAGTTATACCAATCCTGTGGAATTTTTCCCTCTTCAATTATTTTATTAAATAGAATCTTCAATATTTGTTCTATTTTTCTGCCGCCAATTTTCAGCATCTCTACTGTAATGTTGTCTTCACCTGCACATTTATTGTTCTTTAATTTATTTAGTGCCATTCTTATCTATGAGTTTGTTACTTCTGGAATTTCCTCTGAGCCTATGTTGGGTATGGTTCTTTTTGTTCGTTGTTGCTCTTGTTGTGCGTGTGGCGAGTATAGCTTGGTGTAGAATTCTTCTATGGCTCTGCTTATTTCCTTTTCGTCCTGGACGGTCAAATTTTTCGCGTTTTTTATTTTTATTATTCTTATTTTGCCTCTTGAGTTTTTTGTTTTTAGTACTTTCATGTTGCAGTTTTCACTTATTGTGTCTTTTATTAGTTTATTGGTGTAATTTCTATTGTCTTTTCTAATTTCTTTTTTTACTTCCTTGTTTAGAGTTTTGAAACTGTCTGTTGTTCCCTGTGCCCTTTTTCGTCATTCTTTGAAAAGTCTCAAGGTATTTGGTTGTAGTTTGGAAGTCTTTATTAGTTTGATTTTGAGCAGACTTTTTTAACCGATGTGTTTATGGTTTCTTTTATTGTCGTGGCTAGTTCCTTTATTTACATTTGCTTTATTGTCTCTATTGGTATTAGTCTTTTTTCTAATTCATTTTGATAGTTGATTTGTTCTTGTGTCAGGGTTTACGTGGTTGGGTAGCGTTCTTGTTTGATGAGCTTGTTGCGTTCTGTTCTCATGTGTATCTTGATCTTCGCTCGTACTAATCTGTGGTCGCTTCCGGTATAAAACTTATTCAGTGTTGTCACGTCGGTACATATGTTTTTTCTATTAGAGAGAATATAGTCTATTTCGTTTTTAGTTGTTTTGTCTGGGCAGGTCCAAGTCCACTTACGTTGTTTGGTTTTTTTTTTATAAAAGGTATTGAGGCAAAATAGGTTTTCGTTGTTCAGGTAGTTGTATAACATCTCCACTCTCTCATTCCTATCACCTAGCCCGAAGTGGTCAATATAGTGTGTGTCTCCCTGCTCTTTCTTTCCGATTTTTGCGTTAAAATCTCCTGTTATTATTACAAATTGTGTTTTCTCTTTTCTTCTTGTCGTTACCAAATCTTCATAGAAGGTTTCAGCTTCTTCGTCTCCTGTGTTTCCCGTCGGTGCATATCCGTGTATGATCTGTAGGTTGTATCTTTTGTTTAAAGTTATTATAATGTATATGACCCTGTTAGACACTGCGCAATATTTTGTTATTTCATAGGGAAACTTTTTATTTATCAGAAGTGCTACCCCACCTATATGGCTGTTTCCGTCTGAGTTCTTCTGGAATAGGGTATGACCGGATTTTAAGGTCGTGCATTTCTCTCCTGGCAAGCGAGTTTCGCAAAGTCCTAGTATATCCCATTTGACATTGGCTAGTTCGTGTTCTAGTTCGTCAAGATGTTTTTCGATCCTCATAGTTCGTGTGTTGTATGTGGCTATATGGAAGTAAGATGGGTTACGTTTCTTTCTGTATTTTCAGTCGAGTATTTGCCTCCCCCAGAATCCGTGAGGCTGACTGATTGCTCAATGTGAGATTTTGGGATATTGGAAAGGAGAATGTTTGGGTTCGGATAAGGAATTAAAGATGTGACAATGGTTTCCCTATGGGTGCTAGGGAGTAAAATTGAACCGAGGCTCGCGTAAGGCAGCGGCGCATCCCTGAAGTAGATCTGTCACCTATTGGGATTATAGATGAGTATCTACCCGCTACCCAGTGAAACACTAATATAAAAAAACGTGATAACCTAAAAAACCCTAAAAACTTTTTTAAGAAAATTTAAATATACAACAACACCGAAAGTTCAAATAATTCTTTTATTTAAGAATAAAGTCACAATCATAACAATATTTTTTTATCCTGAGTTCACTCTAAGCGAAAATCCTCGAAAAGCATTAAACAATCCTAACAAGCAACTCAAAAATTAGGACAAGCTAATTAATTGATTGGGTTATTGCGATAATTTTGAACCTGAAACAAATAATATTCATTACTCTGTCATAAATTCAACTTTTGCGTCTGTATTTAACTGAGCACTTTGACGTTTTTATAATGGCGTTATATTTTTGTAACGAATAAAAATTTGATATGATTTTATATGAAAAATAATGAGAATCTGAACAGAAATTTTTTTTGAATATTTTAAAGATAATCCGACGTCGTCTAAAAGAATTGCTTAACATTCCAAAATTAACTGTTCATGATATTTTCAAAGTTACTAAATACCATCCTTATAACCCAACAATTGTATAAGGACTTCAGAAAGCTGATCTTGATAGTAAAGTTGTTTTTTATAATTGTTATGGTCGTAAATGTCTAAAAAATTTCCCCTTTTCCGATAAAGTTTTATAGACAGATGAAACATATTTCAGTAACTGCGGAGTTTTTAATAAAGAGAGTCACCTTTACTAGGCTCTTAAAATCCCGCAATTAAGCGAACCACGAGGATTGCAAGTACGTATTGGTTTTAATGTGTATTGATAAAGGATCTGTTAGAAATATCCTATTTAAGTTTAAATGATTAAAATTTTTGTGTTGTGTGTGTGTTTAGTTATTTATCTTCAAAATATACTTATTAATACTGTAAAAATTACGACTCACATTTTTCAATATTTTCCATTATATTTAGCACATCGTCTGATCGGACACATTTTTTATGACTAATATTGACAGGTCAAAGATATCTTGCAAATTATTCTTGTCATTCAAGAAGTTCTGCCAAATGATTATTTCGATAATGTGTGGTTTTAATAAAACAGGTGTCCCTCATAAAATTCTATGGAAGTACAGACATTTTTAATGTTGAATTTTGATAAAAAAATAAGCTTCAACAGTGGACCTGTGCACTGGTCTCCGAACTCCTTGATCAGAGAACTCGCAATATTTTTGGTAATATCAATCAAAATACCATTCATCGTTTAACCCGAGCCGTTCCGAAAAAATGTCAACAGTGTGTTGAAAAAAATGGTAGATATTTTGAACCTGAGTATAACCATGTAGCCAAATTATTATATAACATTTTTACAATAGTGAACGCATTCTTATAGACAAGTGTTGTCATTAGTGTGAATTTATTTATGTTCAATTTTTTAATAAAAATATGTTGTTAGTTATTTTTAGCTTTAACGTTTGTTTTTTGTATTAGTGTTTCACATAAGGTTATAGAAAAAATTACTACTTTTCGATGAGCTGAAAATCTAATATGGCGGTCATAAGGAAAAACAAAGTTGCTGATGGTTAAAGAAAATCCAAATTTTACTAAAATTTGATTAGATAGACATATTCTGCATAATAAGTGGCCACACGAAAGTTATTGTCGATGTAAGAAATGTAACATTTTACATTTCTTTAATATATATATATATATATATATATATATATATATATATATATATATATATATATATATATATATATATGATTCAGTATTAATCCAGGAATACATCCGTTCGTTGATTTGGTTTCCTGTAGAAATTTGCAGACGTTTCGCCAAAATCCCATTTGGCATCTTCTGTGCTTTGTGGTTGTAGATCAACTGAAAGAAAAGTCAGCGTGCAGCGTGCTTTATATGCGGTCGCAGATAGTAGCGGTTGGTTGGCGTTGGCGTTGGCTCCGCCTCCCTCTCGAGCGCCACCGTTGGTGTCAGTTTAAGCGTGGCACGCGTGTCGGTACCATGGTCCCGCTTGAAGAGGGTTTTCCAAGTAGAGAGCAGATTCAGTGCATCGTCTCTCTTGTTCAGAGTGCCGTTCTTTTCAATTTCGAAGGATTCACGAATCAATCTTGCCTTGTAGTGTCCTATATTAGCGATTTGCTGGCCGGTGTCAAAATCAATTTTGTGTCCGAAAAAGCGCCGATGTTGTCTGTTTGTTTCTTATATCGAGCTTATGTTCTTCTAGTCTAGCTGATATTCTTCTGTTGGTCTGGCCTAGGTATGTTTTGTTGCAGGTGCCACATGAGACTTTATATACGCCTTGATTTTCTAGACTGATTTTGTCTTTTGGATTTCTTAAAGAAGAGCCTATGGTTTTATGTGGTTTGTAGGCTGTAGATATGTTGTGTTTCCGGAGTAATCTGCCGATTCTGTTTGTTGTGCCTTTTATGTAAGGAAGTATAGTGATTTGTCTATCCTCGGCAGGTGGTCTTGTTTCTTGCGTTGGTTTTTGTTGCAATTTTATTGTCTTATTTATTGTTGGTGTCTTGTAGCTGTTTTATTGGAGGGCCCTTTTTATGTGTGACAGTTCCTTTTCTTTTCCTTGGTCATCAGTTAGGCAGAGGGATCTTGATATTAAGGTATTGGCTACGCCCTGTATTTGTGAGGGGTGATGGTGAGAATCAGCATTCAGGTATCTGTCCGTGTGTGTTGGTTTTCGATATACTGTGTGTCGTAGATCTCCATTCATTGTTTTGGTTATGAGGACGTCTAGAAACGGAAGCTGATTATTTTCCTCTAGTTCCAGAGTAAACTGTATCTTTGCGTGTATAGAATTGAGGAACTCATGGAAGCAGTTGAGCTGTTGTTTGCCATGAGGCCATATTACAAATACGTCATCAACGTAGCGACACCAAAGTTTGGGTTTGAGGTGGAATTTATCAAGAGCTTTCGTTTCGAAATAGGTCATGAAAAGATTTGCCACGGCTGGAGATAGTGAAGAGCCCATGGCAGCGCCGTCTCTCTGTCTGTATATCTGACCATCAAACAGAAAATATGCGTTTTTAAGACAGTGTCTGGTGAGATCCATGATATGAGTTGGGAAATCTCCTCTTTGAGCGATCTGATCCAGTGCTTCATCCATCGGTATGCTCGGATAAAGAGATTTTACGTCGAAACTTGCAATGATGTCGTCCTTGTTAATTCTTATGGAGTGTAGAATGGTTAAGAAGTGCTCCGAGTTTTTGACGTAAGAGGCGGCATTCTCAACACGTGGTTGCATGAAGGCAGCAAGGTATTTTTCTAGTTTTTGAGTGGCAGAGTTGTAAGCGCTAACGATGGTTCTTAGAGGGACATTTGGCTTGTGGATCTTCGGAAGTCCGTATAGTCTTGGGCACCTGCTGGATTTTTCCCGTGGTATCAGTTTCTGTTTGACATCAGGTTCTATGGGTGACTCCATGATTTTGGTCTTTGTTGTTTTCTCTAGATATGTAGTGGGATCCCTTGACACAGGTTTGTAAGCAGGGTCTTGCAAGATATCGTTCATTTTTGCAGTATAGTCTTCGGTATCCATGACTACAGTTGCATTGCCTTTATCTGCTGGTAATATTGTGATGTGTTCATTTTTGTTCAGGTCTTTTAAGGCTGTAAATTCGGCTCTACTCAGGTTCTGTTTCGGAGGATTCGATGTTCTAAGAATTCTTGGCACATCCTGCCGTATTTGCTCAGCCTCGTGGTTGTCTTTAGAAGAAAGAGTAGACTCGATTTGTGCGATTATTTTCTCCGTAGGAATCTTTTTCGGAGCTATTGCGTAGTTGAAACCTTTACTTAAAACTGTTTTTTCTGTTTCACTCAGTTGGTGTTTGGATATGTTGTACACTGTTCTGTTGTTGTTAGTTGTCGCTTGTTTGTTCTCTTGTCTGTGGTGGTGTTTCATGATGTTATCAAATTTCTTTATATACGTTTCTGTTTTTGTGGCTTTTGTAGTTTCTGTCCGCCAATAGCAAAGAGTTTCTAAACGGTTCCATAGGACGGGATGCATTAGGTTACTAAGAGACAGGTGAAGTTGGTAGAGTGCCTGTTCCGTTGTGCTTAGTTATGTCCTTTTCTGTCGTATTTCCTCTCTAAGTAGGGCATTTCGAGATTTTTCTAATATTGAAATTGTTCGCCTTGTTATAGTGTGGTAATTTATCCTTGTAAAAGCTGGTTGCACTTTGTTGTCTCTGCATCTTATTAAGAAGGTGAGATCGCATAGGAGTATGCAGACTTTCTCTCTCAGTTTTTCATATGCTTTGGTTTGTTTGAATATCTCCTCCCCGTAGAGGTGTACAATGTTGTTGCGTAGTGTTTCACGGATGGGAACATGTGATTCAGTATTAATCCGGGAATACATCCGTTCGTTGAATTGGTTTCCTGTAGAAATTTGCAGACGTTTCGCCAAAATCCCATTTGGCATCTTCTGTGCTTGGTGGTTGTAGATCAAATGAAGGAAAAGTCAGCGTGCAGCGTGCTTTATACGCGGTCGCAGATAGTAGCGGTTGGTTGGCGTTGGCGTTGGCTCCGCCTCCCTCTCGAGCGCCACCGTTGGTGTCAGTTTAAGCGTGGCACGCGTGTCGGTACCATGGTCCCGCTTGAAGAGGGTTTTTCAAGTAGAGGGCAGATTCAGTGCATCGTCTCTCTTGTTCAGAGTGCTGTTCTTTTCAATTTCGATGGATTCACGAATCAATCTTGCCTTGTAGTGTCCTATATTAGCGATTTGCTGGCCGGTGTCAAAATCAATTTTGTGTCCTGTCTCGTGCTGGTGTCGAAAAAGCGCCGATGTTGTCTGTTTGTTTCTTATACCGAGCTTATGTTCTTCTAGTCTAGCTGATATTCTTCTGTTGGTCTGGCCTATGTATGTTTTGTTGCAGGTGCCACATGAGACTTTATATACGCCTTGATTTTCTAGACTGATTTTGTCTTTTGGATTTCTTAAAGAAGAGCCTATAGTTTTATGTGGTTTGTAGGCTGTAGATATGTTGTGTTTCCGGAGTAATCTGCCGATTCTGTCTGTTGTGCCTTTTATGTAAGGAAGTATAGTGATTTGTCTATCCTCGGCAGGTGGTCTTGTTTCTTGCGTTGGTTTTTGTTGCAATTTTATTGCCTTATTTATTGTTGGTGTCTTGTAGCTGTTTTGTTGGAGGGCCCTTTTTATGTGTGACAGTTCCTTTTCTTTTCCTTGGTCATCAGTTAGGCGGAGGGATCTTGATATTAAGGTATAATAAGATATATATAACAAACAGACAACATCGGCGCTTTTTCAACACCAGCACGAGACAGGACACAAAATTGATTTTGACACCGGCCAGCAAATCGCTAATATAGGACACTACAAGGCAAGATTGATTCGTGAATCCATCGAAATTGAAAAGAACGGCACTCTGAACAAGAGAGACGATGCACTGAATCTGCCCTCTACTTGGAAAACCCTCTTCAAGCGGGACCATGGTACCGACACGCGTGCCACGCTTAAACTGACACCAACGGTGGCGCTCGAGAGGGAGGCGGAGCCAACGCCAACGCCAACCAACCGCTACTATCTGCGACCGCGTATAAAGCACGCTGCACGCTGATTTTTCTTTCAGTTGATCTACAACCACCAAGCACAGAAGATGCCAAATGGGATTTTGGAGAAACATCTGCAAATTTCTACAGGAAACCAAATCAACGAACGGATGTATTCCCGGATTAATACTGAATCACATGTTCCCATCCGTGAAACATTACGCAACAACATTGTACACCTCTACGGGGAGGAGATATTCAAACAAACCAAAGTATATGAAGAACTGAGAGAGAAAGTCTGCATACTCCTATGCGATCTCACCTTCTTAATAAGATGCAGAGACAACAAAGTGCAACCAGCTTTTACAAAGATAAATTACCACACTATAACAAGAACAATTTCAATATTAGAAAAATCTCGAAATGCCCTACTTAGAGAGGAAATACGACAGAAAAGGACACAACTAAGCACAACGGAACAGGCACTCTACCAACTTCACCTGTCTCATAGTAACCTAATGCATCCCGTCCTATGGAACCGTTTAGAAACTCTTTGCTATTGGCGGACAGAAACTACAAAAGCCACAAAAACAGAAACGCATATAAAGAAATTTGATAACATCATAAAACACCACCACAGACAAGAGAACAAACAAGCGACAACTAACAACAACAGAACAGTGTACAACATATCCAAACACCAACTGAGTGAAACAGAAAAAACAGTTTTAAGTAAAGGTTTCAACTACGCAATAGCTCCGAAAAAGATTCCTATGGAGGAAATAATCGCACAAATCGAGTCTACTCTTTCTTCTAAAGACAACCACGAGGCTGAGCAAATACGGCAGGATTTGTCAAGAATTCTTAGAACATCGAATCTTCCGAAACATAACCTGAGTAGAGCCGAATTTACAGCCTTAAAAGACCTGAACAAAAATGAACACATCACAATATTACCAGCAGATAAAGGCAATGCAACTGTAGTCATGGATACCGAAGACTATACTGCAAAAATGAACGATATCTTGCAAGACCCTGCTTACAAACTTGTGTCAAGGGATCCCACTACATATCTAGAGAAAACAACAAAGACCAAAATCATGGAGTCATCCATAGAACCTGATGTCAAACAGAAACTGATACCACGGGAAAAATCCAGCAGGTGCCCAAGACTATACGGACTTCCGAAGATCCACAAGCCAAATGTCCCTCTAAGACCCATCGTTAGCGCTTACAACTCTGCCACCCAAAAACTAGAAAAATACCTTGCTGCCTTCATGCAACCACGTGTTGAGAATGCCGCCTCTTACGTCAAAAACTCGGAGCACATCTTAACCATTCTACACTCCATAAGAATTGACAAGGACGACATCATTTCAAGTTTCGACGTAAAATCCCTTATCCGAGCATACCCGTTGGATGAAGCACTGGATCAGATTGCTCAAAGAGAAGATTTCCCAACTCATATCATGGATCTCACCAGACACTGTCTTAAAAACGCATATTTTCTGTTTGATGGTCAGATATACAGACAGAGAGACGGCGCTGCCATGGGCTCTTCACTATCTCCAGCCGTGGCAAATCTTTTCATGACCTATTTCGAAACGAAAGCTCTTGATAAATTCCACCTCAAACCCAAACTTTGGTGTCGCTACGTTGATGACGTATTTGTAATATGGCCTCATGGCAAACAACAGCTCAACTGCTTCCATGAGTTCCTCAATTCTATACACGCAAAGATACAGTTTACTCTGGAACTAGAGGAAAATAATCAGCTTCCGTTTCTAGACGTCCTCATAACCAAAACAATGAATGGAGATCTACGACACACAGTATATCGAAAACCAACACACACGGACAGATACCTGAATGCTGATTCTCACCATCACCCCTCACAAATACAGGGCGTAGCCAATACCTTAATATCAAGATCCCTCCGCCTAACTGATGACCAAGGAAAGGAAAGGAACTGTCGCATATAAAAAGGGCCCTCCAGTAAAACAGCTACAAGACACCAACAATAAATAAGGCAATAAAATTGCAACAAAAACCAACGCAAGAAACAAGACCACTTGCCGAGGATAGACAAATCACTATACTTCCTTACATAAAAGGCACAACAGACAGAATCGGCAGATTACTCCGGAAACACAACATATCTACAGCCTACAAACCACATAAAACTATAGGCTCTTCTTTAAGAAATCCAAAAGACAAAATCAGTCTAGAAAATCAAGGCGTATATAAAGTCTCATGTGGCACCTGCAACAAAACATACCTAGGCCAGACCAACAGAAGAATATCAGCTAGACTAGAAGAACATAAGCTCGGTATAAGAAACAAACAGACAACATCGGCGCTTTTTCGACACCAGCACGAGACAGGACACAAAATTGATTTTGACACCGGCCAGCAAATCGCTAATATAGGACACTACAAGGCAAGATTGATTCGTGAATCCATTGAAATTGAAAAGAACGGCACTCTGAACAAGAGAGACGATGCACTGAATCTGCCCTCTACTTGGAAAACCCTCTTCAAGCGGGACCATGGTACCGACACGCGTGCCACGCTTAAACTGATACCAACGGTGGCGCTCGAGAGGGAGGCGGAGCCAACGCCAACGCCAACCAACCGCTACTATCTGCGACCGCGTATAAAGCACGCTGCACGCTGACTTTTCTTTCAGTTGATCTACAACCACCAAGCACAGAAGATGCCAAATGGGATTTTGGCGAAACGTCTGCAAATTTCTACAGGAAACCAAATCAACGAACGGATGTATTCCCGGATTAATACTGAATCACATGTTCCCATCCGTGAAACACTACGCAACAACATATATATATATATATATATATATATATATATATATATATATATATATATATATATATATATATATATATCTTTATATATCTTTATATATCTTTAGTTGGTTATATTCTTCGCTAGATGGTTTATTTTTATATTAAAACTAACAGTGGTTATTATACGAATCTTTTTCAACTTTATTCGAGGCTTCATTAGGAATCGGGATTTTTATTTTAAGTATAGATTAATTACCACACGTTATAACCATAGACCCTCTTATATTTATATATTAAATTATAAAAGTATTTTTGACAGTTACACTGGGAGAGTGGACATATATATATATATATATATATATATATATATATATATATATATATATATATATATATATATATATATATATATATATATATATATATACATATATCCCACAACAAAAATTATTTGTTAAGATTCGAATCAAAAGATCAAAAGTCTTCAGCTAGTTTTTCCTATAATAATTAATTTAACCTAACAGGCAGAATTTAAAAAACAGTATCGCAGTTTCCAAAATATTTATGCTATGTAAAATAATATATTATAGTGGTAACATTTCAATAAAAATAATTTTGAATTATAAAATACACATAACTAATGTAATATCTTAGGGAAAAATATAAAGTAACAAAATTATTTTGAACATGTTAATGCTGGATATGCTGATCATTTTTGTCAATAAATTTTTGACATTTTTAAATTACAGTAGTAACTTGATAAATTATATTCCGATTAATAGTTGAGAGTAAATCTTGTAGACGCAGTTCAAACAATATATTTTCTGAAGGATTAAATTCATAAACTTCATATTTTACTTGTCCCCATCATTACATTCAAATTATCGAATTTATGTTCTCTTTTACTTGGATAATTCATTTCAGTAAAATGCGGATGATTTCAAAATTTAGTTTTAAAATTAATATACTGACTATTTAATTATTTTTGTTATAAGCTGCTAAGATTAGTTTATACCATGAATGCCTTCATAACCTGAAACCCATATAGTTCTACCACCAGGACTATTTGAGAGTCAGTGATTTTGAAGGAAAAAAATAATTTTTTTAATAAATTCCTGCTTTTCTCTTCAATTTGATTCATTCTACCCAAGATATTCCAGTTTCTTCTAGTTTTCTAAATACAAATTCTCTTAAAGAAAAGATACGTGTGTGTGTGTTATATAATTCCTCGTTCGATACCAATATTTTTCCACCTTGCCATTTTCTCATATTTGAAAATCGCAAGGAGAAATTCAACAGAACATAGTGCATGCGAACACAATTTATAGCTCTATTATTCCAATTTGGTCGTCATTGTTGCATGGTGAAAGAGACATATTTTCTTAATTTCATAGCGCTGATTTTTCATCAATTCACAGCGATATAATTATTTGGCGCAATATTTCCTTATCAATGTGTTTTCTTTTCCAAATAGTGAAGTTTGAAAAACTGTAGTCACGACCAGGGCCTGAGCACTCCTTATGAGACTGTTGACACGGCATTTTTAGTTGAGGATACATTTCACCAGAAGCGCTAATGAGCCAAAATTAGAACCCTAATAGTAGTGAACATAACCCGACCCTCATCATCCCCCCACTCCTCGACCTTGACATTGACCCTGCCCCCAGTCCTCTTTGGCCCCGCCTACGCGTCCTTGTAATTGACCTTGAAAGCGCACGTGTGCTTTGTCCTTGGCCTTGGCCTTGTGTTCAAGGTTGTGTCTGTGTGACCTTGACCTTGACCTTGTTCGAGGTGACTAACTTTGTTGGAGGTCATCTTGGGTGTGTGACTTTGAAGTAGTTATTTGTGCATTGTAATAGTTTGGGATGATCTTGAAATGATTTTGACCTTGCAAATTCTTCTATAAAATTGTGTGAGTCTATTTGCATTCATTCAGTGTGAAATGTCAGATACGGTACTATCTAAAGAAAAAATTATAGAGCAAGTCGGCAGAGTAATTTATTTATATCAGAGTATTTAAAAAGTTTGTGTGATTATGAAGAATTTTTTCCTCTCGAATATTTAAAAACTTGTGTTGATACGCTGAGTTTACAGCAAATTTGGGATAAGCTGCCAGCGCCACATCGGTGTGACAAGGAACTACAATTAAGTTTACCCTGTTACGTTCACTATGAACAAATATATCGTCATTATATAGATAGGCCACCACGAGCAATAAAAAAATGTGACTGTAAAAATAAGTGAAGAATATGAATAGTGCTTTACAAGAGACAGTAAAAAAATTGGACGATGAGTTCACTGAAACGACTAGTAATTATTTCAATGATGCAATGAAAAGTCAAGTAGAATGAGAGTCGCGCTATTGTGATTTGGCTTTTGAATATGAAAAGGCTGCGAGCGCATGTCGTAAATATTGCAGCAAAACAATAAATTTACAAGACTTTCTTCGTGAAATAAAAAAGTTGGGGTTTAGTGACTGTTTGGAAAAACTGAAAAATTTCATTGCAGATCCGGTTGTGTTAAGTGAAATTAGAGTGTAGGACTTAAGTTTAACGTAGTAGTAATTAATATGGAAAGTTTAGTGCGAGAAATGTACGAAGAATTTCTAATTTCTGCAGCCTGTTCGGAATTTTACGCATTTGAAATGCAAAATTCGGAGGCTCAGGATTTTAGTGTATTTTTTAAGTATATGGACCATGCTGAATTTGTGTGTATTTTAGCGAGTATAGTTTGTAAGAATTTTCTAAGAAATAAAAACGAACAAATATTATTGAACAAATTAAGAAATTTAGGTTTAGGTGATAATGTTACACGTATAGAAGAACGACAGAAAAATGTCAATCACTAAAATACATAAAATGTAGTTATTTGTTTCATTATATTTTGTCCTTGAAATTATCCTTATACCAATTTAAATGTGTGACGCCATTTGACCTTGAATACTCTTCCCACTATTTCTACCGTTAAGCTACCCCCACCATTATTACAATTCGACCTTGAAAACTCGCTATAAAGGTTAGTGGAAAAAGAAGTGACTTCAAACAGTCGCAGATATCAGTGGAATAAACATCAAATATTGTGTTCGTGTAGTGTTCTGAAAGTGTTTTTATATTCACGGTAATTTTTGGATTTATATACCATTTTTTCAATAATGAGTATTGCAAAAGAAACTCTAGATGAAATTAATGAAATGTTCAGCAAAGACTTCGAGGTTTTAGAGAGAAAAAAGGTTACCGAAATGATTGTGGGCAAAGTGTATAAAATTGTAAAGATGGTTTTAATGACTACTCGATTTGGTAAAACTCTTCTAGTGGCTTTACACGATGACGGTGATAATAGCACATTCGAGACTTTTTTACCAAAACGTGTGGCCGAAACACTATCTGACGGTATTGTAGATATTATGAGTAAAACTAAAGGTAAATACACTCTAACTTATTTGGGGTAGGGCACTAGAGTTTTTGGAAACAATACTCGAACATTAATACGTTTTGGCTCATTGGAGTAAATTGTATGTAAATTGTTTGAAAAAAAGGATGTAATTAAATTTAAAATATAGTTGCACATCTCAGAATACTTACGCGTGTTCATTATTTCTGTTAAAGATGTATGTTGATGCGACGACGACCGTCAACGAATGTGTAGATAGATACATATTTTGGTTGGGGAGAGAATTAAGAAATATGGTTCACGATATGTTAGAAAGCGTAAATGATTGGCCGCATATTGATGCAACCAAAGATCAATATAAGAACGAGATCAGGGATGCAATCAATTTTATGGCTGGGGTATACTTATGCGACAAATTTTTATATGGTTCCATAGATATGGATACATTTTGTGCTGAAATGGTTGAAGAAGAATTAAAAGAATACCTCGTCAATATTCCACATTTACTAGGTGAGCTTGCTGCACAATATGAATTGGTTTCTGCAACAGCAACAGCCCAAGACGTTGACGATCGAAATAGTGTCGGATGGGATAGAATTTTGAGCAACAAAAATGAAGACATGGAAAATTAATTTTTTATAATTTTTGTATTTGTGCAATTAAATAACTGTAAATAAATATCTGTTGCAATCACAGTTTTGTTTTATTTCTTTTATAAACATACCAACCCAGTAGATCATAGTCAGTGTTTCTTTTTCTCAGCTGAAATATTTAATATAAGTAGGGCAAATAAAAATAAAATAGTTTAGTAAAGATTGAAAATGAGTCGAGGAAATAACACAATTGATAAATTTGGTCGTCAGAAATGTAATGAAAAATATCACATATATAGGAGAACGCACTCCGAGTGGCATAGCCTTGAAGATAACGCCGTAGTCGTCGGTGAATTGGACCTTCCCTCCAAGAATATTGAAATGTTATTTATGTGTATGATGTTTTATTGTCATTGTTTTTAATGATGAAGATTGAAATAAAAAAACTTTATTTTACAATATATTGTTTATTTATTTTACATTTTAAATTAAAATTATAGTCATACAATATGTTATTTAAACAATATTAGCTTTATCTATCCAAGAGTTGAAGTGGTTGGGAAATCCTAGCCATTTGACAAATAATTGATCGGTGTGATTTTTCTTGCGTTGTCTAAGGACCTTTTCTACTAGATAAACGCCAGGACTGCTTGTTTTTTGTAGTTCTGATTCGTAAAAATACCCTCTTATAGGCTGACCTTCTAACGATTCCAACAAGTAAGTAGGTGGATTTATAACGTTTACTTTTACAAATTTAAACAATTCGGTTGACCAAGAGGGCGTATATCCTTTCTCGAATAAGCTTTTGTACTTGCTAATACGCACAATGTCACCCATGGAAAACTTAAATTTTTTAGGTACAATTTTTAAATAATCGTATGCTTTAATTTGTGTTTTTTCTTGCACGTCTGCAGGCTTCATTCCAATTGTGCGATGTTTCGAATGGTTATAGGTTTTTGTTACTGCCGATAATATATATATATATATATATATATATATATATATATATATATATATATATATATATATATATATATATCCATTTGTAAAATCCTCTTGTCGAGAATTGTTTATATAAATTATTTTTTAAAGTCCTTATGACTCGCTCAACAATTGCAGCTTTCTTTGTGCTGTAAGTGGAATAATGATTTATATTATATTTTTTCATCAGGGCTTGAAAGTTTGTATTATAGAACTCCTTTCCTTGATCACTTTGCAGATTTGTTGGTGTATATGATGCCTTCTTGCAGTCTTGTTTTTTATGGCTTTGGTATAGACAAATTTGGAGTAACAATTTATACAGACCAAAATATAACGATCACCATCGTTTTCATCAGCATACTGTTGTATTTCAGCCAAATCAATTTGCCACAAATCTCTGTATCCTTTTATTATCGTGCGCCGTCTTACAAAATTTTTTCTAGCCTTTCTATGTAGTTCATTAACAATCTTGATTTTTTCTAGACTGGGCTCCATATTATTAGTAATATTAAAGGTTTCAGATCGAAGGAAGAACTGAATAATATCATTAAATATTGAGCTTAATATATTATATCTTCTTCTCGTAATTCCTCTATGATTGACATAATTTCATTTTCGTGTCCAGTGTGACCGGCCATTTTGGAACTCCAGAACAAACGTAAACGATCCACCAACTCTTTAGCTTTGTTCCAGTAGACATATTGAAATGTTTTCGAAGATAATTTCTTTTTTGTGGGTAACTGTAGTTTTTCCAAGAGATTTTTTCTTGTAATAGTACCGCCTAATTTTGTGTCCATTATCAGAGGTTTAATAATTTGTAAATCTTTGTTCCATCTGATCTCCCGTAAACCATCACTTTTTTTAAAATTGTTGTAGACAGCACTCATTGATTCCAAAATTTCCTTGTACGTTGAAAGTACATTATCACTTAACTGTTGTTCCTTGCCTACACTTGGGGTGTTTTAAGAAATAACAAATCATAAAGTGCCGGTGATCCACCATATTCTGCAATATTTTTCCCTTTTTTGTATAAGCCAATATTTCCATTTCGAAAACGCACCTCTAAATTACCAATAAAATTTTTGTTATAATCTGTTTTTGAACCAAAACGTACACCATATACAGTATCGTATAGAGATGGTTTCGAACGTAATCCTTTCAGGTGTGCGTTTAAAGTATCGGAAGTTGTGGTGTCAGCGGATGCGAGAGATCTATTAGTTGATGAATAGGTGAGGAGGTTTGAGAGGAATGTGTAGGTTGGGGAAAACCTGATATTTGAGTCGACTGCACTGATGTACTGGGACTATGTGACTTTGTAGCTGGATAAAGTTGTTGTTGTTGTTGTTTTTGCTGTTGACGTTGCTTGACCACATCAGATATAGTTGTCAACGGTTTAGAAATGGGTTCATAAAACTTTTCCAATTCCACAATATGAAATTCTTTAGCCTCTTTAATTTGTTTATTTTTTTTTCTGACGGCATTGGTAGCTTCCACTAGTTTACGTTTTAAGTCGATCGCGTTATTCATGATGTTAACAAAGGACGTTTCAACAATCAAATAAGTGTTTTCTCTTATTATTACAGTAATATATAGCTATCAAATCCTTTGCGGTATCTTCCCGATTTCACATCACTGTCTTTATCAATTACTAAAAATCCATACTTATTATCCCAACATTTTGAGCACATTTTTTGAAATTGAGTATAAGTTCAACTTGTTTAAACATAATAATAAAATTGGCATTGTCTCGCACAAGCTGTTTAGGCACTCACGAATATGTTTGCGCTAGGTAAAAGAAGTCGATATTTTTATGATGTCCCATGCTGAAGTACGATCTTATTAACATCTTGTTTTTCACATATAACATCATCAAAGATAAATATAGAGTTTGGTTTTGCATCGGACGGTTACACAATATTACTGGAATCACTAAAGGCATAGTAGCCTAAACCTTTGATGGGTGCTAAAATTTTCCTTAAATACTCATATTTCGATTGATACAGAGATTTCGAGTAAATATAGACATTTTCGAATCGTAGCCCAAGGGGGTGTGTAAGAAGCGAAATCATGACATTAGTTTTTCCACAATTGGATGGACCAATTAACAGGCCGCGAATAGAGGAAGGAAGTAGAGGACCGTGTCTCTTCATTATCTTCTTTTCAAATCCAAGTCCGACTTTTTCATCGAGATTGTCAATAGGAAGTTTTTGTTTAAGATCGATAACGCGCATCTTAGGAAAATTTGATATTTTATAGGCAATTTTTCACAAAAACTGTCATTCAGATGCCGAGCGTCAAACGAAGTGGACGGTCTCACGTTTCCAATAAAACTGGACACGGTACTGTGAATTCGTTAATAAATAAATTACCATTCGAGGTACACATTCCTGGTTATCAATATTGCGGACCCGGAACAAAAGTAATAAAACGTGTAACAAGAGGTGATCCAGGCATTAGTCCTTTGGATGCCGCATGCAAAAAACACGATTTAGCTTATTTACATAATAAAGACAACATAAGTGCGAGACATCGAGCGGATTACGAGCTCGAACAAAGTGCTTGGAATAGAGTAAAATTGAAAGATTCCAGTTTAGGTGAAAAAACAGCAGCTTGGTTAGTTACAAACATTATGAAAGGAAAACAACGTTTTGGTATGGGTGTACCATCATCATTATCAACAAAAAAAACATCTAGTAAAGGCACACGTCGTACAAAAAGGAAAGGTGTTAATAAAAATCGACATGTTCGGAAGGTCTGTTTCGGAACAGCTATTCGACAAGCAGTTCGAAAGGAATTATTAAAAGCCGGAAGTAAAAATGTGTTGGAAAAAAATGTCATGAATGCATCTAAAATAGCTCTGTCGGCAGCACGTAGATCGGTAAAAGCGGCAGGTGGCAAAAGGAAGGTTCGTACACCGAGAATAATACCGATTCCTAAAACTGGTGGAATATTACCACTAATACCAATTTTTGCCGGGTTATCAACTTTGGGTTCATTAGCCGGTGGGGCAGCGGGAATTGTGCGCGCCATAAAAGCTGTAAAAAAAGCAGCGAAGATAAAACCGGTGTCGGCCTGTATTTAAAATCGAAAGGAAATGGTTTGTTTCTAAAGACATATCGTAAAGGTATGGGATTATTTTTAAATCGTAAATCAAAAAACAAATTGAATCCCTACCTCGAAGACCACTATCTAACATCGATATAGAAAAATATGCCAAAAAGAAAATAAAAGGACACTTTCGAAGCGTTTATATGAGGGATTCATTACCTAGACAAGGTCCTCGACGTTACGAAGCAGCAATAGTGAATTTGGATAGTACGCGTGGTGCAGGGACTCATTGGGTAGCTTATAGAAAAAATAATTCTAAAGTAACATATTATGACAGCTTCGGCGATTTACCCCCACCGATCGAATTGGTACGATATCTACAAACGGGATCGGAACCATCAAAAATTATTTACTATACATACGATCGTCAACAGGATTTTGGAACAGTCTGGTGTGGACATTTGGGCTTAAAGTTTCTTGTCGAATCATCTGCGTAAAAGATGTCATCATCGTCACCATTAACACCGCAAATGGATCGCAATAACTATACTAAAATGTTGCAATCACTGAAAGCATTTCATCTAGCCGGTGGATTAAGGAAAATGACCGTGAAACAGTTAGAAAACATGCCCAAGGAAGTAATGATTGCATTAGCCCTAAATGAAATTCCATTCGTTTGGGATAAGTTGCCCGAGCACCTCAAAAGCGATATCGATATATTAAAATATCAGTGCGGTTGCAAACATTATTTCAGCAGCAGCAGCAATTTAAACGAGGTTACGGCTGATGAGGATCTTACAGCTAGAAAAATATTTTGTCGTTATTGCAAAATCAGCAATGTGAGCATAAAAGCAGAAAATAGCATAAAAACATCACTATCTAATGCAGTGAGAAAAGGTGTGAAGATGAATCTTTTTAAATGTTGCCGCTAAGAATAAAACCGAGATGTGTGATGTTTTAATGGTTGGTCATGTCTTATACGTTCATACTAACAGGACACTCGAGCGTCTTAAGCGCCGATTTTTATCCACCAGTCGAATTAAATAGGGAGAACAAATATGGTCTGGCATTGCTGGGATTTTACACATACAATTCAATTTTTAATGTGGACGAAAGCAACAATAAGTTTGCCTACATGAAGGAGGGTTACACCACCGAGCCGATACAATTGCAGATTCCACCTGGGGCCTATGAAATAGATGAGATAGGTAAAGCTATGTCGGAGGCTTTGAGGATTTCAACTGAAGAAAAGAACGATGGAATCTTTTACTTGGTCGCTAATAATAATACGCTGAAATGTGAACTGAAATCCCAATATACTATGGATTTCCGGGGAGATGCGAGTATCGATAAAATGTTAGGATTTAATCATACAGTGTTAAAAAGAGACAAAAAGCACGAATCAACCGAGATGGTGGAAATAAAGTACGCATCATACGCGTAGATTGTAATATAATTTCCGGAGCATATATGAATTCTGTGGAAGGTCATACCTTGTTCGAATTCGATATCGACATGGAGCCCGGTTACAAAATCAGTAAAAATCCACAAAATAATATTTATATGCCGTTAATGCCGGCAGGACGTCAGTTTATTGACAACATTACTCTTCGCATCTTGGACGATAACGGTGATCTAATCAATTTTCAAGGCGAGAAAATAATCATGAAATTGGTACTGAAGAAACTTTCATAGAAATGGGTTTTTGCTTCAATCGTCAATTGTGTATGCTGTCGACTAAGATGGGGGAACCGCAGAAACAAAATAAGAGTAAAAGAAGAGTTAACGTCTAGGTTAGTCGTCGTCCAGACGTTAGATCACAAACATCTCAACAGTTATCTGCCGAAGACTATAAATTTTTAAAATCAATCGGTCTTAAAGTGCGAAAATGATTTCCACCACCAGCGATAAAATAGAGGTTTTCTCCGAACCCATCTTGGACAATTCGATTATTAGTCCAGAAGAGCATATGTATAAACCATACGGATCTCCATCATTCAACAATTCGGATGAAGTCCGTATCGCCATTAATTTTCAAGATATTATACTGGATATCACCGAAAGTTACATATATATCGAAGGAAAATTTAAACCTATAGACGCAACGAAAAGATGTTTTTTATCAAATAATGCCCTCACATTTTTGTTCGATGAAATTCGCTACGAGATGGGAGGTGAGCAGGTCGCCGTGGTTCGTAAACCTGGAGTTACGACGACATTAAAAACCATGGTTTCATTCGGAAGTTTGCAACAAATATCTCTCATGAAGTGCGGATGGGGTCTCGACGAAGCAAACCTAGATATCGTAGACACGGCAAGTAACGTATTCTCCGGGAAATTACCCTTAAAATATCTTATGGGATTCGCCGAAGATTATGCAAAAGGTGTTTTCAACGTAAAACAAGAGCTTATTATGATTATAGCTCGCACTTTTACCAATTGCTACGTCGATGAAGTAGAGGCAGAAATTAGTATCGATAAAATCGAATGGAAAATTCGTCACATCATTCCAGACGACAAGCAAAAATTGAAAATACTGTCTCGCATTAATAAAGGAGGAAACAATGCCAGTATTCAAAAGGCATATCGTAAAGGGGATCTGTGCGAATTGCCAGCTTTAAGCCAAACATCTTCCGACGTGTGGACCTTGAGAACGAGTACAAGTCTGGAAAGACCGCGGTATATAATCGTCGGGTTTCAAGAGAGCAATAATTGCGACAAGAAGGAAAACAACGCAACCAAGTTTACCCACGCCGACGTATGCGACATTAGACTGTTTCTGAATTCAACCGTTTATCCCTACGAAAGATGAAATTTAGATTTCGCCAAGAAACTGTACGCAGCAGCCTATTACAATTACGAAAACTTCCAAAGCAGCTACTACTGGCGTGAAATAAACGATCCAATGATAACGTTCGCGGAATATATGAAAAACCCCGTTTTTATTATTAATTGCAGTCATCAACCAGAGGCGATTAACTCATCGACATTGGATGTGAAATTGGAGTTCCAAATGAGAAAGAATAAATTCTCCAAAGACACTAAAGTGTACGCATTAGTTATTCACGACTCATGTTTTAATTATAATGTATTAAACGGTTCGGTGACTAATAAATCTATATTTTAATGTATCGATTATATGTAACACAAAATAATGTTAAAATATGGTACTTGAATCAATAAATTTGTAATGAATGAAGTAGTAGTTTTATATTTATTTGAAACCCAACAAAAAAAAAGCGGACGGAAAAGCCCGCTTCTTAAGAAAGGAGAATGGTAGATAATGGGGTTTTATTTAGTGGAAAAAAGAACTTAGATAACGCAAGAAAAAATTTTGAAGGCAAAATATGAACACAACGATTTAGAAAATTTGAAGGAAAGCAAAGGTTAGGAATAGGGAAGAAAGCTATGGGAAAAAATCATAGAGGAAATCGAGTACTATAAGCAAGCATTTTTCCCGATAGTTAAAGCGCTGTAGCTCGGGAACCGTTCAAGATAGAAAAAAAATAAAAGCACTTTGATAACCCAAAATTTTGAGGAGAATGCGATGGTGTAAAAAAAAATATTTTTTTTTCGAAAATGCTGAATACGCGCTAAAGTTGAAAATTTAGAGAAAAACGGTATTGGGAAATTAAAGAGAGAATTATTTTCTTCATATTGTAGTATTTTTGAAAATTCGAAAAAGTTAAATTTGAAAAAAAGGGTTATAGAAAGTTAGTAATTTGAATTCTTTAAAGCGCTGTAGCTCGGGAACCGTTCAGGATAGAGAAAAAATAAAAGCACTTTAATTACCTAGAATTTTGTGGAAAATACAATGGTGAAAAAATTTTTTTGAAAATAAAGAAAATATAGACCAAAAAATTCCAAAAATCAATAGAAAGGAAGCTTGACCGCCGGACGGGATTAACGGGAAGTTGTAGGGGGCGGTTTTTTTTAAGTGTAGAGGAAGTTTAGTACTATATTCTAGAAAAGTGGAAGGGGGTAGTTTGTGTCCATAACAGAGATACGGTGAGTTATAAGATCATATTATTCTCAAACATATATATACTGCATATATGCACACCACCTTACCCCCTCCAACTTTTTGAATGTATTTAGAGGCCGGTATTAGAATTATTTCATCATTACACATTCGAACGTCAGGATGGAAGATACATCGAAGAAGATTATTGGCATTGTCAGGCCATTCATGCCCGGCAAGTTATGTACGTGTGAGGAGTGCGGGGGTACCGCACCAGGAGCAGCATCTTCGGCACCACCCGCAACACCGACACCACCAGCGACGGCGACACCGCCAGTACGGATTTGGCAGCCCGAGCTCGTTGTGCAGCCAATGAGAAGACCAAGGGCTGCACCTAGGTCGGTGTTAATATCGTTGGGTATTATTCCACGGTAGACACCCGACCCTCCATCCAGGCCCTTTTAGGGCCACAAAAACGGTCCTTTTCAGGACCACATTATATTTTGATCGTAGTTTAGTAATCGTCACTTATGGGGCGAGATATTCGTTTAACGACGATTTGTCTCGTAGCTTAAGTGCCAAGTTATATGCTTGAGAACCTATGAAAATATTAACAGTCCAATCAAGGTTTCTATTAATTTTTTTTTTGTAATGTATTCTTCACAAAATATTATGAATTAGTCTTATTTTCTAAACAAAAAAAATCTAATTCCTTATTTAAAGTTTTTGAAAAAATCAATAATTCTATAAGCTCTCACTAATACACAACATTTAGAATCCGTTGGTGGGGTGGGGGTAGTTCTATATATATATGAGACTGGGCCAGTTACATAGTCATATACACTTCAACTCTCATACGAAGAACATGGAGGAAGAAAGACCCGCCAGCAGAGGCTCATCCATCTTTAGCGAGGACACCGTCGCCGGCAACGTTGGAGACCTGCAGGACTTTGACGACGATGGGGTGGACTTCGAAATTGACGTCCTACGTTGGGACGACTTGGGTGAACCGATTCCGTTGCTTTATGACCACGATCCTAGTCTCGTGGAATTAAACGATGCAGGCGATTGGGTCTTACAAAGACTCGACACTCCGTCGCCGCAGCTAGAGCCGGACTCGACGGAAGATGCGGTGCTGGAAATTCCAGTATCACCGACACCCGACGATCCGCAGGGCCCCTGCGATTCGTCAAGCTGGTAGTCGACCAGCGAGGATGGGGAACTATAAGCCTTACACTCTCCTTGGCCCCTTTTTAAGGGCACGCAACAACGGTCCGTTTCAGGACCACAAAATACTTTGATCGTAATTTTAGTTCATATTAGTACTTTGTTACTAACATTGTATGTATAGAATATACAATATTGGATACAAAGTATTAAAAGTTTAGGTACTGGTGGAACCCAGCAAAATGGTTCGTTCGTATTTGAGACCACAAACAACTTTGGTCTCAATACGTAATACGACATTTGTTTTCACCCCCACCACTAATTTGTCTCTATATATACGACCACCAATACTTATTACAATCATTTCAGTTCAACATGTTAGACAGTGAACAACAGCCGATCCAATGCCCTGTGGTAGATTCTACCATGGACGATTGTCTTGAATGGGAGTTGGACGATCCCAGATGGAAAGAACTCTGGCGGTTCATAGTCGAATACACGGAGGACCACCACCACCACCGTTGATGATGACGGCCCGTGCGACTCTACAACACAACAAAGAGTCGCATGTTTTTGCAACAAAACGATCCTTTTCAGGACCACAAAATACTTTGATCGTAGTTTTAGTTGGTTATAATACTTTGTAACCAATATTTTATGTTTTTTTTTTCATAAAAACATACAATATTGAGATGCGAAGTATTAGAAGCTCTGGTGACAGAACCTTAATTCCTTAAACCGAACCATGTTTTAGCATACTTGTAAATATTATCAATAAATATTTACAACTATTGCTATTGCGTAGTTTTAGTAGATTATTCACTCTTTTTTATTACCTAATATTATGTGGGAAAGGTCCTACATGAAATAACACACCAAAAATATATTTTCAAGTCATTTTTATTCTCTTTATAAAATATAAAAACCTGATCAAAGACTTTTTTTTTTATTAACTACTATATATATATATATATATATATATATATATATATATATATATATATATATATATATATATATAAATATTTACAAACTTAATACTACACTATAAATTAAGAGCTAATACCTACAACTACTTAACATCTACTACAAAATCTATTAAATTCCGCTAATTGTCGCACACATTCCAACTTTTTTAGTTCTAATTGTCTTTCCAGTTCTAAAATGTCACTCTCACACGCACTTACTTTTTTCACTAAGTTTTTTTTCACTCGAAACATGTCCGACAGTTTGCTCTTCTGCGAGATGCTAAAGCCTTCAACCCATTCTGGTTGAGATGTCTCAGAACATATTAAAGAAGAAGCGGTTTCGTTTGGTGATGAAGACGAAGACGACGATGACTAAACAGCGGAAACTTCATCACATTCAAAACACTGCTTAAACCGCTTCTTCATAGGTTTCCGTCATCCCAATATTGGTGACAGTGGCGCTGGGGAAGACTTTACCTCCGACACTACTTCTTGTTCTACACTGGCCGGTGTTGGTGGTGTTGGTTGCGTTGGTCTATCGGGGCCTTCGATTACTTCCACTTCTACGGACAACGGCTCTTGGGGCGATGTTTCCAGGAAGTCAAGCAATGGAACAGGGGTGGAGGGACGCTTAAAGTTAAATTTCTTCTTCTTTCCTAGCCCCACACCTTTAATCGCCGAATAAAAGTTTTTTTATCGGTGATTTCCGACTCCCGCAGAGTCAAAAGCTTCTTTAACTTGGAAGCTTTCGGAGAAGATGCCCGATTTGGTCGCGAAGCTTTACGAATCACCACATCACTAATGACGTTGATCTTGCTCATGCTTCAGCATCGTCTTGCTCCCTGCTGTTCCAATTTTCGAAAACCCCTGGACTCAACACTTTCAAGCTACTGATGTTTCCCAACATGCCTTGTCGGGATTCGCAGCTCACGTCAAGAGCATCCAAAGTGATGCAACACTTTGCCGTTCGGAAGACATCTTGGCTACTTTTCACTTACACTTTAACTTTAGCTCTGAACTGAACTGTGTTCTGACGAACTATGAAGAGCTGGAGCTGGCAAGTCTGCTTTTAAGCCCATTTCCCCCACTACACCACCTTTATTCCTTTTGTTCGATGCATTAAGTATAATATTTAAACTTGTCAGATGCAATGCCAAGACCAAGGCCGACGTAACCGGCAATACCAGGGTCATTTTCAAGGTTGTAATTTTCATGTATTTTTTTGTCCCTGTCAAGTTTATTTTAAAGAAACATATAAATGTAGTACTAAACTTGTCAGATGCAAGGCCAAGGCCAAGGTCAAAGTACCCGTCAATGTCAGGGTCGTTTTCGAGGTTGCAATTTTCAAGGATTTTTTTTCGTCCTGTCAAGGTTATTTTAAAAAGTAACACATAAATAGAGTACAGCGATTGAAAAGTACAACATATTCAAACATCATATTGCCAACTGATAACAACCTAGTGAAGCAGCCAAAACATACAGGCATATACCAAAAGCTTTTTGTTTAACTTGTCATCATTGTAAAGGACTAGGTATCTGCTGGCGGAATGATCTTACGTACGACTTCAACTACATTGACCTTTTCAGGGTTAAATTTGTACAATGCGGCTTTTGTGGACTAGTTTACTACCAGTTCAAGGACATTAATGAACGTGCCATCCAGAGAAGAAATTGGGTCATACCTGTACAGAAGAAATTAACATGTATTTTATTTCTTTATTTTTTAATTTTTTTTTGTTTGTTATATTTCTTATTTTTTTTAATAATAAAAAGTAAAGTCAATCTTTTGTTATATTTTAATTTTTTTTCCAATAAAACAATAGTAAAATGTATCTGTATGTGTATTTATTAAATATCATCTAAAATACGTTTTGCAATCCATATTTTTCTACATAGTCTGTTTATTAATGAAATAGAACCATATATTAGGGTGAAATGTAATGGTTTCAAATCAGTCTCACATAACATTGCCAGAAGTAAACACTATTGATAAGTTCGGTCGCAAAAGAAAATTTAAGGATTTTAACTTTATGCGAGGTCCTTCAAGAATAGGTTTTAAACTTACACCTAATGGAGATTACGACATGGGAAGCAAAAGATTGTGCTATTTAGCAGAACCTCTTGAAGGAGACGATGCAGCCACACGAAATTATGTTGATAATAACCTTGCTCAGTGTGTGCAAGATACGCAGAAAGTTTTACATGACTCAACAATTGTTATTAAAGATATATTCAGAAACCAACTTGAAGGTTACGTACGCAAGAAATTAGTTGAAACCGGTCAAGAACTTAGAGGATACATTGATGATACTGTTATTGCAATATATGAACTTAGGCAAGGCGAACTGCATGATGAACTTAATTCTAGAATGTTGAAAATTGAAAAGACTATGGAGGATCTTGTCAACAAAACTGCTCCACTTTAAACATTTGCTCGTAGACCTGTGCGTTTAATTTACTGTTAGACAAATTTTGAACAATAACTTTTACCGTTTGTTATTTGTCAACACTTCATTATATTTATAATTTTAAAATAAAGGTTCAATAAAAAGCAATCAAGTAATGAATACATGTTTTTTATAAAAAAAAAATATCAATACTACTGTTACATATTAATGTTGTATGTTCAATAGAAATAATAAAAACAATACAAATAATGAAATATGGATTTTCCAGATTACGTGCTGTCCTGACAGAAATGATTCCAACACGGTGACTAAATTTGCTAATTTTCCTCCGGGTCTGTTTTGTAAAAATCTATGTCTGCGTGCCCACAAGGTAGAGTTTTGGTTGAATTGGAATTACATAACGTTTATCATCGCTATATGATAATGCTACTTTATTTATTATGTTGCTATAAATGTTATGTAATTCACTTCTAAATGTCTTCATCTTTCTTAATATTAAACCACCCCGTTCAACAATTCTTTGGTGGTCTTCCAGATGAAGGTCTTTCTCGATAACACATTTTTTGATACCTTTGGCTTTTTTAAATACATTATTAATGGACTTTACATAATAAGCCTTTGCGCCGGTACCATGAAAACTTATTATCGGGTCACCAGGAAACTCGTCTATCATTCTACCTACTACAGAATTACTTTTAATTATGGTGAAATTATAAATTTCGGGATAATTTGATGTATCAAATTTTTCGGGGTTTTCTGATATAGTTTGATAAAAGTTTTCCGTATACACTTTTAATATAAGCGAGTCAGTATCGGTATAAAGTAACGAAGCATCGCCAAACTTGGATTTAAGAAAATTATAATAAAAATCGTATATTACAGTCTTTGATATATCTAATATGCAAAATCCGATATAAATTGGTTTATTATACAATATTTTAACTTTATTCATATGTATAGCAACAAAGTTGCTATTGCTACTATTGAAATTGGAGCGGGATATTTGTGCTCTAGTTCCATTTCTGCCTACACAGTTATCCCAATGTGTTACCAATTTTATATCCTCTCGATTTTCCACATTTTCCATAGTTTTACCAAAAATTGCGTTATTTTTTAATTTAAAAATATCCTTCGCAAATTTTGTGGTGGCCTTGTTACGTAAATTGGTATTAAAATTTATATACGATATTAGCCATTTTGATTGCTTAAACTGTAATACTCGATGGGTTTGCATTGCCACTAAGCCGTTGGCGATAGCTTGTTTTAAAGTTCTGTAGTGTACAATGTATTTTCTTTTATCTTGTACATTAGGAATTAATTTCGGCAATTTGGCGTTTTCTGTTGGCGATATGATATTTTCTACTAGAAATGGAAAATCAGAATGTGCATCACGCAACTCAGTCGGATAATGCACATCCACTTCCAAAACGTAGCCATGTAAACTATCATCACCAACAGCCATAATATTTAAATCCAGAATTTCGCGCTCGCTTAACCATCGAAAATCACCATATGGTAATACTTGTGATATACTGTGACCATATAGATTTGTAGCATCTAGGTATGTTATAAATGAACAAGGTTTTGTTGAGTCATAGTCTGATAAAAAAATATTATTAGAGATGTGCTTCCTTTCTGTACACTGGTTTATGCCGCCGCGTATACCTTTCTTAAAAAAATGTATCATGTCTATATCAGTTAAGAGCTCTAGCTCTACCTTAGTCATACGCAGCATACAATCAAATGATAAACTTGGAAGGGTATAGTAGTGTGCTGGATCCAATTTATCGAATTTTAAACAATTATTCCAAAATTGCTCAAAAACATCACACAATAGCAACACATCTGATTTTAAATACACATACGAATAGTCCCCCAAAGTTTTACATCCAAACAAGCGCCATACTTCTTTTGCTCTTCTATAGCTTTCATCGCTAATATGTTCTTCCCGTAAATTATCATAAAATTGATCTTTACTTGGAAGACATGTATTTTCCATTTCTTCTATAGAGTCAATAAAGCTATAGGGAAAAACACCCTTTTGACGCATCAAATTAAATTGATCGATATTTGAAAAATGTTTCCTCGTTTCAATAAAATCGTCGTCGTTTAAACCGCTGCCTAAATTTTCCAAAAACGTTGACAGAAATTTAAAACGGTCAATGAATCGCAACTTTAAATATTTCTTCTTGACTCTTCCACATTTACTATCAAAATAATCGTGCACATAAATGCTTTTGGTAAATGATATGTACTTTTCCTTACTTTGAGCCAAAACACCAATTTTATCCCCATATTTACATAACTCTTTTATAAATAAATGGCTGTCGTAGCCGCTTAAGTTGTGAAATATGATAGGGATAAAAGAGGGTAATTTATAATTTAAATTACAAACGGAATGTGCAGCACCAAATTTTTTTGCACTAGTTATATGACAATATCTCGTACTTTAATCTCACCGTCTTCAAAAGGGCCTTCACATATACCACATATTTTAGCATCTTTAAACTCTCTTTTTTCTTCAGGCATTAACGGTTTCATAGGCTTAATGTCTTTTAAATATGTATTATATAGAGCCCGTATATCACACTCGATATGATCCACAAAGACTTGAGTTGCATTATTCCCCCGAAATAGCTCAAATTTCGAAAGTGAGTCGTCAAAAGAGCATTTAATTAAATAAGCAAAAGAATATGGGTCATGTTTAAAACTTTTTACAGTGTTAGAATTTTGTGGGTTTGGTTGTACCGTTTCAACGGGTTTTAAAACAGATTCGAAATCTGCATAAACCACGAATGGAACGCGCATTTGCTTTTCTATACCCTCAAATTTTAAAATATTTTTCGGCCAAATTTATCGATTTTTAAATCCACTGAGGGTGTTTGCGTGAAAATGTGCTTACAATCGTAGCTCTGATGTAAAATTAAACCTGACGGTGTACTAAAATAAATGAGGCAACCATTACAGAAATATATTTTATGTTGTTGACAACTAATTTGACTTGAAACTAAACGTGATAAATCCCGAATCCAACAATAATGACTATTGGAACAAGTCGTATCACAAAAATGTTCAGCCCAATCTTTACTACTACAGTCTTTTGTAATTAACAATAAATTTACATGTCTATTAAATTTTTTAATGTCACGTAATTTTACTGGAAAATCCATACCTATAAATTTAGCACTCTAGAAAAATGAGGGTAGGATGTCTTCTGTGAAGGCTCTGCTGTTGGAGGAAACAATGCTGATGTTACAGCCCACGCAAAGCAAAATTAGTCCTGGTTAATCACATTGACGACAGCTCCTTTCTTTTCAATAGAACACGGCAACTTGATGTATGATGAGCCACCCATAGGCATATACTTGTTAATACTAACTTCCAAATATAAAATTCGCACAAGAGCCCATCCTATAACAAAAAAAAATAATATATAAAAATCAGTTTAATATATCGGGTTTTTATTTTTCCATATCTGAATCTTTCTCCTGGAACTCTGTCGCCTGCGTTTTTATTTTTTCGGTAAAAGAATGGTAAACGGCATCCAAATCACTTTCTACACTAATTATTTGATTAGCAGTGTTGAAGAATTTTTCACTGAATATTTCTTGTGATGGAAGCATGTACTCGCCAACAGCTGTCATGTTAACTTTTAAAGCATGATGCACATGTAATAAATTATTAACAAGTTCCACCACCTTGGATTTAATGTCTGCAAAGAACATTAAGTAATCGGATTGCTCCAAATCACTGCTAACCCAAAAGGTTGCAATTTTCCTTTTGAAGGCACAGTCAACGACTTGCACACCATGACATACCGGCAAACATGAATTATTTTTATGTTGTTGTGTTCGTTTATGCGCTGACATATGATTTATTGGAACATCTACATTACATGTAGCGCAATTAATTACCGGAATCGCCGATGTATACTTTTCAATTCAGAGCCGTTTTCCTCCAGGCACTTCATTAAATCTCGCCGCACACGATTCTCTTTTATGACGTCTCATATTATAACTATTGGTAAACTTAGAACCGCAATTTTCACAAAAATATGCCATGATTTGTCAAATATTAACACATGTACTACCTATACAAGTCAGAGACAACTGATGAATGAAACTGCCCCATACCTTATATAAAACCATTCTAGGTCACCCCAAACCACGTAACATGGCTTCAAGAGCACACGCCCAATATGGCCTCCAACAAAGTCAAGGTCACCTCGAGCAAGGTCAAGGTCAAGGCCACTCACACAGCCTTGGACACAAGGTCAAGGCCAAGGACAACGCACACGTGTACTTTCAAGGCCATTGATAAGGACACGTGGGCGGGACCAAAGAGGGTGGGGCAAGGTCAAGATCAAAGTCGAGGAGTGGAGGGATGATGAGGATCGGGTTATGTTCACCACTCCTAATTTATTAACATATGCTGTCAAGTTTGCCATTCCACTTTCAGTCAATATGGCGCTTGTTTTTAGTGATTTGTGAAATTTATTTCGCCGTTTTTGTGTTTAGACGAGTCTCAAATGATTAAATTATTGGCAATTTTCGTATAACTTCTTGTACATCGTTTTTAAAAATCATAGTGAAGAATTAGTAAGTAAATTTAATTCTTGATTCAGGTAAGTTGAACCTTGCGTTTACATCTTTCTAAATTATTATATGTTTTTAGTTTTTCTGTGAAGACAATAAATATGAGCAGATACAGGGACTGTTGTGCCGCTGGTTATATTAATTCAGCTTCCACCAGACATGATTTTCCCAATATTAAAAATCATAAAAAACATGTCGAATGGATTCCTCCGCGTGGCAGTGCCAACTTGTTGAAGTTAAATCTTAAACCAGTCAATAGAAGTTATCTTGTATGTTAGCATTTTTCAGTGACGATGATAAAAGTTCACAACCCTATATATTAATAATAATATTTTATCTTCATGGAATTTACTAGCTAGCTAGAACAGGTGAGTTGTAAATATATGATCTGAATTGTTTTAAGCTATGTCCATAAGTGAACAGTTTTTTAATAAGTAATTATAGTTTTATGTACGGAAATTTAATTTTACTCTCAGTATAATACTAATAATTATTTATTTTTGTTTCCGACTTAGCAGGTACCTTTTGATAAGCAGAACAAAAGTTAGGATATAACTTTTACCTTTCAATATAATGTGATTCTCAAGTTAGGTCAATCTTTTCAAATGAAGATTTGTTATACAAGTTCCCCGTTGTCAAGAGAGGAGATATGTGTAATCCACCACTGGGGAGATATGAAATACACCCATCATATTAACAGGTATGACACACATCCTCATTTCAGAACTATTTTTAAAATATGTCTTACGGTTTTTGGACACATTGTTGGAAAATTTTATAATTAAAAATGTTTTGACATCACATAATTTTTGGCCTAATAGGGGATGTTGAGAAAATACACAAAAATGACTATGTAGAACCAAAAAAAAAATTAAACAGGTGATTTAGAATTTATGAATTTTGTTTTTATTATTATCTTATAAATATAATAAATAATTAATGTTTTTTTATAGAATACCATTTTCCATTGAAATCTGTGAAGGTTACATGTCAAATCAATTAACCACTAGGCAAGGCGCTTGTACATAAAAGCTATGGAAATCGTTCTGTTCCTGTTTGTTGTCAACCTACATTATCATATAAAATAAAATTAAAATGTGGAAAGAAAGTTATTAATTATTAAGATCACAATCGGAGTTTTTTCCGAGACAGTTGAGTCACAAACTTGTTAAAGCAAGAGGATGTTACTTTACAGTAGAAGTAAGTCTTTTGACGCTAACTCTGTACATTCTGGCCATGGTTATCATTTTATGACAGAGTTGTTCTATTTACCACCCAGAAGGACATTGTGTATATTTTTTATAGCTTTTCCTATTTTATATAAAAAATTTAAAAATGTACCAAAAAAATATATATGACATGGAAGACATTAGTGTGTCCTAAAATATTGTCATAGAAATTTCATTTTATATGTACAGGGTGAGTCAATGATTGGATGAAGTAGGTTTGTGCCTTTTCGGTGAAATTAACAAAGAAACTATATTTATTGTTTGATACAGTTTATTTTTACGCAGATTTTAAAAATATTTAGGACTCTACAGGGTGAGCCAAAAAACTAGGACAGCAAAAAGTTTTATTTTTTTTTAAATAGAACACCCTTTATACGAATCGTATTTTCGATTTAGCTTATAATTTTAAATCTTTTTTATTAAGGGTTTACTATAACAAAACTTTATAGTTTCTGAGATAATTAAGTTTAAAGAAAAAAAGTCACATTTTCAAGCATCAATTCAATCCTAAATAACGTTTTCAATTTTGTGACAAATATATTCAAATTTGGAATTTAGCAAGGCCAAGGACAAGTTAACATAATTTTTACCTAATATTTGCAATAAAAGCTACAGGGTGTTGAACACATCGGCTCAAATTTAAACAAGTTTAAATGAATAAATATCTTTTTTTTTTAAATGGTACACCCTGTATATTTTCATGTTATTTAATAGAGTAATAAAAACCCTAAAAGTTTTTTTCAATATATCCTATACCTATTTATAATAGTTTTTGAGATATTTCAGTTTATCTTATTTTCCATACTTTTTTACAGAAATAGTCTTCATTATCATAGTAGCCATGTAAAATAATAAAAAGAAACTACAGAAACAAACAGAATGTGGTTAAATATGATGAAATACATTATTCGTTATATTACAATGGCAATAGTTTAATTAAACATAATGTGAAAAAATTAACACAACAATAACGACAAGGCAAATACATATTTACTTTTATACTAAATTGAAACAAAAAAATTACCTATTAAATACTGAGATTAATTATTTCTTTTTAATAAGTGTTCGAATAAACGACCCTCTTGTGCAATTCACAAATTTAGTCTTTTTTGCAGATTTTCTCGGACTCTGGACAAAATTAGTGGCGTTATTGTTCTACAGGTATCCCTAATCCTGTTTCGCATATTTTCCACTGTTGTTGGTGGATTAACATACACCTTATTTTTAATATAACCCCATAGGAAGAAATCTAATGGGGTGATGTCGCAAGACCTTGGTGGCCACTCAATGAAACCCCCACGTCCAATCCATTTTTGCGGAGATCGTTGGTCCAAAAACGCACGAACTTCACGATGGTAATGCGGAGGCGCACCATCGTGCTGGAGCCACATACTGTCGAGCTCATCCCTATCGAGACCTTGAAGTAGTTGGGGTAGTTCTTCTTGTAGAAAGTTCAGGTAACTATGGCCATTTAGTGGTTCATTAAAAAAGTGGGGTACAATAATTCGATTATGATGAATACCACACCAAACATTTAAAGACCAGTGGTTTTGATGTTGCACCTCTCTAATCCAAAATGGGTTTTCTGTGGCATAATAATGCATGTTGCGTCTATTTACGGCACCGTTACTTCTAAAAGTAGCTTCATCACTAAACATTACCTTGCATAATAAATTTGGATTTAATTGAATTTCCGCATTTATTGTACGACAAAAGTTTACACGACTTTCAAAATCCTGTCCATGCAATTCTTGGTGTAATTCCATGTGATACCTATATTTCTTGGTAGTACGATTAGCGGTGGATTGTGATGTTTCACATAATGCTGCGAACTGACGGCTACCAATATAAAGATTTTCCTGAACATTTAACAATACTTGTAGTTCTTTTTCTTCATTAGTTACTGGTTTGTTGACCACTTTACGTTTTGGATAATCAACAGTACCAGAAGAATCAAATCTTTGCATTAAGTTTCGAAAAGTATGGGTATTGGGCTGGCGTCGATCAGGATACTTCATTTTGTAAATTCTTTGAGCAAGAAGGCAATTTTTTTGAGTCTCTCCTATTGTATAAATCATATCTATTAACTCATTCTTTGGAAAATTCATTTTACAATATAAGATGAATGCAAAAAAAACCAAACTACACTACACAAAAACCAAAAGAAGCGATTGCGCTTATAAATTTGACACACAGAAAAATGTTCTTTTACATTGTTTTTGCCATGGCTACTATGATAATGAAGACTATTTCTGTAAAAAAGTATGGAAAATAAGAAAAACTGAAATATCTCAAAAACTATTATATATAGGTATAGGATATATTGAACAAAACTTTTAGGGTTTTTATTACTCTATTAAATAACATGAAAATATACAGGGTGTACCATTTAAAAAAAAGATATTTATTCATTTAAACTTGTTCAAATTTGAGCCGATGTGTTCAACACCCTGTAGCTTTTATTGCAAATATTAGGTAAAAATTATGTTAACTTGTCCTTGGCCTTGCTAAATTCCAAATTTAAATATATTTGTCACAAAATTGAAAACGTTATTTAGGATTGAATTGATGCTTGAAAATGTGACTTTTTTCTTTAAACTTAATTATCTCAGAAACTATAAAGTTTTGTTATAGTAAACTCTTAATAAAAAAGATTTAAAATTATAAGCTAAATCGAAAATATGATTCGTATATAGGGTGTTCTATTTAAAAAAATACAACTTTATGCTGTCCTAGTTTTTTGGCTCACCCTGTAGAGTCCTAAATATTTTTAAAATCTGCGTAAAAATAAACTGTATCAAACAATAAATATAGTTCCTTTGTTAATTTCACCAAAAAGGCACAAACTTACTTCATCCAATCGTTGACTCACCCTGTATGGACATTTTGTAAACAGTATAATATATTTTTTTAATGGGTAACTCTGCACATTCTGGCCATGGTTATCATTTTATGACAGAGTTGTTCTATTTACCACCCAGAAAGATATTGTGTATATTTTTTATAGCTTTTCCTGTTTTATATAAAAAATTTTAAAATATACCAAAAAAATATATATGACATGGAAGACATTAGTGTGTCTTAAAATATTGTCATAGAAATTTCATTTTATATGTATGGACATTTTGTAAACAGTATAATAAATTTTTGTAGTGGGTGTTTTTTTCTTTGAAATTTACCAATGTGAAAATTCTGTAGAAAATTTATAAGGATGAAAAAAAAACACTCAACCAATATGGGCTACATCATTTTTGTAAGTAAATAAATTGTTAAATAAGAATTTTTTGTTTATGCTTATCTAAAATAAAGTCGAAAGTGACATTTGGATTTCATTAAAAAAGTTTAGCTTTCCCATATATACCGCCATCTTGTTTTTTTTTTCTTTAAGAAATTTCACATTCTGTTAAAGTATTTTATATAAGCAGTTTAAATTTGTTAATCCTTACACTTCTATAAAAGTATCTTCAAATGATACCTTGTTTTAAAACATAAGAAACGCTAGATATAACCTACTTCAAGTACAACAAAGCATTTGATGAACTACTAAAATAACTACGTTATGAAATATTAAAAGCAGTATCACGAGGTACAAAATAAACAAGGTAATTAAATAGCATTTTTATAAAGTTTCGAATTTTTACTATGATTAGGGGGTTACTTATCTAAACAAATCGAATCTAGCCTTGCCGTTCCTACAAAATATTTTTAATTTTAGTAAATTATAATGAGATACAATATTGAATTTTCAGTTAAATTTACCAGAATAAAAAGCAGAATTTTTTTTACACTTTATATTTACTTCAATTTTGTAACTTAACATTTCTATTAAAATTAGTCTTGTAAGTCGTAATTTTTTTTATATATGTTAAATTCAACGTTTCTATTTGTATGACATTGATGCTCTCAATGGATTCAAATAAACTAGTATGTACTAAAAAGTTATCAAATTATATTACAAAACAAAATAAATATTTGATTCATCGAGCACCTCAAAATAATATAATCAATAAAAATTAAAAGAAAAAAGACGTCGAAAATTGAAAAAAAAACTACAAAACAGCGCACGTTGGATGATTTATTTACGATTTACAAAAGTAATTTTCATATAATTTTTACGAAATAGTAAGTTTTAGACTGAACTGAATATAAACACAAAAGAATGTCTTGAATAAAAAATTTTTATATTTGTGTCCGTGGGGGCGAAAAACAGCTGATCTTTATCCATCTCTATTTATTTCACATAATTTTTACATTACGTCATCAAATGTGGATCAATTACTTTTTTCCCTACGTGGTTAGTGTGCGCCAACTTGGCTTATTCTAATTAATTACTGATTGATGCCGTTTAGATTTGTTTTATGCTGCTCATCCCAGCTTGCTACTTGTCTCAGTCATTAAATGAGTAAACTATACTTTAAATCTATAAATGTATTAAAAACCATATTTTATTAGTTATCAATAGGAATCAAATATGCCATAAATTGCAATTTCACCTTGTAACAAGCCATGTAATGTTATAAAGACCATACATTTACAAAGTAAAATACCTGAAGTTGAGAACACAAAGTTGTTTTCAATTATTTGGATAATTTGACCACAAAGTCTATCTGTAGAGACGAAGCCCTTATGAAGCTAAGGTCAGATCATTTCTAAGTTACCGATGTCGCCAACCGACGAAAAGTGGCCTCATAAAGTGCAGTTTCTGCAGTAATTATCTAATAAAAGCTGCCTACTTATATGTTCCGACAATAAGGCTAAAAGTCTCAGGCATTATATAGATAATCGTAGAATGGATACCTAAACATGATCCACCATTCGAAAGTAAGTAAAATAGGTTAGAACTTCATTTGGGCTTTCTGGATGTTCAGCACGATTTATGCTTATAAGACTACAACGAAATTTGGTTGACTACTTGCGAATCAGTATACCAACAAATAATTGCAGTATGAAGGGACGCGGTTCCATTATATTTTATACTGGAAAAACAGTTTGATCCATTAAAAAATCCAAGAAGTGAAAGATCTTCAGACACAACCAATTGTGATATTTGCAGAGGAAACTATAGTTCTCGCAGACCATCGTTAAAAATATATATTTTTTTCTAATTGTTTTACTATATTGTTTATTTAATTTATTTTCGAAATGATTTATTTAGCTTAAAGTTATAATGTTAAAACTTTTTCTTAATATACAGTGTATCCAAAAAAATAAATTCAATTCGTTATATATATATATATATATATATATATATATATATATATATATATATATATATATATATATATATATAAGTTATCAATATTTTGACGCTTCTCGTTTAAGAATATAAAAATTTTAAAATAATGTTTTAGTTCATAACTCAAGAATTTTTTTATTATAGCACATATTTCGTGAAAAGTTCCCCATTCTTTTTCTCTCACGTAGTCATATGGATTTGACACCTAGTTTTTGTAATGTATTTATTATTTATTTAAATGATCCTTTCTAAAAGGTGAATCAATAATAATTTTACATAATTTTGTAATTGCACGAAAAATTATAGATATTAAAAAATTCTGATCTAAAAAATTTTTCGATATGACCTTTATTATTTTGTATACACATAAGAACTCTATTTATTAAAGTAAATCTCAGTCTGCCACATATTTCGCTTCGAGCTAAACTGATTGTCAGTTTCAGGGATTTTTTGGCTTATACAATTCTTATTTTATATTGGAACTATGTACCCAAAATCATTCATATATTCCCAGATTGAATAGACTAAAAGGCTGAGAAACTGATGCCTATTAAGCTAAAACACATCTATCTCGACCAGCCCAAGAAATTAGGAAAGGTTAGCTGTCAATAATTTCTAATATTTATTGCACATTGTGGGGAAGCATGTCTAATTTAAGATAAATATTTTCTCGTACTTGTTGGAGCACACCATCCAGTAAATCTGGAAGGATATTCCCAAGAAATTGTAATAATGATTTACCAGTTAAATTTCCTGGTAAAATATCAATAAAAAAAATTATCTACCACACCTTCTCATACATTATGTTTAACATTTACTAGATGATTAATTTCTATTACTTGTCTGTGCTAAGCATATTTGTTATACTGTTTTTCGTAAATGTTGCTTCATTAGTAAATAAAATATTTCTAATAAACCGAATATTTCTATTATTTTATTTACATTTACAAAACTCGAGTATAGCTTCTAAATCTTCAAGCAAAAGACCTTGCATTGTTTGTAAATAAACTATGTACAACTCATGACCCCGTAAAATGTTATCTTTTTTTTCAGTTAATTCTCTGTTTTTCTGTCTACTATTCTAGTGAAATTCTATCTTTTGACAATTTTCTTGAAATTATTTTGAATAATTCCGTAGATTTTGTTTATATTATTCTTAGGTTACGTCATATGTCATTTTGTAATATGAATCGACGGTTTTTTTTATACCACTACTCGAATTGTTTTTTTTTTACGTTTTTTAGATTACATTTCCATTCTGTAACTTGCCTTAGTGAAATCCTAATCTACTAGATCCCCAAACTTTCAAGAAATTCATACCTTTACCTGAAATATATTTCTTTAATTTAAAAATAACTAATGGGATATTTAATTTTGAGCCGAAAATGTTAAAGAATAATGTAATGGCTTATTTAATAAAGTTATTTCAACTAATTCTTATTGACCAGAGTCATTTTTAAGCTGTCACTTCTTTCAAACGTGTCATAATTTTGAACGCGCCCTAAGAAGGTAACACTACGAGCATCCATGGTCTTTGATACAAATAAGGTCGAGGCCATTTGCCTTGACTTCCATGTCTTTCCTATTTGATTTGGCTGAAGAAACTGCAGGCTTTTCCATCTCAATTTTTTTTTGAACCATCCTTTAGGATTTTGGTCTGGAAAGTCATTTATTATCCCGGTAATTGAGGTCAATTGATTAGTTACTTTACCTTTTGTCTAGTAGGTATTAGAGTATGTTGTGTTAAATTTTATTTGATTTTTCTTCTTTCTTATAGTATAACATAACTTTAATATTTGTATTGAAATTGTCTTTACCTTCATCTTTAGTTCATTGTTTTCCAACTCTGAACTCTCTCTGAACTAACATGTAATTTGTTTCAAGAAGTATATTTTATAAAACCGTATAATTATTTTAACCTAATTTTTAGTACAAGATATCTCCAGATTTAGGCTACAGCTTCACCGTTAGAGATATAAGTAAAGATTTTTACTATTACCATTTATTTACGAGTTTTATTTAACCCACATGTTCACTTGCCTGTATATTTTGTATTTGCTGAAGAAGTAAGTTTAAAAGCTAGATCCTAGCGACATCGCCGAGGGTTTCTACAACTTAGCTACAGATGCTGTGGCGCCCTGAATAATCCACATAGGGTTTAGTTTCGCATTTTTGCTCGCTGGCGCGGCTACTAGCCTTCGACTGAATTTTGGTGATTTTTCTTTAGTTTTTATTAATTAATTATTCAATTTCTTCTCACTTAATTGTGAGGTTTTTCCATGAAATACCAACGTCATCAAAACATTTTGAATAATATAAATACTTTTGTATGTACTCGTATGTATCTAGTACGCGTTTATATATTCGTACATGTAAGTAAATAAAGAGAGAGATTACCTTCGGTATTAGCGTGATCCGATATCCACCGAGGATCCAACTTTACACCTGTTTTATCTTGACAGTTCTTAAATACAAATTCTGTGCTATCACTTCTATTTTAACATTTCGCTTAGCTTATTGTTTTTGTTCTTCTTCGGTTGTTTTTTGTGTCTATACCTCTATAGTCCATAATTTCTCTCATTAACTCGTCGTTCGCCTATAGAGTGCCTCGGGTTGTGCGCCATCAGGGGAATCAATTTCAGTTGCCTGTACATCTCAAAAAATAATAAATGATGAAATTTCGTAGGAATATCAATTTTTTTTAAGATAAATTTTTTTCCGCACATTTTTATTAACTCTCACAATTTTTTTTCCAAAGGAGGAAACCTTGCATAGGTACCTTCACACAGTGTGAAAGATTTTATCGGATTCTAATCGACTGAAATTCCCTGGACTTGAAGGTCCTACTGAATTTCCTTGGTCTGAAGTTAGCCGTGGCTGTTGGTAGTTCAAGATTATTTAGTAAGTCCTCCGGTTTCCAGGCAATTAGGCCTTAACCAATCTTTGGTCTTCACTCATTGTCGATGTAGCTGCTCCACGGGCCGGTTGCAGTCATTGCTTCGCACTCTTCCTACATTTTGCTTACAATGAAGGGTTATCATTGTAAGATATTATATATGCGCCTTAGGTGCCCATAATGTATTTTATCCATATTAATCGAAAATTTATTGCTTATCTGCTCTTAGCTCACATTGATTCACCAGCTGTCAAGAGACATATCTGAATCTGAGTAACTATCAATGACAGGGGTGATTATTTATGGTTTAACTAAAGCCTCAACGTGAATGTCTAAGTCCAACATTCTTTGTTCTTCTTTTTTAACATCATTCAAACACTTTTTTCAGTCACTGGCTGTCACATCAGTAATTGCCTCGTCCAATAATGTTTTGACATTTGCTATGTTGAATGTTGAATGTGCCCAAAGGAATAGTGTCTCAATGACTCATCTTTCTAGATAGACCTCAACTTTTATGTTCCGGATTATAAGGAATTTCATAGATATATAAATAGAGGTATGATTAGCGTAGTAAAGTCAGACGTATAGAGAGTCGTATAATGGCATCGTTAAGAGTCATATACTTGTATTGTAATAGTGGAAATAATTAGTAAGTTGTGATGTTAATGTAAATGTATTGTAAATATAAGTATTGAAAGTTATTTAGTGAAAACTGTCGTGTTTTTATTCTGCGAACCCAGTGAGCGATTTTGAAGAGACGAAATCGTAACAATGGATGTCAAAAATGAGGATTATCATAGGGTGTCCAGAAAATTCTATTGGAAATTACAGGAGATAGAGAAAAACAGATTTCAACCTTGGATTTGTTATCAATTAAGAAAATAATATTAATTTTCTTTAAAGTTCTAGAACTTTCTTTTTGAAAACTAACAGAGATATTGAAAAACTGATTTCACTATAGAATTTGCTATTAATAAACACACTTAGAGCCGAATTTTCGACAAAGTCCTAGAAAATTTTATTTGAAAACTAAAGGAAATATCGAAAAATAGACTTTACCATCGAATTTGTCATTAATAAACAACCTTAGAATCGAATTTTCGACATAGTTCTAGAGAATTCAATTTCGAAATTAAAAGTGAAAAACGAACTTCGCCATCGGAGTTGTCTTTCAGAAAGAAGCCTGGAACCGAATTTTCGACAACATTTTAGAAGATTCTATGGTAAATATTAGACAGCAAACAGCCGAAATGGAGCAAGCATTGGCCGATTTTATGGAACATATAGAACAACGTCTTCTTCAAAATATACATAAAGATGAGGAACGTCACTTAAAAGAAGAACAACGTCATCTGAAAGAAAAGCAGGAAGAAGAGGACCGTCGCCTAAAAGAAAAACAGAAAGAAAAAGACCGTCGCCTAAAAGAAAAATGTCGTCGTCGAGCAAAGATTCCATCAAATTCTACGGGGGCAAACGGAAAAGTTTGAAAAAGGCATAGGAGACGTACGACAAGAAGTGGAAGAAATAGTAGATGAAATAGAAGTAAAAGTACTTCAAGAAGTAAATAGTATAGAATTACCTGTGCGACAAGATACAGGAAAAGTGCAGGAAAACATTGGAGAGGTGCGACAAGACGTAGGAGAAGTGCCACAAAACATAGGAGAAGTGCGACGAGAAATAAAAGAAGTCGTATACGGAATAGAATCTAAAATGAAGAGCATTCAGGTAGAAGTCAATAAAATAAAGGAGCACGGCCCCTCTGATAAAGTAATAACCACCGGACAGAACATTAAACCTCCAACTTACGATGGTCAAACATCTTTGCTAATGTACAAACGACAATTTAAAGCTGCCGCTATGACAAATAACTGGAATTACGAACACATGCATTACTAATCGCACTCCGTGAACCAGCACTGGAGTTGTTGCAAACCATTTCTATAATCCAACAGAAAGACTATGGAATCCTTAGTGCTGCGCTGGTAAGAAGATTTGGAGATCAATATCGGCGCTAGTTATATTAGTCACAGCTAAAGTCAAAACAACAAAGAAACGGAGAAAGTTTACAAGAATATGAAACTAATATTCGACGCTTTGTGCATCTGGCTTACCCAGGAGCTACGCAAGGATTACGAGAATAGCTTACGATCCAGTATTTTAATGATGGGATCAGGGATCAAGAGATACAGCGTATGTTGCGCATAAGCAAATTTAATTATTGTAGTGAAGCGTTGGACAGGGCTTTAGAAATTAAAGCTGCTTATAATGTGTCAAGGCCAAAAACAAGAGCTGTTACCATAGAGGAAAACAAGGATTCACCGATCCAAGCAATACAGACAATGGTTTCTGAGATTCATAAGAAATTAGACACGAAAGGTGATACTTCACGTTATAGAAGAAACCAGATAGAGGGTTACAGATGCGGACGAACTGGACATATGAGAAGGGACTGTCGGGTGCGATTATGGTCTCGTTCACCATCTAGGGACCGCACAGAAGAGAACCAGGAAAACATTAAGGGTCGGGTGTTGGCCAATATCGAGAAGGCCCCCAGAATTATTTCTATTCGTAGCCTAGGAAGGACCGCCGACAATCTTATAATTGAAGAAAAGTCAATGCTACACTTATTACCATAACTGTTGACGCTGGCGCAGCAGTATCTCTGATAAGGTCAAATCTTGTTGATAGATTTATAATTCTATCATTGTCCAGAAAAGTAATGTTGAGAACTGTAACTGGAGAAGCAGCTGAAGTAATCGGAGAAATGCAAGTGGTGCTTCAACTTGGAGGACTAAGATTAAACCATTTGGTGTTAGCTGCCGACATAAAAGATAAGTTTATTCTTGGAATGGACCTGATTCGTAAACATGGATTTTTTTTCGACAACAAGCTTAACATATTCACGTTTGGCACTGAAGAATTTATTCTGTCAAATAATCACAGTTAAGGTCTTATTTGAAAAGGAACCTAGATTGCCTTGCGACATAATGTTCAGTTCCTCAACTGAAAAGAGTATGGAGATTGAAGACTCGGTAGATGCTTTACAAAAGAAGTTACGATAAGTTCGTAGCCTAGTTAGAGAATACATGAAGCTGGCCACCGATAGAATGAAGACAAGATATGACATCAAGGCAAGCTTGGCAGGGTTCCAGCAAGGTGACAGAGTTTGGTTGTGGAATCCACAGAGAATAACCAATGACGTTGTTTATAGAATTCAACGAAGTTCTAAGACCAAAATGAAAGTAGTAGATCTACATAGTTCGAAGCCATATCACGGAGATATGGAAACAAATCGGGATGATTTGTATAAAGAGGGGGCAGTGTTGCGAATAACTGAAAGTAACTTATTGATACGCTCTCGTATATACAAATATTCCGACGCGATAAGTCATCCTTATTATAATGTGCCGGAAGGAATAGTGTCTCAATGACTCATCCTTCTAGAAAAATCTCAACTTTTATGCTCTAGATTCATTTAGGAAATCCATAGGTATATAAATAGAGATATGATTAGCGAAGTATAGTCAGTCGTATAGAGAATCGTATAGTGGGATCGTTAAGAGTCATAGAGTTGTATTGTAATAGTGGAAATAATTAGTTAATCGTGATATTAATATAAGTATTGGAAGTTAATTAGTGAAAACTGTCGTGTTTTTATTCTGCGAATCCAGTGAGCGATTTTGAAGGGACGAAATCGTAACAATATTTTCATTTATTTATCTTCACTAAATCTAGCAACTGCACTTTAACGATTGTTTCGTCAAATTCAATGTTTTTAGAGAGGAGCTTTTGGCACATCTCCGCCTTTTTAGATGCAGAAAATTTTTTTCTCGGCGTCAACTATAATAAGGGGAATTGTCCATTACAATTACCGAATCGGATTCCTCAAGATTTAAAATCGAAGAAAATTATCACTCAACAACATCAGCATTCATATTTTTATGGTAGTCCACTGTTTTTCGAGATTCAGAAACGTTAAGGCCACCATCTAAGAAATCAGACACACTTCCAATAAGAGTTATTGTAAGACGACGACATTTTCCACTAAGATTGCGTAGTCCTTGCGAAAAAACTTCAATAAATGCCGGCTTCGAACTTTTAGTGTTCAGATTTTGCCTACCTTCCTAATCCTATGCCCTTCATTGAGCCAAGTTTTGTCAGTGTAATATAATTTGTCCCTTTTTCCTAAAACTTCAGTATTTTTTCCAAATATTTTCGCCGCAACAAAACAATTTCATTCTTCTTAATTAATATGCTTTTTTGATTCCATTAAGGATATCTAAAATTAATTTATTTTAAATATCATTTTAAAACTCTTAATGATATTTCAGGTAAAAATGTATCGTTATTAACTTCTGTCTTAATTTTCTGTAGGTTTCGTTTTGTTATTGCTTTTTTACGAATACATTTAATGCAGAAGTTAAATATTTTTTTTAAATTTATATATACCCTATATTTTATTGTCTATTCTAAAAAAAAAGTTATTTTATTATTGTAAATCCAGGAAGGATGACATCAAATATTTACAAATCTATAATTGGGATGAAAGAAAGTTTTGTTGGTCATTGGTTGCCAGAAGTAGGTCATTTTTTAAAGACATTTTTATCTCGAGTTGTTCTTATATATTTATTCTTTTACTTTTATTTTCGATTTCGAGTAACGTAATGTTATTTAAATCTTTGAAATGGTTATGATCAATACACTGTAAAGACATTTCTGAAATTTTTATGTTTTTTAAAATTATAGTTCCATGTTCTTTAAGTCTAGCACAAAAACATAAAATTACTTTATTTATAACCGACAAAAAATATTGGGCTTACATTAATTTTCCCCCCGAAGTATCCAGGGGTTGACGTACCGGGGGGGGGGGGTTGCGAGTTTCAATGACACAGAGGGCTAAGCCAGCGGCAGTCCAGACTGCCGACAGGTACAATCAAGCTGGAAAGGTCTCTGTGGGTAGGAACCAGACTAAGAAGGATACAACTGCACGGTGGTGCCTACACTAATACATCACTTAACACCGGGCCGTTTGCGGGCGAACGGTATCGATCCGTTGACTCTAGATGGGCGCACCCTTACACCAACACTTAACACAGGCTTAATCCCAACGTGTGGCGACCGTGCCGAGGGGATGTATGGTAACTGAGCCTATCAGATGCCTTTAACGGTGCCTTTGGGAAACCGGGCGAAATCCCAAAGTTTTATAGTAATATACGCAGCCTTGCGTCGGTAAAGAGAGCGCTGCCGACGTACCACCCTTTCTCCAATACTCGAGGAACATGAATAAGGATGAAGAAAATTTTTTATTAAAGGAGGACTCAGAGATGAGTGTCTCCAACAAACTATTAGAGGTGGATCTCATTGGAGAAGACTCCTCTGACAACACTCTAGTGGCTGAATCTAGTAGGATGGGTGAAACTCCCACCTAAAAATCAGACACTGGAAAAACAGACCCTGGAGAGAAAACGCAAGTTGACCCACAAGGAAAGAAGCTTTCCAGAGCCCAAAAAAGGAAAATCCGGAAGGCACAGGAAATGGCACCGGGGACTTAGATTGAGGACAAACTAAAGTCAGGGCCCCAACCCAAAAAAAAAGGGAGTGCAACCAACAAACGGCTGCACTCGGACTCGAGTACCTCCCCTGGAGACAAACGACCTGCGAAGAGTACCAGAAGTCAAGTAGGACAGGCTGGAGCCACTTACAGCAGGGCATTAAGTGATCTCAGGATGGCGATTGTACACAGTCGTTACCCCGACTTCACACTCGACCAGATGCAAGCTGACCTAATGCTAGACAAACTTCTAGAGATTATGTATGAGACGCCCACTGGCAGTGGCAATCCACCACAGTTTGAGGGAAATAAGTACACAGGAGGCATTCTATGGATCACGTATGTCAATGCCAATACAAAAACCTGGTTGCAAAAATCTGCTGCAAAACTAGGGAACTTATGGAAAGGAGCAAACCTGACAGTAGTCGAGACTAAGGACCTTCCCAAAAGTCCTTAAGTCCTCGTCTGGCTACCAGGGACAGAAGAGGTAAAAAAGGTCAGAACTCGCCTGGGAACCTAAAACCCAGGGCTGAAAGTAAGTAACTGGACGAATTTAAGCCGCAGAACAGACGAGAAAGATCAAACACTGGCCTTCTTGGTTGATGCGGCATCCTTTAAATGCCTTGAACAGACCCAGTTCAAGGGATTCTACAAATTCAGAAAGGTGACTTTCCGTAGTCTGGGAACCGGAAAGAAAAGTGAGGGTGATACAGGCAAACCTCCAACACAGTAGAGCGGCTTCGGCTGCTCTGTGCAGGGAGATGAAAGACTGTGACATCGCCCTCATCCAAGAACCCTAGATATACCTGGGGAAAGTAAAAGGGATCACGAGAATCGGATGTGAGCTCATATACTGCAGAATATCCGATAGCTCGAGGACCTGTATATTATATAAAAAACACCTTAAAGTGCTTGCACTAACAAAACATATTTCTAGGGATCTTGTTGCCGTAAAAATAGCAACAGGGGGAGCTTGACCAACAACCATCACTATCGGCTCAGCCGACTTCCCCTATGATGACCCGGAAGAACCACCACCAAGTGCAGTGGCAGACCTGGTGAGAGACTGTCGAGGACATGGATCGCAGCTGATCATTGGGTGCGATGTCAATGCACATCACGATGCTTGGGGCAGTACCAATAACAACCAAAGAGGTAAGTCAGTCTTTGAATTCATAATGGTAAATAATTTAGATATAATGAATAAAGGCAATGAACCCACCTTCGTCACCAGACAAAGGCAGGAGGTTATAGATAAAATATTAAGTACGACATATCTCGGCAACTTTATAAAAAACTGGCATGTATCTAGGGAGGCGAGCTGCCCTGACCATAGGTGCATCAGGTTTGAAAAAACGAGTATAGAACGGGAACAACTAAACTACCGGAACCCGCGGAAAACAAACTGGGGAACTACTGCTTAGACTTGGAACAGAGACTAGCGGAAATCAAAAGTTAGGTAAAAGAATCATGGAGGAAGCACTGTGAGGAGATCGAAACGACCCCAGAATGTGCCAGACTCCGAAAGATACTCTCGAAGGATACGCAATCATAAATAAACTCCTTAAAAATAAATACAGGGGAGCACACCTATACTGGGAAAGAGACAATGACCGAGTTATTCCGGGCTCATTTCCCAGGGTCAACAATAATAGAGGAATCACCGTAGACTTGGAGGACTGGAGCAGAGGTAAATACTGCTGTGAGAGCTACCAAGAACAAATGGCAAACGGCAGAAAAGGTGATTACCTATGAAAAGATAAAATAGGCCATGAAGCATATAAATCGCCGGGACCGGACTGGATTTATCCAGCATTGCTACAGCAGGGTCCGAATCTGTTGATCAACAAACTTTGTTGCAAATTAAGAACTACTCTAGCCCTAGGATATGTGCCAAAGGTTTGGAGGTTAACCAGGGTGGTGTTCATTTAAAAACCTGTAAAACTCAACTATTTTACAGCAAAGACATTCAGACCAATCGTTATCCTTAAAACTCTTGAGAAGCTGTTGGACAGCCATGTTAGGGATGAATTAATGGTAAACAGTCCGTTTTATCAAAACCAGCATGCATACAGAACCGGAAGATCTACAGAGACAGCGCTCCACGACTTGGTTAGCAAGGTGGAAAACACTCTGGAAATGGAGAAATGCTTCTGAGAGCATTTCTAGACATAGAAGAGGCGTTCGACAACATGTCTTTTCAATAAATTATCTCTGCAATAAGAAACATCAACCTGGAGAAGACCTGTTGCAGGTGGATGAAAAATATGTTAAAAGACAGGGTGATCTATACAGAACGGCTTGGAGAGACGCTAATGGTACGGGTGACTACAGGGGGGGGGGTCCTCTCCCCACTGTTGGGAACCTAGTAATGGATGGACTTTTGCGAACCCTGAGCAGTGAAGGTCACTCTGTACTGGGATATGCAGATGACTTGGTAATCCTAACCCAAGGCAAATTTAATACAACAGTAAGAGAGAGGATGCAGCGGGCTCTTAAGGTTGTAGAAAGATAGGTAAGGCAGGAGGGACTCAATATAAGTTCCCAAAAGACTGTCCTAATCCCCTTCACAAAACGGAGGAGGATGGAGAATCTCGGTCCCATCATCCTCCAAGGAAACACAATATCACTTTCCAGGGAAGTAAAATATCTGGGTGTGATTTTAAACTCCAGGCTGACCTGGAACAGGCAAGTGGAAAACATAACCAGAAAATCGGAAACAACCCTTATGGCTGTTAGAAGATTATGTTGGAAAACATGGGGTCTCTCACCGAAAATGGTACATTGGTTATACACCAGTGTTGTGAGACCAGCCATCACTTACGCAGCCTTGGTCTGGTGGCCCAAGGTAATGCAGAGAACAACCATGACAAAGCTGAGCGGAATACAAAGGGTCGCCTGTTTGTGTATTACTGGGGCCATGAAATCAACTCCCACTTCGGTAATGGACTGCACTCTGGATCTACCTCCGCTACACATAGTGGTTCAGGCAGAGGCGAAAATGGAACTCTACCGACAAAATCACTCAACAGTAAAATCACAAAGGACGTTGTCAGGACACGAAAACAAATGTAAAAAAATCAGGAGCCCCGAGTTGGAAATGAACACAGACCATATGAACTCGAGCTACCTTTAAAATATACCGTTTGAAGTCACAATAGAGGATCAAATAGCAAGTAAAAGAGAAAAACCGGAAACATTCTCGGGTGCAAGTATCTAGTACACTGACGGTTCAAAAACTAGTGAGGGTGCTGGAGCTGGGATATATAGGCTACAACCGAGGAAAGAATTAACCCTTCCCCTTGGGAAATACCTAACAGTATTCCAGGTAGAAATATACGCAATCTTACGGTGCGCAGACGAGATAAACAGGAGAGCTTACACAGGGTAGCAAATCCTCATTTACTCTGACAGCCAAACAGCCCTAAAAGCCCTCAAGGGCCAAAAGGTATCATCGAAGCTGGTTTGAGAATGTCAGAGTGAGCTGGAAATTCTAACAAAAGACAACAGAGTTATGTTAAAGTGGATACCAGGACACCAAGGCCATGGAAATGAAAAAAATGACGAGCTAGAATGGATCAAGGAGAGCATAAAAACCACTGAATGACCAGACAGGGTTTAAACCACAGCAAGATATTTATTGGGAATCCTGACTTGAAACTAGCAAGGAAATTACTCCAAATTAGTAGGAACCAATTAAGGACTATTACGGGTATAATGGCGGAATACATGGCCATCAAAGTACATCTGAATAGAATGAATCTATATAACGGAAACCTTGGCTGCAGATTATGTGGACAAGCCGAGGAAACGGTGAAGCATATCATATGTGACTGTGAGTCACTGGAGAAATTTAGACAACAAACATTCGGGCCAGTAAGTCTGGAACCGGGAGAAATACTCACTCACTCCTTAGCAAGACTGTACAGATTGAGCCACGGGGCTAGGTTGGCCGAGTGGCTGTAATGTCTAGGGTGAGCACAATAGGCCTACTCTGGCCGCAGTGCGTCCAGCTTTAGGACAGACCCGGGAGTATAAAAAAAATACATAAATTTTAAAAAACATCTTAAACTTTAGTATTAAATATACTCTTAAAAAAGCTCATTTAAAGCGAATTATATATAGAGTTTACCTCCATTAAACTACTGAGGCTTTAAAAGGTAAGTAATTATTTTATCTATCCAGCGCTAACAGTAATATCGTCTATGTATCAACTGTAAAAAAATTGTTGCAGTTTTAATAAAATGGCTGCTGCATGTGGTTTAAGTGATTCCTACAAGAAGTTATAAGGAGTTGCTACGCCAGCTATATTTTTTCTCCGGACTCAATTTATCTCAATTTCATTTTAACTCAATTTTAATTAAATGTCATTTTTGTATTTTTTTGTTAGTCTTAGTATATTTTGTATAGTATTATGTTTATTTGATGTTGTTGTTTTCATACCATTGTTGTTAGGCTTCGTTTAAATTAAATAAATAAATAAATTCTTCTTACCCAGATGCAATCATATCTGCATTTATAATTGTTTCCTTAGTTTTTTTCTTTTAGTAAGTAAGTCAATGTTGTAATTAAAATCATTGTTAAACTTCTTGCTTTAAGTAACTCTATGGAAAATAACCTGATGTGATTAGATCAGACGACCAAGCAGGCCAGGCTTTTATTCAAAAATGGCCAATTCACTTATCCTTAAGGATAATTTAGAATTTTGTTTTGCTGAGTACTGCCATAGTGGCAGCATGATCACGGTTATACTGCTTTTTACCTTCTTGATAGTTTCCACGTTCACAGTAGCATTACATTTTTGTGTTACTTTTCATTGAATTCTTCAATCTCATATCGATAAGATATGTTTCTAATTGTCTGCACATCGAGAGTTGAGGAATGATTTTGTGCTAATAGACTGCTTCTGAATGGAGCGAATAATAAAAGAGTAGTGTTCCCTCTGGGAGATGCTTAGAGCAGCAAATATCAAATTTCTAGGATTATACTTAGACTCTTGTTAGGGTTGTGATTGGACTTGGCATCCGAGAGGATTATCGTCAGGCATTTATAGTACGCGAGATACTAACATTCTCATGTCAGCATATGTTAGAGAAACGCCTTTACATTAGACGGGGTACAAGTTTTTTCTAGACTCAGAAAAATTACAAGAAAGCATCAAGTTATTACTAGAAAATGCCTTTATGAGCGCAGTTAAGAGGAGAATTTTAATCAACCATTATTTTTGTTCAATTGACAATTTTATATGTCGGATATGGTGTTAATATGCTGTCTGCCGAGCAACTTAAAGCCAAAGAAGAGAAGGACAATAAAGCATATATTTTTATGTTTTTTATACAATTATTTCCTTAAATTATTATTACTCAGTTCTTGTTTTGGAGAATATATAATAGTTATAGAAAATTGCTTATAAAACATACTAAATTACCATTAAGATTATTTGTATGTACTATTTCTGTAAAACTTTTTATAACCCAAATTCTTTAAGTTTTGCTTCTTACTTCGACAGTTTTTTTCAAAACTATTAAATAGATTTACACTATTTTACCTTTTTCTATTTTTACCTATAGGGACATTTCTTTTAGTTTTCTCTATTGTAATATTACCAGTGACTAACCGTTACTTAGCACGGGAGTTAATGATGGTATTTTACTGTTTGATTCTTTGTTTACGCCGAACACCTCTACTACAATTGATTTTTTCCGACTTCATGAAATTTACACAAAATATCCACAAGTTAAACATCTAAACCTTCCTCGCGAAATACTTTAATTTCTAGTGAAATACGTTCAATATTTACGGAGAAAATAGTGTGCAGACAGACGCGACGAAAGATTTTTTTGTACTGCACTTATGTAGTGATATGTATAATCCAAACTCTACGTTTTGCTTTTGATTTTTAATAGCATTAAACTAATGTTACGAACGACTAAAACTTTTTGATATGCCATCGTATAAACACGTCTTTATTATAATGTACCGAAAAGAATAGTGTCTCAATGACTCATCTTTCTAGATAGATCTCAACTTTTATGCTCTAGATTTATTTAGGAACTTCCATAGGTATATAAATAAAGATAGAATAAGCGTAGTTAGTGAGTTGGAAGATAGTCGCATAGAGAGTCATATAGTGTACTGTTAAGAGTCGTATAGTTATATAGTAAGAGTTATATAGTGGTATTTGTCAGTTGTGATTTTAATGTAAACGTGTTGTTAATATAAGTATTGGAAGCTATTTAGTGAAAATTGTTGTGTTATTCTGCTAACCTAGTAAGCGATTTTAAAGAGACGCAACCGTAACAAATGGTATCAGAAGTGAGGACTGGTGTCAGAAGTGAGGATTATCACCGGGTGTCTAGGAAATTCTATTGGAAATTAGAGGAGATAGAGAAAAATGGATTTCAACCATGGATTTGTTATCAAGTAAGAAAATAATATTAATTCTCTATAAAGTTCCAGAATTTTCTTTTTGAAAACTAAGAGAGATATTGAAAAACTTACTTCACCATCGAATTTGTTATTAATAAATCAGCTTAAAATCGAATTATAGTTCTAGAAAATTCTATTTAGAAACTAAAAGAGAGAGCGAAAAATGGATCGCCATCGGATTTGTCGTTAAGAAAGAAGCCTAATACCGAATTTTCGTCAACATTCTAAAAGATTCAATGTTAAATACTAGACAGCAAACAGCCGAAATGGAGCAAACACTGATTTTATGGAACTATAGAACATCGTCTCCTTGAAAACAAAAAAGAAAGATGAAGAACGTCGACAGAAAGAAAAACAGGAAGAAAAAGACCGTCGCCTAAAAGAAGAACAATGTCATCTAAAAGAAAAGTAGGAAGAAGAGGACCGTCACCTAAAAAAAAACAGAAAGAAAAAACCGTCGCTTAAATGAAGAACAGGAAGAAGAAGAACGTTGTGTTAAAAGTGAAGATAAACTTTACACATAGGTAATGGTAAAAGAACACCAAAAATTTGATCAAATTCTACGGGGGCGAAAGCAAAAGTTTGAGAAAGACATAGGAGAAGTGTGACAAGAAGTGAAAGAAATCGTAGACGAGAAAGAAGTAAAACTACTTCAAGAAGTAAAGACAATATAATTAAATGTGCGACAAGATATAGGAAAAGTGCGACAAAACATTGGAGAGGTGCGACAAGACTTAGGGGAAGTGCGACAAGACATAGGAGAAGTGTGACAGAACGTAGGAGAAGTGCGACAAGAAATGAAAGAAGTCGTAGATGGAATAAAATATAAAGTAAAGAGCCTTCAGATAGAAGTCAATAAAATTAAGAAGCATGGGCCACCTGATAACATAATAACCACAGGACAGAACATTAAACTTCCAACTTACGACGGTCAAACATCTTGGCTAATGTACAAACAACAATTTGAAGCTACCGTTACGACAAATAACTGGAATTACGAACATATGGCTACTGCATTAGTAATCGCACTCCGTGGACCAGCACTGAAGTTGTTGCAAACCATTCCTATAACCCAACAGAAAGACTATGAAATCCTTAGTGCTGCGCTGGAAACAAGATTTGGATATCAACGTCGGCGATAGTTATATCAGTCACAGGTAAAGTCAAGACTTCAAAGAAACATAGAAATTTTACAAAAATATGAAACTGATATCCGACGCATTGTACATCTGGCTTACCCAGGAGCTACGGAATAGTTCTGAGAAGAGCTTACGATCCATGATTTTATTGATGGGATCAGAGATCAAGAAATACAGCGTATGTTGTGCATTAGCAAGTTCAATTATTGTAGTGAAACGTTGGATAGGGCTTTGGAAATTGAAGCAGCTTATAATGTGTCAAGGCCAAAAATAAGAACTGTTACCATACAGAAAAATAAGGACTAACCGAATCAAACCATGGAGACAATGTTATCTGAAAGTCTTGGGAAACTAGGTAAAAGAGATGATAATTCGCTCTACTGAAGAAATCAGGAAGAACTAAATACAAGAAGTGATATTCCACGTTATAACAGAAATCAGATCGAGTGCTACAAATCTGGATGGACCGGACACACGAGAAGGGACTGTCGGGTGGAATTAGCAAAGCATATAAAGTGCTACCGATGTGGATGGATCGGACACATGGGATGGGACTGTCAAGTGCAATTAAGGTTTAGCTCACCATACAGAGACCGCATAGAAGAGAACCAGAAAAAACAGCAACAGTCCATTCCTAAAATCAAATGTAGAATGAGTGCTTCACGTTATGGCCGAAATCAGATCGAATGCTACAGATGACACATGAAAAAAGACTGTCGGGTGCAATTAAGAAACCAGATAATGTGCTGCAGATGAGGATGAAATGATCACATGAAATGGGACGGTCAGGTGCATTTGAGAGAACAAGGAAAAATTACAAGAGTCAAATATACACCAGGAAGACTGCATAACAACGCACATAACTTGTCAAGAAGATCATGTAAGAAAGAATACAAGCACTACGGCAAAAATGAAGAAGGCGAAGAGTTGCCTATTTGGAGAGTCACTTGTGATGTTGATTCAAAGTGAACTACAAAAGTCAATGCTACTCCTATTATCATAACTGTTGAAACTGGTGCTGCAGTATCTCTGATAAAGTGAAGCCTTGTTGATAATTCTAGAATTCTAGCATTGTCCAGAAAGGTAATGTTGAGAACTGTAACTGTAAAAGCAGCTGATGTGGTTGGAGAAATGCGAAATGAGCTTCGACTTGAAAATCTAAAATTAAACCATTTTGTGTTAGTTGCCGACGTAGTAGATGAGTTTATACTGGGAACAGTATTGCAGAATAGACAACCAGAATAAGGAGAAGTACGGAGAAAATCAATCTACACAGGTTAAAGCCATATCATAGAGATATGGAAGCTGATCAGGACGATCAGAATTAGGTGGGAGGTAGTGTTAAGAACGACTAAAACTAATTGATACACCCTCGTATATACACATTTCGACGTGATGAGTCATCTTTATTATAATGTGCCGAAACGAATACTGTCTAAGTGACTCATCTTTCTAAATAGATCTCAACTTTTATGCTCTAGATTTATTTAGAAACTTCCATAGGCATATAAATAAAGATAGAATAAACGTAGTTAGTGAGTTGGAAGATAGTCGTATAGTGTATTTTTAAAAGTCGTATAGTTATATAGTAAGAGTTGTATAGTGGTATTTGTCAGTTGTGATTTTAATGTAAACGTGTTGTTGATATAAGTATTGGAAGTTATTTAATGAAAACTGTTATGTTATTCTGCGAACCCAGTGAACGATTTAAAAGAGACAAAATCGTAACACTAATTTATAACATTTAATATTTCATTTAATTTTGTTTACCACTGAGTTTTATTTTAGATTAACTCTATAATGACACTATGGTGTTTGTTCTAATTTTAAGTTATGTCTTTTTCGTAAATAGCAATATAAGGAGTTACATCGCCCTTTAGTTTATTTATTTCGGGCGGAAAATTATACTCGTTTATTACAAACTTTATATAAACACAACGCTATTGAAAGAATAATATTGTTCGAAAAAAATACTCAATAAATGAATTGAAATAAACGGTAAGGAGCGTGTACATCTTCTCAATCTTCATTTTGTTTAAAAAGATCAGATCTATCAGTATTTCGTTCCTCGTTGTGCTGTATTGGATATATACTATTGTGATATGTCCTATGCCGAAACAGACTACATTGCTCCGGCTATGAGATCCTGTTATCAAGTAAGAAGAATTAGTAGGAAGATAATACGTCCTACAAATGAATCTTGCTGGTTTATAGACAAATCTCAGCATGATGAAAGTGCTGGAGCTGTATTGGTCGGACCATAAATATATGCTTAGACAGAAGAGCTGCAATATTGGCATTGAAGTCTAATGTCGGTGCTTTAAACCTGGTGTTTTTAATAGTCTGACAGAGAATGGCTGAACAATCAGGCTTCGGTGGGTCTCGGGCCTCTCGGATATAGGCAATGAGAATGTGGGTAGTTTAACATTGATAGGGTCTATATTGGAACCACACAGATCTCAAACAGTTACACCTATTCCAACTACTACTGATAAGAGGGAAATAAAATGGTTATTGCAAAGTAAATATATTTAACACTAGAGCGTTTTCCTTTGAATGAGGTGTGGAGAGATACATGTAATTGAATGTAACGCGACTTACTGGGAAGCTTTTTCCCTTAATTATTTTTAAAAGATTGTCATCATGAATGATCTAGTATGCAGATGGCATTTAGTGGACCGCTGAAACCATCAAGCATATTTTCAAAGAATGTCGGGCAGTCAACAGAACGATGGGGACATTTCGGGGATTCAGTGTTATCACCCAAAGCTCTCAGGTAACAGCTTACCTTGGATTCGCAAAAGCGATAGGTCTCAAATGATTTAGCGGGTATGGCAGTATATTAAGGACTCAAGTAAACCAAAGCATCGAAGATCGAGTATCACTACGATTACTCATTCATCCAAGTGTTACATATCAAAAAATACACTCATTCATCCAAGTGTTACATATCAAAAAATACCAATAAGGCGTCGAAAATCAACAAATATGAAAATTTGAAAATAATATTTACAAATTCAATGAAAAATTATTTAAACTACCATTGTGGGGTTGATATATTTTTACCTCTAGTTTTTAAAGTATAACTACGAACAACAACAAGTGATTTGAATCTTTGATCTGCTGAGATTAAACTTTTTTACCTTGGTGTATTAAAGGGGTTTATATAAAATCGTTAATTTCGACCTATTGGTTTGTACATTCTAAAATTCCAAGGCTATAGTCATCACATTATACCCGACTGTCAGTTTACTTTAGATTTACTTCAAACTAGCTTCGAACGAACCGAAGATTGTCTAAGGACTGACTAGCTTGGAATGAACCGAGGACTGATTAAGGATGACCAATCATTATTTTAAGCGCGTCCGGGAGTTTTTCATCAAGACAACAGTTTATATCCTTTAGCAAACTTTTGTTCGAAACATGACTTTTCAATATCGACGACAACTGAATAAACACAATATTTCGTAATTGATAAGTTGTATTTAAAATTAAAGGTAACATGGTTTGCTTTGATTTTAATATAAAATCAATGGAATATTAGATATTAAAATTTCTGATTTATGAAATATTATATTTCTATACTTTTTCCTAGGTCACAATATTACAGCTAGAACTAACATTAAGAGCTTCATAAGACCATAAAAATTAAAAAAAATGGCTTTTAAGTAAAAGTATATTTTTAAAGCCATTGGAAGCGGCATTTTAAAACTATTTAAAAAAATTGCTGTTTTAAAAATAGTATCACTCACAATTGGTGTTGTTTCCCATGAAATATATAACCGTAGACTTTTTGCCGATCCGCTTTTCATAATGTTTTTAAATAACCCGTTAGGTAAATGTCTTTCTGTCAAATTTCTTAAAACCTGAAAAAAACAATAGTATCTGAAGAATAAAATACAACTCTCAATCGATGTAAAGCTTAGAATCCCTAGTTCTTAAAATATTTCACCCTGAATTTAATATTTTTACTTTTTACATGAGCAACTTTTCTCTTTGTACAAACATGAGTTTAAAAGCATTCCGATGCGTCAAAAAAATAGATTAGCATATCCAAAAACTTCAAAACTCGCGATTCTACCTACAATTGAAGTTATAAAAATCGAATTTAAAGTAATACATATCTAAGTTAATCATTTTATGTTACTTTTACGAGGGTGGGCTTATAAGTTTCCAGTCTGACATACCTGTAGTCTATAGTACTATTTTTTACTGCCTAGTATATCACATTTTATATTAATAGTTCTGCTAGTCTAGATTTTATAACCTGTTGAAAAAGTCGTCTTGGTTACTTTCGTGAAAATTAATAGGTTGGAAAAACGTACGGTTAATAAATACTTCTAATTCAAAGAATTAAAGCGGATAGAAAATAAACATGAATGGATTCAACACGAAAATACTATTTCCCATAATATTCCACGATAAAATAGTGGGTGTGTAAATTTAAAAAAGGTTGCAAAAGCACCGATGACGAACCACGCTCCGGATGCCCCGTTGAGGTCCCAACTCCCGAAACAATAGATAATATCCATAAAAATAAGGAAAATTGATGAAACTGGTAAAATGTCAAAACAACATTTTTGTAATATTTTAAATAATCTTGAAGCTCCTCACGAGGTGAATGTCACCTTTTTTAACACTCTAGCAGAAGTTGCACGGAACTGAAAAAAAAAAGAGATTTGAACGGCATTTTTTTTATCGATATTCGAACTCACCAGTTATATTCTCTTTGCATTTTTCTTCCTCTGTAGTTACTGACTTTTTTTATCATTGCTTTAGTGATAAAGCTAAATTCATATCATCTACATATTAGTTATAAGAAATAAAATTATCCTGGTAAAGTTATATATTCAAAATCATTACATAATTCCATTGTTATAAATATATTAAAATAGGTCGTTATAATAATGCCAGTAGAATTAGAATTTAACCTATAGAAACAAATTTTCCCGAAATTGTCTACTGCTTAAAATTCAGAATTGTAAGAAGTTAATATTTTTTTTTAGGTTAAAGAAGTGTAAACACATTTACTTTACTCTAAGGAAAAATGAAGATGAAACTATTATATTACTGTTGGTGTGAACGTATGAAAATCTCTTTCTGTTGATACATTTTTTGATGATAATGGGAAGGAAAACGCTATTTTCTGTATTTGCACAATTCGTAAATTATTGACCCAATGTATTTCAAACATTTTTGGAAAAGAATTTAGCGGTTATTGAAGGTTACAAAGGAAGCAAATACAAGACTAGCTATGACAGTTGACGACAGTTAGAATGTTCGATAATTAACTACGAACGATTGAAAACCTCGAAATACGATTTTTACTTTTAGAATTTAAGGTATAGATTATGTACAAAAAAGTTTGAATAGTAAGTTCTAGGTAGTTGAAAACCTTCATTTTGAGTTATGACGCCATTGATTTTGTTAATTTGTTACTGCAAAAAAGCGAATAAATATTATTTTGTTTATGTCATAGTTAATGCAAAAATGACTTCGTTGATTTTATTCCTTTAAAAGCGCTTATGATAACAAAAAGAAATAGATTTTATACATTGATAACGGTGTTGTTTTGTTGCTCAGATACGTTAATTGGTTTATGCAGAGATTTTTTTATTGATGCATTTTTTTGACCTAAACCCAACTGCTTTTTTTTTAAGACCTTACACTTTCATAAAATATCATTGGAAAATCGATATCTGTATAAAAACATACCGTTATTTAACGTCAAAATATGTCTTATAAACAAATAGAGCTGTGTATCATTCTAGTATTGATATTCTACTAAAAAACTGTAACTTTCTATGACCAATAAAAGAAGAGTTGCCGATTTTTTTTTCAAAACATCTCTGTGGCTTAATTTATAATATTTAAGAAACCCTTAAAGAATTAGATTTGACTGTTGGTGATTTTGCAAAATAATTATTTAAACATATTTAAAACAAATGTTAAAATAGAAGGCGGATCTATTAATAGGCAGTTAACTTTCAAGAAATATGTAAACTGCAGTAAAGCTTATCAACTAACATAGTTCTAACATTAAATTGAAATAAAATAACTGGAAAAAATATAATTAAATATTAATTTGGTACTTCACAAGAGTCTTACATTACATTACATTAAATCAATCAAACAATATAAAAATAAAAATAGAAGTCAAAATCGATACTAGGATATTCAATACTTCGTTGAGCATCCTTTAGCATTTATAATGGCGTAGAAAAAACAAATTTTGAGTAACATCTGCTATAATAGACAATGCTTTCTCCAAGGCTCTCTTAAGATTCCGTCTGTCTGTTAGTGTCGATCGTACTTCTGAAATTCGTATGTGCCTGAGTAATTTTTCCAAAATATATTCCAATATTTTAGAGGCAAAATTTACGAAAGAAAAAATAACGAGAAATTTACTTGGTAAAACTCTAAGCTCTCTTGATATAACCTTAGATTATTATTCCAAAATATAACTTGTTAACTTCTAAATAGGAACTATGGGCAGAAGTTGTTAAACTCAAAGACTTCTTTTTCAAAGGTTACCGTCTGAATTGGAAGTCACCGATCATCACTCTACTTTGATGATTCTTTTTTTATGTTTAAATAAATATTTTATAATGTCATCAACAATTGTAATGAAAAACATAACATTATTTTAACTATTTAATGTAGCCAGAATAGATTGTTAATTATTATAAACCAAGTCTCAGTGATTTTTTGAAAAAAAAAATCAGTAATTCTTGTCCTGTTGGGTATAAAAAGGTTTTCTTTTTAAACCTGTGAAAAATTCCCAGCTTTTGGAATATATAAACTAAAGGTTACAACTTTATTTGTACAGAAGGAAAAAATTCCATTTTTTGACACTAAAGAATAGAATGTGTAATATTTTTTGTCAATATTAGGTCTCAAGAGTAAAACGCAGTTTCATTTTTTTGTTATCATGTGGCCTTTTTTTAAGAGAATAGAAACAATGAAGAAATTATTTTTGCAATAACTATGGCAAAAATAAAATAACATGAATTCTAAAAAATTTTTCGCTCTTGTGCAGTAACTAACTTAGCCCAAATTGTAGGTTTTCCAATCACCTACAATTTACCATTTAAACTTTTTTCTCATAACCAGTATCTGAGCTTCTAAAATTAAAAAAATTATTTTGATGTTTTCAAACGCTCATAGTAGGTAATTTAAAATTACCAACTGCCGCGAACTATTATGGCTGGTTTCATATTTACCCCCTTCACAATCTCCAGTAGTTGATTACCTCTTACCCAGGAATATTTAAAAATTTATTTAGTGATTGGTGTAATATTATTATGAAAAACATCGTTAGGAGCTTAAATCATCGTTTCATAATTTCGCAGACATTATCACAATAGCCAGCACCAGTCTAGCATGAATTTAAATTGAGCAGAGTTAAAAACAAGGAAGTAAATATCACATATCAGTTTGATATTTTAATAAAAATAAATATAAAGGAAATATATTTAAAAAACCTCATATAATATAGTGGTGGTGTTTTTATACCTACTAACACTCATGCAAATCATAAGAAACGATTAATGTTTGCCTCGCTAACGCGAAATAGCCCTATAACAGAACAGCTTGTCAAATATAGAGGATCAGGAACCTTTATAAATTTACTGCAACAATAAAATTCCTGATAGTTCAATTTAATTTCTGTTAGTGAGCGAAGTACACCTTACAGTGTGTCCTTAGTGATTTATCTTGTCTTCGTTTGTTTTTATATATTATTTGAGATTAGTGAGATACTCAAAAGATATGGCTTCTCCTTCTATATTTATTCAAAAATCGTTAAACCAGGGCATTTTTTCCTCAACGAAAAACTTATTACGATGAGTGTTTATGATGCCTTAAAGTATCAATATCTAGGTAATAGAGTTGGAAAAGCTACTATGAACCGAATACTGAAGGAGAAAAAAACGAGTGGAATTGTTAGTACTCCCAAGCCACATTCGATCACGGGCAGACGAAAAACATCGTTGGAAGGAGAGATGAAAACTGCAATAAAAGGAGTTGTACATACATTTTATTATGATAAGCAGATCCCAACCGTCGACAAACTTCTAACTAAAATCAATGAAGATCGCAATTTGCCTGAAATTAAAAGATCTGAATTCTAGAAATTGCTAAGAGAACTAAATTTTTGCAGGAAAAAAACAGATAGAAAATCTACTCTTATAGATCATCCGGAAACTGTCCGTTGGAGGAAGGATATATCTCACTCAAGTAAAAGGTTGCTAGAAATAACACAACTTACAAAATTAGTAATTTAACTGAACGTTTGAAGGATTTTTTTGAATAAAGCTACTGCACAAAATTGGGAAAAATCCATATAATGAAAGAATAAGACAAAATGTGGAAACTCAATCTCATGATCGGTGAGATAGAGGAACCAATTATAATTAATTCGAGGGAAGATAGCGTCACTGACTTTGATTAGGGATTATATACGTAATATTTACCAGTGTAAACACAATTTATTATTTAAATTTTTGTTTTTGTTGTATTTTATTGTTTAATGTTGTTTATATATATTTTTATTTTTTTATATATTTTTATTTTAGTGTGCCCCACTCTTTAATTTTATATATATTTAATTCCAGTTAACCATAAATTTTTTATTATTTTATTACTATATTTGTGTCTTTTTCAAGCGTGTAGAATTAACATGTTTATTTTATTTTTTTGGGGCTATTGGAGTTCCATATAATTAAGTAAATTAAATTAAGATATCAGTACAATAGAAATAAAAATAAGTAGGTCTAAGTTCAACTGTAACATATAAAAACTAATTACATTTAAATCCCTTTTTAGGGTGTAATTATAAATCTGCAAATGGTTTAAGGAATAAATAAACTGAAACGTCAAATGTCCTAAAAATATTTCCGACAGCCCGAAAATTTTTTTAATATTGTATGGACGAATTTATTTTTTTATATATGTTTAAGTTTTTGTACTTTTGACAATATTTGTCAGTATTTAATTATAACTTAAAATTTTTTGAGAGAATAAGGCTATGTTTTAGTCTGAATGTGCCTAAAACTGTTTCTATGACAAAATTAAAGATAATAAAGATACAGTTGTGATTTGTGTTAAATATGTCAAATTACCTACATTTTGTAAGGTATGTGAATTATTACGAAATCATAAGAAATAAAATAATATTATAAATACTTTTTATTTTAAGTATATTACCGAAATAATATTCTATGCCATAAATACTTAGTGATGAAATAAACCTTCTTCCGACGCCTATGACAAGGACTAAATCCTTTTTAACACTTCACACTTTCCAATATCTATTGTTATCAAACCCAAATAGTCCATTATTTTAGACCGGTATTTTTGATTATAAAATTTCTAACCTATTCTTATGAAAAATATATGTGTCTAACAGATTTTGCCGAAGACACCGGACTAAAGAATACAGGTAATTTGCGAAGAAAAAAAGGTTAAAAAATGATTTATTACTCTCTCTAGTTCTTGAATAAACTATAGAATAAAAGGCAAAATTGGGTCTATTTTCCTGAACTCAAAACTTTTTTGGGGGGATGAGGCTATCGTCCCCTCCTTGGATCCGCGTCTGCCTTTAGAGGATACTTTACTTAAAATTGTAAGTTTAATTCTTTCGTAATTTATATTTTGATATGATCAAAATGAACAAGTAATTTTTAAGATGGATGAAAAGGCAGGAATATACTTTTACTACACATCAATAAATTTAGTCATTTAGATGCAAATTCACTTTAGAATAGAATTTAAGGAGGCCTTTTTTAGGGTCATTTGCGCCATATAAACCTATTATTTTGACCAAAAATTCGATATTTTTGAAACGCTTAAACAAAAAGGAAAAACCATTCTTACCTAAAACTTTCCAAAAATGCTTACAAATAGCATAATGAAGGGTAGACTTACATAATATGCACAGAAAAATGTTTAAAAAATAGTATTTTTTGTTATTTTAGTGAACACTAGTTTTCATCCTTCAGAAAATGCAATAATTTTTAAAATCATTTAAAAACAAGTCAACATTTTTAAAATTTTATTGAAGTGTCACCTAAATCCTAATTCCCGAGTCGGCCCACTGGCTAATCAAAAAGTGTAATTGATGCGATCTGAAGCAGCTACAATTAGTATTCTCTTTTTACTTGCACTCAACAGAAGAAAACATTCGACTATCAACTGATAATCGGCGTAGAACATTTTGGTTAGCGTACTGGAAGTCGACTTAATTCAGCCTTTTTGGCGCAGAATAATGGATGAAAAATTGCTGTATTAATGATTATTCATTTTGAAATTGGAATAATTTTTCTAGTTTAGTAATCTGCAAAAATAAATTAAAATATAATGTCATGAAAGGATCTTGCATCTTCATTACGTTTGTGGTAATGCATAAGTATATCACTGTTTTGAATCAGATAAGTAAACAAAATGTCAAGAAATATGCGTACAGAATGGGCTTTCCAAACCAATTGATATTAGATAAACAACTATAAAAGATTGTTAATTTCTTATTTATTTTTAACTTAGTTGCAAATAAAAGTGGTCAGTTTGAAAAATTTTATGAGTAAATCCCATTTCATGGGATTTATTCATAAAATACTGTTAAAAGCTAAGTCTTGTAATCGTACGATTAAAATATATTTGAGTTTATGTTTTTATTGTTATTGTTAAACATATTTTATATTGTTTTTATATTATTTTCAGTTTTTTTTTGTAATGAAAGTGAGACTTCCAAGCATGTGGTAAAATTTCTAACATCAACGGATTTTTTGGAAAATATATTAATATCATTACGAAAGGCAAAAATGCATTGGAGTTCATTCACATAAAAAATGCAGTTTAATAGTTATTGAAAAGAAATCCTTGCTAGTGTGAAGGAAATCATTCAGTATTGAGGTAAATCTTAAATCTTTGTTCAGCGTTATTAATTTTAAATTATAAATTTTTTATTACAGATTGAACTAAACAGATCTGGAGATCTTGAAATCACAACTTAAGTTTATTCAAGGGGGATAAAATGTCATCGTATTGGTATTTTGGCACTATTTGGACATAAAAATATATCTAACACAAAAAGCAGGAGATGTGCCAGTAACAACGTCTGAAGAAATGTATCCCCCCAAGCCCAATATTGCTATTCATAAGGTGAAAATCAGTCAGAAAGAACTAAATAAAATTAAGCCCAATATTATAGGACAAATTTCGTTGCTGCAAGTAGATACTACAACAGGGTTAGTTAAATATTTTGAACGAAAATATGCCATTAATGACATGAAAAAAATTGCAAAAGTTACAAATTTGTAAAGTAAACTGTTACCAAAAAAAAAAAGTTGCAAGCAATTTAGGAACCAATTTAAATCTTGTCAGAGAAATCGATATCCTGATGACCTGTTAAAAATCTTATTGGTATATAAATATTTATTTAGAGATTAATAAACATAAAATTTTTTTATTGTTTCCTATACTATTAGCATTCAATATTTATTTTATTATTATGTATTTTATTCATATCTTATTTGATAAATTGACTAAAATGTGGTTGTCGGACTTGCATTGTCTTTATTTTTATTTATTTATTTTTTTACGACGTTTTGATTAGGTTCTGTCTCTAATCGTTATCAAGTATAAACTGAATGTTTTGTCTTAAGACTACGAGCTTATATAGGGACTGTGTCCACTGAAGCGCAAAGTTTCGCTTCACTGTACACACCTCAATGATTTGATGTTACAAAGTAGTGGTTGCCAAAGATTAGGTATCTCAACACTTGATTTACTGAAGATTCCATTATTGTTTTTAATGTAAGCTTCTTCTATAAATTTTCTTTCTATATGGAATGGTTCGAAACTCATGCCATAGAAACGGCAACAGTAAAGCCGAAAGTCTGGTTGAGATATGTCGATGATACCTTTATCTTATGGATGGGCAATGATCAAGAACTTAATGATTTCTTGGAATATCTAAATAACATTCGACCTACAATTAAGTTTACCATGGAAAAAGAGGTCAATAATCAATTGCCTTTCCTAAATGTCATGGTGATTCATTGGAAAAATAGGTAGCAAATATTAAATCCGATTTAAAACACAACTGTTATCCTTTGAAACTAATTGACGATGTTATAAATAACTTTAGAACAACGAATACTGGACAGAAAGAAACACATTCCTTCTTCACAATTCCGTACATTAAGGGAGAAAATGAGACGAATTGCCGGTAGTTATAATATAAAAACAGCCTTTAAATCAGAAAATATACTTAGAGCTCATTTAACAAAAACAAAACCAAAAAGTACCGATAAGAAAGAATTCGTTTACAAAGTTCCATGTGAGTGTGGCGAAATGTATATTGGAGAAACCAAACGACCACTATAAGTTAGAATTAAGAAACATAAAACTCATACACAAAAAAAGGGGTAAACGTCGATATCAGGTATTGCAGAACACGCCTGGGATAAACAACACCATATAAAATGGTCTGAGGCTGCGACAATATATATGGAACCCAATAGGAAAAAAAGAAAATTTATGGAAGCAGCTTACATTAAAAACAATAATGGAATCTTCAGTAAACCGAGTGTTGAGATACCTAATCTTTGGCAACCACTACTTTGTAACATCAAATCATTGAGGTGTGCACGGTGAAGCGAAACTTTGCGCTTCAGTGGACACAGTCCCTATATGAGCTTAGTCTTAAGACAAAACGTCGTAAAAAAAAATAAATAAAAATAAAGACAATGCAAGTCCGACAACCATATTTTAGTCAATCTTCAACATTGTCTACAACCTTCAAACAAACGTTATTTGATAAAGTTGCTATTGGTAATACAATTAAATTGTATTTTAGGTTCCTACAATCTTTGTGGTATCAAATTCATTTAGTGGGGAAGAATCTATGAAAAAATGTCATGGAATTTCTTAAAAAATAATTAAATTTGGATGGCAGGTAAACTTGTGTTTAGTTCTCTAATTCATAAATCCAGATAGATTACTTGAAGAGGCTGCAATTGTCAAGGTGAAATGTATATATTCGTTTAGAAATTACCTCTGCAGAAAAACTGAAAAAAAGTAAGAAATATATTATCCAGTTCAACGATAATGGGGAAATAGTTGTAAACATCAATTATAATTATTATCACCAGATACAGGAAAATCTTCATATTTAAAAAAAAATTGATTTGTGACCTCTATAACTGAATACCAAATCAAGTAACAGTACAAATAAAAAATGATTATTCATGGAAAAAAAGTTTAGAGATCAGTACTTACCAAGTCTTTTAAAAACTCAAGTAGTTCTTTACCGAAAAAGTTGTAACTAAAATCCACACATTTAGCTAAATTTTAGTCACTATTTAAGAATTGTTTCTAAATATATTTATTATTTAATTTGGCCACTTTACGATGCAGTTATATGTCTATCTGTAATTTGCTAGATTTAAGTAATAGATACGGATTGTTTCAAAAAAAAAGATGTTATGTTAACATTTTGGTTTCATAAAAGAGTCATTTAAACCTTTTCTTGTATATTTTTTTTTCTAATTGTAAAAAAATAAATTAGATTTTACCTGCAAAAATAGCTTTTATTTTAAAAAAATTTAACAAAAATATCGTAATTTTAGAAATAAAACGAAAGATATATTTATATTTCTTTTTATTAATACTTAAATAAAATAATAGCCAAAAATATCTATAATTTCGAAACATTCATTCAATAATATTCCCCAAAATTTTTTTATTAAAAGTACTGGAAATTTGTCAGAACAACACAAAATATTAAAACACCTTATTCTATGAATAGCTCTTTCAACATGTATTTTCACTATAGCTATAATTTGTTTCGTACACTTTAAATTCTTATTTTAGAAGTAGATCAAAATAGTGGGATATTTAGGGACACCTGCAGGAAGTAGATCCTTTTTCAGAAACCCTTTATCAGCTAGTATTAGATTACTAAGAAGCTATTGGTTTCAAAATTTTACAATGTTCTATAACTTTTTTGTCTGACGTTGATTTTGCATACGCCTTGCTCAAAAAAATAATGACATCATTTGGAGCTACACCTTTCAACACCTTTCAATTATTTCTGTGTTTATAGAAACCGTAAGTTAACCTTTAACTTTCTAGACTTGTTGGAATCGCTGAAAAAATTTATGTGCAACATAATATCCTACCATTTCTAATTATGTAAAATGCTGTTGCAAAACAAGCTTGGTTTTTCATCTTTATTAATTGTTTGAAAAGAAGTTCATGCAATGTTATATTTGTTACTGCAATATTGCGACAACTAAAAAGATATATTTAATTTTATTAAGGTCATCATAATCTGATTAATATTTAATACCAGTTTACCTTGCCTAGATGCTAATACTTTATATTAAAAGGGCCACAGTGTCAAAAATAAGGCACGTGTTGGTATCGCTACTTTTTATGTACTCATAATTCTTATGAAGAGATGACACCGAATTCCTGCATACGCTTTCTGGATATTGAAGGCATATCTTCTACATAGAAACTTGCCCTTTTACATCTTGAAGTGCCCAGATCTTCAAAATTAATTGTTACATAAGGTTGTTATTATCTCTTTCCATTTTAGAAAGAATTATTTTGTCATTTGTTTCTTTCGAAATTATTTTGCTGAAAGGAAGAAAGTTAATATAAATATGGACAAGTAATACTATTTTTTAAAATCTAATTTCTAAATTTTTTTTTTGATATTTGTAGATCTTAGCCAAAAAAAAATCGAACAGGTCTCCTAAAAAAATTTATTTTTTGATATAAATACGTACCGTCTCTTTGAACCATTAAATTTTTACTTTCTTATGAATGTGAAATTCAAATATAATTGATCTATTTTTTTGAATCCATATTTACAAAATGACAGTTAAAAAGTAATAAATCTTTTGAAGATTCTCTGTCTGCACTCCTACAAATTTGAAAATATAAATTAAATTGCAGTGAAATGTGTGGCCAGGTTTCTTCTTTAATGTAGTTTCTTGCATAAATGCTATTACAATTAGATACCTTATTAAAGAAATTCATCTCTTTTTTTCCATTGGGTCTGGAGGGAATAACAAAAAGTTTCAATTTTTCTGGTCATTGTAATGGTTACAGCTAGATACAAAACCATTTTGGTGAATTTATGAAACTAAAATTATAATAATTAAATTGAAACAAATTTTAATTATAACATTGGTTTTTCCGCACGTTATTTTTTGTACAAATTTACCATATTTTACCAACCTCTTATTTTTGCAAAAACCCTTGAGTCCCTTGTGCGATGAAATGCTTACGTTGTTTTACTTAGATTAAGCCCTTTTCTAAAATTTTATGATTTTCTGGTTTTGTGTTTCAATTATTCGATCTTGAATACATCACACAAAATTAATTTTTTGATTCTAGAAACAACGAATTTCCGGTATGTCATCCTATTATAACCATGGGTTAATGATTATAACCTAACTTTTACGTTCTGTGTTTATAACACATACAAAATTGCCATATTATTCATGTTGAAATTAAATAAACTATCAAGGTCGGGTCAGATGTCGGTGTGTAGTGTCAGAACATTCTTTTACTCCCGTTTGCTGAATAAAATGCAGGATGTCAGATATTTCAGAAAAATGACTTATGGATTGATAATAATATCTGTTCAATTCAAAATTCAATAAAAACTGCTGAAATATTATTCGCGAACGGTTTACTTATTTTTATTCTGTAATATTTTAGATTTTGTGCTAAAAATAACCAAATAATCATTAAATGCGCCTGCATTAATGGGGAGTTCTTCAACTTAAGATTATCTATATTTTACTACAGAAATGACTTTTTAGAGATTTCTACAACTTAATATTTACAATATTTTACGCAAAGGAATTTATTAATTCTATTCTGAATAGGAATGACGTCTAGTATAAAACACTGGAAACAAACCCTTAATCAAAAATATGAATGTCGTCAAGGATAAATCAAATCTGAACATTAATTATTCCTTGAAAACAGATGTAAATTTTAAATATCGATTGCAACAAAATAAATAATTTAATTTATTGACCTGCTAGGAAACCATTGAGATATGCTTTTTTTACTATATGTACTTAATCATATAGAATCACTACCGTAAGTTTCCTGGTGTTTAACGTATATTTACAAGAGTATTACATTTGCAACCAGTAAAGAAAGTCAACAAAAATATTTTGGCATTTATCATTTTATTCGGAGAAAAAGTTGTTTCTCATATTTTTCAACAAAAATTATCCTTTATCTTGTTGTTAAATGATACATTTTACCTTACAAAAAAGATAAATACAAGGAATTAGATTAAATCGTAGTTTAGGAGTACTTTTACTTGGAACTAATATAATCACTTAAGAGCGAGTTTCAAGATTTTTTTAATAATAGATTATTTTGAAAAAAAATACAAGTGTTATTATTTGAATAAAAAACTAGAAAAACCCATTATTCAGTGAAAGTTGAAAATAATATTCATATATACAGGGTGTCCAAGATAAGGATCCTAACCATGGGGATCTCGGAAACAGTTGGAGATACGAGGTCGGTTAAATTAGAGAAAAGTTGCGCAATTTAGTGCTAAATTAAACGCAATTTAAAAATTTTAAAAATTCAAAATACTTCCGGAGATTTCCGGAAAAAACCGAATTTTGGCAAAATCGTTTTTAATTTTTGTAGGCTTTATTTAAAGAGATATCAAAAAATAAAAGATAGATTCTTCTTGCCACTTTTTATTTTTTATAATTTGGTCTAAACAAAATTTAAATCCGACGTTTCGTTTCTGAGATACCATCATGAACTTTCATTTTTTATATGGAACAAAAAAAAGTATCCCATGTATTTGATAGCATTTTTTATTACAAATTCAACGGTGTATCACACTTGCATATCAAGTGTGTAGTTCATTGGCTTTTATAAAACTGATATACCTTTCTCTCTCGCTCTCATGGAGCTCTTATGGAAAGTACTTGAACTACGTATTCGATATGCAAGAGTGATACATCGTTGAATTTGTAATAAAAAATGCTATCAAATACATGGGATACTTTTTTTTGTTCCATATAAAAAATGAAAGTTCATGATGGTATCTCAGAAACGAAACGTCGGATTTAAATTTTGTTTAGACCATATTATAAAAAATAAAAAGTGGCAATGAGAATCTACCTTTTATTTTCTGATATCTCTTTAAATAAAGCCTGCAAAAATGAAAAACGATTTTGCCAAATTTCGTTTTTTTCCGGAAATCTCCGGAAGTGTTTGAAATTTTTAAATTTTTTTAACTGCGTTTAATTTAGCACTAAATTGCGCAACTTTTCTCTAATTTAAACGACCTCGTATCTCCAACTGTTTCCGAGATCCCCATGCTTAGGATCCTTATCTTGGACACCCTGTATATATATATATATATATATATATATATATTATGTCGGATATTCTCACGGGTGTGATGTGTATTCGAAGGTTTTCGGGCATCCCGTGTATGTGCTGAGTCCCTCTCAGGACTGTAAGGCAGCTGACGTTTCGGTGAAATCTCATTCACCATTTTCAAAGCTCACTGTATGGCGTCTACCAGCACTCGAGAAGGATATTGTAACTCTACTAGCACCGATTACATATATATATATATATATATATATATATATATATATATATATATATATATATATATATATGTATATACATATATATTAATGCAATGGGTAGCTCAATTTTCTGGGTAATTACTCAACTTGTTAAAAAGGACTTCGAGCAATCTTTTTAGAATAAAACCATCTTTAATATATCCTGTTTTTATAGGTGTTTAAACCTATCAAAAGACAAAATAAGTCATGTGTTTACGAATTTCCTTCTAAAACATGCAATATTTTCTATATTGGATAAACAAGCCAATACTTAAAAAATCACATCAATAACCATAAATAAAATAAAAGAAATTAAACAGCATTCACAATCTTATATTTCTGAGAGTAGACATCAGCTTGATTTCGAAAACCCTAAAATTTTGAAAACTGAGAGCTATTTGGAAAAAAGAGAGGCATTAGAAACGATAGTGAGTTGTGAGTGAAACTAAATTATGTAAATAATAAGACCTATACAAAAAATATCAGTATAATATATTACAATGTAATTAAATAATTATATCGTGATATTTGTGCATTTTTCCCCTCATAATTTTTTCTACAATAATCATCAATGAATTATATATACGGTCAATGTATAAATAGAATCTACTCAGTAACAAAAAAGAACGATATCAGTGTTGTATCCTGAACTAGTATTTTTGGGCTATTGACTATGTACACGAGAAAGGAACTAAAATGTTAAAATATTTTCATCGTTTCATATGATCAATTGAACTTCAAATATAACAAAATCACATAGTGTTACCAAATTAAAGAGTGCGTTTTTGAGATTAAGGTAGATTTGTCCACTTTTCAGTTTTTTTCAGACTTTTACTCGAAAACTGCATTTTCCGTTGGTACATATCTATAGAAAGGTTGTAAGTAAGGACATTTTCTTTTAAGATGGTACCTCATGAAATACAAAAAAGTTATTTTCCAAAAAATACACCACAAAAACAAAATCAAAAAAATGCCAAAAAAGCCTATTTTTTTAAATTTTTTACAATAACTAAATGACGTTAAGTATAGGCACTGCTTCACGAAAGAGAAACCTGATATTGCGTCCAGTAAAATGAGTTCCTTCAAAAGTCTAGATGATGAAAAGTAATGGAGATATGGTGCTTCAAACTTTGCTACTCTCGTAGATATTAGCAAATTTTTGCCATTTTTCAAATTTCGTTCCACACCTTTTTTGTGAGAGAATTTAAGTGCAGATATTGCCCCCTTCAAAAGAGAGCCGATATCTCGTTAAAATGATCCTCAGCCGAACTCTGTAGGATGAATAGTAGCCGAGAAATGGCCTCTCAAAATTTTAAACTTTTTACCATTTTCATAACTTTTATGTAATTTTATATTTTTGCATGAAAATTTTTCTTTTTTCAATGAACAACTTATTTTAGGATGTTTAGTGATAAAAATAATCATATTTCCAATAATACAATAGGGTACGGAATGAAAAATAAAATTAATTATGACCTTACTTTACACCTTTTTTAATTTATTTATTATTATACAAAAGTTAAATTATTTTCAATAATTTTGTCAATTTCTTCGTTAATATCTTCTAGAACATCGTCTTGAGTAACGACAGGTAAATCAGCATTTTCATAATTTAAACCCATAAATTCTTTATAGAACATGAAGCAACTGATTCTCAACTTCCTGCAACCACAATTCTCTTGGCATCTTTTGGTGTATCCACAAATTTTTCTCTCAAGCAAAATTTGCGATGCAAGAGGTTTATTAAAAATTGATATCAATCCAATTTTTGACCTCTTCCAACTCCAGTGGAGAAGATTTAAAATATTCTCTTTCCATTATTGCATTTGCAAGTAAGTTCTTAAGCTATGCTATTTAGTAAGTAGCACCACTTGTTAGAGGCAATTGCGATTAGGTAAACTTCGCACTTATGCTTCTAAAACAGCTGATAGCTATAGGTGCTTCGACTCTCAAGCCGTTTAATAAATTTCTATGCATTCAAATGTAGAAGCGACATCTCCAAGATTTCTACATCTAAGTACTTCTTCAAATATAAAATATTTTTATTGACAGAATTTAAGAATTTATTTTTATCAATGACAGAAAAATAAGAAATCATGTCAAAGCCACTAAATGCGTGGATGAAGCCAATATATTTTTGAAGAAGTTCAAACTTGAAGATATTATGCATGTACAATTTAGCTTTCACTTTTTCTATATTTGGTTTAAAAAAATATATATTTTTACACTCTTGTAGTAATACTGATAAGATGATAAGAAGGTCAACATCTCTTGCAGTATTTTGCAATAAGTAAGTATACATCTTCTTCAGCTTTCTCAGTTTTGATATTAATAGTTTCAAATTTTTGAATCAAATATGAAATCAAGTTTTTTTGTTATTTTTATTTGCAAAAAATGTATCTGGTGAATAATGGCTTTGCGTCATCTTGAATCTGTACTTCCGGACCAAATTGTTTGGTTCGAGGTAATCTTTCAACAGATTTCTTACCTATATAGTTGACCCCGCTTGGGTAGCCATCAAAAACAACAGTGCAATTTGTGTAAACATTTTTCAAGTAATTTACATATTTCATAATTGTTTCATTTAACGTCTCGTGAGCGTTTCAAACAGTTTTGTGCATTAAGAATCCACCATCGATAATGTAATAAATACTGGCAAGAGTACTGCTATCTATAGATTGGAAAAATTCATCCGATTTTCTATTTTTCCTCATGCTCCTTTCTTGAAAAATCGATAAGAGATATGGAGATAATACAAAATCAAAATATTCTTTAACTTTTAAATTAGTTGGCTTGAATAACAGCATTGTTCTAAAAAGTGTATCTATGTCAACGACAATAACATTGTTTGCGGCCTATCTAATTTGGAACAAGTACGGCAATACCCAAATCTTTTTATTGTTTCGGGAATAAGTGTAATCCCATTTTCGGGTGCTTTATGACAACTAATTTCTATACCTTCTATTACTCCAGTATTAAAGGACACGAAAAATCCATCATTTAGAGAAAGGAGGATGAATTACGAATCATTCTAGTAGAGTTACAATATCCTTCTCATCTTTCTGCATGCGTGAATTTCCAGCGTCTCTATATTGATACGAAGTTTTGTCCATCTTAAGGTTGCACAAATTTTCTAATTGCTGGGAAATAACTATTTGCAAGGAAATACTTCTAATCCATCTTGCAGTAGTAGCATGAATTACACCACGGCCATGTGCCTTGAGTGAATAATTGTTAATAATTAATTTTATTTCTTCTTCTTTACGCCATATTCATAGTTTTTCAAAAAAATAATTATTTTTATCATTAAACATCTTAAAATTATTTGTTCATTGAATCAAGGAAAATTTTGATGCAAAAATATCAAATTACATAATGTGCGGGTAAAAAGTTATAAAAATAATAAAAAGTTGAAAAGTTAGACAGGCCAATTCTCAGCTACTATTCGTGATACAAACTTCGGCTAGGGTCCATTTTAAGGGGTTTAATAGTAGCTTTCTTTTGAAGGGGGTAATGTCTATACTTAAATTTACTTACGAAAATATTGTGAGACGAGACTTGAAAAAAAGTCAAACATTTGGTAAGATCGAGAAAAGTAATATAGTTTGGAACGACATATCCCGGTTACTTTTCATCGAACATGAACAAACTATGAAAAATACGTAGGTTTCTAGTAAAACTAAGAAAGTTAAAATGTAGACAAATCTACTTTAACCTCAAAAACGCACCCCTTAATTTGGTAACATTTTGTAACTTTGTCATATTTGGAGGTTAACTGAATGTATGCAACAATGAAAACACTTGAACGATTTATTTCCTTTTACCACTCTGCTTTTCGAAATAGTTAATAGCCTATTTAAACAAATACCCAATAGAAATGTAATAGGCTTCTTAGCCTATCTGAAGAATTCTACAATAACAAAACACAAAATACTGCCCTGGTACTTTCCAAAACGCTTATTGGGTACAAGAATACCTCACGGCCTCCGGCCAATTCGCAGTACCAAAGGTGCTGACGATGCGGTTGCGTCGCGCACGGCCTGGATAATTTTTGCCCAAACTTGCTTTCATTGCGTGCAACTTGTTGGAAATACCTAAAAGTATTTGGGTTTGGATTTATCCCTTCCACGGCACACCATACGTTGACTGCCTTATAGCACGACTTCTATCGTACGCCTCGCGTGGAGCGGTATGGACACGTCAGCTCACCTTTCGGGCTAGTTTCGCCCTACTGGACTCATCAGATGTGGAGATTACCACATGACCAACTGTCATTTGAAAATCGTAAATGATAATTGATTTTCGAGTCTTCCTGAGTACAACTCAAGCTTTCAGCTGTTTCAAAAGTGCTAACGTGCTGCTGACTCAACTCTACTCGACATCTCCATTATGTAATACAAGTGTATTACATCATGTAATGTAGGGTTGAGTCATCAGCATGTTAGCACGGTGTGCAACAGCTGAAAGCTTGAATTGTACTCAGCAAAGCTCGAAACTCAAATATCATTTACAAATACCCAATATATCTGCAGTCTTCTATTATAAACTAACTAATACATAAGAATTATTAAAAATTATGCGAAAAAATACATTATACATAAAAGATCTGTAATACAATTATTTAAAGTTTCAAATGAAAACATAATTTTTTTCTTTTCAGTCTACTTTAAATAAATAATTCATAATTTCTGTAATGAACAAATTAGTAAAATTTTGTGAATGACCGGTTGGAAGTTAGCTAATAGGCGGAATTAGCAGCCCCGACACATATTTTTCTAAGTTTGCATTTTTTCTTTTGGGATCTTTCTTAAGCTGGTTATGAAAGACTATATAGTAAATTAAAATATAATTTTATTTAGATTGAGACATTTGTATTGCTTATTTTTACAAATAAAACACTGATTTGAACACTTGCTTTCAGCAAGGAAAAAAACAATGTCAGTGTTTCCATGATCTATAAGTTGAGCTAGTCTTTTTTTTATATTTTGATTGATTATATTCATCAAAGCCCCATTTACAGATCTTTACCAATTGAGGAAAAGAATGAATTAAATTTGTATGCAGTTGCTTTCTTATTAGGAACAACATAATTTCCCTTAAATAGAATTGAATATTTTAGGTTGCAGGTTTAAAATAACAGATTAAAAGCAGAAAATCTGGAAATCTAAAAATTTGTTTCTGTACTTCTAAATTATATTTCAGCACTTGTAAAAACGCTGAATCTTTCAGCAAGACTTATTTTAGTCTTATATTATTATGAAGTTTCAAATAAGGCTTAAATGATTTATTTGGGATTGTTACAATTTTTTTTTATCTTTGTATACTTTAATTAAAAAATGATCCCGTTTTTATTTCTGTTGTTAAATTACAATTTTAAAAACTTCAACGGCTACTTACTAAGATTTTGTAACAAAATTTAACATGAGGCAAATTTACATCATGCAAAAAATATAGTACGAATCCCATCGCATGATTGAATTTGAATCATAACTAAACTAAAGATCTAATACAAGAATGAAAAGAATTTTTGAGTATATTTTGACAAACTCTTCGGTACACAGCTTTTATATAATAGCTGATATAAATATCTCCAAAAAGTCTTTGTTCTCAATGAAACCTATAATATAATATAAGTTTGAAATATTCATACGTAAAACTTCTGATTTTTACAGAATTTCAATCAAAATCAATGGTAATATAAATCAAGCTTTTTATTAATGTAGATGGTTCTAGCCCAAAGCATTGTTTTTGTAATTCTTTATGTTTCATTTATGCATTTCCGATAGTCGTAAAAATGATTTTTTTACAGGGCTTATATTGCTCAAAAATTCCCAAAAACGATATTTTAATAAGAAATTTAAAAAATCCCTCAAATATTATAATAATAACATAAACATTTCGTAAAAACAGATGGAGAAATTTAGCCAAAAACCTGCATATAACTCAAAATAATTAATTATAGTTAATCACAAAACAAATGGCTAGAGACCACTGCTGATAGATCGCAATATTACCGAGATTAATGTCTCTGTGTATCATAATTTTGGATGGCTAAATCAAAGCTGGAAGTTATAATGACAGATGCGTCTTTCTTTTAGTAAAAAACTGCCATTTTTGTTATATTTTAACAAGTGTGCATATAAATATTTTTTTATTTGTAGGATGCAGTTTTGCTCCTGTCATTCCCACTTGAAATCAATATAAGCTTGAGTTTCTAAATTAAAATGACAATTAACAAATACTTTAAAGAAAATATCCAAATTATTCCTGTTTATCCAGTCGTTCAAAAATATCGTAGAGTTAAAACATGAAATTGGAAAAAATAAATTAGCAAAAATAATTAGTTGGGGTTAAGCACATGAAGGACCTGAAGATAGAATTAAGCATAATTAATATGTGTATCTAGCAGGTGGAAATAATTTAAAATTATACATAGCCTATTGCTGACAATAATTCATGGAAAAATGACAAATACTGCTAGCATTAGGCTTATGTAGCGAAACGACAACAGATTTTTATAGAATTTATTGATGTTTCTAAATGGAAGTGAACGCAGATTTCTTGTAATTAGGTTTTGATCCCGATTGCAGCATTTATTCTCCATTTGTGGAAGCCAAACATGGGAACCCGAGATTGTATGGAGTACGAAAAAGAGAATCCAAAACTTAGTGTTTCCTGATTTGAGTTTAAAGGTAGATAAATCCAGGTAAGGCAAGGAATGTGAACTATAGGAAAAGTCTAACACAATATCAAATTTAATGCTAAATACAATTTTGATTATGATAAAAAGCTATTGCTTAACTCACAGGTCATTAAATATGCAGCTCTTAGAATAGGATTTCCTTTCGAGAATGCCCTGTAATAAGAATGTTTGAGCCTATAGCCGAGCCGAAAATTTTAAAGACACCGTTAGCATATGAATTGATGAGCTAAATGTGTTGCCTGATGAGTTTCTGGTAATTCTCTTCTGAACTTATTAAATAATAGGGTTATATGGTTTTTGGGTTACAAAGTCATGAATTCTGGTGTTACCGTCTGAGTTGAAGAAGTGGTCATGAGTCATTCTCTTCTGGACCTACTGGATCATGGACTTATAAGATTAAAGTGTTTTAAGTTGTGAGGTTAGGGTCTTGTGAATTAGTAAACTGAAGATATTAGGAATCCTATGCGGGAATCCTGTGCTTACCAAGTTTATGATCTTTCTCTTCTAGACGTTCACGGTTCATGGAGACGTAAGGTTATAGGTTTATTGTGCTACTGAGTTAATGAATTTTAAGATGGTTGTATTGCCTAGTTTAGGGCTTGTTTCTATAGATTTTATTGAGATTAGTTTATGGGATGACAAATGTTTCATGCCATTTTTGAGATATTTTACTAAAAATCCTGACAAACTGGGCGAAACTGGACAACGAATTTGTATTCAGCCTACCCCAAATTTAAATACTTAAATATAGTATCTTCGCTTATTTGATTAATGAAAAGAAATTTTGTGGTTCTGTGTAATAAATCTTTCAATTTTTTCGAACATACAGATCAAAATATTCTTTAAAATTAATGAACGAAATGAATACCTACATATTAAGAATAAAATAAATTATATATTAAAGAGCAAATTAAAAACTGTGAATTTTTTGGTAAACAAAAATTCTTCTAGTAGCGATGATCTTAACCTTAAAGCCATAAAAGATCATATTAGTGAACCTCTAACAAAGTTAATAAATCTCAGTCTAGATCGAGAAATATTTCCTCAAGTTTCAAAAACTGCTGTTGCCACTCATATTCGTAAGAGAAGCAGACGTGATAATATAGAAAACTATAGACAAATTAGTAAATTTCAAAGATATTCTTAAACAATTATTCATCTCGTCACTTACTAAATTTTATTTATTTCAGTTTGGATGAGGATAGATATGTGGTAACTATATTTTGATTTATCTATAGTGTAATGTGGTACAACTACACCCTGTAGAATAATTGTAGTGCTTATTAATAATATAAGTTCATTGATCCTAGTTTATGCATAGTTTGTAATATTTCAAAATCTACACAAATTGCAAACGATATAACACACGACTATCGAAAGCGGAGTAATAAACTAGACATTAAGGTCTCAAATGAACCTACGGAACACATAATTTATTACATGGCGATTCTGCTAGTGACTCTTGAAAGGGGTAGGAATACAAGTTAAAAAATTTTTGTTGTGTATGGGCAGCGCCAAATCTAAAGAAAAAATTATTAACTATTCAGTCTGCAACTGGTGAGGCTACAAGCAAACTTAGCAATGGTATGGCAGTCTCCTGTTTCTACTAGTTACTTTATTAGTCCTTGCAATACTGATTTTGATATATATATATATATATATATATATATATATATATATATATATATATATATAAATCTATAGACAGAAGCTCCAAAATCAAGAAATGACTTTATCGATCAGGAATTAATCAATATTAATAATATTAGCGCGAATTATAGACCCAAACTAAAAGTAGTAATAAAAATAATTAATGGAAAGTAGTAAGTTAAATGAAATTTATCGGTCATTACAACAAATTTATATCTATATTAGTAAATTAAACTACAAAAGACGATAAGAACCAATACAAAAGTTAGTAGATTTTGGACTAAATCGCAAGACAAACGTAGGCACAACAATGACGTTTTTTGAGTTGAAAGTCACTGTAAATCTTCTGCCAACTATGAACAACACAGAAGAGACTACAGAAAAATTAATTTATGCAATAGAACTTTACAACTTGATGTTAAACAATAACAGTAAATCTCTATTAATAAAAATTGTTCTAAAAACTCGACTCTCAAATAGTGCAAAATTACGGTTCAACAACACTTACGACTCGATAAATTCTTTGATAACTGACATGAAAACCCACTTACGTACGAAAAAATTGCACACTGCCCTTTAAACTAATTTATGTCGCGCTAGACAGAGTGAAAATTCAATCGAGGACTTCGGGAAAGAAGTAGAAAACCTTTTCGTCAATTTGACTATTTCGCAAGCCAACGGTGACACAAATTCTTACAATATATTAAGACCCATTAATAAAAAAGTAGCTATAAACAGTTTTGCTGATGGTCTTAGAACTACAAAATTAGGTACTATAATATCCACTCGAAATTTCTCTTTCTTAAAAGATGCAATTCAAGCAGCGCAAGACGAAGAAGTTACGTCTACGAATAATTTTTCACTAGTAATGGCTATGTCTGCGAGAGGTAGACGAAATTTTAATAGAATTTTACGCGAGGATCTGTCAGAAATCGAAATTATTTTCAAAACAACTATAGTACCGATTACTATTATAGAAATTAAACAAAATTTTAGAATGTAACCCGTACTCTAAATAATAGATATAATAATCAATATTCTCCTAAAAATCATAGAGATTATTTATTTAATCGGTGTACCGGTAATACGAGAAGTTCACGAGCAATTGGACACAATGTAAATTTTGCTGAGGCAAACGTTAACCCGGGTCAAAAACAAATAAGAGGTGAAGTCTAAAATGAAACACACAATCAAATTTTTTCGTCCCTACAAGTAAACCTGTCAATAACATTTTTACATACTCAAATAATTGCTCAAATTCAGTAAATTTCCACTTAGATAATAAAAATCTTAACTAATTAGTAGATACAGGAGCTTCTTTATGTGCAATTAAATCAGAAATTCTAAATCCAAATATAATATTATAAAAAGAGACCATTGAAATTAAAGGTATAAATGGAATGTTAATTTATAAATGGTCTATTTAAAACTAAACAATAATATTTCATGAAAAATTCTATGTTTTCAATTCTTTAAATTTTCCTACTGCTGGAACTATGTAAAAATTTTTTAAGAAAATACAACGGGATAATAAATTACGAAGAAAATACCCTATCATTAATGAATTTTGAACACGAAATAAAACTTCCTTTAAGCTCTTCTAACAATAAGACTGCACTAATCCCCCCCCGATGCGAAAGTATTCATTATTTACAAACAGGTGTGACAGAGGAGTACATAGTGATAGCTAATGAATTAAGTCCAGGTGTGCTTATGGTAGATATTCTAGCTGAACCAGAAAAAGGGAAAATTTCAGTAAAAATTTTAAATCCCCGAAAGAATGAGGTTAATTTAAAAAATTGTGTTCCCGAAAACAGAAAAACTAAGCGAGCATGAACTTTGTAAATTTCCTAAAGAGAAAGAGAGAAAAATTTGTTTAATTTGTTGAAATTAAATGATCTAAATGAGGAAGAAAAAATAACCAACAATAGAAAATATTTGAGCAAAATTTGCAGACATCTTCTATACGCCAGGTGATAAGTTAACTCTCACAAACCTTTACAAGGAATCTATTCATCTGAAGGAAAATTCTTCCCCCGTGTATGTTAAACCATATAGGCTTCTTTAGTCTCAAAAAGAGGAAATAAATTAGTTTCCAAAATGTGTAACGATGGTACAATTGAAAATGCGCAGAGTGAATGGTCATCCCCAGTGTTACTTGTTCCAAAAACTATGTATTCAACTGGAGAGAGAAAAGGTAGACTAGTTTTGGACTACAAACTACTTAACCTCAAAATTTCAGATGAAAAATTCTCTATTCCAGATATTGTGGATATTTTAGATTTTCTTTCAGGTGACGATTTAATAGTTTTTGGCACAAATCTTACTAAACATAATAAAAATCTTTTCGATATATTTAGTAGACTACGTAAAACAAATTTGATGTTAAATTCTACAAAATGCGAACTTTCAAAAAAGAAAATACTTTACTTAGGACATATTATTACTTCTGATGGAGTTTCCCCAGACCCAGATGTAATAAAAGCATTAAAAGAGTACCCAACTTCAAAAAATGCTGATGAAGTAAAAAGATTCGTTGCATTCACAAATTTCTATCGTAAATTTAGTAGAAAAAAACTGTAGCTTTAAATAAGTTATGCAGCCAGTATGCAAAAGTTGAATGTACCGAGGAATGTGAGAAATATTTTTCTTCCTTAAAAAGGCCCTTACCCAACACCCTGTATTATAATAACTAGATTTTTCAGAACAAAACGAATTTGTATCACAAACAGATGTTATCTATAGGGGCAGTTTTATCAAATAAAAATAATAAGCCAGTGGCGCATGCTAATAGAAGTTTAAATAAAGCAGAAGTTAACTTTCCTACTATTGGAAAAGAGCTGTTAGCAATTTTTTGGGCAGTAAAATATTTTAGGCCGTATTTATATGGGCGACATTTTAAAATATTAACTGACCATAAGCCTTTAATTTGCTTATTTAATTTGACTGAACTCTCAAATCGTTAACTAAATTTCGTTTAGAGTTGGAAGAGTACGATTTTCATGTTGAATATGTAAAAGGAAACAAAAATGTAACCGCAGACGCTTTATCGAGAATAGTTATAAACTGGAATGAAAGGATAATTGCTGTTATGACTAGAGCTCAACAAAAAAGAATGGAAGAAAAACGTGAGTTAAATTACAAGATTCCTACGAATGTCTGGACTGATCGACCAAATATAGTAAAAATTCTAAAGCAACCAAAAAATTATATTGAATTAGTTCTTACTTCGTTCGAAACAATAAAACAACTAAGTAAAACTATAACTGAAAATTCGGAAATTTTTATTACGTTCCGTTATGCTCTACATTATATGTGAATCAAGATGCTCGATCAACATTGGCACGAGACGATATATATATATATATATATATATATATATATATGTGTGTGTGTGTGTGTGTGTGTGTGTGTGTGTGTAGAAAAATGAATATAGATGAATTGGTTATTTTAAAAAATGGAAATAATGAAAGTTTTATTGAATGGCTAGCCAATGAAATTAAAAATAACTTCAAATGTACTGGCCCACGTATATTTATAGTACAAGGAGTTAAAAAAGTAACGAATAGTGATACGAAAAGAATAATATTAAATAATTTCATTCCTACAAGTGGTTATGCAGGTGTTAATCGAATGATAAATACTATTAAAAAGTATTATTTTTGGACTAACATGTATGACGATGTTCAAAAATTTGTTAAGAGGTGTTATAGTTGTCAAAAATAAAAACATTCAGATCATTATACTAAAGAAACTATGGTAATTACATCGATATCTAACTTTGCATTTCAAAAGGCATATTTAGATATAGTATGACCATTACCGACAGATGTAAATGATTTTTCTTATATTCTCACTCTTCAGTGTGAGCTAACTAAATTAGTAGAAGCCTATTTTCTATTTCTATTAAATCTAAAGATGCTCTATCGGTCGCGAGAAGTTTTGTGGAAAACTCTATTTTGAGATACAAGAAGTTGCAACGGATAGAGAATCTGAATTCATTTCATCTACCATGCCGGAAGTTTGTAATCTTCTTAAAATTAATCAGCTTCAATCAACTGCATATCAGCATGTGAGTATACATGCTTTAGAAAATTCCTATAAAGTTTTAGGTGCATATCTTAGAAATCAAACTCAAAATCATGATGTAGCGTGGAGCACATGGGTTCCATATTGGTGTTATACCTACAATACGACTGTACACACTGAGACAAAATAAACTCCCTTTGAATTTATTTTTGGTTGAAAAAACCACTACTAAATTTGACTGTTATCCTCTTGTAACGGACTACAAAAGGCACAAAATGATGCACAGACAAATTTAGTGAACTCTAAACTAAAACGAAAAGAAATATATGACAAAAAGATAAATCTCAAAACTTACAAAAAATGAGATAAAATTTTACTAAAAAATAAAAGTACAGACAAGCTTTCTAGCCCGTGTTTTTTGGGTCCATATTTAGTGATGGAAGATTTAGCTCCTAATGTTAAAATTCTTTAAAATAATAGTAAATATTGGTGCACAAAAATAGATCTAAGTTATATTAGTCTTAGATATAGATAAGATTAATGTATTATTTTATAGTTCTTAGGTATAAAGGGCCCTGCGTCCCTCTTAATGTTTACTTCCTATATCTTACTTGGCTAACCACTCTTGCATTTCCAAGGATTCATGATTTCCATTTTCAAACTAAATGAAAATTAAATTATATAAGAGAAACTTAGCTCTCAACCAACTGAAAAAACCTTATACTATAAGGACAAACGTACTCTGTGCTAACACAGTTAGAGACAAAGCACTATCTCAAATTGCAAGAATACCAGGAAAGGGTCGAAGCCTTTCCTATGGTAGTGCACCGCCATCTGTAGACCGATTTTGAACTTGTTAGTTCTCGTAAGTACAGAACAGTTGGTTGAGAGCTAAGTTCCTCTCATATAATTGTATTTTATACACCCAACGGCAAGTATATTACCCACTTTTGGTATATGTATAGATCTTTACGAGATTATGTACTCAGATTGCGTGGAATGCTCTACCAAAATTGGCATAGGGGCGTTCTTGAGGGAGTTGCAAATTTAAAATTATTTTTAAAAGATTCAATATGGCGGACCAGAAATTTTACATTTTTAACCGACTTCTAAAAGAAGGAGGTTCTCAATTCGTCGACTATGTATTTTTTTTTTTTTTTTTTATGTATGTACACCGATTACTCCGGAACGGCTGCACCGATTTGAATGAAATTTTTTACGTTATATAAAGGAAGTTGCTGCGGTGGTCCCATATTTTTTTAGATGAAATTGGTGCAGTAAAATTCAAGATGGCGCTTACAATATGGCGGCCAAAAAAATTAATTTTGTCCGATTTTCTCCAAAATTGGTATGGAGGAATTTTCGGGGTTGTACCCAACGAATCTGAAGTTATTTTTCAAAAATTCAAAATGGCGGATCCAATATGGCGGACAAAAAAATTTAATTTAGTTCGATTTTTTCCAAAATTGGTATGGGGGAGTTTTAAAGATGCCACATAACGAATCTAATATTATTTTTTAAAAATTCAATATGGCGGATCCAATATGGCGGACGAAAAAATTAATTTTGTCCGATTTTCACCAAAATTGGTACGGGAGAATTTTCTGGGTCGCATATGACGAATTTAAAATAATTTTAAAAAATTCAATATGGCGGATCCAATATGGCGGACAAAAAAATCAATTTTGTTCGATTTTCTCCAAAATTGGTACAGGAGAGGTTTCGGGGTCGCATGTGACGAATCTAAAATAATTTTAAAAAAATCCAATATGGCGGATCCAATATGGCCGATAAAAAAATTAATTTTGTTCGATTTTCTCCAAAATTGGTATGGATAAGTTTTCGGGGCCTCACATAAAGAATCAGAAATTATTTCTAAAAAAAATTCAATATGGCCGACAAAAAAAATCTTTTTTGTTCGATTTTCTCCAAAATTGGTACGGGGGAGTTTTCGGAGTCGCATATGACGAATTTAAAATAATTTTTAAAAAATTCAATATGGCGGACGAAAAAATCAATTTTGTCCGATTTTAACCAAAATTGGTACAGGAGAGTTTTCGGGGTCACACATGACGAATCTAAAATTATTTAAAAAAAAATTAATATGACGTATCTAATATGGTGGATAAAAAGTTAATTTATTTTCTTTAAATATCGATATTGGAAGGTGTTGGGGCCTATATTACCAATCTAAAATTAATTTCAAATTTAAAATAGTGGATTTTCTATGACAGACTAAATATTCGTTTGACCCCATTTGATTGGTATTTGAAAAACTTTAAGAACTAAAGAATTTTTTACAACTTTGGATAAAATTTGTACTTTTTTGCCACTTTGGAGTCATTGCGAAGTACACTAATTTCGATTAGTTCTTAGTTCAAATAATTTATGAATATCAAAATGAATACTAAAACTAAAAATAGAAAAATAAAATTTTTATAAAAAAAATTGAACCGACTTCTAAAAGTGCCCTAAAAAGTAAAAAATAACTATAAATTTTTATATGAAATTGAACTTTTTGAAGTCGGCGCCAAATTATTTGTAAATGAAATAAATAACTACTAATATATACAAATTATGGTAAGAAAGCAATTACAAAAAAAGTATTTTAAATCTGTTTATGCAAATCACATTTTGTCAAGTATTAGTTTGGCGCCGACTTCAAAAAGTTCAATTTCATATAAAAATTTATAGTTATTTTTTACTTTTTAGGGCACTTTTAGAAGTCGGTTCAATTTTTTTTATAAAAATTTTATTCGATTTGATTCAAAATTGGTACTAGGTGGTTTTTGAGGGTGTAAATAGTGCATTTAAAATTATTTTCAGAAAATCTAAGGTTTCAGATTCAATATGACGGTCTAAAAATATTACCTTCTCGTATTTTGTCCAAAATTGGTACCAAGAGTTTTCGTAGATTAGATTAAGAGGTTAAAATTATTTTTTCAAATTCAATATGGCAGATTTAATATGACGGATATAATATGGCTGGTTGAACATTTTACATTATTCATAATTTTTCAAATGTGATTTTAGGGTCGTAGCTTACGAATCTGAAGTTAAGTTTTATTTAGCTTATTATATATGTCCAAATATTGATAGTGGAGGTTTTCTGGGAAGTACATAAATTCAATATGGAGGATAAAATATGTCGGATAAAAAAATTATTTAAATAACGGTATTGGGAGGTTTTGAGGGCCTATATTACTAATCCAAAATTAATTTAAAATTCAAGATAGTAGATTTACTATGTCCAGCTAAAACTCTGTTTGATGTTTTGTACAACTTTAAATAAAATGGCTGTTTTTTCCCGACTTTAAAATCATTGCGAGATACCTTAGTCTCGCCTAGTTCTCCGTTCAAATAATTTATCATATCCTAACAAATTCCAAACTAAAAATCAAAAAATAAAATTTTTGTAAAGAAATTGAACCGATTTCTAAAAAAACGCTAAGAAGTGAAAAATAACAATATAGATATTTATATGAAATTCAGATTTTTGAAGTCGGCCCCAAATTATGTCTAAATGAAACAACTGCTAACACGAGATATCAACAAACTACAGTAAGAAAGCAAATAACGCTTTGTTAGATATTAGCATGGCGCCGACTTTAAAAGCTTCAAATTCATATAAAAATTTATATTGTTATTTTTCGCTTTTGAGCGCTTTTTAGAAGTCGGTTCAATTTTTTTACAAAAATTGTATTGCGGAGCTCTCCTTTATACAACCTATTGTCAATTTATATCGGTTTGAAAGTTAGACCAAGTTAGTGGTTTGAGGCTTAATATTTAGTACTTCTAAATGTCTTAAATTATCCTCAGATCCTAAGCCATGTGAGTCTTTTAATTGTTTTTAAACATATGTCCGAAATTTCCGCTTTTAGTGTTATTATTGTTCTATATTTACAATCTTCAAATAATATTTAAAATGTGTGTTGGAATATTTACTTATTTACTAACGTTTTCCTTGCTTTATATATGCTATAGGGAAGGGTTGAGGTGGTTGAATTGACGTATCTCTCTGTCTTTCTCTCTGTTTCTGACCGTATCCTGAATCCCGGAGATTTCAGACTTTGCTCACCTACCCAAGCATTCCTCTATCAAAAACTCTTAAGTGCTTATTTTACAGGCCTAAACATATACGGTATATTGCCATGCAGTTAAAATTTGATTTGATCAGTTTAAAACTGAATTATAGAGTTTCTCATTGCTTCTTTAACCTAATTTGTTAGATGAAACGGCAAACACATTTGTACACACAGAGAGTAAACACATTTCTATAAAAATTATTAATGAACCTAGTAAGAGAAGATAAAAGACAATGATGGCGATGCCTATACAGGTAAGTTCATATTGAAGCTCTACTCGTTCATAACGGGTTCTGAGTTCTGGATAACAGATTTAAGAATTTCCAGCAGTATTAAACTATCATAGCATCTCATCAATCTCGTCTAACTTAATCATAGTAGTTTGCGGATCTTGACAGGCTAGCCTTCCTTGCAGTTAGTGATTTCAGATTTAATTCTTGCAATTTTACCTGACAGACAAGAAGTTTTCTTCTTATTTTTATTTAGACAACAAATATAGAAACTAGAAAAATCCAAGTAAACTTATTTGTTTAATGTGTGTTAAATGTTACATTTTTCTCCATGTGAAATTCGGTTTTAATATTACATATTTATGCAGTATAATTTTATAAAGTGATTTAGTAAAATTGAGCCCAACAAATTAATCCAAATTTTAATGTCAATATTGCATTATAAATTCTACGATTCTAGTCTATAGTAGATATTTACACAAAGATTACTTTTATTTTGTTCAATATTTCTCATATTGTTAGAAAAAGCTTGGTGTACGTTTTTAAAATGAAAAATTAAATGATCATAAATTGATCGTTTATCTTTTTACCTAGAAACCTCTAAAGTAAATAAATGTGTTCTAAGTACATAAGCCTTTTATCTGGTATAAATTGAAGAGTTTTGAATTTAGTGTTTAATCTTGCTCAAAACGCGAATACTACACTTTCTTAAACTATGTTTCGTTCCGAAGTATTGACGGTTTTCTTACTCCTTGGTACATTAGTTGGTAAGTACTTTAAAATCTCTATTCTACCTAATAATTTAGAAATACCTTAGAAACTCAATACCATCTACAAATAGGTGCTGTCATTTTATGTGACATACCAGTTTGTAGTTTTTGTTCAGAAGTAACTCCTCAATTAAATAAAAGACACAATGAACTGCAAAATGTATTAATTTTGTCGATTTGATTTTTCCCAAATTATTGTAATATTCCAAAATTCATTTTCCTATCTGATGGATGTTTACCATAAATATCAGTTTAAGATTATCTGATTATTGAAAATTGGCACTAAATGAGGTTACCATAATTCAAAAAAATTAGTTCTAAATTTGAATTATGGTTGTACATTTATTATTTATTAGCTGTTAAGTAGATAGTTCAAAAATAATTAACTCTGAGTGAGTACATTTTTCTAAAATATTATTTAAACAAATACATTTAGATTTTTAGTATTACGTGTCTTACAATCCTTAATTTATGCTTTAGGTGTTTTTGGAGTTAGATCATGCTATTTGTGTAATTCTTACACGGATAGAGATCACACTGCATGTGTCGACCCAATGAGTCCCTACCCTGCAGTTAATTATACAACTTGTCCTAACAATTACGTTTGTACGCGGGTATCATATATTACACGTAAGTAATATTTTTCTTTTAGCAAAAAATATACTATGAATGATTTGATATCTAATACGATCACATAGAATGCATTGCTTAAGCAAAGAACCGAATTTATTTTTTAATATAGCAATTAAGAGTTTGAGGATATGTGTATTTATATATATATATATATATATATATATATATATATATATATATATATATATATATATATATACATATATATATATATATATATATATATATATATATATATATATATATATATATATATATATATATATATATATACGGAGCTGCATATAGTTGCATCATCTCGATGGGTGATGGAATAGGATAAATTGTGTTCCTTAACAATTTGTTCAAACTGTGCAACCTCTAACATGGAAAGGATATGGTTAGAATGAAGTTTGCATTTACTGTTCGCACTTTACTGCATATATATATATATATATATATATATATATATATATATATATACATATATATATATATATATATATATATACATATATATATATATATATATATATATATATATATATATATATATATATAAAGACTTTAATTATGTATCTTTAGTTTGCATTTACTGTTCGCATTTTACTTCATATATATATATATATATATATATATATATATATATAAGACTTTAATTATGTATCTTTAGCAAGTACATTTTCTATTTAAAAATGTTGAAATTAAATAAAATTCTAGCAAAATTTAATCATTAATGTAGAGAGAATTTTGCTATTTTTTGGATACGTTACCAAAATTTTAAGACAACAGGTCTGTCACTAATTTCATAAATCAGATCTCAGTTTATTTAATCCTTTGATTATATAAATACTTCTTCAAGTTAGGAACTGCAAAGAAAGAAACTTGATTTAGTTTTCAAAATTTTAAATACCGACCGGCTTTCTTGAAATAAAATATCACTGCTACACATACATTCTTTTTTTTAGAAAAGCAATACATAGTTTCAAGAGGATGTGATCCATCCGGTGATACTTGCAACAATATTTACAGAACACTTAGGTCATATTACCCAGATCTGGCAAGTTTCAATTGCTACTACTGTACTACCAATTACTGTAACTCTGCTGCAGGATTAGCAACGCAAGGTCCACTTAAATAAACAGATGTCCGGAATTCAATAAAGTCGTATAGTTAAAATATGTCTTATTTTTTGTACTGCAAGTATAGTACTTAGATAACAAACTAATCTTGTTTTTTTTTCGCCTATGTTTTTCTATGGTTGCGTCAGATAATATAGTTTTGTTCCTTCTTCTGGTTGCCTATAATAATGTATAGTGTTGAATCATACATTTTGCTTCAATTTTTTTGTTATATATTCTATCAAACACAGATTTCTTTGAACCTATGTGTAACAGGAATTACCTTATTTAATAAGATTTCTGACATGCTAAAATATTTTATGGGCACCAAATTCATTAAATTTGATTAAACATGTTTCCAGTGGTAATTGCGAAATTGTATTAAAATTTGGAAATTATGTGGTAACAAGCAAAGGAAAAAAAAACTTGATAAACCATTTGGTTTTATTGACAATTTAGAATATTAAGGTTTTAGAAGTTAGACCACGTAACCTAAAAATCTCTCATTTGTTGTGTGTGTAATGAAAATTAAATATTATGTTACCCGTGCCTATAAAGGATTGTTCAAACCATTAAGTTTTATTTTTACCTCAGAAAAAAAACACGATTTTTTCAAAAAAAAATTACTCTTCAAATTCTTACAACTAATCCGCTCAAGTCGATTCACAAAAATCTTTAAATCGAAGTACATATTGAGATGGATTGGTTAAAAAGCTGTACATTTATTAATTTAGCATTTTTCATATTTTCAGGTTAAAAAAATACTTCTAATGTTCTTAGAGACATATAAATAAATTTATGGAAAAATCCCTAAAATATCGATACACCAATAAAAAAGGCTTTATTGTTGATTATATTTGGTCAAACCTATCTATAGACAAACTTTTCAAGCATAATTGAATTTTTTAAAATAAACTTTTCGAATATTAGGTTGCAAAAATAACTCTAAAGAATGAATGAATTTAAGTTAGTGCTTTAGTTTCAAACTAACGTCAAAGTTGGCTATAAAAGTGAAGATTTTGCTTCCACTGGACTATGTGAGGATTGGCAGATGGAAGGCAATTAACGTCTTCCACTTATTTTTGTGAACTAAATTAAATATCCGTAAATCCAAAAATGAAGAATATACTCCTAAAAAATTAACATAAACCATTTTTTTTTCGGATATATATTTACCAAGTGAGGTCGACCTATATCGACGAAGGGGGATTGTTTATTTTGTCCTATTAAACGTACTTTGACATGACCACCAAACATGCCTATCGTCAAAATAATACCTTTCAAGAGACTAATCTTATGAGTTGGGTATGAATACAATTCATCTTTTATATGGTGTCACTTTCCGAAGTATTCATTTAAATGAGTTTCAGAAATAATTTGGTCCAAAAATCTGTCCGGTCAATAAAACAACTTATATAGTCAAAATCCTGTATATCTTTACGTCAAAATTTGACAAATGCCTCAAACTAGTGACATCTTTTTTGGCAACTGTAACAGGATCGGAATGGCCCATTCTACTATTTTCTCTTTCCTTCATTTAACAAGAAATTTGTGGAATGGTTTATAAGCAAGTTTTACAAACTAAATATCCTTAAGAAAGGAAAATATTATACACAAAAATTTTAAAATTGAAGTTGTTCCTTCTGTATAGACATATCGATAATTTTATATCCCGTTTGTATAGGGTTATTAAATGAGGAGTTTCAATGCTTATAATTGGTTCGTGATTTTAAGTGAAATTTTAAATATAAAATGAGAGATTTTAATAGCAGATTCAAATAATCAGCAAAACCCGAACTGAATATGAAGTAAAACCAGTATGACCAAAAATAATGATTTCTTCCAATTCATTGTCTGACTAGATTGTCGCCTGTTTTTAACTAGCACTTAACCGCGGCTTAGCCTGCGTGTATGTAATAAAAAGGAACAACAGGTAATTAATATTCTTATTGGACGGGTCTATAAGGTTCAAAAACCAGTAATTTGATTTACATGCCTTTATTTTTCATTTATTACTTTAATGTCTTTCTGTTTTAAGCTTTATTTTATCTGTCTGTAATTTAGATATTTTACTGCTGATGAAGAAAATTTGTGCTATCGAAATACGGACAGTACTTTGTCAGGACTTAACTAGAGCTTTTTAACACACTAGTGGAGTAGACTGAATTTCATTTCCTCTTTGATAATATTACTACACTAAGAGATGTACTAATGCTAAAAATAATTCATTTTACGTATTAGTACATTCGTTAATAAACATTACCTTTTTAATGTGTTGCTTTTGGCTAGTAAGTTTGGTACAAGTGTGTGTGCTGTGTAGTATGTACGTGTGTGTGTGAGATGATATGTATGTTTACCGAACTTCTGACGTTGTAATGTTTCACCTATGAAATTTATGACAATAAAAGCTTTATTTATTTATTATATAAAATAAATCGTTTATATTCCAAATTATCGATAATTATTGCATTAACAAAAAAAATTAAAAGCAATTTGTTTGTAAAGTTCTCTTTTACTATAATACTACAGTTATGAGTAGTGGATATATGAGAGAAGGAAAGAGGAGGAGGAGGAGTAAGAGTAAATCATCAACACTTTTCATCCTCCTCCTCTTTTCTTCTCTCATTATACTTTTCAAATCTCTCATTATACTTATTAAAAAACCTCGTATCATCAACACTTTTCATCCTCCTCCTCTTTTGTTTTCTCATTGGAATTATCTCGTATACATTCGAGTTACTTCGTATACATTCGAGTTACTTCGTATACATGTTAACATGACCTTGTATCCCTTCTTTAAATTTTGATTATAAAAGCAACACTTTACCAGCTTAAAACATACTAAAATGAAATATGTCTTCTGCTTCTAACGAAAGTGAATTAAATTTATTAATTCAAAAATTTTATAAAAAATGTAAAAGTTCTGCTTTTGAGTTCGAACATTATGCAGTTGATAGTGGTCCATCTTGGTTTCAATATTATTTGGATATATCCAAAAACCATACAGAGGCTGTGAAATTGTGCGAACGTTATTTTCAAAAGAAAGATATTGTACAGTTTATACGTGAATTAGTGAAGTTAAGTTGGTTTCATCATGAAGTTCGTCATTTAAACCAATATATTAGAGATCCTGTTGTATTACAAGAACTAATCAAATTGCGTGGTGAAGATGATGCCTAAAATTGAAAATTTTGTGAGGGACCTTTATGAAGGGTTCATTATGAACGAAGCATGTTCCAGATATTTATCTTGTTTAGTTGAAGAAGAAAGTGAGGGTCAAGATTTATTGTTATATATAAAATATGTTGATCATGCAAATTGTTGTAAAAAAGCAGCAGAATTGTGTAGTGAATTTTTGAAGACTAAAAATGTGTTAAAATTCTTTGATGAACTTAAAAAAATTGGACTCAATAAAGAAATAAATTTATGTATTGATTTATTGGTTAATTAAAGTTAGTGTGAAATAAAATATTTAAATTTTTATAGTTGTTTTATTATTGTGTAACGGCTGCTATGTTTAAATATTTGATTATGTAAAGATAGGAAAATATAATTTTCTGTTAGTAATGTGGGGATGTGGATAAATAAAAAAAATATTATTACATTCATTGTTAATTTATTCATTCATAAAAAAATTTTTATACATAAAGAATACATTAGAAAGGGCACACATTGAAGGTGATTGAGAATGATAAAAACATTTAGGAGATGATTTAATTAAAACAGGTTGTTCGTCCAATTCAATTATTGGCTTAGTACAATATTTTCTAATAAAATTAGCTTTCTCTTCTCCTTTAATATAAATGAATTCTCCTTTTTCTGTTAAGTTTTTTACTATAGATGAAAAATTATGAAGAGGAATATATCCTGTATTCCAATTGATGCAGTGATGAAATTTCATTAACCATTCTGCTTGCTTGTATGTTTCTGGTGGAAGCATTTGTAGTGGATATAGTGGTTTAAAAATATAATGACTCATTTTATGTCCATCAAACATTGCAAGTTCTTTAGGAATAAACTTGTTGTGTTCATCCTTAAATCCTTGAACATCCATAACTATTCTCATTTTTATTTAGCAAATTTTTAAAGTACTAAATTTTTTTATTACAAATTGTTTTTTCGAATAGTCTTCAATAAGATTTTTTAGATGTTTAATTTTTTTTAAAAATAGTTCTATTTTTTCTTTTTGTATTTTGTACATTCCATTTGATGTGCAACAAACTATGGTATAGAAACAACTGATCTTATTCGATATATTTTCATTTTAATAATGATATTTGATGTGGTGGGAGAAGTTAAAGTTGTTTAACAATTTTTGTTAATGGATTATAGCTAAATACTTTATCATGTATTATAACACAATACGCAGCTGTTTTTCCCGATATTTTTTCTTTTGTCTCAAATTCAATTCTCATGGTTACTGGGCCGGATTGTAATAAATCTCTCTGATGAGAGCAATTAATGTAAGCAATAGGTGCATTATCTTTAAATTCTTTGGGATTAAATATTGGTTCTATTGGAAAGTTATAATATACTTGACGAAATTCAGAAAACATTTCATACAGGGTAGCAAACTTATTATTTTTAAAATCAAGCTGAAGATCCTGGTAAGGATATCTTTCTGAATTTAAAAACACATTTATATTCTTTAGGTCACAATGATCAAATTTACTCATATCTGATTTTAAATTACCACGTCTATCCTTTTGAAAAGCAATTAGTACATGTCTTGGTGTTTCAATTTTTGTGGAGGTTTTGACAGGCCAATTATGTCTTGTATTTTCTAATAACTCTGGATATTCAATTAATTCCCAACTTCGGAAAGTAAGAAGAATATCATTGTTTTTATCAATAATTTTCGTTAGTGCCAATTCTTGGGGAATGGCCACAGTAAGATGTGGAACTCGCCAACAAAGTTTGGTTATTTTAATTTTCGGTTTTTCATCATCACTTGTGGTTACTAAAGCATTAGTGTCATCATTGCTTCTTATTAGTATTAGTTCTTGTTGTGAATTTAAAATTATTTTGTTATAATCTTCAAAAAATCCCGAGTACATTTTTAATGGGACGCATAGGGAAACGTTTCCTTTTTCATCAGTCATAATTTTTTCTTTAGGTTTCGTTTTTGGATACCATCCAGCATTTCCAATTTAGCACTTTCGTTTTGATTAAATGATATGTATCCTTTAAGAGTTGAAGTAATTCCTACATCTCGAACTGAATCAATTGTAACACCATTTAAAATATAACGTAATTCTTTAAACAAGAATGCTGGAGCATTGTTGATTAATACCGTATTAGCCAATGGAGTATCATCTTCTTTGGTAACTTGAAGTTCTAAATATAATTCACTTTTGCAAGGTAAAGGATATTTTCCTGTTTGTTGTAGAGCAATTCTAATTTCATCATTTAATCCAAGTTTTGTAGGATTGAAAGGTTCAAATGATAGTATTTCCCAGCTTAATATTGATTCATCTACAAGAATATTTTCTTTTACATTTAAATATTCCATTTTATTTTAGTTTGAAACCTAAACTTATCAGAAATTTTTTATTAGAAGGTGTTAACCTTTGAGAGTTTAATTTATTACTAGTTAAATGTCGTTTAGTATCTTTCTTATTAATGTTTTTAGAGTAAAATTTTTTTGAAAAATTATAATTTGAGACTTTTTTATTATATAAAATAACCATTATTCATCTATTTTTTTAAGATGTAGTCTTACTGTTACCGTTTCTCCTCTGAAATTGATGAGATCACCGTCTTGATCTACTATTTTAATGTTTATATTGTCTATTACCTTTACAGTAACAGGAAAGTAAAGGACATTTTGTGGTGATTCTATTATTTTAAAACCAGGAGCTACACTAGGAAAAAATTGATGTATTATATGAACAGGTTTTCCATTTAAATATGATCCTTCGGCAATATTACAATCGATGTTTATGGCGTTTACTTTAATAATTTCCGCTGGAAAATCTGAAATGTGCTCCTTAAGACCTTCTAATTCCTTATTTTTAAAACCTAATATTTTTCCTATAGTTCCATCACGAAACGAGATAGGAATATCTGTTTTAATATGTGTTCGTAAAGTATTATTATTGGCATAAATATGAAGAAAAGTACGATTGTCCAAAAATTTTTGAATAAAATTATTTAAATCATCTATTTCATAACTACCTGGTGGTATTCTTATTTCTTTATTTGAGTCATAAATGAAAAGATTATTAGTCTCATCAATATTTGGAATAGCATTAAAAGTTTCAAAATTTACAAGTCCAATGGAATATTCAAAATTTTCATCTAAATATATTGGAGGATGAATATTAACAGAAAGCGTGGGGGAATTACCACTAATGACAAAACTGTACGACATATCTCTTTAAAAATTTTTAACAAAATGAATTAATATTGTTTTTCAACCATTATTATAAAGAAATTTAAGACAGAGCTCACCACAATTTGTTTTGTTAATTGATTGATAATGATCGTAGTTATATTTCACAATATTTTTCTTTTTATCGCTGAAAAAATATTTTGTTAATTCGGTAGATGGTCGCAAATTGCCATAACTATCAAAATATAAAATATTTTTCCCTTTTTTTATGTATGCAGTCCAATGAGTTCCATCACCACTATTCTTATCGAGATTAACAATACCACTTTCATTTTTATTAATTTTTTTTGGTAATTTATCTCTCATGAATATACCTCGAAAGTTGGGAATTTTAAGTAGATTAATATATTTACTTAAATCATAATTTGTAAGTGGTTTTCGAGGTATTTGTTTTAACAGTTTTTTGAATAAGGTTTCAGATATAATCCACATCCAGTTTTATATGGTTTTAAATAAAGACCACTTCCTTGTTTTCCTACTGCTATAGATTCCATCATTTTATTATGTCTTTTGGACTCTTCTAATTTTTCTTTAGCAGCTTTTGCATCGTTGACAGCTTTCGCAATACCTGCTGCTCCTCCTCCAAGAGCACCTAAAGCGGACAAACCAGCAAATAAAGGAATAAGAGGTAGAAATCCACCAGTTTTTGGAATTGGTATGATTCTATTTTTTGGTGATAATATTCTACTATCTCCGATAGATCTAAGTGCGGTTTGAATAATATCAGTCAAACTTTTAAATTGTTTTCCGTTTAGTGCTTGTCTTGCTTTTGAAATAGCTTGAGATAAAGTTATTCCTCGTCCTAGACGAGTTTTTCGACTTCTGTTTTTCCTTCTTTTTTTTAATCCCATACCAAATTTTCTTTTAATTTTCATTGCACCTCTTATTCCAAGTGCAGCAGTTTTTTCTCCAAAAGTGGAGTCTTTTGCTCTGAACCTTTCAGCAGCTTTGTCTCCTAATAATTTATCAGCAGCGTGTCGGCTTTTTATATCATTTGATTGTGCATAGGCAATATCATGCTCTTTACAAGCTTCATCCAAGAAGTTTATGCCTTTATCGCCTCTAGCTAGTCTCTTTTCTAGTTTGGTTCCAGGTCCACAAAAATTATACCCAGGTAGATGTAATTCAAAAGGTAACTTATTTATTAGAGTATTAATTAAACCACTACCTCTTTTTCTGACTCTTCTTTTATAAATGGATTGTTGCTTATATGAGATTGGCATTATATAATTGAAATCTTGGAACAAACTGACTAGTTTTAAATTAGAACTTACCCTTTATACATCCTCTTATATATGAAAATTGTCAAACAACCTTATTCAATTATTATTAAAGACCATGAGACTTCAAGAAATAATTTTAGAAAACATGGAAAATTGTTTGAAGGCTCTAGTAAAAGGGGGTTAATTATTGGTCCATCAGGGTGTGGTAAAACTAATATCATTATAAGTTTAATTGAAGATCCCAATGGTTTACGGTTTGAAAATTTATATATTTATTCAAAGTCTCTATATCAACCAAAATATGAATATTTGAGATTACTTTTTAAACCATTGAGAGAAATTGGATATTATGAATCCGAAAATGAAGAAAATATTGTTTCTCCACAAGAAATAAAACCAAATTCCATAATTATATTTGATGATATAGTGTGTTGCAATCAGAATGTTGTAAAAGATTATTTTTGTTTCGGAAGACATAAAAATACTGATTGTTTTTATTTGTGTCAAACGTATTCTTCGATTCCAAAACAATTAATTCGTGACAATGCGAATTTGATTGTTATATTTCAACAAGACAAAACGAACTTAAAACATATTTATGATGATCATGTTAATGTTGATATGTCATTTAATCAATTTAATGAGTTATGTTTGATGTGTTGGAAAGATAAATTTGGATTTTTGGTAATAGACAAGGATTCGAATTTAAAATCCGGTCGATATCGAAAAGGATTTGATTCATATATTTTCTTATAAAAATAAAAGTTTTGTGAAAAATTTAACTAATCATGAATGAACGCTTAGCAAGAGAGCTTGTTAAGTCAAGGAAAGCTGTTAAACAAAAATATCAAAGTTTAAAAAATGCTGAATTTGAAGCCCAATCCAAATTGGAGGAAACCTATAAACCAATAACTCAACCCCTACAACAATTAATTTCAACAATTGGTAAAATTGAATCGGCTGAGGTAAAGGAAGAGCTACAAACACCCATTAAAAAAAATTATGAAACACCAGAAAAAAGATTGTTTCCAACACTAACACCAAGAAAAAAACTACAGTATGGAACATCAACACCAGAAAAAAGAAAGACAGGGAAAACTCCAATTCTTCCTACAGAAATACCAACAATTATTGATTGGGAAACCAGTATAGCTTCACATAGTCAGATGCCATCTTTACAACAAACAAGTGTCATAGCAGAAACCACCCCTTCTTCAATTTCACAATCTACGGTAGGAAATCTTTCGGATATATTAGAACAAACACGCCAAACAATTCAAACATTTGTCAGTACACCTTTATATCAAGAATATTTATCAGGATTTCATGAATTACCTCGTCAATATATTGACGGAGGGGTAAAAGATGTGGAACATAAGTTTGATCACCTCTATGGAATAGTACATGATTTTGAAACTGAGAAATTCTTTTTGGGTTTAACACAAAGACCTATAGAAATTATCGGTAAAAACATAAAAGTTGAAGGTATAACTTATACAGGTACACCAGGTTTATATGAATTATTATTTAAAAAGGAACCAGTAGGTTATAAAAAACAAGATTTGGAAAATTATATGGATATTTTAAAGAGAACCAATGCATACCGTAGAAATTATGATCCAAATGAGCAGGTACAGGGAAATGGATCACAAAAATATATTTCTATAATAGGGCCTTATTTACAAAATAAAGGAATTACAAAAACTAAAACCATAAATCCCGAAACGCATAATATAGTTCAAGGATTTTTTGACAGACGAAAAGCTCCATACAGGGAAACTCGAATATCTTCGAAAAGAACAGGATCCGGAATAACTTTAAAAGTTAATAAACCTTATACCGATTACGTATATTGGGATAACGTAAATGAACTTGTTGATAGACTTCGACTGTTGGTAGCATCTATGATGGCTGGGAATACAGGACATAACAACGAAATTATTTCTATTATTGAAGAATTGAAAGAAGCCAATATAATTGTATAAAAGAATGTAGTAAATATTGTTACATAACATTGTTAAAATGACCATTGATAAATTTGGACGTCATATTTCTAAAAAGTATACATATACCTACAATAGAAAATAAAATACTAGCCAATGTTGAAAATGAAATATTAAAAAATTTTAAAAGTGATGATATTGTTCAAAGATTTGAACCTGTGTTAAAAAATGATATTGTAAATTTAAAAAAGAGAGTTAGTGAAAATGATGAAAATGTGGAATCTATTTCGAAAAAAATTAAGTTATTTGAAGAAAATGTTGTGTCAAACTATGATAACAGGATATTAAATATAAAAAATATTGTCAAAGACAATGATGAACTATTAAAAAGTTTTTCTCAAAAAACATCGAAGTGTGAAGATGATTTTAAAACAATAAAACAGAAATATGATGAAGTAAAGAGTTTTGAAAATAACATAAAAAATGAAATAACATTGGTTAAATCAAAAATAAATGATACTTCTGCAATAGAAAATGTTAAACAAATTATTATAAAAGATATGGTATCAAAGTTCCAAGAATTTACGAACAAACTTAATAATAGGGTTTCTGAAGAAATAGGTAATTTTCAAAACGTTCATGATGGTATGAATAAAAACACACAACAAATAGAGAGAGCTATGAATACACACTTTATAATCCATAAAAAAGATAGCGATAATATTAATGAAATAAATCAAAAAATTAATTCAATTGAAAATAATGCTGAAATAATTCTATTAAGCTTGAAAAATTTGGAAAAGAAATTAAACACAGATTTACAAAATGTAGATGAAAAAATTGAAAATAAATTTGAAAATGAAATTTTAAAAAATAGTGAACAAATCATGGAGATAATCTCACAATTAAACAATCTAAAAACAGAATTAAAAACCACTGTTGACGATGAATATTTTCAAAAGATGTTGAATAAAAGATTAGAAAAAGAATTAGAATCTTTAGCAGAACTAATACAAGCTATGATTAACACCTCTATCCATGATTTAAAAAAAGGACTTGCACAACACAGTTCAAAAATTGAAGAAATTTCAACAAAGTTAAATGATTATGAAAAATCTTTGAACGATGTAAGAATTGAAATTGAAAAAGCGATTTTAGATATAAAGAAAATAGAAAAAAAATTGGTAGAAATAAAATTAAATTTAACAAATGTAGAATTTCAATTAGGAAAAGATATAAAAAATCTAGAAAATAAATTGGTAAAAGAAATAAAATCACTAAACGAATTAGTTCAAAGAGCAGCCGAAGTTTCTAGAAAAGAGTTTAATGACACAATGGCATATGCTAGAGAAGAATTAAACGCAACAGTAAGAGAAATGAGAAACGAAAGTATAAAATCACTTGTTGTTTTTGAAACTAAAATTAATGTAAGAATTACCAACATTGAAGATGAAATCAAAAAAGTCAAAGATTCGAATAATGCATCTTTTAAAAATTTGGAATATAAAATCGAAGATGAAATCAAAAAAGTCAAAGATTCGAATAATGCATCTTTTAAAACTTTGGAATATAAAATCGAAGATTTGCTAAAAAAAGATAACAAACAAATAAAATAAGTTATTTAAAGAAGGTATTAAGAAATTTTATTCTAGTACTATGAGTAAAAATATTAAAGAAACAGTTGTAGATGAATTACATAAACCGGCAAGAAGAAGATATAGAAGAAGACGAACTATTGTTAAAAGCCTAAATGACTTATGGCAAGCTGATTTGGTAGAGATGCAACCCTATTCCAAATTTAATAAAGGTTATAGATATATTTTGGTGGTGATAAATGCATTCTCAAAGTATGTTTGGACTCAACCACTTAAAAGTAAAAAAGGAAAAGATGTAACTGAAGCTATGAAAAAAATTTTAGAAAAAACAAGTAAACCGCAAAATTTGCAGACAGATTTGGGAAAAGAATTTTTCAATAAAGATTTTAAAGATCTTATGAATTATTACAAAATTAATCATTATAATACTTACTCTAATCTCAAAGCGAGTATTGTAGAATGCGTAAATCGAACTTTAAAAAATATAATGTGGAAATATTTTAGTAATAGAGGGAATTACCAATGGTACTCTATTTTACCCACTATTATTGAAAAATATAATAATAGTATTCATAGAACTACCGGATATAGACCTGTTGAGGTTAATAAAAAAAATGAGAAAACTATACTGCAAAATTCTTTTACTTTTAAAAAAACATTTGATTTAAAGCGCACTAAATTTAAAGAAAATGATTTTGTTAGAATTTCCAAACAAAGAGAAGCTTTTGAAAAAGGATATACTCCAAATTGGTCAACTGAAATTTTTCAAATTAGAAAGGTTCAGTTAACAAATCCACCCACCTATTTATTAAAAGATAGTAAAAATGAATATATTGAAGGAGGTTTCTACCAAGAAGAGTTACAAAAAGTTAAACATCCAGATGTGTTTTTGGTTGAAAAAATTTTAAGGAAGAAAGGGAACCAAGTTTTTGTTAAATGGTTAGGATTCGATAAATCACATAATTCATGGATTCTTAAAAAAGATGTATTGTAATTAATTTTAAGTAATATTGTATATCAAATTTTTAAATAAAAGACCTATTTATATAACATATTTTTTATTTACGATAATCCTTTTTATAACAAATACTAACAATATAATTTTTAAGATGTTTACAACTGAGATTAACAATATAAATTTATATTTTTACATTAAATCTTTCAATATAAATTTTTTTTCTATGATCTACATCAAAAATACTTTTAAGAATACTTTCACATTGTTCAACTCGTTTTTCAAATCTTAGTCTGTCAAGATAAAATTTCTGATATTCACTTTTTCGAGCTTGTCTAAATGCAAAGTCCCATGTCACTAATATATAAACTTTATTATTGTTCTCACTGATTGTCACTGATTTCTTCATATTTCTATTGTAATGCACCGGATTTTCTTAACTTGTTTTCTAATTCCTGTTTATGTAGAGATAACATTTTTAAAACAGTTCCGACATTTTCACTGTTTAAATTCTGACATGGATCCAAAACACTATAAATATGAGACAACACATCTCCTGACTGATAATTATAGTGATGAAACAAATTAAAATATTTGGAAAATTCTTGCTTTTTAATTATATGAATTCTGTAGTCAACAAGTTCATCGATTTCAACTAATTTATCTATTGATTCTTTTCCCAGAATCACATAATGTTCATCCTTTTGAATTCTGATAACAGGAGAATGATTTATTTTTTCAAAAAACACTGTGATTTTTTCAATTTTTAGTGGGTATGCATATGCTTGAGCAGAATAAAAATAATTCACCAACACTCCTTGATTTTTTTGAAGTTCTTTCCATTCTTCTTCATTCAAGTAAATGTGAAATCCATTTCGACCTCCAATTAGAACTTTTGGTGTAAAATCATTTATACCAATTCCAATACAAACAAATTTTGATAAGGAATTGTTAAGATAGTAGATTTTTGAATTTAATAATTTTTCATTACACTGACTAATTTTATCATTGGTTTCACTAGAACTGGATTTATATCCATTAAAATTGCTACTATTAAACATGATGTCTTGATGCTAACTGAAAACTAAAATACTGAGTCTGAATATATCTTATCCACCCCACTCCTCTATAAATTTCAAGGTCAAGCAAGTTTATTAAATTTTTATGACCTATCTTGATAAAACAAAATTGTCAAGAACGACAAAAGTGAAAAACTACCTATTGATAAAATTATATTGAAGATAAATAGAATTAAACAGTTTTTACCTTCCTCATCATTTTTAATATGAGCACAGCTAGAAATCGTAAATGGTTTTTTATTTTTTTCAATCCAGTTAGTGTCAAAAATTGTATTATTTGGATAATGAAAGTAAATTTTGAAAAAATTACTATTAGATTGACTATTATTCATATTATATGCGAAAGCAGTTGAATAATTATTAATATTCATAGCTTTCATATAATTACATATTTCAGGTTTAATAGTAGAGGTTTCGTTTTCAAAACATACCATTCCATGTAAAACCCTTGGAGGATAAAGTACATATAAAGTATTATTTAAAATTGAATGTAAAACAATGTAGTTGATAAGGGATGCCATTAAAACACTTTTCAATTTTAAATGTCTATTAACAAAACAATAAGAGATTGAAATAAGACTGAACAGTTTTAATTAATTTTCTACAATATATAGACATTTTTTTTTCAAAATATTAAATAATTTGTTTACAAATTAGAGATACAAACATGGTTATTAAAACTATTAAAAAATGAAAGATGTTGACATATTTTCTTTCATTTTAAGGACATTAAATAATTTGTTTACAAATTAGAGATACAAACATAGTTATTAAAACTAATAAAAAAATGAAAGATGTTGACATATTTTCTTTCACTTTAAGGACAACAGGTTCACATTTTTTATTTTTTTCACCTAACCACAAACACTCGATTAAGTCACAGTTCTTCCAGTGACGATAATGTTCCTCAATTGGACAATCATCAATTTTCCAGGCAAATATTTCTGCACCACAGTAAAAACATTTACAAACATCATGAATAGCTAAATAATAAAACCCTGATTGGGCTAACACTTTAGGATTTAATTTTCCATTCCAGAATTTAAATGAGGAAAGTCTTTTTTCATATGTTCTATATAATTTGTTATCAATTTCTTTTTCAAAAGATTCTAAACACATATTTATTCTAGACGGTGGTATATTTTATACTGATATAATTTTAAAATTTACCATGTTCTTAAATACTTCAAATTTAGCCTTGAAGAGTAAAACTTTTAATCTTAAAAGAATTTTTTATAATTCATTTTCATGGTCTATTAACCACTGAAAAAATGGAATATCTTGGTGACCCCATGCTAATGTATCATAACTATTGGGAATTTTAAATCTTTTATCATCATTAGAAGTGAGAGCTAATTTGTTAACTAATTCTGTATAAATATTGTGAAGTCGAGATCTAAACAAATACATTGTACAGAAAGCTTTTGAATTTTGTTCTACAACATCTTTATAATGTGTTAATTCTAATTGTTTTTTAATGCTACTTTTCTTTATCCCCTTGGCTTTTTTAAGCAACCCATTTTCTGACTTAACACAATAAGCTTTGGCCCCTGTGCCATAAAAGCTTTCTATTGGTTCACCAGCATATTCATCCTTAAACTTTCCAACAACAGATTTAGTTATTGGTATTTCATGAATATTATTAACATCATAATTTGAAGTATCGAATTTATCAATATTAACCCTAATGTCTTCATAAACATTACTTGTCTCAATTTCCAAAATAAAGGAATCTGTATCTGTGTACAGAAGTTTAATATTATTCTTATATAAAGGTTTTAAAAACCCATAAAAAAAGTCATACATCACCGTTTTTGATATATCTAAAATACTAAAGCCTACATAGACAGGTTTATCATATTGCACTAACACTTTACGCATTTGCACAGCTACTAAATTCTCTGAAAATATTGTTACATCTTTAAAGGATGGTTTAGCAATTAAATTTTCTGCCCCATCTTTTCTATGATTTTTTGCCCATTGTGTAACCAATCGTATATCTGTCCTTTTATCCACATTTTCCATTGTTTTACCGTAGATGCTATTATTTGCCAATTTATAAGAATTTTTCTGAAATTGATTTTTAGATTGATTTCTTAAATTTGTATTTAGATCAATAAATTTTTTTAACCATTGAGATTGTGTAAACTCTACAACCCTATGAATTTTAGTTAGTTTAATTCCATATTGAATACATTGTTTTAATAAAGTATAGTGAATTACATATTTTTCTTTATTTTTTAAATTTGGAATTAATTTAAAAGTTTTAGAATTTTGAGGCTTATAATTTTCTGGACAGAATGGAAATTCATTATGTAAATTGTGTAAATTTTCAGGATATTCTAAATCAACCTCTAGCACATAACCCTTGTCATTAGTCTCAGATATATTCATTATATCTAAATTTTGAATTTGTTGATTTGATAACCAAACAAAATCTTTTTCGGGCAGATATTGAGACATCGCATATCCGTAAAGATTAGTTGCATCAAAATACATAATATATTTAGATGGTTGTAATGGATCATAATTTGAAAGAAATAAATTGTTTGCTATAGATTTCCTACATACACAGGTACTGATTCCTCCTCTTACACTACCTTTAAAAAAATGTAACATATCTGGGTCTGTTATTAACTCCAATTCGACTCCAGTATATCTTAAACAAGCGTCAAAACTTAAACCTGGAAAAGTATAATAATGTGCAGGATCAAGTTTGTAAGTTTAAATACACGTTTTTCTAAAATTTTGAAAAACATCTGCCAAAAGTAATACATCAGATTTAAGATATAAATCGGAATATTCACCGATTGTTTTACATTCAAATAAATTCCAAACATTTTTAGCCCTCTCATATTCTTCATCAGTAATGTGTTCATCCGTGAGGTCATTATAAAAATTTTTTTTATCTGGTAACTCCGTTTCATTTAATTTGTCGATATTATCAATATATTTATAAGGGAAAACGCCTTTTTGACGGATATACTTAAATTTTTCTTTTTCATTAAAATATTTGAACACTTCTTTGCATTGTTCATCATTAAGAATGGAAGCTAAATTTGACAAAGAATATGGTAGGAACTGAAATGAATCAATAAATTTAAGATATAGAAATTTTGACTTGGTGAAACCAGTTTTTTTATCTAAATATTGATCTACTTCAATAGATTTTTGAAATGAAATGTATTTCTCTTTATTCTGGGCTATGACAAATAATTGTTCATGATTTGGACATAAATTTTTTATAAACAGATGAGAATCATAATTACGCAAATTGTGTAAAACTACCGGAATGGAATTAGATAATTTATAATTTAAGTTGCATATAGAGTGTGACGGACCTCTATAGGAACCTGTTAAATGACAATGATCAGCAACCTTATCCGAAATTATAGGTTTATCACATATATGACAATCATTCGTATATTCAAAATGTAATTGTTCCAACACATTTAATTTTTTCATTGGTATTAACTTTTTCATATATTTATTGTAAATATTAAGAACGTCTCTTTCTAAGTAAGTTATAAAAATTTGTGCACAATTGGGACCCATATAATTTTGAAATTTGGAAATTGAATCATCAAATGAACACTTTATATAATAAGCAAACGAATATGGAATATGTTGACATTTTTTTTCAGTATATGGAGAACTTGGATCTGCATCATTAATTTCATTATTTAAAGGCTTAAGAATGCATTCAAAATCTGCATATATAACAAATGGAACTTCAATTTGTTTTTGTATATTCTGAAATTTTAAAATATTTTCGGGAATAATATTTCCAAATCTATCTATTTTGGTTTCAGTTGAAGGTAGATTTATTCTTACAAAATCGCAATCATATGTGTTATGCCTGACTAATAATTCTTCAGTAGTAAAATATTGTAAACAACCGTCGCATAAAAATTTTTTCCCATGATGTTTAGATAATTGTTTTGAAATTAATCTAGATAAATCCGAAATATAACAGTAATGGAAATTTCCATTATCATCTCCAATTAATAATAAATTAAGGTGACGTTCTCGCTTATTTTTTGTATAATGTAAAGGTCCTATAATTTCGAATTGAGTTTTAAAATTATTCTTGATTTTTTCTAATCCATAAACATTAACCGAAATATTGTTTAAATTTTCAAATTTACTAATGTCTTTTAAAGTTAAAGGAAAATTGATACCTTTAAAGTTTAAAATAGTGGTGAAATGTGGATACGACTCCACCTTTTCAATTGGTTCGTTAGGTGAATGAAGAGCTGCAACCACAGACCAGGCGAAACAACATTCATCATTGTTTTGAACGTTGACTACAGCATTTTTCAACTTGATCTCTGACGGTAGCGGTATATATGAAGAAGCTTTTAAGGGGTTGTACTTGTTGATGTTAAGCTCAACGTGTAATATTTTTATTAAAATCCATCCTGAAATTAAAGAAGAATAATTAACAACAAATTTATTTTTGGTTTAAGTTTAGTTACTAAATATTTAATAAAAAATAATTTACCCGAATCTTTTTCTGCCAGTTCATCAGCTTTCCTGTCAATAATTTTAATAATATCTTCTAGTTCTTGCGTTAATTCTGAACTATTACATAAAATCCGAAATGGGGTATTGAAAGACTTAACTTCATGACTTTCATTGGAAGGATTTAAGTAAAGACCAAATAACTCCATGTTGAGTTTGATGCAGGTGTGTCTTTGGATTTCATAACTGATTACCTCAATTATTTTTTGTTGTATTTCGGAGAAAAAATCATAAATGTTGATTTGGTATTGAGTCGATGATATTTTATATGAAATGATTCTTTCCTTAAATGCCGATTTTATTACAGACACATTTTCATCCCTAACCACCATTGAATTGGTTTTGTGTTTATTTGTTCTCAAATGACAGAACCATAATGACTTTTTTATAAATATTTTGCAGAATTGACAATATCTTCTTTCACCTAAAATTTAATAACTTCTTTATTAAATTTGCCTCTAATTCATCAAATTAATAGCTAATTATTAAATTGAAACAAAATTTCTATTTAAAATTACAACTTACAGCTTTTCTTCTTCTGTTCTAACTGGGGGCCATTGTTAGAGTGAATTATCTTCTTGTGGCGATTCAAATTGTCTTTTCGAGTAAAAATTTTGAAGCACTCTTCACATTTAAAATCCATTTTTCTAAAACGAATCTCTTATTGTGAAGTCTTATTGTGAAGCCCAAGTCGATTTTAACACACTGAAGGTGACACGGTCAGGTATGAATTTAAATGGTGGAAAAGAAGTAGGAGGGGAGTTAAGGAATGGGATGGAAAAAGCTAAGAGTAGCTTTATAAAGTTCTATCGCCCTTTCCCACATCTTCCTTTTCTCCTCAGCTGTTTTATTAGGATCGCAATTTAAAATAGAATCCAAAACAAATCCTAATGATCTTTGATAAGACAAATGTTTATTTTTAATTTTGAAATTTGATTTTGAATGAAAGCTTAGTTTCGGATAATCGTTTTCGAAGGGGATTGACACTTCCGTTTGTGTTAAAACAGAATTTTGAACTGTCTCTGTTTGTGTAGAAACAGAATTTAAAATTTCATCGAAATCTGGTGGCGAGTTTTCAAAAATTATTGGAGAATTTGGAAAATTTAATTCACAGTAGGTATTTTGGCCGCACGGAATTGAATTTTGACTAAAATTTTCATTTTTTTCAGATGGTTCACTTATTATTGGAAGAATTTCTTGGGAACCACCACCACTAGTAAACGATGCTCCCAAATCTTCACTACAATCTGAAATTTTGTAACTATCCCGTGAACCATCCTCCTCCCCCAAAACATCAACCCCCATATTTCCACTACTAGTCGATTCCGAAATTTTATTTTTTTTTTGATTAGTTGAAATTTTGAACAGAGATAGAGGAGAAAATGAAGAATTACCCGGTATTCCTCCAGAATTGTTTTCACTTTCAAAATTTCTAGTTTTCAACATTCCAAAAAAATTTTGTGATTTATTTGAACTCGAATCATTGTCACTGTCACTGTCACTTTTACTCTGATAATTTGTTAAATTTTTATTAATTTTGGGAATCCCCATTAGCTTTTTAAAATTGTCGATATTATCTAAATCTTGAGTTAATATGTCGGGAGTATTTGTAATGGGAGTGTCCGTTGTTACATCTAAATCTTGAGTTAAAAAATTTGGGGTTTCCGGCGTTAAAATATTATTAAAATCTAAATTTTGTGATAAAATTGAATTTTGAAGGTCAAAATCTGTCTCCGAAATATTCTCTAGTTCAGGCAAATATTCCAAATTTTCTAAAAATTTTATGTTCGTTTCTGAACAACTTTGGAGTAATTTGTTTTCTAAATTTTTTTCTTGCATCGTATTAATCATCGCGTTAAAATTTTGGGTTCTCTGACTAAAATTTTGGTTGTCACTTTCATTTTCATTATTCAAAAAAGCAGGCTGAATTATTATATTTGAAATTATATTAATTTTGTTCACCACTCCTAACTGTTCAGTGGAAGTTGAGGCAAAAGGAAAAGACATACCTTTAAAATTTGAGTACACTTGACAGCAACAAACTAAAACACACTAAAACAAACTAAAATTGGAGACTTTAAATTTAAAGCGTGGTAAACTCGACTTAAGCTTGCTATAAACTGATCCTCGACCGTTTTATATGAAAGCAGGCCACGGTTTGTCCTCGTACGTATAGTGACCTCAATAAAGGTCAATGACCTCAATTCTGCGCGTCACACCCCGCGGAGCCCCCCTTCCCCCTCCCCCCTTCCCCCGCAAAATTTTTTCCCCGCCCCCTTCCCCCGCAAAGCCTCCTTCCCTTTTCCTCTCTTCCCCCCGCTGAGCCCCCCAGCTGAGTCCCTCTGCTGAGCTGCTTAGGGAGTTACGTCCCCTATAAGTCTCAGTGAGACGTCCTAAAATGTGCTGTAATTATAAAAACTCGAGAGGTTTGCGGGCGTATAAAACACAAAATTCTCTTCGGAGCATCTTACCTTAGGGTCCCCTATAACTCTCAGTGAGACGTCCTAAAATGAGCTGTAACTATAAAAACTCGAGAGGTTTGCGGGCCTATAAAAAACAAGGTTTTTTCGGGGCATCTCGACTGGGGAGGGGTCCAGGGGGTGGGGCGGGGGGACCTGCCTTCGGCCCCCCGTCCCCTGGAAGGCAGCGCGGGCGGCCGAAGGCCGCCCCCCCGCCCCCGCCCCTCCCCCTTCGGGGGGCGGGGCGGGGGGGCATAGGAGGAGTATAGGGGCGGTATGAGGGGCCCTCTCCGCGATTTAAAAATCGAAATTTTACCTTGACCTACTTTCATAAAATGACTGTTTTGCGAGGTGACTTTTTCATTTTTGGTTCATCACCAGTGCTGTCTTCCTAAATTTTAATTTTTATTATTTCATTTAATTATCAATATGTTCAGGAACAGAAATTTTGAAATTCAGGTTATGGATGGTAATAGACTTGTAATAAGAAGAAGAGTCAACGTTCCTCCTCCGGTACAAGTACCATCTATAACCTCCTCGACAAATCCAGAGGAAAATGAGGATCCTCAAGTGGAACCTCAGATAAATCCGGAGGAACCAGTCCAGTGTGACGAAGTCGATTCCACTACAAAGTAAGTAGCTTATATTAAGCTTATATTAAATTTATTATTAGTCTTCCTAATATCAAAATACTAATTGATTTTTTTTTTTCAGTTGACAGATACAAACAATAGACCAAGTTTAGGGACAGTGTTAAGTGAAACTATTTTTAGGTTAAGTTAAAGTGTTTAAGTGATAGTGAATAGTAACGGAGACGATTTAAGGTAATGTAAATTTTATTTAATTGATCTAATTATAAAGGAGTATGAAGATAACTGTACCTAAATTTCCAATAATATTTTTTCTTTCATATTTATAAACTTATTAATTTTAGATTTAAAACTCTCTAAAATAAGAAAGGATTAAGAATTTTTGAACAGGGTGGTTAATTTAAAATATTTTTTCAATCTATTATGAATAATCAAAACTCTTGTATTTAGTTGTTATGTTTGTTCGTTATTCTTATAAATAAAACATTTTTTTTTCGAAATTGTTCAATTCTTTATTCCAACAAGATAAGAATAAATGGATAAATTAAATACAAACAATAATAATTTTAAAATAATAAAAATTAAATAATAATACATTTTAAAATAAATATTCTAGGATTATAATTTCTTCATTTTCACATTTATGAAGTGGTTTGCAATACATAAATATTAAATAATACATTCTAATCTAAATATTCTAGGACTACAGTTTCTTCATTTTCACATTTAATTACACATAGTTCATTGCGACAGATTGGACATGTTTTATTAATTAACATCCACATTCCTAAACAAGGGATGCAAAATCTGTGATTACAAGGTTCTGGTGACATCATTTTATTAGATAATATATCTTCAAGACATATAGGACATTCTTCGGTTTTATTTTCAATTATTTCATTAACAACTTTTTTTTTACCTTTCGCGACTTCCTACCGTTTTTATATATTGGTTTTTTACCAGGCATTATATTGGCACTACTGGAACATTTGCGTCCCAATCTAAATCAATATTTTTAACACTACTATTGCAAATTAAACAAACTTTGGGGGTAATAATTTGATACAACTGTCTTGAACACATATCGCAATGTAAATCATTGCTTAAGCGTTTTAATTTTCTCTTATTATGAGTATTTACATGTCTATGAGCCCCTGCCCTTTGATAAAATTGTATAATTTGATAGCATGCGTGACAAAGAGTTTTTTCTTGATTTTCCGTCACTACAAACACTACGATATAACTCTGAGTAATACAGAACACAACTTCTTTGGGATCAGTGTACTTATGTTTCACTAAACAAAATTTAGCACTAGCACTGTCTTCTTCATTATCTTCTTCAATATCGGAGTCACCAGAGTCAGCTTCAATTTGTTCGAAATTATTTATATCGTAGTTTAAACAATTTCTGAAGTTCTTCTGAAATTTTTCTTCGTTAAGATGTGTATTGTAATCCAATACTCCAATTAATTCATCTAGATCTGAATCTTCTTCTTCAATATTATTATCCATAAATTTTTGAATGAATTTTTTAATATTTACTTTGTAATATTTACTATTAAATATAAAATTATTTACTTATTATTTACTTATTATTTGTTGGTATTTAATTTATCATCTTTTGTTGCTCCACGTATCTATTTTATAAATTTACTGAAGTGAAAATTCATTGGTGGTAGGACTTTATATCGACTTCATGGTCAAATAAGGTTATCCACCTCAAGGTCAAACATAAGGTTAGATCTCCTACTATGATCGGATTCGATGAAAGGTTAGCCATGTTGTTAACTTTAAGATTAAACTCAAGGTGATGTATACGAGGCTTTTTGAAAAGTATAATGAGAGAACAAAAGAGGAGGAGGATGAAAAGTGTTGATGATACGAGGTTTTTTAATAAGTATAATGAGAGATTTGAAAAGTATAATGAGAGAAGAAAAGAGGAGGAGGATGAAAAGTGTTGATGATTTACTCTTCTTACTCCTCCTCCTCCTCCTCTTTCCTTCTCTCATATATCCACTACTGTTATGTATAACAAAATTTCGATAGTCCGAAAATTAAAAATAAATTGACTATTCTAATAGAATCTGAAGTAAAAAACAGTATTCTTAGAAATAATAGGCAAGTATACAATATCCTAGAAATTGTAAGTGTTTTAGCCTTTCCAGTAATAGTCATACACCTTGTATAAGAGCTTTTTTCGAAAAAGAGAAAATCTCGATCCTTTGTCGTCCAAAAAACAGACAGAATTTTGAAAAAAATGAAGCACAACTCTTCTGCTACTGGCAACAGTGATTATCCAACTTAAAAAATTACAATACTTCAAAACAAGGGAAACATTTTAAGTTAGTGTTAATATAAATAATCTACCCAAGAAATTCAAAGTTTCTCACGGATAATCTGTGTTGTGTACAAAATAGGATTTTCATTATTTTTGACGTCGGCCATTTAAACCGGCTGTAGTCAAATTACTGACAAACATATCAGACATTCAAAACTATTCAAAAAAAGTACAATTAACTAAACTAGTATATAATCAATAGGTCTTTACCATATTTACACCCAGACGAAAGTCAATTGATTATCCGCAGCAATACGAAGAAAAATAAGCATAAATCGTTGGAAAGAAATATCCAATCTAATCAAACCTATGAAATTGTTTGAATATATATATATATATATATATATATATATATATATATATATATATATATATATATATATATATATATATAAGTTAGGATGCTGAAATTTCTGTATGAAGTATTAGGAAGTTGAAAAATTTATAAAGGCTTTTACAACTTTGTGAATTAAAATAACGGATTTTAATAAAGTTTAAGCAAATATATAATATTGTATCTCTTATGAAATCTGTGTGTTAAACACTAGCATTAAAACCAATTTCATATTATAAACAAATATTTTCAAAGTGATTTTTGAATGAATGATATTTATAATTATATCAGAGTAAGAAGTCAGGAGATGGGTGAAAATTTCAGTTGAAATCAAAAATAGTGATGTGGCTTAAAAAAATTACTATACAAGTTCAACCGGGCAATTAAAGTACATCAAATTAATGGTAAGGGAAGTTGTGGACAAACAAATTTACTAATATTTTTATACATGTATATCGATATAACTTTATTGATAACCGTGCAATAACTAAGATTTCATACTTTATTTTCAGGGTAGTGTTCCTTTGTAATCAGAAGTATGTTTTACTAAAACTGAAATACATTTTAAACACTTTTTGAGTCACTTAAAAAACAAAAATTAGAAAAAAATATGACAAAAAAATATTATGTAGTAGAAAATAAATATCAGTAGGGCTTGAGTCAAATATGTAATGTTTAAAATCAATTCAAACAATTCAGTTTCCAAAAAGTACCACTATTTACCTTTATAAGATTACAATTGGGCAACTTCGTTTTACCATAATAGTAATTCAATTTAATCCAATCTTGTGCTATAGCACAGCTTCTTATGTTATGGAATTTGGGACTCTCCATACCTGGACCTGACTTGCATGTAACTAAGTATATAGGCAAATATTGCAAGTTGATTTTTACCCATTTTTAATTGTCATTAGGTTTTTAGTGTTTTTGAAACTGTAAATTAAATTTATTTCATAGTAAATTTCAACAAAGTCTGCGGGATATACAGTAATTTTTTAGAACACCAAAGGCAAAATTTCGAATTTGTTAATAGTATTGCTAAATTTTGTATTCATTCAACTATGAACAAAATAAAATGTGTGATAAAGCAAAAATCAGTAATTATTGGATTTTGTCTAAATCTAAGAAAATGACATATATAAAAAAATCTTTTACTTACCCCTTATTTCAAGGACATAGAACACGATTCAAACTTTGTTTTTTCAGTTTTCCCTACTTTTTCTAGAAAACGCAGAAAGAAACTAAATATTTGTTGGGATGTTGCGAGATTCTATAAAATTTGTCCACCTCATTCAACATTTTTTAAATTGTTTGTAAAAACAAACTTGAGCTGACGGAAAACATATTGAATAAGAAATGTTATTGTACAAAAGATCCACGTAAATCATATTTATGCTATAAGCAGGCGGTTTGTTTTCAAAGTTTTTTAGTAATTTTTTTTTTAGTTTTCTGGTTAAAAAAGTGCGAATTTATAAAATTTAGTATAGCATAGAGGTTTCTTTAAGTGTAAAAAAAAACAAAAGCAAAAGTGATAGTGTTTCTCTGTGTTTTCTAGAACAAGAAGAGAAAATTCTGAAAATACAAACACAAAATCGTGTCTCTGACCTCCTAGATCTTCACTAAATCCAATAATTACCCAGAAATCTAAAACATTCTTGTAAAAATTACTAAAAAATTTCCACTTGAATGAGTTTGAAATAATGTATATTTCAATAAAGCTCGAGAGAAGTCGAAAGAGATACTACAGTATAATAAGAAATAAACTCTTATTAGTTACTTACCAGTATATTTTCAAGCTGGATTAAAATTTCCATATGTATCCAAATAAAGGTCCAGCTAGAAAACCTTAATAAGTCCTATACAAACAAGCACTATAAAGTGTATTCAGAGTTTAAAGTCACAAACACTAAACACTAGAATATTAAACAGCGGCACAGTATTTAAACTATTTTATATTTTAATATAATAAGAATATCACAACGTTGTTGACAAAGTACATAAAATGTGATTAATAACATTTTATAGCTGTTACCGAGAAAGTAAAGACTCCGTTAATCTGAAGTAAGGTTATGTATTAAAATTGTCAAAGAAAATAGCTGTTGTTTTGTGTTTCTTTGCTGCGAACCTGTGGGATATTTTTTGTCTCTTTAATTATTATGAATAAAAATAAGAAGAGAAAACCACTAAATCTTTTGGTATTTTATGATTCCTACTGCATTTGAAGTAGACATGGAGTAGGTAAGCGGGTTAACCTTCATATTTTTATAAAAATATTAATGGCATTCTTGGTAGAATTATTAAATTTTAGATAACAGAACATGTTAAAAATTATAAAACAAATACAAATGTTGTTTCAATTTTAGAAATAACTTATTTTTCTCTACTTCGAGAGGAATACAGAAAATCGAAATGAACAACCGTAGTTATATTTACAAGAAGCATTTTTTTGGATGTATGACAACTAAAAACCGTTATAATTACCAAATTTTTAAAGATATACACCGTTTTCAGAATAGGATAAATTTTCTGTATTTATCGACGTTTCAACCACTACGAGATCATCTTTAGGACGCTGAAATAATTATTTGTTATATTAGGGAATCTCTTCTTTAACTATGTAATACATAATATAAAGAATATCTTTATAAGTATATATAACAAAAAAAAAAATAACCAAATAAGAATGTAGTGATGACAAATATACTCTAAAAGAACAAAATCAATTTTATTTACGTAAATGTACAAAAGAAGTACACACCTGTAAAACTTATATATAGCTAGATCCCCTGCGTACAAAATAAGAACATTTCTAGGAAACACTGTGCAGGATAATTGTATTCATTCACACAAACAGATGAAAATCGATATCTGAATTTTTTTATGCAGATATAATTTTTTTACTTTTAAAATATATTTATATTTTTTCCCTTCCCACTTGTTAAATATCGAAAGAAAGCAAGCGGTATATAAATTTAATCTACAGGATATTTAAATTTTATTATGTTGAATTATGGGGTGCTCAGGTTGTCAGAGCCATGCTCCTTGTTAATATTATTTTTGTGTTATTTTATAGTTACTCTGCTCAGAAACTATAGATGTCTTGTTAAAATCTAATTGATATTGTCGGATCTTACATTGTTCAGCTAGAGCGGTTTTCTACTGATTATTAACCAAGTTTACAGGTCTTACACTTCGTATGTGTTATGTTATTCTTGTTTTAAGATACCTTTCAGTTTGACCTATTAAACTCCTTCACAATATGTACATGGAATTTTTTAGAGAATATTGCTTTCAACATCTTTAGAGGTAGGTGTTTTTAATTTCGTAAATAGCTTTATAGCGGTATTTAGATTCTAAAGGTAATGGTAAGGAAGTCAGTTTCACGTTCATAGGTTAACTTTTCCGAAAAAAAATTCTGATATAAGATATTTTATAATATGTGGATTGAGCATTAACGGGTTCATTATATATTGTATAATAACTACGTAATATCTTAATAATTATTTTGGATAGTTATTTTTTATAAGATAATCCTTGATATTTTAAAGATTTTTTTATAAAAGTCCGTATATGATAGTTTTAGTTCTCTATTTTTAGGATTTCTGATTATATTAATTTTTTAGGTGAAAGAATCTTGCGAGATAAAATTTAAGTATCAGAAAAAGTTGGTTTGTAATAACAATCCGTTTTTATTCTGTTATCTTCTGTCCTCATCAAAGATATGTCCAAAAATGATATTTAGTTATTTTTTCCTCCTCAATTATAAATTATAATCTAGTGCGAAAGCTATTAAAAGTGTTTAATAAAGTATTAGTCTGGTCAGACGGTTCACAAGTAATATTATCTACATTGCGTTTGAGAAATAATAAATCAAAAGTTAGTTTAGGAATGTTTTTTTTTGTAGTTCAAAGATGACAATGTCAGAACAACTTACAGATAAACGTTATCCATCCCAAAATTAAAATAACTGTTATCAAATATTAATTTTAGAAATTCATTAAATTCAATGATGGTTAGTTTGGAACTATCTTTAATTTTAGACTACTTTCTCTGATGTATATTAATAGTGAAATATGTTGAAATGTTGGGTAGAAAATTTTCCAACTTCCATTCTGGCAGAGAGCTTCCACCTCCTCGTGGTTTATGCTCGACAGCAGTACTTTTTAATGGGCTTAAAGAGAAATTATTAGAAAGTCAAACAGACTCGGGATATCAAACTTAAACCAATCACAGTTAGATGCTTTAAAGTTTTCTGCAAGTAGAGAACCAATAGGAAATAACATGTATTGTGAAATCTAGTTAAGTTCGGGTTAGTTCAGGTCAGTTCAGATGAGTTCAGGTTGGATCTTGGTTTCCAGATTAACGTAGCTTGCCGAACGATTTGTTTATGTTTGGTATTATGATTCTACACGTTTACCCACATTTAATACTATGAATGATGATTATGATGAGAATGACTAGAAATAATTTCATTTGATCTAAGCTTAAAATCCATGCCAATACGGCAACATCGCATGGTAAATCCTATATTTCGATCTAAATCCCAGACACGCTAAAAAAATCAAACGACACGCCTACGATTTTCTTAGTTTTTATGGAATATTGGCATTTTTCTGTTGTTATTTATGTAAATTCTTTAAAAAAAATATTAAATATTGTATTGTGTTTATGAGTTTTACTAGAAGTTTCCAAAATTTAAAGATAGTGATCGAAAACTACAAGTTATGAAAGTAAAAATCTATCAAAAAAACTTTTTGTTCGCGTTCTATGAACCGAAAAGCCGAGGTAAGTAAAGAATCTTCAAAAAGTTCGGAAAACTCGGTAAAGATGGTTAAAAAAATATCAGTATGGTCAGACGGTTCAGAAATATTTATGTCATCTAAAATTGTTTGAAAAATGGTAATTGAAAAGGTAGCTTAGGAATGCATTCTCTTTGCGGTTCAAACATAGCAATGTTAGAATATCTTAGAGATAACCAATTTCCCATTTCAAGGCTATATTTTTGGATAAAGAATTTGTTATCAAAATTAAAATAACTGTTATCCAACGTGAATTTTAGAAGTTCATCAAATTCAGCGACTGTTAGTTTTTAACTATCTTTAATTTTACACCACTACCTATGAAGTATATTAATGGTGAGATCTGTTGGAATGTTGGTAACTAAAAAAACAATATCAAGGGAAACAAGAAAATTTTGAAAGAAGGAAACAGTCTCAAAAGAATTATTGTACAATTCTTGTCTCTCTCAAAAGCGCAATTTATGAGTTTATACAGATAGTTCGTCAGATTGTACGTGAGAAACCCTACAATAATATGTGAGGTCCCTAGCTTTTGGAACAATTTTGATTAATTTTTAGAATAAGGCTTAATTTATATCACTTTTATTACAAGCTCTTAATTTATTTACTCATGAGTCTATTTATCAGTTTTGGTGTAGTGAAATTTTGTAATACATATTCGATACACTTCCACACGTATTACTGAATTAAAATTTTGCGATGGCTATATAACATAATGGTACGACCGGGCTGATCTCATAACAAAGTCGCAAAGTAGTCAATAGAACTCGGGCCGGTTTGACTTGTTTCAAAAATATGATTTCTAATGTCTGACCTCAGATTAGTTCTGTAACACTATTAAAAAATAAAAGAAGTAAGAAAAACACTGATTATTTACTCTAAAATCTCAGAGTAAAGTGTGAAGAAATCTAAAAATAAATAATAAAGCAAAATCATCAGGGTCAAGTTGAAAGTTAGTAACCACGTAATCGAGCAAATATGCCAAGCCAGCCCCTATGCTGGAGAGTAGGAGTGGGTTATTCAGGGTGATGCTGCATATGTAGCTAAGTTGAATGCAGAAACCTTCCACGATATAGATGGGAACTAACTTTCAACTTCACTTCTGTTTGAACCTCAACAAATGAATTTATAGTTCGAATATAGATACTCAACTGAGCATGTGGGTCACATAAAACCCGTTAGTAAGTGATAAAAAGGCACATTTAATTGAGTGATCATAGGTCTAACTGTGTTGGTAGCATAAAGATAGATATACTATAAATGAAATTTTTAGTTTAAATAACAACAAATTTTAAACTTCAAGTAACTGCTACGAAATATTGCAAAGTAAAGTAGCAATAAATATTAATGAAAATATGTTAAACTATGAAAAAGAGTCAAATAAAATAAAATCTCTTCTAAACTGTAGTACTTACTGGCGCCAAAACATAACTCAATCCCCGTTTATTCCTTAATTATCGGGTAAAACACAGAAAAATTGCACAACGCCTTACGTTATAAAGGAATAATCTTTAATTTGTAAATTATCATTTAAAATAGAAAATAAATATAACTTTAAGCTTGCCTGTTATTACTTCAGCTTAAAATTAATCTTTAATGAATGAGTTTAATGAGAGGTTGAATCTGGCCATATTAGATCGCTATGTTCTCTTAAATACGTGAATTTAACTGTATTAGTCGATTATTACGTGTTTTATTTGGTTCTAATGCCATTTGTTACTTTTTTTGTGAACATTAATCAATTTTTCCTTGGTTTGTCTTAATATTTATAGCTGCTATTATGGTAACGCTTTAATTATTATTTCTATATTATTAATGGTTAATTTTGAGAGCAACTCTTGCTATTTATATTAAAATTATGGTTAATTTTGAGAGCAACTCTTGCTATTTATAGTAAAATTTACTATATATTGATAAGTATTTACCCTCTGAGTGTATCACGATGGCCCCATTTTAAGGAAGAATTAGTTTATTTTACATATTTTAAAGTAAATCTAAATTGTATTCCATCTCTAGGCATCCCTCTGGATTTAAAATTGATGAAAACAAAATAAAATACCATCGTGGTTTGTCTGATGTCTCAAATACTTACAGTTTGATTTCAGTTTTAAGTTAAAATTTAAGCGATTCGTGAAAAGGATCTCTTAAAAGTGGTTTATTTATTTTTGTTTAATTAAAAAGTTAATTCCAAAACGTGTAACTTGTCCTTCTATATAGTATAATGATAAATATGATGATTATATTTCTATTTATTAGTTTTGCTTTGAAGTAGTTAATAGTAATTAGTGTCAATAAAATTAGCCGTTTGTAATAACCAGACATCTCAAATGCTAATTATTACCTATTTTATTTTTCTTATCATTTTCAATTATGGGGAGGTAACTTAGCTGAGTAATTAATTATTTTGTGAAGTAATTATTTTGTTTTATTTTATATTAAAAAATATATATACATTATATATCTTAGCTGCCTATGAGTTTAACAGTTTAAGCAGTGTTTTACTCTAAATTAATTATTTGTTGGATTATTACTATTGAGTTGTTGATTTATATTTCCTTTTCTTATAATACTTCAAAATTATTTCGTTTCTGGAGCTTTTCGTCAAACTTTATAACCTCTTTTGATATTTTTTTTTTCTGAATATGCGGAAAGTTTAAGATTCTAAATTTAAAAAAGAAAAGTAACTTAATAATTGATTATTATTTCTTGTTTAATTAACGAAGGTTGATTAATAATTCATTTGCTTTTTATTTAATTAATTTTTTATGTTTTCTTCTTTTTGTAGGGTTATTCTTCCCTCTGTTTCTTTTGCTTTTGTTTTTGAGTTTACTTTCTGGTAATATCCTTCAGTGTTCGATTTGTGAGTACAATTTAGCGGACTTGCAGCCATGCTTATACGAGACCACACAGCAAGCAGTCTCACAATCGGAATAGTAGATTAAGTTAAAATTATTCTTATTTTCTATTTTAAATGATAGTCTATAAATTAAAGTTTACTCCTTTTTTTGTAAGGCGTTATGCAATTTTTCGGTATTATATCACCTCATTAAGAAATAAAGAGGGCATGCATTTTGTTTTGCCGACACTAAGTACTGCAGTTTAGAACAGATTTTGTTCTACTTGGACCTTGTTCATAATTTAACATATTTTCACTAATATTTATTGCAATTATTTTACTTTGATGTATTTCACAGTAGTTACTTGAAGTTGAAAATTTGTCATTATTTAAAGTGAAAATTTTTTTTATAGTATAATACACAGGTAGAACTATGATTATTCAATTAAAGATATATTTTTGTTACTTATTAACGGGTTTTATGTGATCCACATGCTCACTTGAGTATCTATATTCAAATTCAAAATTTATTTGTTGAAGTTCAAACAGAGGTGATTTTGAAAGCTAGTTCCCATCAACATCGTGGAAGGTTTCTGCATTCAACCTAGCTACATATGCCGTGTCACCCTGAATAACCCATATGGCGCGGTTACTGACTTTCAACTTGGCCCTGATAATTTTGATTTATTATTTATTTGGTAATACTTTATTATTACATTTCTTCACACTTAACTCTGAGGTTTTGGCGTAAACAACCAGCGTCCTTCTAACTTCTTTTATCTTTTACTGTGTGTTACAACACTAGTCTGAGATCAGACAATAGATATAATCTCTTGGAAACAAGTCAAACAAGCCTCCAACACGATAGATCTACTGTTAGTTTTTTAGGAGTTCTATCGATTACCTTGCGACTTTATCAAGAGATCAGCCCGATCATACCATAATGTTGTACAGCCATCGCAAAATTTTAATCCCATCATACATGTGGAAGTGCGTGAAATACATGTCGCAAAATTCCATTAGAGTCTGGCACATGTAAAATAATATAATAATATATTATCATCAGAAGTACATCATATGTAAATTATCAGCTCAGTCTGACTTGTGGAAGTGTGTGGAATATGTATTACAAAATTTCACTACACTACGATTGACAAATAGACCCATGAGTAAAGTAAATATAAAAGCTTGTAATAAAAGTGAGCTGTATTTTAAAAATTAGTCAAAAAGACAAAATTATTCTACTGTAACTATCTGTATTATACAAAAAATTCTTTGAGGCTCTCTCACTATTAGTATACTGCAGAGATAGTGGTCTAAAATTAAAGATAGTTGCCAGCTAACAGTAGCTGAATTTAACGAACTTCTAATATTCATATTTGATAAACAGTTATTTTAATTTTGATAACAAATTCTTTACTCAAATATATGGACTTGAAATGGGAAACTTTATCCCTAAGTTATTCTAACATTGGCATGTCTGAACTGCAAAGATTATACGTTCCTAAGCTTATGTTTGAATTACAGTTATTCAAACGTTATTTAGATGAAGTTATTATTTCTGTACCGTCTGACCAGACTAATACTTTTTTAAACATTTTTAATAGCTTCCAAAATTACAATATACAATTTAAAAGGAAAAAAGTAACTCCATATAATTTTTGGACATACTTTTTACGATGACAGAAGATAACAGAATAAAAACGGATTGGTATCACAAATCAAATTTGTCTGAAAGATACTCAAAATTTAACTCGTAAGATTCTTTCCCCCAAAAATTAATATAATCAAAAAATGTAATTATTCGGAATAGCGGAAACACCGAATTTTTCGAACCAAATATTTTTTATATACGTCCTTTGTTCGGATAGTAGAACACGAATATGAAGTTTTTTTGTCGATCTCGCACGGTTTTTCAAAAAAAAAATATTTCCACTGATATAACTTGTAGTTTTCGATCACTTTCTTTAAATTTTGGTTACTTCTAGTATAATTCACATACGCAACACAATATTTAATCAATTTTTTAACAAAATTTACATAAACAAATACGAAAAAATGCGAATTTTTCATAAAAACTAAGAAAACCGTAGGACTGTCGTTTAATTTTTTTAGCGTGTCTGCGATTTAGACCAAAATATATGACTTACTATGCGATGTTGCCATATTGGCTTGGATTTTAAGCTTGGTAGATCAAGCAAAATTATGTGTGATCATTCTAGTATTGTAGCATTATATGTAGGTAAACGTGCAGAATTGGAACATCAAACATAAGCAAATCGTTTAGCAAGTTACGCTGATCCAACCTGAACTAATCTCAACTGACCTGACCTAACCCGAACTAAATTAGATTTAACAATACATGTCAGTTCGTATAAGTTCTCTATTTGCAGAAAACTTTAAAGCTTCTAACGGTGATTAAGTTTGGTGTCCCGATTCTGTTTGACTGGCGTTAAAACAAACTACATTTTGTCCAACATAGTCAACAACACTTTCTAATAATTTTTCTTCAAACTCAGGATAAAATATTGCTTTCGAGCAGAGACCACGAGGTGGAATCTCTCTGCTGGAATGGGAGTTGGGAAATGTTCTACTCAACATTCCAATAGATCTCACCATTAATGTACTGCAGAGAAAGTAGTCTAAAATTAAAAATAGTTGTAATCTAATGATTACTTAATTTAATGAACTTCTGAAATTAATATTTGATAACAGTTACTTTAATTTTTGGAATGGATAATGTTTATCTTCAAGTTGTTCTGACATTATCACCTCTGAACTGCAAAAAGAAGGCATTCCTATTCTTCCTTTTGATTTGTCATTTCTCAAACGAAATGTAGATGACAATATTACTTGTGCACCATCTGACCAGATTGATACTTTATAAAACTTTTTAATAGCTTTCACCCTAAATTACAATTTATCATTGAAACAAGAAAATAACTATCATTTTTGGAGAGACTTTTAATGAAAGCAGAAGATAAGAAAATAAAATCTGATTGGTATCACAAACCAAGTTTTCCTAAAAGATATCTAAATTTGAACTCGCAAGATTCTTTCGCCCAAAAAATTAATATAATCAAAAATATAAAAATAGGGGACTAAAAGTATGACATCCAGACTTTCATACAAAAAAATCTTCAAAAGGATGAATTCGTTAATGCTCAATCCACATATTATGAAATACCCTATATCAGAGATCTTCCGAAAAAGTTGGCCTAAGAACTTGAAACTGACTTACTTCCTATTGCCTCTAGAATTGAAATAACCGCTATAAACTATTTATATAATTAAAAATACTTACCTTTAAAGATCATGAAAGCAATATTTTTTATAAAATTCCATGTACAGACTGTGAAGGAGTTTATATAGGTCAAACCGGAAGATATCTTAGGACTGGAATAACAGAACACAAACGAAGTGTGAGACCTATAAACTTGGTTAATAACAAGAATAAAACCGCTCTAGCTGAACAATGTGAAATCCAGCAATATGACATCTGTACTTACTGAGCAGAGTAACTATAAAAAAAAATTATGAGCGATATGATGATAATAAAATAATACAATAATAATATTAATAAGAAACATGACATTGACAACTTCAACAACTCATATTTCAACATAATAAAATTTAAATATCTTGTAAATTAAATTTATATTACCTACTTGCTTTCTTTCAGTCTGTAACAAAGAGGAAGGAAAAAATAATAAAAGTATTCTAAAAATAAAAAAATTCTATCTACATAAAAATACATGCAGATATCGATTTCCAGCTATTAGTATGACTTGATATTTTATTGATATTCCGGTCCGTTCTTCTCTATTTACGTACATAGAATACAATTATAATCAAATATAACAATAATGGACTAATTCAGTTAAATTTAGGTATTTAATTGAGAAGAACAACTTATTATGGCCAGATTCAAAATCTCATTCGTTAAGGATTAATTTTGAGCTCTAAATTTAATATATCAAAAATCAACTAAAAAAAATGCCTCAATAAACGCAAATTAATGGATGTTATGGGGAGTTGTGGGGTTAAAAGAATTTCTTCACTTAAACATGCAGAACTGCTAATATCCTCTCTCTGGGCTAATTCCAATAAACATAACGCAATAAACAGCAAAACAGGTAAAAGATAAGGTAACTAAACAACTAAACTCAATTGCTGGAACAAATTAAACTGTTTCCACAGCTCAAAAATATTAACCTATGAGAGTTCCTGGGTTCAACTGAAATGAATTTTTAAAATAGGCCAATTCATTAGTCATTAACCTTTCGTTCCACAATTAAATAAATCACCTATTAGTTATTTATAAATTAAAGAAATACACACCCCATCGGCCATTACCGACTCGGACCAAGCAAAAAATAAGTTACCTTTCAAATGCAGAGTTATTGATTTCCTGAAAGTTTAGAGACTTTGCAGACTAGCTGTCACCTCGAACTGACGACGGTACGCAAGTGACGAATCAGATGTTTATAATACCTCAAAAAAAAACAACTGAAAAATTTTCTCGGTGGACAATATATTGATGAGAAGTTTATAACAACAATAACACAGAGACAAAAATTAACCTAGAACATGGGAAAAAGGAATAAATACAACCACCTACAGTCTAGGGAATGTCATGCAAAACAACATAAATAGGTGTCAAACAGTTATAATTACATGTAATATAAAAGTTTACTTTGTAGTTTGAAAATTACTCCATGGAGAAGAGACTCTCATCACTAAAAAAATGTAACATTGGTTTTTTTGCTGGAATATGATTATTTTGGCATCCTATAAAACATATCTCGATGAAAACTCTGAAAGATTTGTGCAAAAAAAAATGGCGGACCAAGAATGGTCATGATTTTCGGTTTTTTGAGTTTATCTCGAAAAAGAATAGTTGTATCGAAAAATGTTTCAAACAAAAGGTGTAGAGAATTAAAAAACCTATCGATTCGTATGATATAAATTATAGGTGGCGCCACTAGTTATCGAGATATTTTTTTTCGACAAAATTAACGGTTTTGGTTTTTTTTTAAAAAAGGCATTTATTAAAAAAATTAGCAATTTAAAATTTAACGCAAATATAGGTTTTGTCATTCTAAAAAAGTATGTTAAATCAGGAATCTGCGAGTTTTTTATTTTCCGAGAAATTCGATGTCAAAGTTGAAAATTCAGCCTCAATTTTCCGCTTTCCTAATTAAAGTAAAATGCTCAATTTTAATGAAAATTGTTTGTATTGTTTTATGTTAAAGATCTATTTTTTTTAATCGTGGGCCGATAAATTTTGCAAAAACCAATTTTTGCACCAAGAAAATTGCGCTAACCTTTTACCGGATGGAGACAAAAATTTTTTAATGTGTGTATTAGATTTAGATGTATCATTTCCGATCTGAAGAAAAAAATTTTGATTTTGGATGAAAAAAACGTTTCTGTTTCAAAAATTCATAATGTCGTGGAAAATGAATATTAAGGGCTCAAATTTGCAAGAGATTCTTTTTAATACTTTTGCTTTACCTGTGAATTTTTTGGATCCAAGAAGTACACTTCCATACGATCTGTGAACCTTCGAAAATTGGGCCAAAACTAATTGAAAATAGCTGCTGCAGGCCGCTATCGGCAGGTTGCCATAGGTCAGGCGCATTATTCATTGGCGCTTCAAGGAAACTTATGCATCACAAGTAATATTTATAATATTGATGTTTTATTAATTTAAATAATAGCAACAATTTGTTGAATCATATTAATTCTTAATTTGTTTATTAACAAAATTTTGACAAAAAATATAGAAAAAATCATACAAATATTCAATTACATATTACATATTCTACTGTTTTTTTTTCTTTATATTATTATTTTTTAACAGTTTATTAACAAAATTAAAAAAAAATATAGAGAAAATTATTCAAATAATCAATTCGTAAAAATGTTTTTAATAAACTATTAGGTAATAATAATATAAAGGAAAAAACAGTGTAATATGTAATATATAATTGCTCTTTTTTTTATCCAATTTCCATGAAGTAAATGTAGCCAAAAATTCAAGAAGACAAAATAACCGAGCAAGGAAAAAAAATTGACAAGCAAGTCAAACTACGGGTATTTATAGTAAAATCAAAATACACCTAACCGACAAATGAAGCATACCATTTGCTATACAAATGATTTATGAAAGAATACTGTGTTTGATCATAACATGAGTATTTGCAAAAGGAAGGTAAAATAAATTAAAGTAGCCACAGTCATCCTAAATTTAAATATGAACCACAATAAGACTTCTAAAAAAATATACATATAATAATTTTAATAAATGAACTTTTCAAGAAATATTACTCAGATTCAAGTTTTCCTTACCTACACTGTACAAATGAAATGAATTAAATTTACAGTAAATGCGCTGGAAGCATAGTTCATAAAAATTTATTAAATGCACTTTCTGTGATGCATTAAATTTAATAACTTTTACATTAATCTAAAGTACTTTATTCCATTAAATTTAATGTAATCATTTATTAAATATAAAGTCTGATCATTACTTTTTAAGGTGAGTATGTACATTAAATATACAACCAGTGTTCATTGAATTTGAGATATGTTAGAACATATTTAATGCACCAATATTAACATGAGTTCAAGAAATTCTGAAACTACCAGAAAAAGGTGGGCACTTTTTCCACAGGTAGTATCAGCCATCTAGACCAGTTTTAAACTCATTGGTTCCAGTTAGTACGGGGTAGAAATGTACACATCACCATAAGAAAATTTAGTCCTTTCAGCAACTTATATCATACTAAATAAAAAGTTCAATGCAAGTTGCACGATCTCCTGAAATATCATCAATACATTGAATAATAATGTATATTCCTTTAGTATTAGGGTATATGTGAATTAATTTTAATGTACGGAAGTTGAGTATATCTTTTCAGTTACTTTATTGAAATTTAAGATACCATTTAATCAAATTTAATATACAATGAACTGATATTTCAATGAAGTTGCTTTAAATTCAAAGTAAATGGAAATTATTCACGATTTAAAGTACAACATCATTAAATTTAATGTAGAATAGACATTAAATTTGCATTAAATTTAAGGTTATTTTTAACAGTATATAAAAGAGTAAATAATAAACTAGTCCAGTAAACTAATCAAAAATTAATTGAAATAGCAGTAAAAGAAAAGGACAAAATAAAACAATTCACAATACTCATATCACTAGAATTTATTTCGCTATTATCGGTTTTCCATTTAGTTTTTTGTTTAGTATACTCACTTGACTGATAAATTATGTGGTTATTGCACTAGTTACAGTTAAGGCAAACTTAAAAATGTTAATATTCTTGAAAAAGTTAATTTATTTGAATTATTATTTATATTTTAGTAGTCATCGCAAAAAAGTTACAATTTTAGACAAAATTAGTGTAAACAACAACAAATTGATGATAAATATTTGATCCTAAACGTCAATATTTTTCATAACTGGACGAAATCAAAACATGTTATTTTCCGTATTAAATCCGCTATATTGAATTTTAAGAAATTAATTTTTAATTAGTAATCTATGCCGCCGAAAATCAGCCAACACCAAGATTGGAAGAATTCGGATGGACGTTTATTAGACCGCCATATTTAGTCCTCCATATTGACGTTTAAGAAATTAATTTTGGACTGGTAATCTACGCCCCAAAAAATCCCCCAATACAAGTTTGAGAAGAATTCGGGATAAATACATTTTCTAGCCGGCCATACTTTATCAGCCATTTTGAATTTGAAAAACATAATTTTAGCAAACATACAAACTCTATAAAAATTCAAATAAACTTATTGGTATGACATCTGTTAAATATTTAATATTTAACATTAATATTATATTAAATATTTTTCCACATCTAGATTTTGTTTTAATATTGTCACACAAAAAAAAAACATAAAATAAAATATTTCACAAATTGACGTTTCCAAATTCTATTAAACTATTATTTTAAATTAAAACAATAACAAATTGCTTTACCTTTAATAATTTTATAACCTTCCAATTATGAAATATTACGTTTATTTACTGGTCGTCGTTCGTTCAAATTCACCAGGTCAGCAAGGTCGCTTTCCGAGCCCTGATGAACCATGATTGTAAAGAAGGCGATTCTGATGTAGGTCTGTCAGTGTTCAATCAGTTGACTTCTCAAAAAGTTGGTGAGCCCTTGTGAGCGAGGAAGTGACGAATCCCAAACGAGTCTCCAGTTCAGATCAGTAATTTTAATCTAAGTTGAAATATTAATTTTAATAATGTACAGCTCAAGATAGTCAATGTACTTATTTTGAATAATATTTTTTTTTAAATCGAAGCTGAGCAGGTAATTTAAAGTGTAATCTCTGAAGACCAAAGTTCCCGATTCCTACGTCTCTAGTCACACCCCAAAATTGGGCGTGACAATATTACGTATTATTTTATGCTATGTATTTGTAAAGTGTTTTAGCAAAATTCAGCCCTAATATGTAAATTAATCTAAATTTTGATGTCAACATTGTACTGTAAAATCTACGATTCTAGTCCATAGTAGATATTCACACAAATATTATTTTTATATTGTTTAGTATTTCTCATATTATTGGAAAAACTTTGTATACTTTTTTAAAATGAAGAATAAAATAAAATTTTTATAAAAAAAAATTGAACCGACTTCTAAAAGTGCGCTAAAAGTGAAAAATAACTAGAAATTTTTATATGAAATTGAAATTTTTGAAGTCGGCGCCAAATTGATACCTGACAAAATGTGATTCGCATAAACAGATTAAAAATATTTTATTTCTAATTGCTTCCTTACCATAATTTGTATATATAAATAGTTATTTATTTCATTTAGAAGTAATTTGGCGCCGACTTCAAAAATTTCAATATCATATAAAAATTTATAGTTATTTTTCACTTTTTTGTGCACTTTTAAAAGTCTATTCAATTTTTTTTATAAAAATTTAATTTTTCGATTTTTAGTTTTGAATTCATTATGATATCCATAAATTACTAAATATTATTCGAGATTAGTGTACCGCGCAATGACTCCAAGGCGGCAAAAAATGAACCACTAAAAATTCTTTAATTCTTAGAGTTCTCCAAATACCAGTGAAATTGTGTCAAACAAATATTTAATCTGTCATAGCAAATCCACTGTCTTAAATTTAAAATTAATTCTAGGTTGGTAATATAGGTCCCAAAACCTTCCAATATCGATATCTAAAGAACTTGAGACGTAAATTTCTTAGCCCGATATATTTTATACAGCATTTTAAGTTTGTATACGCCCCAAGAACCCCGTAATATCAATTTTGGACAAAATCGGAAAATGTAAAATTTTCAGTCTCTCGTATTGTATCTTATCAATCTACTAGCTGTAAAAATTAACATCATATTGCAATACACGACCCTGAAAACTCCGTAATACCAAATCTGAAAAAATGCGAATAAGGTGAAATTTTCAATCACCATATTGGATTCGCCATGTTGAATTTCAGAAAAATAATTTTAATGTCTTAATCTAATCTGAATCTAAACCCTTCAAAGCCCTCTAGTATCAGTTTTGGATGAAATTAGAAAATTTAAAATTTCTAGATCGTCATATTGCATCTGACATATTGGATTTCTTAAAATAATTTTATATTCGCTATTTATATCCTCAAAAGCAATTCAGTCTCACCTTTAAACAAAATCGAAAAATGTAAAATTTTTAATCGGTTGAAAAAAATACTTTTAAATTCATAATTTACACCCTCAAGCACCCCCTATATCAGTTTTGGAGAAAATCCAAAAGTTTTTAGAACCCATATTAAATCCGCCAGATTGAGTTTTTCAAAAAATATTTTAAATTCATAATTAATACTGACAAATTTCCCCCAATACTAATTTTATACAAAATCGAGAGATGTAGAATTTTTAATCCGCCATCTTGGATCCGCCATATTTAATTTTTTTTAAATAATTTCAGATTCGTAATGTGCGACCCCAAAAACTCCCCCATATCAATTTTGAAAAAAATCGGACAAAATTAATTTTTTATCCGCCATATTGAATACGCCATATTGAATTTTTTTTAAATGATTTTAGATTCGTGATGTGCGACCCCGAAAACATCCCCATACCAATTTTGGAGAAAATCGAACAAAATTAAATATTTTTGACCACCATATTAGATTCTCCATTTTGAATTTTTTAAAATTAATTTCAGATTCGTTGTGTGCGACTCCGAAAATTCCCTCATACCAATTTTGGAAAAAATCGGACAAAATTAATTTTTTTGGTCGCCATATTGTCAGCGCCATCTTGGATTTTACTGCACCAATATCATTCAAAAAAATATGGGACCACCGCAGTAACTTCCTGAACATGACGTAGAAAATTTCATTCAAATCGGTGCTGCCGTTCCCGAGTAATCAGTGAACATACTTAAAAAAAAACATACATTCCTTCTTTTAGAACTCGGTTAATAATAAGTTGATCATTTATCTTTTTACCTCGAAGACTCTGAAGTGAATAAAAAGATTTTAAGTACATAAGCCCTTTTTCTGGTAAAAATTTAGGAGGTTTGAACTTCGTGTTTAATTTTGTTCACAACGCGAATAATAAACTCTCTCAAACTATCTTTTATTTCATATTTTTAACAGTTTTCCTACCCCTTGGTACATTGGCTGGTTAATACTTAGAAATCTCCACTCTATTTAATAATTTGGACATATCCTATAGACCCATTATTATCTACAAATAGCTTGTGTAATTTTATATGAAATATTAGTTGCAGTTTTCGTTTAGAAGTAACTCTTTCAAATTCTTAATTAAATAAGACACACTGAGCTGCAATATGTGTTTCAAATTTTGTAGATTTGAATTTTATTTTTCCTAAATTATTGTAATCTCCTAAAATTTGTTTGCTTATCTGATGAATGTTTTTGGATAAATATCGATATAAAATTGGCTGATTATTGTAATTTTCTACCAAATGAGGCAATCACAACCTAAAAAATTAATTCTAAATTTGAATTATAATTATTCACTATTTTATCAGCTGTAAAGTAGAATATTCAATATTCAACTGATATACAGTTTCTACAAATGGCTCCAAAATGATTAGCTCTTAGTGTATAAATGTTCCTAAAATATTATTTAAACAAATACATTTAGATTTTTAGTATTACGTGTCTTACAATCCTTAATTTATGCTTTTGGTGTTTTTGGAGTTAGATCATGCTATTTGTGTAATTCTTACACGGATAGAGATCACACTGCTTGTGTCAACCCAATGAGTCCCTACCCGGCAGTTAATTACACGACTTGTCTTGAATATTACGTTTGTACACGGGTATCATATATTACACGTAAGTAATATTTGTCTTTTGGCAAAAACATATACTATGGGTGACTTGATATCCAATACGATCAGATGTAGTGTACTCAGGTGCGGATCCAAGGGGGGGGGGGCGCTGGGGGCGATCGGGCGATCCCCCCAAGAGCTTTGAGTTTAGGAAAATGGACCCGATATTTCCTCTCGTACTACAGTTTATTTAAGAACTAGAGAGAGTAATAAATCATTTTTTACCCTTTTTCTCTTCGCAAACTACCTGTGTTCTTTAGCCCGGTGTCTTTAGCAAGATCTGTTATACTCAAAACGCTGTATATCTTTAAAAATTTAGTAATTGTAACGGTTTTTAGTTGCCATACATCAAAAAAAAATGTTCCTCATAAATATAACAAGGGTCGTTCATTTCGATTTTCTGTCTTCCTCTCGGAGTAGAGAAAAATAAGTTATTTTTACAATTGAAACAACATTTATACTTATTTCATAATTTTTAACATGTTTTATTATCTAAAATTTTATAATTTTTCAAAATATCCCATTAATATTTGTATAAAAATATGAACGTTAACACTCTTACCTACTCCGTATCTACTCCAGACATAACATAAATCGGAAAATACTGATGATTTTCCCTCCTTGTTTCTCTTAATAAAAATGAAAGAGATAAAAGATATCACAGGTCAGGAGCAAGGAACACAAAAGAAAGCCGCTGTTATTTACATAACCTTGCCTCAGACTAACTGTGTCTTTATTTTGTCCTATAATAACGGCAAACAATATTATTAAAGGCATTTTTGTCGACAACGTTGCGATATTTTTATTATATTACGATATAAAATAGTTTAGAAACTTTGTGCCGCTATTTAATATTGTAGTGTTTAGTGTTTGTGACTTTAAACACTTGATAGCCTATAAATTTTAGACTATCGTTATTATAATAAAAACACTTTACTAGTGCTTGTTTTTATTGGATTTATTTAGGTTTTCTAACTGGGTATGGATGTACATATGGAAAATTTTAATCAGCTTGATATACCGGTAAGTAACTAATAAAGAGGTTTTTTCTTGTAGTATCTCTTTCGAACACGTTAAGCAACATTCTGTCGAGCTTTATGAAAATACACAGTATTTCAAACTCATGTGTACACTATGATTAGTTAATACAACTTGTACAGAATGTAATTAAAAATATTTAAAATATTATAACAAAGAATAATACAATAGCTGAAAACAAGGGAAACTGTTCCTTGAAACATATGCCTGAAATGCTTAATTTTGGAAGAAAAAAATAAGATGAACAAAATAGTACACATGCACAAATTTTTTAGTTATTTTTACAGGGAACGTTTTAGATTTCTAGGTATTTATTGGATTTAGTGAAGATTTAGGAGATTATTAGAGTACGTTAAGGTAGTTTTTGGAAAAGAAAACGAAATCGTAGCTCCATTCTTAGTATAATGTACTCTCTAGTATACAGGACCCTATCATTTTTCCAACCTATAATCTATATGAAAGAGGCCTTTTTTAGCGACTTACATTTGTGTTTTAGGATATGGAGAATCACCCTTCTTCTTCAGGTATGCAGAGTCCTAAATTCCGCCACATAAGAAGGTGTCCTATAGCCCAAGATTGGATTAAATTTACTTACGATTATGTTAAAAGGAAGCTGCCTAATTGTAATCCTATAGAGGTAAATTTGGGTTATGCTTATTTTTATACCTAATTGTTATTAGTGGCACTTTTTAGAAATTGAATTGTTGATTTTAAAAACAACATAGTTGACTCCAGCCCTACTGTTATTTATTTTCTACTACATAACATTTTTTTGTCATATTTGTTTCTAACTTTTGTTTTTTAAGTGATTCAGAAAGTGTTTAAAATGTTTGTCAGTTTTAGTAAAACATACTTCTGACTACAAAGAAACAATACCCTGAAAATAAAGTGTGAAACCTTAGTGACTGCACGGTTGTCAATAAAATTATATCAATGTACACATATAAAAATATTAGTAAATTTGTTCACCCAGAACTTCCCTCATCATTAATTTGATGTGCTTTAATTGCTCAGTTGAACTCGTATAACAATTTTTTTTAAGCCAAGTCACTATTTTTGATTTTAACTAAATATTCCACCCATGTGCCGACTTCTTATTCTGATATAATTATACATATCATTCAGTTGATATAATTTTTAAATTCTGGTGCCCAAGAATCCTGAAAACGTATGACAGTGTAAATTCAAAATTAAACTTCTCCATCTACCAACAACCTCTTGTTCGTAAAATATTAAATGCTATAATTCAGGTAAGCAAGTACCATTCAAATATTTTGAAAATACGGATAAATCCCATGGAATATATTAACTTCCATTCTTTTCACTTTGTCTTGTTACAGGATTGTTTCATCTAATTAGTTTTTGTTTACTTTTCGTTTCCGGAATATATATTTTGAAGCTCTTAATTCATATTTTAGCCCCAACATTTTTCAAAATTTTATATAGCTGGTATAATTGTCAATAAGAGAAAAATAACTTTTAGAATTCTTAAGTTTAGATCTAGTTTATGTGTCCCCTCATCATTTATCCAAAAATCACTTTAAAAATATTTGTTTATAGTATGAAATATGTACATATAAAAAAATTTTCCTTACAGGCTAATTTACTAATTAAAACAAGTAGCAAGGGAAGATCTGGGTAATCAACTTTATGAATTTTTAAAATTCAAATTAGAAACCAATGCTTACACTTATCCCATACAACTGTGAGAACTTTCCTAAATGCCCCAATAACGACAATAAAGGAAACAAGAAAAAGGAAGAGACCAAAAACTGAAGATATGAAGCAACAAAATTACAAATTAGAGATGAAATATATATGATGTTTTCTGAGGGTAAGTATTTCTAAAAAATTTTATATGTTATATTTTATTCTAACTTGTTTTGTTTACATTTTCTAACCCGTCAAGGTGTATATATAATGAAAATATAAGTTTTAAAAATAAAAAAAACCCAAAAAAATATTTGTAATGAATACAAAAAGTAAACATAATTTTACTAAATTAAATAGAATATTAAGATTTCGTCATTTCTTCATAACAATTTTTTATTTGTGAAGGTACCTCAATAACAGTCTCAATATTGTTGGAACGATTAAAGGCAAAAGAAATATACCATGGAGCAAGGACAAGTCTAGGCATATTACTAAAGCAAATAGGATTTATCTACAGGTAAACAATCATTTACATACAGCAAATAAATGTTAGATACAAATATAAAGCAGTTGCAATTGGGCCAAAATAATAAGCAGAATTTTTCACAGGAGACCTGTGTAATTTATTTTTGGAGGATACACATTTCATTTTTATTTATATATTTATATAGGAAGGATGACCCACGTAGAGCTTCAATGGAGAAACCACAAATTCAGAAAATGAGAAGAGACTTTCTTGAACAGTACTTAAAGAACGAAGAAAAAGGGGAAAATAAATTTGAGCCAGTCTTTATAGACGAAACATGGATTTTTCAAAATGGAGAAACCACAAATTCAGAAAATGAGAAGAGACTTTCTTGAACAGTACTTAAAGAACGAAGAAAAAGGGGAAAATAAATTTGAGCCAGTCTTTATAGACGAGACATGGATTTTTCAAAATGGCACCCACAGACGATCATGGCAGGACAATAGCACTCAATCAGTACAAAAATTATCTGGGGAGGAATTTAGGTAATAAATCAGTTATTTCCACTACACAATTTGAATTTTTTTCATCTATAACAGGTTGCAAAAAGCTTTATTTAAATAATCCTTGGATCATTTCCTATTAGCAGGATGTTAAATATTAAATTTTTACTTTAATACTTTATTTCCTGGGGAGATTGAGAAATTTCTTACTTAAATTTCTGTATGTTTTATCAAACAAGTTTGAACCTTTTTAGGAAAAATTTTTACTTAATATGATAAAAATGTTTCCTTAATAAATGAAAGTTAAACAAATAATTTAATTTACATTTTACAAAATAATAATGATCATCTTACTCTGATACAGGCTTTCCAGAAATCCAAAAAAAAAATCTTGTAGTGATTTCTTAAGCGGTTTTATAAAAGAATTTGATATAAACATATATCTAAAATATTTCGTTTTCAAAATACAGGGCGTTAAAAATTATGAAAAAAAAATATATTATCAAAATATAAAAACTGCTTACAGGTATTTTGCTGAAACGTGAAGTAAATCTGTATCGCGTAGAATCTAATTTGTTTCGGTTTAAGGAAACACAACTAATATTTTTATATTAAAATATGGTACATCAGTGTTCTTGCCCAAGTTCTCAGACGAGTCAATGCTTCGCCAATCGAAACTGCTGATATGGTATCATGTTTTATTGTGCTAAAAAAAGCCGATTTGAAATAAGTATTATAATTATTTAATTGCACACTCCTCATCCATAATTTATACAACATAAAGGTGCTTAAAAATAAACCAAAAATGGGTATAATACAATATATTTTTAACAATGCATCATATTTCTAAAAAATTAACAGATGAAATAAATTTTCCAATTTCAAGGCATTAATGACATAAAAATTGAGAAAAATAAATTAATTTTGATATTATCCTTTAACTAAGACCATCAACACATGCAATGTTCCGTGTTCTAATTACGTGAAATGAAGATCCCTAAAGATGTTTCGAGCAATCTAGGTAAAAAGTTGCATAACATTTCAAATTTGACTTGATCTAAACTCGAGAACCACTATTTCTCAATTGACCAAAACCATGAAAGCTTCCGTTGGTTAAGACCAATTTGTGTTTCTGCAAAATATTTCAAATAATTTGTACTGACACATACTACTCTACTTTTTTTTCAGGTACATAGTACTGAATGCAGGAAATGAAAATGGATTCGTTGAAGATGCAATGCTGATTTTTAAATCAAAGTCAAAAACTGGAGATTACCATGGAGAAATGAATTCGGAAAACTTTGAAGCTTGGTTAAAAGATATTTTTCCAAAACTGGAAACACCTTCTTTAATTGTTTTAGATAATGCTCCTTATCATAGTAGGCAACTTCAAAAATGGCCAACAAAGTGTTGGAGCAAGGACGCTATGAAAGCGTGGCTGAAAGAAAAATATATCAACTTTGGAGAAGATGCTAGAAAAGATACTTTGTGGTCTTTGATATCTCGGTACCAAAGCCTGCAAAATGCTTTGTAGTAGATCAGCTAATAGAATCTTCTGGACATAAAGTTTTACGCTTGCCTCCATACCATTGCCATTTTAACACAATTGAAATGGTATGGAGTCAGGCAAAGAGAAATTATGACCAACTGATTCTACAAGTTAAAGAACCAATAGAGGCTTGGAAAAAGGCGTTAGGAACAGTGACAAAACAGAATTGGGCTAACTATGTCGAACACACAAATAATATTATTAAAAAGCAGTGGTAAATTGAAAAGAAAATTCGAGTTCCTTTACAGCCACTTATTATTAATGTTGGTGAGAGTGATGGCGATTCCTCAGAATAAGAGAAGTCATTTTGACCTTTAATCCTCTTTTCAGTTTTTGATAATATGTGGATGTACAGACATTTTTAATAATTTTCATTTGTGTTTTTTTTAATCTCTTTTGGCATTTTCATACATAAAAATTTCACCACTTCTAAAGTATTCTCATAAAATTCTTATTTACATATTTTCTAAATTTTTAACTTAAATTTTTTATTGGTACCTTTTAAGCACTTCTTTTCTTTTTCCATTTCTATATGGGATATTTTTTTCTTTTGCCCATGGCATTATATAAAACAAGAAAGAGTATGATACCATTTTTTTTATATTTATTATATATAAATAATCAATCTTAATTGTAATTAGTTCATTTACGATTTCTATTTTTTTATGGCAGTATTATTTTCATATATGTGTTACTCTGTTTCAGTGAACTTGATGCAACATAGGGGCCCTAGATTTTGCCTCACATCTAGATGCCCCCAACCGACCCCTTTCATTATTTTACATGTTTATATGCTTACACATTTATGTGTGAGGATGTTGCATGTGGAATCTTGAAATGAGGTCAATAAAAGACTCAGAGCCATGAGTCGTGCGATGTATTAAATCTTACCTTTTGGGGCACCCATTTTTTTAAATTTCTGTATTTATTTTTAAGAAAACTAGCTATTTAATGAAGAAGAAACTAATTAATTATTTATATTTTTATTCAATATTTTTGTAGCTTGAATACCTTAGTTTTTGCAGTCAAAGATCATAAAGTTACAATAATTTAATATAAAATACTTATCATTTATAGGATATTGTATATATACCTATAATTTTTGAAAATAGTGTTAGGTATATAAATAAATAATTAATCTTAATTGTAATTAGTTCACTTACGATTTCTATTGTTCCATGTCTGTATTATTTTTTATGCATGTATTACTCTATTTCAGTGAACCTGATGCAATATTGGGGCCTTAGATCTGGATGCCCTGGACCGAACCCCTTTCATTATTTTACACATTTATATGTTTATAAATTTATCTGTGAGGATAGGGCATGAGGAATCTTGAAATGTAGTCAGTAAAAGACTCGGAGCCATGAGTCGTGCGTTGTGTTAACTATTATCTGTTGAAGCATACATTTTTTTTAAATTTATGTATTTATTTTTAAGAAAACTAGGCTATTTGATGAAGATGATTAATTATTTATCTTTTTATTCAATATTTTCGCAGCTTAACTACTTCATTTATTGCAGTCAGAAATCATAAAGTTAGTCATTAAGTATAAAACACTGAATAATTTCTAGAATATTGTATACTTACCCACTGTTTCTAAGAATACTGTTTTTTAGTTCCGATTCTGTTGAAGCATACATTTTTTTTAAATTTATGTATTTATTTTTAAGAAAACTAGGCTATTTGATGAAGATGATTAATTATTTATCTTTTTATTCAATATTTTTGCAGCTTAACTACTTCATTTATTGCAGTCAGAAATCATAAAGTTAGTCATTAAGTATAAAACACTGAATAATTTCTAGAATATTGTATACTTACCCACTGTTTCTAAGAATACTGTTTTTTAGTTCCGATTCTATTAGAATAGTCAATTTATTTTTAGTTTTCAGTTAGACTACCCTAATATTGTTATACCTAACTGGAGTATTATAATAAAAATAGAACTTTATCAACAAATTGCGTATAATTTTTTCTGTTACCGAAATAGTTACCAATAATTTAGAATATACACGATTTACTTTATAAAATAAATAAATAAAGCTTTTATTGTCATAAATTTCATAGGTGAAACATTACAACAACATAGGTTCACTTATAAAAGTGAACATACACGTAAGTACCCCACACTTGTACCTTCAGACATCACCCTACTAATCCCAAAATTAAAAAGAGTGTGTTTAAAATTTTTAGTACAGTAGTTTCTACAATTTCAAAATTATCAGCTAACAACATATTAAAAAGGCAATGCTTATTAAAGAATGTACTAATACGTAAAGTAAATTATTTTTAGCAGTAGTACATCTCTTAGTGTAGTAATATAAAAGAGAAAATTTTAATCCGCTTTTAAAATCTCTCATATTTAAAATTTCACTTAAAATATCAAACCCATTATAAGCACATAAACTCCTTCATTAAATAGCCCTATGCAAATGGGATATAAAATTATCGATATGTCTAAACAGAAGGAAAAACTTCGATTTAAAATTTTTTGTGTATAACATTTTTATTTTTTAAGGATATTTAGTTTGTGAAACTTGCTTCTAAACCATTCGACAAATTTCTTGTTATATAACCGAAAAAGAAAATAGTAGAATGAGCCACTCCGATCCTGTTACAGTTCTCAAAAAAAAAATGTCACTAGTTTGATGCATATGTCAAATTTTGACGTAAAGATATACAGCGGTTTAACTATAGATACATATATTTTTTATAGGTTAGAAATTTTATAATCAAAAATACCGGTCTTTAATAATAGACTAAAACGTAGCCTTATTCTCTCGAAAAATTCGAAATTATAATTTAAATACTTACAAAATATCCATTGTCAAAAATACAAAAAGTTAAACATATATGAAAAAATAAATTCGTCTATATAAGATTAAAATATTTTTGAGGCTATCGGTCATTTTATTATTAATTATAAACATTTTTAGGGCATTTGACGTGTCAGTTTATTTATTTCTTAAGCCATCTGCAGAATTACAATTAAACACTAAAAAGGAATTCAAATGTAATTACTTTTTATATGTTGTAATTAAAATTAGACCTACTTACTTTTATTTCTATTGTAATGATATCTTAATTTAGTTTACTTTATTATATGGAAATACGATACCCCCCAAAAAAAAGAATAACCATGTTAATTCTACAGGCTTAAGAAAAAGACACAAATCCAAAAATAAAATAATAAAAAACTTACGGCTAATTGGAATTAAATATATATTAGATACTAGTTATTATTGATATAGCTAACTTTTCATGCATGTAAATTCTTTACTGAATATATCCATTGACTATTGCTATGGCAGGATAGTATGTTGATATTGAGCATAGATACAGGTCATCTAACTCCAAACGGCCTGCTACTAAACATATTTTGGTCTTGTTTGGGATTTGGGTCTTATCGAGATTTGAAAGCTCCAGAAGCCCGGGGCGGGTCGCCTCCTCCGCCTCCCTTAGTCTGCAAGTAGTTTCGATGACAGTATATTATTATGTTACTTCACGTGTGCCTGTCTGTAATGGAATGTTGTAACATATATTTCAGACTCTTCCGCACGTATAATTGGATTAAAATTTTGTGACGACTATACATCATGGTACGATCGGGCTGATCTCATGACAAATTCGCAAGATAATAGATAGAACTCCTAAGAGACTAATATTAGACTTGTCGTACTGGAGACTTGTTTGACTTACCTCAAAGAGATGGTGTCTACAGTCTGGTCCCAGACCACGTCTTGGATTTGAAGACCCCCTAGACAAATAATGCGGCATATGCTTGACAAATTTCACGAGACATTCTTATAATACTGAATATTAAAAACGAATTTAAAAAAACTTTATTTGTTATAGACTCCAATTAGAAATAAGAAACATTACACAGATTTACATTTGCCTTACCTATAATGAAGTAACTCATAAACCAACGTACTAATCAGAAAATAAATTGAAATAACAATAATATATCACTAGCATTTCTGTCGCTGTTATTAATTTTCTAATCAGTTTTTTGACAAATATGCTGAATTTATTTATGAATAACATGACTAAAATGGAGCTAGTTATTTAAGAAAATCCTAAACACGTATAATATTTCTGATAAAGTTCATTTCATTGAATTTTTATATCTATTTTTAGTAGGAGTCACAAAAGAACAACCATTTTGTATAAAATATTGTAAACCACACTTAACTCAACCATGACAATTATTTTGATCCGAAGTCTATTCTTAACGCCAATTAATAGTATTAGGATGACTAAATCAAAAGTGTGATATTCCGTAGTAAATCCGCTATATTGAATTTAAAAGAAATAATTTTAAATTAGTAATCTATGACGAAGAGTACCAATTTTGGAAGATATCGGCAGAAGTACATTTTCTAGCCAGCTATTTTGAATTTTAAGAAACTAATTTTAAATTCTCAATTAAAGCTTCCAAAAATACCCCTATACAAAATTTAGATGAACGCGGGAAAACGTAGAATATTTACCTAGTTAAATTTAATTTAAAAAATCAATTTTAGGGGCGGACTTTGCAACTTCAAAATTGTCTTTTACCAATTTCAATTATTTTAGATATTACGAAACCAATTTCAGTCATAATTATAAGGAGCTATATATTTATGGGCACTACGCACAAATTTCTTTCAAACCTATGAGGATTCATACCAGTCACGTGATTAGCAGTATAAGTCAAATTTCAATTTTTTTCCAAAAAAAAATTAAAAGTGGGGTTATATCTCAAAATATCCAAAAAAGTTGTTACTTTGCTTCACTGTTGCAAAATAAGACTCAACAAAACCTACATAAAACTTCTTAGTTTTGACAATAGTTCATTTCAGACATATTTTGTTTAAAGTAGAGCCATATTAAATATGTGTTTTTCAAAAAAATCCAAATAGGGCTATTAAAATTTGGTCACATGTGATGCAAAGTTAATTTCTTTTTGACCCTATGTAAGGTAGCTACATAAAATTACTATATTTGAAAACGTAGTTTATGTATAAAAGTAATACACATTAATATCAAGAAAATAGTTTAATTGTAAATACTCAAATTTTCTAATTAAAAATTCATAATATACAAATTAAACGCATTTAAAATTTATTTTTCACATAATGCAGACTTCACCGATGACACTGTGGTACTTTTTGTCTTAATCATAATGTGTATTACTTTTAGACACAAACTGCGTTTTCAAAAATTGTTATTTTATAAGGTTACCTTATACAGGGCCAAAAAAAAACTTTGCATCACGTGTGATCAAATTTTAATAGCCTTATTTTGATTTTGTAGAAAACACACATTTAATATGGCGCTACTTTAAACAAAATATATCTGGAATCAAGCATTGTCAAAACTAAGAAACTTTATGTAGGTTGTGTTGACTCTTATTTTACAAGAGTAGCGCAATTTACAAAAAATAGGCAAAAAATCTAAATTATCTTATACAGGTGGAATTTTACATATGTGCTAAAAATTGCATTTAGAAAAACTTTTTCTTATTTTTTTTTCGATATTTTGAAATATAACTCTACTTTTGAATTTTTTTTTTGAAAAAAATTAAAATATGACAGATAATGGTAATTACGTGACTACACTTTATTTTTGGTTAATTTGCATCTTGATCGAAGCAGAAATTGATGCCAAAGTCAAATTCTGAATAAAGCTATCAGTAAAAAAAACCCTAATAATGTTAACTTTACTGGTCGCACTGTATATATATATATATATATATATATATATATATATATATATATATATATATATATATATATATATATATATATATATATATATATTTATAGGTGGGACAGGGATAGAATATTATATTATATCGTATAGCATATTTCATAAAAAATTACGGTTAAAAAAAATTAAATTTTATTGTATCCAGTTTTAATCTGCCAACATATAATTAATTATATTGATAAGGAGTATTTCTTCATCGTACAAAGTTCTTGTTTTTAATAAGAAGATTTACTAAACATTACATATGTGTATGTTTTCTCTCAAAAAAATTTAGTAATATTAACAACTGACGCATATACTCAAGCAATTATTTTCAAGAAATTTTTATTGCAGGTGGTGCTAAGAGAAGGTTTATAATTCTCCACTCTTTAATCATTAGTTATATATTTAGCACTTAATTCTTGTCGTATTAATCTGCCAAAAAAAAAACATATTTGTGGAGACGCCTTGCAAAATTTTGAAAATGTTTAAGAGAAATGCGGACATTCTCAATGCCTTTTACAGCACGATAGTGGATGAATTTACTGTATGTATTGCTTTATTTCATTTTTTTTTCTTTTTTTTAAGCATAATTATCCAATGAATAGATTAAAAGTGTATGTCTTCGGCGTATATATGTCGTTTTTGACAGAACATCGAAATTTCGAAAAAAAAACTCACTTCCATTTTATATTTCACAGTTACCACGCACAATGCAGTATCCAGAGAGGAGGTAAAAATCAATAATACGTTAACATCTATCTATTTATCCTCTTATCACTCCACCAGTCTTTTATTAAATTATTCCAAACCATTTAACCGATATTGCTTGGTAATACTCTAAAATCCTTAACCTGTTTGCTGATTTAAAACAATTATGTGAATCCAAACAACGATATAATACTCTTATATGATTTCATAAAAAGAAAAAACATAGGAATAGTGCCATCTAATCTTCCTATATTAAGTGAGAAAGTGACGTGGCCGTCAGAAACCTCCAGCATAAAGATATGGTCTATTGTGGTTCAGGTTATATTTCATGAAACAAACCTATTAGTATACAGGACAGACATTTTATGCGCTGTTTTTATCCAGTGCCATCTAATCTTCCTATATTAAGTGAGAAAGTGACGTGGCCGTCAGAAACCTCCAGCATAAAGATATGGTCTATTGTGGTTCAGGTTATATTTCATGAAACAAACCTATTAGTATATAGGACAGACATTTTATGCGCTGTTTTTACAGTCCAACGCTGGGAAATTTTTATAATGCTGTGTTGAGAAATGCTGTTTATATGAGAACTTTCCAAAACGAAAAAGTTGTCGGAAACGTCACAGTGAAGCCACCACCAAGCGTCAGAAAAGTGCTAATTATGTTAAAAGAGTAGTTACATCCTTTAAACTATATCTGCTTAATGCTGTAGATAATCATGTTTAGTAAGTTTGGTGTGAAATTGTTGAGTTTCGTTGGCGACATGATATTGTCGCCATATATTCATTAGCTTAACCACGCAACTGTCGAACAGGCGCAAAAATCTTATTTGGAAAAAATATCTACCAGTAATAGGCAAATCACGATACTTCTGAACATGAAAGAAACAACAATTAATATCGGCAGATTTGAACATAAACTACGCAAAATTACAAATATGCAACATCGACTCTTTTCCGTCATCAGCCCGAGAAAGGGCACAAAATCTTGTGATATCAACAATTTATTTATTGTTATACAATCCTAGTTTGACTTAACTACGGAAATTACTATATTCTAATGTTTGCCTTTTATTTATTGTTATTTTATGATCAATGCTTTGATATAATATTAGTAAACCAACTGTAAGGGTTAACTACGAATAACATATATAATAAAACCAATTATTTATTGCTTACACACGAAGAATAAGTACATTTTCTGTGACTTGTATATATATACTTAATAGGAGAAATATATCTGAGTTTTTACCATTCCATTTTATTTACATGTTCAAAATATATATGAGCAGAAATAATTTTTATTGCAAATGCACTGTTTAATACATAACTCGTAGTGTAATCTTATTAAGTTTTCAAATCTTTTAGTGTTTATAAGATTCATACTGAGCAACAGAAAAGCCACATAGAGGTCATTAACCTTAAAAGATGGTCATTACTCAATATCGAGCAAAATACTACCTATGGGAGGCAGTAACTTAAAAATTATCATTTTGAAATTTTCTGATATACAGTGTAAAGTAGGCTAAGGGAGGCTTTCCTATATCGGCTATCTTTTCAATTTGTAAATATTGACTTAAAATCTTTAATGACTACAAGTATGAAGATTCAAAGTTATTTATTGATAAATCCATTTCAAATATATTTGTGTATAAAATACTCACAAAAGTTAAATTTCAATACCGCTGAGTATTTCAGGCCTATTTTGTATGACTCATTCATTAGAAATTATCCCCCTAATTCACTACCATGGTTTAACTCTAAAACCGGTCTAGATTGACAGTAGAAAATTTAAATTGCCAAGGGTCACAATAAGTTAAGCAAGTTTTGAACCTTTAAAATACAATTAAAACATTATCATAAGGAAAACAAAACTGGTCATCTAGAAAATCTAATTTCCAAGGCAACTGATCAGGTTTAAGTCTTAGACCGTCTTAGTCAATCTGGCTACTCAAGTCTAATAAATGTCATGTCTAGATTACTGAGTTAATGTTCTTAAAAAGTGGTTCTTTTGTTAAGATAGTGGACTATGATTGGTTGTAATAGATATACGATAACCAAAATTGTATAGTTTTACCCAAAGACAACTATTACTTACATGTTGTACAATTATCTACTATGTAAGGCACTGATTGAGTTGACACAAGTAGTATCTCTTTCCGTGTAAACATTATACAAGTAACATGATCTCACTCCAAAAATACCTAAAGTGAAATTTTTTTATCACTATATTGCCTAAATTAAGGAAATATGTGGAAATCAACGATGTTATATTCTAAAGGAATTGCGTAATTAATATTTAAGGAAAATTTACACACCTAAGCTAAAGACTTCAGCGCTTTCTGTAAAATTTGTATCAACAACTAAATTGATTTTAGTATTAATATGTATTAAATACTACTACCTAATAAATAACAATGATGATTCAAGTATAGTGTTGATTTTTAGGTTTTGACAACCAACTAAAATAGCCTGTATATTTTAAAAAAACATCTATGGTATACATCTCTAAAATAAGTTAAATGTAATTTTATGGATATAAAAATAGTTTAGGGAAAATCCTGATTTACCAAATTTTAAATAATTACTACAATAAAAGATGTTTTTTAACAGAAAGTTCCAAAAGATGTTTAGTATAAAAGGACGCCGTCTATTGGAATATTGTAGTTCTAGGATATTTGTTAATTATGGAATATTGTAGAGAATTCGAAGTATCCGCCAACTAATGCACAAAGAAATATGAAAATTGTTAATTAAATGTTTTGAAAACGATTATAACGAAATTCTAAAGTTCAAGATTTAAACCAGAAAAACGCTTATTTACCTACTTCATATATTTCTAACTAAAATGACAAACAATCAATTTGTTATTATTTAGTTTTTCATTAACAAGACTTTTTATCTGAGAAATATTAAACAAAATAAAAATAATATTTGTGTAAATATTTACTACAGACTAGAGTCCTGGAATTTACAATCAATGAAATATTGACAATAAAACTTGGTTTTATTTACTTGTTAGTGCGAAATTCTGCAAAAACAAATATACGACATAAAGTAAGAATCATTAATAATCTGGCAGTTTTGTCCATTGCTGATCATAGGCCCCCTTAAGTCGTTATGGCTTCTTTCTAATATGGTTCGTTCCAATTCAGTTGATTGAAATTCTTGTACAATAATTCATCAGGTCGGTGATCTTCAGCTAAATTTATCAGCACTCGGTCTTCATTACAGAATTTTAGTGCGTAAACAGATAATGACAAAATAAGATCCTAGAAGAAAAGGAATGTAACATCATATTCACTTGATCCTGATAAGTTCAGTTGAACCTTTCTTAGCGTTTAAACTGCTACAATAACAAAAATAGGACGGCGACTTGCTGCATGTCACGTAATATTTAAAATCTGGTGTTTGCAGTTGCAAGAAACACTAGACTGAAACTAAAAGAAGTCCGCATCCCCAAATTGTTATGATTAGGTGACAACGCGCTTAGTTGTGTTTAGAGTAACAACTTAATATTCAATTCTTAAGCCTATAAACTTTAAAAAAAAATTAAAATACATATATACCAAAACATAGTAAACCTTAGTAGAAATGATCTAAATGGCTTGCTAATGCGTTAATTTATAAATATATTTGGCTACCTTCATTCGAGAGTGCTAGAAATTTTTAAAACTGATGACTAAAACCCCAAAGAAATCGTTAATGACTAAGTTCTGACCAAGCAAAGTATCTAATATAATTAGACAAAAATAGGCTTATAATTATCCAAAAACTAATTAAATTTAATAAATATGTAATTTTACGAATAGAAAATTTCAATTTAAAAATTAAAATAAATGCTAAAAATTTGGATATATAATCAATCCTTTTTTCTTCGAGAAATACTGGTTTTTGTTCTACTTTATTAATAGAGAAAAATATATACAAAACAAACAGTTTTTTTTGATCTGCCGATGCCCCAAATAACTTTGTCGATTAGTTAAAACCTCGAATTAAATATTGTGTTAAAATTTATTACTTCTCTAATATTTAAAAAAGGGCGTTTATGCTAAACTTGCGTAAATTTGTCCCATAATATTACCATTTTAGGATCAAAAAGTATGAAAAAAAAATTCATATCATTTATTTTGTATTAAAATTGTACGATTGTACTTAATTAAAGACAATTAGCTTAAACATTGATTTAATTAGAAAAAGGTAATATTCCTAAGATATAATTCAGTAAAAAGTTCTTTAACGTTATTTTTCCTATTAAATTGAATTATTGGAACATCATTATAAAATAAAACAGGGTTTAAAGCAATAGCATATAATAAAATTTTCATAAAACAAAGAATCGACTTCTATAAATTCACTAAATAGTGAAAACTAAAAATATAAACTCTTATATGGAACTAAAATTTTCGATTCCAATTAATTCATGATAAAATGTGATTCAAATCAAAAAATTGAGAAACATTTTAATTGTAATTTTATTTTTCATATTTTAGATTATTAATAGAAATCATTTCAATTTTTTTATAAAAATTTTATTCGATTTTTTATTTTGAAGTCTTTTTGATATACAAGAATTATTGAATTATTTGAACTACTAAGTGATATGTGTAGTGTATGTCTCAATGTTTCCAAGGTCGAAATTTGAAAAAATATGTATAACGTAAAATTTTTAACATGGTGGGTTTAATTTCAAAAAAATAATTTTTAACTCTTTATCTAATCTTAATTTAAATCCTTGAAAACCCTCCTATACAAATTTTGGACATAATTGGGAAATGTAAAATTTTAGACCGTCATATTGCATCTGCCTTAATGAATTAAATGAAAAAAAAAATTATATTCGTAATTTACACCCTTAAAACCCCCTATTCCATTTTTCCACCAAATCAAGAGATGTTAATCTTTAGAACGCCACATTGAATTTTTCTTTAATAATTTTAAATTCGTAACTTACACCCCCAAAAATCTCCTAATACCAATTTAGAAAAAAATCGAGACATGTAAAATTTGTAATCCATATATTGAAGTTTTTGAAAATAATTTTAGATTCGTCATGTGCGACCCCAAAAACTTAACCATTCCAGTTGTGAAGAAAATCGGACAAAATTATTTTTTGTCCGTCAAATTATAAGCGCCATTTTGGATTTTATTAAACCAATTTCGGCTAAAATGATATGGGACTACCGCAGCAACTCCCTCAACATAACGCAAAAAGTTTTTATTTTAACCGGTACCGCCGTTTCGGAGTAATCACTGTACAGGGTGACTCAACGATTGGATGAAGTAAGTTTGTGCCTTTTCGGTGAAATTTACAAAGAAACTATATTTATTGTTCGATACAGTTTATTTTTACGCAGATTCTAAAAATATTTAGGACTCTACAGGGTGAGCCAAAAAACTAGGACAGCATAAAGTTGTATTTTTTTAAATAGAATACCCTATATACGAATCGTATTTTTGATTTAGCTTATAATTTTAAATCTTTTTTATTAAGAGTTTACTATAACAAAACTTTATAGTTTCTGAGATAATTGAGTTTAAAGAAAAAAAGTCACATTTTCAAGCATCAATTCAATCCTAAATAACGTTTTCAATTTTTTGACAAATATATTCAAATTTGGAATTTAGCAAGGCCAAGGACAAGTTAACATAATTTTTACCTAATATTTGCAATAAAAGCTACAGGGTGTTGAACACATCGGCTCAAATTTGAACAAGTTTAAATGAATAAATATCTTTTTTCTTTAAACGGTACACCCTGTATATTTTCATGTTATTTAATAGAGTAATAAAAACCCTAAAAGTTTTGTCCAATATATCCTATACCTATTTATAATAGTTTTTGAGATATTTCAGTTTTTCTTATTTTCCATACTTTTTACAGAAATAGTCTTCATTATCATAGTAGCCATGGCAAAAACAATGTAAAAGAACATTTTTCTGTGTGTCAGATTTATAACCGCAATCGCTTCTTTTGGTTTTTATGTAGTGTAGTTTGGTTTTTTTTTGCATTCATCTTATATTGTAAAATGAATTTTCCAAAGAATGAGTTAATAGATATGATTTATAAAGGGTTTTCCAATAAGAGGTGTTATTTTGATATTCAAAGAAAAATGCCATTTTTTAAGATAAATGATCGGATATTTTTTACATTATAAAGAGGAAGGTATGCCGTTAATGATGGAAAATAACATCAGCCAAATGACCACCACGACCATGCCTACAGGACCATATCCTTTTCATGAAATTTTCCATAACCAAATCGCAAAGTGGCTGCCCTATGTCCTCGATAGCCTCACGAATTCCATCTTTGAGGTCTTGAATCGACGCTGGGCTGTTGGCGTAGACCTTGTCTTTCACGTGGCCCCAAAGGAAGAAATCGCAAGGTGTCACATCACAAGATCTCGGTGGCCAATTGTGACCACCTCTTCGAGAGATAACACGGCCCGGAAACTTTTCCCGTAAAAGATCAATGGTTTCGTTGCTTGTGTGGCACGTAGCGCCGTCTTGTTGAAAGTAAACGTGGTCCAGATAAATACCATCCAATTCCGGCCATAAAAAATCATTAATCATCTCTCGATAGCGCAATCCATTCACCGTAACTGTTGCTCCAGCCTCATTTTCGAAAAAGTAAGGTCCAATGACCCCGCCGGACCATAAACCGCACCAAACAGTCACACGTTCAGGATAGAGAGGCTTTTCAACAATAACTCTTGGGTTTTCCGAGCCCCAGATGCGACAATTTTGTTTGTTGACGAAGCCACCGAGGTGGAAATGGGCCTCATCACTGAAGATGATTTTTCGATGGATCATTTTCATGCATTTCGAGAACCCAATCAGCAAAGGCACGACGTTGTTGATGATCGGCCGGCTTGAGTTCTTGCGTTAACTGAACTTTATAAGCCTTAAGACCCAAATCTTTATGCAAAATACGGTGTAATGACGTTTGTGGAATCCCTAATTCCAAAGAACGACGAGGAATGGACAAACCTGGGTTTTCTTCAACACTTTCGGCTACAGCAGCAATATTCTCGGCTGTTCTTGAGCGACGTGCACGGGTTTTCTTCTTCACATAACTAACTTGTCCCAACAGCTCAAATTTTTTCACCAATTTCTTTATTGCGCTCCGACAAGGTGCTTCATGACGACCCAAAAATGTTCGAGTTTTACGAACCGTCTCTGCCAAATTTTCACCATTTTTATAGTGAATTTTAATAATTTCAATGCGTTGTTGAAGCGTGTATTGTTCCATCTTTATTTATGGCGTAGTTTCTACTTGTCAAACGTCAAAAACTTACAGCTTCAAAAGTGACATCTACCGAAATAGCGGGCTTTTCAAAATGACACCTCTTATTGGAAAACCCTTAGGAGAGGCTCAAAAAAATTGCCTTCTTGCTCAAAGAATTTACAAAATGAAGTATCCTGATCGACGCCAGCCTAATACCCATACTTTTCAAAACTTAATGCAAAGATTTGATTCTTCTGGTACTGTTGATTATCCAAAACGTAAAGTGGTCAACAAACCAGTAACTAATGAAGAAAAAGAACTACAAGTATTGTTAAATGTTCAGGAAAATCCTTATATTGGTAGCCGTCAGTTAGCAGCATTATGTGAAACATCACAATCCACCGCTAATCGTACTACCAAGAAATATAGGTATCATCCATATCACATGGAATTACACCAAGAATTGCATGGACAGGATTTTGAAAGTCGTGTAAACTTTTGTCGTATAATAAATGCGGAGATTCAATTAAATCCAAATTTATTATGCAAGGTAATGTTTAGTGATGAAGCTAGTTTTAGAAGTAACGGTGCCGTAAATAGACGCAACATGCATTATTATGCCACAGAAAACCCATTTTGGATTAGAGAGGTGCAACATCAAAACCACTGGTCATTAAATGTTTGGTGTGGTATTCATCATAATCGAATTATTGCACCCCACTTTTTTAATGAACCACTAAATGGCCGTAGTTACCTGAACTTTCTACAAGAAGAACTACCCCAACTGCTTCAAGGTCTCGATAGGGATGAGCTCGACACTATGTGGTTCCAGCACGATGGTGCGCCTCCGCATTACCATCGTGAAGTTCGTGCGTTTTTGGACCAACGATATCCGCAAAAATGGATTGGACGTGGGGGTTTCATTGAGTGGCCACCAAGGTCTTGCGACATCACCCCCTTAGATTTCTTCCTATGGGATTATATTAAAAATAAGATGTATGTTAATCCATCAACAACAGTGGAAGATATGCGAAACAGGATTAGGGATACCTGTAGAACAATAACGCCACTAATTTTGTCCAGGGTCCGAGAAAATCTGCAAAAAAGACTAAATTTATGCATTGCACAAGAGGGTCGTTTATTCGAACACTTATTAAAAAGAAATAATTAATCTTAGTATTTAATAGGTAATTTTTTTGTTTCAATTTAGTATAAAAGTAAATATGTATTTGCCCTGTCGTTATTGTTGTGTTAATTTTTTCACATTATGTTTAATTAAACTATTGCCATTGTAATATAACGAATAATGTATTTCATCATATTTAAGCACATTCTGTTTGTTTCTGTAGTTTCTTTTTATTATTTTACATGGCTACTATGATAATGAAGACTATTTCTGTAAAAAAGTATGGAAAATAAGAAAAACTGAAATATCTCAAAAACTATTATAAATAGGTATAGGATATATTGAACAAAACTTTTAGGGTTTTTATTACTCTATTAAATAACATGAAAATATACAGGGTGTACCATTTAAAAAAAAAGATATTTATTCATTTAAACTTGTTCAAATTTGAGCCGATGTGTTCAACAACCTGTAGCTTTTATTGCAAATATTAGGTAAAAATTATGTTAACTTGTCCTTGGCCTTGCTAAATTCCAAATTTGAATATATTTGTCACAAAATTGAAAACGTTATTTAGGATTGAATTGTTGCTTGAAAATTTGACTTTTTTTCTTTAAACTTAATTATCTCAGAAACTATAAAGTTTTGTTATAGTAAACCCTTAATAAAAAAGATTTAAAATTATAAGCTAAATCGAAAATACGATTCGTATATAGGGTGTTCTATTTAAAAAATACAACTTTATGCTGTCCTAGTTTTTTGGCTCACCCTGTAGAGTCCTAAATATTTTTAAAATCTGCGTAAAAATAAACTGTATCGAACAATAAATATAGTTTCTTTGTAAATTTCACCGAAAAGGCACAAACTTACTTCATCCAATCGTTGACTCACCCTGTACAAATATAAAAAAAATACCTAGCGGTCGAATTTAGAACCTCCTTGTTTTAGAAATCGGAAAAAAATAGTATGCTAACTTGCAAAAAAATTAAAATTATTTTATTGTTCCAGCGTGATTCAGAACTTACTCCGAAAGCTAGAATAAAAAGATATTCTTAAATAAAATCTTATTTTGTATAACAGACATGGATATCTCGATTTATTTCACCATGAAAGAGTTTTTTTTTAATGTTAGTCCATTTTAATCACTACTAGTCAATTCGTCATAAAATCCCAAACAGATTTCAAAGAATATTTTAGCTGTAAATTGAGTTGTTTCGACTTATTAAAATCTTGAATATGCAACTAATGACGCTGTGATAGGCTGTGATATCCAAGCAGTCTAGCTTAGAGTAAAAAAGCTTAAACATTCCTTGGGTATGTACCCAAATACACCAATTTCTGATCTATGTTGCTATATTATCTTTCTTTCAGTTAATGTAACAAAAATTATAATATTTTATTATTATAAAAATGGAAGGAGTACCAATAAGTCAACCTTTAAATTGGTTGCTGATAAGAAAATATGTTTTTGTCTTTTTATAATTTGTTTCTACATGATTTTAACTTCGATGGTATAAACATATTAAATAAAAAAAAAAATTAATTTTTATTTGTATTTATTTCTTAAAACTAAGGATATTAAACTTCATTGACACTAGCTTCCAAAAGTTCCGCTTGTTTAAGAGGTCCTTGTACAGCTAGCCCAGAGGCAGAATTGCAGTAATTGGCAGTACAGTAATAGCAGTTAAAACTGGCAAGATCTGGGTAATATGAAACAAGTGTTCTATAAATGTTGTTGCAAGTATCACCGGATGGATCGCAACCTCGGGAAACTACATATTGTTTTTCTGAAAAAGAAATAGGTTAAGTTTAAATAATGCAGGAAAACTATGTTTGTTAAAATTATAAATTGCAGAAAATATCGCCATGAAAATAAATATAATAGCATTTTATTAATATTTGATTGATTTTTTTTAAGTTCCACATTGCACTACCGGCAAATACAAAAAAAATTCAAAATACTTACGTGTAATATATGATACTCGTGTACAAACGTAGCTGTCAGCACAAGTTGTATAATTTACTGCTGGGTAGGGGCTCATGGGATCGACACAAGCTGTGTGATCTCTGTCCGTGTAAGAGTTACACAAATAACATGATCTAACTCCAAAAACTCCTAAAGGAAAAAGTATAATTAGTAATATATTTAACCCCACACAATATATATTTAGATTATCATCATTTTTCCAAAATATTTGAAATGAAAGCATATTTTCATGTCAGTTATTTTAACTTGTTATCTAGAAGTTTTATTAATTTGATACTATCGCTTTGTTGACCTACTGGTCGTTTTAGGATCTAAAGGAACATTACCATTAGTGTATATTATATCATGCTAAGATTAGCAAATAACTCGATATATAATATATCACCATGCAATATCTCTCATGCAATTACTGATAGTTTGTTCTTTATAGATGAATAATTTATATTCAGGGTTAGTGTTTATTCGCTAATTAAAAATTAACTAAATTCCACAAATAAAACCCGATAGTGATATCGCAATATGATATTTCTATAGAGAAAATCTATCTAGTTCAATACTGGAAAACTTAATTTTTAGAGACGAATTATTATATCTTGTAGTTTCCAAAATCATGAAGGGCAAATACAAAATTGCAAGGAGCTACCAAGAATTTGAAAGCTCAAAGATTCAATATTTCGGTACAAAAGTAATGGCCGAAGTTACCAAAAATTTGTATTTTCTAGAAGTAAAGATGTAATAAATATTTATCAGAGTTAATTTTCAAGTTTACCAAAGAGTCTTAAGCAAACCAGTTATAAACAAAATTATTTATTAAATATCAAAAGCAAACAAATACATAAAAATGAATTATAGTAAATAGCTTCCATATTGAGATGAGTTTAAATCATAGGTCGCTTTTGAGAGAGGCAAAGTGTAATATTAATTTTGTTCCTTTTAATTCCATGTATACACGTTTAATATTTGAGGTCAGAATTAGCACATTTTTTTTAAAATCTAAGGTCTAAAAAGAGCTCTTACCAACTAAAGCTGTACTAAGAAGCACAAAAACTGTAAATAACACACACCGAAACATGATTTTGGATATTGTCGTTTATGCTCTTTGGGAACAATTAAAACTTCAATTTTAAGTTAATCAATTTATAGGTAGAAAAACGTTTACACTGAGTACTTTGACCTTATCTTTCCACTTGAAAATTATTTCTTGGTAATACACATGTTATATTTATTTAAACTATAAATTATCTATTTTTATGAAACATAAACAATAACTAATTCCTGATATAAGGTATACAATAGAAAATAAGTTGTTATGAACAGGTAAGTTAATTCAATTGAAAACCTCTAAGTTTTTCCCAATAGATTTATCGTAGATTGATTAGAGTGGATTAATAGGCTGTTTACACGATTTTTTGAACCATTGGTTCTATTTTAGTTGAATAATCAGTTAGAAGAACAAAAATACACCTTGTTAATCAAGTGTCCGAAAATATTGGGTATGGTCTATCTAATTTTTAAAAAACACAGTAAACTTGTTATGTACTTTACATGAAATTTCTAAATTTAGGCATAAGTTTATATATATCTGGTTATGTTGAATCATAAAATTGCGATTCTATCTGGGAGTCTCAGGGTAAACTGGCCATTGAAATAAAGTCAAAACTAAGATGAACTAAAAATTATAATAAATCCATCCACAATAAAGCATTCATAGGCCACATGAGAATTTTAAAAAGAAAGCAATTTTCTTTGGATTGTGTCCCAAATTGATATAGGTAGATTTTTGAAAATAATAATTACGGATTTAAAAAGATTTGAAAAGTTCAATATGGTGGATCTATTATGGCAAACTAAAAGTTTAACATCTCTTGATTTTGTTTAACATTTGTACTGAGGGTTTTCTGAGAGGGTAAATGACGAATTTAATATCGTTAAGTAATCGATATGGCAAATGCAGCGTGGGGGGTCTAAAAATTTTATATTTCCGAATTATGTTAAAAACTGGTACTGGGGGTTTTCGAGGCTATAGATTAAGATTAGATTAGAAGCTTAATTTTTTTTCTTTTTGAAATTCAATACAGCGGATGGAATTCAGTGGGTTTAAAATTTCACGTTATTTTACATTTTTTGAAAATTGGCATTAGATGATTTAATATGGCAGATGCAATATGGGGAACTTAAAATTTCACATTTTTGGGATTTTGTCTCGATTATTATTGAGGATTCTTGGGCGGTTTAAAATTAATTTCTTTAAACTCAATTTGTAGGATAAACTATGTTGGAATAAATGATTTAGATCTCTCAAGTTCTTTCAATATTGGTGTTCAGAGGTTTTGGGGACCTAGGTTGCAATTACATTCAAAACTGGTATTAGGAGAGTTCTCAGAATCAAAGAATCTTTTTTTGTTGAATTTATGTGGTTCACAGCTTTGAATACAAACAACAAACTTAACTCAATTCATCAGTATCATCTGATGTAATCTTTACATAATTAATATTCACGTTGTATTAATGCTTATACACCAAACTGTTACTTTATATTTTATATACTTATTTACTTATTTCCTCCTAAAATAGTTAATGCATTATGTATATATATATATATATATATATATATATATATATATATATATAGTGTGACCAGTAAAGTCCTCGTCATATGGGATTTTTTTATTAGTAGCTTTGTTAGAAATTTTTGGCAAAAATCTCTGCTTCGTTCGAGATGAAATTTAATTAAAAAAAATAGTTGGAACGTAATTACCATTATCTGTCACATATCAATTTTTATCCAAAAAAAAATTCAAAAATGGTTTATATCTCAAAATATTGAAAGTTATTAGAAAAAGTTTTTGCAAAAGCAATTTTTATCTCACATGCAAAATTTCAGCTGTATAAGATAATGTAGATTTTTTGCCCATTTTTGTAAATTGCACCACTGTTGCAAAATAAGACTCAACGCAACCTACATATAACTTTTTAGTTTTGACAATGCTTCATTCCAGACATATTTTCTTTAAAGTAGCGCCATATTAAATGTGTGTTTTTCTACAAAATCCAAATAGGACTATTAAAATTTGGTCACATGTGATGCAAAGTTTATTTGTTTTTGACCCTGTATAAGGTCCCTTCATAAAATAACTATTTTTGAAAACGTAGTTTGTGTCTAAAAGTAATACACATTAATAATGAGAAAATAGTTTCATTGAAAAGACTCAAATTTTCTAATAAAAAAATCATAATATAAAAATTAAGCATTAAAAAGCATTAAAAATTCACTTTCAATTGATGACAAACCATTTTTGATATTTGAATATTAAATTAAAAACAGTTCAATAACTTCAAATTTAAAATTACATTTCTGTGTACCGTATCTTTAATTGAGTTTCTGATACTAATTTGCCTTATTTCTAATATACAGTTCGAATCGCCATTTCCAAATGATCAGCATTACGGAGAGGTATCTGTTTGTAAAAATTTTTGTTTTAGGTAACCTCACAAGAAAAAATTAAATGGGGTTAAATCCGGAGACCTAGCCGGCCAGCATTGCTTCATATTATGCCCAATTTCTTTGCCCTTAAATATTTCCAAGAGGCGTTCTTGAACCTATCTTGTATTATGTACGGGATCACCGTCCCACTTGTACCACAGATTAGGTCTCATTTCAATAGACATATTGTCCAAAACGTCAAAGATTTCATTGTTAAAGAAGCACAGGTATTCTTCAGAATTTAAATTACCTCTAAAAAAAATAAGGACCAAAAACTTGATGGTTTAAAACACCGCACCACACACTTGTTTTAAAGGAATACTGGTCTCTGCATTCTATTATAAAATTTGGATTTTCTTGAGCTCATCATCTACAATTTTGAGAGCTAACAACGCCGTTTGAAGTGAAAGTGGCCTTATCGATCCATAAAGGTGGACGGGAAAGGACACATCTTCTTTTTCCCCTGGTACCAAAAACAAAATCATAAATATATATATATATATATATATATATATATATATATATATATATATATATATATATATTATATATATATATATATATATATATATATATATATATATATATGTATATATATATATATATATGTATATATATATATATATATATATATATATATATATATATATATATATATATCCAAAAGATCTTAGACTATGCAACCGTTTTTTCAAACTCTCTAGGACATCTTTGCACTCAGATATCCTGTCTGAACGTATAGTTCAAGTCTTATTTCTGTCTAAATAAAAATAATGCAATTTTCGTCGTTCCCTAATTAGCGGACGATAGTTGTGTGCTAAGAATAATATATTTCTAAGGTTGTATTACCAATATTAATAAAATAAAATTAAAAAAACTGTATGGTATAATTATTTCTAAAATCATAAATTTAAAATTTTGCTGATAAACTCTAGACAATAATAAATTTAATGCTACATAACCTCGACAAAGATTTGACGAATATCTTCACGTAAAACGCACCCTTTTCCAATAAACTGTACACCCATAAGTATTGCATGTTTTAAAATACTCCCGATTTCACACAGAAAGAGCCACCATTAGATTGGCTGATAGTAACATACACTCTGGCAAGAACTTTTTTCAGATGTTCAAGGAATAAAGATGCGAGGTTTGATTCAAACAATTCAAATTTATATTTATCTGTCCATAACACTTCTACCCAGACTTAAAATGTCCAACCTTAATTCATTTTAGCCCAATCTAGCGATTTAGCAATAAAAACTGATTTTTCAATATAATACTAACGAAAGGGTTGTAATTCGTTATTAATTCAGTTAAAGTCTATAAAGTTGTAAGTCATTTGTCTCGGTCGAAAAGATATCCTACATCTAAACTGTGAAATAAATATATAAATGTAAATAAAAATCTTATTTATATGGATGAACAATAACTCATGGCATTTGTACTTACCAACTTCTAATCCACTCTCTATTTATTGTCTAGGTATAGAATTTTATTTTAATATGGTGAAAGTAAAGGGAAATGACATCATATATGTAGAAAAATGTATAAAATGGAAATCTTAACTATTTTTAGTTTTAATCTTTTTGGACAGCTGGACAATACTTTTTGGTTGTTTCCCTCCATATTTTCCATATTTTTAACTTATATAAGAATATTTTGTTAATATTAATATAGGAAGGTATCACAATTATTAAATCTTGAAAATCAACTTAATTTTATTTAATAGCAGATCTACTAGGTGAATGATTATTTTATATCTTTTTGATGACATTTCTTAACCAACTAGCTCGTACAGTGAGTTATTCAAAATATCTAACTTAATAATTATTTAACGACACATGAACTTTTGAAAAAAAAAACAAAAGATGGTAACAAGACTAACTCAGATAAAACTACTACGTCCCAAGTCAGACTTGTCTACGCTTGTTCTTATTAACACGTTCGAAACTAATTTCTGATTTCAAATATTTTGAACAAGTTCTATTTTTAAAAACCCATGAATATTCTTTTTGGTTTCTGGTCTTGATTTAAAAAATAGAAAAACTGGAAACTAAATACTTAGTTTTACCAAAACACCTTGGGGTATAGGTACTAATAATAAATTTTTACAGCTAAATTCACTCAGAAGATTTAAGATTTAAACCCAATCTAGTTGCCATGAAATTAAAATCTTCTAGTCGGTAGTGTTTTTCTTGTAATATTGTCATAATTTATATTACATATGTCAATAAATAAACTCTTATATAGGGATATTAAGTATAAGAACATTGCGATTAAGCCATGAAATATGAAAGAGGAATAGTTGCATCTCTTAAATAAATAAAGTTTTCCATTTTTGCCAGTTCAGTAATAAAACAAGACGATTTTTTATGCTTGTACGTTTAAATTTTAAAACTTGCTTAACTTATTGTTGTTCTTGTCAGTTTAAACCCTCTGCTGTCAATTTAGGGCAGTTTTAAATTTAAATCATGTTAGTGAATCCCGTTGTTAAAGTTTGACATGTAGTGTTATCTAAACCCGGCATTTTTTTACGCTTTAATCAAATTAACTAATTTAATCAGAGTTTGGAAAATCCAGACTTCCTATTGAGTCCATATTAATCAGAAGTAGGCCTATTTGAGGCAATTTTCAATTCTCATTACGCAGTTTAGATGAAAATATTACTTGTTAGTATAATATGCCGCCAAAACGCTTGTTGGGTGTAAATGCTGAGGATTTGACTGCCGTTGAGAGATGGAATATATCACAAATAAAGTGTGTGTCAACTCTGAAGGTAAATTGTCACAGAAGATAGATGAGGTGACTAAAACCGTTAATACAAAACTGTAGAATCTTCAGAAGTCGATTAACCATATATCGATAGTGGCTATGAAAAACATGACCATTTAAGTTGCGGCCAATACAACTCCTTCAGAATAACTGCGGTGAAAAAATCTTTCGAGACAAAAAACGGTAAAGAAAATTACACGACTGTCGGAGTAAAAAATCACTAAAAAATTGTGCGGCGAAAAAAATCCTGCTTAAATAGGTGCCGTAAAAATAATATCTCCCAGACAATGACCGGCGAATCTTACTATGGTTTGAGTATTTACACGAAATTGAGAAGAAGGGATTTTTATCGCCACCATTTTAAAGAAGGAATTTTCTCCCCCGCATTTAATGTAGAGTGATTTGCTTCAATTTTTATGAAGAAATTATTTTCCCTACACATAGCTTTTGTTGGGATTTTCTTCGTAGCTACCATTGATATAATCTGTCAAAGTTTGGAAGTAAAAGCTTTCTTTCTTAAGCAGTATAGGAAAAGAAACAGTGTAAGACTGAATGGTGTAATTAAGGATAATACCAAACATCTATTAGTTCTTAAGTTCATATTTCTAAATTGCTTAATTTAATTGCAGTACAATTGAACCCTGAACGTACAAGTTTTTATAGTACACAGTTAAAATTAATTTCTTTTATTTTTTCAGTAATCATTAACATTTATATAACCTGATGTATTTTCTTATTTCACAAAACACTTTTTAAAGAATTATTTTATTTATGTAAACAATTATTTTTATACTTTTCAAAATTAAATACAAATCAAATATTAAACTAACAGAGTAACAGCATAAGTATTTACTTATTTACTATCACTCTTAGACTAATTTAAAATGGGCGAATAACAGCATTAATTGCTTAACAACTGAAAAGGAAAGGTATTTATATTTTTCCTATACCAGAGTCTGCAAGTCTGCATGATCAAAAGTCACATATTGCAACATTGCTGATTTCGCGTAGCTGGAAAACTGTCTGCCTGTTATTGCGAAATCTGACACCGCGGTCAATGAACAAGTTATTGGTTATAACATAGATATATAATTACATATAACAAGTTCCCCTTTTAAATAAAAGTTGGTGCCTTGTAGCAATTTTTTAATCTTCTCATCAGGGTTCCATTTCCTCTTCGTGTAGGGATTCGTTTAAGCGGATGCTGGTTTTTTTTTCTCGGAAGGATACTGCAATAACCGGAGCCATTTTTCCGGATTACTGGTATTCGTCCTGAAAGGGAATCATCGTCGGAGAGGCGTGAGGTTATCATCCGTAGTCTTCTGCGTGAACATTTGGATAGGGCATAGGTTATAGTTAGGAGAAAGATTATGACTATTGTCAAGATTGTAAACCAGGGTAGATGCTTGTTTATGAAAGGTTGGTTGATGATTTTATCCAACTCTTTCGAATATTGCTCTAGCTTATGTTGAGCAATGTTGAAGTCATCAGTGTCAATTTTGTTCAACTTTAAGGGTTTCATGTCCGATATGGATGATTTCTTTGGAAGGTGTTCGCAACACTTGTATGGAATTTCGATTGGCAGATTCCTGTAGGTGATGTTTGGGTACACATCAATCAGATGTTTTCCATGAACTCTGGTGTTTCCAATGAATGTGCAACAATCTGGTTCAAGACAGTGAAGTTAATCAAAGGTTTTGATCAATTTGTTGGACATTGTATCCCTTTGCTAACAGCAAACTTGATTGTCAGATTCCTGGTAATAGGTAGATCGGTTGCTTGTATTTTTGGGTGGTAGAAATGTGAAACCGTGTACGATTATCCGATATTGATATTGGATAAAGGCGATATACAGTATATCTTTCGGGATTAATCCGAGCGATTTTCAAGACAAACAATACTCTAGAGTCCGGCTGATATGCTTCTAGTCCGATAATGTGTAGAACTTGAGAAATTTGTTTAAGTGACTTGATCAAATCTAATGGGGTAATAATGGAACTATGTATAATTCTTAAGCGAGCGAATGTTATGGCAGTGATTTTATTTCCGGTGAGACGAGGCTATCTAGCATCGAATTTAGGATCTTATCGTTATGTAAAATAGCTTCTTTTATGGGCAGTCGTTCTTGTAGACGAGAAGTGTACATTTGTTGTTCGATATTTTTATGGTGTCTTATTCATGGAAGAAGATTCTAGCGGTATTATTTATGGGTGTTATAAAGTATTGAGTAGACATAACTGCGAGCAACGCGCAGAATCTGCAAAATAAATAACCCTTATTCAGAATAAGACTTTCACCGGTCGAAGTTAATTTTTGTAGGTTAATTTGCCTCGGGACTAATTAGGATTGCTGAATTTTAGAAAATTTTAGTAATATTGAACGGGCCGTTAAATAGATTTTTGGCTTTAGTTTTAGTTTGATATTTCTTTACATATACTCTGTCTCTGATTTTGTATTCGTAGGGATTTTGTGCGACTCTTTGGTCGTATCTTTCTTTTGATTTTTCTTTTTGTGTTTCTGTTCTGTCCTTTGCGACTTTATAATAGTGCTCCATTCTGTTATTAAGATCTCTCACATATTTGGAGATAAGTTATATTGATTATATAATTTTTTGGGATATCTGATTGCAGAGTGTCAAAATATTAGCTCGTAAGGGGTGAATCCGTTGGTTTTGTTTCTCGTATTATTATAACATATTACCGCATAGAGTAACACGTTAAACGGGTGTTCTTCGGCGTTATCTATGATATTTGTACGGATCATTTCAAATAGTGTACCTTGAAATCTTTCCAGTAACCCATTTGATTGAAAGTGGCTAACGCTTGTAAAGCATAATTTTATGTCGAAAAGGTGGAAGAGTTTCTTCATAACGTAATTATTGAATTCTTGACCGTGGTCACATACTATCATTAATGGAGTACCACAGTGTTGGAAAAACACCAAGATAGGCGACTTCTTTTCACAAATATTGTCGGGACTTATCTCAATCTGGTAAAATATAAATGCAAGATCAAGGGTAAAAAAGTACTGGCCCTTTCCAAGTTGATCTAAGAGATCAGAAATAATAGGGTTTGGATACTTACCGTCCACCGTTAACTAATTTAGCTTGCGATGGTCAATAACTTCAAGCCATTTCTGTTTTCCAGATGCGTCCAGTTTCTTCGGCACATCCCATATAAGGGAATACCAAGGTGACACAGATGATCGGATAATGTTTTGCTCTAAAATTTTTCCAATTTGTGTTTTTACTTCCTCATTATGCACCTGTCGGTACCTATAAGATTTGGTAAATACGGGCCTAAAATTATTTGTCTCAGTTACGTGTTTAATTTCTTTTGTGGAAGTTAATTTGTCACCCTATATGTAAAATATATAGGCTTATTCTAGACACAGTTGTGTCACAAAATCTTTCTCTTCTACATTGAGATGTTCAGTTCTCAACTGGACCAAAATTATTTTTATCTTATCTATTGGTCCAGTGTCTGGATAGTCACAGCTATTAAAGTTTCGGATCGCTTCGGTGTTTCCTATCGGTTCTAAAATAAACGGTTTCTTGTATTACGTTCGCGTTTTTAATAGTTGTTAGAAATCGCCCGTTTTTATTTACACGAACAAGAACGTGAGGAAGCCTAACCTTTTCTTTTTCTTCACCAATTAATATAGCGTCTGGATTTGATAGGCCGCACTTAAGATTAAATATTTGTTCAGTGTGACCCTGTATTGAAATTATATTCCTGGTGTTATTACCAGTCCGTTTGGTTTGTCGTGTAAAGTTGGAGTCTGCTTTGTGTAGTTGTTTTAAAATTTTTACTGAGCGTTTTGGAATTAACATATATTACGCATTGATAGTGTTCCAGAAAATCTAAGACCGTCAATTTCTATATCGAGACCGTATATAAAAACCTTGTGGGGATCACCTGTATTGAAAGGAGCAAGAGTAGATTCAGTTATAGCTAATTTTTAATCGGTTATTCCTTGTATGGTGATATTTTCTATGGTTCTGTTGCAAAAATTTTGGACTGTATTTCTTTTTTTGAAAATAGATATGCCTACTCCGGTATCGATAAGTAGTTTAAATTTGTTAGATGCTTCATGAATATAGTAAAGGATTTTTTGGGTTAACAGCAAGGAGTAGGCTTAAAGGAATTTCTGTTCTTAGAAATTTAAATTCAAATACATATCATCCAGATTTAAATTGTTGATTTGGTCCTGAATAGTTTATAATGGAATTTTTATCGGGATAGTCTCGTTCGGGGGGGTAATTCTGGTTCGGGAGAGAGTAAAAATTTGAGTTTTGGTATTCACCACTCGGTGGCAAAGTAAAATCACCAGAATATTGTTAATTGTCATAACAATTATTTTTAAAACCTTAATCATATTCATAGTTATCTTACAGGTTTTCCTCGTATTGTGGAGAATACTATTCGTATGATTGCACTTGGTACTGGACTTGGACTGGTACTGAAAGTTTGGGTTGAGTTGGACGGTTGAAGGGCGAAATTGTGACTGAGGTTGATTTTGTTGTGAAAACATAGGACGCCTTGCTTGTTTTTTTTTGCGAAAACATGGGCGGTCTGGGTTGGGGTTGAGAAAAATGAGATTATTGTGGCGGCCTTTGAGCGTATGGGTATTCTGAAAATAATTGGGTCTTTGCGTCCTTTCGGGGGTTGGTTTGAAAACTTCCTGATTTGTATTGGGGCTCTAGAAATAGCTGGTGGGTTGCTAACTTTTTGATTTTCGAAATACGACAGTTTTGGCCAGATTCGGGCTTGAACATCTAAAATGTCTTTGGGATTTCCAGTTACAAGGGTGTTAAGGGCTATGATATCGATTAAGCTGGTTTGGTCTTTCTTTTCATTAGCACTTAAGCTATTCGATTTTTGGATATTTGCGTGCATTTTGTAATCGAATAAAAAAGATCAAGGTCATTTTGGCGTTGTTTCAAACGCTGAAGATTTTTAATGAGGGATGAAGGATCTCAACGTTACAGACCTACTGCGAATATTTCTTAGGCAAGGTAGAACGTAAACTTTTGCGGAAATGGGGGTAGGGTAATGTTCTTGCGCTCTTGGTTCGCATGCATCGAATAACCAACAGTGATAAGATAACCGGCTTACTCATTTAAGTGTGTGTGAATGTAATAAAAAGTGGTTACTTAAACTCAGGCATTCGCTATAATATGCGAATAAATTTCTTTGCTTAAAACTTGACCTTCGATATAAATTTAATATACTATGAATCCTTTTTAATTCTTTCGTATCACAAAAATGCATAAAATATGTTTAGATGAAACATAACAAACATTTTAGGACAATTAATCTCTTTGTAGTGAATATCTCCATCCACATAATCTGTTGTTGATTTTGAAAAATCAGCATGCACATTCGCATCTGCAGATGTCATGAAAAAGTAGATTTGAAACATACCTGATAGAATTTAACTCTTCTATCGACAACTATTTAAATTTAATATTGGATGACGACTACATTAGTAATAGCACTAAATTATATCAGTTACAAGCTTGTATTTTATTTTGCCTCTACTTTATAATTAAATCCTAAAAAGAGGACAATGTTTTGTTGCTAAAAGAATTTTTATCGGATATTTATTTTTAATAAAGAACAATTTAAATTTTTGGTATTTTTATAAGAACGTACAGTATTATTACTGTATTATAAATTTCATAATGAAATATGGTTACTAAAATTTGAGCTTAAACAAGTGTAGACGATGTTTGCCTACTTGTAACATATAGTATCTAAAGTGTTTTAGATATAACGATTCAATTTAAACTCCAAAGTCAAGGCTTATATTTTTCCCGGAACATATTTATGTACTTGAAATCGTGTTTCTAGATTATATCAATATAAGATTATTCTGGAAATATTAAATTTATGGTATTGTTTTGTTATAAATCTTCCCTATTACTCATATTAATATTTAATTATAATAGCAAAGATAGAGGATTTAATTTTAATTCAAGTTATTAATTAGTATATTTAACGTTAAATTTTAAAAAAGTCATTATGTTCCCAAAATAAAATAATTTCTATGGCCTATTTCTTAACCTTACCTCTTCGAAATATAAAAATTAATTTAAAGATATACTAACTTTCAATTATCAGAATTTTAGGGAAAATACTGCATGATGCACGCTATTTTCCATATATTCTCCCAAACAAATAAAACGTAACGTTTTTTATCATAAATATGCTTGTTTTACCTATAATATAAATATTTCAGCCAGATTTTTTAAAAAAAATTATTTAACTTTTAAGCACAAGTGAGACCTAATTGGCTAGTTCTGCTTTGTGTATGATATTTTTCTTATATATGCAAACAAACCTTAATATATGAAAGTTAAGGACAAAGCCCTTGAAACGCGTTAAATAAATAGTGGCCTATCAAAAATAATAGAATTTTTATGGGTTAAGTAACAAACAAGAAAAATTATTTTTATTCTTATATTTATATGATTACAAATTTGGTTTAATTATTGTTGTCACATCATCAATTAAGAACCTTTGCAGCCGTATTCACTAAGTAGGTTTAAGACTTAGGCCCGATCTAGTTGTCCTGAAAATTAATGAATATGTCAATTTGTAACGATTCGGTCATATATACTAACTTATTGTTGTACTTGTCAATTTAAACCCTGTGCTGTCAGTTTGTAACAGTTTTAAATTTAGATCTTGTTAGTAAATTAGGGGGTCATGTCAATTTAGGCCAATTTTATAATTAGACTATGTTAGTGAATAAGTTTTCATCTGTAAATCAAAATCTCCAAACATTTTTTTAAAGTGATTCAAATTATGTTGGGAACATTTTTGATTAATTCATCTAATTCCGCATGTAGTTCTGTGAAACAGATTAATTGTTGTATAACAAAAACGAAACCAAATTAGAAAGTATTTTTGATATACTTTTATCTTAACTAAATTATACTTCAAAAATTTCAATTTCATATGTTTTATAGTTATTTTTCACTTTTTAGCGCACTTTTAGAAGTCGGTTCACATTTTTTTTTATAAAAGTTTTATAACCGTTTAAATATGAATATTAAGGAAAGAAAATTGAGCATTATCTAGACCAGTGTTTTTTAATCTGTGGGTCGCGACCCCTAGGGGGGTCGCGGAGCCTTACTCGGGGGGTCTCCGGCAAAAGAAAAAAGTCAAGGTTCTACATGGTTTACTACAGTAAAACAATTTTAGTGAGAAGGATGGGCTTGTTTATTTTTCAAAAAAATATCATATCGTGATGCTATTTTTGAAATGTTAATAATCAAATCATTTTCTAATTGAAGCCTATTTCTTTTTGTAATTTTAATGTCCACCATTGAAGAGAACGCCAATTCACATAAGTATGAAATGGCGAATGGCACTAATAATTTAAGAGCTTCCCTTGCCAGCTCAGGATATTCTTGTTTCCTTTTCATCCAAAACACGTCAACAGTTTGTGAATAAAATTTTAAGCATGCCGTCAGCAGCTAAATCTATAAGATTTTCTTTCATATTTGTAGTGAGATCAGCTAGTTCTATTGACTTATCCAATCTTCAACAGTCTTCTGAAGACATGGAAATGATTCAAATATATTGTTTTGCAGAGAGGTTGATCATAAATGAAGTTTCGCATGGAATGCTTTCACTTTATGTTTCGCTGTTAAAATATTTTCATCTCTACCTTGGAGATTCTTGTTCAAATTATTGAGATGACTAAAAAAATCTACCAGAAATGATAATTTCAAGAGCCAAACAGGGTTAGAAAAGTGATTAGCATATTCAGATTTAGCATCTTGTAAGAACATTAGCAATTCAGCTTTAAGTTCTAGAACCCTTGTCAATACCTTTCCTTTGGATAGCCACCTGACCTCTGTGTGATAAAGGAGATTGTGATGAAGCTCACCCATATATTTTCAAACGATTCGGAATAGTCGATTTTGCAAGGCTTTACCTTTGATAGAATTCACAATTTTTATTATCTCTTTAAGCAAGTCATTTTAATCATACGTTAAAACCTTAGCGGCTAGAGCTTGTCGATGAAGAAAACAGTGTGTCCATGATACGTTTGGCATTATTGATTTTAACTTCGCAACAAGTCCGCTGTTTTTGCCAAACATACTTTTAGCGCTATCGCTACAAATAGCGATATATTTTGTCCAATCAATGTCGAGTTGCAAGTGCTTTTTAAAAATATATCTTACAAACACTGACCAGAAGTGTTTGCTGGAAGCGCTTTGCAAAATAACATTTCTTCCGCGATACTGTCATCTGCTTCAAATCGCGCAAATACTACAAACTGAATACAATCTGAAACATCTGTAGATTCTTCTAACTGCAAAGTAAAATGTGAGCTCTTCTTTAATTTTCTGACTACTTGATCTCGAATATCATCGGACATATCGTCTATTCTGCGTGAAATAGTGTTATCAGAGAGCGGTATGCTTTTTAACTTGTTTGCCTCCTACTTGCTGACTATAATTTCAACCATATCTAGAGCTGCTGGCAAAATAAGGACTTTGTAGCTAGCCAATAATGATGACTCGTTGACACTAGATATCTAAAAACAAACAAAACAATATAAAAATAAATAAATGATTGACAAATAAAAAAAATAAAATGCACGCCAAAATTAATTTTAATTAAGTTGTATGCAAACATAAACACTAAAAACAACAATTTAAATAAACTCGGCTTGAATTCGAGCGCTTAAACACTAACCTGACGATTTTTACAACACTATGTGAAGACTAGGATAACACTATTACCTGAATCATAGCATTTTGCTGCTGCTTAAGAGCTTTCAATTTTCGTTCAAAAAAATCCAACGTCTTATCAGCTTCTTTTTGATGCTTGGTTGTGAGATGTCGCATAAGCTTTGACGGTTTCATACTCTCATGTGACAAAACATCGTCGCAAATTACACATTGAGGGTTATTATTTAGGACTGTAAACCCATATTTCAAGTAACTGTCGTCATTGTGTCTATTTTTTTTCGGGTGTGATTCACCTCCGCTACTGGCATCCGTACCAGATGTTGAAGGCTGCGATCTTTTGAGAAACTCATCCATTTCTCAATCGCGCGGAGTAAGTGAAAAAGGAAAACAATCACGTCCGTACTGATCGGTGATGCTCAATCAATTAACTGAGAGAGTTGAGTGAGTCGAGACATAAGAATCTACTAGCGCTGGCGGCGGCGGACGACGGGGGACGCTCCGTCGCCTCTCGCCCTCAACAACAATGTGGTGTGGCAAAGCTGCAAAATTAGGCCAGTGCAAGCTGGCTTCCAAATCAAATCCAAGCTATCGCAGCATCTTGCAGAGTGTAGGTTTTAATAATGAATATAGGTACCTAAATAAAGAAAGTCATAAATGTAGTCTTTTAATAATCATATTACTAATTTTTTGTCTTTCTATGGCCCAAGGGGGTCGCCAGACTTTTTTAACCTGGAAAGGGGCCGTGTATTTAAAAAGTTTGAAAAACACTGATCTAGACACATGAATAAACAATAATCCGTTGGAAAACAAATTTTATCCCAATTTTTCAATTAACTTTGCTTTTGCTAACTAGTTAATTTTTGCTAGTTGAAAGTTAATATAGTTATAATTTAATTTTAAAAAGTTAGTGCTGTCCCTGCCGAATCATAAACAACTCCTGGCCAAATAGTTACTGTTGCTTAAAACTAACACACATTTTATAGTTTTATAGGTTATATTTCACTATCCTGTTATCTCGCTCGTTATAGTATTATAGAAAGAAAAAATGTTAAAAGTAAAAGTTTTATCAGGTCGGTGACTTACTTTTAGATAACTTTTTTTAACGCCAGGTATCCCAGAAATGTTGTAAAGACCTAACGTATGGTTTTAAAATAGGATTATTTCCTTTAGTTTGTAATTTATTTTAATGCTATCGTCGTCGCATACTGTTTCATAATATTTTATTGTATTCGTAGATAGTAACAGCAGGTTAACAACTTTGATCAAAAAATAAATACAAAGTAAGGGTTATATGTAAAATTCATAGAATTATTAAAAATAAATATCTGTTGCTAAGGAAATTAAAAAAATATCAACAATAATCATTTTATCTTCCTTATCGTTAAACTGGCAAAATAAGGAAGAAAAATCAATTATAAAATTAATCTCTAGATTTAAATCGTGTTTTGAAAACACTTTACAGAAACACATATACAAATAATATTTAAGGTTTTCTAAATAAATTTAATAACCTTATGTACTTGAAATATCGGGTCGGCAACAAAATATTTTGGGTTTTGTACAGTGATATTAAACTTTTTTTATAGAAAGAATAATTAACCAATTATATATTTTCCATTTTATTAAATGACCTTTTGCCATTCTTCTTGCAGTTTTATGAATCCGCACTATTATATTAAGTTTATCATTATTTGTGAAAGTTTTACCATTCAAGAGTTTCGAAGTAAATGGTAATTAGATGGTGCCAGGTAGATGCTGTATGGGGGATGGGATAAGACTTCCGAACTAAGCTTCAATAATTTCCCACGAGTTACTAAAGATGAGTGAGGATAAGCATTATCATGATGGAATGCAAGTCCATTGCGATTTGCCAATTCTGACCGTTTTTCTTTGATTGATTCATCTTATTTCATTAGTTGTTGACAATAAACATCTGAATTGATCGTTTGGTCTCTTAGCACCAGCTCAAAATACACAACACTCTTGTAGTCCCACCAAATTGACAGAATGATTTGTCTTGGATTCAATTTAGAATTAGATTTGGTTCGTTGTGTTAGGTGAATCTCTTTTTAATTGGCAATTTACAATTTATCTGTATGATACACTTAATCTCTCTTCAATCCCTCGAACAGTTAGTTATAGGACGATTCTCTTCAATTTGACTAGGCCTACCAGAACGTCTGCTACTTTTGAGTGAAATATTTCCATAACGGAATTTTAAAACATTCAATGCAATCAACGCCTTAAACTTCACATATCTCTTTGTGAGCCTTGGCAGGTTTTTTTCTTTACAGAGATAAAAGAGTAAATATACAGGGTGATTCAAAAATCGATCACGAAACTTAAGGGGGTGATTCTACTTGACAAAATAAGGGTAGAGCTTCATATAATTTTTTTTCAAAATGTCATTCGTTTTCGAGTTACAAGCCGTCCAAGTTCAAGTTTTTATTTTTTGTTTTTTGAATTACTCGCTTACAGGAAAACCAATTTGACTAATATTTGAAAGATAGGCTAAGTCTTCTGCGCTTCATCATTTTAGTAACAATTCACATTGATTGTTTGCCGCTAGAGGGCACTTTACCTACATTGAAAATTGTTTTTTTGTCATAATTTTTTAGTGTTGACAGCTACAGTAGTTTTTGGCATAATTTCTGAAAGACTGATGCCAGGCCTTTAAAAAAGGTGCTCTTTATTTACATCGCTAAACCCAACGGTTTAGACGTAAATCACCCTTAAAAATTAAGTGGTAAATTTACTTTTCTCATTTCATTACCACCAGCTACCAGGTAAATAGCTATCAAAGTATACTAGAGCTGTCAGTTTAACATCAAATAAATTCGCTTTTTAAACTATTTAATTTATAATCTTAAAATAACTAATAATGGCTAATCACCAATATTCAAATATCGAATATTGTGATATCCATTTTTGTTATGGAAAAGCAAATGGTAATGCAGAGTTGGCAAGAAGATATTATATGGAGAGTTATCCGGAAAGAAATATCCCTCATGCTCAAACATTTTCCAGTGTGCACAGGAGGCTTGCGGAATGTGGTTCCTTTAAAAGTTATAATGGAAATAGAGGAAGACCTAGAACTGCTAGAAACGTGCAACAAGAAGAAAGAGTGCTTGAAATTATTGAAGATAATCCAGGTATTAGTACTAGAAAAATTGGGAATGAAGTGCGGCTCTGTCAGGTTAGTTCATGGAGGATACTAAGAGAAGAACAACTCTACCCGTTTCATTCAAAAAAGGTGCAGGCTCTTTATGACGATGATCGGCCGAGACGGTTGGAAATGTGCAATCAGATCCTAGCTAAGTATGAACACGATAATCGATTAATTGGCGTCATATTATTCACTGACGAAGCTGGTTTCACTCGTGATGGCATAACAAATCTACACAACATCCACACATATGCTTACGAGAACCCAAACAATGTGGTAGAAACGAAACATCAGCGTAGATTTTCACTAAATGTGTGGGCAGGGATAATAGGAGATTACCTTATTGGTCCTCATTTCTTTGATGGCGTATACTTAGATTTTATCCAAAATCGTCTCCCATTGTATCTGGAAGATGTGCCATTGGAAGTAAGGGCCAACATGTGGATCCTCCAAGACGGAGCTCCGCCCCACTTTAGTATACGTGTCCGACAGTATTTGAATGCAACGTATCCTGAGCGATGGATAGGACGAAGTGGACCATTGGCATGGGCAGCGAGGTCACCAGACCTTAATCCTATGGATTTTTTCTTTTGGGGTCATTTGAAACAATTGGTGTACGATATTCCAGTAATCAACGTCGAGGATCTTCGCTTCAGGATAATCGAAAAGTGCCAAATTATTAAAGAAACACCAGAAATTTTTCATCGAGTTAGGCGACATTTTTTGAAGAGTGTTAGGAAATGTATTGAAGAAAATGGGGGACATTTTGAGAATCTTTTTAGTTTGTTTAGTACTGTTTCATTAATTTTTATCAATTAAATGTATATCGCAATAATCCATAATATGAATATTTACTGATTAGCCATTATTAGTTATTTTAAGATTATAAATTAAATAGTTTAAAAAGCGAATTTATTTGATGTTAAACTGACAGCTCTAGTATACTTTGATAGCTATTTACCTGGTAGCTGGTGGTAATGAAATGAGAAAAGTAAATTTACCACTTAATTTTTAAGGGTGATTTACGTCTAAACCGTTGGGTTTAGCGACGTAAATAAAGAGCACCTTTTTTAAAGGCCTGGCATCAGTCTTCCAGAAATTATGCCAAAAACTACTGTAGCTGTCAACATTAAAAAATTATGACAAAAAAATAATTTTCAATGTAGGTAAAGTGCCCTCTAGCGGCAAACAATCAATGTGAATTGTTACTAAAATGATGAAGCGCAGAAGACTTAGCCTATCTTTCAAATATTAGTCAAATCGGTTTTCCTGTAAGCGAGTAATTCAAAAAACAAAAAATAAAAACTTGAACTTGGACGGCTTGTAACTCGAAAATGAATGACATTTTGAAAAAAAATTATATGTAGCTCTACCCTTATTTTGTCAAGTAGAATCACCCCCTTAAGTTTCGCGATCGATTTTTGAATCACCCTGTATATATATATATATATATATATATATATATATATATATATATATATATATATATATATATATTGTTACAAACTTTATAGCGTTGTACATTTCCTAGTATTAGTTTGTGTTCATAGTTTGTAGGTTTTTAGGTATATTTTCTAATGTAACCAACCTTGTGGCGTTTTATATTTCATAGTATTAGTTTGTATTCGTAGTTTGTAGGGTTTTAGGTATATTTTCTAGTGTAACGAACTTTGTAGCATTTTATATTTCATAGTATTAGTTTGAGTTTGCAGTTCATAGGGTTTTAGGTATATTTTCTACAAGTTTATAATTTATTTAAGTAATTTTACCTTTGTTAATTTCCTCAGGAGACGACTATGAAAGAAGGTCTGAAACTTTTATGAGAATTTGATTTCCTTATTTTTTAACATGGAACGCCTATGATAAAAGGTCTAGAAATCGTCGAATTATTCCTTTTTCTTATTTTGATTACCCCATGTAGTATGGAAATCCTTCTAGAGAATTAGGGAATCTTCTGGTATCGACCAAAATGGTATATAAAGGGTCCAGATCGGCTTTCTTAGTCAGTATATTTGGAGAGTTTGTCGACGCAAGTTGAATGAATTTGACAAGTGTCAAAAGTAAGGTTGACAATAAAAAGTGATTAAAATAATACAGTGTGTGTAGTTTGTTTGAAGACCGGCCGTCCGGAACAATATATATAAACAAATTTACGCACAAGTTGCATCTAAACTAATCTAAATGTGACTGGTATGAAATGTCGAAAGGAAGAAATTATGACATTGACAGAAGTCCTTCAGAACAATTACAGCGCTCTCTATGTGTGACAACCAAAAATATTTTCTTGTCGACTCAATAAAACCCCTAAAATCTGTAATTACAAACTTCTAATCTTAGTATGTTTCATTGTTTTTTAACTAGGGCCTGTGATTTCTGTAGATGGTCGCCATATGTTCCAAGATTTCTTAGCAGCATCAAATTAATTTTTGAGTGATTTAATACACCATGTATTCCAGTGCCAATTTAACTGGAATAGTAAAAACTGATCAATGAAATATAAAATCAAGATCACATACATGTTCAGAATTTCAAATGTGAATGCATGATGAAGGCGGCATAATGTCAACGTTCGAAGACTTTTTTGAAAATTAAGAAATATGTCCTTTTCTTTACTCCCTAAAATGGAAAATTTTTCACCATGAAGTTTTCTAATGATTAACTAAGTGCTATTTTTTTTTTGTTTCTATGATTTCAAATAAAATGTTCTAAAACCTTATTGACCATCAAGTAAGTGCTATATATATATATATATATATATATATATATATATATATATATATATATATATATGTATGATAACTTCTTTGGATTTGGTTTCAGATTAATACTATTATTCTCTGCTTGACGTTTCGCCCAACGTAGTGGGTTTTTTTCAAAAGTATAATCTAAAATAAAAGCAAAGTACAATTACCATTGTCACACATGCGCACTTATATGACTTAAATTAATACTTAAATGATACAATATTAATTAAAAACATCAATCTATGTGAATTAAAAAGGAAAAATAAAATAAAAATTATTTCTATTTTTACTATTCCTTTTTAATTCACATTACTTTATAGATGGATGTTTTTAATTAATATTGTATCGTTTAAGTGTTAATTTAAGCCATGTAAGCGTGAATTTTGGACCATGGTAGTTATATTTTGCTTTTATTTTAGATGATACTTTTGAAAAAGCCCACTACGTTGGGCGAAACGTCAAGCACAGAATAGTAGTATTAATCTGAAACCTAATCCAAAGAAGTTACCATACATTTATATAGAAAGATGGTTTAAGAAAAATTTTAGCAAATTAAATGTATATATATATATATATATATATATATATATATATATATATATATATATATATATATACATATGCGCCTAAACGGTGTAGTTTATCTACTTGAATAAGGAGTAACTTTCTTTATTAGGTTTTCTCTTGTCTTTTTTAATAACTGTCAAAAAAGAGATATATGAATAATAAAATTTGAATATCAGGCAAAGTGAACTTCGATAGTACAGTAGAGAATCATTTTTATAACAGAATTATAAAAGCTGTTAGCATAGTTGCTGTTCAAAATATTAATTTGATAAGTTTAGAACTAACCGAAATATGTTAAAAATTAGTTTTCGACTTTTTTTTTATGGACTAACTTGTGGCTGAATAGTTTTTAACGAAGCACTTTTAAAAAAATGACTTCAATGGAAGTTGTTGGATTTGAGGAGGACATCCAACATTGACCTTGAGAATTACCTTAAAGATATTTTAAAGATAATTGCTTTTTAAATGAATATCCATCTTTTTTATTACCGAAATGGTAGGAAGGAAATAGTGTGCGTCCAACTATATAAATGATTTATAGGTTTAAAATATGGTAAATTTTATTCTCTATTTAAGTAAGCAGGTTTGAGCATCAAAATTATTTAGAGGAAGTTAGTGATTACCGAATGTTTGGCCCAATGTTGACCTTAGTCTTGGCCTTCAATTTTCATGATCATTTTAGTGTCCAGAATGTTTTATGAGTAAAATCTCCGAATTTTATTGTAAAAATAACAGAAGTAGGCATTAAGATACGGCTAAATTGCTAATGAAATTTACATCCAAAGTCATTTGAAGGTCACATAATGCTAATCACATGAAAATCACTATTTCTTATCCCATAAACTCACAAGTTATCAAATTTCACTTTAAGAGAGGTATTTATAACATTTATGTTGCCTGTTATATCTGTTCTATGTCAACAGGTTAGTTACCTTTATTAAGTTTCGGAGCTTGTTCACTAATGATCTCTAAGTATAAATCTTCAGGATTGATCGATTCTTGAAGATCTCTCCAGTAGGTTAGAGGTTCACATTCGAAGGTGATGTGTGAGGTAGTTTCATCCTTGTTGCTTCTAGAAATTATAGTTTCATCCTTGTTCGTTCTAAAAAGTATATATTGCATCTTCATTATAAATACTCTTTGAGTGTCGATGTTTCCTAAGCGGCAGTGGTCAATCACAAACGATGCATGCATATAAAAATAGCATCATACTTCGAATACCTAATGACACATCCCAAATACCAACTCCTCCAAATAATTGCCTATAGAAATATGATTGTCAACATCCAAGAGAAGTGAATGAGCAGCTAAAGAAGAAAAAAAAATTGAAAAATTATAGCATTAGGTAGAGACCTTCAATTAAGAATATGATTAAGTTAGGTTGACTTATTTATCAGATACGACAACAAAAACGATTTAAAATTCGATCTCTGATCTCAATATCATTCCTTTAATAGTTCCATTATTTGCAATGTAGTTTTGCAGAAACATAGGTTAAATCAATTCAACGACAAGAAGAGACCTGGTAAAAAATAATAATAATAATAACTATTACGGAACTCTAAAATAAGACTGGCATGCACCTGACTATTCTTTTATCCTAAATATTCTTGCAATATATGAATTATTATATTTTAATATATATTTTTTATTTTGCGTATATTCACCATTTTTTTAATGCTCATGACTTATGACAATATGTAATACCATGTTACACCATTCTACTCTTTATTAATGTTTGGTAGTAACTTTTTAATATTTGCTGGCTTGGGTAGCAGATGGTCCATGCAAAATGAACATTTTAAAATAATAGCGGACATAATACAAGCCAAAATTCATTATAAAGAGAAAAGTTCTGCCCCAAATAATACTCATCCGAGGTTGATTTTACATTAAGTTTTGAGAAAAATTATTATAGTATATGGTGTTAGAAATATATGTCCAAAACCAAAATTTGTTTAATGCATAACGGTTGTTTCGTTGAATAAATAATCTGGTAGTTTTTAAATTAAAACCCTAATAATTTATTTTTCACATATTTCTTTTTATCTGAATTGTCAAATAAATCAGAAAAATTATAGTATAGGGTGTTAGAAATATATGTCCAAAACCAAAATTGATACCGACGAATGGAACTAGAGGGTATATTGAAAATTTGCGTATTCGCTATCTTTTCAGTTCATATTTTATTATTTTTTACACGTTAATATAAAAAAGGAAAACTGAAAGAAAAAACTAAATAGATTTAATGCAAAGACAAAAATATGATTATAAAACAAAAAGATGTAGAATTAGGCCTCATTACACATTAAATACAACATAATAATGATACAATAAATAAGGTTTACCTAAAAACACTTAGAAAAAAACAATTTTCACAGTAATACAAACTATGAAAAGTTATTAATAATTTTTCCTGTACCTCTTTAGGAATTTAACCCTTGAATAAAACTTAATGCCTACAGGAATAATGCAATATTCTAATTTTTTTTGCACAAAATATTTTCAAGATTGAGAAACAACAACTAATAGTCATAAAATCTCAAAATTGCGGATGAAGAAACAATCCTAAAAAAAATTCATTAAAATACAAATAACATTTTATCAAAAATATTTTTAACTGTTATCATTACCTTTAGATTTTTATTTTCTGTCTGACTTACTATCAGTTCAATGTTGCGTAGTGTTTCACGGAATGGAACATGTGATTCAGTATTAATCCGGGAATACATCCGTTCGTTCGTTTGGCCTCTTGTAGAAGTTTGCAGACGTCTCGCCAAAATCTCATTTGGCATCTTTTGTCCAACTTGAAGAGGAACCTTTTCAATAAGGGTCGGTAGCTCTTCCGCGAGAAAGTGATAGTACTGGTCGCAGCTTAATCTTAATGAAGGAAACATGGGCCAATTAGATAATCGCCTATGACACGAATCTATATATCTAATGAAAATGGATGTTGATAATTGGCTTCAAGAAATACATGCGGATTTTCTTCAGCCCAAATGTAATTATTGTGAAAATCTCTTATGGATTTCCTTGAAAATTTTTCCTGATCAGTAAATAAAATACGAGTTAAAAAAAAGACAGATTGGGCGATCATTTGAAGTATCCACTGACAAAAAACTATGTTCGGCGAAACGGCAGAGAGTCTCAAGGTAAAAGCGCCTATACTCGTTGAATATGACAGAGATACAACTGGTATTCTTTAAAGTTGGGAATACTGTGGAATTGCTTATATTATATATATTGGCAATTTTTCTCGTATTTGTTTTCTGAGATTCTGCTATTAAATTAAGAATAGCTTACTCTAGGGCTAAGATTCTTATCTCGACGTTCAGAAGTTCTTTTTAGGAGTGTACCATTTTCTCGTAAACGCTGATGAAGACAAGCAAATGTGTTATGATGAGTTAAACTACGTTATGGATATAATTCAGCATAAATCCGTTAAGCTTCTAATGCATTTCAATTACCACGACCATAAACAAAATGCATATCTGACATTTCAACATTTGCAAACTCTGCCATTTTTACTATTTCTTTCTACTTACTTCACATTAAGAGTACATAAAATTAATCACATTTATCCACAGAAATTATAACACACTACAACTAAAACAAACAATATGACAAATTAGGTCTGAACTTATTTGACAAAAGTATATCTTTTCGTCACTTAATAAACCACCCCTACAGAACTTAATTGGAGATGCATCTGAATATATTTTATTTTTTTGTAGAAAAACTATTGACTTTTAGAGGAAAACTTGAGGAATAAAAAAGTTTCACAAAAGGATAGAAAGCTAACTGAATAATCAAATCGAGTGAGTGGCGCCCGAAAAAAAAGTTCGAGAGGGTAACATTTTACAGGCCCGGAAAAAAGTATATCTCTCTCTGTATATCAGATCACATAATAATAATTTCCTTTTGAGAACTGTAAAAAGTGTTATGTGTTCCAAATTTGACTTAATTATCCTTAAAAAGAAATGATAGAAATTTAGAACATAAAAAATAATAATAAATTTTACCACCCGGTATCTTAAAAACCAAGCATCATCGGACATGTTAATATGAACTTTTACGCTTAAAATTAGCTCAAGAATAACTCTTTAAAATTTTTCGCACTTATTTGGAAACACCCTATTTATAGGGTGTTTCATTAAGGGTGACCGGTGATATTTCTGGAACTGATGGTCCACGAACTTTGGGAGAAAAATCCCGTTAAGGAAAGTAGCTAAACGAAAATGCTGAAAATAATTTTTAAATTCCTAACTCTGTCGCTAGGGGGCATAATTGCTATGGTCATGTAAAAAAGACATTTATCTGAAAAATATCCTTATATAAGCTAGCAAAAAAATATTAACGCTGATAACTTCACTACAATTCTACATCATTTTGGTTTAACACTTTTGGTGTAAGATGTAAAGTTGGGGCAAGAGGGGAGGGGAAAAGTCTACATATAAAAGTTACTATAAATTTGGTTTGGCTGGACTGAATTTGATAACGGGGGTCTCGTTTAAGAAAAAAAGGTTTGGCAATTAAAACGAAATAATAGCTATCCGAAATTTTAGATGGAAAAACAGTTTTTATATCGTATTCGGAGGAAGAATAAATTTGCAAGAGAAAATTTAAAAGAAATAATTCGAAATCTTTATTTGTTTCGGAATTATAACCACAAGAATAATTGATATCACGTTAACGGGAAAAAGCAATTGTTTTTAAAGATCCGTAGTAAAACGTACCATGGAAAATAATAAAAATCTTTTTAAACTTTTCATTGGTATACGTTTTTTCATTTTGTATTCCATCACTATTTTCTTTATTTTACTTGGCTTTTGTATTTTTACAAAATTATCTAGTAAGCTATGAAACAAAATCGGCAGATTTCTAGTAAAAGAAACGAATTGATAGATCACTTGAAAGAATCTTTGATAAGACAGTTATCTCGTCAAAATTATATCCTGCATCTTTTGTTAATTTTGATTTTACCATTATTCAACATGTGTGTTACATCTTTTAAAAATGTCTTATACCAATGTTGAGGCTTACAATATGCTTACTGTATATTTTGAGCGTTTTCAAAATACTAATATTACGGCACGTGAATATGCTGTCAGGTATCCTGAACGAAGACTCTATACTAGAAGAGTATCTCGGCGGTTAGCAATAAGTCTCAGAGAAACGGGTAGTGTGCGTCACATTCCAGTGTTCTTCAGAAGACGCCCATCATGAAATGAAGACAATATTTTAAGAGTTCTCGCTTGCGTACAAGTGGGCCCGCACTTGAATATCAGAAATATTTCTTAAGAACTAGTTATAAGTTGCACTACAGTAAAATGAATTTTAAGATGCATCTCTATCATGTAGTTTTACACCAAGCTCTTTCAGAGAGTGATTTTGATCGGCGGCTGGATAATTATTATTAGTTCAGAGCTATGTACAGCGAAAATTGCCAGTTCCTCTCTCAGATTTCATGGACTGATGAAGCAACTTTTACTAGTTGTGGGAGAGTTAATTTATACAACATGCACTATTGGTCGGAAACAAATCTCCATTGGATACAGCTAGTGGATAATCAAAACAGGTGGAATGTTCATAAGGGAGGACATGATTACTGTAAATATGATTTCACAAGCTAAAATTCAAACTGCTTTTTTCAGCATTGGAAAAAAATGTAATATTTTGCACATCGGTGGTAATTTCGAACATATAGAAAGTCTGTTTGTTGTCTGTCGAACAAGTTTGCTATAGTTTCATTGACAATATTAAGGTATTTGTTATTTTTATTGTTATTTTGGCCTGTTGGCCGTAAAACACGTTTCAAATCTTGCATCTCACACGGTTTGAACCAGTCCTATGACTTAATGAAGTGTGAAGGAAGATATACAGAAAAAAAAACAACAAAAAAAATTAATCAAAAGTAAAAAAACGCAAATTTGTGAGAAGTTTGAAAAGATTGTCATTATTGTTCATGGCACGCTTGACCATGGACCTTTGAACACATTGCTTTTTCCCGTTAACGTTATATCAATTATTTTTTTGGCTATAATTCCGAACCAAATAAAGATATCGAATTAATTTTCTTACATTTTCTCTTGCAAATATGATATAAAAGCTCTATCTTTCCGTTTAAAATTTGGGAGTAAAATTGAAAAAAGAGAAGAGTTCCAAATAATGCCCTCTAGCGAGAGTCGCGAAATTCGTTCTAATATAGCTATCATTTTGTTTTAATTGTCAAACCTTCCTTTCTTAAAGGCGATAAAGTTTATCAAATTGGGTTCAGTCAAACCAAACTTATGGCAACTTATATAAGTATCATTTCGCCTCCTCTCCTGCCCTAACTTCACATCTTACAATAAAAAGCATTAAACCAAAAAGATGTAAAATTGTAGTAAAATTATTAGCGTAATATTTTTCTGATTGCTTATATGGGGATATTTAAAAAAAATGTTTTTTTTTCATTACCACATAAATAACGCGCCTCAGCAATAGAATTAGGAACTTAAAAATTATTTCCAGCAATTTTTCTTGGCCATTTGCCATGGCCAACTTAACAGAATTTTTTCCAGAAAGTTCCTGTACTATTACTTCCCGAAATATGGTACCCAGTCACCCTTAATAAAACACCCAGGATGTTTCCAAATAAGTGCGAAAAATTTTGAAGATTTTTAGTTTTTTAAATTTATATCATTTCTGGCCACCCTTAATGAAACATCGTGTATATAAGTAAATAAATAAATATATTGTCGCATTTAGCAAGACCCTTGGTGTTAAGGACTTATAACTAAGCGATCTAATTTTCGACCACCGTCAATGTACGGATGTTTCGTCCCGATACCGGTGGTGGACTCATCAGTGGGATCCGCCACTATCTTTCTCAGACATCCTTCTTGTACTTTCCACAAACTTATATATATATATATATATATATATATATATATATATATATATATATATATATATATATATATATATATCAATACCGGTCGTCTGAAACAAATTGATGTCGGAAGTGCCATCAAATCCAGAAGAGGTTAGTTCAGGTTAGAAAATTAGAAAAAAAATGAGAAAAGTGAATTGAAATTGTATGTCGGTGAAAACTAGAAAACAAAAAGCAATAATGAAGAAGAACATCAAACTAGTTTAAATTCAGATACAAGACATGAAACAAGCCAAGAAAATATGAAAAAAAGCCAAGAAGATATGAAGAATAGCCAAGAAGATATCAGAAAAGAATTGAAAAAAGATATGATGGAAAATCAAGACGATATGGAACAAGAATTACAGACAAGCCATGAAGAGATGAAACAAGAATTGATGAAAACGAGCCAAGAAGATATTAAGAAAAATCAAGACAGTACAAAACTAAAAACAAGTCTAGAGGACTTAAGACAAGTCCAGAAGATATGAAACAAGAACTGAAAGAAGACATTAAGAAAATCATGAAGATATGAAACGCATAGAACAAGAAATGTAACGGAAGATTAGTAACATTAGAAAAGACGCACATGGCGAAGTACAACACGAGGTGAGTAGAGTCCAGAAATAGGTGCACTCACTACATTTACAATTCGAGAAAGTAGGCAGTACAGGTATAATGAAGGCAAATGGTGTTCCTGCAACTAGTGTGATGAAGCTGCCTACATTCGATGGCAAAGAACCTAAGCTTAATTATGTCCGCCACTAGTAATAAGAAGGCACGTACCTTTTTTCTAGCACTACAAGGTGAAGCTATGGAGGTTCTACATAACACTCCCGCAGAAAAACCAGAATGATTACGATTTTATTGTTACTTTCCTGGAGATGTATTATGGGGAAGCCCACCTCCAATAATTTTATAAGGAAGAAGACAAAAAAACAACGGAAGTCTGCAAGAATATGAGGCGGAAAGCAAGAGTTAGCAGCAAATAGTTATATCGAGGTTTTACGCGACCCAGAAATAAGTCAAACTCTAAGAATGGTCCGAGTAAAGAAAATTTCTGAGACTCTCGCTTATGCCTTTCAGTTTGAAACAGCCAAACAGACCTCAAGGAACCAAAGAAGAATCATAAGAAGCGTTATCTTTTCCCAGGATGATGTCAAGACCAACTCAGAATTCTTCATGAAGCTAATGAGAGAGATACAAGAATTTTTAAACAAACAAAAAAACCTTCCATAGCAGAAATATAATTCCTTGTTGGAAGTGTGGCCAAGAGGGGCCTGTACAAAGCCATTGAACTAGCAGTACTGCTCCTGACAGTGATCAGAATTAGGAAGACTCCCAGTGACGAGCCTAAAGAGGCGAAAGCTAGCTCGGTGCTACTAAGCCAACCAACAATAACAATTAAGATATTCTGGCTGTAAAACAATGGTTCTAGGTTGGTATTACTCGGAAAGGTATGCAGTCGGATATGTAAAATATTATTAGATACTGGTTCTACTCACACCATTGTAAAGCCGAACATTTTAGCTCAATGTAAAATTTGTTTTCCAGAAAAGTATTATATCCTGCAAACCGCCAATGTTGAAGTAATGCCGATGAAAGGGATATATAAAGCAGAATAATCCTGGGAGGCGCCACTTTCAGACATGTAATTATTGTTGCTGATATTTTGGACGGAGTAATATTAGGTCTAGATGCCATGGAACACCAGAAGCTTATCCTTGATCTTCCTTAACGAGTATTGTGAACTAAAAATTAAGAAATTGTTATGGACCTGCCGAAATATAGTGAAGTGTCGATTCGAGAAGTTGTACACTGTGAAGATGCGATGTTACCGCCAAGTTAAGGATGTACAGTAAAAGTAAAATTTGATGATTCCGAAGAAGATTAAGTAGTTTTGTCAAGGAGAACGTATCCAGAAAAATGCAAGCATTGTGGCAGACACGAATAGCGAAAAAATTCTGACGATTTCTCTTGTCTAAAGATACAATTACACTGCTATTTGGATTGGGATCCGAAAAGTATCTCCAAGGAACAACAAGAAGATTCTGATCTTAACTTTATCATCAAATTCAACAATAATAATTCAAATCTACCCACTTTTCAAGAAATCTCATCAAAATCTCCAAAAGTAGAAGGTTACTTGGCCTTATGGAATTCTTTGATTATATATATACGACACTACAAATACCAGACTATATTACCCACTAAAAAGGTTCCAGATGTACTGCTAGCTTTACATAATGGTGTAGGTGGCGGACACTGAGGGTTTATGAAAATTCTGAAAAAAGTTCGAGGGAGGTTCTATTGGCTGGGCAGACGCGCAGATGTAAAGGATTGGTGCAAAATCTGTACTGATTATGCTGCTAGTAAAGAACCAAGGACTCGTAGCCATAGTAAACTGAAGCAGTACAATGTAGCAGTACCTATTGAAAGAATTGCAGTAGACGTGGCAGGATCATTTCTTATAAGTAAATCCGGGATCGCTATATTTTGGTAGCTATGGAAATCTATAGAATACCAATTCAAGAAGCCACCGCCTGTGGATTTGTAGATATGGGATGCCAGGGGAAATACACTCTGATTAAGGCAGAAACTTCAAATCTGAAGTTTTTACGAACCTTGGCAAGCTTCTGAAAATCCACAAAACTAGAACAACACTCTTACATCCACAGTCAGATGGAATGGTTGAGAGATTTAATGGAACGTTGGAGAATTACATCAGAATACAAGTTAATGAACAACAAAATAGCTAGAATAAATGCATTCGGCCATTTTTACAAGCCTATCGCTTAGCCATTTACGAAACCACTGGAAAAATATCTGCTAGCAGAGTTTTTGGAAAAGAATTTTGTCTCCCAGTTGATTTGCTTACTGAACGTCTACCCGGCTCTGAAGCAACTTGGGAGGACTACTCTAACCAACTTAGTAAGCAGCTTCGGGTCTTACACGAAGAAGTCCATCAAAAACTATAAATAGAAAGCGACAGAATGAAAACCTGCTATGACCTCAGGCTTAAAATTAAAACAAAGCGAAACACAGGTCAAAATAGTGAAAACTATAAAAAATTTTACAGAAAAATATTACCAAAAGGTTTAAGATACAAAAATATATTATTAATTGGAAGGGTTTCCGGACTGCAACATAAAGATCATCATGACCTTCCTTGAAAATATCAAGAATTCATATAGTATTGACTGTGCTAATAAGCTTCGTGAAATATCTACATTATATAAGAAGATATCAAAACAGAAAAATAGAAGAATATTTTTATTTCGATGCAAACACTGTGGAATTTTTCCAAAATTTTTAAATTTCAAAACCTCTCATATAGGTTCTTCCTCAGGTATGCACCTTAAAAGTAAATTTAATAGTAAAATAAATAACACCAAATCTAAAATTTTCAATTTAACAATCACCGATAATATAAAAAATTGAAATAATTTAGAGATTCAATTAAAAGAAAGAATAGAAGTGCCAAAAACTATGTTACCTGAAACTATGCTTAATAATTTTATGCAATTTGAAGCCAAAAAATATGAAAAAATGTTTCAGAGTATAAAACAAAAAAATCAAAGAAAATTTTTAAAGCTGGTCAGTCACAAAGAAAAAAAAACAAAATACCAATAAACACACAAACATGGCTTAGTAACATCTTTGACACAGATATATAACAAGATGTGTCAGAACTACTCGCACTTAGCGGAAATTTTTCATTACCTATCAATAATGAAAATGAGCTACCTCTAAATGAATACATTTCAAGTATAGAGTCTGTCATCTATAACAAACCAGAAGAAATCAGAGATAGCATCAGATCTATAATAGTAAATGTCATTACAAATCACAAAATAAAGACCAGACATAATAAAGCTAAAACTAATAATTTTCAAGTTAAGATACAAATGCAAATTAATAAAATAAAACAATTTGTAAAACATAACACTCAAATTACTAATCTTAAATCTAATAATAGTAATAAAACTATAATTATGAATGCATCTGACTATGATAGCAAATGGACAAACTACTTAATGATAGAAACACTTATAAAAGCTTAAAAGGGATCCCACAAAATTGTTCCAAACTAAAAACAATAAACTAATTAAAAAACTATTAAAAAATCGACATATATCTGAGCACGAAAGAAAAAAATTAACAATACATATAGTTAAAGCACTAAAAATTTATGGATTACCAAAATTACACAAACCAAATACACCTCTCAGACCAATTGTTTCCACCATACAATCCCCATTTTATAGCCTGTCCAAGTATTTATCAAATTGCCTAACAAACATCACAGGAAAAAATAATCACTATGTGAGGGACTCATGCTCCTCAACAATAGCACAAATAGTTATGGAATATGTAGAAGAAGAAGTATTGAAAGAATGGGTTTCTAATAAAATATTTTTTAAACGCTACGTGGATGACTCTTTCGCTGCTATACCCGAAAACAAAATAGATTGCTTATCACAATATTTTCATAATTTCCACCCAAAATTAAAATTTACATCTAAAATTGAAACGGAACAAAAAATACATTTTTTAGACTTAACTATACAAAGAAATAAGACGGATAACAGTCTTCATACTAAATAGTACATAAAAAATACTTGGTCAGGCCGGTATTTAAATTTTAACCCTCAACATCCAAATAAACAGAAAAATAGTGTTTCGTTGATCGAGCTATAAAATTATCTTCGCCCGAATTTCACCCAGAGGTGCTAAAAAAGTAGAAGAAACTCTAATGATGAACCATTTACCCAAACTCCTTATAAAAACATAATTAAACAAAGAACCTTTTTACATTATAACACAAACAAAAAAAAATTAACAATACCACAACACAAAACACTTTTAGTGCATGAGCGTAATAAACCAACTATCAGAAAAAATAAAATATATTTTAAGTAAGCATAACATAACAGTATGCCACAGGGCGAACAATTTAATGGGATTACTTTATACGAAATTAAAAAGCAAAGTCCCACCAAAAAAAGATCTAACGTAATATGTGTAATTCCATGCCTAAACTATCCTAAGAAATAAATTTGTAAGACGACACAATATATTGAAAATAGAATTAATGGACAGAAGTATGCTAAAAACGCATCGACCTCCGTGCATAAACATGAGCAAACAACTAAGCACGAATTCGATTTTAAAAACACCCACATTTTAGATTCTGACAGAAATTATCACAAACTGGTCACCAAAGTAATGATACATATAAAAAGAAATAAAAATGCTGAGAATGACAAACAAGATGCCAAAAACCTAAGTCTTTAACTATAATTTGATTTTTTAATATTACATACTTGAAGCGACACTCTAATAAATATTAGAAATAGTGTAATGACGCTTGGCACGATTTCGTATCATGCAAATCAAAGAATGTTATATAAAAAAAATAGCAATCTTTCTCCCTATTTTTTACTGTTATAAAAAGTAATCTATCCATATTAATTGCATACCAAGTGATAAAAATTGAAATTATTTTTAACATACGCACAAAGCTACTTTCATGGTATGTACTATTTTATAGTTTTCACTATTTTAACGCATGTATCGTTTGGTTTTAATTTTAAGACTGTTATAAAATCGGTTTATTTTTATTAATTTTAAATATTAACTTAATAATATAAATGTAATAGGTATGTAGGACAATTACTGTGAGACATATTTTTTTAATAAAAATTGTAATTCTGTAGAGAAAAGATATACCATAACTTTGAAAAAGCTCACTATGTAGAGCGAAACGTCAGAAAAATTGTCGTCTTTTGATATTCAAATGGAAAAACCTATACCCAAGGAAGTATTACAGAAATATATATATATATATATATATATATATATATATATATATATATATATATATATATATATATATATACGGAAATTCCATTCGTATGCTTTGAAAGGAGATTCTACACCTCGAATAGGTGTTCTTATTTAATATCTTTAGAATTGCTTGAAGCACCGATGTTTTTCCTACAATTGAAACTAACATCAATAGGTGATATTTTTTTATGTTAAGAGTGAGCTGCAAATTTGGTCAGGGGCGTTCTGACCGGGGAGCTCTATGGTTTACTTTATTAGCATTATTGACTGTTACTTTTAAATGACACTTTCTTAAAGTTCTACCTAAAAAATTACAATTCTGCAAAACTATTTACAGAAAAAAAGTATTTTGGTAGAAAAATACTACATTACTAATTTAGAAGAAAACCCGCTTTAATTGAATCAATGCTACTCCGATTAGTTTGCGATTGAACTAAACATCAAAATAGGCTTATGACGCCAATACAACGAAAAAGCAACAAGTAGCTTATATTAGACCATTTTCTCAAATAATTAGAACAATATAATTTGGTTACGTAGTTGAAATATATACTGATGTTTTACTGAACATTCCAACTTATGAAAATTCGGTAAGTTTACTCCGTTTCCAACTTTATCAAACTAAGTGACTTTCTCTATTAAAGACGAAAAGATAGTTTCAATTGTATTTACAGACTTATGACCCCTTAGCCACACAAAAATGAGCTGCCGTACGCACTGCGCCCTTAATGACCACTCCAGCCATTAAGCTGGTTACAAAACTGACGCCTAAAAACGTGACGCCTTCTGTTGTGATTTGAAACTTTATTTTCTGGCGTAGAGGTAAAAGAGATCCTTTTGATATATTTTTTTATTTTATTGACTACATATTTTTATTTAAAGTGTGGTAATTACATTTTAAATACGCTTCTGGTGCTTAGACCTGGCTTTGAAATGCCAATAGAAAAATGTTGATGATTTAGAGACATTTTAGTGTTAGCTATAATTTTGGTGTATTTTTATATGCTTCACCCTTGTCTGGTGATTATGAAGTATCAGCTAGTCTTTTTGACATTTCTGTTTATGGTATACTTCTCTTGGTAAATGCCAAATATTGATTTTTCTGTGATTTTTGAATGCTCATGACTTTCAAAGTATAGGATTCTAAGCACTTTTTGGGATATTTACAAAGATAAGTATTTGGAGGGTTCCAACTAGCTAACTTAACCGCCACTACGTTAGGTCATAATTTACCAAAAGTTGAATTTTGTGGAGTGTTCCAGTGGCTATATACAAGAAAATAGTATACCTGATGGCCTAAAATCTGACAATATAATTTAATTTTACAGAATTTAATATACTTTTAATTCTTAAACTTTAAACGTTACTCCAAAGATGAATGTTGTTACAAAAGTTGAAATTTTAGATTTCGAAATATTTTTGATTTTTAGTTTAGAAATGAGGCGATGCTTGCTATAGTTATTTGGAACATTTTATTATATTATACAAGGTCTTTTAGGGAAGAGTACAACCATCTGAATAAATTAATCTTGGGTTTTCAGGCTCTTGACATTATGGTGAATGATATACTAATTTCATATTTTAAAATTAGCTTGATTTTTTTTTGCGATTTATGTTATATTCATTTTGGATACCTGTATATTATTTGATTTTAGTTGAAGTTCACTGGATACATCGACTTCAGTTTTTCTAATTAATTATTGATACGAGGAGATTACCTTTTCAAGCCATTTAATAATTTTTTAATTTTTTTTGTCAACATTTTTTCATGACAGATTACACAGATTTACAAAAAAAAAAGTGGATGCCTATTTGACCAGACAATTTTATTCTTATGTAATTAGATGCCATGAATTCGAATCTGAGTTCCGATAACCTCTATCATGTCAAGTGCAAGGTCACTCCAAGGTCAAATGGAGTAAAATTCACTAAATAAATCTGAAGAAGTAGATACATACGTTTTTGAGATTGCTGAATCCCAATTCGCGGTTTGTTAAATTCCCCAAGGTCATTTCAGGGTCAAATTGAGAAAAATCTATTAAATGCATATGTAAAAGAAAATATATAGGATTTTGGGGGCGCTGAATCTGAATTCGTGGTTTGTTTAATACCTCAAAATTAACCAAAGGTCATTTTAAAGTAGCATCAAGGTCAAATTGAAAAAATCTACTAAATAAATCTGTAAGACAAGAGAACATACGCTCAGTTAGATCTATATCCGTTGCGCAGCCGAAAGGCAAGCAGATCAAGTTTTTGAGCCGAAACTCAAGCTCCCAAAACAACGTACCCCACGCAGGCCCGTAAACGGAGCGAGTTTTCAAGACGAAATCCAAGTATCTAAAACCACATACCCCTCGCACAGCTAGATCGATATCCGTTACATAACAGCTAGGCTAGCGAAGCTAGTTTTTATAAGTGTTTAACACAAACCCCACACTCTCATACATGCTGTGCCTGGGATGTATGGTTTTCGGAGAGCTTGAGTTTTATTTCATACACCATAAATCCTTGCTTTCCGCCTCTGTCTGCTGCGTAACGGGCATTGATCTCGCTGCGCGTGGGATATGTGGTTATGAGAGCTTACGTTTTGGCATATTTATAAAAACTTGGTCCGGTCGCCTGTCTACTGTGTAGTGACAATCAATCTAGCTGCACGTAGACTGTGTGGTTTTAGCAGCTTGAGTTTCATGTTAAGAACTCTATCCGCTCCCCTCTCTGCTGTGTAATGGCTACCAATCTAGCTGTGTGTGGGTTATGTGAGTTTGGGAGCTTGAGTTTTGGATTACTATTTCATAATAACTAAATTCTCTTGTTTATTTGCTGTGTAAGGAACATCAATCTAGCTACGTGTGGGGGTACAAAATTTTGGGAGCTTGAATTTCGGTTCAAAAATTTGATCCGCTTGTCTGTCTGCTATGTAACGGATATTAATCTAGCTGCGCCTGGGTTCTCTTCTTTTAGAGCTTTTTTAGTGGATTTTTTCAATCTGACTTTGAAATGACCTTGAAATGGTCTCTGGTCAACATTGACGTATTAAACAAATCATAAATTCAGACCCAGCGTCCTCAAAAGTTTATCTGTCTTCTTTTACAGATCTATTTAGTATATTTTTCTCAATTTGATCTTGAAATGACGTTGAAATGACTTTGGGGGATTAAACGAATGACAAATTTGGATTCAGCGACCACAAAAACTTACATATTTTCTTGTTCAGATTTATTTAGTAGATTTTTCTCCATTTGACCTTGAAATGGCCTCGAGTTAACCTTGTGGGATTATACAAATCAACAACTCACAAATTATTATTGTCTTTTCCAATTTTGTTTCAGCCTGGTTTTAGTAAGCCTTTTATTATAACTTGAGATGTCTTTCCCAAATTGTTGATGATTATCGATGAAAAGGCAGAAAGAAATTATTCAGTAATTGAGAGAGAATATCGTGGGGTTTTATTCTGTTTAAATAAATTTAGGATGTATATTGAAGGTGCTCCAAAGTTTAGTAACATAACAGAGCGTTAGTTTCTCCTGTGGCTAAATAATCTTAAACATTCTACTAGCAAATTGGCTCGCTAGAGGGTTGGGTTACGCCAAAAAAATTGTGTTTTAATACATATGCTGGAGCTGAAAATGTTGTGGATGATGCTGTAAGTAGGATTTTACCTTATTTGATCATTATAACACTCCGTTGATTGGAGATATAGATCACATTAATCCCTGGTATGATGATTTTCGTGAGAAAATTTTTCAGTCACCAAATAGATATTCTCAGTGGAAAGTAGGGAATGATTTTATCCTTAAGTTTATTCCTCATAAACTTCCAATGATTGGAATATTCCTGAGTGGAAAAATCTTGTACCTTATATTCAATATCGGGGATAATTGAACATTGGCATAATCCGCCAACTTCTGATTATTTCAGTTTTTATAAAACTCTTTACAGAATTCAGGAATTTTATTATTGGTCAAAGATGAGACGAGACTTTATAAAATTTATCAAATCTTATTTGGTTGGAGAATAAGGTAGATCCTTTTCAGTTTATAGCCAAAGATCTTAAGAAAGGTCACAAATGGTTATTAGTTGTTGCTGATTGGTTCACCAAGTACACCTTTTTATTTCTCCTATATATTTTCAAATCTTCTTATATAGAAAAGATACTTGAAATCTAGATATATTTAATAACTGGGTATTCCAAAACTCTTATATCTAACAATGGTCCTAAGGTTGTTTGTAAAAGTTTCAAAGATTTTTGTAATACGTATGAGATGGCAGTTAGGTGCAATCCTCTATATTCAGCGCAGTTTAACTTTGTAGAACTGACTAATAAAACTATCGGTACAGCAATTCCAAGCAGTGTGGGTGATCACGATGGTTGGGTTAATGATATATCCAGAATTCAATCAATATGGCTAAATATCAGGTTACTCACTTCACTTCGGTTTTTCTAGTATTTGGTGGACATACTCCTGTGTCTGGGAAGTTTTATTTCCAGTCATCTAAGATTAATAGCCGATTGACATTATTTCGGGTGATAAAGAGTCGTAGGGTAAAAATATTCAGGGTCTTCGGGAAATTTTTGTTGATGTCATAAAACAACTTCACATCGGACACGAACGTAATTCAAAGACTTATAATCTTAGAAAACGACAATTTGCTTCTAGTGTAGGTGACCACGTTTGGCTAAGGAATCAAGATATGTCTAGTGCGACTAATCAGTTTATGGCAAAGTTAGCTTCAGACTAGTTGTTCTATATTTGAAAACATAGTTAAAATTTAAAGATTATATTTTACCGTTCTGCTTATTCTGTCGGAAGAGATTTTATAAATCTTACCTCCCTAAATCTTTTTGGATTATTTTTGGTACCTTTTGAGTAATTACGATTTGTATTTTAGAAGTTATTGAGTATGATTTTAGAGCTATATATCTGGAAATTCTGTAGACATTGTCCGGTATTGATATTTGGTCTACAAAATATTAAGGTACTTTATACTAAATCATTGCCAGCAGAATTTTTTTTATCCTGATTATTTTGGGACACCGACAATTTTTTGTCTTAAGTATTTTTCAAATTTAGACCTTTTCGATTTAAACATTTTGGTATAAATATCGAAATGAACACTTTTAAAGTTAGATATTTTTGGGTTTAATTTTTTGGAGATTCTTTGCAACTCAATATTTTAGTACACTTAAAATTATTTTTGACCTAAATGGTCTTTTGTTGCTTATTTAGAGAATAAGTTAGAAAAAAATATATAGCTCCTATGTTAAGATATTTACTCCTTCTTGACTGATGCCCAACAGCATAATTGTAAGTAATCTCCCCATTTTTCTCTTTTATGTAAAGAACGTCACTTCAGCCTTGTCCGGAATTAATCCGAGCCCCTCCATCCGGCACTATACTTCAATATCTCAGGTCCCGGACATGGCGATCAGAACACAGGATGACCAGATCGTCAATATAGGCCTGTTTGTAAACCAGCTTCATTTAGCTCATCCCTACAGGCTCCACTACAATGGTAGTAAAGCACTCCCCTGTGGACAGCCTCTGCTTGACAGTGTTTTAACAATTATACTGTTAATCTCAGCATATATAAGTCTTTAAGTCAATATTATTCTTATCCAGCTGATACTGTTGAAGAACATTCCACAGTAAATCATAGTATGTGTCGTCAAATGCTTCCTCGACGTCGGTAAAGGTACCTAGAGCAGATTGTCCATTCAACAGCACGTTTTTGACTCTTATAACGAGTCGATGTAGCGCGGTATCTTGTAGATTTTTCTGCTTGATAAGCAAATTGTAAGATAGGTAATGGACTATGTACCATTACTTCCTCCTTGATATATCATTTTTCCAATATTTTCAATGTCCTTAGTAAAAAGTAGTCAAGCTGACAGGACGAAATGACTTAGGATTTGTGTAGGAATAAAGACAACTGTTTTCTCCCTCCACGCCATATATTCCAAACTCAATTACAAATGGAATAATCTTACCAAGTGGCTTGTTATAATACTCGAGCTATGGTTGTATAAAATACAGGAGGTACAGCAGACTGGTGTTCTGCCGACAATGCCCACCTAATCTTGCTACGATTTAACCATGGCTATTTGAAACCTTAACCCATCAAATATTTTACAAAGGATATCTGTAAGTCAACCGGCAGTATATATATATATATATATATATATATATATATATATATATATATATATATATATATATATATATATATATATCGTGACGATTTATATATAATAATAATAATTTATAATAAACCCCAAAAGATGCCCGTAAATTTAATTAAAATATTATTATTTATTTGTCAAGCGCCAGATAATAATTATAATAAATTATAACTATTTTTTACCAATTTGAAGTATATGCAATTTTCAAATTTTCTATATAGATATAGATGTGTTCCCATCTGTAAATTGACTCCTTCTCAGGTGAGTTCAGTGGTTTTTAAGATATCAATCAGACAAATCAATACACAGAATGATTAAAAGACAAAATATAAATTTTATTTAACAATAAAAAAATGGCACAATATTATTAATTATTACTAGACGGAATTTAATGGTAAATACTTTTATCTTTCATCCAACACTATTTCTAATCAATATTACATACATATAGTTGTACGTTTGCTCAATGTGATTTCATCACTACAACAGCATAATGTGGATATAACCACTGCTATTGCATCTCACATGGAAGAATCTGTGAAAGCCGCATAAACATATATATGTATATATATATATATATATATATATATATATATATATATATATATATATATATATATGTATATATATGAAATTTAAAATGCGATACCTTTTATATGTTAAAGTGTGTGTGTCAAAGATGGAATGATCAGCTAACCTTCAATTGCAAGAACAAATTTAATATTGAATCCAGCATTTTAACTTATTACAATAATAATCCGTATGTAATTTATTAATAAATTACGATTATTTATATAAAAATTAAGTCTTGTGAGACTTCTTAGTGGTGAATACTCTTCTTCTTTCGAACATGATATGCAGTGCGTTTTTTTCGTGGCGGTAATCCAAGGATACAATCAGTCTTCGTTTGCGATATGCCTATTCTTATGACATTTGTCAGACATGTAGAGAACAATGAACACAGATATGCAGCAAATGTGCTAATAGTGAAATGACATATATATATATATATATATATATATATATATATATATATATATATATATATGTACAAGCTAAAGTGACATACGTTTATGTCTTAATTGTTTATTGCTGTTTTAAACAAACAGGTTTTGACTAATTATGTGCACGCGCCATTGTATGTGGTGCGCAGGGAGAAACCTACTTGCAGGTGTCCCTTTGGGTAAAGCGCCAAGTTTATAGATATATATGCTACACTGGTATTTATTTAAAGGCGCAAAAAAAGTTGGAAGAAAGGCGGCACCGGTTAGCAAAGTGCCGAGCTAGCCCCTATGCCGTAGAGTAAGGGTGGGTATTTATTTTATAGGCGCCACCGAGTTTTGGCCAGGTAAACTCGGAAACCCCACTCCCACGTTGTTGCTAAGGCCTAGCGTCCAACCCAGCTCTATATCTTGCTGCACAAAATAATAAAATAAAATAAAAGAGGTAACGCACTGTAAAACTGACAAGAAGTTGCGGGATAAATGTTTATATTAATACCTTAAATTCTAATTATAGAGAAGTCCTGAGTTGTTGTCGATCTGAACTTCTTCTAGCTCCAATGGTGGATTTGGATCTCGATTCCTTACTCAGAAAGTGGATACGGGTATACTACTACCCCAGAGGGTGAATCTGAGTTGCATTCCTAGGTGTGGACTGGCTTATACCCCTAAGGGTAGACCCTAATTTAAATAAAATATAAAGAAATAAAAACAATGCCTAATAAATTTTCCTGTGAGAACAAACGACAAAAAAAATTATTAAAAAAAAAATTAATTACCGCCAAATTGTCAAGAAATTACATTAAAATTTTTAAAAACATTAAGGTAAACTACAAATCAATAGGAAGGGAAATATTTACTTAAACCGCAAAATTAAATAATCATTTAGAGTAGTCGCTTGCTCTAACTATTGAGTTCGAGTTACATAAGAGCAATGTGTCAGAAATGTACAAGTGAAATTTCCAATATGACTCCAGATTTACAAAAAAAAAAATAATCAAGCAGTGATCGAACAACAGGTTCATTACAATGAAAAAACTACTTATGCATATATAAAAAAAAATAATCAATGCATAATCAGATTTACTAAAAATATTAACCTACAATATTCAGGGACTGATATCAGTGAATGTTTAGTTTTTTCACATAAAAAAAATTGCTTAGAATGGCTAAAATAAATACACAGTTAATTAATTAAAAGGCAACCAATAAAAAAAAAGGATTACTCAAAGTAAAATTATAATTTTACCAGCCTAAATGTGAAAAGCGATGATCTGCAATTTGACACTGACTTTTAAATTAAATTTTCACAGCAACAATAATGGATAAAAACAAGATATTCCAGATAAATTCACAAAATACCGGACTATTAAGTGAAAAGTCAGGATGCACTACTTGACATTGTCATTTAAATAATAAATAAATTTGCAAAATTTACAGGAAGTTATAATTTCACTATACGAGTCAGTCTCTAGTATCTAAATATTGTAATTAATACACAAAAAAAAATATTACTGGAGTCAACTGTAAGTTACGAGGCCATGGAGATATAACGATGCAAAAGGACTTTAAAACTGTTTATCATAAACCCAAATTGGGGACCAAAGAAAACATACAGACAAGATATTAAAAAATTACTAATATCAAATAAATTTGTCCAAAAAAATATGAACATCGTGATAAGTCTAGGAGGCAAAAATAATGCAAAATATAGTACAAATTACAAATAATGATAAAAATTACTCTAAAAATCAACTGTTACTGATGACAAATTATAAAATTTAGGTACTGTATGGCAGCAAATATTGAAAAACCCAAAAACTATAAAAAATTGGTGATCTAAATTTTACAAAAAGATATAATCGGCCCTAAATCCCCAAAATACAGCTTATTAAAATTACACGTGGTTAATTTAAGGTCTAAAAAAAGACTTAAGAGTAACACACTATAGTTGGTTTTAAAATTGGCTTAAATTGTACTCGTAATAATCAATTTTGAGCTGAAATCTTTTAGTATTTAATAAAACTAAACTGGCTGGTTTTAGCAGTAAATAGTTTAAAATTTCTAACCCAATTTTCTGGGGTCAAACTGATTCCTGGTAATAATGCCAAGGGGCCGACAAAATCCCTGTTTCCAGGTCGTACCTCGATAACAGCCAAACTGGCCAAAAAAATACTATAACCACAAATCACCACAACGCTATCGAGGCACGCAAAAGAAATTTCTCATCCAAAACTCGCAAGATGGCGGAAATAAATCAGGATGGAAATTTCTCGACTCACTGATGCAAAATTTCACAGGAAAAAGTAGGCTTGACAGTTAAATTCTCGCCATTTTATAGGAAGGCCGAAACCTGCTCTGTATGAGCTTCTTTTTCCCTCAAGATAGGGCTGGAGACAAAAGAGACCTTAAACAAGTAGCAATTCGACAAAACAAATGACAGCTCAAAATAGTGGGCTTAAACAGCATTGCTAACTAATAAGTCGTTGATATTTCCGACTCAAAATGAAATAGGATTTCATTGTTGATCCCTAAAATAGGAAATAAGAATTTTCCCTCAGCCATTATCAACACGGTATTAGTTACTCAACCAAATTTCCTCCTAACATGCAAAGGCTTAAAAGAATGCAAATTTGTCTAAACGTCAGCTGAAAAGGTTACATAACCCCAACAAAAGTTAAACAAATCCTTGAAAATACTACAAATAAAAATTCGGAAAATTGTAACTAAAATAGATAAATGTAACAATTTAATTGAAATAATCAGCACAAAAAAAAGAATGATATCTTATATAAACGTAAATACCAATATTCAGTTTAAATATAAACAACCTAAAATAGTGACGTAGAGTTGCCGACCTAAAAATACAAGTTATGAAAGAATTTTAATTAGGGCTGTATTTCTTATAGGCAAATTACTGAAGGATAAAGAAAATAATTAAGTTGAGAAGAAAATTTGCAAGGGAATGAAATTTGGAATGGCTCGAAAAGCAATGAGACTCAAAAATGCAACGAATATTAGGCTGTTATACTAAGGAAAAATGAGAAATGTTTAATAACAATGATATGAATGAAAATGAACTGTAGTAAATTTTTTGATATTGCTTTGTTTTAAATTTTTCACTTACGCGCGCTTTCTAGCAGACCATTATCTCCCAATTGCTACAAAATTTATACAAATGAGAAAATATCGGTACATATCAAAAAACGAGCCTAACTTGTACAGCTGTAAATGAGGCCGAAGAAAAAGAAAGCGTTAACGGTCCCACTTTTACACAAACGAATAAGATCGAAATCGCCTAGTAAAATTTTTATTTGTTTAATTTGTGCTTTTAAAAAAGAAAGAAGATGTCGCATTACACGAATTATCGAAACCTGATACCGACAGATTTTATTCAAAACAGGTCGTAAGTTCAAAGATACAGCTTTCGATAACACTGCACATTTAGTTTCCATTGAATCATTTTCAGTATCTAGATTATTGTATCGCAGAAATTGCAAAGCACTTTAAGAATATAAATATAATAAGTCTTCGTCAAAAAAAAAACACAATATGAGAATGCAGTATATAATTCTAATAACGCAGAGACATCAAACGATTCAAGTCTTCTCATAGTTAATGATATTAAGTTAATCGAAGCTAGGTTTTTGTTAGGAAAAATTAGAAGAGTTATCGAAAGTTCTATATCAAAAACATTCTGTCGACGTAAAAACAACGAAAATGAAATCTATCTTGATTGATTACTTCGGATATAACATATCATTTGCTTCTCCTGTAGATCTAAAATCTATTCTTTCTCATACAAAAACTATTGACAAAGTGATCGAAGACACTTATTGTCATGATTGTAAAGTGAGATACGTTGTAGAACTTAGAAACACTATGAGTGATAATTCTTTCGATTTGGAAGATAGGTTTTGCGATGAATCTAATGTAAGGTCGTCTTGGAAACAATTAAATATATTTGAATCCTTTTGGATATTTTTCTCCAAATTGTTTTATGTCGCTCTGGAAAAACGGTCAGAAGCTCCGATGATTTCATTGTTTTCTCATTCATCCAATATTTTAAAAGATGACGTTTTAGAGAACAAAGATTTTATCAAATTATTAAAAATGAAAATTTATTTCAGATTATATATAGCATGAAGGGTAGTAGTTGATAAGCACAGAGCACATTCTTTTTTTTTTATATTTAGAACAACAAAAGGTAAAAATATTATTTATTCTAAATCATCTGAGAGTTTCCATTTCTTATCAAGAAATTCTAAGGATTCCAGCACGTTTCGAAGACCTAGCAATAAAAATGTGTTCGACTAATACACCACTATCTAACCATTTTGATCCAAACAGTTATGTTACTGTAGCAATGGACAATTTTGACCTTAATAAAACAACAATTTCAGATTTAAATACTTGCCATGACACTGTAATTGTTTTGTTTCAGAATAAAAATTTCCAGCATGAAAATAGAAAACCAAAAATTTGGAAATTATTGCTCGATTCACGCTCAGCGAGCTTTTAATTCATTACTCCCAGGCCAATAAAAAGTTTACTACATCAGATTTACTAAAGGGATAATGATACAACATCATTTTCCCATGCATATGACAGACAGATCATTAACAATTGACCACTGCTGAATAGATTAAATACGCTGATCTCTTATGGTATTGGTCACGAATGGATTAGTCGATAAATTTGACTGGCGTATTAGAAAAACTATTGCATCAACAGCCATTTGCATGCACCTTTTTCAACTCAACTGTTCATGGAGATAATCGTTGTGAACAAATTGTTGATTATGTCCCTATTATCCTTCGTCAGCTACAAATTCAAGCACAATTTATACGTACATGCAGAATTTTGTTAAAATTACATCTCAATTGAAGCAGTAATATTTGCCGGTATTTTGCGATCAAGGTGTATATAGGATGGCAAGGAAAATTCTATTAGGAAACGAAAAAGAATTTGAAAATATAATCTTGTGCTTTAGCAATTTTCATTTGATAAAAATGACGAAAGTTTGCATACGATAATATTTTCATAGAGACTAATTGGTTTGGGATCTGTTATTGAACAGTTGTTAGATGGCACTCAGGCATTTACATTTCTAGCTGAGGCATTAAGAGGAGTGAAATTGAAACATTTTTTTAACATAAGACAATTTGTAGAAAAATGAATATGTTATTGATAATGTTATCCTGCTGCAACAAAATATTAAATGTAAAAACAATAGCGAGTGTAAGCAGATTTCTAAAAAGATTTGCAAGCCATAAGCCAAGAGTTCCTAAAAAAATTAATAATCTCCTTTTATCATGATGTGAAGAGTTCGAAATTTTCAAATATTGGAATAAAGTTTTGATTATAATAAAGCCTTTTTTTGATTTAATCAAAGTAGACTGCACAGAAGACTTGCACTTAAAATCTGTTAAAAAATCATTACCTCTGTATCACGTTTATGATCGAACAAATTACCGCTCAAGAGTTGGAGCAAACGATTAATCGAACATCTAAAAGTGTCGGTTGTGTTATTGGTTTCACATCTAAAAAGGAATCAGTTGAAGTGGTTAAGATTAAACAGTTTATTTCAAGAGATTACACACTTGAATAATAATGACAATTATATTTTTGTTTATGGTGAATTATCTGTTACGACTAGGATTAATTCAGAATCCCCTCTGCAAAAATATTAGAATACTTGGATTCTAAAAATGCTGACCCATTCAAAGAGGGCAATCAACTATTAAGAAATATGATAACTGAAGAAATTGTACATGAATCTATCCCGTCCGATGTATTGAATATATATGATAAAGGCATACATCTCTTCAGTAATTTTTTAGGTGTCGTTTTATAAAAAGATCAAGCCACTTAACGCATTAGTAAAAAGGAACAATTTACCTAATCTTAAAACTATTCCAAGCATGGCAAAAATGTAAAGAACAGTGAAAAAAAAATGTGTTTTCATAAACACGACGAATATTAGCATTAATTAATGAACGAAATTATCAACTGGAAAAAGTATTAACATATAAACATATAAACCTATAAACTAACTTCTAAACTGAAGAAGATTGAAAACTATGATTCAAATAATCTTTTGTATAATTAATTAAATTTCTTAGTTGTGAACATTATGTTGCTTATGGGGAGAGTTGGTTGGAAATCGAATGTGCTTTCTATAGATTAATTTGCTAAATTTTCTTTTCATAATTTGAAAAGAAAAACTATTAGTAAATGATTAAAAGAATCGCTTTTTATTCGATTCTTGTGCTGTACGATCCTTTAAATCATCAGAACATTTAAGACGGTGTAATATGCAAGAATGCATTGCATATCACAGAATCGATAAAATAATCATATACTTTCAACTTTCCAATCGTTCCTGAGTTGAAACGTTATGATGTGGAAGAAGCTGATATGAAAATAATTATTCATATGTATCATGTAATAAGAAAAGGATATCAGAACACTTTGTATTTTTTTGAAACCTTCTAAAAGTAAGGTTTACACGTAATATTTTATCAAATATTTAGTATCATCATTAAATTTCTTTGGGTTCAAGGTGAGTCTGGAAACAATCTCGGAAAAATATTTATTCATGTTTAAGCAAATTTATATTGGCGGCGGCTAGGTAATATTTTACCTGGAATACATCACCTCACAGGTGCAGATTATACAAATAGGGTAGACACTAAGACTGAAGCATTGCACTAAAACCCTACCTACTTCCTGGAAAGTTTTGCTAAAGGTTTTCTATATACACTACAATGTACTTATTATTTATTCGATTTTTTTACAGACTGCTCTGGAATGGCAATTGAAGGAAGTGTGAAAAAGCTGAAGAATATCTAGTTAATGTTGCCTAGAAGAGCACAAATTGCAAATCAGTTGATGAGTTAAGAATTTGGTGTTTTCATCACACTAAATGTCTGCTGAGAGAAGATTTACCTCCTACACACAATTCTGTACGACTGCATATTCTGAGGGCATGTTGCGTTGTATGTATCCAGATATATTTTTTGTCGTTGCATACGGATTCATTAGACCCAACTTTATTTGGCTTTATCATAGAAGATGATCGTTTCATCTCAAAAAATATTCTGATTCCTCCGACAAATGAGTTGAAAATGGTGATAATTGTTCTGTTTGCAGTACAAAATCGTATCAATAAGGTCGCTGAGGCATATCTTGTTGCAAATTTTGTTCGCGTATGAAATACACATACCAAAATAAACACAATCCAAAATAAATGTGGATTTTACTCCAAGCAATGCCTATTACGCCACTGTTCATCAAAATTTCATTGCTTCAGTATTTATTAGGTGTTCGTCCAGTCGAAGGTTAATACTTTTCAAAAATCAAAAAAATCGCTTTAATTATCTTAAAAACTTCTTGCTTCAAATTAGTCAAACAATTATTTGTTAATAACGGTCTTATAACAACTCTGGTGTACTTCTGCTCACAAAATTCTTGTTCAGGGGCTCAATATACAGAAGGAAAAAACTTGGATAGGTTCATATAGATTAAAAGGGTGACTGAGATTTCCCTGGACCTTACACTACGAAACTTCTTTTTAAATTTTCAATAATAAACTCAATATCTATTCCAAAAAATTAATCATCAGGTAGAGAAATTTTAAGTATTGTTGTTAGTCACAGATTGGCATAATTTCTGCTTTTATTTTAAAATATTCCTTTTACAAAAAAATAGTTCAGATAAAAATTGTCAAGAACAGAGGGGATCATTTATCTGTACTAATGACCTTCACCTTAAGGTCAATTTTCAAGTCGTTTGAAGGCCAAGGCGATTTTTTTAAATACAAATCCCCGATTTTTTATGAAAGAAATGAAACGCGAGGAAAATTTCCTATCTAACGGTAAGAATAACAGTAAAATCTCATCTAGAGGTCATTTGAAGGTCAAATATCCTGATACCTTGAATAAACCAATAATTCTGAAACTAAGAGTGATGAAAAACTTGTTCTACAAAAGTTTCTGGAATCAAACCATCAAACCTTAAATTTGCCCTTGACTTTGACCTTGAACTTTTTAAATGGGACCTAATACTTTTGATCTCAAAAATATAAATAACGTAAAATTTTACAACCGAATATGACCTTAAAATGACCGCGAAGGTCAAGGTCAAGGCCATTTCAACGTCAAATATTAAAAAATCTGAAATGGCAAGATATTGAGAAATGTTCAAGACTTAGGGGAAAATTACAATACTGAGGGTTTGGATGAGAGTGAAACATTTTTTCCTTGGAAATGACTTTCAATGAAACCTTCTTGAACCTTGCGGGTCATTCACAACGTGAAACTCCTAAAAATCCGCTAAACTAGGACAGCTGCAATAATTGAGTGAAGCGACCTAGATCATCTTCGCCTTCGGATATATTTTCAGCCTCAGTGTACGTCGAGTTCGTTTTCTTTTAATGGATATCGCATTTAAAAAGAATGGAAAATTTGTCAAAAGTGGTATTTTAAAATTTGTTATTCTGTCCTTGGAAGGCTCAACTGTTTGAAAAATGTCTAGAAGTTATTCTGACGAACTTTAGTGGTTTTCTGGGCATATTAAATGTTGGATGTATCTTCATTAAGTACTAAATGAACTACACAAATTTTGACGACCTTGACAAAAATTGATCTTCTAGCCTATTTTCAAGGTCATTGAAGTTCGAAATAATTTTTATAAATAAAGAAAATGCAAAAATTATTTATTAGCCTTATTGTTTCAGTTCTTATAGTTCTCCTAGTTTGGCGGATTTTTCGCAGTTTCACGTTATCCCGCAAGATCCAAGAGTGTGTCACTGAAAGTCATTTTCGAAAGTAAAAACTTTTCATTCTTATCCAAACGCTCTAATCTAATTTTGCCCCTGAGCCTGGAACAATCCCCAATATCCTATAATCTCGAAATTTTTTTATATTTGACCTTAAAATGGCCTTGACTTTAACCTTCGAGGTCGTTTCAAGTTCATATCCGTTCAAAAAATCTTCTTGCTATCTCCAAATTCGGGGTCAAAATGTGGGGTCCAATTAAAAAATATATCATGACCTTGATATGACCTTCAAGATTAAGGTCAAGACCAAATTTAAGGCCACCTTAACATACACAGTTTAATTTCCAGAAACTTCTGTAGAAAAAATTTTTCTCGATCACCGATTATTGGTTTATTCAAGGTATGAGGACATTTGACCTTCAAATGACCTCTAGATGTGATTTTACCCCTTATGTTATACATACTGTTGAATAGGAAGTTTTCTCCCCGTTTCATTTCTGCAATAAAGAATAGAGATTTCCATTTTAAAAAATTACCTTGATTTTCAAATGACCTTGAAAATGTATCTCAAAGTAAAGGTCATTAATAGAGATAAATGACCCCCTCTCTTATTGACAATTTTTATCTGAACCATTTTTTAATGGAGTATTTTAGAAGATATTTGAATCTATAAATTAAAATGGCTCACCCTGTATCACAAAATTAGTAACAAAATTTTCATATTTGCGAGGAAAAAGGTTCTTTGGCATTTTTTAATATTCAGTGTATAATCCCTCGTAACTTATGAAACTACTAGTGTGACGTTATTTTAATAATGTTCTTTCAAATTGACAAATAACTTAATTATTATTTTAAATTAAATCGGTTTGCAATAGTATGTGGTGTCGAAATCATTGAAACACGACAATTGTCGCTAAAATTATGTGGATCTTTTGCATTATAACGGTCAAACGGAACGGCCGTTTGTTCAATGACGGACACAAGTCCCCTGCAATAAGCAAATACATGGAAATTACATTAACAATCACATTATTGTTTGCCTTTCTGATTGTGCACTGATTTTGTTTGAGCATAGAATTCGTCCACTTTTGGGACCGTTTTTAACAAACGAATATGCGAAAATTGCCGATCTAAATTTGATTTATGTAACATTGTTTAGTTTTGCTATAAAAATCACTGTAGATATGCCGCTTTTATTTAAAATATTAAATAGCTTGTTTAAATCACATTATATATTTTACTCTATCAAAATCGATACGTATGCTATTAAAGCATATTTGTGAAAAGGTTATATATATATATATATATATATATGTTAATGCGGATTTCACGGATTCCTCCGTGTGAGATGCAATAGCAGTGGATATATCCACATTATGCCGTTGTAGTGCTGAAATCACATTCAGCAAACATACAACTATATGCAGCTCCGCGTATGGATGAAGTAAAATGCGAACAGTAAATGCAAACTTCTCTCCATCATATCCTTTCTGTGTTAGAGATTGCACAGTTAGAATAAATTGTTATAAAACGCAGTTTATCCTATTCCACCACCATCGAGATGATGGCCTATCTGTACCACCATACCGAGAAGAAAGTCAAAACTTACCCTCCCCGCCACAGTGATACGGCAGAGGTACATGTTTCGTCTCTACTAGACTCATCAGGGTACCGACATGCACCTGACTGTGCAAAGGACAGATCGGAAGGAAGCATGCACATACTGAACGCGGCTTCTCCGGCCTCCCGCCAGATGGCGTATATATGTTAATGCGGATTTCACGGATTCCTCCTCACACGGAGGAATCCGTGAAATCCGCATTAACATATATACGCCATCTGGCGGGAGGCCGGAGAAGCCGCGTTCAGTATGTGCATGCTTCCTTCCGATCTGTCCTTTGCACAGTCAGGTGCATGTCGGTACCCTGATGAGTCTAGTAGAGACGAAACATGTACCTCTGCCGTATCACTGTGGCGGGGAGGGTAAGTTTTGACTTTCTTCTCGGTATGGTGGTACAGGTAGGCCATCATCTCGATGGTGGTGGAATAGGATAAACTGCGTTTTATAACAATTTATTCTAACTGTGCAATCTCTAACACAGAAAGGATATGATGGAGAGAAGTTTGCATTTACTGTTCGCATTTTACTTCATATATATATATATATATATATATATATATATATACAGTGTTACCAATAAACTCCGCATCATATGAAACTTTTTTTATTAATAGCTTACATTGAAATTTGTGGGGTTAAATATAAAAATGTCAAAAAAAGTTATTAGGAAAAGTTTTTTTAGATGCAATTCGTAGCCCTTATGCAAAATTTCAGCTGTATAAGATGATTTAGATTTTTTGCAATTTTTTTGTAAATTGCACTACTGTAACAATTTAAGACTCGACACAACCTACATAAAACATCTTAGTTTTGACAATGTTTCATACCGGACATATTTTCTTTAAAGTAGCGCCATATTAAATGTGTATTTTTCGACAAAACCCAAATAAAGCTATTAAAATTTGGTCATATGTGATGCAAAGTTTATTTGTTTTTGGACCCTGTATAAGGTTACTTCATAAAATAACTATTTTTGAAAACGTAATTGTGTCTATATTATTATTGAAAATGAATATATTGGAACCAAAAATATGGTTAATTATATGACAAAATAATTTAAAATTGGGACTGCAATACTGGGAAATTTCGTCCCATTTTTTTTGGATACTATCAAATATTGTATCCAAAGATAATTTGGTGAAAACCGAAATAACGTCAAAACTGACCAGAACATAATTATCAGGTCACTGGAAATTATTAATAAATATACTAAATGAAAAGAGTCTTTAACATAGTTATTATTGTTTCAATTATATGTTTATGTTAAAATTATTTGTCAAAAACCTGCCAGTGAGCTGTTAGGACTATTAATAGATAAGACAATAGTTCTCATTGACAGTTAGAGTTTATGAATTTTCGGCGTAGTGTAAAATCTTGGAGCAACCATGTTATATGCACACATTTGAGAGGCTTGTGCCTCATCTATGTAGTTTTTATCTTTAAGGTTTTTTATAAATGTGTTGACTTTGGCTTGCAATGTGCAGGTAGGATTGCAATTAAGTTTAATTCAATAATGGTCTTTATTGACTAACTCCTCACTTCTGTGCACGTAATCATCCCTGTTCATCTCAACTGTAACATTTCCCTTATTACTACGTAATATATACAAGTCTCGATGTTCTTTCAGGAAGAGTTTTTAAATTTAGAAATCAAAGCAACATTCTGTGAATTGAAATAACTAAAAGATAAGTTTTTTAATATTACTTTTAAACTTTCAGAAATTTTACGTCGTTACATATTACAAGAGTTTGATCGTAGACAAAATATCACATACAATAAACGCTTTAAAACTATTAAAATGAATAATATAAATAAATTAAAAGTATCAAATTAAAAAATTTAAAATCAATTTCAATACAACCTAAATGGTTTAAAAATTTAACAAACATTAAAATTCCCAAAGAATTAGAAAACATTTTATCTTTAGGTTCTAACTTTAGCCTATCACCAACTTTAAACGAGATTAATTTCCCTCACATTTTAGCAGATTTGGAGAATATAATTAAGGATTTTAATAATGAATTTTAGAGCTCAATATACTAACGTTATAACTAATTTCATGCACAAAAATCATAATATTACACCATTTTTTTATCATCTTTACTAAAAATGTAAGCTCTTCCTCAAGGAACGTCCAGACTTGTATATATTACGTAGTGATAAGGGAAAACCCCTAAGATAAAAAAAACCATATAGATGAGGCGCAAACCTCTCAAATGTATGCGTCTAACATGGTTCCTTCAAGATTTTATCCTTTGCCGAAAATTCATAAACCCTAACTGTCAACAAGACCTATTGTCTCGTCTATTAATAAAACTAACAGCTCACTGACAAGTTTTTTAACAATTATTTTAATATCAGCATATAATTCAAACTATAATTACTATGCTAAAGACTCTTTTTGCCTTAGTACATTTATTATTAACTTCCAGTTACCTGATAATTAAGTTTTGGTCAGTTTTGACGTTATTTCTGTTTTCACCAACTTAGCTTTGCATACAATTTTGGATAGTATCCAAAAAATTGAACGAAATTTCCCTGCATTGCAGTCTCAATTTTTAATTATTTCGTGATATAATTAACTATATCTTTGACTTCAATATATTTATTTTCAATAATAGTTATTACAAATAAATTTCTGGCACCTCAATGTGATCAAAAATTTCACTAATCCTAGTATGTTTTGGATGATCTGGTTAGTGATTGCCTAGACCTTATTTCTTTCTATGTCCCTTTTGTTTAAAGATATTTGGATGATCTTACCTTAGCCCACCTTTGTCGCAAGATAGACGTGGCTCTAGAAATCTTTAACTCTTACAATCCACACATACAATTCACTAAAAAGAAGAAGGATATGCTTGTCATAAGAACTACTAATAATATCATAAAAACTGAGTGGTACAGAAAATCTTATTGCTCGGATAGATATATCAGTTACTTTTCATGTCACCCAATAAAAACAAAAATCAATTTAATATTGGGCATGAAAACTAGAGCGTTTAAACTAACTCATCCAGACTACAGAGAAACAGCATTATTAAAACTGAAAACCATACTACTAGAGAATTCCTACCTTGCAGGCCTCGTTAACAAATTTCTCTTTACTTCACAGTACAAAATTGATGAAAATATAAACAAAAGAATCTCTCAACTAACATTACACTCACTTTTACCTCCTATTTCTCAAATTCTTTCATTCATTCCCAATCCTTAATACCACGCACCAACACAGATAGATTCACAGTCTGTAAATATATATTATCATTCACTATCTTATATTGAAAATTTTACAGACAAATTATGCAAAGTATTTGTATGTACGTCAAAATAGCCAAGAAACAAATCAAAACTTTAAGTTTAATGTATTTCGGTATCAACCTCCCCTGGAGTTGGATAAAATTAGTAATGTTGTATATAGCATCCCTTGCCTAGAATGTGATTTAATCTATATAGGTCAGATATCCAGAAATCTGTGGGGCAGAATTACATCACACAAAAGTGAAAATAAATGTAAAAAGTTGTGCCTTGTCACAACATGTCATCGAAAATAATCATATGATAGAGCAAAAATTTTAAATAGAGAAAATATATATTCCAAAAGAACTTTCTTGTAAATGGTACACATACATATTAATTAAGTTAATATGAACAAAAAAAAAACTGATACTCAAAATTTGAACTCTATTTACCATTACATTTTAAAATTAAAAAGAAATTTCAGTGATGGATTCTCTTGCCCCTGATAAATAATAATTATGTAAAATCTAAAGATAAGTAAAGCTATAAATGCGTAAATTAATAACATTAATTAATAAGTTTATTACCCATACTTTCTCACTACCCTAGAGGTACGATGAAGACATGCATATCCAGCACCTATTCTTAACTCGTTACTCCATTCTCACTCTGGCTCACATAATAAATAATAAATCTATCCTTATCTGACACCCTTCGGATATTTTACTTTTTTCATCTCCTCTTTTTTCGTTTCATACCAGTTCTATAGTTTTATCCTTGTTACACTTGTTCATGAGCTTAGGACACGCATGTCGACATTTGCATAAAACTAATAAATATAAAAAAGATGTAAATGTAAAAAACCAAATTCCTTAACTTGTCAAACGTCGATCACTTCCATTTTGTTAAGTATAATTATTAATTATTATTTTTCAATTTTCCATTGAGTAATGTTTTTCCTGTTTTCAACTTAAATCCACATCGATGAGTTTACTTTAAAATATGATTAGTTAATTTAATATTAATTAACATATTAATTGTAGATTGTCCTGATGAAGAGCATAATAAATACTCGAAAACTTGACTAAAAAAAAACGGTTTTTTCTTCAAACCGTAGCCGTACAAAACTGCTACCCCACTAACTTTTTTATATTTTTTCTTAGCTAGTCAGGCGCGACTACTTTTATTTTCTATATATATATATATATATATATATATATATATATATATATATATATATATATATATTAGCGTATTTAAGTTCTCCACCCGGGTTTACAGTCTCAACGGACTGCTCGAGTCGCCCGCCGGATCGCTTTCCTTGTCAAGCAATAGAGGTGAGACTAGGCTTGTGTGTACAGGGTGTTTCACCATCCATTGCTTTCCTTACGTCCTACTCCGTTAGTAGCTACCATTGTCGAGGATCCTTATAAGTACCGGCAATATTGTGTCATCCTACCGACACTGTCTAGGACCCTTATAAGTACGGGCAGTGTCGGTCTCTTTCCTAATTTCCTACCGCTATTGATCGACATTGTCGAGGACCCTTGTAAGCGTCGGTTACTTTCTTTCTTTTCTACCGTAATCTATACAGACACACGTTACATGTCGTCAGTCCTTGTTGTTGTACCATAATGGCCAGGAACGCGTTGTACCGCCAGGTGCCATCTGATGTCTGCTGATAAGGGCGCTTAAGAACAGCTGCCGCCCGTCACGGCCAAAGTTTTGTTACCCCCATGTTTATCGCTGCTGCCGTGTAGAGAGACACCGCCTAAGTCCGATAGGTGGCGGGTTACTGCTAGAAATATTGCGCAGGTTTGATTTTTAGTACGCGGGGCCATGACCAGCATCGCGGATTTAAAGCACAAAGCGTTCCGAATTTAAGTACGAGGCGTCGGGAATAGTGTCGCAAACGTCCAATACGAGTCACTGAGAATAGCGTCGCGATTTTTAGTACAAGGCATTGTGAATAGCATCGTGAACAATACCGCCAGGTTACCGACCGCTAGCGCATGTAAAGTAAAAGGTAAGAAATGCCGCGAACACCACACATACATACCTTGTCCTCCAGATCGAATATTAATGTTGTGATTACTCTTAGGTTTTTAGTTAATTTTAGGTCATATCTTTGTAGAAAGTATTTTAAAGAATGTTTTAAGAACCGTTTATTTCACTACCTAGTTCCCATTCTGAACATTTTAGGTAACAATTGGCAGCCGGCAGTCAGCACTAATAGGCGCAATTGACCCCTAGCTTGACGTTTCTCTACTGTAAAAAGCTGCCCGGTGGATAAGTGGGCCATCAACTACGCTAATACCGAGGGTAGCCCACGAGAAACGACCCCTAGGTGGATGTTTTGACCACCGGACAGTCAAACCGTGGAACAGTTCAGGGGATAGAGATATCCTGGGTATAAGTGGGTAACGCCATGAATATTTAGGTTAGTTATGGGATATCTCTCCGCTAAGCATTTGACCGATGACTCTCTGAAGATTGATATCCACCTACCGATGTTCTGCTGCTGTAACTAGAAGACGTCCATAGATCCGTAGCGTACGACTTTATTTAAAAATCCCGTGGAAATACATGCATGCATGTGGTTTGGTACTTTCATACACATATGCATAAATACTTGCTAACATACGTACTTACACACGTGCATACCTTCTTGAATACAGGCATGCATACATACATGTAGAGATGCAAATACATTGCATGAATGTATGTATGAATACATTACCCATAGATAATAAACCAATTTTAATATTATTCGTGCGTATAATTTAATCATTTCGGCATAATTTTTGTTAATACCTCACAAATTGCAAGCAATAGAGACATTTCTGTAGTGCTCTATTGCTTTTTTTCATCATGTTTAGCCGTCATTGCCAAGTAATGACAAAACTTGAAAGCCGTATAGCGTTTTTACAATGCGAAAATGTTAAATTTTAATTAAGTATTAATAGTCACCGTTATTTTTAATGCTAAATAGGATAACATTTTAAAAATTTGGGATTTCTATTTAAAAATATTGACTTTTAACGATTTTTCCAAGTTAATACTTAATGTTAGTTTTTGATCGCCCTCTATTTATTTACTTCCAAAATATCAACACAGTACGCTTAAGTCGATCCCCTTCTAGAAGGAAAGTAATCTCAATTAAATAATAAAGGCTTTCATATAAAAGAAACTGATGGTTATGTTTAGGACTGCCAACACCATTTTTTATTTAAAATTTAAAATATGTTAGGATATTATACATGAGATATGCCCATAATATTACGTAGAATCTAAAAATGAAATACCATATAGGGTATTCCATTTAAAAAAAAAAGCACGAGAGGCATCAAACTCCGGTATAACAGTAGGTGCAACCATCTTAAAAAGTAGATTTTAGTAAGCTGACAAATTTTCCAAAAAGTCTATTTTCCGAGAAATCGATCGCGGCCGCCATCTTGAAGTTTACTTAACTGAATGATATCCTTGAGGGTGAAAATACTATAGTTTAACTTCATTTCAAATGATAAGTAATTTCCAATTTGTTTCTTAAAGTTATTTCAATCAGAACTTGAGGTATACAAAAAAGTACCTGGGGGTGGCTCACCATCTTTTACTAGTTTATTTTTACAAACCCCGAAACAGGACAATTCAAGTGACTTATGATATTCGCAAAAAAATATTTGAAATCAATTTCATTAAATTTCGTAATTCTTACAACTAAATTACGTGCGCAAATATATGGTTTACGCTAATAAAAAATTGGCGGCAAAAATACCATAGTTCAGTATCACTTCGAATAACAAATAACTTTCATTTTGTTTTGTAGGGTTATCTTAATTAGAACTTGAGATATTAAAAAAAAGGTGTTTGGGGCTGACTCACCCACTTTTACTAGTTTATTTTTAAAAACCCCGAGAGATGTCAACTTGAATTAATTATGGTATTCGTGAAAAAAAATATTTTCAAACAATTGTATTACATTTCGTAATTTTCAGAAATAAATTACGTGCCCGAATAAAAAATAAGGGATTATGCTCTTGGGGATGAGAATACCTTAGTTCAACATCATTGCAAATAAAAAGTAATTAACAATTATATTAAATTTCGTAATTGTTAGAACCGAATTACGAGCGCGAACAGATGATTTACACTTATAAAATAAATAAGGGATGATATCCTCGGGGGTAAGAAATCATAATTTAACATCATTTCGAACAAGTAATTTTAATTTTGTGTTGTAAAGATGTCTTACTGAGAACCTTAGGTATTTCAAAAATACTGTTTTTAGGGATGAACTTTAGGGGTGGTTTTCACCTCGTCAAAATGAATCTCCGCTGATAAAAAAATACGTGTCTCTTATTTTTGTAGGATCTATTACATATTGAAGTTTCATTAAAATCAGAGCCAGACATTTCAGACACCTTCCTTGTTAAACCCTAAAAATATTAACATAAAGAAATCATTTTGTTTTATTATTGAACCGGCAAAAATGAAGAACTTTATTTATTTTCGAGATACAACTATTTCTCTTACATATTTCAAGGCTTTATCACAAAGTTTTTATCCGTATTAACTCTATATTGACATATGCAATATAAATTATGACAATAACATCAGTAAAATAAAACTGACTGACACTAAGATGTAAATTTCATGGCAATTAGATCGGGTTTAAACCTTAAATCTTCTTAGTGAATCTGGCTGTAAAAGTTGGTTATAAATATATTTAACATGAACTATATGGGAAGAGCCATATTAAGTGTGACGTAATCATACGTAAGTTAAAAACTTCTCCATATATTTCTCTAAGGATTGAATATATGGTGTATAACATTATAGGGCATGATATACTACACGATGAGAACATCCAATCGTGCCGTTAATTCGTAGTTCTTCGTTATCTAATAATATTTCTAGCAGTTAAGGATTTTCGATAATGCCAGCGGAGGGTCAGAGGGGAGAGGGGAGGCATACGTTAAAGTATATGGAAAGTGTTAGAGTTGCCAACCTAAGACAATAAAATAAATTTGAATTCTATTAATATTTTAAAGCTTTTAAAAAAAACTAACAAAGCGTTTCTTGTGGAAATTTAATTTCAAATATATTTATGCATATTCAAAAATATAACAAACATTATTTTATAATTTTTCAATTAGTAATATGTGAGATAAATTTGGCAACAACGCGTTGTTTACATGAAACTAACATCTGTTTTCTGCTTGCCCTATGTATTAGTATTATAACCTCAAATTGTCGTCGGCTCTCCGATAGTGGTTGATTAGTTTCATGTATTGGAATTTCTTTTTAACCGACTTCTAAAATAAGGAGGTTCTCAACTCGTCGAGTATGTATGTTTTTTTTTTATGTAAGTACACCGATTACTTCGGAACGGCGGCACCGATTCGAATGAAATTTTTTACGTTATGTTCAGGAAGTTGCTGCGGTGGTCCCATATTTTTTCGGATGAAATTGGTGCAGTAAAATCCAAGATGGCGCTGAAAATATGGCGGCAAAAAAAATTAATTTTGTTTGATTTTCTCCAAAATCGGTATGGAGAAATTTTTGGGGTGGTACACAACGAATTTGAAATTATTTTTAAAAAATCCAATATGGCGGATCCAATATGGTGGACAAAAAAATTTAATTTTGTCTGATTTTCTCCAAAATTGGTGTAGAGAAGTTTTCGGGATCGTACATAATGGATCCAAAATATTTTTAAAAAATTAAATATGGCGGATTCAATATGGTGGACAAAAAATCAATTTTGTCCGATTTTCTCCAAAATTGGTACAGGGAGTTTTCAGGGTCGTATCTGTAACTAATCTAAAATTGTTTTTAAAAAATTCAATATGGCGGATCCAATATGGCGGACGAAAAAATCCAAATGGATGACTCAATATGGTGTCCTAAAATTCTACATTTTTCGATTTTCTTCAAAACTGATATAGGGGGTTCTTGAGGGTGTAGATTATTAAATTAAAAGTATTTCTTCAGGATTCAATATGGCCAATCCAAGATAGCGGACAAAAAATTTTAAATTTTCGATTTTGTTCAAAGGTGAGACTAAATCGTTTTTGAGGATGTAAATAGCGAATATAAGTCTAGAAATTTTAAATTTCCGGATTTCATCCAAAATTGATACTAGGGGGCTTTGAAGGGTTTAGATTTAGATTAGATTAAAACTTAAAATATTTTTTTTAAAATTCAATATAGCGGATGCAATATGGTGGGTTGAAAATTTTACCTTATTCGCATTTTTTCAGATTTGGTATTAGGGGGTTTTTGAGGTCGTGTATTAGAAATATGAAGTTCATTTTTTACAACTATTAGGCTGATAAGATACAATATGAGGAACAGAAAATTTTACATATTCTGATTTTGTCTAAAATTGATACTGTGGGGCTTTTGAGGCGTATACAAACTCAATATGCAGTATAAAATATATTATAACGAAGTTACTAATTTTTTGGGCATGAGTATGTTCGCCGGGATTTAATTTATTTATTTTATATCCGAAAAATCTGATTCTTGCCGAAAAAGATTGCTTAAAGTTTCAATATTACCGGAATTTAATTAGATTTACCGCGCCATGCCGGGAAATATCATTTTCCGAGATTTTCAGAGCGTCCGACCATAGTAATCGCGCGCTGCATACAGCAGTATTGTATGCGCGATCACCGCACGCCGTCACACGTCAGCGTAGTGGGAGCTCAGGCCGTCTATTTAAGTCCGTGCATACCATTATTTCGCTGAGAACTGCACGTTCTCCACCCAGGTCAACAGTTCAAACGGACTGGACTGGGTCGCCTGCCGGACCGCGCCTTCCTGGTCTAGCAATGTAGGTAAGGCTAGGCTTGTGTGTATATGGTGTTTCACCATACGCTTCCTTCCTTACATCCTACTCTGCTATTCGTCAACATTGTCGAGGACCCTTATAAGAACAGGCAGCGTCAGTTCCTTTCGTTCCTTCCTACCGTTACCTATACACACACGCACTGATGCCGTAAGTTTGTTATTGTTTCCGTATTGACCAATAATGTGTTTTACCGCCAGATGCCCTCCGATGTTCGTTGATAAGGGCGCTTAACAACTGTCGCCCCGACGCTTATCGCCGCCACCGCGTGTAGAGATCGCCACCGTGTAGAGACGCCGCCTATCGCCGATCGATGCCGGGTTATTGTTACATACCGCGTATACCGCCGTCGGTCGAATTTTAATACGAAGCGCCGTGAACCGTGAACGCGGATTTTAGATACAAAACGCGATAATACATGAATAGCGTCGTGAGTTATACCGCCGGGTTACCGTCTTCAACGCAACCGAACAGTACGAGCTACCGTGAACAGCTCTCAAAACATACTCTTGCCCTCCAGACCGTTTATTTGTTGTACATCTTAGATTGTAAGTTAGTTTTAGGCCATGTCTTTGTATAAAAGAATGGAATACAGGATACAGGATGTTTTATAACCGTTTGTTTCATTACCTAGTCCCATTTTTAACATTACAGATAATAATTGGCAGCCGGCAGCCAACACTAATACACGCAATTAACCCCTGGCTTGCCGTTTCTCCACTGTAACAAGCTGTCCGGTGCGTAAGTGGGCCCTCGACCACATGAATCCCGAGGGTGGCGCCCGAGAACCGACCACCGAGTAGATGTTTTGACCTTCAGGCAATCAAACCGTTGATCAGTTGAGAGAGCAGGGATATCCCGAATATACGTAGATACCGCCGACCCAAGAGACCTGAGGTAAACAAAGTAGATCCGAACAGCACGACATGCTCCCCCCTCCTACGTAAAACGCGTCACAGGTGATACTTATATAAGTAATATGGGGCTAATAGATAAGACTGCAGAAATAGCTGAAAATTGCATCACACTTTCGGATCCAATATTAATAATACATATAAATCACATGATCTAGCTATTGTATTCTTTGACCTAGAAACTGGTGGTCTAAGATCTAATTGCGACATTTTGACAATTGCCATGAAATGCCAAAAATATATCTTGAATGTTTTCATCACACCATGTAAGTCTATCACCCTTCTGCAGCTAAAGTGAATGGATTTAGCAAAGTTACTAAAAAACTTTTTCAAAATGGAATAGAAGTTCTCGCTATTTCAAAACTATGTGCTTTTAAGAAAATTTTAGAATATTTACCAATTTTCAATAAGAAATGTGTTTTGGTATTAAAATTTTTCTTTTCTACAAGATTTTGAAAAGCTGATTTATGGATTTTAAGATAGTTTACCTATGTTTAAGAAACGACTTCCACATAGATCAAGAGGGTACAAACTAACAGTTTTAGTCTCAGAGCTGCTTGATTTTTCTTGTGATGGAGCATATGATGCTCTGTTTGATGTAAATATGCTGTAAAATTTATGAGTCGCTCATTTTGATACCAATGAGTTAACCAACAATGTAAAAACAATTTCAGACGTAATTTTAAACCTGGAATCAATTGATAATAACAATAAATTGTTACCTTCTTATACACCAATGAGAGAAATTTTGAGTATTCCTTTACAAAAACGACTAATTAGTCGTAATATTACTTATGAAATGATGGTTTCAACATTCAAGACTAAAGATATTAAAGAAACAAAAGCATTGTTACAAAATAAAGTTGATGGAAAACCGACTCTCATAAAATCTCAAAAAGTATTAAATAATTCTCTACAATATTTAAAAGAATTACCTTAATGTAAGATTTAAAATGTTGTTTGTTAAATCAAATTTTATAATGTTGTAAAGAAATAAATATATTTTAATTTACTACAACTAAAATTATGTACATTTATTAGAACAATATACATTTATTTCAGTGTTACAAAAGTTGTAATAACAAATATTTAATGAGAAAACATATTTTTATTTATTATGTAATTGTTTGTATATATGTGAAGTCTTGAACCAAACCATTAATTTTGTATAAAAAATAAATTATCTGCACAATTTATTTTCTTTCAGTTATTCACATTATTTATATAAACTACTATTAAAAAGCCTTTAGATTTTTTATATTTTTTATGACAGTCCTGCTCATATATTATATATAGGTATACAAAGTAAAGAGTACACAAAGCAGCAATGCCATATCTCTGATTTTAATCGCTGGCATGAATGAAAAATCATTGAATTTGTTGTTAAAAATAATTGAATTTTCTGATAACTTGCGATAAGGTATATAAACAAAAAATGCAAATTAAAGTAAAAACTCTCGGCTATTAAGCAGCATTTTATTTTTTCAATTCTCATCCTTAGAAATGATCGAAAATAACATTAAAAGTCTTGCATTCACGAGAGCTACATAAGAACGTATATTAATTTCATCTGTTTTTGAAAATTAATTTCTCAAAAAACAATGTGATATAAAATATCAAAAAAAAATCATACTATTTTTTAAAGTTATAAATAGTTGTTTTTATAGTTTTTAAGCATATTTCATCATAGTAAGGTAACCATCGCACATCCTTAAGGTTTATGTATGGACGGTAACTAATAATTTGTAATCGACTTTTACTCATTACATATAGAATGTACGTACGTCTTGCGAGTTATGACCTAAATCAAAACGAAGTTTAAACAAAGATACACAGTGAGGTATTAAATCGAGATCGTGTCCACGTGATATTATAAGCAGTGTTGCCAAATCATCGCTTGGTTATTCATACACAATTCGCTTGTGTGAGAATGTATAATAAGGATTAACGTTTCAGGAGAAAAGGAGGCAGTATGTTGTACAAAAGAGCACTGAATCAAGTGTGATACCTTTGGCTACGATTACATCCGATGAACTAGCTTAATCCACAAATTTGGAGGAACATTTTCACTGAAAAATAGAAATAACTGGAGGCTGTTATGGAATACGCCGTTGACTTGCAGTTTTTTAAAGATTCAGTTGATAAGGTTTATATAATGTACACGGCACTAGGTTCGAGTTCTTAAGATCTACTAGCATGAAAGTACAAATGTTTTGTCAAAACCCCCCCCTCAAATTTTGTGATGAAATTTTCCAAGACTGCGACGATCGACAATCACACTAAAATAACGGCGTAACTTTAAAATCAGCGCTGTAAACTTTTCTTCTTTTTTGTAATGGATATTTACTGTTTCACTGTATAGTGTCATTCACAGTTAAAGAACTATCAAATATGGCTACCCAACAAATGACAGACAAAAATGGATTACGATTCCAAATTTAAGTTCTGGTTGAGAATTCCTTTACAGTTATGTATTGAATTATTATTAAAATTAAGTTTTTAGTATTTTCATTTTTTAATAAATAGGAATAATCAAAATTACTTATCGGGTAGGTGATAAATCTCTAAACAAGAATATATTTCAAATAAAATACAGTTTTTACATTATTTTCAAGATGTTGAAATTTTAAGTACATTTTTAAATGTTTTGACCTTAACTTTTGTCTATGTCAATAACCGACACTAATACCTTAAAAATTAACCAAACTATTGATTAAATAGTTACAATACAGGTATGAAATTTATTGTTTTAACTCTGGAAATTTTTATAAGAAAATCTAACTGAAAATTGATAAAGTAAATATTTATCTTAACCCGAAATTTGACGTTAGGCAAGTCATGATATCACAAGGTTTACGACTGACTACAAATCAAAAACATTGGCTACAGCGTGTTGACGAATGTTTATCTTGCAGACTTGGAACTTGAAATTCATTAGCTACAAGCACTAGTTTGTCAGTTGATATAATTAAACGTCGAGACAGAGAGGCAGTTTAATTGCATTAACTTTAATTATTTTTCCAAAAGTTAAGCAATGGTTAATTTTACGAAACTGCAAAGTTCTGTATTTAGTTGCGACTAAAAAAATTTTAGGGACTAAACTATTTTTTTGTTAATCCTATTTTCTTAATTTAGTAAACGTTGCAGTAAAATGTTTTAATTAGTTAAAGCTATTCTTTCAAATTGTTTACATAGCAGTTTAGAAAATATTTCTTGTTATTTCATTTCGAGAAAGAAAGCCTTTGGTGTAATAGTAGGATGAAAAATGATTTACAATATTTGTCATTTCGTATTATAATGCATCGATTCCTAACCTTCTTCTTGAGAACCCCCTTCTAAAACCGGAATAAATTGGCGAACCCCTGAGTAGCTTATTAGGAACAGTAACTGCAACAGTTAATAAAATTTATTTTCCATATTTAATAACAGTTTATAGTGAAAAACTAAAACATAATCATAAAGCATTTATAAACATTATTAAAACTAAAGTGACAGATTAATCTACAAAGAAGAATTACATACACAATGAATACAATAATGCGAAATTTGGAAAATATTCGCAATAGGATTGTATCTGTTTGGTGGAACAAACAAATTGAAAATTTGGTTCGATATCTGAAAGTTTGTTTTAAATGAGATTCTGCATATAACCTGTTTCTGTACTTATCTTTTAGGTAAATGTTCGTTGAAAATCCTTTCTCACATAAATATGTTGCATAACGAACATTTTTTACCATGAGCCAAAAATCAATTAAAAAAGGGCTGATTAATAAGCTTTTCTTTTTCCAGTAAAAAAGTATCCTTGAAAAGGATCACTTATCTAGTTGTTCGATCTATATATAATAGGTTAAACTAAGAAAATATTCCTTGAACGTTAATTGATGTTGTTTGAGATGTTTCAGTAATATCCCTTTTAATATTTTCGTTAAGATGAGTTCCATTTTCTAATAAAATGGTGCTGAGAGAACCACAACATTGGTACTTATTCACCTGCAGACATTGAACCCCAAAGTTAAACTTCTTTAATATGGCTGCTATTCTACCACGCACATTGAAAATGGGTAATACCTGGGCCTTGCAAAGACAGTTTAAATCATTTAATTTAGAAAAATATCTGCTAGATATGTAGGTTTTTGCAGCCATAGAATATCATAAAATGAAACGGATGGTCAAAGAGAAAGTTTTGAACTTCAAATTTCATTTCAAACAAGCGGGTCAAAAGCTTGCCACGATAAAGCCATCTAACTTCTGTATGAAGTAGTAAAGAAACGTGGAGGCTTCCAAAGTCCTCACAAAACGCACGGAATAGACGAGAGTATTTAGCACACGATGTTTTAAAATTACTGGATAACTGGATAACTCTGCAGGAATACACTTACATGCAGGGGCTTGTCTATGAAGGCAGCAATGAGTCCATTCAATATTCTCGTTGATCTTCTTTACCCATACCACAAGACCAGAAAATGGTCCAGTCACTGATTTGGCACCATGAGTGCACACAGCCAGACAAAAATACCAATTTATTTAAGTTTTTTCAAAATAGTCACTGATCATATCGACAAGTAATACTGCTGGGTTTGCTATAATGGTCGGCTCTTCAAGCTGAATAGCGAAACTAATTCAATTTTATTATTTTTAAAATTTCACTTTCCATTTGCTAAATAATTAACTCTCCGCGATAATGTGTTGTTTGATAATTAATAATAATAAGTTTTAAACTGCTGTTGGCAGGATTTCATTAACAGATTACACAAAGCGGGTTAGGTTCTGACTCCTCCCCGGTAAAACAAAAATCCATTTGTAAATAGTCATTGTCATATTGTCATTTATTTCCTTCTCTTTTATTCTATTCGCCTATTTTTCCTTTGATTTCAGTCTGGTTAGATATACGAGGCAATAATTATTTACTTTCCCGTTCGATGTGCACATGAGTGATTTGTAAAGCTTGGGTATTATTTACACAAAAAGAAATTACTAATCTGGTTTACACTACTAATATTTTCTGTACACTATGTATTAACTACTAACTCATTTATCTTTTTGAAATCAGTCAAGGTTCCTAAGTTCATTGTAGGATTTAGTTCGACTCTACTTTTCCTTATATGTTATTCTTGTTTATTCTAGCGCATTCGGGAGCTTCTTGGTTCGCCGAAGTAGAGGTTGCCGGCTCATTCAAGAATATACTCACATCGCCAGCAGCGTAGCGATTCGTCGCGTTACAGATTGTTGCTTGTTGTGATGTTTAATTGAAAATTCCGTCCTTATAATATTTTTTTCGCGAACCCGCTTTATAAAGCTTGGGAAACGTTGTTGTAATTATTATAGTAATTTTCCTCTTTAACTTATGACATATTTCTTAGGCCATACATAATTTTTAAAATAAAAAATTTATACATTTTTATCATTTAATCAACAAATATGTATAATAAATAAACATATGTATAAATACAATAAAATGAAAAGGAAACTTAAGCACCAAGCTCTATTTCAACTTCCATGTGAATAAAATAATTTATTTTCCTTGCATTGATTTTGGTTTCCCTAGTAATTATGTTTGATTAGAAGTACGAAATAATTTTGTTTTGTTTGTACTATAAATTATCTCAGAAAAAATGTATGACGTGACAGATGAAATACGATGATTTGGAATTTAAAATGAAAAAATTAAATTAGACACTTAAATAGTATTAAAATTATATGGTATTTGATTTAGAAACAATGCAAGTTTATGTCTTATGACAAAAATATAGTGTTGCATTATTTTCCTGTGGATCTAAAAAAAATTTCCAAAAATCCTACAAATCAAAGCATTGGAAAAATCTGGTTGACAAATATTTTAAGATGTAAATTTGCTGGCAACAAATGATAATTTGCTATCTGACATTTAATTGCAAAACCAGTTTAATTAGTTTTTTTTCACTTGTTTTCCTCGGAACAGCTTTTAATTTAAAACAAATTTTTAGTAGGCATTAAAATTTATAAATATTACCAACAATTTACTGGAAAATTTTGTCATATTTTAAGTAAAAATTAGAATTATTACTTGTATTTATAGTTGACTTTTATAAAATATCTCATTCCATTGTATAGTAATGTTAATTATATTTTTACATTTTAGATAATTTCATTAATTTGGATAACTTCTTCTTCTGCAATATATTGTTTTTTTTTATATTATACTTATTGTTAACTTTACATATTTATTATTTATTTTTACTGGCGCATTTTCATTTTCTGTTGAAAATTAAGTTAAACAAGGACCTAACGTTTAACATAATTTATATAATAGTGGAAAAATGAAAGCTTATTTTAATCTGTAAATCGGCTTTATACTTGTATCAAGACGCTATATTTTTCTTGACCTAATATATTTCTACAATTTTTTAAATAATCAAATAACTATTTCTGTTGCTCTTATAAAATTCTCTTGAATACATAATGACGAATGATATCATATATGTAATTTATAAACCTATTTTCGTCGATGTTGGACATGAAAAACTCGAAACAGAGTTGATATAAAGAATTTTGCAAATATATTTTTCTAAAACTTAAACCAACGATCTTATCTAAGAAAGTAATATTCATTTTCCTTTGGTCAAATGGGTAAAGGTGTGAAATTGAACGACTTGATGTGGTTACTAAGATGGTGTCCTTAACACAATTATCCATTGTGATCCGCGTGTTAGGTGTAGCGATTTCTAGGGTCAACTGCAGAGCCTACTACCAATCAGCTGAGATGTTAATCCATTCATTATGCATGTCAGAAAGAGACTTATTGGTGCTCAACTATCGTCCTAAAGATGCGTATGCTAAGGGCAAGACCAGTGCTTCAACACGTTTTTGGGAATGTTAAGTTCATCGTAAGCAATAAAAAGAACCAAATTAATGGAATTATTCCTTTTCTATTGTCAGATTTTCTAGATCATAATAATAAGTCAACATATATATCATAGAACTTTGGGTATTATTAGAAATTATAATCACTTTGAAGGAAGAAGAAGAAAGGAAAAAATATCCAGATTTAAGTTTCGAACTGTCTCGGAAACCTGTCAGTGATTGAAGATCAGACTGGAATGTTGAAATAAAATTCAGAATTTAACCTCATAAATACAAAGGGCTGTTTATTTTTGGATCATTAACAGTACTCAAGGTATTCGAATGATAGCACTCGTTAATTCAAAGCGAAGAGAGTCGCTTTCATTTTAATCGGCATATTTAAATAATATTCATATTGACCTTTTGTGGCGTATCTTATTTATGGCCTTAATTTTACTCATCTATAAAATTTTGGTAGTATCCGAAGATCACATAGTTTTAAAATAATGAATGTAACTAAAAATCGCATGCACGTAAAAATTCTGAACGGAACAGAAAAAATAAAGACAAAATCAAACTGTGATTTATTCAAGAACTGGGTTTCCTCAGATAATTTTTTTAAAACAAAAAGATAATTCAGAAAGAGTTTAATATACTCTCATACATATCAAATCAGTTTCAAAATAATCAATTGCTTTTAAACGTCAAAAATTTCTAGGTTTGAAATTTCTTTGCCATATATTTTAAAATTAAATAATAGTAAATTTTGACAATTAAATATTCAAAACCAAATAGAAAATTAGAAAATGTTTAGCGCAAAGTCAGCGGCATTAGAACTTCATGTAGGCAAATAATGGAGTTCAGAGTCTA